>JAPDVU010000006.1:140831516-142110891 GCA_026230045.1 Corynorhinus townsendii | reverse complement strand
AGGTGAGTGGGGTTGTACTCACCTGAAGCTGCATCTGTCCAAAGTCCGCAACTGCAATCAAAGCACTCCCGGTTAGTCAGCCAATAGTTACTTAACACTTATGTGGGGTTCAAGCCCCCATAACTATGTGAGGCCTAAGCTACAGAAACAATAACAGGCAATAGAACAATTTTCCCTTGATTAACGTTATTTTCACATGGTATTGTTACTTATGTCTCTCAGCAGTTCAACAGGATCAAATCAATGGTCTGGTCAATAACTATCAGGAAGCTTAACAGCCAATAAACAGCTGGCATGTAACTTAAAAGTCTCTACCTCAGTCTCCTCATTTGCAAAATAGGGATGTTATTAATAGTACTCTGTATACAAGGTGGATAAATTATGCTCATAGGATAATATCTGGTATAGAACAGGCACTCGATAAACACTTGCTGTTATCAGGAGTCACATTACAGGCAAGGAGATGATGGATACAAGTGAGGAGAAAGGAAACGTTACTCTGGGAGGGGAAACTGGAAGGCTAGTTAAAAGTAGGTTGAGGAGGGCCTTGATTATGGGGTCTCTTTAAGAACTATAAAAGCAGTACTTCAGAAAAGTTATTGGTCGCAGTACTGGATGTGAAAGAAACTTGAGACAGGTTGACATTCCTGCCAAAGATCCTCGACTACTGGTTGAAAACAACCAAAATGTTTGCAAGAATGCTAATAAACATTCCCACCCAACTCACTCTTATAACTTACCTTTTTTTATTTCAGGTTAGGGTATCTAAGACCATACCTTTTCCCAGCCATCTAATTTCATTCCTAACCGCCTCCAAATGATTTAGAGGAAAAAGTAAACTACAGGGGGCTTACTGTCTAGGTCTAAAAACGAATCCCTTTCAGGGCCTTGGGTTGAAGGAACTACCGGAACTCCACCGGCCACGTGTTCCTCACAACCCTACCCAAGCCCCTGGCCCTCGTGTCCGGGGGGCGAGGATCTCCACGACCAGCTCTATGTGACTCTCCAGGGACAAGAGGGATGGATGGTAGTAAACAAGGGGCGATCCTAGGGCTACGAACTCCCTGAGTCTTTTCAAGATGCCCTCCAAATCCGGGGTCAGGAGGAAACGAACCCGTTTCGTCTCGTGCCTTGAAAGAAGCCTCCCCACTGCTGCCTCTTGTCCCGGCAGGTAAACCTCCAAGGCCTCCCCCAACTTGGTCCTTACCGCGTGCGCGGAGCTCGGTCGGGACACTCCAGTCCCCGCACGGACCGCAGGGGAAAGGGAAGCCAAGAGCAGAGGAAAGCCCCGCCCTGGAGAGGCTCCTGGGCGGGGCCCCAGTGGGCGAGGCCCTGAAGTCCCGCCCAGGAAAGACCGAATTGGAAACATGCGAATGCCGAGGCATAGATGAGCATACCTCTTATTGGAGTTAGACCCCAGAAGAGAAAGGGTAGAAATTCTAACAAGGACTGCATTTATTTGACTCATCCCCTTTGTTACTTATGGATTGAAGGGGCGCTGGGTTTGGAGTTGCCAAAAAGAAAAACTGGTGTGTCTTGGTGCAGCCGTGTGTCCTGCCTACCCACGCTGAGCGCCCCCGGGACGCAAGTTCTTACACGTATGGCGCCTTTCTTTTCCTGCAGGCTCATCCCACGCTGATCCTCTTTCTGCCTTTCTCCAGCAGCGCTCTCACTCGGCTAATGGCTCGCCCACCCACAAAGGTCACCTTGGTTTTCAGGAGATTTTCGGGTAGATTATGCTTATCACTCCTTCAGCCTAACCCTGCGGGACTACATCCCTGGGGCCTGCAGTGAGATCCTTAGCCGAGCTGCATGCAGCAGCTAAAGAACACTGGCTTTCTCTGCCAGACTTGCATCGTGGCACAATCAGCCAGGGAGGCCAGATTGCTCACCAAATTACCAGCGTTTCTTTTGAACGTTAAAACTTCCTTCCCCGGCCCTGACCGGTTTGGCTCAGTGGATAGAGCGTCGACCTGCGGACTGAAGGGTCCCAGGTTCGATTCCGGTCAAGGGCATGTTTGGTTGGGGCACATCCCTCGTGGGGCATGTGCAGGAGGCAGCTGATCGATGTTTCTGACTCTCTACCCCTCTTCCTACAAAAAACTTCCTTCCCCATCTAGCTGAAGTCAGTATGATTCTATCCTGCAAGGGCTCAGCAGCAGCAGTAATTCCTAAATCCATTCCCTAAGTTCTGGAGCCCCTTTCTCGCTGTCTGGCCCTCTCCATCCCCTATTCTACAGGCTCTGCTGATCCAGGTGAGCCCTGGGAATCAGCCACTGCCCTTGTGTTTAATGATCTTTTCTCAGCTTTTAATAATAATAATAATAATAATAAATGCTTCCTGTGCACTCAGACCTCTGCTGAGAAAGCCCAGAGCCCTAAATTGATTTTGCAAGAGACCCTAGGCCAGAAGGCCAGAGAGCCACTAGAGAAGTGGCAAGCACAAATCCTCTCCAGTTTTGATGGGAGTTGGACACAGGCTGTGGTTGGAAAAAGACTTACATAAATACAGTAATTAAAAAAGTCACATGAGTTGTGCTGGCTTGGTAGGCAGGAGCTCTGCTTTGCAGTTAAATAGGAGTGTGCCTAAAGACTGCTGCCATAATCACTGGCAGCATCCGGCTGTCACAGTGTGTTCATAAAGGAGGGTTATAAGAGCTATAAAACTGGGCAGATTGGGTGGGTAATTGTCCTTCGGAGCTCTGCTAAAGGAGAAATTACGTTGGCATCTCATATATTTTGCTTTCATTTCTTCCAAACACACAAAATGGAGAAGGAAGAGCTATCCTGAGGATTCATGAAAAGGAAAGATGAGGTTTATGTGTATGTATGCATGTGTGCTTTAAAGAGACAGGAACTTACTGAAGCTAGGGAGAAACTAAGGCCTCAATTAGAGAGAAGGACCAACGATCTGGTGACAACTGGATTCAAAGATTAGTCCATGTAGAAGGCAGGATTGTGTTGAGGGAAGGCCAGCCATTATGAGTACGGCTGAGCTGTGGGCCATGTTCTCATGTTATATTGAAAAGATGGATACCTTTTTTAGGAATAGGCCATTCAGTGTCCTTAGTGGAAAACCTAGATTATGATTTTTTCATTTACTAGTTTAAAAAAAAAATCTTTCTTACTCAACCCTCATATATATATATTCGTGCACGGGGGTGTGTGTCCCTCAGCCCAGCCTGCACCCTCTCCAATCTGGGACCCCTCAAGGGATGTCTGACTACCCGTTTAGACGTCCCTCTCACAATTCAGGACTGCTGGCTCCCAACTGCTCACCTGCCTGCCTTCCTGATTGCCCCTAACTGCTTCTGCCTGCCAGCCTGATCACCCCCTAACCACTCCCCTGACAGCCTGATTGATGCCTAATTGCTCCCCTGCCAGCCTGATTGCCCCTAACTGCCCTCCCCTGCAGGTCTGGTCACCCCTAACTGCCCTCCCCTCAGGCCTGGTCCCTCCCCCCAACTGCTCTCCCCTGCAGGCCTGGGTCCCCCCCACAACTGCCCTTCCCTGCAGGCCCGGTCGCCCCCAACTTCCCTCCCCTGCTGGCCATCTTGTGGCGGCCATCTTGTGTCCACATGGGGGCAGCCATTTTTGACCACATGGGAGCAGCCAGCTTGTGTTGGAGTGATGGTCAATTTGCATATTACTCTTTTATTAGATAGGATATGATCGAGCTGGCAACACATGTTGTTGCTCTCGAACCCGGGACCTTTTAGTCCACAGGCCGACACTCTATCCACTGAGCCAAACTGGCTAGGGCTCTTACTCAACCTTCTTAACCTCCATTCTTTTAATTCTGAATCATTTTGGTGAGTTGATTTATATGGTCTTTTACCTGTAATATCAACTATTTTTCTACTTTTTTGCTTGTTTCTTATTCTTGAAGACAAAATTGTTACAAATAATAACAAAAAAGAAAAGGAGAAATTCCAGAAAAAAATGCAACCAGGTGAAAGGCAAATGATTAGGGTAGGCCCTTAGTTCTGAGTTTGTCTTCATAATGGAGAGGTTGGCCCCAAGGGACACTAGGTCCCCAACCTGCTTGCCTACTTTTCCCTTTCTCCTCCATTTTATCCTCTTCTTGCTTCTTTCCTTGATGCCTTTTGTTCTTTTTAAAAATATATGTATTTTTTAATTTATTTCAGAGTAAGGGAGAGGAAGAAAGAGATAGAAACATCAATGATGAGAGAGAATCACTGATTGGCTGCCTCCTGCATGCCCCACACTGGGGATTGGGCCCGCAACCCAGGCATGTGCCCTAACTGGGACTTGAACTGTGACCTCCTGGTTCATAGGTTGATGCTCAACCACTGAGCCACACTGGCTGGGCCCTTTTGTTCTTAAGACTGTCCTTTTCCTCTCCTTCCTGAATAGGAACCACCAGTAGAGAAATATTTAATAATTGTTCAGTCAGTCAATCAATCAATGATTTTAAGTAAGCATTTTTGTGTGGGTATCACAAACAGATGTAAAGGGTAGATTGTGCATTCCCATACTTTCCCTCCCTCATGATTGACTCTCTCATAAATATTTGGTTCAACATTTATAGTGTACCTACTGTGTAAAAGGTATATAAACCTGAAAGAGCCAGAGTCTCTTCATTCCCTCCAATGGTTGAAATTAAATTATTAATATAACTAGAGGTCCACTGCATGAAATTCGTGCACAGGGGGTGTGTGTCCCTCAGCCCAGCCTAACCCTTTCCAACATGGGACCCCTTGAGGGATGTCCGACTGCCTATTTAGGCCCAATCCTACACTCCTATTTAACTGCAAAGCAGAGCTCCTGCCTACCAAGCCAGCACAGCTCATGTGACTTTTTTAATTACTGTATTTATGTAAGTCTTTTTCCAACCATAGCCTGTGTCCAACTTCCATCAAAACTGGAGAGGATTTGTGCTTGCCACTTCTCTAGTGGCTCTCTGGCCTTCTGTTTAGGCCCGATCCCAGTAGGATCGGGCCTAAACAGGCAGTCGGACATCCCTCTCACAATCCAGGACTGCTAGCTCCCAATTGCTCACCTGCCTGCCTTCCTGATTGCCCCTAACCACTTCTGCCTGCCAGCCTGATCACCCCCTAACCACTCTCCTGACAGCCTGATTGACACCTAACTGCTCCCCTGCCAGCCTGATTGCCCCTAACTGCCCTCCCCTGCAGGCCTGGTCACTTCTAACTGCCCTCCCTTGCAGCCTGGTCCCCCCCCAACTGCCCTCCCCTGCAGGCTTGGGTCCCCCCCCAAATGCCCTCCCCTCCTGGCCATCTTGTGGTGGCCATCTTGCATCCACATGGGGGCAGGATCTTTGACCACATAGGGGCAGTCATCTTGTGTGTTGGAGTGATGGTCAATTTGCATATTACTCTTTTATTAGATAGGCTAGAGGCCTGGTGCACAGATGGGGGCTGGCTGGTTTGCCCTGAAGGGTGTCCCGGATCAGGTGGGGATTCCCTTGGGGCGTGGGGTGGCCTGGGCGAGGGGCCTGTGGTGGTTTGCAGGCCGGCAATGCCCCCCAGCGACCCCAGCGGAGGCCCTGGTATCTGGGATTTATTTATCTTCTATATTTGAAACTTTGTAGCCTTGAGTGGAGACTTGGCCGGCCAGAGTGTGCGGGAAGCTTGGCTTCCTCTATTGTCGGGGAAACCCAAGCCTCCTGCTTGCTCTGTGGCTGCAGCCATCTTGGTTGGGTTAATTTGCATACTCTCTCCTGATTGGCTGGTGGGTGTGGCTGGTGGGTGTGCCAGAGTGATGGTTAATTTGCATATTACTCTTTTATTAGATAGGATGCCCTCCATATAAACCAGTACAGCTCTTTACAAGATAGGCAATGTGGTACAAAAAAAAGTTGCAGGGCATCCTGGGATTCTGAACTCCCTCTATAGCAGTAGTCAGCAAACTCATTAGTCAACAGAGCGGCAAACCACGGTGGCTCGCAAGCCGCAGTTTGCCGACCACTGCTCTATAGCATTTAGGGAAACATCCTGGTGACATCAGCCAGAGCAAAACCAATTCCCAATCTTCTTGATGTTGAGCAAGTTCCAAGACTTGGCTTCCTCCTCACATGCCTCCAAACACCCCTTCATTCGGTTTCTAGAGTCAGTTAGTCTATTTCTATACCCCTCATTTTCTCACCACCCCCAACTCCACAATGTCCAAATTGGCCCTCCAATACTGAAACCATTTGCTGGAAATTCATTAGCTGAACACACGGGAAATTACAGAGATTTCACTTGTCACTTAGGCTCAAATATAGAAAGTAATTTTAAAAGGACACTGGCGAGAGGCTATATTTATCTTGTTTGTTTGTGCTGAGTTGTATCTTACTGTCTTTCATTCTCTTTCTGGCTACCTCACTTCTTCCTTGCTTGTTTTTAAAATAAATATTCACCTTTTAACCTTTGTCTCAGGTTCTCTTATCTTGCTTTATAGAACCCGAGACACTAGGTACTAGGAGGGATACAGTAATGAATAAGACAACCATGATCCTTACCATGATGGAGATTACAGTCTGATAAGGCAGGTGAACATCAGGTAGAGTGAATTCAGATTTGATCACAGGAAAGCCTTAACAGAGTTGATTGCACCTTTCTGATGCTAATTTACCCAGCAGTAAATGGTCATGCAAAAATAGCCAGAATCTTAGCATGTTTGTGGGGTTAGGTAATAAACGAAATATATTCCAAGAATGCATGGAAACTAAGACCCAGATTTCTGTGTGATACATACCATGGATTTGGGAGTCAGATGTGGATCTGATTCTGACTTCACCACTTACATATTAGCCGTTTGACTTTAGGCAAGTAACCTGAGGGGGAATGGAAACCTGACCTCCTGGTTTGTGGGTCAATGCTCAACCACGGAGCCACACCAGCTGGACCAGAATCTTTTTTTCTAAGAGTATCTGTTTGGACTGAGCTTAGCCAGGCATACCTTGAATTCAAGAATAAACCTGCCAACCTCTTCATGTCCCATTTAGCCTAGGGAATCTTTATGAGAGGAATTGCTAAATTCTTTTTCTTTCCAAGCTAAGCATGCTCTGGAGAGATGAATGCTGCCATGAAGGCTCATTGCTCACAAGGAAAGGAAAAATGGCAGCTGCCATTCCAGGCACTTAATAAGTACACTAAATTGAGAAGCTGCTGATTTGTTTTACCTGGTTCCTCCTCCCTGATAAAGAAGAAATCTCTTCAATCAGAAGTTTTTTGAAGATGAGATGGAAGGCTGAGCTTCAACTGTAGAAAGTGGCAGAAGCAACATTCAAAGGAATAAGCCAGCTCAGCTAGCTCAGGGGTCAGCACCAGGATTCCTGGATTCCCAACCTCCTCTCCACCCCTAGGAAATTTCAGGTTGCCTTTGTTCTCCAGAGTTCTTGTCAAAGGGGATGAGTTTAGTTGTCCTTTATTCCTTCACCATCCTCTTTCTTTTTTAAGAACTTTTTAAAAATATATTTTTTATTGATTTTTAAATCAATATCACTTTACAGATGAGTAAAACTGAGGCTCAGAGAGGTTACATGCCTGACTTATAGTAATACTAGTGTCGCTCAGCCTAACCTGCACCCTCTCCAATCTGGAACCCCTCAGGGGATAACCGGCAGTCGGACATCCCTCTCACAATCCAGAACTGCTGGCTCCTAACTGTTCACCTGATTGCCCCTAACTGCTTCTGCCTGCCAGCCTGATCGTCCCTAACTCCTCCCCTGCTGGCTTGATTGCCCCTAACTACCTCTGCCTTGGCCCCACACCCGGGACCCAGGATTCCCTCCTCCAGTCAGCCATAGGCACCCGGGCTGGCTGCAGCTGCAGGGGATGGTGGGCAGGTGGCTTCACCTGAACTGCAGCTCCAAGTGCTGGTGCCCAGGACCGCGGGGTGGGCAGCTTCTCCATCTACCAGGCTGTAGCCAGCCTCAGGTGCTGGGGCCCGGTTTCTCTGTCTCCCCCATGATGTGGGGCAGGCAGACATGGGACGGGAGGATTCTGCAGCCTGGGATCACAGAGCAGGCAGCTTCTTCGTCTCCCGGGCCGCAGCCAGCCTCAGGTGCTGGGGCCTGGTTTCTCTGTCTCCCCCAGGACATGGGGCGGGTGGATGTGGGGTGGGTGGCTTCTGAAGCTGGCTGTGGCCTGGGATCATGGGGCAGGCAGCTTATTGGTCTCCCTGGCCTCAGTCAGCCTCAGGTGCTGGTGCCCAACTTCTCTGACTCCCACAGACCCAGAGCCACCACCATCTCTGTCAGGTTAATTTGCATACTCACTCATGATTGGCTGATGGGCGTGGTGGAGGTATGGTCAATTTGCATCTTTCTCTTTTATTAGTATAGATAGTTAGCCAGCAAGCAACAAAGCCAGGTCTCCTCATTATAACTCTAGTCTCTCTGCACTGCCTTGCTCTCCATTTAAATATAATATCTCTGTGATATCATAATATGGCATGTGATATATGATATGAAATCTAGAAGACATACATACTATATATGGTGAATTATGACATTCCTTTTTCTCCACTTAGTAAATATGTATTACACATCTATTATGTGCTTATCATTATTCCAGGTGCTGGGGATAGGGCAGTGACAAAAATAGATAAAACCACAAATTATTGCCTTCATGGAGCTTATTACATTCTAGTGGGGGATAGAGACATAAGATAAATATGTAAACTATATTTTATTATGTATGTTATATTTCATAAGGGCTAAGAATAAAAATAAAGTAGAGAAAAGGATAGGCAGATGTGGCAGTTGCAGTTTAAGGTGCAGGAGGTTCAAGGAAAGCTACACTGAAAAGGCTACATGTGAATAAAGACCTGAAGGAGATAAGGGAGTGATCATGTAGAGGGGTAGCCGGGAGGGGGCAGCAGCAGAGAGAAAAGCAAATTCAAAGGTCCTGAGGCAAGAGTGAACCAGGGTGAAGCTAAGCTGGGGAGAGAATGGGATGGTAAAAGATGAGGTTAAAGAGACTGAGAGGACCTAGCCCGTTTGGCTTGGTGGATAGAGCATCAGCCTATGAACTGAAGGGTCCCGGGTTCGATTCCAGTTAAGGGCACATGCCTGGCTTGCGAGTTCAATCCCCAGTAGGGGGTGTGTAGGAGGCAGCCGACCAATGATTCTCTTTCATCGTGGATTTTCTATCACTCTCTCCCTCTCCCTTCCTCTTTGAAATAAATAAAGGTATATTAAAGAGAGAGAGAGACTGAGGGGTTGGGATCCAGATGCCAGAACTCATAAGGAAATAAAGTGATAATATGCCATGATGTAATAATACCATGACAGTTTATTATGCTTTTTCATAACAAATTACCCCCAAACTTTAAACATTTATCTCACTCAGTTTCTGAGAATCAGGAACTGGGAGCAGCTCAGCTGAACTGACTCAGGGTCACTCAAGAGGTTGCAGTCAGGCTGTCTGCTAGGGCTTCAGTCATGTGAAGGGTTGCCTGAGGCTCTGCCTCCGAGCTCATTCATGTGGCTGTTGACAGAGGGCATCACTGCCTTACTACATGAGCCTCTCCAAAGGAGTTTCATGGCATGGTAACTGCCTTCCCCCAGAGTAAGTGGTGTGTGTGTGTGTGTGTGAGAGAGAGAGAGAGAGGGGGGGGTGGAGAGGGAGAGGGAGAGAGAGAGAGAGAGAGAAAGCCAGTGTCTTTTATAATCTAATCTTGGAAGTTACATACCATTACATCTGTCATATTCCATTGGTCACACAGATAAACCCTTGTACTATGTGGGAGAGGACCCTTTTTGTGAAAGAGAAGCCTCCTGCCTAGTCTAAGAAAAATGATGACAGGGAACAGAGCATTTGTTCTGTCTCTGAGATCCACTACTGGTTCTGTCCAGAGATAAAGACATGGCTCTCCTGAAACCTAAGCTCAAGTCAGGCAAGGCTCCCCCTTGGTTTTGCAACCAGATTCAGCCAGTTTCCTAAGTTGAGCAGCAGATGGCATCACAGCCTCAGGAGCAAGCAGCTGAGGCTGCTGGCAAGAGCAGCAGCCCTATTAGCAACTGAAGCTTGTGCTGGGCATCAGGGAGCTCCTGGGTGGTGGGAGCCTCCCCAGCTCCCAGCTCAGGGAAGTTTCTGCACTGTGCTTGCAGATTGGGTAGCTCAGAGAGCAGAGCCTGGAGCCCAGTTAGGAAACAGATGACAAACACAGGGTCTTTTCTATGATCTTTTCTGAGAAAGATGAAAATCAGAGGTTGCCATACCCAGAACAACTCTTTTCATCACTGCCTATCCTTTACTCACAAGGGTCTGATGGAGTATATCCTGGTTTGGAGGCTGGCAGGTCCCCTGCAGAAGCCTCCTGGGGTGACTAGATGGCACCAGAGACAATTTTTGGGATCAGAGGCCTCTGAAAACCATCTGGGGAATCCCTCTTTTCTCCTCCAGTGACCCAGAAGAGGAGCTATACCCAGAGCTGTCTCCCAGCAACACAGGCAGGGTTCAGTCCTGCAGACCTTCTATTTGTGCTTCAGTCTCCTTCCCTCTCCTTGTATTTCTGACTCCTACTCTCTGTTCTACCTTTTCTCTCCTTCCTTTTTCCTCTGTCATCTCTGTCCACTTATGTCTTTCCTTCTGTGGATCTCTCTTTCTCTGCCCCAGAGGAAAGAAGAAACCTAGTTACCAGACTGCCTTAGCTGTAGCACCATTGCCTATCTTTAGGGACCCTGCCTTCCTACCCTTATTCCTTTCCTTCCTGCTGCTGCTGCTGCTTGATGGTTAGTCCCAAGGAGATCTGGACAAAGGGAGGAGGTCTAGAGGTCACCGAGAAAATATGCTGGAGTCTGTGCTCCTTGCTTTGTAGCTCTGGAAAGGAAAGCCTACAGGGGCTTCTCGGTATGAATTAGATTCACCAAATCTCCGGCTCACTAGTCACTCATCTTTGCCCCTAGAATGTGAGCTTGAAGGCAGGACCCTTTCTACCTCATTCACTGCTGCATTTACAGTCTCTAGTACTCAATAAATATGTGTGTTTTTATTTTTATATATTGATTTTTAGAGAGAGACAGAGGAAGAGAAAGAGGGAGAGAGAAACATTGATTTGTTGTTTCACTTATTTATGCATTCATTGTATGCGCCCTGACTGGAGATGGAATTAGCAACCTTGACATAGTGGGATGACTCTACCCAACAGAACTACCTGGCCAGGGCCTCAATAAATATTTGTTAAAAATAATGAGAGGATGGATGGAAGGATGAATGCTGAGCTCTGTATTAGGCTCTGGAGTACAGACATTAAAGGTACCATCCCAATCCATAAGGAGAGAGGGACACTCAGAGAAGCAATCACCTATCATCCAGAATAGTGACTATGAGGATGGTAGTTGTAGAAGCTGCCGTGGGTGCCTGAGTCTGCACTGTGAAGACAGGGAAGGCTTGTTCATTCACTACTTTAACAATTATTCATGGAGAGCCCACCAATAGTAGACTCTGGGTTATAGTGGGAAATAAGTGGGCTTCCAGTTGGACGTGGGAGTAAATAAAAAGGTAGTTAGTAACAAAGAGGATAAATGCTGTCCTAGGGGAAATAATAGGCAGTGGATGCAGAAAGCAGAGGTAGCTCGCCCAGTATGGGGGATTCTGGAAGGTACAGTGGTGAGGTGAGTTTAGGCTGAGATCTGCCTGAAAGGTTAGTAGGAGTCAGCTGGGGGAAAAGGCGCGAAAGAGAGTTCCAGGCTAAGGGAACATCATGTAAGGTCAAGAAAGAATGGCAAGTTTCAAGGAATTGAGTAACAATTGAGCAAGAGGAGTGGGTGGGAGTGGGGTGGAAGGACTGCCAAAGCCAGATTAAAAAGTTTTGTCTTTACCTTGAGGGCATGGGAAACCATTGACAAATTTTAAGACGGGAAGTGATAAGATCAAATTTGCATTTTATTTTATTTATACTTTAAATGTTTTTATTGATTTTTAGAGAGAAAGGGAGAATGAGATAGAAACATCGATGAGAGCAAAACATAGACTGGCTGCCTCCTGCACATGTCCGACTAGGGATTGATCCCACAACAAGGCATGTGTTCTGACTGGGAATCAACCTGGTGATCCTTTGGTGCAGGGGACTATGCCCAACCAACTGAGCCACACTGGTAAGGCATGTTGGCATTTGAGAAAAATTACTCTGGGTACAGTGTTGGAAATGGATGGTGTAGGGCCAGAGTGGCATTCTAGAGACCTGTGAGGGAGTAGTTCAGGCAAGAAATGGTGGCCTGAATGATAATATCTGTGGGGCTAGAGGTCATGTTTGAGTCAAGACTGAGGATAATTAGTTTCCCTGTTAGAAAACTTGGGGGAGAGAGGATGCTGGCATTCCAGAGAGAGAAAATGCATACCCAAAGATTTTAAGAACTTGGCATGTTCTGGGAAGCATATGTAGTTATGTATTTTTAGCTTGTAGAGAGGGCATGGGGTAGTCATAGGAGATGAAATAGGGAAAAGCTAACCTTTGCTGAAGAGCCTTCTAATCCCAGGGTGAGACCAGACCTCTTTTGTTAGAGTTGGGAGGACAGGGGAAACCATCCTCCACAGTCACCTGAACTATCTGGAGGGTTTCCAGAGGGTTCTGGTCCATCCAGACATTTTCTGATCAAATACATAACCTGAAAGACAAAGGCAAATAGTATCCAAGGAAGTGAAGGAGGATGTGAGAACTGGAGGAAGCAAGTGGACCAAGACAGGGAGTGGGGAGATGGGAAGACTGCCTGCTAAGCACAGAGAGGTGAGTGAGGCTGGGTGAGATGGGTTCCATCAGAACCTGGAAATTCCTCCTCCAGAATTGTCCAGTCTCTTCACTCACTCTTCTTTGTTCTGTCTCCAGACCTCAAAGGCCTCCTACAGATATCTAATTTTTTTCTCCAAAAGAGAAAACAACTAGTGTAATGTTTAAGAAAATGGGCTCTACTTCTTTCTTGATTTGTAACTTAGAGCAAATGACTTACTGGAGTTATTTTTCTCACCTGTGACATAGAGACAGCAATACTGCCTACCTCATATGTGCTGAAAGGTTGAAATGAGGTAATATGAACAGAAAGTTTACCTAGTGAAGGCTCTCAATAAATCTTTGGTGTTACTAAGATTTTGCTATCCAGGGGTCTTCAAACTACGGCCCGCAGGCCACATGTGGCCCGCCAAGGACATTTATCCGGCCCGCCGGTTGCCGCTGCCTGTCCTGCTTAGCAGCCGACTCGTCCCGGGCCCACAGTGCACATAGGAATTTGTTCATAGTTTTTTTTTTTTTAAACTATAGTCCGGCCCTCCAACGGTCTGAGGGACAGTGAACTGGCCCCTTGTTTAAAAAGTTTGAGGACCCCTGCTAAGCCAAATGGCATGGTGGGGATGAGAGTAGGGTTATCGTGAGGGGAGAGAGAGAGATAAAGGGATGTAAATGAGGAAGGCTGAGTGGAAGGGGAGTGAGTTCCAACCTATGCAGAATTCTTCAATGGCTTCTATGGCCTACGGGGCAAAATCTTTCACAGAGTCTGGTTCCTGACCCTGTTCTGCTTCATCTGCCACTGCTCCCAACCTCACTTTACAGACTAAACATGACACTACCATCTGTGATTTCAAGAATATGTCAGGTTCTTCACACCTTGCATGAGCTGCTCTTGTGGAGAAAAAAATGGTCCTTCAAACCTGCCTTCATATCAAACATCAGGAAACTTTCAGAGACATGGAGCAGATGTTGGAAAGAGACTCAGGGTGAGTACATTGTGAGGGGGATAGGGGACAAAAGGGGAGAGAGCAGGGAAAGGTAGCATGGCTCAAATAAATGGCATTTGACATAGCACAGTAGGTCCTCAATTAAAATCGTTTCCTCATAACATTGATGAGATGCCATAGGAACGTAACCCTTGTTTATATCAGTTACCCTATGGTAAAATTGGTTTCATTATTCATCGTTTTGCCAGAAGTCGCAGAACCTATCTGGCCTTTTTCTCTCCCCTTGTTTTCTTTCTCCTTCCTTTAGGGTCAAAGTTCCCTGGAAGGGAAATTCAAGCCTGGGATATTGCCTAGAGACTTATTTGTTCCTTTTAGGAGCTAAGGCCCCATGATACAAAGGTTCCATTACTATGCAACATGGTGTGGAAAGTGACTTATAAAGACTTGAGCTGGAGGGTTGTGGGAACCTAGAGGTGCATGCAGCTAACCTGGCTCTGCTATGCCACAGGGCTGCTGTGAGGACTGCAGGAGTTAATACACGGAAGCACTTAACGCAGTGCCTGGCAGAGAGAGCTCTCATCACTATTATCCTAGTGTAGGCACGGCCTGTTTCTCCAAGGAAGTTTGGTTACCTTCATTGGATTGTGCTCTCTTAGAACAAAAGGGCTATTATCTATCTTGTTTTCTGTTATATAGACAATACCTATCACAATACCTGGCATAAAATCACTAAACATTTGTTGGATAGATGGATTAATAAATTCCCATTTTTCCAATAAAGAAACCAAGGCTGAGAGTTAGGGGATTAAAACCATCCAGCTAAGTTAGTGGCAGAGCAGGGACTGATATAAAAGCCTCCTAATCAGAAAGATGCAGGACCAGAGATTCTTTTTTTTTTTACTTGATTTCAGGGAGGGAAGGAGAGGAAGAGAAAGAGAAAAACATCAATGATGAGAGAGAATCATTGATTGGCTGCCTCCTGCACAGCCCCCACTGGGGACCAAGCCCACAATCTGGGCATGTGCACTGACCAGGAATCAAACCTTGACCTCCTGGTTCATAGGTCAACGCTCAACCACCGAGCCACGAAGGGATTCTTAGAGCTCAGTCCCAATGCCCCTAGAGCCCATCTGTTCTCTGATACAGGTGGATGAAGTGGAGGGATGTGGTGAGAAGAGGTCCAGACAGGCCATTGATAACACCTTAAATGGATTCAAAAGGAGCCCTGTGCCTCTGACTCTCCTTACTCTCCCAGCTTCTCCTGACCAGCTACAAAGGTGAGAGCCTGGCACTCACTCAAATGACCTCTGAATCTTTCTCACCCCACTACTATGGGCTGCCCCCAACAGTCAGCTATACCTTGTGCAGAATCTCATTCCATTCCTTTCACTAAATTCTTGCCTTCCTTCCTTCCTTCCTCTTTCCCTAAAGCTCTCCTTTTCTTCCTGTCTCTTCCCCTGTAATTAATTCCTCTCTTTCTGGATTGCATAGTTTGCTGCTTCCCCTTCCCCTTCTTTCCTCTCTCCCTTCATAAGGCAGTACTTGCTCTTTCCTCCCTAAATTGAAGGGCAGTAATATAGTAAAACAAATTGCTGTCTGTCAACAGAGTACATTTCTACTGTATTCATTCCCATGCAGAGAAGATTTATCAGGGTCCCTCACCCTGTACTGTTATGTAAATGTGGTAATCCAGTGAAAATATGATCTTTGAGGAGTCTGAGGATAAAGTCACCATAAAAACTATCAATTTTGCACTGGGGTTTGGGTTTGGGTTTGGTTAACTCACTCACTGCCTTGTCTACCTCCTATTTTTCTCCCTCTTGGGGAAAACTGGACAGGTAGTGACAGCTTATGAAAGATGCTTTCTGCCTCCTTGGGTCCTCAGAGGTCAGCTGGAGGATCAAATGGTTGTAAAGTGCCTGAAGAATTATAAAGCGCTACATAACTCAAGGATGTTATTATTTCTATTGTCATGTGGGTCATCTCTGTGCCTCTTCGGTGTGACAGATGTCTACTCTGTCTGCAAGCCTGAGCTAACCCCACGCTTGGGCGTCTGGACTCCTTCTGCCAGCTTGTAACTATAAACAATGCTCGTTTTCCCTCTTTCTAGGTAGCTTCTGGGCACCCCAGAATCACATTGATGTTTGTTTGTCCTAGGAGTTTAATAGGAAGTAAGATTTTTAGGGGGACAAGAATCCTCTGAGTAGCCCTCCACATTCTCACCCTCAGGAGTGAAGTGGGGCAGGTTTACAAGAGCCATGGGTAATAGGAAGGAGGCTAGGGTCAAAGCTAGACTTCAGGGCAGCTGTACTGAGAGGGCCTTAGGATTGCTTGTGCTGTCCTAGATTCCTCAGAGCTGTGCTACACTGCCCCCCATCCCTAAAATGCAGATGAGTCTGGTGGTTAAGAGTTCAATATCTGGGTCCTGGGTTTGAGCCCCAGTCTGCTACTTTCAAATTCTTTCCCCTCATTGGAAAATGGCAGTAATAATACTATCTGCCTCATAGAGCTGTTGAAGTAATAAATAAAGCAAAGTTTGTGAGGCACTTAGCATGTAGTAATATAATTTTGTTGTTATTGTTTTGTGTTTTTTTTTAAATATTTTTATTGACTTTAGGAGAGGAAGGGAGAGGGAGAGAGACAGAAACATCAATGATGAAAGAGAATCACCAATCGGCTGCCTCCCACATGCCGCCCACCAGGGATCAAACCTGCAACCCGGGCATGCGTCCCCGACCAGAATCAAACCCAGGATCCCTTGGTCCACAGGCCGATGCTCCATCCACTGAGCCAAACCAGCTAGGGCTTGTTGTTTTAAGTGTTGCTCAGAAGGCTTTCTACATCATGAGCCCTGACCCTCAAAGGCCTGGCCATGGATGGGGATACAGACCTTGCCTAGCCACCTCCCCCAGAAGAGGGCCTCTAGGTCTGGGTTGTGCCTGCTTCCCTTGGGCTTAGGCTGTTTCAACCTAGCTGCTCCTGGAGACTGGAGTTAAGAGACTGGAGGAGGCAATGGAAAGGCAAGAAGAGTCTTGGGGAGGTGGGTGTCTCTTATGTAGCAATTGCAAGAGTCAGAGCTGAAAGGAGGGAAGGTGGAGGGGGTGGGGGGAGGAGGGAAGAAGATAGGATGTCTCTAAACTGCCGGAATCTGGATGGGACTACAGCTCTAGGGTCCTGGCACTTCCTGCCACCTCCAGTCCTGGGGATGAGTCACTAGAGGGAGGAATGATGGAGGTGTCATGCTCTGCCTACAGAAATCAGGCTTTTCCCAAAAAGGGGGCTGGTAGGTGGGAGAAAGAGATGCAGAGGCTTAGGGGCTGAGAAGAGCTAGGAACAAGGGGAGACAGGAGGCACTCCTAAGGCTCTGCTCACCTATTGAGAGACCAGGAGGCAGGCCCCATCTCCTACCTCTTTTGCCAGCATCACTGCCCATCCTGGCCAAGAGTAATCAATCCACAATTGCTCTTGACTTCTGCCTCTGTCTGTGCTGGGTTGGCTCTCTCCAGTTTTCTCCACAAGGGAGTGCTTCACATTTTTTTGGTCACACACAATGGGGGAGGGCACAAGGGTCCACTAGTCCCGTTTCACCTGGCCGACTCTTAAAGCCCCCCTCTGCCCCTGAGCAACTTTTCTGTGATTCTATTGCCTTCCTTCTTTCTCTTTCTCTTATCTTTCACTCTCTCTTCCTGTCTTTTAAAAAATACCCAATCCCTCAGCCTTCTCCCTTCTCAAAGTCAGGGACTTCTTTCTCCATGTCCTTGGAACTCAACCAAAAGTTAGGCATACATGTATGGATGTGGCTTTGGCCCACAAATACTGTTTCTTCTTCTTCCATTCTCTAGTTACCCTGTTCCCTGATTCTTTCTTATGGTTTTCATTTAGTAAGCACCAACTATGTGTCAGGTGTCTTTACAAGATAATGTATTTAATCCTCATGATAACCTAATGCACATTTTTGCAGATGAGAAAAATGAGCTCAGTGAGGTTAAGTAACTTGTCCAAAATCACAGTCAGCAGGTGCTAGAACTGAGATTTGTCAGCAAAGCCCTCAGACCTTGTTTTAAGAATCATATTTTTTGTTGTTGTTGTTGTTAATCCTCACCTGAGGATATTTTTCCATTGAATTTTAGAGAGAGTAGAAGGGAGGGGGAGAGACAGAGAGAGAGAAACGTTGATGTGAGAGAGACAGATCGATTTGTTGCCTCCCACAGGAGCTCTGACTGGGGCTGAGGATCTAGCCTGCAACTGAGGTACATACCCTTGACTGGAATCGAACTTGGGACCCCTCAGTTCATGGGCCAATGCACTATCTACCTAGCCAAACTAGCTAGGGCTAGAATCATATTATTCTTTTAAAAATACAATAATTAGACTTTTTGGTTGTAACAATTACATGCAGAATTTTTAGTAAATTTTTGAATTGCCCATTGCTTTTATTCACATATATACATGTTCATATATATATATATATTATATAATCTTTATTAAATAAAGGTTATATTATATATATATAATCTATATATATATATATAATCTATATATATATATATAGATTATATATATATAATCTTTATTAAAATACTAGAGGCCCAGTGCATGAATTCATGCATGGGTGGGGTCCCTCGGGGTGGCCTGCAGGGATTGGGCTGAAACCCGCACTCCAATGCCGCCTGCCACTTCTGCCTGCCACTCCTGCTCATCCCGGGCCTATTCTGCCTGCTGGGGGCTCATGCCCAGTCAGTCCCAATTGGGAGAGGCTCGCACTGCTGCAGCGTTGCTCGCCAACTGTGAGCTCTGCATCTGGCGCCCACCTGAGGGGGATGTGGGGGGGGTGTCCAGGATGCAATAGGCCCTCCAGGTGGGTGGTGGGATGACCTTGCCGGCCAGGGATCCAGATCCGTCCTGTTGACATTTGTGCTGGTTGTCTAGAGCCACCTGGGAGCCACTTTTACATCATTTCTTCCTTGCAGTGTGTCTAGGGAGGGGAAGTGGCATGGTGCGTGAGGCCAACTTCCAGGAGGCCAGAGGCGCTGTCAGGATTGTGCAGGCGGTGCTGGTCAGTCAGTGCCTGGCCTGTTCTCTGGAGACTGGACCTTCAGGACTACTGAGGGAGTGAGTGGCTGCTGCCCGGCTGGTGGGCCGCCAGGATGGATCGGTCAGCTGAGCAGCACTCCCACTGACCACCAGGGGCAGCTCCTGCATTGAGTGCCTGCCCCCTGGTGGTCAGTGCACATTATAGAGAGTGGTTGACCAGTTGTTTGGTCGTTTGGTCGCTTAGGCTTTTATATATCTAGATAATGTACATACTATACAATTAATTTAAAATGCACAATTCATTGTTTTTTTTTAGTGTATTTCAGAGTTGTGCAACCATCACCACAATCAATCCTAGAACAGTTCCCATTCCACCCTCAGCCTTTCTGAGGGTGTCAGTTCCCATTTTGGAGTCAATTCCCATTCCACCCTCAGCCTTAGTGAACAATTTCAATCATCATTTCCCATTTAGAATAAGGGAGTTAAAGTTCACTTCTCCAGCTTATAACCCCAGCTCCCATATTCTTACTCTCTCACCAGCTCTTAGGAAGCTAAAAGCCACAGTCAGGAAAACTTTTTACTAATCTACTTTCTGTTTCTATAGATTTGCCTATTCTGGACATTTTCTATAAATGGAATCATACATATGTGTTTTTTTGGACTGGCTTCTTTCATTTAGCATAACGTTCTCGAGGTTCATTTATGTTGCAGCATTTATCAGTACTTCATTTCTTTTCATTGCCAAATAATACTTCATTAATATTAAATAAATTGAGTAATAATATTCTATTGTATGGATATTATTTGAATACACCATATAATATCACGTTATATTTATCCACTTATCAGTTGATAGGAATTTGGATTGCTTTCACTTTATGACTGTTATAAATAATGTTACTGTGAACATTCATGTATAAATTTTTGTATGAACACCTGTTTTAAGTTCCCTTGGGTATATATCTAGGAGTGGAATTGCTGGGCCATATGGCAACTCTATGTTCAACCTTTTGAGGAAATGCCAGACCATTTTTTGAAGCAGCTGCACCATTTTCAATCCTACCAGCAATGTATAAGGGTTTCAATTTCTTCACATTCTGTCCAACACTTATTGTTATCTATCTTTTTTTTATTATTATAGCCATCCTAGTGGTATGAAGTAGTGACTCATGTGGTTTTATTTTTCATTTCTCTGATGACTAATAATGTTGAACATCTTTTTATGTGCTTATTGTCCATTTGCATATCTTCCTTAGTGAAATGTCTATTGGGTTTTCTTTTTATTATTGAGTTGCAAGAGTTCCTTAGATAGCCTACATTCAAGTCCCTTACCAGATATATGATTTGCAAATATTCTCTCCCATTTTGTGGATTGTCTTTTCACTTTCTTGATGGTACCCTTTGAAGTACAAAAATATTTAATATTAATGAAGTCCAATGTAGCTTTTTTTGGTAGATTGTGCTTTAGTTGTCATATCTAAGAAGACTTTGCCTAACCCAAAGCCATGAAGATTTACTCTCATATTTTCTTGTGAAAGTTTTATAGTTTTAACTCTTACATGTAAGTCTATGATTTATTTTGAGTTAATTTTTATGTATGGTATGAGGAAGGGGTCCAAGTTCATTCTTTTGCATATGGATATCCAGTTTTACCAACATTCTTTGTTGAAAAGACTCTTTTTTTCACCATTGAATTATCTTGACATCTTTGTTGAAAACTATCAATCTGAGGGTTTACTCTGGAGTCTCAAGTCTGTTGCATTGATTTACATGTCTATCCTTATGGCAGTAACACCCGGTCTTGATTATTATAGATTTGTAGTAAGTTTTAAAATCAGAGAGTGTGAGTACTCCAACTTTATTCTTCTTTTTTAAGATTGTTGTGCTATTCTGGGTCTCTTGCATTTCCATACGATTTTTTTAGGATTGTCTTGTCAATTTCTGAAAAGAAGCCAAATGGAATTTTGTTAGGAATTGTGTTAAATCTGTAGATCAATTTGGAGGAGGAAGCACTTGCTCTTAACCAGGACATTGTGCCAGCTATCAATCCCAATGCAAAAGGAGATAGGAGGAGCATACAGAGGAGAGAGAAAGGGAGAGGGGTAGCAAAAGGAGGAGGAGAAAGAAAGGAGAATAAAAGAAGAGGAGTAGTCTTACATATGGAGCAAGTGGGAATGAATCTAGATGTAGGGAGGTCCCAGGCCAATCAAGAAGCCGAATCTTGGGAACACTAAATTCTTCCTTACCAGATACATCTTCCATTAACCAATTTTAGTCCATATGTCAGTAAATGGTATAGCTTCTTTCTTCTCAAGATCATTCCTTCCTTTCCCCTAGGATTTCTTCCAAATTCCTAGAGATTATTGAATGCTTTATGTGCCTTGATTTGTGGGATTTAATGAAAGCTCCCTGTTGAAAAGCCCTATGTCTCAAAAGTGGAAATAAATGAATCTCATCCACACCCCCTTTCTGCAGTAGGAAGTGTTATAGCCCCTTCTTGGTGAATAGCAGGGAAGTTGGCCTGCCTTGGGGTCTCTGGCATATGGAGGGTGTGCATGGGTCTCCAAAGGTGCTCTGAGGTGTGCAATGGGGTGAGGAATGGGGTGACACTTTTTTATAGCTTAATGATCTGGTGAACTCAGTTAGATCCAAAGTGTGTTACTACAATCATACTTTCTGTACCTCACCTAGACCATCTTTCTTGCTAAGAGCTGGTGAGAGAGTAGGAACATGGGAGCTGGGGATATAGGCTGGAGAAGTGAACTTAACTCCCTCCTACTAAATGGGAAAGGATGATTGAAATTGTTTATTTAGCAAATAATTTAACCCGCTGTAGGAAATCCTACTAAATGACAATTCCTATCGCAGTCCCTGAGAAGAGCAGCTCTGGGCTTTGTGAAGACCAGGGCACAGTCTCTTCTGAACCCAGTCAAACAATCATCACCAAAAGGAAGCTAAAAGCCACAGGCAGGAAAACTTCACCAGGTTTCCCTGCCTCTTCCCACCCATTCACCCATCCTTCATATCATCAGTCAATTATCTGGTTAGTTGAGCCTTCTCTCTGCTCGTTGTAATATAAATAGCAAGCATTTTAATGGGCCCTCATTAAGCAATGTGATCAGTATCAATTACCTAATGAGACTCTGGAAAATCATGATTTAAAATTCTGTCCTTAATTGTGACTCAGCTTTGTCTAGAGCCAATGTGATAATTGCAGTGACATCCGAACTAATGGCACTCCAGGTGTGGGGCCTCTGCTCCCATTCTGGGTTTGCCCCTGGGGAAAATTTATCCCCTGCCAAGGGGCTGATCTCTATACTTTGTTCTGAAATGGAGAATTTTATATGTCCTACCAGGTTCAGGGGGTGATGGGTAGATCTGCCCTGTTCTGCCCTGTAGCCTCATGGATTCTGGGCATGGAAGAAGGAGGGTGAGTCCAGAGGAAAGAGCAGGGACAGAGGAGATTATTAGCTCCTGAGGACAGGGACTTTTGTCTGTTTTGTTCTCTGCTATTTCCATAGACTACTTGGCACCTAGTAGGGGCTCCGTAAATACTTGAATGAAAGAATAGAATACTGGGATGGTCCCTTCAGCCAGCAAGCCCTTCTCTTTGCAAGTTTAGGTGTAGGTCCCTGAGGACAAAGAGATTGTTGTGTTTAGTGATGATCTTTCTAGCCTGAAGATTTAGTAATTTTGCCCCATTTGGCTTGGTGGTATCAGACATAAGTATTCAATATTGACAGTCTGGAGGGTTTCATCTTTCTCTCTAAACGCGCCTCCCCCTCCGCCCCCATCACCACCAGAGAGCCTGGTTAAGGATTATATCCTGGCATTTTCCCAGAGCAACAGAGGTGGTTCCTTTTCTTTCTTACTTCTCTTAGTTCCTCTCGCTTTGATAAGAAGCCACTTGGAGGCACTTGCCAAATTTATTCGTCAGTTTTAAGTTGTCAATTACTCTGTGTCTCAGCAGCATTTAATCCAGTTAGTTGATCACACCCTTCCTTTGGAAACACTTTCTTTGCTTGGCTTCCTGGGCACTAACATTCTTACGGTTTTCTTCCTGCTTTCCCAGTAGCTCCTTCCCCTATCTTCATGCCCTCTACCTGTTCAATGCCCCACGAATCCATCTTTTGTCCACACGCATTTCTAGTGATCTTTTGTAGCATCAAGCTTTTTTTTTTCTATGTCCCTTCTCTTAATTAATTAATTAACTAATTTATTTATTCATTTTAATTTTTTTCTTTATTGATTAAGGTATTACATATGTGTCCTTATCCCACATTGCCCCCCACCCCTCCCACTCATGCCCTCACCCCACTGGTGTCTCTGTCCATTGGTTAGGCTTATATGCATGCATACAAGTCCTTTGGTTGATCTCTCCTCCTTACTCCCACCCTCCCCTACCTTCCCTCGAAGGTTTGATGGTCTGATAGATGTTTCTCTGTCTCTGGACCTGTTTTTGTTCATCAGTTTATGTTGTTCATTATGTAGCATCAAGCTTTAAGTACTTTCTATACTGAAGACTCCTAATTTATATCTCTAATTTGGACCTCTCCTCTGAGCTCCAGACTCAGATATCTTTTTATTTTGTTGCTCAAATAGTTCCACTTTTGATTACTGAGAGATCTTTCAGTTGGCTCTTATGTCCCTTTGACGTACCTCCATCATTGGGTTTTTGTTTGAATCCTTGCTTTCTTTCTGGAACTGCAAGATGCTTTAGGCTCATCTATATACAGTATATAAAAGCCTAAGCAATCATTATAGCAGAACACCCGGAACAAACGGTTGCTATGACACATACTGAGCAAGGCAGGCAGGCGAGCAGTTAGGAACAAGCTGGCAGGCAGGCAGGTGAGTAGGCAGGCGAGAGGTTAGGGGCAAGCGGTTCCGGATTGCGAGAGGGTGCAGGCCAGGCTGAGGGACCCCCTCACTCCCCCGTGCACAAATTTTGTGTACCGGGTCTCTAGTATTATATATTTCACACCGCAGCCCTAGAATCAGGCATTTCTCCAAGGAGCTCTGGTTTCTTTTATTAAAAAAAGTCTTAATACCTGGAATTATATTATTTCTTTGCGTTCTAGCTGTATCTCACACTAGAACATGAGGTCCTTAAACAGGACCTTTTCTGTTTGTCACTGCTATTATAATACATATATTAGTATTTCATATTATATGTAGTATATGTTAAATGTAATAATACTTATTATACATAAACTATCTCTATTATCTAGAATGGTATCTGGCATGCAGGAGGATATCAATAAAAATTTAGTGAATGCATGAATAAATGAGTAAGGCCAAGTACTATGCCTTTTATATATATGCATTCTTCATGGTACTTTGACACTCATAAAAATTTGATCAAAGGACATATGTCTAGATGGATGGACATATGAATGTATGAATAAAAACGAATAAATGAATGACTATAAACAGATGGATTGAATTATTGGATGTATGAAGGAACTGAGAAATGGATAGAAGTTGGTGTTACTTCTTGTGTTTGCTCCCACGTTGAAAAAAGCTCTGCTACCCTGATGTCGCTGTGCCCCTCATTCATTCCTTTCTAGAGTAGATGAGGTGACTTAAAATTAGGACAACTCTTTCCTCTTCCTCTTGGGAGCTGGCCTGCTGGCAAAAGTGGTGTCGTGCATTCTCTCTGCCATTTTGGGACTGGTCCCTGATCTCCCAAGGCAGCCTGTAGATTTCCATCATTGTCATTCATGGGTGGGTCAGTCTACCTAATTCCAGGTTCAGATAGGCCACATTCCCCAATAGCTTCTTCTCTTCTTCAGTAATAGTGTGACCATATGTCTGTTAAAATAAATAAAATGGAGATCAAACCTGAAAATTCTTTACGCAACAAAACCAATTAAGGCACATAAGCAAAACCTAATCTAGCTGACCCTGCAATGCAAGCAAAATTTAACTTAGATTGTTTTTTTTAATGCCTCAAGAAACTATAAGTGAAACTTAAACTGTTTTCCAGAATGGTGTAACAAATTTGCTATGTAAACTGTCCCGGAACAACACACCTCTGAGCTTCATTCCACTGTTGGCTTTAAGACTCCTGGTTCACAAATTGTTCTTTTATGTACCATAAACTCTTAGCCACCCATTTTTAATTAATCTGATTTTATTTTTAATGTATTGTAGTTCATACATGTTGGACTAGCATCTGATTATGCAAATGTCCCTTTTCACTCTCAAAAGTGTCCATTTTGGGTAAGTTACATTCCCATCCTATTAATAAAGGTGGTATATTGATCTCTAAAAAAAAAAAAAAAGAAGAAGTTGGTGTTACCATTATGTACTCCAGTTATTCATGACAGAAACTGGGTGGTAAGGGGCCTCATTGTTGATGCCTTCCACACTTTCTTCTCCCACATTCAATCAACTGCTAAGTCCTGCCAATTTTACATCTCACATATTTCTTAAATCCATTTCCTGTTCTTCATTTCAACTGCTATTGCCCTAGTGCCGGCTCTCTTCATCTCCTGCCTGGATGCTGTGACAGCTTCCTAACTCATCTCTGTGCCTTTAGCCATGTTCCCACCCCCACCACCATCCACATGCCTGTTAGAGGGATCATTCTAAAATACGATACCTGTGTCACTCCTCTGCTTAAACCCTTAGTGTGAAATCTACACTTTTTAGCATGACATAAAGCACCTGTGATGACCTGGATCTTAGTCATCTCTCTAGCTTCTCTTCTGTCATTCTCCACTGCGCACTGATTTGTATGCCTCAGAAATACCAACTGCTTGTAGTTCCCACCAGGGATCATGCAGCTTCCCTGTTCTTTCCTTTGCTCATACTAGTTCCCCTGCCTGGAATGCCCTTTTCCTCACATCCACAGCTCAGAATTCCGTGATGATGCTTATTAGCAGGGCCAGGACTAACATGCAAAATTTAAGGAGAGTTGTGCCAGTGAGAGTGAATATATCTTTAAATTTTGTGCCTTTGGTACCTCACTTGACTTACCCTAATCCTTGTTCTAGTATCTTCTTCTGGACTGGGAGCTTCCTGAGAGCAAGAGCTTTCTCTTTTATTCCTACAATCCCTAGCACAATGACTGGTGCCTAGCAGATGCTCAGTAAATGTGGTGGTAGTGGTGAGGGGTGGGGAGGAAGATGGATTAGAGGTCCACTGCCTGGGCCTTCAAATCCAGACCCTATCTCTTACTAGTTATGGGAATCTGAACAAGTTCCTGCCTGTTTCTCAGTTTCCTCATTTGTGGAAAAGAAGTAATATTTCCAATATAGGATTGTTTTTCCATTTTAAGGGAAATTAATCACTTACTCAAAAATTTAAAATTTGTTGACCTAAATTTCTTTTATAATTCTTTTTAAAAAAATATGTTTTTATTGATCTTTAGAGAGAGAGGAAGTGAAAGGGATAGAAACATTGATGAGAGAGAAACATCATCGATAGGCTGCCTCCTGCATGTCTCCTACCTAAAATTCTTTATAATGTTTCCTCACGACTAAATTTTCTACTCTACCTGTAGATATGTCCCCTTAAAAAAATTTTTTTAGCTCAGCTGGCATGGTTCAGTGGTTGAATGTTGACATATAAACCAGGAGGTCACGGTTCATTCCTAGTCAGGTCATATGCCTAGGTTGCAGGCTCATTCTGTACAAGAGGCAGCCGCTCAATGATTCTCTCTCATCATTGATATTTCTTTTTTTTTCTAATTTAATAAATCTCCATTGTTCAGATTATTACAATTGTTCCTCGTTCCCCCCCCCCCCAGGTCCCCTCCACCTGGTTCCCACTCCACCTTCTGCCCTTACCTCCCCCCCCGCCGATTGTCCTCATTCATAGGTGTACGATTTTTGTCCAGTCCCTTCCCACACCCCGACAACCTTTTCCCCTTGAGAATTGTCAGTCCACTCCCTTTCTATGCCCCTGATTCTATTATATTCACCAGTTTATTCTGTTCATCGGATTTTTTATTCACTTGATTTTTAGATTCACTTGTTGATAGATATGTATTTGTTGTTCATAATTTTTATCTTTACCATTTTCTTCTTCTTCCTCTTCTTAAAGAATACCTTTCAACATTTCATATAATACTGGTTTGGTGGTGATGAACTCCTTTAGCCTTTTCTTATCTGTGAAGGTCTTTATCTGACCTTCAATTCCGAATGATAGCTTTGCTGGGTAGAGTAATCTTGGTTGTAAGTTCTTGCTATTCATCACTTTGAATATTTCTTGCCACTCCCTCTTGGCCTGCATAGTTTCTGTTGAGAAATCAGCTGACAATAGTATGGGTGCTTCCTTGTAGGTAATTAACTATTTTTCTCTTGCTGCTTTTAATATTCTCTCTTTGTCTTTTGCTCTTGGCATTTTAATTATGATGTGTCTTGGTGTGGTCCTTTTTGGATTCCTTTTGTTTGGGGTTCTGTGTGCTTCCTGGACTTGTAAGTCTATTTTGTTCACCAGCTGGGGGAAGTTTTTGGTCATTATTTCTTCAAATAGGTTTTCAATATCTTGCTCTCTCTCTTTTTCTGGCACCCCCATAATCCGGATGTTGGTACGCTTGAGGTTGTCCCAGAGGCTCCTTACACTATCTTCAAATTTTTGGATTCTTTTTTCTTTTTGCTTCTCCAGTTGAGTGTTTTTTGCTTCTTTGTATTTCAAATCTTTGACTTGATTCTTGCAGTCCTCTAGTCTGCTGTTAGTTCTCTGTATAATATTTTTTATTTCAGTCAGTGTATGTTTAATTTCTAGTTGGTCCTTTTTCATATCCTCCCTAAATTTATTGGCATTTTCTAGGAAATTCTTGAAAATCCTTATAATCATGGTTTTGAACTTTATATACAGTCATTTGCTTTCCTCCATTTCTTTCATTTGTGATCTGTTTCTTTGTCTCCGCATTTTCGCTGCTTCCCTGAGTTGGTAGAGTAGCTTTGTGTGCTAGGTGTCCTATAGGGCCGAGTGGCTCAGCCTCCCCCAGTTACCTGAGGTGGACACTCTTGGTGCACCCCTTTGTGGACTGTGTGCACAGCCTTGTTGTAGTTAAGTCTTGATTGTTGTTGGTATCACTGGGAGGAATTGACCTCCAGGCCAGTTGGCTGTGAGGATCAGCTGTGTCTATGCTGGGAGAACTTCTGTGCTGGAGACACCCTCATGAGACAAGACTTGCAAAACTGCAAAGCCTCTGTGCTCAGCTTGGATGGGGCAGAGTCTCAGGGTGGAGCAGACAGCCTTGGCTTCCCGTCAGCCCTGCCCTATGAGGCCCCTGGGTCTCAGTGTCCCTCAGTAATTGCTGCAAGCACCTCTGAGGGAAAGCTGCCCTTGAGTTTTGCCCACTGTCAGACAGTCTAGTTCTCCCCGAATGAGTCTGGATTCCCAGAAACTCTCCCGGAACTGGAGTTCAGCGCAGTCGGGAGCTTCCATCTACCTCCCGCTTTAGAAAGCCAGCCACGCACTCAGCCGCCCGTGCACTCAACAGTCAGTCCTCTCTGCATGCGTGTGCCTCTGGACCTCTGCCTTCCACAGCTCCCCTGATTCTCAGTGTGCTTTCTCTTTTCCTGACAGTCCAGATTCCCCCTAATAAGTCTGGGTTCCCAGAGTCTCGCCCGGGACTGGAGTTCAGTGCATTCGGGAGCTTCCTTCTCCCTCCCGCTTTAGAAAGCCAGCCGCGCATGCAGCCGCTCATCCTCTCCGTGTGCACATACATCTCTGTACCTCAGCTTTTTGCAGCTCCTCTGAGTCTCAATGTGCTTTTCTCTTTCCTTCGAGTTGTAGAATTTCCACTCAGCCAGCTTTCCTGTGGTTCTGGATGGTGTCTGTTTTGTCTTTTAGTTGTAGTTTTGATATTGTTGTGTGAGGCAGCAGTTTAGGTGTTTACCTATGCCGCCATCTTGGTTTCTCCTCTCATCATTGATATTTCTATATCTCTCCCTCTACCTTCCTCTATGAAATCAATATATGTAAAACAATTTTTAAATTATAGGTATCTTTTTTTAAGTGTGTTTTTACTATTGAAAGCATAGCATCATTTTTAAAAATATATTTTATTAATTTTTTTATAGAGAGGAAGGGAGAGAGAGATAGAGAGTTAGAAACATCGATGAGAGAGGAACATCGATCAGCTGCCTTCTGCTCGCCCCCCACTGGGGATGTGCCCGCAACCCAGGTACATGCCCTTGACCGGAATCGAACCTGGGACCTTTCAGTCCGCAGGCTGATACTCTATCCACTGAGCCAAACCGGTTTCGGCTATGAGTATCTTTTGAAAAATAAGTTTTTATTGGTATCAGAGAGAGGAAGGGTGAAGGAGAGAGGGATAGAAGCATCAATGGTGATAATCATTGATTGGCAGCCTCCTTCATGCCCTCTACTGGGATTGAACCTGGACATGTACCCTGTCCAGGAATCAAACTGTGACCTCCTGTTTCATGGGCCGATATTCAACCACTGAGCCACACCAGCTGGGCATGAGTATCTTTTTATTTTATTTTAAAAATATGTTTTTATTTATTTTAGGGAGAGGGATAGTGAGATAGAAACATTGATGGGAGAGAGAAACTTTGGTCTGCTGCCTCTTTCATGTCCCCAATTGGAGATTGAGCCTGCAACCCAGACATGTGCCCTTACCAGGAGTTGAACTGGTGACTTCTTGGTTAATGGGTTGACACTCAACCACTGAGCCATCCTGGCTGGGATCTTTTTATTTTTTTAATTGATTTTTAGAGCGAGAAAGGGGGAGAGAAAAACATTGATAGGAGAGAGATACATCACTCAGTTGCCTCCTGTACATGCCCCAACTGGGGATTGAACCCACAACCTGGGTGTGTGGCCTGATGGGGAATCAAACACATCACCTTTTGGTGTATGGGACAGTGCTTCAACCAACTGGGCCACACAGGCCAAGACTAAACATTTTTATATTGTTTATTTATGCTTTCTCTTTTTCTTTCCTTTTTTTTAGAGAGAGGGAGAGGGAGAGAGAGATAGAAACATTGATGAGAGAGAAACATCAATATGATCCATTGCCTCCTGCATGCCCCCCACTGGGGATCGAGTCCACAACCCGGGCATGTGCCCTGACTGGGAATCGAACCAGTGACCTCCTGGTACATGGGTCTATACTCAACCACTGAGCCACACTGGAAGGGCTTTTTAAAATTTATTTTATTTTTCAATTACAATGTACATTCAATATTATTCTATACTAGAGGCCTGGTGCATGAAATTCATGCTGGGGGGGGGGGGGGAGTTGTCCCTCAGCTCAACCTGCACCCTCTCCAATCCAGGAGCCCTCAGGGGATGTCCTACTGACAGCAGGGAGCGGGCCTAAGCCGCAGTCTGGCCTCCCTCTGCAGGAGGTGATGGGGCTGATCAGGGGAAGACGCCACCCCCATCACCCTGCTGCTGCTACCACTGCTGGCCGCTGCAGCTGCCTAAGTGTTTTCATCAACACAAACTCTAGTCCCTTTACCACAAAAAATGACAACTTTCTTTAGGCATTTTCAAGATGTCACTTTCAGAGGATATGACATTTCTTTCTTTCTTTCTTTTTTCTATCCTCACCTGAGGATATTTTTCCATTGATTTTTAAAGAGTATAGAAGAGAGAGGGAAAGACAGAGAGAAGCATCAATGTGAGAGGAACACTTCTATTGGTTGCCTCCTGCATGAACCCTGACCTGGGCCTCAGCCAGGGAGGATCCTGCAACCTAGGTACATGCCCTTGACCAGAATAGAACCCGGACCCTGTGGTCAGCAGGCCAAGGCTCTGTCCACTGAGGCAAACCGGGTAGGGCAGGATATGACATTTCTTAGCTCCTCCTGCAGCAGACCTTTGTTTTTTCCTCCAGGAACGAGGTGGAAAAACCCTAGATCACCTTCTTGGATTCTTATTACCCAAGTTACCAAGAACACTGTGAGTGGTGTATGGGGAACTTAGCCAATGAGCAGTCAGAAAAGGTGTTTCCTCTGCAGCTCACACACAGAGGTGGGACTGCTGGTGCGCCCCGGCTGGCAGGCCCTGTTCTCTGTGGGTCTGTGTCATCCGTGGCTTGCTTCACTGTGCTCACAGTCCCCTCCAGCCCACCTGCACATGCAGCAGTCGCGACGTTATGGCTTCCTGGACAATTTGAATATTATCTCTTTATATATATATATATTAGTTAGAGGTGTATAGCATAGTAGTTAGACAATTATATAATTTAGGAAGTAGTCCCTTGATAATTTAAGTACCCACCTGGCACCATACATAGTTATTACAATATTATTGACTGTATTCTCTATTCTGTGCTTTACATCCCTGTGGCTGTTTTGTGACTAGCAACGTGTACTTTTTAACCCCTTCACCTTTTTCACCCAGGCCCCCAACTCGATTCCCATTAGGCAGCCATCAGTTTGTTCTCTGTGTTAGTCTGTTTCTATTGTGTTTCCTAATTTATTTTGTTCTTTAGATTCAATCTGTAAGTGAAATCTATGATATTTGTCTTTCTCTGTCTGACTTATTTCACTCAGCATAATACCCTCTTGTTACATCTATGCCTTCTCTCTTTTTTAAAAAAAATTTTTATTTCAGAGAGGAAGAGGGAGAGGAGATAGAAACATCATTGATGAGAGAGAATCACTGATCAGCTGCATCCTGCACACCCCCGATTGGGGATCGAGTGCACAACCCAGGCATGTGCCCTTGATAGGAATCGAACCCTGGACCCTTCAGTCTGCAGGCTGATGTTCTAGCCACTGAGCCAAACCAGCTAGCTCCATGACCTGCCCTCTCTTTGTTGCTGGAGCTTATTAGAAAGTTTTTTTTTTTATCTTCTACAGTATCTGTATTTCTAATTCATTACTTTTTGCTTTTGTATTATGATTTCCTCCTTCTACTTTTTTTTCAGCTTTTGCCCTTTAAGTACCATTTTACTTGCTATCCACATTAACTTTCTTTTCCTTTTTATTTTATTTTTTGTTAATCCTTACCTGACGATATTTTTTCCATTGATTTTTAGAGAGTGGAAGAGAGGGGAGAGGAGGAGAGAGAAAGAGGAGATCGAATCCGCAACCCAGGTATGTGCTGTTGACTGGGAATTTCATCCACAAGCCTCCGGTATGCAGGCTGATGCTCTAACCACTTAGCCGGCCAGGGCACTAATTTTCATTTCTAGATATCTCCATTTTTATTTCTCTTTTTTGACCCATGAGTCTAAAAGTGTTTCCAAATGTATAGGGCCCTTGTTATCTTTCTGTTGTTAAGTTCCATTTTGTTTATAGAAAGTAGTCTATTGATTTTTTTAAACATATCTGATGAGATCTGCTCTCTGGTCTTGTATGTGACCCATTTTTTAGGTGTTCCATGGGTGCTTGACAAGATAATTGTTGGCTGCCTCATAGGGTTATTGTGAAGATAAATATTAGATAACACCTATAAAGCACTTAAAATAGTGCTTGGCACTTAGTAAGATGTCAAGAAGGAGTGGCTTTGTTGTTGTTTTGTTATTGATGGATGGCAGTCTCACTTGCTCTGTATGTCCCTAGGTGTCCTGGGAACTAGCAAATTGAGCTTTCTCCTGCAAGCTAGTGCTCTGCAGTTCAGTGTCTATACTGGCTATAGGGTCAATTAATCTTTGACACACAGAAAGCACTATTCGGCTCATTATAGTAGAAAAAGATGAGCATTTGAGTCAGACTGACCAGTGGTGGGGCTTTGGTGTGGCCCCTCACTAGCTTTTGGACACTTCTCCTCCCCCAAACTTCACTATCCTTACTTGGATATGTTCTTGGACTTGGGCTGGGCACAACTTTTGGTAGCCTTGGTTTATATTTATATTTTTCCTTTCACTGAGCCTGCAGGGACAGAGAGGAAGGGAAGTTAGAGTTACAATGTTGACAATGTTGAAGCCATCTCCAATCTCCTTTCCTGGACTTTTCTCCTTAGAAAACCTTCTCCTCATCCCTGTAAGGCTTCTGATGCTCCTTCCTAGAAAGCAGCTTGAAATAAGCCATGACTGAGGGAGAGAAAAGGGAAGAGGATGTTGACATATGCAAATTAGCACCCAGCCTCCTGCCAAATTAGTGTAACACATGTCACCTTGGAGAGAATTTCTCTTTTGTCTTTTACATGGAGCAGCCCAGTTAATTTTTCAGGCCACTAGTTACCATGTTCCATAGATGACAGCTCCTTAGACCCTCAGTGAGAGCATTTTCCTTGGTGGCCACAGAAACCTGGGATTTGCCTCTGCTTATTTCTTGGGTCCCCAGGTGAGATGAACATCTCAGGGGCACTGACTTTGACTTCTCCTACTTGCTCTCCTTTAAATCTCAGTCCCAAGTGGGTTGCAAAGTGGGTTGGCTTGTTTTCCTATCTTTGAATCGAAGGTAGAGGAGGCATGAAACACACGGAGGGCAGAGCTAAAGGGGGCAGAATAAGGCAAGCTCTTGACAGAGGTGTTTCCAAAACACCCTCAGGCAAAAGTAGTCACTTTGCCTTCATTCTCCGCACTACCTCTAGCTCATTTGCCTCCTACTCTAATTTCCCAACATAGATCAGACAAGATTGATTATCGATACTTCTGTCTCCAGTCTGCTAGAGAAAACTATAGAACCATGCTCACTGGCTTCAATGTTTGATTTTCAGTCACGATCAGATCTTCAATGTCCCTTTGTAATCTTCAATCTCTTTCATTCTCCTGTTATGGGGGCTTGTTTTCAGTTTTAGCTATTAGGAATAAAGTTGCTATGGATAGTTTCATACATGTCTTTCTGTGGACATGTTTTCCTTTTTTGAGTAAATATCTAGGAATGGAATTGCAAGTTATAGGGTATTTATAGGTATTTATTTAACTTTATAAGAAAGTGACAACAGAGAGGGGAATCCAAGATGGCGGCGTAGGTAAACACCTAAACTGCTGCCTCGCACAACAATTTCAAAACTACAACTAAAAGACAAAACGTCTATCACCCAGAACCACGGGAAAGCTGGCTGAGTGGAAGTTCTACAACTAGAAGGAAAGAGAAAAGAGCATTGAGACGTGCACGAGCGCTGAAAAGCTGAGGTACGGAGGCGCGTGATCCGGGCTGGCGGCAGGCATTGCTTTTTTCAACCCGAAGGGAGACAAGCCCCTGATTACTCTGAAATCCAGTCTCTGGGGAGACACAGGGGAACCAAACTCCTACGGGGAGAAGCTGGACTGTCTGCCAGTGAGGGTGGCTTGCTTGCAGAGCTGCGCGCAGGAATAATTGTTTACTGCACTGGGGCACAGGACTCGGGGACGCCGTTGGGGACACAGAGCTGGCTAACTAGCAGCCATTGCTGTTTGCCACGCCCTCGCCTAGTGACACCCTGAGGCCCCACCCTGCACAACCTACAAACCCACCCAAGCTCCAAGCAGTGGATTTAGCATAAGAAACCCCTGCCTTATCTCAGCTTAACCTAGCAAACTTGCAGCCCAGGTCAGACAGCTCCAAAACCTCCAAACCCCAAGCAAAGAGGAGAAAACTGTAGCTCTCACTGTAGCTCCTGCTGGGTGGCCTCAGACAGTAGCTGACCTGAACTCATTGGAGATCCAGAAGCCAGTGTACCTAGTGGTCAGTGTGAGACACCAGATTTCAACTCCTCACATCCATAAGTGACACATTTAAGAGGCAGACTCAGTGAGCACCAAAGCCCCACTGAAACAAGTCCTGCCCCATAAGCATGTCTTCAGCACAGCAGTTCTTCCATTATAGACACAGCAAGTGCTCACAGCTAATTGGCCTGGAGGTCAATTCCTCCCTGTGTACCAACAGCAATTAAGGCTTAACTACACCAAGACTTTGCACTCAGCCCACAAAGGGGTGTACCAAGAGCATCCACCTCAAGTGATTGAGGAGGCTGAGTTACTGCCCCCTATAGATCACCTACCACACAAAGCTACTCCATCAACACAGGGAAGCAGCCAAAATGTGGAGACAAAGAAACATGTCATGAATGAAAGAAACGGAGGAAGGCAAACTACTGGATGACATAGAGTTCAGAACCACATTTATAAGGTTACTCAAGAATCTTCTAAAAACCGCCGAGAAACTTGATGACACTTCTGAGGAGCTTAGTGAGACCTTCAAGGACCTTAATGAGAATGCCAAAAAAATGGAAAAGGATCAGTCAGAAATGAAGCATACACTGTCTGAAATAAAGAATATACAGAAACTCAACTGTAGATCAACATACCCCAAGAATCAAACCAAAGATCAGAAATATGTGGAAACAAAAAACATTCAACCAGAAAAACAAAAAGAAAAAAGAATCCAAAAATATGAAGATAGTGTAAGGAGCCTCTGGGACAACTTTAAGCGAACCAACATCCGAATTTTTGGGGTGCCAGAAGAAGGGAGAGAGCAAAATATTGAAAACCTATTAGAAGAAATAATGACAGAAAACTTTCCCTACCTGGTGAAAGAAATAGACTTACAAGTTCAGGAAGAGCACAGAACCCCATACAAGAGGAATCCAAAGAGGACCACACCAAGACACATCATAATTAAAATGCCAAGGGCAAAAGACAAAGAGAGAATATTAAAAGCAGCAAGAGAAAAACAGTTAATTACCTACAAGGGAGCACCCATTCGACTGTCAGCTGATTTCTCAACAGAAACTATGCAGGCCAGAAGGGAGTGGCAAGAAATATTCAAAGTGATGAACAGCAAGAACCTACAACCAAGATTACTCTACCCAGCAAAGCTATCATTCAGAGTTGAAGGTCAGATAAAGAGCTTCACAGACAAGAAAAAGCTAAAAGAGTTCATCACCACCAAACCAGGATTACATGAAATGCTGAAAGGTATTCTTTAAGAAGAGGAAGAAGAAAAAGGTAAAGATAAAAATTATGAACAACAAAATGACATCAAATACATACCTACCAACAAGTGAATCTAAAAATCAAGTGAATAAAAAATCTGAAGAACGGAATGGACTGGTGAATATAATAGAATCAGGGACATAGAAAGGGAGTGGACTGACGATTCTCAGGGGAAGCAGGTGTGAGGGGTGCGGGAAGAGATTGGACAAAAATCTTACTCCTATGGATGAAGACAGTGGCAGGGGGTAAGGGCATGGGGTGGGGTGGGGAATCAGGTGGAGGGGAGCTATGGGGGGAAAAAAAAGAGGAACACCTGTAATAATCTGAACAATAAAGATTTATTAAAAAAAAAAGTGACAACAATTTTTCAAAATGTTGTACAGGTGGTGTCTTTATTAAAAAGATCTCTGGCCCTAGCAGGTTTGGCTCAGTGGATAGAGCTTCAACCTGCATACTGAAGTGTTCCGGGTTTGATTCCGGTCAAGGGCACATGCCCAGATTGCGGGCTTGATCTCCAGTGTGGGGCATGCAGGAAGCAGCCTATCAGTGATTCTCTCCCATCATTGATGTTTCTATCTCTCTCTCCCTCTCCCTTCTTCTCTGAAATCAGATATATATATATATATTAGAGGCCTGGTGAACAAAATGCGTGCATGGGGGGCAGGGGTGGGATCCCTCAGCCTGGCCTGCACCCTCTCCAATCTGGGACTCCTTGGGGATGTTCAACTGCCTCTCACAACCCGGGACAGCTGGCTCCTAATCGCTTGCCTGCCTGCCTGCCTTATTGCCCCTAACCCCTCTGCCTGCCTGCCTGATCGCCCCTAACCACCTCTGCTTTGCCCCGCACTCAGGACCCAGGATCCCTCCTCTGGCCAGTCACAGGCATCTAGGACCTGGGCTTCCCTCCCTCTGGCCAGCTGTAGGCACCCAGGACCTGGGCTGGCTTCGTCCAGGTGGGACACAGCCACAGGGGACTGTGGGTGGGCGGCTTTGCTTGGGCCACAGCAGTAAGCACCTGGGACCGTGGGGCAGATGGCTTGTCCCTCTCCTGGGCCGCAGCCACAGGCACTGGTGCCCAGGACCGTGGGGCGGGCAATTTGTTCCTCTCCCAGGCTGCAGGCACAGCTGCTGGCACCTGGGATTGCCGGGCGGGCGGCTTGTCCCTCTCCTGGGCCACAGCCTGGCTGGTCCCTATTCCTCTCTCAAGAGCTCATTTGTGCCTGGATGGTCCCCATTCCTCTCTCCCCAGTGTTCAGTGTCTGAGCAGTTATGGCATGAGGGTGTGATGACCATTTGCATATTAGCTCTTTATTATATAGGAGATAAAGATATTTGGCTCTGGCTGGTGTGACTCAGTTGGTTGGAGTGTTGTCCTGTACAACAAAAGGTGGCAGGTTCTATTCCCAGTCAAGGCACATACCCAGGTTTTGAGTTCCATTCTCAGTTGAGGGCATGTGTGGGAGGCAACCGACATCAATGTCTCCCCCCCACCCCGCCATCCCGCCCTTCCTCTCTCTCTCAAATCAATGGAAACATATTCTCAAGAGAAGATTAAAAATAATAAAAGATCCCTGGGTTCTGTGCTGGGCTTACTGAATCAGAATATTCCAGGGAGAAAGGCCAGAAAACTATATTTCTAGAAAGTTCCCCATATAACTTAAAAATATATATGTTTTATTGATTTCAGAAAGAAGAAGGGAGAGGGAGAGAGAGATAGAAACATCGATGAGAAAGAAACATCAACATGATCTGCTGCTCCCTGCACGTCTCCTGCCAGGGATTGAACACACAACCCTGGATGTGCCCTGACCAGGAATGGAACCAGTAACCCTCCTGGTGCATGGGATGATGCTCAACCAGCTGAGCCCCCATATCATTTTAATACAGCTAGTTCACTAATTGGCATTTGGAAACCACTGGAGAACACTTAGAACCTTTACTTTTTTGTTTTCTGTTCCTTCTTCAATAAATGTAATTCTGGCTTCCATGTCCCATGCATCATGGTTGCAAATAATGAAATATTAGTAGTTGACTAACAGTGGTTTAAGCCAGTGATTTTCAACCTTTTTCATCTCAGGGCACACATAAAATCATTATTAAAATTCTGCAACATACCAAAAAATAGAGCATATTTTTTGCTGATCTGACAAAAAAAAGGTATAATTTTGATTCATTCACACCAGATGGCTATTTTTGTGTTGGGTGTTGTCATTTTTAAATTTGACAGTCTAAGGGAAAAGAATTCAATGCCTCTGACTAAGTAGTCAGGTATTGCACGTTTTAAAAATTCTTGTGGCACACCAGTTGAAAATCACTGACTTAAGCAATAAGGACATTTCTTAGCTTCAGGCTTGGTTAATTTAGTCACTCAGTAATGTCATCAAGGATCCAGGCTTTTCCATTTGCCACCCTCAGGGTATTTGTTCCATTCTTGGGCTTGTCCCCTCACAGTGTAAGATGGCTGCCACAGCATGAGCTCACATGGCAACTTCCAAGGCAAGAAGGAAGAGTTGAAGATATCTATTGTATTGAGGAGGAAAATCTTTACAGAAACTTCCAGACTTTCTCCTACGTCCCATTGTCCAGAAGTAGGTCACTTGTTTACCCCTAGGTTTAAAGGGGTGGGGAAAAGGGCTCTGAGAAAATCTCTGCCATTTTTGAGGTCCTGTAGATAGGAGGTAGTACTAACCAGTAAGGAAGAAGGGTGGGAAAATCGTTTTTGGGTAAGTAATCAACAGTGTCTCCCCCAAGACCTCACTAAAACTGCTCTTAGAAAATCACCTTATCTGTTAGATCCAATGACTCCTCCTAGTTTTCTTTGTACTTAACTTCTCTGTGATGTTTTACATTGCTAGCCTCTCTCTTGAAACTTGTTTTCTGCCATACATTCTCTCTGCTTCTCCGATCACTTCTCCTTAGGCTCCACTCCACTACCTTTCTATTCCTTATAGGTTGGTGTTACCCTGGGTTTTTAACCAGGCACTGTTTGAGCACCTCTAAGTATCTAAATCAAGCAATCTACCCTAACCATGTGACCAAGACCCAATGAGATCTGTTTGTGGCTTATCCTTTGAACTTTTGTATTTGGCCACGGACTTCCTTTCCCCCTATAGTCCTGATTCTCCCTCTGCCATGTCTCTGTCTCTTCTTTCCATTACAGAGCTATTGCCCTTGGTAAGGTTCTTACCAGCTTTTTCTTAAGGACAAAAATGTTTTAAAAGTTATTTATAACATCCTATAGGGTAGACTCTAGAACTAAAGGGGGTCCTTTGTATTCCCACACTCTCTGGAATTTTGGAATAGAAGCTGGATTGTTCCAGAACATAAAGGGCTGATGAATTTGGAGTACTAGAGTTAGAGAGAGAGAAAGAGAGGGGGGAAGAGAGAGAAGAGTCTTTTAAAAAACAAAATATATATTTTATTGATTTTTTACAGAGATGAAGGGAGAGGGATAGAGATTTAGAAACATCGATGAGAGAGAAACATCAATCAGCTGCCTCCTGCACACTCCCCACTGGGTATGTGCCCGCAACCAAGGTACATGCCCTTGACTGGAATTGAACCTGGGACCCTTGAGTCCACAGGCTGACCCTCCATCCACTGAGCCAAACTGGCTAGGGTGAGAGAAGGGTCTTGAAAGTTAGGTGATAGAAGAGTTGATAAGGACCTACCACTTATCCTATATAATAAAAGGCTAATATGCAAATTGTCCCCATGGGTGAGAGTTAGATGTGCAGTGACCACCAGGGGGCAGCGCAGAACATGGTGGGTGTTGGTGATGTGGCACTGGCAGGTGACAGCAGTGGAGGCACTTCTGGCCCCAATGGGCCCAGATGAGAGCAGGACTGTGGCAGGACAATGGAGCAGGTGAGCAGATGGCACCAGACCAAGATGGGAGTGAGCGGGGGCCCTGATCACCCCACTGGTCCCCCTATAGATTGGCCCTGATCACCGGCCAGGCCTAGGGACCCTACCTGTGCATGAATTTTGTGCACCGGGCCTCTAGTGACTACATAAAATAATTTGAATAGACATTTTAGAGCCGACTTTTTAAGTGAAACAATGCATTGTGACCCTCCCTGTGGCTGTACAAATTTTAATTGTAAACTTCTGAGGCCACCATATATGTGTTGTTACAGACAGACACCAATGATAGGGGCCACAGGTTTATGAGGCTGGAATTGTGAACAGCCCCACATCTGAGTCACATCTGACTACCAGAACCTCTCTGATATTTCAATCTCTGACCTCAAGCCACTTCCAGCCTACTTTCCTTGTATCAGCCAGAGTGATATTTCTAAGACACAAACCCAGGTTATTTCCATGTTTAAATCATGTAATGGCTCCTTGATCACCGTTTCTTAAGCCTGGAGACACATTCTCAGGGTCTTCAGTACCCTTTAAGACATTTATTTTTTAATTTCAGAATCAATTAGAAAATGTAAGCATAGTCTGTAATACCCTGGTGACCACCTTATAACCAAACACTTTGAGGAGATTTTAGTGTTGGTTATACTTGTATTTATCAATTGAGTAGATGACAAGTGATCTTCTGAAATGACAGTATTTAACTTTTTAAAAAATATATACTTTATTGATTTTTTACAGAGAGGAAGGGACGGGGATAGAGAGTTAGAAACATTGATGAGAGAGAAACATTGATCAGCTGCCTCCTGCACACCTCCTACTGGGGATGTGCCTGCAACCAAGGTACATGCTCTTGACTGGAATCAAACCTGCGACCTTTCAGTCCTCAGGCTGATGCTCTATCCACTGAGCCAAACCAGTTAGGCAACAGCAATTAACTTTTTTTAAATTTAATAAATCTTTATTGTTCAGATTATTACAGTTGTTCCTCTTTTTTCCCCCCATAGCTCCACTCCACCCGGTTCCCACACCATCCTCTGCCCTTACCCCTCCTCCCACTGTCCTCATCCATAGGTGTACGCTTTTTGTCCAGTCCCTTCCCGTACCCCCCACACCCCTATCCCCATGAGAATTGTCAGTCCACTCTCTTTCTATGCCCCTGATTCTATTATATTCATCAGTTTATTCTGTTCATCAGATTTTTTATTCACTTGATTTTTAGGTTCACTTGTTGATAGATATGAATTTGTTGTTCATAATTTTTATCTTTACCTTTTTCTTCTTCTTCCTCTTCTTAAAGAATACCTTTCAGCATTTCATATAATACTGGTTTGGTGGTGATGAACTCCTTTAGCTTTTTCTTATCTGTGAAGCTCTTTATCTGACCTTCAATTCTGAATGATAGCTTTGCTGGGTAGAGTAATCTTGGTTGTAGGTTCTTGCTATTCATCACTTTGAATATTTCTTGCCACTCCTGTCTGGCCTGCATAGTTTCTGTTGAGAAATCAGCTGACAGTCATATGGGTGCTCCCTTGTAGGTAACTAACTGTTTTTCTCTTGCTGCTTTTAATATTCTCTCTTTGTCTTTTGCTCTTGGCATTTTAATTATGATGTGTCTTGGTGTGGTCCTCTTTGGATTCCATTATTTCAAATGGAAATATTTTGCTCTCTCTCTTTTTCTGGCACCCTCATAATCCGGATGTTGGTACGCTTGAGGTTGTCTCAGAGGCTCCTTACACTATCTTCAAATTTTTGGATTCTTTTTTCTTTTTGCTTTCCTGGTTGAGTGTTTTTTGCTTCTTTGTATTTCAAATCTTTGACTTGATTCTTGCAGTCCTCTAGTCTGCTGTTAGTTCTCTGTATAATATTTTTTTATTTCAGTCAGTGTATGTTTAATTTCTAGTTGGTCCTTTTTCATATCTTTGAGGGTCTTGCTAAATTTATCGGCATTTTCTAGGAAATTATTGAAAAAACTTATAACCGTGGTTTTGAACTCTATATCCAGTCGTTTGGTTTCCTCCATTTCTTTCATTTGTGATCTGTTTCTTTGTCTCCACATTTTCGCTGCTTCCCTGAGTTGGTAGAGTAGCTTTGTGTGCTAGGTGTCCTATAAGGCCCAGTGGCTCAGTCTCCCCCAGTTACCTGAGGTGGACACTCTTGGTGCACCCCTTTGTGGACTGTGTGCACAGCGTTGTTGTAGTTAAGTCTTGATTGTTGTTGGTATCACTGGGAGGAATTGACCTCCAGGCCAACCGGCTGTGAAGATCAGCTGTGTCTATGCTGGGAGAACTTCTGTGCTGGAGACACCCTCATGAGACAAGACTTGCAAAATTGCAAAAGCCTCTGTGCTCAGCTTGGATGGGGTGGAGTCTCAGGGTGGAGCAGACAGCCTTGGCTTCTCATCAGCCCTGCCCTATGAGGCCCCTGGGTCTCAGTGTCCCTCAGTAATCACTTCAAGCACCTCTGAGAGAAAGCCGCCCTCGAGTTTTGCCCGCTGTCAGACAGTCTAGTTTCTCCCCAAATGAGTCTGGGTTCCCAGAGTCTTGCCCGGAACTGGTGTTCAGCACAGTCGGGAGCTTCTGTCTCCCTCCCGCTTTAGAAAGCCAGCCGTGTACTCAGCAGTCAGTCCTCTCTGCGTGTGCGTGCCTCTGGACCTCTGCCTTCCACAGCTCCCCTGATTCTCAGTGTGCTTTTCTCTTTTCCTGACAGTCCAGATTCCCCCTGAACGAGTCTGGGTTCTCAGAGTCTCACCCGGAACTGGAGTTCAGTGTAGTCGGGAGTTTCTGTCTCCCTCCCACTTTAGAAAGCCAGCCACACACTCAGCCACCAGTCCTCTCCGTGCACCCGTCTCCATACCTCAGCCTTTCGCAGCTCCTCTGAGTCTCAATGTGCTTTTCTCTTTCCTTCTAGTTGTAGAATTTCCACTCAGCCAGCTTTCCTGTGGTTTTGGATGGTGTCCGTTTTGTCTTTTATTTGTAGTTTTGAAATTGTTGTGCAAGGCAGCAGTTTACGTGTTTACCTATGCCACCATCTTGGTTTCTCTCAGCATTTAATTTTAATGCTGTAATTATTTTTATCTCATTGTTCATGGTTATATCCTCAGCACCTAGAACAGTACATGGAACATTGTAGGTGTTCAAAAAAGATTTCTGCAATAAATGAATGAATGAAGTGTCTCAAACTGTGTTCTGATATCCTTGAGGATTGTCTAGTTTGAGATCTCAGCATGGCATGTGAGGCTCTTCACAATCAAGCCCAGAATACCCAACTAGTAATTTTATTAGACAGTCTGGGCAGGATATGGAGGCGTAGTCCGTTTTCGAAAATAAAAAAAAAGAAAGTACAAAGGATTTATGTACGTTTAGATGGGGCAGATGTGATATGCAAATGACTTATATTTATAATGCAAATGACACAAGTCCTCATGCAAATGAGCATTCTGTCTTTGGAATCAACTGAAGGGATATTCACTAATTTGTCTGTGGAACAGGCAATAAATCTTTTGAGGGCTTAGCTTCTTTAGTGGGAATATGTGTGTATTGGGCAGGTGGGGTAGTGGGAAAGTTTCTCTCAGAGGAGTCATTGTGGTGCTATAAGTCTGCAGCTTAGTATGAAGTCCAATACAGCATGCAGCTTAATATGAAGTTGTACCTGTTGTGATATTCCAAAGGCTGGCCTTTTAGAATTGGTGGCAGGTGGGGGCAACAAAATTCAACTCCTTATACCCTTTCAGCTTTTTGGCTACCTCACATTTTCTGTCCCACCCATCTCCCACCATCCAAACTCTAGTTTACCAGAGTAGAGAATAGGTAGTTAGAAATCCCTGGTCCCAGGCTTTCATCATGAGGACCACAAAAGAGCCTGTGATAAGAACTCTTGTAAATCACAGCTGAAAGAGTGTAAGAAGATGATGTGGAGTTCTGCATTTCCTAACCTCACGACAAGAATTTAGCTGAGATTCTGCTTACACCTATTAGAAAAGATGATTGGTTACAAGAAGCCTGAGGACTTTCTGAGAAATATGGCTGCTTAATTTCAATGCCAGTAATGCAGTATCTGACAAAATTGGAAGCTTACTTGGAAATCGAAAGGAACAAAATGCCAACTATGATAATTTTCATTATAAAAACCTGTTCTTCCCTGTCTTTGATGTGAAGAACAGGTTTTTATAATGAAAATTTTGGCTACACAGATTCTTCCCCAATGATTATAAAATATTGGGCAAATGAAATAAAAGAACCTCTACCAGACATATTTTTTGTTAAAAAAATTTTATTGATTTTTTACAGAGAGGAAGGGAGAGGGATAGAGAGTTAGAGTCATCTATGAGAGAGAAACATCAATCAGCTGCCTCCTGCACACTTCCTACTGGGGATGTGCCCGCAACCAAGGTACATGCCCTTGACCGGAATCGAACCCGGGACCCTTCAGTCCCCAGGCTGACGCTCTATCCACTGAGCCAAACCAGCTAGGGCTATCAGACATATTTTAACATAACTCTAAATCTGTTTTTTTCCCTGACACTTTGCTTTGTCTGTAATCAGACGTGGATTTAAATTCTCACCTCCTAGGTATACAAATGTGGGCAACTTACTCAACTTTCCTGAGGCCCAGTAAAGTAGGAATAATAGTGGAATCCTCATGAGGTTGCTGTAAGGGTTAAATGAAATAATGCACATACTTAGCACAGTGCTGGCTCTTAGTAAGCATTCAATAAATGTAGCTACTTGCAATGGTCATCTGTGGATTTGCTGCCTAGAATTCATTAATCCTCCATCTGAAAACCATGTTCCATTTTCTTCTGGTGAACCATCATTCTCTCCTCAGTCCATGAGGTTCTAATGAAACTGACTCCACCCTCAGCATCAGAAGTAGAAAATATGACTTAGGTTTAAATCAATCAGACCATTCCATCCTCCAGGCCATATTGATTAATTAAAAAATGGGAACATACATAGAGTTACCATATGACCCAACAATTCCACTGCTAGATATATAGTCAAGGGAATTGAAAACAGGTGTTCAAATAAAAATGTGTACATGAATGTTCATAGTGGCATTATTTATGACAGTAAAAAAAAATTGAAACAGGGTAGTATGTGAGATCTGTTCCTCAGCATATATCTTCAGTTTGGCTCAAATAAACTTTTATAAAATTATTTTAAAAACCAGAAACAACCCAAATGTCCATCATCTGATGAGTGGATAACCAAAATGTTGGTATATACATACAATAAGAATATTAGTCACCATAAAAAGGAAGTACTGATTCATGCTTCAACTGAAAACATTATGCTAAGTGAAGTAAGACAAACACAAAAGGCCATATGTTATATGATTCCATTTATATGAAATATCCAGATAAGCAAATCTAGAGAAAAGAAAGTACATTAGTGATTGCTGGGAATTAGAGGTAGGGAGAATGGGGATTAACTGCTAATGCGTATGGAGTTTCTCTTTGAAGTGATGAAAATGTTTTGGAATTAGATAGTGGTGATCATTGTAAAGCATTGTGAATATACTAAAACTATTAAATTGCATTTTTTAAAAAGATGAATTTTATAGTATGTGAATTAAAACTAAACTAAAAAAAAAAAGGTCACATGACTCAAGCAGGCCAATGAGAGCCAGTAAAACTCAATCCAATTCCTTGAGCCATGAAGGGAGCAAACTAGTTTCCTTTCTTGCAGGACTCCAACTTGAGAGAATATAGTCTTAAACTGCTGACCTACTTTGCTATATGTAGAACCTGATATTGACTCCTCCAACTCAGCTGACAGCAGAGCCAAGAAATGAATGAATCAATACCAAGGCCTGGTTATACATTGTAGCAAGAATGACTAATCATCCCAATTTGCCTGCAACTTTCCTGATTTTAACACTGAAAGTCCTGTGTCCCATTTTGGTCACCCTAGTTAGAGCTCTAAATCTACCTGTGCTTGAAACTCAGAACTCTACCAATGGACTATCCAATTACATGAGTCAATAAATTCTCCTTTGTTTTAGCAAGTGTCATGGGTTGGGTTTCCCAGAGGCTGGGACTGAGACAGAGTTTAGGGTTTAAGATGTTTATTAGGAAATAAAACCTTTAAAATGAAGAAGACAGAAGCAGAATATTAGACAGAGGAAGAAGTAAAAATGTGATTTAGGACCTTGTCCAATCCAACAGAGAGCTATGGAATTAGTCTTGTCCTTTAGAAAGTGCCACATTGAGTCTAAATGGCTGGGCCATAATACTCTTTCCTGCTTCTTTTCACCAACAAATTCTAGTCTCAACCTAAATATTTTCTTTTTTTAAAAATTGATTTTAGAGAGAGATAAGGAGAGAGGGAAAGAGAGACAGAATCATCTATTTATTGTTCCATTTATTTATGCATTCATTCATTGCTTCTTGTATGTGCCCTGACCGGGGATTAAACCTGAAACCTTGGCACATGGGGACGACACTAACCAATTGAGCTACTTGGTCAGGGCCAAATGTTTCCTTTTTGAGGAATCCTTTCCTGAAGCCCTCAGTGATGTTAAGTGCCAGGCACCTAGGTTATGTGTTGCAATTTGATTAATTATTAATTATTATTACTTTTTTTTTATGTCTGTCTTACTTGCAGTCCATTTGTTTCTTGAAGGAAGAGACTATTCTGGTTAGCTAAAGGTAACAAACTACCCAAATCTTAGTGACTTAAAACAGAGCTTGGTAAAATTTGGGCCATGTGCAGATCCAGTCCACAGCCTGTTTTTCTATAACTGAAAAACTAAGAATTTTTAAAAACATTTTTATGGGATTGTTAACAAACAAACAAACTTGAATAATATGTGACATGGCCCACAAAACCTACAACATTTACCATCTGATCCTTTATAGAAAAAGTTTGCCAATCCTGAATGTAGACTTATTGGCGGTCAGGGCACATGCCTGGCTTGCAGGCTCGATCCCCAGTGGGGGCATGCAGGAGGCAGCTGATTGATGATTCTCTCTCATCATTGATGTTTCTATCTCTCCCTCCCTCTCTGAAATATATATATTATATATAATATACATTATAGAATATATATATTCTATTATATTATATAATTATATATATATGTGGCCCAGTGCATGAATTCATGAGCATTGAAAGGAAATTAATTAGAAGAAATACTTTAATGTCGTTATTCACCTTTTCTCTATAATAGAAGTGTCAGAGATGAAAGAAAATTAGTAAAATGTACATGACAATAATATATAAATTGATCAATAAATAAACAATAACAACATGATATAACAACAAATATTTTCCATGAAATTTTTACTGTCAGAATCTTCATTTATCATTAATTTTTAAAAATATGCTAGTTATTCTGGAAAATTTATATCATTTGGCCAAACTTTACTTTTGCTGCAACATTGAGTAAAATTTCCATCATATGTTTTTTTATCAGAGAAATTTAGTGATAGGAAAAATTGACATGTAACAGTCATTTCACCACCAACTATGTTCGATAATGGCATCCTCATTTACTTCATTTTTGCTGTGAAGGCAGTTCCTACCAGTATTGGTAGTACTTGTCAATAACAGTTTTTTAGACATAGTCTGTCAACGCTGCTGCTTTCTTTCGACCGCAGAGGTATGTTGTGCCAATAGTTTGTCTTCAGATATAGTCTGTTGATGATGCTGGCTTCTTTTGGCTGCAGAGGTACAATTGGGGCCCGCTGGCCGGGAAGGGACCACGGGAAATTGGCCTGCCTGGAAGGGACCACAGGAGGGCTTCAGGGCGTGTCCAGCTCCGTCACCCCGGCAGCCCCAGCTCATGTCCCCAGCCTCGCAGCCCTGCAGCCCCGCCTGGCACCCTTCCTTGTCCTGGCACTGCCCGCTCACCTGCTCCACCATCCCACTCTTGTCGGGGCCCATCACGACTGGCAGCACCTCCACTGCCATCTGCTGCCAGCACTGCATTGCCGACGCCCGCCATGTTCCACACCACCCTCCTGGTGGTCAGCGCATGTCATAGTGAGTGATCAAACTCCAGGTCTCCCAGTCAAACTTCCAAGAGGACAATTTGCATATTAGGCTTATATATATAGACACACACACACACAAAACAACTATTTTATTACATCTCATTGTGTGGCAGGTATTCAGGAAGGGTTTGGCTGAATGACCCTTCTGCTCTATGTGATATTGACTGGGACCTTTTAGTGGCACTCAGCTGGAGGCTGGTCTGGTCTGGACAGTTCAAAAAGGCTTCATTCATGTCTGGTACCTAGGCAAGATGGCTGAAAGGCTGGGTTCACCTGGGCCTCTCTTCCTTTCTATGCTGTCTCTCCCTCTGGGTGGTTGGACTTATTAAAGAGTGGCTCAATGATCTAAAAGACCAAATGAAAATTCTCAAAGATAGCCTAACTTTTTCTGTACTTGATTGGTCAAAAAAAATCATAGGCCAGCCTAAATTCAAAGGAAGTGAGGATATGCCCCACCTCTTAATGATAGGAGTGCAAAGAATTTGAGGCTAACTTTAATATACTGGAAGACTAAATTCACTCACACATCATTACATCCTCAGCTCTTAGCACAGCACCTGGCATAAGAACTCAATAAATTGTTAACTAATGGACACACTCTAGTAGGAAGAGTCTGACCTATTTGTAATATGAAAATATTAGATTTGGAGCTAAAGGTCTACTTGGACCCTTAGGAGCACTTTGTTCTACATGTTCCATTTTGGGGCTACCATGGGCCCAGCACTGTCATGCATCTCTAGGAGTATTTGAACTTCAGTTTCTATTTTGGTTAATGAGGGGCAATAAACCCTGCATCCCACAGGATTTCTGTGAGAATTAAATGGCATGACAAGTGTAAGAAAGTGTTATAAACTGTAAAGTTCTATTTAATGTTAGGTTGTTATTATTGTCACTGATCCCCTGAGTTAGGTGTGGACAAGGCCAAAGGCTCTAGATCCCTGCCCTGGAATAAAACCCCTCAGCTCCACTCCATTCTCCAACTCTTACCTCTGCCAGTTCCTGAGGAATAGACATTATGAGAATGAAGCAGTGTTCCTATGGCTATGCAACCCAGTTTCAGCTAGGGAAGATTTATTTCCCCACAGTGGTTCTAATGATGGTTCAATGGGTCTCATAATTCCATAATGACCTTGGTGCCAATGCCTCCCACCCTGGGCTTCTCTGCAGAGGCTGTGGGGAAATGCTTAGGCACACTAGCTAAACAAATAAGAAAGATTAGTTGCATGTGACTAGTCTCTTGTCGCCTGAGCCAGCCTATTGTGTGCTCCAACATATGGAGTAATAAAGACGCTGCTGAGAAAAACTACATTGAATTTGTCATCCTCACCCAGCTCAGAGAATGCAATTTTCCTTTCCCCAGAAGAGCCTCCCTGAAACCTTCTGTCCCAGAGACACTTCATACTGTTCATTTCCTGTGCATCTCATTTTTGACTGGAAGGAGGCTTTGTCTGCCTGAGTAATACCTCTTTTTCCAACTTTTCCACAAAAGCTCCTATACAACCTGGGCATGATGCGTAATGTGATGTGGCATGTATAGGTCAAGGAGTGGGATAATTACTTAGACTTAGGGACATAAAGCAGGATCTCCTGTGTGAGTTTGTGAGTATGTGCATTTCTGTGTGATTTAACTTTGCCCAGCCTCTAGCACAATGTATGTATAGCCAAAAAGGCATGGAAAAGAATAGTACCAGTAGCTAAGAGCTATTCAGCACTTACTGTGCCAAGCTTTATACATATCATCTCATTTAATATCTCTTTTGTAGATAAGGAAACACCCCTCTAAGGTTGGTTAGAGTTAAGCAACTTGCTTAGTAGTGAGGGGCAGTCAGTACTTAAACTTAGGTCTGTACAAGTCCAAAGCCTGTTCTTAAACTGTTCCACAATCCAGGATCTCTGCTGACAGTGACATTGGATTCAAAGAACTAATGCTCTGAGACATGCCACATGGCAAGCCTTATTCTCCACACTTGATTTCCCAAAACTGTTATGCTTGGGAACCGTTATTAAGAACAGTGTCAGAGGAGAGGAGAGTTCTCCCTTTATTGGCTTACTGACTCACGACTATGCTGGCATGGTAGGGCACTGTGCCCACTATGCCCTGACCCTTGTGTTGGGGTAGACACAGAGTGGACCAGGGAGAGGGCCATAGATAGCCCTGCAGTAGCCTGGTTCTTAGAGTTCTTCCAGGTGTGTATGTAGGGGTGGAGACTGCAAATTTGGTATGTAGAGTTAAACTGTCTCATCTAGTCAGACATATTGGTATGATGCAGGCGACAAGAGTGAGAGAATAAGTGGTACAGTGGTGGGCAAACTGCAGCTCGTGAGCCACATGCGGCTCACGAGCCGTGGTTTGCCACTCTGTTGACTAATGAGTTTGCCGACCACTGGGATAGAGGCTTAATCACAAGGAACAACAACAGCCTGTAATTATAGGAATCGAGAGTCTAGGTCAGTGGTCGGCAAACTCATTAGTCAACAGAGCGGCAAACTGCGAGCCGCCGTTTGCCGACCACTGGTCTAGGAGAAGGAGAGATAAGAGAGTAGTCTGTCTTCAAACCGGTCACCTGGGTTCCAGCTCCAGTTCCTGCCTGTCTGTCTTTACATCAGGTCTGGGCAAACCTGAACTGCTCTGTATTATGAAAAGGTGAGGAATTTGGAAGCTTGAGGAGAAAAGCCAGGAAAAGGAGATGTGAACTAGACCGCTAGGTGCTGTGCAAAGAAAGAAATGACAAAAAAATGATCTGCGGTGGTGATATAGGTGAGACAAAGACTTGGGAGGAAAGAACTGCTTAAGTAGGCTTTCAAGTTGCTGTGGGATTGTGTGGTTTATTTACTTTATCATTATCCAACAATTTGTTTTTATTATTTTTTAAATATGTTTTTATTGACTTCAGAGAGGAAGGAAGAGGGAGATAGAAACATCAGTGATGAAAGAGACTCATTGATTGGCTGCCTCTTGCACGCCCCTACTGGGGATCGAGCCCTCAGCCTGGGCATGTGTCCTTGACCAGAATCGAACCCAGGACCCTTCAGTTCACAGGTCTTCACTCTATACACGGAGCCAAACTGGCTAGGGCTATTTTTTTATTATTGATTTTTTTTTTTTTGAGAGAGAAGGCAATAGAAACATCAATGTGAGAGAGAAACATCAATTGGTTACCTCCCACACAGGCCCCAACTAGGGATCGAACCCACAACCTAGGTATGTGCCCTGACTTGGAATTGAACCCGCAACCTTTTGGTGTATGGGATGATGCTCCAACCAACTGAATCCACAATCTGAATCCAACTGAATCCAAATCTGCACATCCCATCACCTTGTCAGGGTGATGGGATGTGCAGATTTAACATTCTCATTCATCACCATTACAATACCTTTAGTAAATTCAGTGTTCACATTGATGTTTTTTCAGGTATGGGCTCTTGATGGGGAAATGGAGCAGGCTGAGGGGACAGCTGACATCTAGGTTATATTCCATCTGTCCCCAATCAGGTTTTCTTAGGATCTCTGATTAGTTTTCAAGACTACATGTGTGTTTATTTCAGTAGACATGTCTAATTGCACAATTATGTAAGGCATATGTCTATGGCAATGCACATATCACTGTATGGCAGTATTCATGTATGTGAATGCAGGATGTTTTAATTTGTCTACATGTATAAACATGTCTGAGTATTGGGTGTATGAGTCTGGATGTATAAGTTGTGTGCATGAGTATGGATGCTTGTGCCAAGGTGTGGGGCTTGTGGCCCACTGTATTTTCCAGAAGTGGCTTCCATGATATATCCTATCTCACATGTTCTTTTTACAATGATACTAATACTCTTCTTATCGCAAGGTGGGTTCTGTTTTGTTCTCCCTAAATATGGACAGACCTTTGTGACTCCATCAACCAATCAAATATGACAGAATGACGCCATGTAACTTCTGAGATTAGGTCATAAAAATACCATGCATTTTTACATATTGTTCTCTTGCGATGAACAGCCATCAAGTTGTGAGGAGGCCAAGCAGCTTCTGGAAGAGGCTACTTGTCAGTGTCCTGGCTGACTACACTAGCTGAGATTCCAATCAACAGCCAGCATCAACTGCCAGCCATGCTAGTGAGCATCTTAATTTAGTCGAGTCACCCCAGATGACAGTACATGGAGCAGAGTCAATTCTTCCCAGCCAAGCCCTGTTCAAATTCTAGATAAATAGAACTTTCTATGATGAATGATGGAAATGTTCTATAATATGAACCATCCAATATGGTAGACATTAGTCGTATTGTTAGAGAGTAGAAATCTTTGAGCATGCTTCCTCCCGGTCGACTTAGCCTTGAATCCCTGCTGCACCTCACAAAATAGCCTTGCAAGATAGAACACTGTCAGCTTTCTGAAGAACAGGATGACGCTGTAAATAACACAGTCATCAATAACATGACCCTGACATTAAAAACTGTTTTGTCTTGGGTTACTTGCTCTGCAAAAATAAGATGTGGTAAATGTGCTTAAAAGCGGTCCTGCACAAAGGGTTGGGGCTGCTCTCTGGATTCCCTGAGCGGAGAAAGGCAGAGCAGTCGCTGGCCGGCTAATAAAGGCTCCCTAAATTTTAATTTGGTCTGGACTCCAGTGGTCATTCACTCGTGTTTGCTCCACAACATTTGGAGGCCCCCAGCGAGATAACCAGCCTTTGACTGGTCCTGTGACCAGAGCCCACCAGGGTCCCGGACTCTCTGATCCAGGGGGAGATCTCTGAGAGATGTTCCTCAGCCCTGGGACTGGTAGAGGTCGGAGACCCTGTCTGCTAAATTTCCTCATTGACTCTGATTGGAGCCACCTGGATCTAGTTCTTACCAGAAAGAAACTTATTTCTGGTTCTGTGGGTGCCCATCTAGGGTCTCTGGAAGGCTGGATGCAGTGCTGCTTCGAGACCAGATCCTGGCACATGACGATGCCTGGCAATCCTCAATTGGTTGTCATTGTCTTTGTTATTCTGTGTTATTGTGGTCTAATTGTCTCTATCATTAGAATGGATCAATCTGCTTCATGTTCTGTCTGTACTCCCCTGCAATTTTTTAAAAATAAATCTTTATTCAAATTATTACAATTGTTTCACCTCCCCCCCCCCATAGTTCCCCTCCACCCGGTTCCCAACCCACCTTCTGCCCTTACCACCCCCCCCACTGTCCTCATCCATAGGTATACGATTTTTGTCCAGTCTCTTCCTGCACCCCCCTATACCCCTTTCCCCCTGAGAATTATCAGTCCACTCCCTTTCTATGCCCTTGATTGTATTATATTCACCAGTTTATTCTGTTCCTCAGTTTTTAATTCACTTGATTTTTAGGTTCACTTGTTGATAGATATGTATTTGTTGTTCATAATTTTTATCTTTACTTTTTTCTTCTTCCTCTTCTTAAAGAATACCTTTCAGCATTTCATATAATCCTGGTTTTGTGGTGATGAACTCCTTTAGCTTTTTCTTATCTGTGAAGCTCTTTATCTGCCCTTCAATACTGAATAATAGCTTTGCTGGGCCGAGTAATCTTGGTTGTAGGTTCTTCCTATTCATCACTTTGTAGATTTCTTGCCACTCCTGTCTGGCCTGCATAGTTTCTGTTGAGAAATCAGCTGACAATCGTATGGGTGCTCCCTTGTAGGTAATTAACTGTTTTTCTCTTGCTGCTTTTAATATTCTCTCTTTGTCTTTTGCCCTTGGCATTTTAATTATGATGTGTCTTGGTGTGGTCCTTTTTGGATTCCTTTTGTTTGGGGTTCTGTGTGCTTCCTGGACTTGTAAGTGTATTTCTTTCACCAGGTATGGGAAGCTTTCTGTCATTATTTCTTCAAATAGGTTTTCAGTTTCTTGCTCTCTCTCTTTTTCTGGCACCCCCATAATTCTGATGTTGGTACGCTTGAAGTTGTCCCAGAGGCTTGGATTTTTTTTTTTCTTTTCGTTTTTTTGGTTGAGTGTTTTTTGCCTCTTTGTATTTCAATTCTTTGACTTGATTCTTGCACTACTCTAGTCTGTTGTTGGGTCTCTGTATAATATTTTTTATTTCAGTCAGTGTATGTTTAATTTCTAGTTGGTCCTTTTTCATATCTTCGAGGGTCTCATTATATTTATTGGCCTTTTCTAGGATATTCTTGAAAAGCCTTATAACCGTGGTTTTGAATTCTATATCCAGTCGTTTGTTTTCCTCCATTTCTTTCGTTTGTGATCTGTTTCTTTGTTGCCACATTTTCACTGCTTCCCTGAGTTGGTAGGGTGTCTTTGTGTGCTGGGTTTCCTATATGGCCCAGTGGGTCGGCCTCCCAGTTACCTGAGGTGGACACTCTTGGTGCACCCCTTTGTGGACTGTGTGTACAGCCTTGTTGTAGTTAAATCTTGATTGTTGTTGGTATCACTGGGAGGAATTGACCTCCAGGCCAGTTGGCTGTGAGGATCAGCTGTGTCTACGCCAGTTGGCTGTGAGGATCAGCTGTGTCTACGCCAGTTGGCTGTGAGGATCAGCTGTGTCTATGCTGGGAGAAGTTTGGTGCTGGAGACAGCCTTATAGGATTAGATTTGCCAAACTGCAAAAGCCTCTGTGTTCAGCTTGGATGGGGTGGAGTCTCAGGGTGGAGCAGACAGTCTTGGCTTCCTGTCTGCCTTGCCCTTGCGTGCGCACACGCGCCTCCAGACCTCTGGCGTCCCCAGCTCCCGAGCCTCCGCCAGAGAGTCTGGATTCCCCCGCAAGAGCATGGGTCCCCAGGGGCTTGCCTGGAACTGGGGTTCAGTGCAGTTGGAACTGGGGTTCAGAGCAGTTGGGGGCTTCCTTCCCGCTCCCGCCAGAGAAAGTCAGCCAGGTTCTCAGCCGCTCTTCGTCTCTGCGCACACAAGGACCCTTTGCCGTACCTCCACCCTTTGCCATTCCTCCAATTCTCCGTGAGCTTTTCTCTTTCCTTCTAGTTGTAGAATTTCCACTCAGCCAGCTTTCCTGTGGTTCTGGATGGTGTCCGTTCTGTCTTTTAGTTGTAGTTTTGAAATTGTTGTGCGAGGCAGCAGTTTAGGTGCTTACCTATGCTGCCATCTTGGTTTCTCCCCTGCAATGTTTTTTGAAAAAATTTCAGGAATTCAAGCGGCGAGTGGATGACTACGGAGCCTCCGTTAACGCTTTTGATTTACAGAAATTTTGTCAAAAACTCAGACTGTCTGGGATATAAATGTAAGTGTGAGAGTCTGTGTGGAAGACAGTGCAAACCCTGCTTTAGGGGGAAGACAGTAGAGAACTTTTAATTGCTTTTCCTTGATTTATAATTTTGCTGTGTTAGTTTAAAATTTTGGAATTCTAGGGTTAATTTAAGGGTATAAAATTTGTGAAGGTTGCCAATCCTGAGAAGTTTAAACAAAGGCTTGTGGGGTTAAGATTAGTCATAATTGCCCTACCCGGTTTGGCTCAGTGGATAGAGCATCAACCTGCGGACTGAAGGGTCCCAGGTTCGATTCCTGTCAAAGGCATGTACCTTGGTTGCATGCACATCCCCATTGGGGAGTATGCAGGAGGCAGCTGATCAATGTTTCTCTCTCATTGATGTTTCTATAACTTTCTATCCCTCTCCCTTCCTCTCTGTAAAAAACAAAAACAAAAACAAAACAAAACAAAAAGACAGGGGAGAAACCAAGATGGTGGCATAAGTAAGCACCTAAACCAGAACTGGGGTTCAGTGCAGTTGGAACTGGGGTTCAGAGTAGTCAGGGGCTTGCTGCCTCGCACAACAATTTCAAAACTACAACTAAAAGACAGAACGGACACCATCCAGAACCACAGGAAAGCTGGCTGAGTGGAAATTCTACAACTAGAAGGAAAGAGAAAAGCTCACGGAGAATTGGAGGAATGGCAAAGGGTGGAGGTACGGCAAAGGGTCCTTGTGCATGCAGAGAGGAAGAGCGGCTGAGAGCCTGGCTGACTTTCTCTGGCGGGAGGGGGAAGGAAGCCCCCAACTGCTCTGAACCCCAGTTCCAACTGCACTGAACCCCATTTCCAGGTGAGCCCCTGGGGAATCGGGACTCTCAGGCGGAGGCTCGGGAGCTGGGTAAGGCAGAGGTCTAGAGGCACGCGTGCACAAGGGCAGGGCTGACGGGAAGCCAAGACTGTCTGCTCCACCCTGAGACTCCACCCCATCCAAGCTGAACACAGAGGCTTTTGCAATTTGGCAAGTCTAATCCTATAAGGCTGTCTCCAGCACCGAACTTCTCCCAGCGTAGACACAGCTGATCCTCACAGCCAACTGGCCTGGAGGTCAATTCCTCCCAGTGATACCAACAACAATCAAGATTTAACTACAACAAGACTGTACACACAGTCCACAAAGGGGTGCACCAAGAGTGTCCACCTCAGGTAACTGGGAGGCCGACCCACTGGGCCATATAGGAAACCTAGCACACCAAGCTACCCTACCAACTCAGGGAAGCAGTGAAAATGCGACGACAAAGAAACAGATCACAAATGAAAAGAAATGGAGGAAAACAAACGACTGGATATAGAATTCAAAACCACGGTTATAAGGCTTTTCAAGAATATCCTAGAAAAGGCCGATAAATATAACGAGACCCTCAAAGATATGAAAAAGGACCAACTAGAAATTAAACATACACTGACTGAAATAAAAAATATTATACAGAGACCCAACAACAGACTAGAGGAGTGCAAGAATCAAGTCAAAGAATTGAAATACAAAGAGGCAAAAAACACTCAACCAAAAAAACGAAAAGAAAAAAAAAATCCAAAATGTTGAAGATAATGTAAGAAGTCTCTGGGACAACTTCAAGTGTACCAATATCAGAATTATGGGGGTGCCAGAAGAAGAGAGAGAGCAAGATACTGAAAACCTATTTGAAGAAATAATGACAGAAAACTTCCCCCACCTGGTGAAAGAAATAGACTTAAAAGTCCAGGAAGCACACAGAACCCCAAATAAAAAGAATCCAAAAAGGACCACACCAAGACACATCATAATTAAAATGCCAAGAGCAAAAGACAAAGAGAGAATATTAAAAGCAGCAAGAGAAAAACAGTTAATTACCTACAAGGGAGCACCCATACGATTGTCAGCTGATTTCTCAACAGAAACTATGCAGGCCAGACGGGAGTGGCAAGAAATATTCAAAGCGATGAATAGCAAGAACCTACAACCAAGATTACTCTACCCAGCAAAGCTATCATTCAGAATTGAAGGTCAGATAAAGAGCTTCACAGATAAGAAAAAGCTAAAGGAGTTCATCACCACAAAACCAGGATTATATGAAATGCTGAAAGGTATTCTTTAGAAGAGGAAGAAGAAAAAAGTAAAGATAAAAATTATGAACAACAAATACATATCTATCAACAAGTGAACCTAAAAATCAAGTGAATTAAAAACCTGAGGAACAGAATAAACTGGTGAATATAATACAATCAGGGGCATAGAAAGGGAGTGGACTGACAATTCTCGGGGGGAAAGGGGTCTGGGGGTGCGGGAAGAGACTGGACAAAAATCATACACCTATGGATGAGGACAGTGGGGGGAGGTAAGGGCAGAAGGTGGGTTGGGAACCTGGTGGAGGGGAACTATAGGGGGGAAAAAGGTGAAACATTTGTAATAATCTGAATAAAGATTTATTTAAAAAATAAAAATAAATAAAAAGAAAAACAAAAGAAAACAAAACAAAAGATTAGTCATAATTAACTGCTTAGTAGGCTGCCTTTTTCAGCCCTGCTAGCAAACAGAGAATCATGTGGTCCCCAGAACTGGGACCTGCCTGCCCTTCCTGATAAATTTACAGTGGGTCTCTGGGGAAGGAAAAGAGCCGAAAACTGCTCTGGATCAGGTGTGAGGAAGGATAGAGGCAGTGGAATTCACTCTCAGTCTGCTGAGATAGAGAAGCCCTAGGCTGGGGGACAAGGGGATTGTTGGAGGTATCAGAAGTGGTGAAGGGGGAGGAGTATTTGAGATCTTTTGGGGCCTTGGAATAAAGAAGGAAAATCTGGGAGGGAGAGCAGCTGTTCCTTAAGTGTAAAAAGCCTGGTTATACAGGATCTCAGACCCCTTGCCTTATTTCCCCTGCTAAAGACAGAGTACATGGTTAATGCAGAAAAGGGCGGGGGGGTGTCGGCAGGAAGAGCAGGGAGAGATAGGTTTGTTTTTATTTTTATTTTGCTGGCTACAACCTGCTCTGCTGGCATCCTTGGTTTCTTATTTATCTGAACTATGCTAGACTCAAGGCTTTCTACAAAACACAGTGGATCTTCCTCTGCCCCATTTTCTTCTTTTTAACCCTTCCAATACACATAAAAAAAAATCTCATTGTCTGAGCCTGGCAGGGCGGGGTTACTGGGTACTTCTTGGGCAGTGGTGGAATATTCAGCAAAGTAACTTTAAGATATAATATTTTTAATGTTACAACTAATTTAAGTTTTAAAAATCTCTGTCTCTCAAAAAGGGATATTTTAAAACTAAATTAGACCAATACAATATGTAGGTATATTTTCTTGAAAAAGTACATCAAAGTGTGTTCATAAATGTTAATCTAAGAAATTATGGCTGTTTACTTTTTATGAATCATTAAAGGATTGAGTTTTCTAAGAATAAGAAATACTGAGTAGAAGGTCTGAGGCATGGTTATGCATTTTTTAAGGACACAGAAGGAAGGTTTGAAGGCTAATTTGGAAGTGTAAAATTTATAAAGGTTGTATATGTAATAAGAAGGAGAAGAGAAATGTTGAAAGGAAATTAAATAATACAGGCCAGTAAGCCAGGAAGAGTAAATAATTTACATTCTGCCATCCTAAACAGAGGGTAAATAGTTATGTCAAAGTACTTAGGGAGGGACTGATAAAAGAAATCTAACAGTTACTGCTTGTTATAATACATTCAGAAAATATTACTTTGGAAAGTCCATAAAAAGGACTGGCAAGGAAAATTGTATCTTAAAGCAGATCAGTATATTTTTCTCCTTGTACAATTCCTCCAAAATTTGGCAATACTTAATAAATAAATCATGGCAATATATTTCTTTGCATAAATTCAATAAGACCAGTTTCCAATAGAGTTTTTATTAACCAGAAACTTTGACTGGAGTATCATGTTTTAAAGAGCCCTGTCTGAACTCTGAAGACTTGAAGCCAATAAGAGTGCCATGGAGGAAGTCTAGTATCCTGCTTGGTAGCCCTGAAAACAGCTGGTGCTGGAGCATCAGGCCCATACCCTACCAACACTGGCGGTTGGTCAGAGTACAAGGGGAGCAATAAGGGCGCTTCTGCACCCCTGTGGGACCCCTATGCACTCTGAGCCATGACAAATAGGAGGGCTGAGATGGGCCTTGAAGCCTAGGGCATGGGCCGGGGTAGAGCCACTACAGGTGAGGACTTCACCTAACTCAGCAGATACTACAGTCAGGCCTGATGGCAGATGGATGGCTTGGCTTCCTGGCCCTATGGGGCACATTAAGATTCAATCATGAAATTCCTGCAAAGGTAGTCAGTTACCATTTTTGTTATGTTTATGCAAACAATCAGGCCAAATTAAATACAATAGGTAAATTAGTCTTAATTTGGCTCTTTTGATAAACATGGGGTAATTTTGAGGAGAAAAATTCTATTTCAATAGAAGTTATTAAAACTGAAAGGTTTTCTTCCCCTTCCACCAGACCATTTGTTACAGTTTATCTCTGCCAGGCCACAAGCCCACCTCCTTCTGTGCCCAGGCCTCATTGTCCCTCTGACAGACAGCAAGGAACTCTTGGCTCTGAGAGAAACTTCTGACCCGCCTCAGCAGGAAGTAGCTAGAAGAGCTCACCGATGTTCATTTTCCCTAAAAGAATTCAGAGCCAGGATCCTTGAGGTAATATATTAGGCAGTTAGACAGATATGAGCAGAGCAAGGATGATGGGCCCACTAGCACTACCAGATGTAATTAAGTCTTTCCATCTCTTCCTATGTGAGACAAGGGGACTCCCCAGAAGCAAGAGGGAATGAGGCTGCAGATGAAGCAGCCTGGGAGGCTGCCCTAAAACCAGTGGGGCCTCTACAGATTCTAGTGACTCTTCCAAACCCTGACCTACCCACCTCACCAGCTTACATGGAAACCCAATCTAGAAAAGCTGAAATCCATAACCAATCTTTACTCAAGTTCTTATAGGTTTTACAGTCCAGAAGCATGTTCAAGGTACAATTCTGATTCAGTCCATCCTTCCACCCTGGTGACTCTGTTTGGGTAAAGAAATTTGCCACACAAGGACTGACTCCTACCTGGAAAGGACCACCCACACAGCAGTCAAGGTCGACGGGATCCCGATGTGGCTTCATCACACTTGGCTTAAGACAGCCCAAGCAAAATAGAGAGTCCAGGACTCTTCAGACCCTCTAAAGATTACTCCTGGCCCTCATTCTGGGCCCTTATCTTATAAACAGGCCCACTGACTTTATTCAGCAGAGAATTAATTCTATCAAGCTTATCGTCCTCATGGGTCAATATAACTCCCTCGCCAACAATGACCCAAAAGAGTCAATGATTTGATTCTCCCATAAAAACCAGTGGGGAATATTAGAGAGTAGAAATTTTTGAGCATGCGTTCTCCTAGTCGACTTAGCCTTGAATCCCTTCTGCACCTCACAAAATAGCCTTGCAAGATAGAACACTGTCAGCTTTCTGAAGAACAGGATGACGCTGTAAATAACACAGTCATCAATAACATGACCCTGACATTAAAAACTGTTTTGTCTTGGGTTACTTGCTCTGCAAAAACAAGATGTGGTAAATGTGCTTAAAAGCGGTCCTGCACAAAGGGTCGGGGCTGCTCTCTGGACTCCCTGCGTGGAGAAAGGCAGAGCAGTCACTGGCCAGCTAATAAAGGCTCCCTAAATTTTAATTTGGTCTGGACTCCAGTGGCCGTTCACTCACGTTCACTCTATAACAGTATGTGGCTATTGAGCACTTTAAATGTGGATATTATGACTGAAAAACTGAGTTTTAAATTTTATTTAATTTTAATGAACTTAAATAAAACAGTACATGTGGTTGGCTACTGTATTGAATAGTTCTGAAGAATTCAGAGAGGAGTTTTTGTTTTATCTGTAAACGGGGAGACAATCATCTACCTGGGCTGTCTGGAGCAAACAAGACGACAAATGTGAAAGAGTTTTACTCACATAAGGGAGACACCAATGTGAACTAGAGGGCTTATTCTTACAGCTCTGCTAATATTTCTGTGTTATGGCCCTTGCTGGGCTGCTTTGATTTGATTTGTTTACATTTCTGTGTCTCTTGTCAGACCCTGAACTCTTTGAGGGTAAGAACCTGGTAGGATTGTTTCACAGCTGAATTCTCACGGACACTGGCAGGCATGTGACTTGCTAGTCATGTTTGAGTGCACAAAATGTTTGGAGTCCAGGAGGGATTCCTGGTAGCAGGATTTAAAGTATGTGCTGAAAGCTAGTGGGGAATAGAGGAGTAGGAGCGGAGAGGAGAAGGCAGAACAATACAGTGGTGAGACAGAGATCTGGGATCCTGCTCCCCACACTCTACATTCTAGGCCCATCTGGAGAGAGCAGGGAGCCAATTTCTGAGGCTGGGATATCAGGCTGGTGGGAGATTAATTGAGAAAGGCTGATCAGAGGAGAAATGATCTACTCAAAACATTTTGCTTGCTGAGGAAGGCCAGCTTAATCATATAAATCTCTGCCTAGCCAGGTGATGTGGTTTCCTTTGATTGATGGTGGTCAGGTTGTAGATGATTCCTTAAGCTCTCTAGTCTTCCAAGCTTTTGCTTTTCTGGGGAGGGGAAGAAGAAATGTGGAAGATCTCTAACAGAACTACAAGGTAGAAACGGTTGTTTGTTTCCTTATTTAAAAGGAAAATATAAACTTATTTCTGCTCAATTCCAAGAGTAATACAGGGAAATAAAGAGAAGAGACTACCGTGACTCTACCCACCCACCCATCCACTATGGTCTCTAGAGTTCACACTTCCCACCTTACAGTGGTCCTCCTTGTTTGGGGGCCATGAAAATATAGGCTGTCTGCTTAGGCTTGGCCCTACACACTGGTTTCAGCAGCTCAGGAGACTTGAGTTCAGAGCTAGTTTCCCTGGGAAGGTTCTCAGTCAGGACTTTCCAAGATTTGGGACTGGGGGGACACAAAATTTCCCTTCCCTACACACTTGAGCTGGTTAGATCTATCCCAAGAAGGAAGCCAGGCTTATGAGTGCTGGCAGCTCTCTGTCCAGCTGGAATCTTTTCTTGGCCCATATACTTGTTTATTCATCCTAAGATTTGAGCTTATTCTATTTTTAAGCATCTTGAAGCACTTTATAACTTTTATCAGGCTTGATTGTAATTTACATATTCATTCTGTAATTTATTACTGATGCAATAGATATTTGTTGAACTTTTATTATCTGTCCTCTGGTTCCAGCTACGCTTGCTGGTATCCTGAATGTTCCATAGGAAAAGTGAGCTATTTTCCGTCCTTTCCCATCCAGTCTCAGGGGCGTGTCCTATCTAGACCTTTCTAATAAACTGGCACTACTCATTCAACTATTGCCCAGGGGCTTGTTTTTCTCCCTCCCCAGGCTAATCAAGGTTTGTTCAGTGGCTGCAAAGTCAGTTTCCCAGCTGGTTGAAGTAAACATAATAAAGAAAGCAAATGAACTACTAGAATCTCACATAATATATAGGAAAGGGAAAGGAACTCCAGAGACAGGTTGTTTGCTTGCTCTTGGGGAATACCTGCTGTTTGGGGAAATCACTGCTTGTTTGGACGCTACTTTTCTCCACTCCTGAATGACCAGGTATCATTACCTGCACTCTGCAGGCCTCACGGAGCACCCCATTTTATTGGTGAAGGGAAGCACGTGGAAGGCCTCACAGAGTGGTATCATGAAAAGAGAACAGGGCTTTTGGAGGCACTCAAATCAGGCTTGAATTTCTAGTTCTACCACTTCTGTCTGACCTTGTGTAAATCATTTAACCTCTTTATACTTCTGCTTCCCTATCTATGAAAAGGAGATGACAATTCTGATATTAGAAATGTAAGTACAATGTATAAGCAAGTACAATGTATAAACAAGCAGTTGGCACCTATAAAATAACAGTGCAGAGCAGATTAGAGGTGCAAGTAACTTTTATTTTTAAAATATTTGGTCGTTGTCAAAAATTCACACAGTACACAAATATATAAAGTAGGTGACTTGCAGGTGGCCTATTCTGCATGAATTTTCGAAGGACTATTTATTGTTTGAGTCTCTTGGCTTTATCTCAAACGAAGACACACCAGCTTGATTTTTTTTTACTCCCCACACCCTCCTTTTTGAGGATCCTTCCCCTAGAAAGAAATTAGGCTGTTAAGCAAACACAGAAGAAACTTCTAAGTTCCACTTCGATTTAGTTTAGAAGCAAAACCAAGCCCGCGGGCTTCTTTTCCAGTCCTCTCTCTTTCGGCGGAGGGATACAGGAAAAAAGAAAGTTCCAGCAAATTTGCGTAGGGAGACGCCAGGGGGGCGGAACTTAACAGAAAAGCGGACACAGGCGGGGCTAATAATTCTAATGCCGCACGCTTCCGTGAGGGGACCGCCTGCTGCTCTGGCAGGCGGCAATTGGGTGAGGCGACGAACAACGTAATAGCCGGGCGCTCACGGGTTCAGACTGTCGCCGTGGCGTCTGCGCATCTGAAGCTGGTTGCTGCTGCGGCCGCCTGGAATTGTGGGGGTTGTGTCTACCCCTCGGCTGCCCGGCAGGAAGCCGAAGGTAGGGGCGGTGAGGGCCGTCTAGCCCTGGAGCTGGGCGGGGGGCTCGGTGCACTGCCCGGCCTCCTCCCGCCAGTGGCCCCGGCGCCTTCCAGCACTGTTCTGGGGTCCCCACACATCTTTCCTAGTGTCTCCGAAGCGGGACGTCCAAGTGGGACCTGCGCTCCTCATTAGTGTCCGCAGACCTGTTCTCTCAGCCCAACGGCCGCTTTCCCTACCTTCCCACTCAATGTCTCTAGTAACCCTCCTTAAATGTCAGGAGATAAGGCAGTGGGGGGTCTGAGACTGGCTTTTTGGCTCCGCATCTGTTTTAGTCTCCCTCCCTGCTCTCGTCTCCTGGCCTCAATTTGTGCATCTGTCTCTAACCGCTCCAGTGTTGGCACTGGTTCTTGGTCAAGACCGCTGTCATCTCTTCACCATATGGAATTATGCCCTTCCCCCGTGGTATTTCTACTGTCTGGTGTTTTTCTTCGTTCTGGTATACAAAGACATGCCTTTAAAGTAGGGGTTACAGACTTTGGTGTGTCTCAAATACCTTGGAGATTGTGCCTATCCCTTGTCTCAACTTAGGTATTTTGGATAAAGTGGAGTAGAGCACCCTCAAGTCCTCCCCAAGTGGTTCTGATTCAGGTGGTCCCGAAATCCTGGCTTTGAGATTCTTTGTTTCAGAAGATAGAATCCCGTTGATATATGAGCCCCTGTAATGTGGCTTCAGGTGGGAAAGACCCGGAGTCAGGAAATGCCCTGCGCCTGAGAGGCCAGTGGGGGCTTCCTTTGTACTGTAGAGCTGGAGGGCGGGTTGATGCCTTTAAACATATATATTGACACATACAGTTTTCTAATAAATATTTTTTTCAGTGCCTGGCTTCAGTCAAGCCCAGCTGGCTTTCCGATCTTAATTAAACAAAACTACAAACTGCTTTGGGGTTTGGGGTATTCTACTAACCCAGACTAGGTGGGCAGGAGGAGACTGAATCTTCCATGTCTGCTAACAGAAGAAACTGATGTGTTTATACACATTAATAGTGTTTGTTTTGACAATGCAAAAGATGTTTCATATCTGTGTGTATTTTTAGCTCTCACTCCACTCAAGCTTTTTTCTTTTTTGATAAAAACATAGATTTGGGGATTGAATAGGATTTTCCTGGGATCTAGGGCATGAGGATATCAGGATTGATGTTTGTATAGCATGGATAAGGACTTGGTCTGTGATTTCAGCTGAGAACATGGCCCTTCGGTTTTTAAAGAAGGTGTTGCCACATCAGATTTATTTTAACCTTTCATCTGATTGTATAGTGAATTTAATCTGCTAACACGTATTGTTCTGATGAAATTGGCTACAGAAAAGATGGGCCCCATTTTACAGATGGTGGAAATGGGGATGATGAAGTAACCCAGGAATGAAAAGTTGCCTTGTACTCTGAGTCATGCTCCCCCACCCTTTCTGCTGTTTTTGAAGGCCAGCTATTGCTTCTCTGTAGAGGCCAACTTTGAACTCTGGTGTGTTTCATTGGCTCCAAGAAATTAAGTGAAACTGAAAAGTAACAAAATGGGTTTTAAAAAATAAACATGCCAGAATTTAATGCTTTGATAAGTGTTCTCCTGTAGAGTGGTATGTGTAGGTGTGGGTGGTGGGGGTTGAGGGTGGTATCACTTAATGTGATAAAAGCACTTTTGAAAATTCACTTCTGAAATTGTTTCCAGAGACAATAATAGCACTATACTGTATTTTTAAAAAATTCGTTGTTACCTCTAATAGGCATGGTTAAAAACCTTGTCACCTGATTTGTCTACAGATGACTTAATAGTTTTTTTGAAGTGGACATAACGCTTTTTTGGAATGTGGTAAACCTGAGTTTTGATTCTGAGTCTAATTCATCATTTATTAGCCATACGACCATGGACAAGTTATTTCACCTCTTAGGCTTGGTTTTCCACTGCATAAAAATGGGGATAATACTTTGAAGAGTGGTGATATGCCCTCCTAGGGGTACACCCACTCAAATCTACTTTTCAAGTGAATTTTCTTTCTCCTAAACTTTTTAAAAAATTGTTTTTATTGATTTCAGAGAGAGAGGAAGGGAGAGGGGGAGAGGTAGAGAGGGATAGAAACATCAGTAATGAAAGAGAATCATTGATTGGCTGCCTCCTGCAAACCAGGAATGGAACTGTGACCTGTTTCATAGGCCAAAGCTCGACCACTTAGCAACACTGGCTGGGCTCTCCTAAACTCTTTTTTAAAAAATACCTTTATTGTTCTGATTATTACAGATGTTCCTCTTTTTTCCCCCCATAGCTCCCCTCCACCCGGTTCCTACCCCACTTCAGGACCTTCCCCCACCCCCGCCCCACTGACCTCATCCATAGGTGTAAGCTCTTTGTCCAGTCTCTCTTCGCACCCCCCACAACTCCTCCCTCTCCCATACTTGTCAGTCTGCTACCTTTCCATGCCTCTGATTCTATTATATTCACAAGTCTGTTCTGTTCATCAGGTTTTTTTATTCCATTTGATTTTTAGGTTCACTTGTTGATATGTATTTGTTGTCACTTTGTTGTTAATAATTTTTTGTCTTTACCTTTTTCTTCTTCTTCCTCTTCTTAAAGAATACCCTTCAGCATTTCATATAATACTGGTTTGGTGGTGATGAACTCCTTTAGCTTTTTCTTGTCTGTGAAGCTCTTTATCTGACCTTCAATTCTAAATGATAGTTTTGCTGGGTAGAGTAATCTTGGTTGTAGGTTCTCGCTATTCATCACTATATTTCTTGCCACTCCCTCCTGGCCTGCATAGTTTCTGTTGAGAAATCAGCTGACAGTCATATGGGTACTCCCTTGTAGGTAACTGTTTTTCTCTTGCTGCTTTTAATATTCTCTCTTTGTCTTTTGCCCTTGGCATTTTAATTATGATGTGTCTTGGTGTGCTTCCTGAACTTGTAAGTCTATTTCTTTCACCAGGTGGGGGAAGTTTTCTGTATTTATTTCTTCAAATAGGTTTTCAATATCTTGCTCTCTCTCTCCTGGCACCCCCATAATTCTGATGTTGGTATGCTTGAAGTTGTCCCAGAGGCTTCTTACACTATCTTCATATTTTTGGATTCTTTTTTCTTTTTGCTTTTCCAGTTGGGTGTTTTTTGCTTTTTCGTATTTCAAATCTTTGACTTAATTCTTGGGATCCTCTAGTCTGCTGTTGGATCTCTGTATACTATTCTTTATTTCAGTCAGTATATGCTTAATTTCTGATTGGTCCTTTTTCATATCCTTGAGGGTCTCACTAAATTTCTTGGAGGTTTCTAGAAGATTCTTGAGTAACCTTATAATCGTGGTTTTGAACTCTATATCCAGTATTTTGCTTTCATCCATTTCTTTCATTTGTGACTTATTTGTCTCCGCATTTTGGCTGCTTTCCTGTGTTTGTTTCTATGTACTGGGTAGCTGCTAAGTCTCCTTGAGTTGATAGAGTGGCCTTGTGTGTTAGGTGTCCTATAGGGCCCAGTGGCTCAGCCTCCCCAGTCACCTGAGGTGGACACTCTTGGTGCACCTCTTTGTGCACTGTGTGCACAGTCTTGTTGTAGTTAACCCTTGATTACTGTTGATATCACTGGGAGGAATTGACCTCCAGGACAATTGGCTATGATGACCAGATGTGTTTACACTGGAAGATCTGTTGCACAGGTGACACCCTTATGGGGAAGGACTTGCTTCAGTGGGGCTTTGGTGCTCACTGAGTCTGCCCCTTGAGTGTGTCTCTTATGGAAGTGAAGAGTTGTAATCCGGTATGGTCTTACTCTGACCACTGGGTACACTGGCTCTTGGATCTCCAAGGAGGTGCAAGGTCAGCCACTGTCTAGGGCTGCCCAGCAGGAGCTACAGAGACATCTTTGTATGGGGTTTGGAAGTGCCCAGATGAGGCCCAGCTGTGAAGCAAGGCAGGCTGCTGCTGCCGCCAGGCCTTGGACCTTCTTTTGGAAACTCTGGGGCTCTTTGACCCAGCTGCAGTGTGACAGGTTTTTATTTTATTTTATTTTTTTATTGTTTGAAGTATTACAAATAGTAGTACATATGTCTCCTTTTTTCCCCCTCATTTACCTCCCCCCGGCCTCCCTTACCCCCCTGTACATGCCTTCACCTCCCCCCTCCCCAGTGTCTTGTATCCATTGGTTATGTTTATATGCATGCGTACAAGTCCTTCGGTTGATCTCTTACAGCCCCTACCCTCCTCCCCAACCTCCTCTGCCTTCCCACTGTAGTTTGACAGTCTGTTCAGTGCTTCTTTGCCTCTGTATCTATTCCCCCCCCCCCATTTCTTTCCTTTAAAAAATCTTGCCTCTGCAGACTAGAAATAAACATATAATAACAAAAAATGTTTGAGTCCTAATTTCAATGTCCAACAGTTCTGAGTCCCCATTTCAATGTCAAACAGTTCCTTATGTGTACATGTCAGCAATGATATCTGGATGGTGGGCACATGGTGGCAATGCAGGTCCGACCCTCTCTGGTTTGGTCCTAGGCAACTTGCAGTGACGCTGACTGCTAGCGTGGCAAGGTGTCATCAGCGTCTTCCATCTCTGGACTGTTTCTCCTCTTGTCTTCGTGGTTGGAGCAGACCTATCAATTCCTCTCTGTTGCAGGAATCCACATGGTCTTGGAGTTGTTTTCTGAAAATATACAAACATATTCTCGATCAAAAGTTAATAAAGGAATCTTTTCTATATAATTGATTTGGGATCCTTTTTATTTTTGCCCAAACTATTTTCCTTTGTCTTATTTAGACACCATGTGTGTTTTCATGGGTGTCTTGCTGTTAGCATTACAAATGGAAATTAATTTTGTAAAGTAAAAATTTTCTAGATGTAATTTACTTATAGGATATTTTTCCTTACATGGTATTACCCTACTATCCCCCCCCTTTTTTTTGATTAATGGAGGCTTTTGTAAATTTTATAATGCAGTCTTGATAACTTTAAATTTTACTTTTTTTGCCCCAAAATATGACTGCTTTAGGTTCATTGCATGTTTAGGAATTTTACCATGAGATGAACTACCAATAGAAATTTTAGTTATTACTTTAGGAACAGCTTTTTGTCCAGTACAATTACATTTTCTTGAATATTCACTTATTTCAATTAGCCTATTTAAATTAATCTGAAAACTTGATTACTATTTTACTGTCAAATTTAATACTCTACCAACAATCTTAGTTTACCCTGTAAATATTAGTTGAAAGGATTATTTGCATTCTTGAATAGGCCCTGAGCATTCCTGGATTTAGATATAGGGCAGCTGCTGTTGGCCAAGAGTGTGACAGGTTTTAGGAGGAGAAAGGACAGGCCATTCATATGCAAAAGCTGATGCGCACAGTTTGGGTCGGGTTGTAAAGTGGGAGGGGCAGGGTCTCTGGGAATCACCAGGGCAGAGCAAACAGCAATGGCTGCCAGTCAGTCCTGCACCAGAGAGGTCCCTGGGTCTCTGCATCCCGCACCCCTGTGCAGGAACAATGAATGATCCCTGTGAGCACCTCTGAGAGAAAGCCGCCCTTGCATTCTGGCCCAATGCCAGACAATCCAGTTTCTCCTGGTATGTGTCTGGGTCCCCTAGAGTCTCGCCCGGAACTGGAGTTCAGAGCAGTCAGGAGCTTGTATCTCCCTCCCGATGAAAAGATCAGCACATCCAGGTGCCAGCACTTTCCATGCCTCTGCACCTCTTACCAGTCTCACTGCGTTTTCTTTACCTCTCTAGTTGTGGAACTTGTACTCAGCCAGCTTTCCTGCAGTTCTGGGTGGTAATTGTTCTGCCTTTGAATTGTAATTTTGATGTGGTTGTAAGAGGCAGCAAGTATAGGTGTTTACCTATGCCGCTATCTTGGTTTCTCTCCTCATTCTTTTTTTTTTTCTTTCTTAAACTCTTAAGAGTTCTCATGAGACTTGCAACCAGGGGAGCAATGGGCGGTGGCAGCTCATCCTGGGCTAAACCCCTGAACCTGGCCCCAAGGCTTCATTTTCTCTGACACCAGTGAGCTAATAGCAGCCTCCCCTTGGCTCACTTCTTTCCAATAACATTTCTGAAGAGCCAAAACAGCCCCACCTAGGCTCTCTCCTGTTGCTTCTTCTATCCTAGGCCCTTCGTTATTTCACTGTTCCCAGCTTTAATAAATGTACTCTCAAAAAACAAATACTTTGAAGAATAGTTAAATGAAGTAATACACATGAAAGCTCTCGGGAATACGAATGCAATAACTGTTTTCATCATCAAAGAATGAAGATTGGCTATTAATGAGAATATTAAAAAATGACAATCTATAAAGGAAAGTTTCATCTTTTTCCAAATAGATGATGCCTTCCATTCCTCTTTTTACTATGTTTGTGGATTCATGCTCTTCTCATCTAGCCTCTTGTATGTGTTTTTTCTTTATTATTTTCTATCCTTTCCTAACTGAAGCTTTGCTGCAGAGGCTGTCTGCCAGTGTCTTGGAGTAAGACGCTTTCAGGAGAGCTAATCTGAACATTTTTACAGTGCGATTCCTGCAATTTTTCTCTGGGGCCTCAGATGGTACTTAGGTCATGCTCTGTAGCAAAGGGTTCTCTGTCTCCTGGATTTGGTGTTAATTTGGAGACCTGTCCTTGTGGAGGTAATCTTTTTCTTTCTAAGGAAGGATGAGTACTTTATTGTCCTCTGAGATGGTTTTAATCTTCAAGACTTAAGTCTTCCACAGCATAGAGCTTCTTATTTTAATTATATGTGGCCTAAGGAAATATACCGCCCTTTTCCTCATTTACTGGTAATTTCAGAAAGGGTTTCACTGCTGAATAGGGGAGAATACTAGTAGACTCTTGCTATTCAGGCTGGGCTTGGGGTAACCTCTGATTCCTAGCATTGACAACAATTGAGTTTGTCTTTGGGACAAAAACTTCTAAAAGATTCAAGTTTCTCAGGACACATGTGAAGAATCTCCCAGAATTTTCCTGGCTTGTTAAGGGTTTACACCTGATATCCTCACTTGTGCAATTTTCTACCTTGGAGACAGTGAGAATTGAGTAGCAATAGAACTATGTTCAGCCCAGACTGGTAGTTCTTTCAGGTTCCCTGAGGCAACTCATTGATAAGGATAATGGTTGTGATGGCTGGTTATGTCTGCCCTCATTCATATTCTCTCTCTCTCTCTCTGCTTTTTGTTTTTATTAGCATCTGTTTTATGCTGAATTTACCCCTGGCCCATAAATGTTTTGTTTCTTCAGTTTCACCTGGGATATCTTTTTCTTCTGTGCAAATCCCTCTTCCGGATTAGGAACAATATACTCTTTTTCAGTAATTTCATTGCGTCAGGGAGAGCTCATTTATGGGTTTATCCATTCATGATCTCTGTAACTTCTGCACCCCATCTTGGGTGCTTTTGTTCACACAGATGTGGTCATTAAGCATCTAAATGTTAAGTTCAGTATTACTCTCTGCATTTTTAAACATGTGCAGCAAAAATTTAGCACTCTTTTTGGACTATTGACCCTGTGTCCTGCCCTAACATTTGACCGGGGCATACTTACCAACTCCACCATTGTAATGGCAGAATGGCACACTTTGCTTCTGCAAAGTGACATCTTTCAGGTACTTGGTGGCTTCTCAGGATATGCATATCCTTGATGGCCTTGCCCTCAATCTCTTAATAGTGCCCTTGGCTTTGGTGTTTGAGGCATTGAGAAGTGTCTTAGTAAGTTATGGGCTGCTATAACAGAATGCCATAGACTGGGTAGCTTAAATAACAAATATTTATTTCTCACACAGTTCTGGAGGCCTGCTGGTCAGGTTCTTGATGAGAGGCCTTCTTTTGGTTCACAGTAGCTGACTTCTTGCTGTGTCCTCATGTGGCTCAGAGAGTAGAAAGAGCCCTGGTTTGGTCAACTCTCTGTAAGGGCACTAATCCCCTCATAGGGGCTCCACCCACATGATCTACTCTAACCTTAACTACCTGCAAAGGCCCATCTCAAAAAAAAACCAATCACATTGGGAATTAGGGTTTCAAGCCTGGCTGGCGATCAGGACTGATTGGGGCCTGGGCCTTCCTTTGCCTGCCGGGCCTGCCTTTGTTCTGTGCCACCCCCTGGTGGTCAGCACCTGTCATAGCGAGTGATCAAACTCCCTATCCCACGGTCGAACTCCCGAGGGGACACTTTGCATAATAGCCTTGAATATATATAGATGACAAAACTGAACCCCAGAGAAGTGAAATGGGTGGTATACCTTTTTCAGGGCCATCAGTGTATTAATGGCAGAGCTGAGACTCAAGCCAAAGGGCTCACAGAGGGTGGCCATAGACTTTGTTAGGATTATTTAAAGCCTTATAAAGATGCAAGAGACTATTGCAGTTAAAAATCTCCAGAGAGGGAGAAGGCCCCTCCACTGACTATCTTGTCCATTATACTTACAGTCCTCATTGTTGAGGGTTTTAGCTGTCATGCTGATTTTTCTCCTATTCATGTTGAAGTTTTCCTCTTGCTCTCATCCCTGATGAAATAGATTTGAAGTTTCCTCATTTTAGAAACAAAGAAATAGCTCTCAGGCCAGACTGCTGTGTTCTGTAAAGAACAGGGCAAGTGCACCAGTGGGCCTTTTCTGGTGACCCAAGCAAACCTTTAATGTATCTCAAAGGAAAAGGAATGAATGGTAGGTCAGAGTGGTTTAAAAACACTTTAGAGTCAGCTCACTTGGTTTCATATTCTGCTGTTACTTAATAGCTATCAGATAGAGAAGTTACCTATTTTTCTCTAAGCCTTAATTTCATGATCTGTAGAATGGGAAGAGTAATATTTACTTTTGTAGCCAATTAATTGAGAAAATACATATGGAAAGTGCTTCCTCTGGCACAATTTAACTGCTCTGTATTATCATCAGTAATGACAACAGCAGCAGTTGCCAGTTTCTGATCCAAGACTTGGTTAGAGATAAGTTATGCTGACCAAGTAAGTTTTATTTTATTTATCACATCATTGTCTGTCTTCTTTGTTGGTTGGTTGATTATTCATATCAATAGTCACAGGTAGCTCATACTGAATAACTAAAAGTTGTGAAAAGTTAGGAACTTGGCAGCTTCTCTGCCATCATTTCCTTATTCCACTAATTTCTCATCTTTCTGAGGGTGTCCTTAACCGCTGATTTTTATCAGCAGGTCCTGTTTCCTGGGCGTGTCTGACATGGGATTTTAATGGAGCATGGGTGGCTGGTCCATAGCCTGCCTGGGGCCCTCTGACAGCGTGTTCTTCTCTCTTGCCTCTGCTCTTCAGAAGACATGAAGCAATTACTTCATTAAGGGAACTTTGACATCTGTCATGGCTTTCTTCTGATTTGTATGTCCATTTGGTCCTTGCGCAAGGTCTGGGAGGCACAGTTAAATACCCTAACCTGGACTTTATCAAGTTGACTCTCTTTCCCTTTGAGATTTACAGCTGGTTCAGTGTAGAATTGGGGGTGGAAGTGGGAAGAAGCCCCTAAATCTACTACCCCCACATTATATTGATCTCAAGCTGAGTTAAAAAACACACACACAAAACCCACAAGCACCATAAAGATAGCCTGAATGAAACAGAGGAAAACCTCACTATTTTGGGGGAAGACTAGTCTGAATTGGTTTAAAAAAAAAAAAAGGAATTAAAAAGTAATTTCAAAGAAATGCCATTGTCTTAAATTTTTGCCATCATATGCAGTATATTTAGCTTACTTAGTCTTTCTCCTCTTTCCTGTAACTGCTCCAGAGTTATTACTGGAGCCCCCTCCTATCTCCTGCTTCAGCTTCCTCCAGGACCTTGTGTGCCATTGCCACTTGGGGTCTTCCTAAATACTGTGCTGAAAGAGAACACTCATGCTTAGAAGCCTCAGTGGCACCTACTGGCTGCTGAATAAATTCCAGTGTTTAGTAGTCCTGGTGTTCCATGCCTATCATGGTGTATCCCTGTCCTACTACTTTAATTATATCCTCTACCATTACCCACATGTACACTTTGCTCCTGATAAACTGGTCCATGTGGTCCTCTAAGCATGCCTCTGCCAATTCTTTTGCCCAGAGTAACCTCTCCTTAGTTTCCTACTTTAAACTGAACAGTTGCCTTCTTCAGCAAGCCTCGCCAGGGACCTTCTTATTTGTATCCACATAGAAACTCTTTGATTATAGAATTCAGCATACTTTGTCCTGGTTATTTTGTCTCTTATTATATGAGCTTTTCAAGGACATGAGCTATGCATTATTTTGTGTGTGGAGCATAATGCTGAGTGTAACATAGACACAATAAATGCTTGTTGAATGAATGACTACGTGAAAGCTTGAGCTATGATAACAGTCCTGTTCAAATCCCAGTTCTTCCTTGAAACATTCTTTAATTCCCAGCCAGACAGGGAAGGGAGAGGGAGGTAGAGATAGAAACATCAATAATGAGAGAATAATTGATCGGCTGCCTCCTGCATGCCCCACATTGGGGATCAAGCCTGCAACCTGGGTATGTGCCCTTATTGGGAATCAAACTGTGACCATCTGGTTCATAGGTTGAGACTCAACCATGGAGCCACGCCAGCTGGGCAAGCAATTCAATTCTTAAGAGTAAGTCTTATTTTTCCAACTGGATTAGGAACTCCTGGAGGGCAGACACTGTCCCTCATTCCTCTTTGTGTACCCAGCCCTCAGCACAGTTCCTCGCTCTTAGAGGGTGTTTAATAAATGCTTGTGAATGCCGGAGTCCTGCTATTTGATTAGCTCTTGTTCCTACCAGCTGATCAATCTCCTTTGTCATCACTGGCTAGGGGTCTCCAGCTCAGATTTCCAGGCCAGGTAGGGAACAGTCAGTGTGAGGCATTAAGGAATGGTGGTCCGTGTCAAATTGGAGTGCTCATGTGCTCTGTGGGGGCAGCTGCTACTCAGCCTATCATTATCATGGGTAAGTGTGGCTCTATGGCATCATCATCTCATGTTATAAGAAAAGCCAGAAATCCAGATTTTTGTGAAACCCCTAGGGGCTACCAAAGCATGTCTGTGGTTGAGATTTGAACTGTAGGCTACCTATTTGTGACCTTTGGATAGAGGTTGGGATTTTACACATTTAAATTTCCTGTATAAGAAGAAAGGGGAGGGGAGGGCATAACCTGAACACTTTTGAGGGAGTTGTGGTGAACACTTAGCTTTGGTTGAGAGTGTCCTGTAATTTTCTGTGGGTAGTGAGTTAGTCTCTTCAGCTGAGCCTTGCAGAGCCCCATCTATGGTCTAGGCTTTATTTTCCCTTGTATTCTATCCCTAAAAATATGGTGATTTTTGTTCTTTTTCCCAGCCTCCAATGAGGGAGATTTGACTATTGTTCCTGCTTCTATTTCTAAGGCCCTGGTGATACAGCATGAAGTTCCAGAGATCATTCCTGTTAATCGCTTCTCTGAGAAGGCATGCTGGGTAAATAAAAACAATCAAATCGGGACTGCATTAAACAAAATCATTACCTAATTGTGGTCAGCCACAGGGCAAAGCAGTATACTAGTCGTAAGGAAAACTGCATCTCCATGGAACCTTTTGCAGGCAATATCTTATCCTCTGGTTGGCCTGCTCTTTTCATAGGCCCTGGCAATGCTTGCTTGTTTGGCATTTCTTCTAGGTTTCAAAGTGTCGCCACCAGTGGTATCCCCATTTGAGGCAGAAACTAGCTGATTGGAAATATCTCTGGAAGAATACATGAGAAACTGAAAAGAGAGGGAATCTTTGGTGAGGGACTCTGGGTGGCTGGAGAATGGGAGAGGAGGGAGGCTGACTTTTCACTGTATACCTGTGTGCTTTTTCAAATTGGAACCATGTGCATATATTGTTCTTATTTTTTAAATGTACCTGAGCAGACCCAAGTGTGGTCTCTTCTTCAAAGTTCACTCTGTTCTAACTTTACTCCTGAGTATGAGTTTCTCTGCAAACACCTATACCCAGTCACTGTAGATTGTGTCTTCAAGGTGACAGTTTGCTTTTGTGCTCTCCAGAAGTGTCTTAGGGTTTTTCACCTGGCAGTCTTTTGAATAATAATCAGGCCTAAAGTATGTTCAATAATTTACTATTTTCAAAGCTTTCAGGTACATTGTTTAGTCTGGTCCTTACAACATCTACTAGTATATTTCATGGAGGTAAAAAATTGAGGTTTGAAGAGTCTAAATGACTTAGGGTCATACAATATTAGTCATGGTAGAGCAGTGACTAATCCAGATAGTCTTTTTTTTTTTTTTTTAATCCTCCCCTGAGGATATGTTTATTGATTTTAGAGAGAGAGAGAGGAAGAGACAGAAAGAAACATTGATGAGTTGCCTCCAGTACACACCCTGACCAGGGATTGAACCTTCAATCTAGGTATGTGGCCTGACTGGGAATCAAACCTGCAACCTTTGTAAGGTACAGGATGATGCTTTAACCAGCCAAGCCACCAGCCGGAGCCAGGTAGCCTTATTTCATATTCATGCCCCTTGCTTTTAGTTTTTGTGGCAATTAGGTGGTCTTCTCTTTTTGGAATTCTCTTATGGACTTCCAGAGCTGTTCGATTTGGGGCAGAAGTGGAGATGTGGTGTTCCCTCTTTACTCTTTTGGTTCAAGACTTTCCCTCCTTAGGACACCCAAATTATGTAGGCCTGTGTTCTCTGGAAAACAGTGTCAGTAGTAGGATTCTACATTTTCTAGATGAGGCTTCTTTGGGGCAGTACCTTTCAGGGAAGCTTGAATTGATAGCCTGGTTTCCTATTCCTTGCTGAGTATTATTGCTGCTATTAGGCAGAGAGCTTTGTTTCCAGGTTACAAATCTTTCTGGCAAAGAAGTAAGGAATAGAATTGGAAGGACTCATGTAGTCCTTGGATATAATTTAATGCTCCTGAGAGAGTAAACATTGGATTAATATCCTGACAACATATGGCTTGGCATGTAGGGCACTCCTGGGAGACCCTCCTTACCACACACAGCCTGCTTTTGCCAGTGGCCCCTTCCCACAGGTCTTTGTAGCAGCTGTTGTGCACCTGGGTGAATCATCAGCTTCCCTAAGCTTCAGGGTAAAAAAAGTTAACTGATGAAAGTTCTCATACATACAGCAAAAATAAACAGACAACCCTGAGAGTCTTACTGAGAGAGAAAGAGAACAACAGTATGTTTTAGTACTACTTTGCTTCCCCTGAGTTTATTGAGGGTATTTACTCCCTTTAGAAACATGGGCTGATTCTCACCACTGGTCTCTTAAGAATACAACATTGAATATCATCTTGCCTTTTCTACTCTGCTGCCCCTGACATCCTGGGGATGGGAGGTCTCTGGAAGTTCTAGAGAGTCAGCAAGCAACATGGAAGGAAGTCTCTGTTTGCTACTGAAGACCAAACAGAAATCCTTTTTATCTTTTCTATTCTTACTTAAATCAGAATTAGATTACCTTCAAAGATAATTCTGTGCATTATGGTCACAACTCAAGAGTAGGAGAGGCTCCTGGTACCTCCTTTGCAATCTCTGAAGAGGACTTGTTGGGAACACGTACAGATCATGCTCATGTTGGCTGTTCCAATGAGAGTTGTCCCAGAGCTAGGTACCAGCTGATGGCTTAGTTAGGCTCTCACTGGTGACAGCTTTGTAGGTCTGGAAACTCAGCTAGTTCATCCAGGTTACGTTTTAGTGGGCTGTCTCAAGCACAGGAATTCATGAGACCGTCAAGACATAGTTCCAGTTAACTAACTCTAAGAAACACGACTGCCTAGTTGGTTTGTGTGGATAGGTAGGAGCATTATCTCCTCTATAGAAAAATTTAGCTGGGAAGTCAGTTCACCCCTGGAGGAAAACAAGGTGAAGTATAGTGGAAAGCTCTTGGCTGTAGCATCAGATATACCCAGATTTAAACCATGTACTAGCTGTTAGACTTCAGATGAATTACTTAACCTCTCTGTCCTTATTTCTTCATCTGTAACACCCCTATGTTCATAGCAGCACTATTTACAGTAGCTAAGATCTGGAAACAGCCCAAGTACCCATCGGTAGTAGATGAGTAGATAAAAAAGCTGTGGTACATTTATACAATGGAACTACTCAGCCGTAAAAAAAAAAAAAAAAAAAAAGGAAATCTTACTTTCTTACCTTTTGTGATAACATGGAAGGGACCTGGAGATTATGATGCTAAGTGAAATAAACCAGTCAGAGAAAGACAAATACCATATGGTCTCACTTATATCTGGAATCTAATGAACAAAATAAACTGACAAAATACAAACAGAGGCATGAATACATGGAACAGATTGACAGCTATCAGGAAAGGGTTGGGAGCTGGATAAAAGAAGGTGAAGGGATTAAGCAAAAACAAACAAACAAAAAACAAAACAGCCCTAGCTGGCTTGGCTCAGTGGATAGAGCATCAGCCTGTGGACTGAAGGGTTCCAGGTTCAATTCCAGCCAAGGGCACATGCCTGGTTGCGGGCTCGATCCCCAGTAGAAGGGGTGTGTAGGAGGCAGCCAATCAATGATTCTCTTTCATCATTGATGTTTCTCTCTCTCTCTCCTTCTCCCTTTCTCTCTGAAATCAATAAAGAAATATATATAAAACAACAACAACAAAAACCATCACAACACATAGACACAAACAACACTGATGTTAGCCAAAGGTAAAGGGAGGTGGGAAGTAGGTGGAGGTGGGCAAAGGGGTGGTGGGAATGGGCACAGAAAGAGACTTTGTTTGGGGCTATGGGTGCATGATTAAGTGTGCAAATGATGCTTTGTTAAGTTGTACACTTGAAACCTGTATGGTTCTGTGAACCAATGTCACCCCAATAAGTTCAATAATAAAAAAGAAAAAAACACACCAAAAATCCCCCCAAAACAACCCTGCCAAAATATGCTTCTCAGTCTGTTAGGGCACCAGGAATGTATAGGATGTCCCTTAAATGTATACACACATTTTCAATAATTATAAAGGCAGTGTTTATTAAAATATATTTCATTTTCAAATTTGAGCTATCAGCTGTTAAAGTGTGTATTCATTTTTGGGGGACACCCTATATTTGAGAGAGAATAATTAAAAAAAAAATCCTCACTGGGGGATATTTTTTCCATGACTTTAGAGAGAGTGGAAGGGAGGGGGAAAAGGAATACAAGAGAGAGAATGAGGGACATCAGTGTGAAGGAGCCATATAAATTGGTTGCCTCCCCAATGCACCCCCAACTGGGGCAGGGAACCTGCAACCCAGGTACTTATCCTTGACTGGAATCGAACCCACGACCCTTCAGTTTGTGAGTGAGGGTCTAACCACTGATCCATGCTGGCCAGGATATGAGAGAATACTTTTTATTGTCTAGTTTTCCTTTTATGTATTCTTTGAAGACCACAGCCCTTCTTTTATCTTAGGTTACAATAGGAAAAAGTAGTTTCTAGCTCTCATCAATCATTTCCAACCTAAGGAGCCTTTCTGGTTACCATTCAATCTATAATTCTTTGTTGAGCACCCATTATGTGTCAGGTACTGCTCAGCCATGGGAATATAATGGTGAGTGAGACAGATATGGTCCCTACCCTCAGTGACACCTCTCCAAATCACCTCCTTAGGTGGGTTACTTCTGTGGATAACTGGTCTTGTTCATTCTTTGTTGCTTATAGTAATTTCCTTCTGAGAGGGCAATCTTCTCCCTAGACCTAGGGGACAGTGCCCATTTGTGCTTCCTGGGCCTTGCCTGCTGGCTTGTCTGCTATCAAGCGATGTGCTGAGGTTGAAGGAGAAAGTCCCATGGACTCCTACTGCCTTGGACACACATGTCCCAAGAACCTGTGCTTGGCACTCTTGAATGTTTCTTTTCTCCTTACACACAGATTATAGTGTTTACTGGTAATTTAAATTCAAATAACCTTCCACGAAGGGTCCTGGGTTCGATTCCGGTCAAGGGCATGTACCTTGTTTGCAGGCATATCCCCAGTAGGAAGTGTGCAGGAAGCAGCTGACCAATGTTTCTCTCTCATTGATGTTTCTAACTCTCTATCCCTCTCTGTAAAAAATAAATAAAATATATTTAAAAAAAAGGTGTGAGAGAGATACATTAATTAGTTGTCTCCTGCATGTGCCCCAACCAGGACTGGGATTGAACCTGCAACCCAGTTATGTGCCCTTGACTGGGAATCAAACCCCTGACCTTTTGGTGTGGGGGGTTGATGCTCTAACCGCTGAGCCATTGACCAGCAGGGCGATCAATCGGGGGGCTCTGTGATTGCCCCAAAGAGGGAGGCCCAAGGCACCCTCTGCAGGGGGATGGATCTGGGGGCGGGGGGGGGGGGCTCCGCACTCAATCACTCCAAAGAGGGAGGCCCAGGCTACCCTGACCGTGGAGCTGTGGCGGGTTGGCAGGGCCTCCCTCTGTGGGGTGATTGATTGCTGGGCTCCTGGACTGTGAGAGGGCGCAGGCTGAGCTGAGGGGACCCCCACTCAGTGCATGAATTTTGTGCACCGGGCTCTAGTGCTATTATAATGGACTAGAGGCCGGTGCAGGGGGTTTGGAGGTGGGGAATTCCTCAGCCCGGCCTGTGGGGAGTGGGCCTAAGCCAATAGTCGGACATTCCCCCCGCTTCCTCCACCAGGGGTCCTTAGCACTCCTGCCACTGCCGCTGTGCTTGCAAGCCGTGAGCCCAAGCTACACTCCCCCTGTGGGAGCGCACTGACCACCAGGAGGCACCTCCTGTGTTGAGCATCTGCCCCCGGTGGTCAGTGCGCATCATCGCGACCAATCGTTCTGCCTCGGTTGATTTGCATATTAGCCTTTTAATATGTAGGATAATATTTATCATTATAATAATCAGCTGGCATAGTTTTTGATAAGAGCCAGATCCTGAAATGAGTTAACCTTGGGGAAGGGTTAATCTTGAACCAAAGCACAATGAATGGATTCCTAACCTTGCAGGAGGTGCTGTGTGGATGTGTATGATTCAGATATGGAGTTGCTACCTTCTCTGCATAGTCAGAGGAGCTATGGAGACTTCAGCTGGGGTTGTTTGCCCTGCAGGTACTGCCTCTCTCATGGTGTGATAAGCACACACTATTCTTTGGTTTAAGGTGCTCTAGGTTGCTGGATTATCACCCTAGCACCCAGCAGCAGTGGGTTCTGGGAAAGATGGACTTCGTTTCCCAGTCCATTTGGGACTTTTCAGAATATCCAGCCTTATCCCCATAGCTACAGATGATGAATTCCACTCCCAGCAGTGAGCTGTGCCCCATACCTGACATAAATCAGTTCTGTACTTACTGATTGTGCTCATGTAAGAGAGCCTCTCCTTACCTAAGAGTTTGCCAGAGCTGCATTCCCATTCCGAATAGGAAGGTGGTATTGAAAGGGGAAGGAGCCGAGCGGGGCTCTTAGATGATTCACAAAGGCAGCACTGGAGTAGGAGAAAGAGTCTTTGGATTTAGGCAGACCTGGGTGTGCTCCTGACCTTGTCATTCACTAGCAGTTGAACAGATTGTTTAAGCTTGCTGAGCCTCATCTGCTTATCTGTGTTTTGTGCTCATCTATGTCTCATTTGTTTTTCACTAACAGTCCTGTCTCTGACGTATCTATCACCATACCTGCCACTAAACAGTGCTCAGTAAATGCTTCTGATCCCGCCACCTACTCCCTTCTGCTTACCCTGAGTAGTAAAAGGACAAGGACAAGACCCTCCTTCGGTAGGGAATTTTGGCTTCAATTAGAGCTTTATGTGAGCTTATTTAGGCCCTGGTAGAAGCTGCCTCATAGGGGGAGACTTAGATATTTAATGTTTGGGCACATTTCTGCTTTATCCAAGGAATAAAAGAGGATTTAAAATCCCTCAATGAAGAGTTTACCTGCTTATGCCTCAGGCCCCTGCAGCCTTTGGGTGGTTCATTTGGGGCATTGCTTACCTTAGAAAGTATTTTTTTTTTTTTCCCAGAGACTGCTAGTTGTTTGGCTCAGTCTCTTTACTGGCTAAAGGTTTAAGTGTTTATATCTGGCTGGCCTTTGCTGTGGACTTTTATTTTGGAAGCCTGGACTACTCAGACAAGGTGATATCTTTTTTTTTGGCTATAGGCCAGCTTATCACTATGGCTACCATCAGCCTGAAGAATGGCTGGACATAGAAAGTAACTTCTGTCAGAAATTTGGGGAAGAAAAAGGGGGGAGGGGAAAGAATAATTTGGCCCGAGGTTCTACAAGGGGAAAACAGCTTCTCTAAGCAGAACCATTTGATTTGCTAGAGCTTCATTTTCCTTCTCTCTGAAATTTTGTTCTTTCAGTGGACAAACATATGTAGAGCAACTGTTACATTCCAGGCAGTAGAATAAGCCCAGAGATATTGTTGTGACCAAGTCAGATATAGTACCTGCTCAGAGTGTATTGATGAATATAGACGTTAATAAAAGTATAATCACACATACATGTACAATTACAATTGTGATAAGTGTATTAAAAAAAGGAATGTGTTCACTAATATTTTGGAAACTGATGTATATCTTTCTATGCATGTATACATAATATATGATTTTATGAGAATGAAAAAAAAAAGAAAAGGAATGTGGTCTGAGAACATTTGACAGAGATTTGACTTGGTTTTGGGTTAAGAGGGTATCAGGGAAGGCTTCCTTGAGGAATGATGTTTTAGTTACATTGTGAAGAATAAACAGGTGCTTATTAAGTAACTCCTTATGTGTTTCAGCCTGAGGGTTCTGCATTTACAAAGACTCTAGGGTAGGGGTGGGAGGGACAAAGAAGCATGACTGTGAGGAACTGAAAAAAAAAAAAAAGTGTGTTAGGAGCACAGACAGTGAGAAAGGAGATAGATACAAGATGAGGCTGGAGGGATTGGCAAGGGCAAGCCAGGTCAGCCACGGTAAGGCATTTTGTATTTACCTGGAGAACAGAGGAAGTCTTTGGTGGTGAGATGACTGCATTTGTAGTATGAACAGATCACTCTATCAGATGTGGATTTTGATGAAGACGTGAATGAAGATCAGAAAAAAAACATTACTGTAATAGGTTGCTTGTTTTCCTTCAGTCAGCTAAATGGTAATTTTTTTATTTTTTATTTTTTACAGAGAGGAAGGGAGAGAGATAGTTAGAAACATCAATGAGAGAGAAACATCGATCAGCTGCCTCCTGCACGCCCCCTACTGGGGATGTGCCCGCAACGTAGGTACATGCCCTTGACCAGAATCGAACCTGGGACCTTTCAGTCCGCAGGCTGACGCTCTATCCACTGAGCCAAACCGGTTTCAGCTAAATGATAATCTTGAGACCGACTCCCTGAAATAGAAACATCATGATTCTAGCACATAATAGGTGCTCAGTGAATGGTGAGTGTTATAATGGCTTCAAATAATTCAAACTCCATCTGGGAGAGAAGCTACAAATGGGACCATAGATGCTGAGTAGGGCTGGCTAAAGGCATGGAACAATGAGATTGAATTTAGCTTGTTAGGGAAGGTTTCCGGGGAGGTTATTTGGAATCAGGCCCCAATCTTTGTTACTTATTGGGGAAGATGAGTGACTGCTTCAGTTAGAGAAAAAGCAATAGGCAGAAGGCTTGAGTGGTAACCAGGAAGAACTCCTGTCAGGAAAGAGTGTGAAGTTATTAGAGCAAAGTGGCTCGCTCAAGTCCAGCTAACCTGTGTTTCAGCTCTGGGTCTGCCATATACATTCTGTGTGGCCTTGGGCAAATCACTTCCCCTCCTTAATTGTCTTTGGTGTCCATTGTGTCATATCTGTCCTGCAGTGGCTTCCTGTCCACAATACAGGTTACATATCAGGACAATCAAGTGCTTAGGCATGCCTATTTCTTTCAGAGCACCCCATAGCTTTTCATTATCCACAGGAATGAGGACTTTATGCTAAGCATGATGCTGGACAGAGTATTCTTAGATTCAGTCCCTTGCTTTGCATCATTTTGTATGCTTCATTCCATTCCCTTTTGGCCTGATGTGTTTCTGTTGAGAAATCATTTGATAATCTAATGGGAGATTTCTTGTAGGTAACTCTCTGTCTCTCTCTTGCAGCCTTTAAGATTCTCTCTTTGTTGTTAACATTTGCCATTGTAATTCTGACATGTTTTGGTGCAGGTCTTTTTGGGTTCATCTTGTTTGGGACTCTGTGCTTGTGTGACTTTTTCACCCCCAAATCAGGAAAATTTTCTGTCATTATTTCTTCAGATAGGTTTTCTAATCCTTGCTCCTCTTCTTGTCATTCTAGCACCCCTATTATATGTATATTACTTTATTTCATGTTGTCTCAAAGTTCCCTTAGACTCTCCTCCTGCTCTCTAATATTTTTCTCCAATGCTGTTCAGATTGATTGTGTTTTCTGCCCTGTCTTCTAACTTGCTAATTCAGTCCTCTACTTCTAGTCTACTGTTGAAACCTTCCATTGTGTTTTTTATTGTAGCCATATCATTCTTGATTTCCTCTTGATTCTTATGTAAGTTGTTGATTTTCTCATCCAGCTGCTTTAGGAACTGTATGACCCTTACTTTGAATTCTATTTCTTACGTTTTGCATGCTTCTCTTTCATTTAGTTCCTTTCCTGATGATACCTCCTTTTCTTACTTTTGGGGGGGTTGTTTTTTTGTCTCCCCATTTTTTGCTCTCACCAAAGGGTCCAGGTGCTGAGTCGCATGGGGTCTGTGGCTGAAGCAGTGAGCTTTGCGGGAGAGTAGCACACTCGGGGATTCACAGGAGCTTGCGGCCAGGGAGGCTGGCATCTCAGAGTTTGTGGGTCTGAAGATGATGTAGCAGGTCTTTGGAGGGGGTGGCTGTAGGATCCAGTATGGTGTCTGAGGCCAGTCTGGGTGGTGGTGAGGCTGGGCTTCTAGTCACAGCAGCTCTCCCCTTCAATATGGCGTGGTTTTTGTGCCAGAGCCAGTCATCCCGGGAGTGCTTGCAGTGGTAGTAGGATCTCCCCGTCTAGTAGAGCCCGGTCTGCCAGCCCCCGAGACTCCTGCAGGTTCTAACTGTCACACACACACACACACACACACACACACACACACCACATCTACACACTCCCCTTTTGCTCCCTCACTCACACACTCTCCCTCACTGCCGTCATGCTAGCCCCCATTTAAAATATTTTTTGTTTTTTAAAATATATTTTATTGATTTTTTTTTTACAGAGAGGAAGGGAGAGGGGTAGAGAGTTAGAAACATTGACGAGAGAGAAACATCAATCAGCTGCCTCCTGCACACCTCCCACTGGGGTTGCACCCACAACCAAGGTACACACCCCTGACTGGAATCAAACCTGGGACCTTTCAGTCCGCAGGCTGATGCTCTATCAACTAAGCCAAACCAGTTAGGGCAAAATTTTCTTTTTTGATTAAGGTATTACATATGTGTCCTTATCCCTCCATTATCCCCTCAACCTCTTCCCCCCTCATGCCCTCACCCCCGTGTTGTCTGTGCCCATTGGTTAGGCATGGTTATATGCATGCTAGCCCCCATTTTGGCTTTCTCATCTGATCCTGTTTTGCTTTTTTAAATAAATGTAATCAAGATTGCTTTCTTGTTCATTACTATTAAGTGTTTCCCTGCCCTATCCCCTCCTCCCATATTAATTGGAGCCTTTTGAGGAGAGACTATTTTTCCTTGGCTTCATTTTATGTGGATTTCTTTCTTCCTGGCATTTTGTTATTAGAAAGGGGAGTTTGTGGTTGCCTGGCTTTGGGTATTGATTTTTAGGTTTTCTGTATATAAGGAAGCAAACTTTAGTGCATTTACTTGGAATAAAACAAAAACAAAAGCTCACCAAGATATGGCAAATTTATCTCTGATTTCCTACTGACACTTTTTGCAACATTACCTAAGTTCTTTGGCAAAGGCATTAAATAGGAATTGACAAATGGACAGTGGCCAGATAGAAACAACTTGTGTAATGCGAGTGAGTAGCAGAGTGTGACATGGAGAGGTCAGAGGGGATAGTGCTGCTTCTTGGCAGTGGCTTAGTTTTTTTTATGGCAAATATTAGTAGTATGAGTGAGATTCTTGCAGAGAACCTGTAACCTAGGGAACTACAAGAACTGTAGGGAAGGGGGCTGCTTGTGTGCCCATCTGGTGAGGCCTATGCAATCCTTTTTTTTTTTCTTTGTGAGGGAAGTTCCCCCAGTTCCTTGGGGAAAGGAGGAAGTAGGACTCCATCCATCTTTGTAGAGATTTCGATTCTAAATATTATTTATTAGTGTTAAAAAACCTGGTCCTGGATTTAGAGAGTAAAATACCAGGCATGACTATGGGCAGGAGAGGGTATCTGGAGCCAGCAGAGATGGACTTATATTCCTTTAAATGTTCTATACTATTGCCCTGCATAATTGTTGCCCTGCAGATACTCATTTTTAAGTATCCCACTCAAAGCTGCCTTCTCTTCTCATTTCTCTAAGTACATGATTACCTTAACCTGCCTTAGATATTGTTGACTCTTCACTATTTATAAAGCTCTCAAATGAAGGACATTGGATAGCCTCCTTGTCAGCTCTCTCCTTTGCTTATTTTCCTTATTCAAGGGACTTAGCCTTGTGTCTAATTCAGGGTAATTGGTCACTCTTGCTATGACATTGAAGTTAGTGTCTTAACTTGCTGTAGTTACTGACCATCCTCTATTCATCTGGAGCAATGCTTTTCAACTGGTGTGCTGCAATAATTTTTAAAACATGCAAAACCTGACTATTTAGTCAGGGGCATTGACCTCTTTTCCTTTTGTCAAATAAAGAAATGATGACAGCCAACTGAATAGCTGTCTGGTATAAATGAATCAAAATTATACCCATTTTTTTTAGCCACATCAGCAAAAAATACATTTTTTTGGTGTGCAGCAGAATTCTAGTAATTAGTTTATGTGTTCCATGAGATGAATGGTGAAAATCTCTGATCTGAGGTAATTTTTAATTTATGTTTAATTAACATTATAAGTCCACTTTTAGTGAGCCCCCCTCCACCCCCCATTTTTATGCAATAATTTCAGATGTAAGCCAGTAAGACAAGTATTTGAAGATACTCATACCAGAAGATGGCTTTTTGGTAGACAAGTGAGCTCCTTTCTCTGGACTAAAAAAAATCATCATTAAGCCTCTTCTCACTTCCTTCACTTCTTCCTCTCTTTAGCTAAATATGACTTCTTCTATTCCTTTAATTTTTTTCTTACTCTATTTCCTGGCCTTTGCATTGTTTCTGCTGTGTTTTTTATTTTTTAATTCAAAGGAGTGTGTGGGTTTTTTTTTTTTTTTTTTTTTTTTTAGAATCTCTCATAGCTTTCTTCCTGCCAGGGTTATAGACAACATGTTAGGCTTCACCAGCCCCCCCCCCCCCCCCCCCCCGCCCCCCAACTTATTTTTTTGTGATTATAGAAATGTGTTTGGGTAAAATGCACTGTTACACTCTTCCCATTTTGACTGTCATACATAATTCTGTAAAGGTGAATGAGCCAGGGAGCTCCCAAACCAGAGATGCTCCTAACCTTTAGGGGTGGTGCTGGCCTAAGTTTCTGTGATGCCTAATCAGGCTACATTTTTTTTATTTTTTATTTTTTTTTGGTTAAAAACTAAACAAACTGCATCTTTTTATTTTGATTTACATTGACTTTCTCTTCTTTTCTTAAATCCTGAATAATAACTTTTTAAAAAATAGTTGCTAACCTTTGTGTTCACAAGGTTTGGGAGGATCAGGCCTTTTAGCCTACCTCTATATTATTCACCTGTGCATCTGATAGAATAATAAACTGTGATGGAAACAGCTCTCAAATGTCTCTCTTCTCTTACACACACATACCCATACACATGGACATGTTTGTTTTCTGAGGAATGGACACTTCTCTAAGAGGAATTCATTCTGTTTAATGCAAATGCCCTTCATTACATCAAAATTCAGGAGTCTTTTAAAAAGGTAGAATTAGTGAGCCCCCTCTCCCACAAAGGCCTCAAGTTCTTAAAATAAACCTTAAAAAACCTACTACTCAGAGAACTTCCAGCAAAGCAGACAAATTGCAACCCCGATGTAGTAAGACTCTTCTTTCCTCAATTTATTTTTCTCAATTTAACATCCCCTTTCATGGTCTTACCTTTCTAGAAAGTTTATTCCATCCTTTTAGCAGGAGAAGCAGCAGGGCTTCTGTCTCTAATTTATAGTGTACATTTCTTTTCTATTCCCTCTCTTACGCCCCCTGTTGCACACCTCCCAGCTTCCTGCTGACTTCTCAGTATGAACAGACAGTGTCACCTCCAGTGACATATAGCTTTGGAATTTGATGTCGATGGTACTAGCTTAGTGATTTGGGCAGGGTTTGGGATCCCATTTTGTGCATGTGCTGCACAAATGAGGAAATGGGGGCTTTTTTTTTTTTTTTTTTTTTTTTGTCTTTGGTACTGTATTTCTTTCCCCTTGCCTGATTAGCCTCCATGAGCCCTGTTGCCAGGGGAAATGGAGAATTCTTTACCATGGTTAATTCATTATTCTATGAAGTTATAAAATAGCAGTTCAGAGCAAGATGTCAGAGAGTCTTAAAGTTTCTATGAGTAACCTTCAAGTAACCTTTTGGTGACATTTTTTCCAACATCTTTGGGGCCCATTTGAAGAGGGCTAAACAATAGTTAGAATTTAAGCAAAGAAAACTAATTTGGAGCCAGAATATTTTATAAGAAGCCTCCTGCACCTCCCTGCACACTCCCATGAGCTTGAGCTCACAGAAAATCAGAGACATAATAAATAGGAGTTTGAGCTTTGTTCTCTTCTTACTTATTCCTTTCCTTTTTTGCATTATTATTTTTGGGTTTTCTTCCCAAGATTGGGTATTCTCCTTTATTTCCCTGGTGGTGGAATGAGGATCTTAGTGACAGCCTGCTGAGATTTAGTCAGCTAGAATGAGCAGAGGTGGGCTGCCTTTAGGAACTGCTAAATGCAGGGGTTTTGGTTCATCTGGGGAAGGGGGTAAGTTTGCTTTCTAGGTCCAGTTGCATTCCCCCACGGATTCTTTGGGACTGACTGTATATTCCAGATGATTCTCTCTGAGAAATGAAAAATTTTTTGATGAAACGACAGAGCATTTTTGCCAGTCTTTCTGAGTAGTCAGAGGCTCACGTCAAAGATATGTTGATTTGTCTTCTTTTTTGTTGTTAATCCTCACCCAAGGATATTTCTTCCATTGATTTTTAGAGAGTGGAAGGAGGAAGGGAGGGAGGGGGAGAGAGAGAGAGAGATGAGAGAGAAACATTGATGTGAGAGAGACACATCAATTGGTTGACTCCTGCACATGCCCCGACTGGGATGGGGATTGAACCTACAAACTAGGTACGTGCCATTAACAGGGAATCAAACCTGCAACCCTTCGATGTGCGGGCTGATGCTCTAACCACTGAGAACACTGGCCAGAGCAACATTTGTCTTCTTTTTTAAAAAGTTATATTATTATTGATTTCAGAGAGGAAGGGAGAGGGGGAGAGAGAGAGAAACATCAATGATGAGAGAATCGTTGATTGGCTGCCTCCTGCATGCTCCCTACTGGGGATTGAGCCATAACCCAGGCATGTGCCCTTGACCAGAATCGAACCTGGGACTCTTCAGTCTGCAGGCCAATGCTCTATCCACTGAGCAAAACCAGCTAGGGTGCATTTGTCTTCTTAAGGTCTTCTTTAGGTAGCAGTAGTAAGGCCCACAATTCATTTGGGAGGCCATCGTTGTTGTTTTCTTTCTTTTAGTATGTTTTATTGATTTGTTTGTTTGTTTTTGGGGGGGGGGGAAGGGAGAGGAGAAGAGAGAGAGAAAGAAACATCAATGTGAGAGTGACATCGATAGGCTGCCTCCTGCACCCCCTAGCCTGCAACCTGGGCATGTATCCTGACCAGGAATCAAACCGGTGACCTTTTGGTGCCTGCGACTACGCTCAACTAACTGAACCACCTGGCCAAGGCAGGAGGCAGGCAGTTTGATATATTAGTTAAGAGCTTGGGCTTTCGAGTCAGATCTGTTTTCTAATTTTGTCTCTGCCACTGAATGATTAGCTTGTGACCTTGGAAAAATGACTTAACCTCTCTGAGTTTTAGCTTCCTCATCTGTAATGGGATAATGATAGTACCTATGACTTAAGGTTGTTGTGAGCCCAATATATAGGGAGTAAATACTCTTTAAATGTTAGCTGTAATTGTTATTTTGAGATACTGTTGGAAAATCAGAGTGTGAGGCTTCCTGGCAAGGGAAAAAGAGGAAGTTGCTAGAAGAACCTTGAAGGACAATGCTCGATTGAGGGAGAGAAAAAAGTACCTAGCTAAAAAGAAAAGTTGGAGAACTCTGGACCACTCGAATGAGTTACCTATTATTTTACTACATTAGTAAGTCCCAAATCTTCCCCTTTGCTAATTTACCACCATTCGCCCAGAAACCCCAAGCTGGTTACTGGCTCCTCAGCCAACATTAAATAGCCACAGCAGCCCCAATGTCTTCCATTACCAAAACATTGTTATTTTTACAAAACATACTGCTATATTTCACCACCTGTACTTTGAAGTGTTATAAATAAAACTGAACCATACTTGTCAGAATAAGTTCAAAAAGTGCATTTTGGAGCTGTACCTTTGCCATGACAATGTGTTTATTGGCTTGCCTATTAATTCCAGTATTGCTTAACTCAAGGCACCTCTGCATCAGCCTGTTCAAATCAACACTCATCCTGAAGGTTTAGAGAGAGGGGCTCAGTGTGACTCACTCCTCTCCTGTCCCTGGGAAGTCATCAAGTGATGAACAGGGAGAAGGGAGGAGAAGGAATTGCTTGTGGCTGATGCTCCTTCTCATATGTGTGTGTGAAAAAGAATACATTGAAGCTGTATGGTGCAGAGCCACAGAGGTTAGGAGCTTCTCAATGTTTTGGAAAACAGTCAAGTACAAATAAATTAGATGAAAACCTTTGTTAAATAGTTTGGTTTGCTTTCACATCAAAATATTGGACTCTGGGCTATTTCTCTCCTTACCTGATAATTAGAACAATAAGATGTTAGTTTGGCCTCTGATAAGGCTTTGCTATGATATGGGGTAAGAAAAGAGGCTTGTTGGGGGCACTGCAACAGAGGGTTTGTCAGTGCTGATTACTTCAAGCCTTGGCAGGGAAACCCAGCAGAGTACTCAGGTCTGTCTTGGGGAGGCTGTATGCAGAAAAGGAGCAAGGCATAGGGCTCGAGAGTGCAGGCCTGGAGTCACAAGGACCCAGATTCAAAGCTTTGCTTTGCCACTACTTGTTTCCTGTGGCTGCTATAACAAATAAACATAAACTTGGTGACTTAAAATGGCAGATATATATTCTTTTCTAGTTCTAGAGGCACAAGTCTGAAGTCAGTATCACTGGGCTGAAATTGAGGTGTTGGCAGAGTGGCACTCCCTCCAGAAGCCCGCAGACTCTTCTTTGCTTCTTCTAGGTTCTGTTGGCTGTTGGCATTCCTTGGCTTGTGGCTACATCACTCTTTAAGTTCAGCATCTTCAAATCTCTGTGCTCTGTCTTCATATTACCTTCTCTTGTGTACTTGTGTCAAATCTTCCTCTGCCTCTTTCTTATAAGGACATTGTGATTGTATTTAGGGCCTACCCAGATAATCTAAAAAAATCATTTTTTAAGACCCTTAACTTAATCACATCTGCAAAGACCTTTTTTCCTTATAAGGTAACATTTATAAGTTCTAGGCATTTGGACCTGATATCTTTGGAAGGCTATTTACCACATTGGGTAACTTTGGAAAGTGACTTTCACTAATATATGTTTGTTTCCTTATCTGTAAAATAAAAATGGTAACTGTATCTTCTGCACCTGTTTCTATGAGGCTTAAGTGACACCTTGTATGCCAAATACTTGTCACAATGCCAAGTATGTAGTTGTGCCTAGTACTTAGTATTATTATTATTATTATTATTATTATATACATATATACATTATTATTGTTTAGCCATCTTCTGTCAAAGGGTGAGGAATAGTTCCTTGAGAGTTTATTTGATTTGAGACAGTTTTTTCCCCACCCCTACCCACCATGGCCCCCACAGCCCTAGAGTCTTTGGTTATTACTACCCACAGTCAGCAGATGTGTGCCCAAGATCATCTTCTTACCCAGTCCTCCATTTTCTAGCATGAGCTGGCTTTTGGGAGCAGGCTTTACCTTTCATATCTGAATGTTTGTGTCCCTAAAAATTTATATATTGAAGTCCTGACCCTTAGTATGGCAGTATTTAGAGTAAGGACGTAATTAAGGTTAAATGAGGTCACAAGGGTGGGACCCTGATTTGATAGGATTAATGTCCTTATGAGAGGAAATGCCAGTGAGCCCTCTCTCTGCATATACTCACTGAAGAAAAGCCATGTGAGTACATAGGGAGAAGGTGGCTATGAACAAGCCAGGAAGAACACTCTTACTAGAAACCAAAGGAGTCAGAACCTTGATCCTGAACTTCTCCAAAACTGTGAGAAAATAAATGTCTGTTGTTTAAGCCACCAAGTCTATGGTATTTTGTTATGGGAACCTTAGCAGACTAATACAGGGGGTATAACATGGCTTATACCCACTTGTGCCCAGATACTTAAGGAGAAGCGTGGAATCTGGAAGTATTCTCATTACTGTTCAAGGCAGTTCGCTGTGTTTCTGCTTTCCCATGGATAATTGTAACTCCATGATGAAGCATGGAAGAATATTATTTTTACAGTGGTATTTAGTATCTGATAGCTATTAGCCAAAAGGTACATGTCCCCAGTGAGGTACTGTAAATACATTTTATCTGTTCTATTGCCTGCTATTTCACTAAAAGATCCCTGAAGCATTTTAATCTTGTTTTTCATAGTTGTCTTCAAGTGAGGAATTGTTCTGATTTGCAACTTTGGAGGATAATTACTATGTTCATTAATTTCTGTTCATATCTTTTCTTCCATTTATTACCGGTTTCTTGAGAAAGTTTTTCCCTAAATCTACACTAACTGAGACAGGTCACTTGATTAAAAGGGTATTTTACAACACTGGTTTCTCTGGCTCCCTTGGCACACTGATGGGAGGGCTGTGTCAGCATCTTCATAGCTGGGGTGACAGTCTCTGATCTGGGCTTAGATGAATAAGAGGCTTTTGTGGGGGGCAGGGCTCTGACCTCAGGCTGCACTGCAGAATTCCGCACCCCCCTCCCTGGGTATTCCTGGGCAAGGGGCAGAAGAGGCTCACCTGGTGTTCTTATCAGAGATTGAGTCATAGCTATGAATCAAGCATGTGTTATGTACAGGACATTGTGCATGGCACTGTGACAGATACGGTTTTTGGCCTGTAGGGCTGCTCAATACATACCAGTCCTGATTAAGTGAATGTGTGGCCGGATAGAGTGGCCTGAGTATTCAGAGAGACTGAAGGAGCAAACCAGGGAGACAGTGGCTGGGGGCTAGTGGGTGAAGGGGGCTGTAACCTCTATGGAAATGTAACAGAATTAGGAGCTGCTTCTTGAGAACCATGATGGCCTAGCTCTTGGAACTGCAAGAGGAAGTAGTAGAGGAGGAAGGCTGTGTTGAGAATGGTTAATTTTTTTTGGTTGATATTTTGACCTTGTGAGTCACCTCTTCTTTTCATTGTTATGTATGTTCTATGTAAGTGCGCATGTTTCATAAATGTGATCACCCAAGACAGTTGAGGGAAAAAATGGAAAAATAGTAGTTTAGACAAGTTGGCTAAGGATAGGGCAGAGGCAGGGATGTATGTGAGTGAGATGCCTGGAAAAGAACTCTTTGAAGAAGGTGAGAAAGCAAAAGCCAGAAAAAGGATTTGAATTAATGTGGAACTGAATGGGAGCCCAGCTTAGAGAAGTCTGATCTGGACTAGATATCCAGGGAAATAGCACTGGAGGGATTTTTGTCTGTAAGAATGAGGAGGGATAGACAGCAGTTAGCTTGGGATACTGGGGGAAAGGAACATTGGGAAGAAGGGTGTAATTTTCTCACCGCCCACACTCCATGTGTCTCTCAATTATGACGTGTCATGTCATGTGGCAATTACTTGTTTATATGCTTTTTCTTCTCCTAAAAAGTAGGAATGGGGGCTTGATCATCTCTGTATATCAGTTACTTAATACTTGAGTTACTTAATAGTGTTTAATCACATAGCAGGTGCTGCACAGATGACTGATGATGAAAATGCTTGAAGTTAAGGCCTGAGTGAGCTATCCATTACAGACTGAAGTATGAGGGATAGGGATAGGGATGGGATAGAGGGAAGATGAGCATATAATTGGCTTTAGGGGTGACTCAGGATAAAACTGAGAAGTGAGCCTGACACAGAATCTGAGTCATCCTTCAAGAATTTACTAGTCCAGCTGGTGTGGCTCAGTGGTTGAGCATCGACCTACGAACCAGGAGGTCATGGTTTGATTCCTGGTCAGGGCATATGCCCGAGTTGTGGGCTCAAACCCCAGTGTGGGGCATGCAGGAGGCAGCTGATCAATGATTCTCATCATTGATGTTTCTATCTATTTCTCCCTCTACCTTCCTCTCTGAAATCAATAAAAAATATTAAAAAACACACAAAGTTACTAAATATTGCTTTTGTGTCAAGCATGGAGTTAGCTGGGCAGAATGGATATGGTCCCTGTCATTATGATGCTTAAGGCCTAGCAGGGGAGAAGGACAACTATATAAGAAAATGTAATAAATGCTATAATTAGAGAAGTACAAGTGCTGAGGGCCTCCTAGAGGAAGTGTCTTATGGGATAAGTAGGAATTTGTCAGATAAAAAGGAGGGGAAACAGAGTTCTAAGCAGAGGGTCTATCATGTGCAAAGGCCTGAAGATGGGAAATCAGCTGTCTTAGGGCATTGGAAAAAAGTTCCTTAGAGCCATTTGTACACAGGGAGAAGAAAGAGATAAAGCTGAAGATGCTGATCTGGTTTGGATGGTGGAGGGCCTGGTTATGGAATTTGGCCTTTATCCTGAATGCCTTGGAAAATCATTGAATGTTTTCAAGTAGGGGAGGGTAGGAGCAAATCATGCTCTGGATATAGAATAAGCTTTCTAGTATTTAATCAAGGTGAATACTTGTAATTTGCTGATCTTCTACCCCAAGATCCTTTGATACTGCAGCAGAGTCTGCCCATTTGCTAAATCACGGTCTGAGTACAGGAGCCTGAAGTGTGGGTGGAGCGGTGAGGCCTGCCGCAGGCCTGAGTCCCTGGTGTTTGATCTCAGACCCAGTGCCCAAGGCTGTGTTGCTTACCGTATGGTTTTCAGGACTGTAGCTCTCACTTCAGCCCTTTCACAGCAGCTTAAAATTCCCCAGCCACTGTACGTTCCTCTGCTCTGTGTTCTCCAACAAATTGAAAAATTTTATGACAATGTCAAATCAATGGAAAAAGTTTTGAAAAGTAGGATTGAGAAATAAAGACTTCTTTGCATTTTCTCTCAGCAAGGGAATTTGAAAAATATAGAAATCCTAAGTTATATGTTAAATATCCTTGGGGTTTCATTTCCTTTCCTTTTGAAAGTGTTTTACATTAACCAAAATCCAACAGAGATGCTTGTGGGAAGATAATTCCTTTTGGCTGGAGCTTAAGCTCTACATTGTGAGCTTTTTAATTTTCTTTCGTCGGTAGTGGGTTGGGGACCCAACTGTGCAGTCACCAGAGCTCATCACAATCCTGTTGCTGGACCAGTTATCCCTGTGAATCTGTATGTTTTCCCCTTGCACCTACATAATGAAAGCCAAATTAAATCAATTTTAAATCAAGGAGATGAATTTTTTCTTAGAACAGAAACTAAATAAGGTCCCAAAGTACTAGATACAATAAAAAGTTAAGGTTTTATTTGCATGTGTGCTATTAGGCATGGCTTTAATGTCAGGAAAACAGGAGGTTCTTTTAATGTAGTAGTTGGAAATAGGCCATCCCCAGAGAGATGAACAAGAGTGCTTTTTTTCTCTGCCCCTCTTCTCTTTTGTAGTTTGTGTATGCCTGCGTGTTTTCAGTACCTTGCACAGGTACATAGTACATATAGGTGCTCGGAGACATTTGAATAAATGAAAGGATAGTTTTGAGCAGGTCCTTCTTTCTCTCCTGTTGCTCCTTCCCTCCAGCTCCTTAGCCTGCCATCTGTTCATTTCTTCATCCACTTATTCATTCATTCAACATACATTTATTCCTTCTGGGCTAGTTTGTGGGCCAATGATAAGGAATGGGATGAAGGGAAGTTTCTATTGAGTTGAGGCTGAAAGGCATGGCCAGATTTCCCCTTCTTTAATATCTATTTTGTCCTTTGAAATTTATTTCTAAGCTACTATCAGCACTAACATCATCCTCTTGAAAATTGCCTTTTTACAGCTGCTTTGGTGGAAGGAAATAACTCCCCTTATGGTGAGGGAAGTGGCAGAGTAGGCATTAAGACTTTTCCACTTAGTGGCTACCCCAATAGTATGTTCCCGTGGGGTGGGGTTTTGGGGAGCCAAGCTTGCCTCACCTGGGATTTCATTCTCATAATCATATGTCTGACTCTGGGCTCCCAAGGCATTTGGACTCTCCAGAGGACTCATGCAAAGCACCATACCCTTCCTGTAGCGCCCACATTGCAGTTGCTACTGTGATGGAATGGGCTCCTTGCGTGCAGAAAATGGCTTTTTTTGAGAGTATTTCAGAGGGGCTTAGAAGGCTGGATTTTGGGTATTCCAGAAACTCCGAGCTGAACAAATAAGAGATTCATTAAAGTTGTGTGCCTTCTGTTTCCCCATTGTTCTACTTGGCCTAGGTCTTGCTTCATTGAAAGCCTGCTTGGGTTGCCCTCCCCTGAGAGGTGGGGGTTGGCTCACAGCAATTTGGGCAGGTGAGTAGGAAAGGAGATAGTAGATAAAATTGACAATAGTTGGTGATGGATGGGCAGAGGGTGGAAAGGAAGTGGGGAGAAAGGAGGGAGGTATTGAGGAGAGCTCCTGGATTTCTGGCTTGTGCAGTAGAGCTAGGCAATGCTAGAGGATCAGGAGTGTGGGGAGAAGAACTTCAACTTAGCTTTGAACTTATTGAATGTGAAACATACCAGAGGGTACTAGAGCAGGCGTATCCTTTAGGGAGAGGTGGCACAAAAGACTGTGTCTAGAATCTTAGGCTGCTTTCCTGTTCAAGTTAATCACTGGGGTTTTAGGCCAATGTGATGGGGGTAATACCATCTTACTCCAGATTCTACTGGTTCTTTTTATTAATAGATGCTGGGAATTTGCAAGAGCCAACAAACCACTGAACTGTAAGCCTAATAATTTGTTCATAAGCAGAATTCACAATGGTGACCCTCTGTGCTCAGCTTGGGTGGGGTTGTAAATTCGGTGGGGCAGGGGTCTCAGGGAATCACCAGGGTGGAGCAAACAGCAATGGCTGCCCATCAGCCCTGCCCCGAAGAGGTCCCTGGGTCTTTGTGTCCCATGGCACCGTGCAGGAACAATAATCGCTGCAGGCACCTCTGAGAAAAAGCCGCCTTCATGTTCCGGCCCGATTCCAGACAGTCCAGTTTCTCCCAGTATGAGTCTGGGTCCCCAGAGTCTCCCCTGGAACTGGAGTTCAGAGCAGTTGGGAGCTTGTATCTCCCTCCCGATTGAAAAAGACAATAGCGTACCCAGTTGCCACCCCCGTTTCCGCATGCGCCTCCATACCTCCCCACTTCTGCACCTCTGCACCTCCTCCCAGTCTCAGTGTGCTTTTCTCTTTCCTTCTAGTTGTATAACTTCCACTCAGCCAGCCTTCCTGTGGTTCTGGATGATACCCATTTTGTCTTTTAGTTGTAGTTTTGATGTGGTTGTGCGAGGCAGCAAGTTCAGATGTTTACCTATGCCGCCATCTTGGTTCCTTCTCCTCACTCCTACCCTTCTTAACAGGCACTGTTATGGCTAGTAGGCCCTGGGGTATGTGGCATGAGGGTACCTATTCGGAGCTCTGACCTTGAAGCTGGGCCAGTTCAACTTTTCCATACCTTTTTTGTCTCTATACCTCCATCTTGGCCACTTGTCTAGGGAGCCAGTCATACGGTTAATGTAGACTGAAAGCTGCACTGGTAAAAGAGGCAAATTGATAAGTTGTCTTTAAGCCTGCAGTTTTTCCTTTGTGCTCACTCTTTCCTTGGGTTACTGGGTGGATGCTCTGTTTTTGGGGTTGCCGAACAAGAACAAGGCCTTGAGCCATCCCAGGGGCCAAATCAAGTCAGCAGACAAGGGAGCTGGTTCTATATTGAGAATAATATTTAAGTGTTTTCTTATACCTAGCATTTAAGTGTTTTCATATACCTCCATTGAGCTCAGCTTTCCAGAATTCTAACTTCTTACTTGATCATAGAGGTGGCCACACACACTTTTTTTTCAAAGGAGTAATTCATATATGTGTGCTTCTGTTCACAGATACATTATGTACTTCGTGTATCATCGGTCTATTTTCACCTATTTTAATGACATCATTTTCCATTGTGCTGTTTCAGATAACCTTTTTTTAGATTGTTGATTTTATTCAATTGACAAATATTTATTGCCCAGGCACAGTGCTGAGTAATGAAGATAACAGCAGTGGGTTAGGTGGACAATTGTCCCAGCCCTTGTGGAGCGCCTTGTCAGGAGGATTCTAATTATTACAGGCCTGTGAAATGAAACTTTACTGACCACCTAACACAGCCTTGGAGAGGATGAAGAGGTTGTGCAGTTCTAGCCCTGGCTCCTGTCGCTGCCTTTTTAAAAGCAAGGGAGGCCTTGGCACAACAGTGGCAGTTTTGCTTATAACTGGGCTTTCAGTGAAGCCCAGAATGAGGAGTCCTGGGACCATGCAGAATCAGCTCTGAAATGGGACTGCTGCATCAGGGAAGACTGCCGTTTCTTAGGCAATAATACTCTGCTTAATATTTTTAGTGCGTGGTCATGGAAGAACTAAATATGGTTTCTGATCCCAAATTGGTAATAAATGTAGACATACTTAGAGTCAGAAACAATGCATTTAAAATTCTCTGCTGCTTAATTGTCCTGCCAAGTGCTGAGTTTAGGTTTCTTTGTTTCTTAGCTACCTACTCAGACTCCCACCATCTCTCAGAGAAGGCTCCTGGATTTTCTCTGGGTGTTAGGTGGGATTGTGAAAGCCATGAGTTATGGCTCCCTGAGCTGTGTTGAGAGGTATCTGATTTTTATGTTTCTGCCCACATATGTAAATGTGTACATTAAAAAAACTCATCTACCTTTTAAGTTTTTAAGAACCTGGGATTATAGTCTTGGACTCTCAGGCATGTTAAAAATAAAATATGATGTTTCAGTTACTGACTTACCTGGAAGACATAGCCAATGCCAATGTGGTAGTAGTGAGTTCTGTGCTTGGTGACCCATCTTCATGCTGCTGCTGTTTCTGTAAGTAAATGCTATTTTCTTGAGGTTCCTCAGTTAGTTTAAGGAGCACCCTAATTGTTGCTCATCTTATCATTTCAAAGTCATAATTTGTGTCTCAACTTGTAGGTCAGTATCCCTTTTTTTATGGCATAGTTCTTAAGAGGGCTTTCGTTTTTAATATTATACTGTCTGAGACTCAAATATGAAAAGGCATGCTATCCACTGGTTGTGAACAGGACATCACCTGAGGGCAGTGATGGTATCTTTTCTATGTTCCATTTCATAGTATGGTGCCCAGTGTGGTTAGGGGACTGAGGCTGATGCTAAAATATCTTTGTGAGGTACCTGTTTCTAGGGTGTGATTGCTGAATATTTATAATCCAAAGAGCCAGGGTGGCTTGCAGAATAAGGATTGGTGTGCATACTGATTTGCAGATAGTCCATTCGATGCTATGGACTGGAAGTCATAACTTCCTATCATAGTCCTACTAAGAGGCCCTGACCTTCTCTATATGCATGGAGACAGCAGGGGTAAGGGCTGATGAACTCTGATGGGTTGTGTGGATAAATGTGTGCAAGTCCCTGGTATTTGGAAGCAGGCTATAGAGAAAGCCCATTGTGTTAGCTGTCAGGTGATCTAGTTACTGTTTTAAAAGGAGAGGAAAGAAGAAGGCCCTGGATGACAGCTGACCCTGTCTAGTGTAGTCTAAGCAGTCTAGGTCTGACCCAGCTGCTCCTGCCAGCCCTACTCCACCATAGAAGTAGGAGAGCAGCAGCAGAATTTGGAGACAGGCCTGAGTCACCAGGAAGCTGGGCTCTACAGTGGCTATTCTTAGTTTGAAGTGGCTGTTCTTCAGTGGGCACTGATGCAGAGTCAGCCAGTATCAGAGGTTTCAATGAAAATGACTCTGTAGCCACCTAGAGTATGTGTAGGCAGATCTGTGTGGCCCAGGAAAACTGGGTTCTGAGGAGAGGCTTGATTATTAGAGCAGAAGACAACTTTTGATGAGGGTGAAGCTTTTGCTGCATGTGTTTATCCTGACCTTTGGTTAGAATATGCTCTAACAATAGTTGATACAAGCTTCTTGAGTCCTCGCTTTGTGTCAGGCACTGTGTTGTATGCTTCAAATCATCTCAATACTGACAACCATCTTACAAAATAGTTACTGTCAAGTGCCTTTTCAGATGAAGGAATTGAATCTTGGAGAGGTTAAGCCCCTAGCACAAAGTCCCATAACTACTTGGGGAGACCTGGGTCGAAATCCAGAGCCCACATTCTTTTCATTACACTGGAGTGGAGGTGAAGCAGAGAGGAGCTTCTGGTAGCATTTGTTGTTATCATCAGACACAGTCTTTTTTGTTTTGTTTTGTTTTGTTTTAAGTATTACAAATAGTAGTACATATGTCTCCTTTTTTTCCCCCCCATTGACCTCCCCCCTGACCTCCCCTACCCCCCAGTACATGCCTTCACCTGCCCGCCCTCCCCCCTCCCCCCGGTATCTTGTATCCATTGGTTATGCTTATATGCATGCATACAAGTCCTTCGGTTGGTCTCTTACAGCTCCCCTCGCCCAACCTCCCCTGTCTTCCCGATGTAGTTTGACAGTCTGTTCAATTCTTCTTTGCCTCTGTATCTTTTTCCCACCATTTCTTTCCTTTAAAAAGTTTTGCCTTTGCAGACTAGAAATAAACATAATAACAAAACAACAACAAAAAAAGTTTGAGTCCCAATTTCAATGTCCAAGAGTTCTGAGTCCCCGTTTCATTGTCTAACAGTTCCTTATGTGTTCATGTCAGCAATGATATCTGGATGGTGGGCACATGGTGGCAATGCAGGTCCGACCCTCTCTGGTTTGGTCCTAGGCAACCTGCAGTGGTGCATAACTGCTGACTGCTCGCGTGGCAAGGGGTTGTCAGCGTCTTCCATCTCTGGACTGTTTCTCCTCTTGTCTTTGTGGTTGGAGCAGACCTGTCAATTCCTCTCTGTTGCAGGAATCCCCATGGTCTTGGGGTTGTTTTCTGAAAATATACAAACATATTCTCGACCACAAGTTAATAAAGGAATCTTTTCTATGTAATTGATTTGGGATCCTTTTTATTTTTGCCCAAATGATTTTTCTTTGTCTTATTTAGACACCATGTGTGTTTTTCATGGCCGTCTTGCTGTTAGCATTACAAATGAACATTAATTTGGTAAAGTAAAAATTTTCTAGATGTAATTTACTTATAGAATATTTTCCTTACATGATATTACCCTACTATCCCCCCCCCTTTTTTTTATTAATGGAGCTTTTTGTAAATTTTATAATGCAGTCTTGATAACTTTAAATTAAAAATTTTTTTTTTTTGGCCCAAAATATGACTGCTTTAGGTTCATTGCATGTTCAGGAATTTTACCATGAGAAATTATAAAATAAAAATAAAATACTAAATCTAATCAATACTAGTGGTCACCATAACCTTAAGAGAACTTGTTTCATTTTTAAATGAAACTCTCTGTAGCCTGAAAATTACTTTGGAAGGAAACAAAGAGAAGTTTCCTTCAAAAGTCATAATGATTGTAATTGAAAGTCAATATATTTGGCCTCTTGAACTAAAGTAAGTAATTTGTGTTTTTGCCTCCCTGACAAAGTTTATATAAAGCTACAAAAAGAAATTGACATCCAGTTTGAAATGGAATTGCCAGGGCCTAGGGCAAAGAATAACCTTACATGATATTATTCTACAATGTCATTATAATTTTAGATATTTTACAACAGCATATTGTACAATTATCCCAAACAAACTTACAAACTAATTCTTTGAATGGTTGGCAGCAATTAAAAAAAAAAAGGATATGAAAGGATTTAATCCCTTTCAGAAGGGATTAAGGCACTGGGAAGGCACTTGAGCATCCTATATTGGCCCCTCTTGCCTTTTATGCCAAGAGGGACCCTCTTCTCACAATCTAATTGCCCTCAGCTGTTGCCTGAGCTTTCTGTTCATGCTGAGCTTGAAGCCTCATGGGGGCTGGTACCATGGATCTGTCTCACACTCAATTGTGTGAGCTGGGCCCTCACTGGAGAAGAAACCTGAGTTCCCCGAGATATGTGATCAGCACCGGGACCCCGCCAGCAGGCCAGGGGTTCCCAAGGCAGGTGCTGGGTGTGGAGGCCACGGGGGCATGGGCTACCAAGGAGACAGAACTGAACCTCACATCACCCTGCTTGGCCCCGGAGGATGGCTGGTTAGCCAGAGACGGGTAAGATTCCTCAAGGAAGGAACAACCTAAGACAGGCACAATCGCAGTGGGGCCATCAGGAGAGAATTTGGGGGGGGCAACAGAAGTGGGGCATAGACCCTCATCCCCCCAACATTGCAGGGGCTTGAACCCTTGCCCCTTCTGAAGGTCTCCTGCCCCCATGGCTGCTTCGCGCTTCCCACACGCAGCTCAGATCGGGACCCAGGCAACAGAAAGAAACTTGGCCCAGCTTACATCGAGATACAGGTGACAGACAGAGACTTGGCCCAGCTCAGATTGGGACCCAGGTAACAGACAAGAGACTTGGCCGACAGCAGCTGCCCTATATCTAAATTCAGCCTAGCATCAGGAATGCTCAGGGCCCACTCAAGAATGCAAATAATCCTTCCCACTAATATTTACAGGGTAAACTAAGATTGTTGGTAGAGTATTAAATTTGACAGTAAAATAGTAATCAAGTTTTCAGATTAATTTAAATAGGCTAATTGAAATAAGTGAATATTCAAGTAAAGTTAATTGTACTGGACAGACACAGTCTTATCACTCTCAGGACCTCAGTCATGGCCAGAAAACAAGTATAAGGAATAGGTCTCATTGCCCATAATCTACTAGGAACTTGCAATCTAGGGCCTACTAGAAAGTACATTGACCAGGTCTGGGGTATTTCTGTAATTTACCAGGTTACTTGCTGGTGTGCTTAGGTAAGCCCCATTCACCTTTTGGGCTCCATTTTCTTTATCTGCCAGGTAGAAACAGTCATGTCCTATATATTTCCTGGATGGGGAATAATGGCATATCAGGATTATAGACTAGTTGGAAATGAGCGTGGATATTGTCTTGGCCAACTTATGTATGTATGTATGTATGTATGTATGTATGTGCCTCAGGCCTGAAACAGCTCTGGCCACTCACACGGACATCAAGCTAGGATGAACTAAGGACTGTACATCTGCTTTGCCCCCGATATAACAGCAACACCACCAATCAGGTGTCTCCTTGCCCATTTCCAGGGGGTTCTTGGCCAACTTTTATCCCATATAGTTATCTTTTCCTCCATGCTGAGTTCTTGCCAAACAGTTGGGTATATATGAGGGGAGTGCATGGTGCTGGGCTCTGTGAGGGGAAGCAAGGATGCTTTTGCTTTCTGTACAGCTGGGAAGCCTGAATGATGGAAGGTGAAGAGGTCAAGCCATACAGGGTGCCAGTGACTTTGATGCAATTTGAGTTACGGGCATTCTTCCTCTTGAATGTGTGTGTGTCTGCTGTGGGTAGGGCTGTGCCAAGGGTATTCAATAATCAAAATATGTGTGTATGCATGTGCACACGTGTGCGTGTGTGTAATGTGAAGAAACTTGGAGAGAGGTGGATCTCTCTGCAAGACAGCCCTGTTAGGCTCATTTAAAAATTTCTCTCCTGATACAAAATGTATACCTTTTTATTCACACTGTTGCAGAAGAAGTAGAATGAGTCCAGTTTCTGTGGCTCATTTCATAGTTTGGGGCCAAACTGGTTTTGAATCCTGACCCTACTGTTCTCTGGTTGTGTAAACTCGGTCAAGTTACTTAACCCCTCTGAATTTCAGTTCCCTCATGGGCAACAGGAGCAGCATATTAGATTCCCATCAGAGGATGGTTGGAAGGAGCAAATGCATTTAGAACTTTGCATAGAAAGTGCTCTATAAATGTTGACTATATTATTATGTGACATAATTTATTTTCCTCTGAGCTGCCCAGATACTGCATTTGAATACTAGGGGATTGGGTGTCACAGGTATTTCTCTCCATCCCTCATTGCAGGTGTTACAATTATGATTAGTACAGCTCTACAAAGTATAAGGACTAAAGCTTCTGAGTAGTCTGAGGCATGGCTGAAAGCTCAGAGAAGGTGGAGTTTTGTCTGATGGGAGTTTGTTCTTGTAGTCTGCTTCCCTTCCTTCCCCCTTCCTCTGCTGGTGTGAATGTGCCCACCACTGTCCAAGGATTCATGTGTTGAGGGTAGTTCTACACCATCATAGGAACTTATTATATGGCATCAGAGAATACCTCTGTAGGACCACTGGAGTCACTTTTTTCTCTGTTATTGTTAAGACTAGTGAAAATGTTGGGAAAAAAAATGGATTTAGAGAAGTAGCTCCAAATCTCCAAACTTCAGTGGACTCGCTCGACATTTCAAAGTGTTCTACTCATGTGTCTCTATTTCTTCACATGTGTATCCTCTTTGGGAAGGCAGCTGTGCTCACTACTATACCACCAATGCCAACTTGTACCCTCTTTAGAAGGTCCCCCGGCAGCCTCATTGCCAAATCCAGGGGATTTTCTCATCCTCATTCTAACTGATCTCTTGACATTGTTGCTCATAACTTGATTTTCTCCTCTCTTGACCTGTTTAATTCTTCACTATTCTTGTTGTTCCTTGTTGCTCCTTTTTCTTTTCCTAACCTCGAGCCCTGACTTGAAGACATTTCTTAGCCCATTGTTCCTCTCTAAAGTCTCTCCCCGGGACAGGGATTTTATTCCTGTTGCCTCAGTTATTACCTCTGTTCTGATGGCACCAAAATTCTTGTCCTGCACTAGCTCTCTCTACCTTTTTGTCTTCAATAGGTATGGAGTTGCCAGGGCCTTCCTGGATCCACTGACAAGCTCTGTGCCTAAAGGCATTGAACTCTGGTCATTTTTTATATAGATAGATTTTGAGTGCTTGCTGTGTCTTCTGGATCATTAGCGGTCCAAATGAAGACTGAGTTTTAAGCCTTGTTCCAGCATCCAGATTCTTTGAAAGCTGTGACTGAGTTAGGACAGGTGTGGAGAGGGCTAGGCTGGGCTCCCTTTTATTCAATCACTGTTTGTCACTTGATTTCTTTTTAGATGGAGCCACTGTCTTTGTCTCTGAGATTGCAGTTTTTGCTAATATGCTTAGCTATGTTCTTGAAGATATGTCCTCTTCTACTGGGGTAGGGATAAGATTGGTTATATCCCCTACTTTTTGGAATGTAAAGTACTGAGAAGGGACCAGGAATGTAACATTTCTATTTCATTCCATCCCGTGTTGCCCTCCTTCTAGGGCTCTAATGAGTTGTGATAACTAGGTGCCAGGTATTGTACCAAGAACTTTCCATGCATTGTTTTATTTTATCCTCCCCAACATTTTTTTAAATAAGTGCTCTTATATATTCATTTTACAGATGAAGAAACTGAGGCCTAGTGAAGTAGTATCCAAGGTCACATACCTAGGTATTGGCAGAGCCAGGAATTGGCCTTAGGTCTGTCTGATTTTAAATCCAGGTACTACACTTTCTACCTAATGGTTTTATCTCTTTGCTTTAATTTTCTCTTTATAAGATGAATGTAGGAATTCTTGCTCTTTTACTTTTCCCAAAAGAATTGGGGAAACAAATACATGGACATACACTGTAGGTTAAGGATGTGTACATTTTATAAGATGGAGTTCCAAGTGCTCCTAGGCAGGCTGCTGAGGTTGCTCTGCCTGCTGAGGATACTTGTGACCTTTTCATGTTCTCCCTGTGTCCCAGCCCTGAGACTGGAGAGCAGCCACTGTCCATGGGGTCTGCCAGCAGTCCCAGTCTTCCTCCCTTTGTTGGCTTCCTACATCCTTTCCTGCCTTGAGAGAAGACAAAAGTTATGGGAAGATGTCTTATTTACATAGGGCCCTGTCCCCTCCCTCAGTCCTGTCTGAATTGAGTGGAGGACATGAGGCGCCAAGGGAGGTAAGGGCTAGCCAGCCCATGGGCTGCCTCTCACCCATGTCCCTATCATCTGCTCTGGCTGCAGTAAACTGGCAATTCAGATGGCTGAGAACATCCAGCCTCAATTTAAGTAGAGGTACAGCCTAAAAATGGCCAGTTTTGAGAGGAAAAGGGTCATCTCAGGTACCCTATTATCTCTTTTGTCCCAAAGCCCAAGAATATTTAAGGAAAGAGTTACCAATGGAACATTGAAATATGTTCCCTTTTCTTGTATTGAATGATAGTGTTTTAAGTCAGAAGAAGGACATAAATGTAAAGGTGTAGGTCTCTCCTCAATTGAGAGCCAAGGATGACGGATGGGAGGGTTTGTTCTGCTGGTGTGCAGGGGCAGATGATTAGGTGAACCCAGGGTTAATGGTTGGTGAATGGTTTGGGGAGGGCACTAACCTCAGGCTGAGTGCCAAATTATGCCTCATGGGATGCCATGACTTTGGCTTTATTTGTGTCAGGGTCTTAGGTTTTCTTTTGTTGCTGTTGCTATCTAGGTCTCTGCTTGAGGTGGTGGACCGTCCTGGCAGAACATACCTGTGTGCCACTTCCCGTTTTCCTCTTTATCCCTACCTCAGTGTAAAGCTCAGGAAAAAGAATATTTGCTCTCCACCTGCTATATCCTGAATAAGGAGGAGACCAGGTGACATGGATGTAGGGCAGATCTTAGGATAGAGGACACCATTACCCACACCTACTTACCCTCTGGTGCCCCCCTGCAAAGCTTGGGAAATTGTGTCACACTTTTCTCCCATGCACCTCCATACCCTCCATATTCTTCTCTCCCTTGTTTCATGGAAAAAATATATGGAGGCAGTGCATTCATTAGTCAGGTGGAAATGAAGGATCCATTTGCAATTGATCTTTCATTCTTAGTATTGGCAGAAAATGCTTCTGAGGGTGTAAATGTGTGTGTGTGTGTGTGTGTGGGGGGGGTAATGGAGGTGCTGCGAGCCCTGTAGAAGCTGCCATTTCTCTTTCCCCCCACTCCCCTTCAGTGGGGAAGCTGCTGTTTGTGAATCAGTTGCCCCCGGTCTCTTCTTCCTCTGTCCCTTCTGGGCCTCCTGCTCCTGTTCATTTTTCTTCTTTGCCCTTGACTTTTTTATTCTCATTTATCTCTTCCTCCTCATTTTTCCCTCAGAATCAGTTTCAGTGTTTATTGCTATCAGGAGGGAGCATCTAACTGTGTGTGTACATGAATATATATATACATGAACAATCTCATTTAGGGGACAGGAAATCTGTGACTTTGGGATAGTCTTTGTTCTCTCTTATTGTATATTGTCCTCCTAATGTTGTGAGTCCTCACTTTCATTTTTCATTCCCTTTTCCCCACAGCCAAGGCCACCGGGGTAAGAAAGGTATCTTGGAACCCATCTCCCTTTTCAGCCTTCTCACTCCTGATGTGGAAGCCTCCTCCCCTTGTTTATCCTCATCCAGCCTGATCCCCCACCCTCCTCACACCGAGGCATGGCCAGGCACCTGTCCAGAACCTAGTGCCATGCTGTGAATTCATTCCCTGTCTTTCGGTGTGATTGGTGCCCCAGGGAGCCAGGTTGCTGAGGGAAGCTCATGTGGCACTCAGCCGATCCATTTTGTCGACAAAAAAAGAGGGGAGAAGCTGGCAGAAAGCAAATGCTTTTGCTGCTGGGTGAGTGTAGCAGCTATTTATAGCACCCAAGCCTTTGCTTTTCCATTTGGCTGTGCTTTTTTAGGATAGTGCTAGTCCAGGAGGGCTGTTTTCTTTCATAGCTCCAGATGTCCTTAACGAAAGTTTCCGTCTGCCCCTGAAAAGGGGTAAAAGGGTGAGCTGGGCAAGTGGGTAATAACTTCTGAGAGTGGATGCAGGCAGGGCTTTTGTCCAATTATGTCACAGGACCAATTTATTCCAGGACCATGGAAAAGTGTGGTAGGAACAGGAAAGAGAAAAGGTAAACATTGTACTCTTAAGAAATGTTTTCCCATAATAAGCCTCTATTGAGTAAATTGCCTAATGAGGTGTATTGGGTCTGAGTGATCAAACCAAAAACCTTTTATTTTATTTATTTTTTAAAGTTTTGTTGTTTTTTACTTAGGAATAGGATATTTAAAAAAAAATTTTTTTTTAATTGATTTCAGAGAGGAAGGGAGAGGGATAGAGAAACATCAATGATGAGAGAGAATCATTGATCAGCTGCCTCCTGCACACCCTGTAATGGGGATCAAGCCCGCAACCCAGGCATATGCCCTTGACTGGGATCAAACCAGTGACACTGCAGTCTGCAGGCCGACGCTCTATCCACTGAGCCAAGCTCTAGGGCAGTGGTCGGCAAACTCACTAGTCAGCAGAGCCAAATATCAACAGTACAACAATTGAAATTTCTTTTGAGAGCCGAAAACCGACTTCTGCGACTTCTGCGCGTGGGCCACGAAGTTTCAGTCGCACTGTATGTGCGCTCCCGCACGTGGTATTTTGTGGAAGAGCCACACTCAAGGGACCAAAGAGCCACATGTGGCTCGAGAGCCGCAGTTTGCCAACCACTGCTCTAGGGCAACACACCTTTTAGAAGGGTCTGGGCTAATACTGACGTGCTGAATTTTTCTAAGGCTTTTTTTTTTTTTGGGGGGGGGTCTTTTATTTTGTTTTTTTGTTCTGACTTTCTTAGATTATTTGCCAGTTTGGATTAGTTCTCTTGACTTCCACTCTAGTTTACTGACCAAATTTTTCCACCACTTCAAACAGAAACTCTGTACCCTATAACTCCCCTGGTAACCTGTAATCTACTTTCTATTTCTCTAAATTTGCCTATTCTAGATATTTCATTTAAGTAGAATCATATAGCATCTGTCATTTTATGTCTAGGTTATTTCACTTGACATATTGTTTTCAAGGTTCATTCATGTTGAAATATGGGTTAGAATTTCATTCTGTTTATGGCTGAATAATATTCTATTGTATGTATATACCACATTAAAAAATATACATTCAGCCCTGGCTGGTGTTTCTAAGTGGTTAGAACATTGTCCCCTGTGCCAGAGGATTGTGGGTTTGATTGCCAGTCAAGAGCACATGCCTAGGTTGCAGGTTCAATCCCCGGCCCTGATTAGGGGTGCATGTGGGAGGCAGTCAACCGATGTTTCTCTCTTTCCCCCTCCTCCCGCTCTCCTTCTCCCTCACTTCCTCCTTCCCACTCTCTCTAAAATCAATGGAAAAATATCCTTGGGAGAGAAATAACAACACAAAAATACATTTATATGTTGATGGATACTTGGGTTATTTCCACCTTTTTTTGTTTTGTTTTTGTTTATTTTGTTTAACTGTAAGAGGACATTTATTTGGTAAATTAGAGATAGAAGAAGTAATTCATATTAGAAATGAGCTTAGGAAATGAGTTTTGGAGGTAGAGGAAGGGCCCTTGGAGCTTAGGAGTGAGGAAGCTAATGGCAATGTGCCTGGGGAGGAGAAGGGGGTGGGAGGGAGAGGGAAAGGCACAGGCATGCTCCTGGGAGGGAGAGCGCACTGGGTCCTCCATCCTAAGGGTTTAGAGGAGGGAGAGGGATAGAGAGCTAGAAACATCAACGAGAGAGAAACATCGATCAGCTGCCTCCTGCACACCCCCCACTGGGGATGTGCCCGCAACCAAGGTACATGCCCTTGACCGGAATCAAACCCGGGACCCTTCAGTCCGCAGGCCGACGCTCTATCCACTGAGCCAAACCAGTCAGGGCCACCCTAAGGGTTTTAAGGGCAGAGATTTTAGGGGAGGCTCCAGGGAAAGATCTTAATAGAATATTCAGCACTTTTACAGGTGTGTCCTCTCCGGGTCTCAGTTTCCACTAATAGATTGGCCGGCACCAGGGTATGGGGAACATTATTTAATGCAGGTGGTCTCGATGTCAGCTGTGGCTGGTTTTGTTGCTTATCTGGGCCTGGAGCTGAAATGCAACTGGACCTGTAGCTCAGCTGGTTAGACTAGAGCAGTGGTTGGCAAATTGCGGCTCATGAGCTGCGGTTTGCTGCTATGTTGACTAATGAGTTTGCCTACCACTGTCTTAGGGAAAAACACTTAAAAAAATTTTAATAATGTACTAATGTCTTTAACCTGAAGTCAAAACTTCTGGGTAAGGGTAATGTCTTACAGCAGTGGTCGGCAAACTCATTAGTCAACAGAGCGGCAAACCACGGCTCGCGAACCACATGTGGCTTGCAAGCCCCAGTTTGCCGACCACTGAACTAGAGCATTGTCCCAACACACCAAGGTTGTGGGTTTGATCTTTGGGCTCTGGCAGAAGGAGGGCAGAGTGGACTGGAGCTGTGTGAGGAGAGTTCAGGATTGGGGGGACTCTGGGGTTGAAACTCGGACGACAGCCACCCTGGTTTTCCATGCTGAGTCATTCCCTCACTCTGCGGAAGACATCTCTTACCTATTTCCACCTTCTAGCTATTGTGAATAATGCTGTTAACATTCACATGGAAGTATCTGTTTGAGTCACTGTTTTATATCTTTTGGGTAGAATATATATACCTATGGGTGGAATTGCTGGATTATATGGTAATTCTATGCTTAGATTTTTGGGAAACTGCCAAATTGTGTCCCATAGCAGCTGTAACATTTTGTATTCCCACCAGCAATGTATGAGAGTTTCACTTTCTCTACATCCTTGTTAACCTTGATTGCTTTCTTTTTTTATTATTGTTTAATTGTAGTGGATTTAAAGTGTTATCCAATTGTGACTTTGGTTTGTATTTCCTCAGTGATTAATGATGTTGATAATCTTTTCATTTCCCTGTTGGCATTTGTGTATATTTTTTGGAGAAGATCCTTTGCCCATTTTAATTTGGGTTGCTTGTCTTTTTTTTCTTGAGCTGTTCATATATTCTGGGTATTAAACTTTGACCAGATATGTGATTTGCAAATATTTTGTGGGTTGTCTTTTCATTCTCTTGATATTGTCCTTTGACATACAAAAGTATTTTAATTTTGATGGAGTTTAATTTATCTATATTTTCTTTTATCACCTATGCTTTTGGTGTAATATTTAAGAAACTATTGCCAAATCTAAGGTTATTACGATTTCCTCTATGTTTTCTTTTTAAATTTAGGTCTTTGATCCATTTTGAGTTACTTTTTAAAGATTTTTTATTGATTTTTAGAGAAAGAGAGAGACACACATTGATGTGAGAGCAGAACTTTGATTAGCTGTCTCCTGCACATCCGCAACCAGGGATTGAGCCTGGTATCGAGCCCACAACCTAGGCATGTGCCCTGACCAGGAATTTAATCAGTACCTTTTGGTACATGGGATGATGCCCAACCAACTGGGCCACAGGACCATTAACACATTTTGAGTTACTTCTTTGTATGTGGTGTAAAGGAAGGGTCCACTTCATTTTTTTTTCCTTTTAAAGATTTTTAAAATTGATTTTTAGAGAGACAAGAAAGGAGAGGGAGGGAGGTAGAGAAACAAGTATGTGAGAGCCATATCAATTGGCTGCCTCCTGTATGCCCTGAACCCCAGGGATTGAGCCTATAACCCTGGCATGTGCCCTGATTGGGAATCAAACCAGCAACCTTTCAGTGCATGGGACAATGCCCATCCAGCTGAGCCACACAGACTAGGACTGTCCACTTCATTCTTTTGCATGTGGATATCCAATTGTCCCAGGATAGTTTGTTGAGAATCTGTTCTTTCTGTATTGAATGTTCTTGGCAACGTTGATGAAAATAATTGACTATATATGTGGTTATTTTGGGCCTCTGAATTGTATTCCATTGGTTCATATATCTGTCCTCATGCAGTACCATACTGTTTTCATTACTATAGCTTTGTAGTAAGTTTTGAAATCAGGAAGTGTGACTCCTCCAACTTCGTTTTCTTCAAGATTTTTTTGACTGTTGTGATATTCCACATATATTTTAGGATAGTTTTCTTATGTAAAAAAAAAAAATCATTGGAATTTTGATAGGGATTGCATTGAATATGCATATTGCTTTGGTAGTGTAACCTCAACTCTCCAATCCATGAACATGGTGTATCTTTTCATTTTTGTGTCATTTTAATTTTAACAGCTACTAGGGCCTATACTTTTATTTGTCTGGCTGTTTGAAAAGTGATGTGAAAAGCTTTGTAACTTGAGAATATTAAACTATGTTGGTTTAGGGATGCTGATGACCTCTGTCTTCAGGTATAACTGCAGGTATGGTTTAGAAGTCAATGGTTATAAAGTCAGGTATAACTGCAGGTATGTTTTAGAAGTCAGTGGTCAAGGCTTATGCAGATTTGGGCCCATGTCTGCCCACAAACCAATCAAGGGTTAGTTTCCTTTTTTCCTTACCATAGCCAGTACCACCCAGTTCAACCTGATAAGAAGTTGATAATGAGGAAGGAAGGGACCAGAGCTATTATAGCTCATGTAAGAGTTCTGGTGGCTCCGTTCCAACAAAGGCATGTTTCCCCTTGGGTGGCTGGACTCCTTATCGGAGATGGAGGCTTCATTCACATTGATCTATTCTTGTGGTAGAAGACCTATGATACCTCTATGTGGGAAATGTCTCACATTCATTGAACAAGTGACGTCATGGGAATCACAGTCCTGGGGGATCAGGGAATTAGGAACCAGCTTCCTATTGACCTTCTGTTTTCTGTGTTTATATTCATCAGGTCTCCTTATGCCTCTTCAGGGTCTGCCCTTATCTAGGATGGCTCCTCTGGGCATGCTGCTTGGACTACTGATAGCCTCCTGCTTCACCTTCTGCTTCAGTCATCAGAATCAAGTAAGTACCTTATCACAAGAGGGATCCCTGTTGGGTCCAAAAAACCTCTATGCCACCAGAGCTGTTGTGGAAGTGGGGTGAGCTTTTATGTTTCTTATAAGAATGTGGCCAGCGCTGAGTCATGGAGTCTGTGTATTTCTTTCCCTCTAACTCTGAATCCTCTGGCCTCTGTTTAAAGTTCATGATATAGTTTCCCTTTGGGGAATGTATGGTGGTGATGATAATAATAATCTATAATAATAAAAGCATAATATGCTAATTAGACCAGAGGTCCTTCTGGATGACCTTCCGGACGAAGCCGTGGCGGTGGGAGCTGAGGCAGAGGCGGCTGCAGTGGTGATGGGGGCTGAGGCAGCCACTGTGGTGGCAGGGGCCAAGCCCCTTGCATGAATTTCATGCAGCGGGCCTCTAGTTTTAATAATAAGAAGCTTACCATGTACTAGGCATTGTCATTCATTAAGTGCTTTATGTCTATTCTCATTTACACCCCCCACCCCAAATAATACTATGAAATATACAACTACAATTATTATCCTCATGTTGAGAAGGAGGAGATTAAGATTCAGAGATTTTAAATAACTTGGCCAAAATCTACAGCCAGTTTGTAGCAGAGTTGGGAAGGTCAAAATTATCTCCAAAGCTGGCTGATTGTATGGTGAGCACCATGTAAGAATGGTTCTTCCTCTACTTCTCTCTTCTTGTGCTTTCTCAAGTCTGTCTGTAACTCTGTATCCTCTTTTCCAGCCTCTCTTTATTAACATAGACCCCATTGCTTAGGGTTCCTGTTATTGCCACAGGCAGGAGCAAAATGCCCAAGAAAGTCCTGAGCTTGAGCAGGCTTCTGGCTCTATTTCCCCTGGCCTGCCTCAATAACAGCCTGCCCATGACTATCTCCCAGTACTCTCTCTTTTCCCTCCCTTGGGAAGTCTTGATTGTCAGTTCTGACAGCTTCACCCACTGCTGGCCACCTTTCCTAACCCCAGGGGCTCCCACTAAATGATGGGTAAAGTGCTGGAAGCTTTGGAGCAGGAGGGCTTGAAGTGCAAATGACAAATGAGATGAATTTAATAACAATCCAGCTCAGCTGAAGTTCACCTCTGACTTGTGGCAAGCTTCCACCTTCTCTCTGAAGTCATTTGTTTTCTCTCTGCATTTCTCCCCACTTTGAGGAGCAGGAGACAACATACAGTTAGGAGTCTTGAATCCTTTTGAACTTTTAATGTCCTCTGACTCATCTTGTTGATACTGGGGTTTTGGTCTCCAAGAAAAATGAGAATGAGATACCATTGGCTCCTGATGGTGGGACTGGCCACAGCCTGAGGGTTGGAGCTGTCTTTGACCTGACCCAGAAAAGCACCCAAGTGTCTCAGAAGATCAGGGCTATTCCCCCTACCCCAAACCTGCATCTCACAAGGATCCGGGTGCTCCCATTGTGAGCTTTAGCAGATGTACAATTAACAAAAGCATGCTGATGAATTTACTTAAGGACTGTGTGTCAGTAAGTCTCTTTTGGATAAGAGTCCAACCAAATAGATAAGCTTTCAGAGCCATAATTATTCTGGCCCATATATATTAGTTCTATTGAGCCTAGTTTCAGAAAAATGTTAATACTGGCTTTCATTACCAGAAGCTGCTTTTATCCTTATGTCTGTTCCTAAGCTATTATCAATTTGTCATCATCTTTCATCATGTGCTAAACACAAGTAGGAGTTGAAGCATCTTTTCTCTCATACCATAAAAATTGCTGCCCTGATGGGGCATTTAAAATCCAAATTATATAGCTAGCTACCTTCACAACAGTGAAAATGGTTAGTGGGGGAAGTGGGAATGGTCATGATCCGCTTTTTCAGAGTTCAGACAAGTGCTCCTGGAGACCTGGAGTTGTCCTCCCCGAGGGCATTTGTGAAGGTTAATGGCCACCCAGGAAAAGTTGGCTGTGTGTATCAGGGCATGATCTGGAGTTAGCCTCCCTTCCTGGTCTGTGTGGATGCTGAAGTGATATGGTTGCGTGTATCTGAATAAGAGGCACCTTCAAAAAGGTGGTGAGTAATGAGGGAAGTAGTGGAACCCAGTGGAAGGAACACAGACCTTGGTAACATCCTTTTGGCACTTTGACCATTTCTGAGCTTTGTTTCCTTATCTAATAAAACAGGGTTGGTATGTTCCTCTTAAGATTTTAGTGTAGATCAAATGTGATTATATATAAAGTACCTAACATTTGGAATTGGCACAGTCAGGTCAATGGATGGTCAGTAAATGTCAACTATTATTTTTAGTAAGGGGGTGGCTGCTTCTAGGGTTTAATTTAGGGCTCTGTCAGACACACTCCTGTCCCAAAATCTTGCCCTGGCAGTCTGTCTCTAACACAGCATCTATCAACCTACCATTAGAAGTTCGTTCATTCTCTTGGATCTTGAAGTCTGATATTTAAGAATCTCTTACTCAGATACAAGCGCAAGGAAGTGTGACATAGTAAGCTGTTGTCAGCTAACACCTTAGCTGGGATTTCTTGCAGTCAGTTGAGAAGAAATTGGTATTTGGAGTGATGGTGGCAGGGAGAAGAGAGGGCTGAGGATTCAGCATGGAAGGGAGCCCTAAGGAGCCAGCTGAGAGGGCACCAGAGCATGGGATTCACTTCAGAGCTGACCAAGGGCTGTTTGGCTTTTATCACCTCTTGGTCTTCCTCTCCTGTTCAAGACACTGCCCAGGCAGAGAAAGGCTAGTCTTGCTTGTTCTTTCTTTGAGAGTGTGGTTTCTCACTTGGTCCATGAAAACCCTCCCTTGGCAAGGCGGCTGTGCTGAGAGACATGCTAAGTCAGGGGTCCTCAAACTTTTTAAACAGGGGGCCAATTCACTGTCCCTCAGACAGTTGGAGGGCCGGACTATAGTTTAAAAAAAAACCAACTATGAACAAATTCCTATGCGCACTGCGGGCACGGGACAAGTCGGCTGCTAAGCAGGACAGGCAGCGGCACCCAGCGGGCAGGATAAATGTCCTCGGCGGGCTGCATGTGGCCCACGGGCCATAGTTTGAGGACCCCTGTCTAAGTTAATCTCATTGCCCTCACTTCATTTCCTCAGTATCCAGGGCACAACCATTAGGACACATGACATAGAAGTGAGTCAGAAATTATGCCTGGGCTTTGGAGCCAGGCAGTCCTGACCTTAAATCTCTGCTCTGCTTTACCCAGCAGTGTGATTTTGCACAGGCCCCATGTCCACACTCATCTGTAAAATGGGTATAAATGTTTGTGCATCACAGATGAAACTTGGATGAGTTGTGAGGCACAGAAGGCACTTTAGCCCAGTGCTGGGCATATGGTAAGGGCTTAGTAAATGGTAGCTGCTATTATCATTATAAACTCATCCTATGATGTTGCTTTTCCTCAAAACCTTTTATGCAATTTCTTTCTTGAACTGACTAACTTACGGTATATTCATATGACTGAACCTCTGTCAGTGCTTGCCAGATGTGATTTGGGCAAACACCCCAAAGTTACTCTGAGCCAGATTTGGTGATTAGACAGGGGAGCATCAGTTTTGTATTACCCCCACTAAAAACTGAGGTATGCTGTAAAATAATGATAGACTCTGAGTGTGTGTGTGTGTGTGTGTGTGTGCGTGTGTGTGTGTGTGTGTGTGTGTGTACGTATGTGTAGCTGTGGCTTAACATCTGGTTCAGAAGTGATAGCAAGAGGAAATAGAAAAAAAATTTTGAGCAGTGACAGGACTGTTGCAAAAGGGCTTGGCCTCAGACTTGAAGCATATGGCTCAGTGTTTCATGATTCTCCTAACCCTCCTTCTTGAACCTACTCTGATAACCTTATTTTAAAAATCTAGAGAAAAAAAAGGCTCTGGATACTTAATGGACAAGATGGTCTTTTTCTTGAATGTGTCTTGTACCTGGCTTCCAGCAGACTCTGCTAATTTGGGCTTGTCTTAGTCCAAGGCATCCAAAAGACATACCTGTCTGTGAGAGGCGGGGAGGGATGTCGTTCCTTTGTTCTGTGATTACAAACTAGGCATCGAGGATATAGTGGTGAAAGAGGCTGATAGAGTCTGTCCTCAGAAACTCAGCTGTTGGAAGCTTAATGTCCATGTCCTCAAAATGCAGGGTGCCACATGCTAGTCTGTCTGCTCTTTAGTATGACAAGCACATTTTCTTTTCCTGTTCCTACTTTTCTTTTGAGCTCAGATTTGTGCAAACTTCAAGTTGAAGGGGTAGGTGAGGTTTGTGGGGCCAGGCTGCCTAGGTGACCACAACCCAAACCTGACCTGCCTAAATGATGCCATATGGTGTAGTCTCTGTTGGTTATCATAGCACAGACTCATCTAACCTGAAAACTATGACTTCATTTGATGTACGAGCTAGATGTTATTATCTCCACATCACAAATGTGGAAACTGATGCTTAGAAAGTTAAGTAACTTTCCTGATATCACAAGAAACTGGGATTTGAATTTTAGGTGATCTGATGCAGATCTTGAGTTCTTAACTATTATGCTATAGTGAGTGCCACTCATTACTTATGACATATTTTAAAAGTCTCTTCTTGCCCAAGATAGTTTCCTTACCAGTTCTTAACAAGATCTAAAATCCTGCCATCTGAATGTCATGCCTTTATTTCTTGTTAAAATGTGAAATCCTTAGGCTTTACATTGTCATCATCAACACCTTAACAACTTAACCTTTCCTCTGACATCTAATTAAAGATGGGAGCTGAGAGACCCAGGCAGGTGGGGATGCATATCTGGAGCTGGGGCACTGCTTGAAAGAAATGCATTGTTACCTCCCAATTCAGGGTTAGAATTGTTGGAAACAAAAATGAAATTTATGTAAAGTAACTAGCACAGATTTGGGTTCATAAGAGGAATCCATGAAATATACTTATTATTAGTGGAAGAATTGGTAGGTGTAGGAAAAGTGATCATGGGGGAGGTGGGAGGGCTGAAATAACATCCCTGTGTGGTAGTGTGGGTTCCTCCTTGTCCTCCCAAATGTAATTTCCTAGAGCTCTGAAACTCTCTGGTTCCAATTTCCTGAGGCCTTACTGCTTTTATGCAAGAACAGGTTTAAAAATGGGACAGGAAGGCTGGAAAGGAGCAAAATGAAAAATACTTTGTATTTATCTTGCATCTATCACTTGCACCCCTTACACATGCGTTGGAATGTCCCAAGTGATCATTTATGCCCCGCACGCATCCTAGGGAATTGTCAGGTCCTTTCTGTGCCATGTTAGGCTGCTTAGGAATCAATTGGGCTTCAGTTGCCAGCTTTTGTACATCTGGGGTGGCCATTTGAGGCCTTATCTCCGGTTCATGTGTTTTGTGTTTTTTTTCCTTTTTATAAATATATATATTTAAATTATAAGAGTAATAGATATGAATTTTATTTTATTTATTTTTATTTTTTTAATATATATATATATTTTTATTGATTTCAGAGAGGAAAGGAGAGGGAGAATGAGATAGAAACATCAATGATGAGAGAGAATCATTGATCGGCTGCCTTCTGCACACCCCATACTGGGGATCGAGCCTGAAACCTGGGTGTGTGCCCTTGACCGGAATCAAACCAGGGACCCTTCAGTCCACAGGCTGACACTCCATCCACTGAGCCAAACCAGTCAGGGCATAGATATGAATTTTAAACATCAAACAGTGTATAGTAGCATATCAAGTAAAAAGTAAAAGGCTCTTATTGTCTCTTTTCCCAACCTCTGTTCCCAGTTTTCTTAACCCCCTGGAGATATTATGGAACTTTGTGGACTTTTTCTGTATGCATGTACAAAAATGCTGTATACACACAACACATACTGTGTTCGTTTAACTGTATTGTCTCACTTATATTGGTTCTGAGGCTAACCTCATGAAAGGCCCAAACATGGCTGGGGAGGGGAGGAGGAGCATAGAGTGAGAGAGTACCACCCCAGGCCATTTTCTTTCTGCTTGTGGGATGCTTAGCTGTGTTTTTTTCGTCATGCTCTGTGTTTTTTTTCCTCTGAAGGAGTTTGCGCTGACCATTCCAGAGAAGAGCACCACCAAAGAAACAGAGAGAAAGGAAACCACAGCAGAGGATGAGCTGGACCCTGAAGTCCTGGAGGTGTTTCACCCGAGCCATGAGTGGCAGGACCTTCGGCCAGGTACCAAGCCCACCCTGCCCCCATAAAACACTCTAAATTCAAATTGTATATGTCCTCTGTCCCCACAGGGCTTCTTTGAAAGAGCAGCCACTCTTTGGCCCGCTGGAGGGGAACAGTGTGGTCCATCACAGTGGTAGCTGCTGCTGCAGGGCTCAGGGACCTTCATTTTCCAGCAGAACAGAGATTTCAGCCTCTTAAGTGCCCTGGAAGGAAGGCAGGTGGTGGGTGGCCAAGCTTTCTGAGCAAGTGATTGAAAACGTTCTTTCCTTGCACTTCTGAAGCACAGGAGAGGCAGTGACATGTGCCTTGCTCTGCAAATGCTATTTTGGGCTCTTCTGCTCGGCTCAGTGCTGCTGAAATATTGTTCACAGGAGAGTCCTGAGCACTGGTGCAGGGCAGGAGTGTTCTTTTGCGAAAGGCACCTGTGCCAAGAAACAGGGGCTGATCCTGGCCTGGTTTTTAAATGGGGCATCCTCAGAAAGAACAACTTTCTAGCCCTTTTTTGAGCCCAGCTCAGGGCTTAAAATAATAATGAAAGCCCTGATGGTTTGGCTCAGTTGGTTGGATCTTATCCTGTACAATGAAATGTCACAATTTTGATTCCCTATCAAGACACATACCTAGGTTGTAGGTTTGATCCCAACCCTGGTCAGGGCTTACGTGGGAGGCAGCCAATCAATGTTTCTGTCTCTCTCTTCCCCTCCCTCCCTCCCTCCCTTTCCCTCCCCCTTCCCCTCTAAAAATCAGTGAAAATGTCCTCAGGTGAGGATTAAAAAAAAAAAAAAAAAAAGATAATAATAATGATGAAAGTAGCCAGCAATCGTGTTTATTATATTCAGGTACTGTGTTAGCTGCTTCATGTGTATAATCTTGTTCAATCTTCACATAATAGGACCTATTATTATCTTTATTTTCCTATAAAAGCATTGAGGCTCAGAGAGGTTATATAATTTGACGTATGTTATTCAGCTAACTTGTCCTATGTCATTGATGCTATAGCCTGGACCTACCTTCCTCCCACTTGTTCTAGTCCCAACTGTCCTTGTCCCACTATGATGACACTTGGGCCTGTTCTGAGGAGTAGGTGTTTGCATTCTGCACTGTGGCAAGGTAGATGGTAAGCCCTGGCAGCTGCCACAGTATAGTTGCATCAGTTCCGTGCTGATATTCATCACCATATCTTCCCTGCCTCCATTGCTGCTGTGCTGGCAAGGACAGCATTTGCTGTGCCAGCTAACTTTCTGGTGATAATATCACTCCTGCTGGGCTTGCATAGGGGTAGTTGTTGCCACAGAAGAGTGATGAAGCACCAAGAAATCCAAGTAGGAACTAATGGTGTTAGTAGAGGGAAGTTTCAGGAATAGAGTTACTGGGTTCAGCAGACCCAACTTCTGCTTGCCCTCCCCTGGCTTCCTTGAGAACTGAGCCCCCTGGTCCTTGAAGACTAAAACTAGAGGAGTTTTCAGGGGTAGGGAGTAGAAGATGTGGGCTGTGTCTACTAGTTTTATGTGGTTAAAAGTGCTTGTACCACTTCAACTAGGCAAGTGCCTAGAGCAGATGGAGATCAATATCCTGTGGCTCCCACTCCTGCCCTCTCTAATTTTGTGGCACCCTTCAAGGCCCTGGTCTGCATTGCAGAACAAGCCTGAAAGTTCTAATCCAGGGCCCTTGTCTAGCCTTCAGGCCAGTGGTGCTACTGTTAATGGCTAAACAAAGAACCTCCTCTGTAGCCTTGGGGATGGAGAACCAGAGCATGTGTGACAAGGGCAGGCTGAGGGCTCTGAGTGCCTCCTGGAGAATTAGAGTGGAGCATTGATTTTTACATCTAACTTGATACCTCATTGACATCTCTCTTTGTTTTCTAGTTTCTCAAGAGCCCTTCATAAATTATTCTGCCCCAAATTCCCTAGAAGCTGTCCCAAAGGCTGGTATGTTTTGTTGAACATAGGTACTTAGGCACTACAACCCAGGGGACAAAGCAACTCTGGTTTCAGTAGTGTCTGCCCAATTTTAAGAGTGTTATTTTGAGTCTGGTGCTGGAAAATCTGACCAATGGAGATAGATAAATTCTCTTAGGCCCTGGTATAGGATTGAGGTGTTCTGTGTGTATATTGAGAAGGTTTTGCATGTATGTCTGTTGGTAGGAAATTTACTTCTTAGTGGTCTGTGTGGATAGCTAGCACTTGCCTTCAGTCAGAGTATAATATTTAATTCACCACATTCTGAATGCTGCCTGGGAGCTTCCAACACAGCTACCTAAAGGTTAAAAGAATATAGCCAGTCCTGGCAGCTTGTTTAATGGGTGAATAATGGGGAGATAGCATAATTTAGTAATTAAGAGGACTGACTTTAGATTCAGCTTGTTCTGGGTTCAAATCCTTTTGCCCTTTAGTTTCCCCATTGATGACATCGGGGAAATGTCCTGCCATATCTGCTGCAGAGGATGTTGTAAGGGTTCTTGACATGAAGACATCACTCAGTCAGTCCATAGCAGTTCTTATTTTATTTTTTGGAAGTGCTGACTTTTTTTAAACTTCTCACTGTGCTGTATTTTAAAAAAATCTTTATTGTTCAGATTATTACAGATGTCCCCCTCCCATAGCTCCTCTCCACCTGGTTCCCACCCCATCCCAGGCCCTCGCCACCCCACTGTCCAGGTCCATAGGTACTGCATATATGCATATAAGATCCTTGTGCAATCTCTTCCCGCACCCTCCTCACACCCCGCCCCCCCAGAATTGTCAGTCTGCTCCATTTCCATGCCCCTGATTCTATTACATTCACCAGTTTATTCTGTTCATCAGATTTTTTACTCATTTGATTTTTAGATTCACTTGTTGATAGATATGTATTCATTGTCACTTCTTTCATAATTTTTATCTTTACCTCTTTCTTCTTCTTCCTCTTCTTAAAGAATACCCTTCAGCATTTCATATAATGCTGAAGGGTTTGGTTGTGATGAATTCCTTTAGCATTTTCTTGTCTGTGAAGCTCTTTTCTCTGACCTTCAATTCTAAATGATAGCTTTGCTGGGTAGAGTAATCTTGGTTGTACTGGTAGGTTCTTGCTATTCATCACTCTGAATATTTCTTGCCACTCCCTTCTGGCCTGCATAGTTTCTGTTGAGAAATCAGCTGACAGTCGTATGGGTACTTCCTTGTAGGTAACTAACTGTTTTTCTCTTGCTGCTTTTAATATTCTCTCTTTGTCTTTTCCCCTTGGCATTTTAATTATGATGTGTCTTGGTGTGGTCCTCTTTGGATTCCTCTTGTTTGGGGTTCTGTGCGCTTCCTGGACTTGTAAGTCTATTTCTTTCACCAGGTAGGGAAAGTTTTCTGTCATTAGTCCTTCAAATAGGTTTGCAATATCTTGCTCTCTCTCTCCTTCTGGCACCCCCATAATTAGGATGTTGGTCCGCTTGAAGTTGTCCTAGAGGCTCCTTACACTATCTTCATATTTTTGGATTCTTTTTTCTTTTCCGGTTGGGTGTTTTTTGCTTCTTTGTATTTCAAATCTTTGACTTGATTCTTGGGATCCTCTAGTCCAGTGGTCGGCAAACTGCGGCTCGCGAGCCACATGCAGCTTGCGAGCCGCGGTTTGCCGCTCTGTTGACTAATGAGCTTGCTTACCACTAACCTAGACTCTCTATTCCAATAATTACAGGCTGTTGTTGTTCCTTGTGATTAAGCCCCTATCCCAGTGGTCGGCAAACTCATTAGTCAACAGAGTGGCAAACCGCGGCTCGCGAGCTGCATGTGACTTGTGAGCCACAGTTTGCCTACCACTGCTCTAGTCTACTGTTGAATCTCTGTATATTATTCTTTATCTCAGTCAGTGTATGCTTACTAGTAATTTCTGACTGGTCCTTTTCCATTTTTTTGGCATTCTCACTAAGATCCTTGAAGGTCTCACTAAGTTCCTTGGAGGTTTCTAGAAGATTCTTGAGTAACCTTATAACTGTGGTTTTGAACTCTATATCCAGTAGTTTGCTTTCTTCCATTTCTTTCATTTGTGACATGTTTCTTTGTCTCTGCATTTTGGCTGCTTTCCTGTGTTTGTTTCTATGTACTGGGTAGCTGCTAAGTCTCCTTGAGTTGATAGAGTGGCCTTGTGTAGTAGGTGTCCTGTAGGGCCCAGTGGCTCAGCCTCCCCAGTCACCTGAGGTGGACACTCTTGGTGCACCCCTTTGTGGGCTGTGTGCACAGTCTTGTTGTAGTTGAGCCTTGATTGCTGTTGATATCACTGGGAGGAATTGACCTTCAGGACAATTGGCTGTGAGGACCAGCTGTCTTTACAATGGAAGAGCTGCTGTGCAGGAGACACCCTTATGGGGTAGGACTTGCTTCAATGGGGCTTTGGTGTTCACTGAGTCTGCCCCTTGAGTGTGTCACTTATGGATGTGAAGAGTTGTAATCTGGTATGGTCTCACACTGACCACTGTGTACTGTGGCTCTTGGATCTCCAAGGAGGTGCAAAGTCAGCCACTGTCTGAGGCCACCCAGCAGGAGCTACAGAGAGATCTACAGATTCCTCCCCTTTGTATTGGGTTTGGAAGTGACCAGATAAAGCCCAGCTGTGAAGCAAGGCATAGTGGTGCTGGTGGGGCCTTGGGCCTTCTTTTGATAGCTTTTGGGGCTCCCTGACCCAGCTGCAGCTTGTTTGACAGGTTTTAGGCTGAGAAAAGACAGGCCATTCATATGCAAAAGCCGCTAAGTAAGGCTTAGGTGGGGTTGTAAATTGGGTAGGGTGGGGTCTCAGGGAATCTCCAGGGAGGAGCAAACAGCAATGGCTGCCAGTCAGCCCTATACCTGGGAGGTCCCAGCACAGGAACAATGACCCTTGCGAACACCTCAGTCTGAAAGAAACCTGCCCCCGAGTTCCTGCCCTGATGCCAGACAATCTAGTTTCTCTCCTTATCTGTCTGGGTCCCGCTGAGTCTTGCCCAGCATTGGAGCTCAGAGCAAGCGGGAACTTGCATCTACCTCCCGATTAAAAAAGCGGCACACCTGGGTGCCAGCCCCTTCCATGCCTCTGAACCTCCTACCAGTCTCAATGCGCCTTCTTCTTTCCCTCTCTAGTTGTAGTTTCCCTCTCTAGTTGTAGTACTTCCACTCAGCCAGCTTTCCCCACCGTTCTGGATGATAGTTGTTATGTATTTTAGTTGTAATTTTGATGTGGTTGTGGGAGGCAGGAAGTACAGGTGTTGACCTATGCTGCCATCTTGGTTCTCTGAAGTTCTGATTTTAAATGGTAATTTTCCCATAAGTGCCACCCCTTCAACCCGATTGTTTTATTGGATGCCAGTGATGGGACATGAGTATGTGCCTTAGATGGGGAAGGGAACTTCTGGTGAGGAGAGACTTCTCTCAAGAAATGCTCTCCCTCTCTCCCTGTACAGAAATTTTTAAAAAATATATTTTTATTGATTTCAGAGAGGAAGGAAGAGGTGAGAGAGAGATAGAAACATCAATGATAAGAGAGGCTCATTGATCGGCTGCCTCCTGCATGCCCCCTACTGGGGATTGAGCCCACAACCTGGGCATGTATCCTTGACTGGAATCGAACCTGGGACCCTGTAGTCCACAGGCCGATGCTCTGTCCACCGAGCCAAACCGACTAGGGCTCTACAGAGATTTTTGATGAGGGAACAGAAGGGGTTAGCACAGGATTTCCTGCCAGAGTCAGGGACATGGCATAAGAAGATGGTGGTGTGTCTTTTGGGGATTTTTAAGAAAATGGCAAAGGGGCTAGTTTATGTTGACCCTAGTTCAGTACCTTCTCTCCCTGTTGTCCCCAGGCCTCCAAGAAAGAGATACTAGGGTACATGGTCTGGGCTCATTTGAAGGCAGATTTATAGTTATGTGTTGGAATACCAGGGGACCAACCTATGACTTCATGGGTTTTCCCACCAGGCCAGGTGGGAATTGGGCCCTAGCCACTCAGCCCTGGGACAGCTGCAGGTTACTCTCCTGAGGTATGCTTGCCTCTATTATTACTGTCAGCATCCTCACTGTGAGACGCTTGTTCCTGGAAGTGATTTTCTTTTCTTTCTTTCTCTCTCTGTCTTTTCTGCTTTATTTTGGGATCTGTCTCACCTTATGGAAGCGCAGCAAGCATTTGAATGTGGATTCAGCATCAACTGTTCACAAGCAAGCAGAGGAAAGCTGTTTGCTGGCAAGTCATGTGGGTTCTGGGCATGGAACTCAGGAATTTGTTCTGTGGCTGAGGACCCCTAAAACGTAGGACTTTGTGTCTATGTACTTGTTATTATGAAAGCTGGTCACAGCCATAAATAGTGGGGCTTGTGCTCCCTGGGTATTTTTTCTGAGATCCTATTTTGTGCCAGGCACTGTACTGGTAGCTGGAAATACAGATAATAGATCACATTTACTAAGCATCAACTGTGCCAGGCATTCTTTGAGGGCAGGTGCTATAACCACCCTTATTTTTATAGACAAAACTGAATTTCAGGGAAGAGTACTGACTTAGCCAAATGACCAATAAATGGTAGAGTCAGAATTCAAACCTAGCTTTGTCTGACTCTAAGCTTGGGCTCCTAGCCACTGTGCCATATGTTTCTTTGGTTAGCAAATGGGACATGCCCCTGCCTTCCAGCAGCTCATAGTCTCACAGAGAATACAGAGACAGAAAAAGGCACCAAAGTGTTTTTGGATGTTTTGGTAGAAGTGTCTCAGTAAGGGCACAAGGGAGGGAGAAGGCAAGGGCCCTCAATCTCTACCCTTGAGATCTTGCTGGAGCAGTGAGTAAAATTTTAGGATGATAAACTTCCACCCCCATCTTTAGTTCTCTATTTGAGCTGTGTGGTCTTGATCAGGTTGATTGGAATCTTTGAACCTTAGTTTCCTCATCTGAAAATAGGGATGAAAATACACCTCCTTCACAAAGATGACGTAAGATTGAAACAACATTAACATGTATCAAATGTTTCACACAGGGCCTGGCACATAGGAAATATTCAAGAAGTGGTTATAGTTGTCATTTGAAAAAAAATATACCTTTGCTGGCTCCCTTTCCTTGAGGACCTGAAGGAGAAGTGGAGGTGACAAGGCAGCCTAGGCAAAGGGCTCCCTTGTCCTGCCCATTAGCCAGTGCTACATGTTGGCCCCATGTGGGCTCAGGGAAGCTCAAACCTAGGGTTCCTTATTGACCTGAGCTGACTTCCAGGAAGCTGTGAGAGCCTCTGAAATATTAGCATTAGCACAAAGAGCTCTTTTGATGGGAGCACGCAGGAAGTCTGTGCAAGAACACGTTCATGTGAGGGAGTTAAAAAGGAAAAAAATCCAAATCATCAACCGATGAGAGCAATCCAAGAATTATAGAGCACCAGCCATCTGGTCAGATCATTTCAGATCTACACGAGCAATGGGAGGGAATTGAATTGTAAAAACCTCATTAATAGTAGACCAACTATTCTGTTTCAAGTATTTAAGAGAGGAGTCTGATTTCCTGAAGGCCCTAGACATCTGTCTGAAGGAGCACTTGTCTCTGTGAAGCCTTTGGTTCCTTGCAGCTTGGATGGGGCTATGTGATTCTCTAATCCTCCAAAACCAACTGAATGTTCAACAATTCTCTTCACTTCTGATACTGTCTACCTGGACTTAGTGTCAGATCCCACAGTTTAATGGCTTAGTGCCCCACCTCTACTTCAGATGTGTCGCAAGTTCCAGGCCACTTGAACTTTTTTGATTGATTAGCTATAAATTAGGGATTACCACGACCCCCTTCTCAGGGTTTGACAATTTGCTGGAACAGCTTGAAGAACTAAGGTAAAACACTTTTCTGGTTTATTGTAAAGGGTACAACTCAGGAACAGCCAAATGGAAGAGATGTATAGGGCAAGCTATGAGGAAAGAGGTTCATAGCTTCCGTGCCCACTCTAGGCACACCACCCTCCCACCACTTCTGTGTGTTCACTATCCCAGAAGCTCTCTGACCTTATTGTTTAGAAAGTTTTATGGAAGTTTCATTATATAGGCATGATTGATGAAACCATTGGCCATTGGTGATTGAACTTAATCTCCAGCCCCCTCTTACCTCCCTGGAGGTAAGGGGATGGGCTAAAAGTTCCAGTCTTTTAATCATACTTGGTCTTTCTGGTGATAAGCTCCTACCCTAACATTATCTAAAGGCCCCTCACCAAGAGTCATCTCATTGGCATAAACTTGGGAATTAAAAAAGATATCACTCAGAATTTCCAAGGGTTTTAGGAACTCTGTGCCAGAAACCAGGGATGAAGATCAGATACACTTTTTATTATACCATAGGCTGCAACTGAGGTAGTACTAAGGGGCAAAGCTCTCAGTGCTCTCTGCTCCCTCCCCTGCTCTGTGGTTGGGAGAGAGGTGACCTTCCTTTTCTCTCCTAGTCTGGAGGGATCTTATTTATGGGTCATTTCATTCCCCAGGATGGTCTACAAGAATATGACCTGCTTTTGTCCTTTGCACACAGGCACACCCCCTCCCCAACGCCCATGAGCAGTGGTGTTCATACCTAAGCTCCTGTGGCTCATCAGAATGGTACATTGGGATTTCTTGGCTGCCATCAGGAGGTAATCACCTGAGGGAAAGGTATAAGTTGGGGCCTCTGTTGAATGATTTTTCACCCTGGCTCAAGTGCAGTGCTGGAAAAGTGGAGCAGGAGCTGGATAGAAGAAACAGCATGGGTTTTTGTGTGTGCTGTGGGGTAGTTTGTCTCCTCTCTTGAACACAAGTTGCTGTCTTCAGCAATTTTTTAGGATGAGGAGTTCAACAGAGCTTATCATTGGTGCCTCTTTCTTCTGCACAATGCTTTCTTCCCCAACTTTGAAGCCTTTCAAGTCTCCTGGGGATTCCCCAATAACTTCATTTGTTCCTCTCCTCTTAAACTTCTGACCCATTTCCCCCATTATTGCCACCTCCCCAGCTTTCGTTCATAATTCTCCACTCTGAGCATCTCCTTTGCTCCTTGGTAATATGAGTTAGTCAGGGGGAACTCTCTAGAGCCTAGCAGGATGCCAGGCCTCTTGAGGCCTGTAGGAGCAATTTCTGAGGCTCCAATACCCTGTACTGTGAGACAAAAGGATGGAATGTATGAAGGTACCAGAAGGCTCCATGAGGACAGTTTAGATCTTTTCATTTCAGAGAGATCTCTTTTCCCATATGTGGAGTTCTCGCAGGATGGCTGACCACTGTCCTGTAGCAGTCAAATCCCATACCCCCCTGGGGGAATAGGTGGAGGCCAAGGCAGAAAGGCCTGTGACCTCCATGGCAGCCATTGCCAAAGCTGAGCCCACTTTGAGATTAGCTGGCTGAGTTCTGCACTGGCACCTGAGCATCTCTGCCTGGGGTTTGGCCTTCATTACAAGGATGGAGCAGGCCAGGGTCCAGTTGCAATCTGTGAGCTTGAGTGGTAAGGGAGAGCAGCTGTGGGCCGTCTGCTTTCTAATAAGTATTTGTATGTTTAATCCTCTCCCTGAGCCCCTATCTTCTTCTTCCTCCGCTTCCTCCATCCACCAGTTCTCTCTGAGGTTTAATAAAGAGTGTTTAGCAGAGTTGCACAACCTCAGCTCTCAAAAATTGGATGCCCAAACTGGCTGAAATGAAAAACAGTCTAGAGTAGGGATAATGGAAAACTAGCTACCAAAACCCATTCTAACCTTCATGCCTAGGGCTTGGCTTTTGTTCAGACAATCTGTGTAGCCCTGACTTCCCTTCTTTCTCTAATATTGGCCTCATCCTGCTGGCTAAGACTGTCCAAGCTATCTCCAAGGATGGGACTAACCAGGGCTGAGAATAGCTCTCAATAGCTGGCCTGGAGCTAGAATGAGAGGCCCTTTTCTAGAACCTGTTCCATTTTTAGTTTTGTCACAGCACAGGAGGTAGGAACTAACCAGTAACTTATGAGGAGATAATATTTGAGTAGGTAGAGAATAGGACAGGAAGGAAACATGAGTGGAGGGGGAATGACATGAATAGAGACATAAAAGTGAGAGTATATCTACTTGGCTGGAGAGGCAGGGATCTGTAGGGGAATAATGGGATGGTGGTAATGGGAAGTATAGGGGAGCCCTGGGAGAGAGGGGAGATGAGAATTGACAAGACAGTAGATCTAAAGATGTGAAAGTAAGTGTAAGCTCTGAGTGAGTAGTTGAGTTCATTCAGGGGCTGTGCTATGAATGGGAGATGAAATGAAGAAAGACGATATAAACTCCTGGGTTTGAGAATAGTAGAAAGAGAGAAATAAAATGGTAATTTTAGAGATAGCCACATCAAAAAACTTATTTATTTCATATTACATTTGTTGAACTCTTATAATGTTTCAGGTATAGTGCTTGATGCAGGAGATACCATGGTGGGAATTGACTGAGGCTTGCCTGTGTGGGCTTGTGGTGTAGGAGGACCCCAGAAAGGAATATAGCTCTGTGAGAACACAGAGGAGGGGACTTGAAGGAAAGATTTCCCAGAGGCAAGGACATTGAAGCTGAGTAGAGAGAGATTTTGTGTCTGTTGGAAGGCAGAGGGCAGAGGAACAAGTGTTGGACATATTGAATTCCAGCGAGGAGATAATTGAATAGGCAAAATTGTAGGTGGCAGATGGAAAGTCTTGGCCTTGTGAATATAATGAGCCTTAAAAATTAGAAGCAGAGACTAGAAGAAAACAAGGATAAGTGGGAGAGATATAGAAGGAACTTAAGGAAGCTTTCATTAGATGTCTTCAGTTTTCTGAGCCAAGCCAAGGATGGGGCTCCTACCTTGGATGATGAAAGAAAAGGATTCGATTGGGTGCTTCAGGAATGGAAACGTTAGGAAGAACCTTTGTGAGGAGGTGCTTAGACAATCAAGAAATTAGAACTAATCATTGCCCAGCATCAGGAAGTGCCAGTTGATATCTGACATTCTGACTTGGTGGTGGGCTGGGATCAATGTTTGGTGACTTTCTAGAGCAGTGGTCGGCAAACTGGGGCTCACTAATGAGTTTGCCGACCGCTGTTCTAGAACAATTTGACCCCTGGACAGTGGATAGCTGGAATATGAGGAATGATGGATAGATCATTAAGGGGTTGTCTTTGGAGACCTTGTCTGTCTGGCCTATGGGGCAAGCTGAGAGCTGTACTGGAAACTCCTATGAACCTGCTCCAATCTTCCCTCTTTTGTAACAGGTAACATCAAGTCTCTTGGAGGCCCCTGCAATGCCCGAGGTCATAGGGGATGATACCTCACTAGCCACTGACTAATCTAGGCAAGTTTGAAAAGAACCTAAATGAATCAGAGCTTACGTGCAGGGGGCTCTTTTGCAAGCGTTTTGTTGCTTGTGCTCTAATCTAGCTGATTATATTTCTGTTCATGTTAGGGTTTTGTTTTGTTAATGTTCATAAACTAATAGGTTGTTGATCTTGCCTTATTTCCTGTAACATGTTGATTTGGGCAAACAAAGATTGAGTTGTATTTTCATTTCTTTAATTCCAGAATAGTGTTTCTGTTCTGTATAATGCAGTTGTTTGGAAAGAGAGAACCATTTCTTTGGATTAAAGTTTTCAGTTTTATCCCTCTATCTAAGAACCATTTATCTGTGGCCATAATTAGTTTATCTGGGCGGAGGTGCATTTTTATGGAGTAGTAATATGGTGTATTATTTTAGCCCCCTAAAAGTTGCACGAACATCATCTTGTTATTTCATCCTGGTTTTGCCAAGTCAGGCTTTTGGACAGAGGGTGAAGAGATTGTCTATTATCTCATGGCCAAGAATGACCGAGGCAGCCAGGAACTGTAGTCTAGCTGTTGGAGAAGGGAGGAAAACTTAACATTTTTGGAGAAAGCACCTTGTGCTTGGTGCTTTGTGTACATTATTTAAGGGGGCTTCAAAGTGTTCCATAAAGGTCTCTTGGAGCTCATGGTTGGTCAGTGAAGGGGGGCCTCAGATCCCATTGCTTTTTCTAGGATTTCCTTTCTTCTGATGATAGAAACTATAGGCTCATTGATTGAAATAGTGTTATTTGAGGTCTAGGTGAGAACAAAATAATTTTAGGGGAAATTATTCAAGAGGATGCAGAATTATTCAAGCTGCCCTATTTCCATTACCTAGATTAGATCTCAGGGATCTCAGGGATAGATCCAGGTTTCCCTAAACACAGTGGAGTAAGTAGTCCTGTGTACAGAGAAATTTGAGGGCTATAAACTGGCTTTAGATTCCCACTGGGTTAGACTGCACATGGAGAGGCTGGATGAATTGTTCTCTAAATACCATTAACATTTTAACCTCCAGTATTTTATCAAAATGGCTAGCTGAGGATACCTTGGAGTCAGGTATAGAATGGCAGATTTCAAAGGGAAGCAGCTTTTTCTTGCACAAAGCTGGTAATAATAGGGGTAGCCAGATGAAATATTTGATTTACAGGAGCCCATCTTAGTGATGGGGTTGGTGTATACTTGGCAGGAGGTATGTGGGTGTGTGTGAAGGGGAATTGGAAAAAGAAAGAGAAGACAAATCAAAGGAAGGCTGAGTCTTTTCACCTATTTGCTGGCATCATCTAACACTGCTTATGCATGTCAGTGAAAGTCTTGGTTCTGTAGTGACAGTTTGAACTGAATGTTTGTTCTCTCTCATTCTCTTGCTCTCTGTTTTTTCCTCTCATTTTTATGCTCTCAGCTCTTCTCCCTTGCTGCCTCCCTTGCCCTCCTGCCTTCTTTCTTCCTTTGCTGTAATGGCCTTTACCTGCGGCTGAGTGGCAGGTTGCAGGTATGGATAGACATGGAGGTGTATAGCTGTTGGAATATTTTCTCAATTCTGCCAACATCAAAGAAATTACTTCCAAGCCAATTCTTTCAGCCACATATTTTGCTGATTAGTTAGAATGTGAGGAAAAACACATTAGCATTGCCAGAGAAGGGATTTGGGAAAAATCACGTATGTGGAACTGAGTGGTATAAAGTCATAAGCATAAAAAACAAATCCTGGAGTGCAGCTAGTTCTTCCTAGCCTGTTTTCCACAGCCCTGTCCCTTGACACACACACCCTGTGCTACATGAATGAGATATGTATCAACTTTGCCAAAGATCCTAATGCTGAAGAGGAGGTACCAGCTTGTGTTGCCTATCATTGGATGCTTCTAGGCATGACATGGAAAAGAAGTAACCTCAGAAGGGTGCATTTTTTTTAAAAAATATTTTTTATTTATTTCAGAGAGAGGAAGGGAGAGGGAGAGAGAGAAACATTGGTGATGAGAGATAATCATTGATCAGCTGCTTCCTGCACGTCCCCTACTGGGGATTGAGCCCACAATCTGTGCATGTGCCCTAACCACTGCAACCTCCTGGTACACAGGACTGCACTCAACAAGTTGAGCCACACCTGCTGGGCTTCTTTTCTTTCTGCTCCTTTTCCCTCCCCTTTCCTCCCCTCTTCTTCTTCTTCTTTTATTCTTTTCTTTTTTGTCCTGTTACCACAATGTCTCAATATACTAGCAACTCCCTTGGAAGAGAGTTCTCTTGAGCACTATATGGATATATTTCCCATCTGCCTGGTACTAGTCAGGAGTGAGGTCTCAGGAGAACAATGACTTCATCTTTGTCCTTAGCACAGGAAGGCATTTCTTGTCAAGAGAAATTTGTGGTTGTATAGTAGAACTTAGAAATTAAAGGATTAGTTTGTTTCCTTTGAAAAAAGACAAAATTCTAGAATACCCTTTCTTTAAAGAGGCATGTCCTTTAGAGAGGGGATTGATGGAGGGCAGAATCCAGGCTGTATTTTGGCATCTGGTTGTTGTCACAGTTACTTGAAAATATAGACAATAGTGTTTGCTGTATAGTCAGTCTACCTGGGTTCACACCTCAGCTCTGCCTTTTACAGGTGGGTAGTCTTGAGCAAGTTACTTAATTCCACTAAGGTTTAATGAAATATCCTATAATAATATCATCTGTAAAATAGGGATAGTAATTATAACTACCTCAGAGGGTTATCTTAAGTAGTAAATAAGGCAAGCATATGAATTGTTTACTCTAGTGCCAGGTGCATAGTTATAGCTCAATAAATCTTAGCTTCTGTTGTAATAAAAATGAGTGGATATCAGACAAACCTAAATTGAGGTATGATCTAAAAAATAGCTGACCAGTACTCTTCAATTATGTCCAAGTCAAGAAAAAGACTGAAGAGCTATCACAGATTGGAGGAGACTAAGGTGATGTGACAACTAAATGCAGTGTGGTATCCTAGGTTAGATTCTGGAACTGAAAAAAAGAATACTGGTGAAATCTGAATAAAGTATTTAGTTTAGTTACTGCTATTGTACCAATGTTAATTTCTTAGTTTTAATACTTGTTTTATTTACATTAGATGTTTATATCAGGGAAAACTGGGTGAAAGATATATAGGAATTCTGGAGTCTTTTTTCATCTTTTCTCTAAGTCCAAAATTATTTCAAGATATAAAATTAAAATAAGTGAATGTCCCAGTGACCTGTTAAGCAAAGGAGAAACTGACCAGGGTAGAGCCGTGTATAGCAGATCACACCTGCCTCTGTCTCACCTTTTGTGTCAGAGGGAGGGCTCTTACTAAGGGGCCCTAATGCCTGCCTCTTTAGCACCTGCACAACTGCTACATCCTGACTAGAGGTCAGTTTTAGGAAGATAATTGGTCAGATAACTATTCAGACACAGCCAGATCTGATCCTGCATTGGTGCCATAGAGGGACTGGGGAGGAGGCCACTCATGTGGCAGGACTGAATGATCAGGACACTGTCCCTGTTCCTTGGAATATAAATGAATTCTTTCTGTTTTATCCCTCTATCTAAGCACAAGTCACTACGGCAATATGTTTGCAGATTGTGATGCCTACTGCTATGCTCATGCTTACTGTTCGATCATCCAGAAGAAAGAAAAATAAGTTAAAACCAAGCTCTGCAATAACTTATTATTGTCTTTCCTGTTTTAAGTGCTTTGCTCTTGCACAAAGCAGGTATTTTGCTTGTTCTTGGGTGCAGAAGGTACATGTGCTTTTCTTATGACTGAAGTGGCCAACTCTGACATGGCAATAGCATGGTTTGTAGAAGAAAGCCATTACTATAATTGGGAGAATGTGAATCTTGGAGTTTTTATGTTTGCATTGAAGTCAGCTGTCAGAGAGGTCTGGGAAGTATAAAGTCTTTCATTCCAGCACACAACTCCCTTACAAGTATTTATCCTTGGAAGACCATATATTTTTTTTTTCATTTCTTTATTGATTATGTGTCCTTATTCCCCCACCTCCCATTCATGTCCCCACCCCCCTGTTGTCTGTGTCCATTGATTAGGCTTACATGCATGCATATAAGTCCTTTGGTTGATCTCTCCCCCTTACCCCCACCCTCCCCTACCTTACCTGAGGTTTGACGTTCTGATTGATGTTTCTCTGGATCTATTTTTGTTCATCAGTTTATGTTGTTCATTATATTCCACAAATGAGTGAGATCATGTGATATTTATCTTTCTCTGCCTGGCTTATTTCACTTAGCATAATGCTCTCCATCTCCATCCATGTTGTTGCAAATGGTAAGAACTCCTTCTTTTTTACCGCAGTGTAGTATTCCATTGTGTAGATGTACCACAGTTTTTTAATCCACTCATCTGCTGATGGGCACTTAGGCTGTTTCCAAATCTTAGCTATGGTGAATTGTGCTGCTATGAACATAGGGGTGCATATATCCTTTCTGATTGGTGTTTCTAGTTTCTTGGGATATATTCCTAGAAGTGGGATTGCTGGGTCAAATGGGAGTTCCATTTTTAGATTTTTGAGGAAACTCCATACTGTTCTCCACAGTGGCTGCACCAATCTGCATTCCCACCAGCAGTGCACGAGGGTTCCTTTTTCTCTGCATCCTCGCCAGCACTTGTCATTTGTTGATTTGTTGATAATAGCCATTCTGACAGGTGTGAGATGGTACCGCATTGTTGTTTTGATTTGCATCTCTCTGATGACCAGTGACTTTGAGCATGTTTTCACATGTCTCTTGGCCTTCCTTCTGTCTTCTTTCGAAAAGAGTCTATTTAGATCAGTTGCCCATTTTTTGATTGAGTTGTTTATCTTCTTTTTGTTAATCTGCATGAGTTACCTGTAAATGTTGGAGATTAAACCCTTATCGTTGATATCATTGGCAAATATGTTCTCCCATGCAGTGGGCTTTCTTGTTGTTTTATTGATGGTCTCCTTTGCTGTGCAAAAGCTTTTTATTTTGATGTAGTCCCATTTGTTTATTTTCTCTTTAGTTTCCATTGCCCTAGGAGTAGTATCAGTGAAGAAATTGCTTCGGCATAAGTCAGAGATTTTTCTGCCTGTGGATTCCTCTAATATTTTTATGGTTTCTCGTCATATGTTTAAGTCCTTGATCCATTTTGAGTTTATTTTTGTGTATGGTGTAAGTTGGTGGTCTAGTTTCATTTTTTTGCATGTATCTATCCAATTTTCCCAACACCATTTATTGAAGAGACTGTCTTGACTCCATTGTATGTTCATGCCTCCTTTGTCAAGTATCAGTTGAGTGTAGTGATTTGGGTAAATTTCTGGGTTCTCTATTCTATTCCATTGATCTATATGTCTGTTTTTGTGCCAGTACCAGGCAGTTTTGAGAAAAGTGGCCTTGTAATACAGCTTGAAATCTATTGAGATCCCACTTACTTTGTTCTTCTTTCTCAGGATTGCTGTGGATATTCGGGGTCTTTTTTTTTATTTCAGATGAATTTTTGGAGAGTTCTTTCTAGGTCTGTGAAATATACCATTGGTATTTTAATGGGGAGTGCATTGAATCTATAGATTGCTTTGGGTAGTATGGACATTTTAATGATGTTGATTCTCTCCATGAACATGGTATGTTCTTCCTTCTGTTTACATCTTCCTCTATCTCTTTTTTCAGTGTCCTATAGTTTTCCGCATATAGGTCTTTTACCTCCTTAGTTAAGTTTATTCCTAGGTATCTTAATTTTTTTGGTGCAATGGTAAATGGGATTGCTTTTTTAGTCTCTCTTTCTGTACGTTCACTATTGGTAGTATAGAGATGCCATAGATTTCTTGGTGTTAATTTTGTATCCTGCTACATTGCCTAATTCATTTATTAAGTCTGTTAGTTTTTTGATGGAGTCTTTTGGGTTTTTTATGTACAATATCATGTCATCTGCAAATAAGGACAGCTTTACTTCTTCTTTTCCAATTTGGATGCCTTTAATTTCTTCTTGTCTAGTTGCAATGGCTAGTACTTCCAGTACTATGTCAAACAGGAGTGCTGAGAGTGGGCATCCCTGTCTTGTTCCTGTTCTTAGGGGAAATGGTTTTAGTTTTTGCCCCTTGAGTATGATGTTAGCTGTGGGTTTATCATATATAGCTTTTATTATGTTTTATTATGTGGGTTTATAATATATAGCTTCTATTCCCACCTTGTTTAGAGTTTTTATCAAGAAAGGGTGTTGGATTTTGTGAAATGCTTTTTCTGCATCAATTGATATGACTGTGATTTTTATCTCTCAATTTGTTTATGTGATGTATCACGTTTATTGATTTGCGGATATTTTACCATCCTTGCATTCCTAGGATAAATCCTACTTGGTCATGGTGTATGATCTTTCTGATATACTACTGGATCGGATTTGCTAGAATTTTTTTGAGGATTTTGTTATCTATGTTCATGAGGGATATTGGCCTGTAATTCTCTTTCATTGTGTTGTCTTTATCTGGTTTTGGTATTAGGGTGGTGCTGGCTTCACAGAATGAGCTTGGAAGCATGCGTTCCTCTTGAATTTTTTGGAATAGTCTGAGGAGGATAGGGTTTAGTTCTTTCTTGAATGTTTGGTAAAACTCCCCTGTGAAGACGTCTGGCCCCGGGCTTTTGTTTGCTGGAAGCTTTTTGATGACTGCTTTAATTTCTTCCATAGTTATTGGCCTGTTGAGCTGTTTAGATTCTTCCTGATTGAGGTTTGGAAGGTTATATTTTTCTAGGAATATGTCCATTTCCTCCAGGTTGTTCAGTTTGTTGGAATAGAGTTGTTCATAGTGTTTTTTAACAATCCTTTGTATTTCGGTGGGGTCTGTTGTTATTTCTCCTCTTTCATTTCTGATTTTGTTAATTTGGGTCCTCTCTCTTTGCTTCTTGGTGAGCCTGGCTAGAGGTTCATCAATCTTGTTCATCCTTTCAAAGAACCAGCTCTTGGTTTTGTTGATCTTTTGTATTGTTTTTTTTTTGGTCTCCATATCATTTATCTCTGCTCTGATCTTTATTATTTCCTTCCTTCTGCTTACATGGGGCTGGGATTTTCTTGTTGCTCGCTTTCTAACTCTTTGAGTTGTAGGGTTAGGTAATTTATTACCTTTGTTTCTTGTTTTGTGCAGTAGGCTTGTAGAGCTACAAGCTTCCCTCTGAAGACTGCTTTTGCTGTGTCCCATAGATTTTGGATTGTTGTATTTTCATTGTCATTTGTTGCCATGATGTTTTTTTTATTTCTTCCTTGATCTCTCTGAGAACCCAGTCATTGTTTAATAGCAAGCTGTTTAGTCTCCTGTGTTTGATTTTTTTGGATTGTTTTTATTGTAGTTGATTTCCAGTTTTATGCCACTGTGATCTGAGAAGATGCTTGATATGATTTCTATCTTCTTGAATTTGAAGAGACTTTGCCTGTGACCCAACATATGGTCTACCTTTGAAAATGACCCATGTGCACTTGATAAGAATGTATATTCTGTGGCTTTGGGGTGAAATGTTCTGAAGATGTCAATTCCATCTGGTCTAGTGAGCCATTTAGGATTAATGTTTCTTTGCTGATTTTTTTGTTTGGAGGATTTGTCCAATGGTGATAGTGGGGTATTAAAGTCTTCTACTATGATTGTATTGCTTTCAACCTCTCCTTTGATATCCTCCAGGAGTTTTTTTTATGTATTTGGGTGCTCCTGTATTGGGTGCATATATGTTTACCAGAGTTATTTCTTCTTGTTGGGTTGCTCCCTTTAGTATTATGAAGTGGCCTTCCTTATCTCTTATGTCTTTACTTTGAGATCTAATTTGTCAGATATAAGTATTGCTTCCCCAGCTTTTTTTTTCATTTCCATTCACCTGAAAAACCTTTTTCCATCCCTTCACCCTCAGTCTGTGTGCGTCTTTTTTTCTGAGGTGGGTGTCTTATAGACAGCAGATATATGGGTTGTGTTTTCTTATCCAATCCGTTACCCTGTGTCTTTTGATTGGGGCATTTAATCCATTTACATTTAAAGTTATTATTGATAGGTACTCATTTGTCACCATTTTTATTCTGTACCCCCGTGTTCCTTCTTTGCTTCCTATTTCTTTTCTTTACAGCAGACCCTTTAGCATTTCTTGCATTGCTGGTTTGGTGGTAATAAATTCCCTTAGTCCTTTTTTGTCTGTGAAGCTCCTGAATTCACCTTCAATTTTGATTGATAGCTGTGGGAACCCCTTTCACGTTCTGCGTGGTTCAGGGTTCCAGTTCAGGGTTCAGGTTCTGGAGGAGGCTGCACACAAATGAAAAGAGACTTGAAAAGTATTAATTTGGGAATTTTGGGGGCCAGGTAGTCCTCTAGGGGGAGGACTACCCCCTGCTCTGGCCTTGCTATTTCTTTTATTGAGACTATGGGATACACCCACAACTCCTAGGCAGAAAACTCCAATAACAGAAATTTACATGAGACTAACAGGTGGAGGCTGCTTCAACTATCAATATCTCAACCAAACAATGAATGATTAGCTCCGACCTTTCAGAGCAATTACGGTTGACCGACCTTCTGGATTCCCTCTCCACATCTCCCTATTAGTGGGATAATGATTGACTTCCGGCAGATAGCCTTGCTGGGTACAGTATTCTTGGATTCAGACCCTTCCTTTGCATGACTTTGTATATTTCATTCCATTCCCTTCTGGTCTGATGAGTTTCTGTTGAGATCAGTTGCTAGTCTAATGGGGGTTCCTTTGTAGTTAACTTTCTGTCTCTCTCTCTTGCCGCCTTTTAGATTCTTACTTTGTCGTTGGTGTTTGCCAATTTAATTATAATGTGCCTTGGTGTCGGTCTTTTGGGCTTCATTTTGCTTGGGACTCTGTGAGCTTCTTGGATTTGTATGGGTTTTTTCTTCCCTATATCAGGGAAGTTTTCTGTCATTATTTCTTCAAACAGGTTTTCTATTCCTTGCTCGGTTTCCTCTCCTTCTGGAACCCTTATTCTGTGGATGTTGTTTTGTTTCGTATTGTCCCAAAGTTCCCTTAGGTTCTTCTCCTGCTTTTTAATTTTTTTTTCTAGAAGCTGCTCTACTTGGGTATTTTTTCCTACCTTGTCTTCTAGCTCACTGATGCGATCCTCTGCTCCTTCTAGTCTACTGTTGATGCTTTCTATTGAGTTCTTTACAGCAGTGATGTCATTTTTCATTTCTTCTTGGTTCTTCACATATTTTCTAAGTTAAAAAAAATTAATGATAAAAATTGTTCTTTGTATTCCAACTCAATGACTAAATACCCATTGGTTTTTGGTATTGATTTATGGGTTTTATTGTTAAATCCTTTGGATGTTTGTGGATTACCAACAGTGTGATGAATGGCTAGGCTGTATTATGGGGAGTTCATAAACCATATTTCTCTATAGATTACTTTAGGCATAAGACTGGTGAACTGTCATTTCTCTTTTAGTCACATGTGACTAAAAAAAAGGAGAGGAATGGTGGTATGGGGCAGAAGTGTTTGGCTCAAGATGGAAACAAACTGCCTTTGAAGGCTTGTGAATGCAAAGGCTTGAAGTGGACAGACCTTGGGTATGGATTGGGAGGATTGGGACCACTGGGGCTAGAGGAGAGAGTGCCTCAGGTCACACCTTTGCTGTATCTTGTTCTGGGCTATCGTCCCAGTGGAAAGACAGCTTCTACTTTCTTGGTGCTTCTGTTCAATCAAATAACAAGTGGCCTGAGGCCAGAGAATCCTGGACCCTAAGTGGGCCTTCCATGCTCCTCCTCCCCCTCCCCCACCAGCCACTTGTGCTGATGGATGTGCAAACCCTTGATAGTCAGTTGGGCACTGCTTGGCTTGTGGAGGTTGTCTGTCTCTTTTGAATGTGCAACTCTGTTTATGGCTCCTTTTCCCTATACAGAAATTGCTTCTGCCTTCTGGTGGAAATGTTTACTTTTTCTAGGGAAAGGCACTGTTCTTTGGGGTAATATCTGCTGGCCCAACCCCATCCCTTGTGGGAGCATAAGCCTCTGCCTAAGGGTGGACTGGAGGAGGTGGCCGTTGGAGCATGCACGGTTGCCACTGGGGCAGCCATCTGCCATTTCTCGGCTCACAGCCTGCCTCTGAGCTGGCTATTGGGAGTGTGCACTCTTGGGCCTACATACATTATGCACAGCCTATTCCCTAAATGAGCTTTTTAAGTGTCTATAATTCCTTTCTACTCTGTTCTTGTATAGTCTGCCTCAGGGCACCATTCAGAATCTCCTCTAATTATGCTAGAGCTCAGCTTCTAGTGTCTAGCATTTAGAGTTTCTGGTAAGCGCTGACTTTTGTTTGTTTTTTTGTTCGTTTGGATAGATTTCTAAAATTGCAGTGAGGGATTGATTTATGGTTATAGGAAGATTTGTTTTTTATAGGGAAATTATCAACACAGATAATACATTTTCATGGCAGTGGTATTTTGACCCAGAGCCCCAATCTAGCTCTCTTAGCTTCTTCCAGAATGGACCGTTTGTAATTTTGCTCTAGTATTAGAATGAAATCTGTGCTTCTAATTACAGACCACCTCCTTCCTCACATATTGCCCCCCCTCCTCCTCACTTTCCCTTCCTGAGATGGAGGAGTTTTTACACATGCTGTTTAGAAAAAGGAAATTCATAATGTGACTCAGTCCTCACCCACAGATCTAGGATTCCTGCCATCCAGTAAATTTTGGCAGACAGGCTAAGTGTATAAAAAGCATGTCATGACTCCCTGTCCCTGTACTGCTCACCTCACTGTGTATGCCTCTTGGGTGGAGTCTGGGGTGTCCAACTTCTCATCTCTTCTACTTTTCCTTCCAAAGCAACCCCTGCTTCTCCTATAGGGCTGTCCTTTAGTATCTTTGAGGTATAGGGAATAGTCACTCACATTCCAAGGACCTCATAGACCTATGAGAATTCAAGTTCTGCGGTCTTTGAGTGCTTGGTCTGTGCCTACCCCTGTGTTGAGTACAGTGAGAATGTACCAGAATGCCTTGACCTTAAGCACTAGAGTTCACATAGGAATCCATTTTGAATAGGAAGGTAGGTAGCCCCACTTCTCCACTCACATGTCTGGATGTACAGGTGTCTTTGTGTCTGTCATTGCAGTGTTGACCTAAGTCATTGAGGCCTCCAGGCCTAGTGCCAGGTGACAATGGCTCTCCTTTGCCTTCTGATGGGGGAGAGAAAAGGAAAAAGGAACATTGAGTTCTAGAAAATCCTTAGTTATGAAGACTTGGTTAAACATGTTTTCTTCTCACCCATGCCTAGGGTGGTCAAAAGAACCTAAGATTATAGAGTGGAGGGCACAATGAGACTTTGGGAGACCAGAAATAATAAGAAATCTATAGGGGCAGAGAGAGAGTTGCTGGCCCACCACTCTGTTAGAACAAGAGAAAGGAATCTCTTCCTCAGCCTGGCCATCCAGGGAGGCCCATGCTGGGCCCACTACAGCCTAGGAGAGAGTGGTGAGTCCCTCAGAGACTGCTCCCTAGGGATACTGTTACTGCCTCTGAGGCTTATATTCCCCTCTTCATATAACTACACAGCCACAGGAAAGCAAAGGGTCCTGAGCTACTTGGCTCCTGCATCAAGGATACTAACCACATGGGAAGAGACTTAAGGTAAGTCTGGATCAGACCAGATGTGGCTTCTTTTTAGCTTAGCCAATGGGAAGCTCTTGTTTTAGGAATAGCCTCCCCATCCCCTGAATCTGTGTCGGTGTGTCTGTTGCTGAGCCTCTCCCTCTAGTCTGATCTTTGTGGGCTTTTCTCCCCATCTTGGGCCTTAGCAAACTGACCTGCTGGCAGATTCTGGAGCCTTCTCGGGCCTGCATCATATAGGGCTTAGCAAAGACAAGATCAGTTGTAGGGCTGCATGTATTGGATGTCCTTTGAAATGAACTTTCCCGTAGTTCATAAGTGCTCCATGGGGCCTCTTCAAGGGTCTTGGCTTCCCTTGAACTTCATGCCTGTGTTGACTCCCACACACATTCCTGTGTTTTTTTGTTGTTGTTGTTGTTTTTTATTTTAAACATGGTTGTTGATAAATTAGGAAAAGGGAGTGTGGGTTTGCTTTTCTCCGAACCATAAATGCAGTGCTACTAATTTCATTCTTCACATTCTGTTTCTGAGATGAGCAGGGTCCTCTGTGCCCATGTTTATTTAGTACTGCTGTGTTGCTGGACTCTCCTGGCAAAAATTAGGCTAATGTCTCCAATGACTGCATTAGCCACTGAAATGAGGTTCTGAATTGATGGTACAACATCCAGTTTCTCTCCAAGGTATCGCTTTGTTCTGGTTTTATTATTCAAATTATTCTCTCAGTGATTCTCTGCAGACTGACTGGCATGCGGTTCAGTGCAGCACATTGTACTAGCTGAAAGGCAAGATCACCTTTTAAGTGGAGGGAGAAAGGAAAGTGGGAAAACGCAAAAGATGAATGCTGTGGTGCAGAGAATCAGCAGTTTGTCTGTTCTAAGAGCTACTTGGCTGGCCTGTGTAATACCTAGAGATAAGAGAGGAAGGGACCAGACCTGGGATGGGGTGAAGAGAGTAGTATGGGGGTAGGGTGATGTCATTGCGTTAGTAGCTTCTGTGCCTTAAAAGTTCACCACACTTCCTCCTTCCCTTTCATGTTTACTGAACTCTTAAATGTATGCCTGACAGAGTGTTGAGAACTCCGGGGTGGGAAACCAAAGATCAACAGAATAGAATCTTTCCTTCAAGAAGCTGTTAGTCTTATAGTTTCACTGTCTTGTGTGTGTGGGTGAGGGGACTGAGAGGAAGATTTAGGTTTTTTATTTTTGCATTGTGGCAGTCAGATGCTTAGAGCAGTGGTTCTCAGCCTTTCTAATGCCGTGACCCTTTAATACAGTTCCTCGTGTTGTGGTGACCTCTAACCATAAAATTATTTTCGTTGCTACTTCCTAACTGTAATTTTGCTATGATCGGAAAACACAGATATTTACATTACGATTCATAACAGTAGCAAAATTACAGTTAGGAAGTAGCAACGAAAATAATTTTATGGTTGGAGGTCACCACAACACGAGGAACTGTATTTAAAGGGCCGCGGCATTAGAAAGGTTGAGGACCACTGGCTAAGAGAGTTGAGAATTTGGTTCTTACATGTTTGTTTAAAATTTTTTTCTTTTCTTTTTGCCTGCTGAGAAAGTAATGTTTTTAGAGCAGAAAACTTGGAAAATGCATAAAAGCACAAAGGGAAACAACAACAGCAAAACCACCCATATTCCATTATGCAGATGTAAAGATAACATTATGACTTACTTTCTTTCAGTTGTTTTTACAGAAGTGTTGTCATTCTGTACATAGTATTTTGAGGCTGATCTTTCCCTTTAGGAACTGTGAGCTACATTTTGCAGTTTTGAAAGTTAGATCCTCTAGCACAGTGGTCGGCAAACTGCTGCTCGCGAGCCACATGCAGCTTGCGAGACGCGGTTTGCCGCTCTGTTGACTAATGAGTTTGCCGACCACTGCGTAAGGCATTACCCTTACCCAGAAGTTTTAACTTCAGGTTAAAGACAGTACATTATTAAGATGTTTTTTAAGTGTTTTTCCCTAAGGCAGTGGTCGGCAAACTCATTAGTCAACAGAGCGGCAAACTGCGGCTCGTGAGCCGCATGTGGCTCGTGAGCTGCAGTTTGCCAACCACTGCTCTAGCATGTAATGAGGTATGCAATGAACATTTTCCAAGTGTTGGTCTTTATCAGTTGTCTGACTATACCAAATTATGATTAATTGATTACTACTATTGTACATTTAGGTGGTTTCTAGTTTTTCATTATTATAAATAATTCTATAGTGGACATCTTTATATATGTACTAGAGGCCTGGTGCATGAATTTGTGCATGGGTGGGGTCTGTCTGGCCTGCCTGATTGGGGCTGATCAGGCCAGGCTGGCTGGGGGGAGGGTATGCCAGAGGTTGGCGGGCGGCTATGCCCCCGATTGGGGTGAGGGGGCTGATTGGGCGTGGGGCCTGCTGGGGGGAGGGGCCGTGGGCGGTTGCCTGATTGGCCCCGCCCCCTGGTTGAACTCCCTGTCCAACTCCTGGTTGATCTCCCAGTCAAGGGGACAATATACATATTAGCCTTTTAGTATATAGGATATAGGATATACTAGGGGCCCAGTGCATGAATTTGGGTACCTTGAAAGGAACTCTGGGCCGCGAGGCTGCGGTGGGCACAGGGCAGGTCTCAGCCCATCCTCTGCACCCCTCCTGCCACAGCCCCGGGTTCCCTGTCTGCTGGCAGCTCCGCTCCTGCCACCACCACTTTGGCGCTGGCTCCACTTGCACCTGGAGCGATTGGGGCCGGCACCAACAGCGGGTGCGAGAAGGGGATGCCAGCCACGGTCACCCCTCAGGAGGTAGAGAAAACCTGAGGGGCAATCGGGGCGGCAGCTGCCATTGTCACCCGCTGACAGCAGGTGCGAGCACCCGGCGGGACCACAGGGCGCAGGAGCAAAGAATTTTCAGTAACCACCGGAGGCTCTCTCTAAATTTTCAGTAACCACCTGATGACAGTGACTGGTGTCCCACCTTGGTCTGGCGCCCCCACTCACCTGCTCCACCATCTCACTGTGGCTGATGCCGGCCATGTTCCGCACGCACCCCCTGGTGGTCAGTGCACGTCATAGTGACCTGTTGTTTGGTTTTTCAGTTCAGTTGTTCTGCCTTTCGGTCTATTTGTATATTAGGGTTTTATATATAGAGATTTTATGGGCTCTCTGACTATGTTCTTATAAGAGATTCAACAAAGAAATGCTCATCTTTTGTGATTCTCTTGCCCACCATCAGCTGGGACAACCTCTTGTCTGGGCTAAGATAACACCATGGTTTTGAGTACATCTCAAACCTGTTCTGTATCACACATCAGATGCCCTGGGATTTCCTCCCTCTGTGGTTCCTGGGCACTTCTTTCTTTACCAGGAAATAGCTGGCTCCAGGGGATACTGATTATCAAGCACAGAACACATATTCTCATTGTTTTGTGCTGAAACTGTAGAATCCCCAGGGACAGGGACATTGTCATCAACCTCCTTGATAGTAAGCAGATATTGTTGAGTGCCTGCCCACCTGTGTCCAGCCCAATGCTACATAAGGGACAAATACAAAACAGGTCCCTACCCTCAAGGAACTTACTGATTGGATAATGGGATCAACATAAAACAATCCACACACTTTTATTGAGCCTTGCTATATTATATGTACTCGTGCCAGGTTGTTAGGGGAATAGAAGAGGCTGAGATGCTGTTCTTCTTCTTAACACGTTAAGCCCCGTGTCATTCACCAGTGACTGACACTATACTTTTCATCCAGAAGACAAAGCAGGCTGGGTGCTTAACGTGTTAAAAGAAGCTGTAGTACATATAAATAAGAGCTATATAGAGCCCTACCCAATTTTGTTCAGTGGTTAGAGTGTCTGCCTGGAAACCAAAGAGTCTCAGGTTCAATTCTCAGTCAAGGGCATGTACCTAAATTGCAGGTTTCTCTCTCTCTCTCTCTCTTCCTCCTTCCCTTCTACTCTCTCTAAAAAACAATGGAAAATATCGACAGATGAGGATTTAAAAAAATAAAAGAGCTATCTATAATAATAAAAGCATAATATGCTAATTAGACTGAACAGCCATACATCCTTCCTGATGCCCTTCCGGATGCCCTTCCAGACGACCTTCTGGATGAAGCTGGGGCTACGAGGGCCGAGGCAAGGCGCCATGGCTGCGCATCGGGCCTCTAGTGTAGATAAAAGTTAACTAGCCACACAGGTCAATAAATATCTAGTTAACAGATAGCAAGTGTTTCAGAGATTCAGAGATTGGGTACTTTGGAGAGAAAGGTCATTCATTATGAGTCAGAATAGTTAGATAAAACTCAGAAGATGGGATACTAGTCAGTGCTTATAAAAGAGCTGGCATTTGATGAGGTGTGAAGTAGGAAGGATTTTCCAGGTGGGAAGAACTGCTTGCAAGGGGATGGTGACAATAATGACTATCTTATGGAGAAGACCAGTTGCACAGCAACACAGGAGCAGATTATGGGTGGGAATTTCAGAGAGGTGAGGGAGAGTTAAGGCTGCATACTGAGAGACCTGAAAGTTATGGACTGCGGAGCAGTAGTAAGTACTAGCGGATGGGAAAAATTTGATAATTTGTCTCTGATTAAAGGGCAGGTAAGAAGGTTTTGATTTCTGTTAGTGACAGAGTGTCCCCAGGTTCAGTCCTTGGACTTCTACTCTTCTCTATCAACACTTACACTGAGTGGCCAGATTATTATGATCTCTGAACGCATAATAATCTGGCCACTCAGAGTGTGTGTGTGTGTGTGTGTGTGTATGTATTAGAAGGGCCTGGTGCATGAATTCGTGCATGGGTGGGCTCCGGCCAGCCTGGCCAGGGGGAGGGGACATGGGCGGTTGGCCAGCCTGCCTGCTGGTCGGACTCCTGGTCGAGGGGACAATTTGCATATTAGCCTATTATATAGGATATACACTGAGTGGCCAGATTATTATGCGTTCAGAGATCATAATAATCTGGCCACTCAGTGTGTGTCTTGGTGATCTCATTTAGCTTAATGGTTTTACATTTCATTTGTATGCTGATGATGGCCAGATTTTTTAAATATAAATTTTAATATGTTTTTATTGATTTCAGAGGAAGGAAGAGGGAGAGAGAAATAGAAACATAAATGATGAGAGAGAATCATTGACTGGCTACCTCCTGCACGCCTCCTACTGGGGATTGAGCCCACAACCCAGGCATATGCCTTGGCTGGGAAATTGCACTCTGGGTTAACACTGAACCACTGAGCTATAGCAGCTGGACCAGGCTTTTTTTTTTTTTTTTTTTAAATCTCCAGTCCATATTTCTCTGAACTCTAGACCCATCTAGACCCATCTATCTGCCTATGAGATGCTTTTCTGTGGATGTTCAATAGGTAACTCAAACTTACATGTCTAAAACTGAGCTCCTGTAACCTTCCTCATCTCAATTAATGGCAACTCTCTCCTTTCAGTCACTAAGCCAACATCCTCATCACCATATTTTTACTCCTTTTTTCTCTTAACGCAGCCACATTCTATCTGCCAGTGTATCTTACAGCTCTATCTTCAGAATATAGCCAGAATGTGACCACTTCTCATTACCTACCTCTAGGACCACTATTATCTTTCACCTGAATTATTGTAGTAGGTTCCTAACTGGTCTTCCTCATTCTGCTCTTATCACCTACATCTAGTTATCAACACAGCAGTTAGAGTGATGCTTTTGTCATGTACATAAAATATCCTTTGGCTTTCCTTCTCCTATAAAGTAATAGGAGATGGCCTTCACAGCCCTATGATATGGCTCACCATTACCTTTGTCATTTCATCTCCTACTACTTTCTCTCACATTCCTTTTCCTCCAGCCACTTTGGCCTCCCTCATGTTCCCTGAATGAACCAAGCTCCTCACACTTTGGGACCTAGAATACTCTTCTCCTAGATAGGTTGGTGGCTAACTTCCTCATTTCTCTTAGGTCTTTACGCAGAAGTGACCTTTCCTTCCAGCGGCCAAAACTAGAATGATTTAAACAATAAAATAAGTAACATAGTATTGGGTTATAACTCAGAGTATAAAATAAATATACATGAGCCTGAATTCATATTAACAAATGATTGAATGAATAAATGGAGATAAACCTCTCTTACATTAATATTGCAATAATATATATATATAACTGTTCCTTCCCCCAGGAGGTGGGGCTAAAAAATTTTGAGTGTAGTCTGGACTTAGTGACTCACTTCTAAAGAATAGGTTATAGAGCCCTGCCTGGCGTGGCTCAGATGGTTGGTCATTGTCCTGTGCACTGAAAGGTTGGTGGTTTGATTCCCTGTCAGCACATGCCTGGGTTGCAGGCTTGGTCCCTGGTAGGGATGTGTAGGAGGCAGTTGATCAATGTTTCACTTTCACATAGATGTTTCTCTCTTCCTCTTCTCCTTTACTCTCTAAAATCAATTTTAAAATCTCAAAAAATAAAAGGAATAGGTTATGGTAAGGGAAAAATAGTAACTTTACAATCGAGAAACCCAGTAAGCCTAGGATGTGAGAACAAGAGCTACTCACCTCTGTGGTATTCTTTCTCAAAAACCAGTAACCCCAGTGTCATCATTGGAAAAAAAAATCAGACAAATCCATATTGAGGGACATTCTCCAAAATAGTTGGACAGTACTTCTCAACCTATCATGGCTGTGATAAATAAGGAAAGACCAAGAAATTATTATAGACCAGAGAAGATGATATCCAAATGCAATGTGGTACTCCAAATTGTGTGCTGGAACAGAAAGAGAAATGAATTGAAAAATGGTTCAATATAAAGAGTCTGGAGTTTAGTTGCTAGCAATGTACCAATGTTGGTTTCTTAATATTAACACATATACCAGAGTAATGTAAGATGATAATGTTAATTGCACTGAAATTGGGTGAGAGGTGTATAGGAATTGTTGGAACTCTCAGTATTATTATAAGTTTTTCATAAATTTTTTTTTTTTTTTAGAAAAAGAGTGACTTTTCAAAAAGGCCTTCCCTTGCCACTATCTGAAAAAAAAGTTTTTTTTTTTTTCCTTTTTGGTAGCTCATATCCCTTATTCTGCATTATTTTTCTCTTAAGCACTTATTTGTTTAATACAATATGTTTTACTAATGCTGTTTTTCATATACAATGTTAGTGCTGAGAGAATAGCGACTTTGGTCTGTTTTGCTCACATATGGGTCTTCAAGGCCCAGAACTGTGCTTTGTTTGTAGCTGGTGTTCAGTAAATAGTTATTAATGAATGAAAGAACGAATTCCTCTCCCTGACCCATGTGGCTTAGTTGGTTAAGCATTGTCCAGGGCTTTAAAAGGTCACTGGTTCCATTCCAGGTCAGGGCACATGCCCAGTTAGCAAGTTCAATCTCCAGTGGGGAGGGGTCATGCAGGAGGCAGCCGATCTCTCTCTCTCTCCCTCCTTTTCTAAAATCAATATAAACATATTTTTAAAAAATGAATTCTTCTGTTTCACCCTTTTGTCCTTAAGCTGCATGAGGGTTTTTTGTACGGGACTTCCTTTCTCTTTTGAGGTTTCTAGTGGTTTCCCGTTCCAATAGGGGAAATGACACCTTTTCTTTTCTACTTTCGCTCACACGGAAATGAGAGTCATGTCAGAGGTGGGTGTGTGCTGCTAATGTGTTCACCCACCAGTTGGAAGAACAAGTAAATGGCATCATTTACTACTTTGCTGGCAGCAGTCGCTCCTTTTGATGGTGGGGGCTGATTAATGAGAGACACCTTCTTCCCTTTACTCTCTCCCCCTGTGTTTAAACCTGTGATCCAGGACTGGCTGGTTCAAAATGACAAATGTGGAAAGTGTGTGGACAGGGAGGGAAGCATGGGACTCTTTGATGTGGACAAGTAAAACCAGTGAAGGAAAATTCATTTAATCTTGAATACATACCGAACACTAAAAACTTGAAGGGTGAAGACAGTGGGAATGTGGACTGGTTTAACAAATTCTAGTCAGTAGAACCTGACAGCACTACTTGACCTCAAGGGGACTAAACTTAGGACAAACTAAAGAAAACCTACATCACACAATGAGTAGTAAATACGTTAGTTAAAAGTATGAATTAAGCCTTAGCCAGTTTTCTCAGTGGCAGAGTTTCGACCCCTGGATCACAGGTTTGGTTCCTGGTCAAAGCCATGTACCTTGGTTGCGGGTTTGCTCCCACTCCCCTCTCCTCTGCTCAGGGTGCGTGTGGAGACCAGTCCATGTGTGTGTCTCACGTCAGTATTTCTCTCTCTGCCTCCCTCCTTTTCACTCTCAGTAAAAATCAATGGAAAAAATATCCTTGAGTGAGGATTTTTTTAAAAAAGTATGAGTTAAAAAATGTTTTTAGAAAAATGTGTGGACGATAATGGTGTAATGGGCAAGAGATATAAAGAGGGATTTGGGGACTTCCATTGAAACATCATGTAGAAGGACCAACCTCTTCCATATTCAGTGCCCATTCCAGGAAGTCCTATGGTTTCTCTGATACTTTTATGGAGGAGGTTTTGGGTGGAGAATTGTATTGTCAGTACCTCTTCAGGTGCAAGAGGTGGGGGAATGTTGGAAGAGAGATGAGTCTGACAAAGCTCTGGAGGACTGGGGCAGCACCTGATTTTTCCTGGGTTGGATCTTGATTTATCTTATATATTTAAAGCCTCCAAATAACACACTTCCCAAAGAATGGAGTCACGCTGATTTGAGGCCTGAAGAAGTCATCAGGAATAACAAAACTGTAAAATAAAAGATATTTCCCTTGTGCCTAACACTCTTGATCTCCTATTGTTTTCAGATTCCCCTGTTTGAGCCCAAAGATGCAGCAGTTTTGCTTTCTGGTTTTGATGCTGTGCCCGTCACACCTGTGGTGCTTCTGAACAAAGGCTTGCTCCCTGCTGGGCACAGGAATAGGGCTTAGGCCTAGGGCTAGATTTGTTTTGGAGACAAATAAGCAGAGTATCTTGCATCCCCTTCCATTTTGCTGTCTTAAGGCAGAGGCCAAGGGTCCCCTCCCTTTGCAAGTAGAGCAGAATGTACTTTCTTAAAAACTATTCAGATATCACAGTCAGGTTCAATTATCTGCAGAAATAAGACATATAAAAGGAAAACTTACAAAGGAGAAATTGTGTACCAAATAACAGGCTACATTTTTGTAAAAAAAAAAAATTTTCTTTTTTAAGGCCATCCTGTTTAAAGTCTGAGTATCCAGGAAAGAAGAAAAATAAACCAAACTATTTACAGATTCTTGAATGTAAAACTGAAATATCAGTGATCATATGCTCTTTACTAGCAATGCATCCTGCCAGGGGCTTTCCCTCTTTGACCTTCTTCCTAAACTCTACTCTCCCACCCTCATTAGACGGTCAGGCAAGGAAGATGGCCTCAAAAACCTTAGGTGCTATAAAGTCCTGAGATCTGCCTGTCTGCTGCTCCAGCCAAACTAGATGGCTTAAGTTCTCACACAGCTGACTTATTCCCATCTCTGGGCCATGGTATGAACCCTTTTCCCCATCTACAGGGTCATATTACAATCAGACGTTTTCTCACCATCTGTCGGTCAGAAGTCCAGATACTGGTTAACTGGGTCTTCTGCTTAGGGTCTCATTAGCTAAAATCAGGGTGTCACCAGGTTGTGTTCCTTTCTGGGGGCTTTGGGGAAGCATCTGCTTTCAAGATCATTCTGGTTGTTGCTAATATGTCTTTGGAATCAATTCCTAGGAACCAGATTTCTTGTCAAAGGTAAATGTAGCTATAACTTTATTAGATGTTGCCAAATTCCCTTTTTTCAGGGTTGTATCATTTTGCATTTCCATCAGCTTTCTACGTAAGTGCCTGTTTTCCTAAAGTCTCACCTGCAGATAGTGAGAAATGGTTTCCTATTGTAGTTCTCATGTTCTGAGTGAAGGTGAGCATCTTTTTATATGGTTAATGGCCATTTTTATATTTTTCTGTGAACTGCCTATTCATATCTTCAGTCCTATTTTCTATAGGATTATTGGTCTCTTTATTCTTTATTTTTAAAAGCTCTTTATATATTAGGGATATTAACACTGTCTATAATAACCTGTCGCGACCCACAGGTTAAGAACTGCTAGCAGAGTCGCCTAAGGCCATCGGAAAACACAGATATTTACATTATGATTCATAACAGTAGCAAAATTACAGTTATGAAGTAGCAACAAAAATAATTTTATGGTTGGGGGTCACCACAACATGAGGAACTGTATTAAAGGGTTGCGGCATTAGAAAGGTTGAGAACCACTGCTCTAGAGGTAGCAGGTAATCAGAGGTGTGCAGTCTAAAGGAGCTCAGGTCAGAAAGAATACTTTAGATTGAGATACTGATCTCTTGTGTCAGGTGCTGCCACTAAATCTCATGAGATAAGGAGTAAGAAGCACCAGTGGTTGTCACTGGGTGGGAGTAGAATGGGGTAGGCTGTGGAGTGTGAGGTGAGGTATATTCAAGCGTAGACAACCGTTGAGAAGTTTCTCAATATAAGAAAAAGAAGAGGAAATTAGAAAAGGTAGTACTACTCAGAAGGCATGTATAGAAATTTTTCTTTATATCTTTGTAATAATTTGAGGTAAAATTCACATAATATAAAGTTGATCATTTTTAAGTGAGCAATTCAGTGGCATTTAGTACATTTGCAATCACCATCTCTAGTTACAAAACAATTTCATCACCCCAAAGGGAAACCCCATACCTATTAAGGAGTTATTCCCCATTACTTCCTCTCCCTATCCCTTGTCAACCAACAAACTCCTTTTTAAAAAAATATGTGTTTTATTGATTTTTTATAGAGAGGAAGGGAGAGGGATAGAGAGTTAGAAACATTGATGAGATAGAAACATCATGAGACAGAAACATCAGTCAGCTGCCTCGTGCACACCTCCCACTGAGGATGTACGCGGGTACATGCCCTTGACCTGAATCCAACCTGGGACCCTTCAGTCCGCAGGCTGGCGCTCTATCCACTGAGCCAAACTGGTTAGGGCAACCACCAAACTTTTTTCTGTCTTTATGGATTTACCTGTTCTGGATATTTCATTTAAATGGAGTCATATAATATGTGACTTTTCTGTGTCTTGTTTCTTTCACTTAGCATAATGTTTTCAAAGTTCACCCATGTTGAAGAAACTGGAGACTGTGTGTAAATGCTGATGGCCTAGTACACAGGGGCAGGTGGAAAATTCAGGAGAGAGGGTGGGTAAGAAGAAGTAAGGTACTTCAAAAGGTGGACACCATCCATTAGGAAGTAGGAAGTTAGGGAGACCCCATCTGATAACTTTTTTGTGCTCTATTGTGTAGAAGGTCAGGCCTCCACTAAATGGGGAATTAGGGTTCTCTGGGAGAGTATATTATCTGAACTAGTGATTGAATAGAGGGGGAAAGCATGCTAACTAGAAAAATGTGATTATGATTGGTGGGTAGAACTAGATACTTTTAATCTTTACCTACTGTTTATTTCACAAAAGATGTTTTAGGGGAAGATCTCCAAATGTTGCATAGTCACAGAGGGAATATTTCTTGTTTTTTGCTCCCTTCCTCCAAGACAGTGTTCTAGCCATATGAGAGCTTGGGGTCCTGCCACAAATAGCAGCTTCAAAAGTCTGTAAAGTTTTTTGTTGGTTTCTTCTGAAGCAGACACTGAGACAGAGGTTAGGGTGTAGTATATTTAGTAGGGATTAACATCTGTGAAAGGAAGGAGGAGGAAGCAAGACTGGACAGAGGAAGAAGTCAAACTGATGCAAACCCAATGAAGCCATGGGAATTAAGTAGTGTCCTTCATATTGTACTAATTTAAGCCAAAATGGTTAGGTTTTTATACCCATGCCTGGTTCAGTCACAGTTATAGGCTGCCCCCAAAGGTCATGGTCATGACCTTGACCAAAGTAGCTCTCTGCAGATGAGACAGACACTAAAGGAACTGACACTATAGGTTACCTGATGACTGAAGCAAATCTTTCCTTGAAGGGGGAATATGGGCATATCTGGTAGTCTAGCTGAGAGTCCAGCTGGAAAAGCTTGAAGTTAAAGCATGTAGGTAGCCCTGACTGGTTTGGCTCAGTGGATAGAGTATCAGCCTGCAGACTGAAGAGTCCCAGGTTCGATTCCGGTCAAGGGCATGTACCTTGGTTGCAGGCACATCCCTAGCAGGGCGTGTGCAGGAGGCAGCTGATAGATGTTTCTCTCTCATCGATGTTTCTAACTCTCTATCCCTCTCCCTTCCACTCTGTAAAAAATCAATAAAATATATATTTTTAAAAAGGCATGTAGGTAGTAGACTTCTTCAGGACTACTTTTCCCATCATTGCCTGGAAATTGTTCTTAGAAGCTGAGTTGATGGAAAGGAGCTGGGTGGGCTGGTAGAGTTGGCACAGCAAGTTACACTCTACTTCTCAGGTAATGAGCTGAGCCCTGGCATTTGAGGACATGGACATATATTTCCATGGGTAGTGAAATCTCATTTATTAGAGCCTTTATTCTCAATCAACTGACTAGGAGTGTTTTGGATTTAAAAAATGCTTCATGATTTTTTTTTTACTTTACTATTCTTTGTCAGAGAAATGACAAAAAGGAAAGGGCACTTAGTCAGTAGTCAGCAAATGTTTGCTGAATGAGTGAATGAAGAACCATTGTGGGGAAAGAAGCAGCAGGAAGCAGAGGGTCAGAATTCTGTGTCATCTTTTCAGAGTCTACACTCCAAAGGTAGCAGCTTGACAGGCTTAATAATAGCTGAAAATGGAAAGAGAGGGTAAAGGATAGAGCCTGGAGCAGAGGTGTAATGGTCCAGGATCGGGTAAGGAGGTTCCCCAGTTATGGTAGACATGGGTGCCAACTGCTTCAGCTTCTTTGTTAGGAAAAGAGAGTGGGCACTGGAAGTGGCTGACTGGCTGGATACTTGCCATATGTAGCCATTTGGACACGGAGGAAGTGGTCTGGTAACCTTTACCCTGAAGAGGCTTTTCCACTCCTCATTGTTTGAGAACTGTGTGGCCTTTCCCTACTTCTGACAGCACCCTTGCATAGCTTCACTGCCTCTTCCCCAGGAGCTTAAAACAGTATGTTATCCATGCTGGTCCATCGATTGCCCCCTATTCCCATAAGCTCTTGTTTCACCTCAGCGAGCCAGGCCTATAGTTCTTCATCTCCATCTTGGTATTTAGAGTCTCTCAGTGTCCTTGTGGCCTCACTATCCTCAACACAGCATGGACCCCATGACAGCTGTCATTTCCATGATACTACTTATTGCCAGCCCCCTTGATTTACTCACCTTGTTGTCATGTGGGAAAAAAGGTGGGACTGTAGCATGATTTTGGATTAGGAATGAAGAAATGGCTCTGGGGTGGAAGATGGTCCTGGGGTCTGGGCTGGTGTTCATGTCTGATTGCTAGGCCTAGGAATAGAGTTGGAGCTGGGAGAGGGGAGAAGTAATAAAGCCTATAAGTATAATACTTTATTATTATTTTAACAACTCTCATTTATCTAGAAGCTAAACTTGGCAAATTGCTTCTGCATTTGTTATTTCATTTGAGTCAGTTCTTACCTCTTTTCTGACTCCTTTGCTCCCTCCTACCTTTTAACTTTATGTAGTAAATTATGCCATAAATATTGTTTTATTCTCTCTCAGCTTTTTGCCTTAGATTTCTGTCTCCAGCCCTCATTGCCATGCAGATGACCTCCAAGCCTGTGTTTCCAGCCTCACCCTCAGAATCCCCATCCCATATTTTCAGCTGCCTGGTATTTAATCTTCATGTCCCACTCGTGCTCTACACACTTTTAAACCAAACTCATGATAATTTCGTTCAAAACCCATTCTTCATATTTAATTATGGCATTGTCATTCTCCCAGTTATCTCATCTTGAAACTTTGGCATCTCCCACTCCCCTTTTCCCGTAGCCCAGTCTCATCAGTCACCTTGCTTTGCCATGTCCCATTATTTATTTTCATTCACACTGTTCCATCTTGTTCCTACCCTATGACTTCTTACTGGGCTTCTTTCCCAGTTCCCCAACTCCAGGTATGTCTGCCTCCAGGTGCAGCCTATACATATCGACCACTGAATCTGTCTGTCTAAACCATTGTTCTTATTATAACACTAGTGGCCTGGTGCACGAAATTCCCTCAGCCCGGCCTGCACCCTCTCCAATCTGGGACATCCCTCTCACAATCCGGGACTGCTGTCTTCTAATGGCTCGCTCACCTGCCTGCCTGCCTGCCTGCCTGCCTGCCTGATTGCCCCCAACTGCCCCCCTTCTGGCCTGATCACTCCCAACTGCCCTCCCCTGCCAGCCTGATGGCCCTAACTGCCCTCTCCTGCTGGTCTGATTGCTCCAACTGCCCTCCTCTGCTGGCCTGATTGCCCCCAACTGCCCTCCCCCACTGGCCTGATCTCACCCCTAACTGCTTGCTCTCCTGCCGGCCTGATCTCACCCCTAACTGCTTGCTCCCCTGCTGGCCTGATCGCCCTTAACTGCCTCTGCCTTGGCCCCCACCACCGTGACTTTGTCTGGAAGGAAGTCAGACATCTGGAAGATGTCTGGTTGACCCGGTCTAATAGCATATTACCCTTTCATTAGTATAGATGATTTTTCCCTGAAGAAATTGAAATGTATCCCCATTGCCTAGAGAGTTAATTTCTAACTTCTCAACCTGGATTGTGAAGCTCCACAACCTCTTTCTTTCCTCCCCATCTTCCATGATCCTCTCCATGAACATTCCCCTTGTTTTCTAGCTACTCTGTTTCCTAGATATGTCCTGGATTTTTCTTCTTTTCTGCCTTTGTTCATGTTACTTTTCTTCCTGAAGCTTCTTTTTTACTCTCTATTTCTCCACTCTCTTGCCCTTTAGCCTACTTAATTTCTACCTGTTAAAGTCATATTGATTTATATCCACTGCTATAGAATACTGTGACACTGTTGAAAAATGAAGTAGATGTACATGTGCTGACACGAAGTGATATTGAAGGCATACTGCTAGATGATAAAAAAAATGCTATATAACCACATATGTGGTATGATTCCATTGTTGAAAAAATTACTAGTATTAAATATGTATGAATGTACATAGAGAAAAAATTGAAAAACTGTTCTGTTAATCATTATTCTTAAAGAAAAGTGATGATTATAGGCATTATAGGATGATTATATATTTCTGTAATGTTTATTTTTAAAATATAATGATTGTCCAGTTAGGATGGTGGCGTAGGTAAATGCGGTACTGGAATCCTTCCACAACCACCTCAGAATTACAACTAAACTGTAGAACAACCATCATTTAGAACCTCCTGAAATCTAGCAGAACAGAAATCCTTCAACTAAGGATAGGACACATCAAGACTGGTAGGGGCTGAGATGCAGAACAGGCTGGTCCCACACCCACTTGTGGCAGTTAAAAATCAAGAAGGATATCTCCATTTCAATGGCCACCTCTGAGGAGTGAGGTGTCCCAGCTCCACACCAGGCTCCACAGCCCAGGGTTCCAGTGCCAGGAAGAGAGATCCAATAACTTAGGGCTGTAAAAACCAGCAGGGATGTGGTTGAGTGAGACAGAGGGCTGCTGGAGTCTCAGGCATTCCTCTTATAGGACCTATGCATAGACTTACTTGAACTCACTTGCTCTAAGCTCCAGTGCTGGGGGAGCAGCTGGAAATATCCCAGGGACATACAGAAAGGAATGGAATTGTCTGGCATCAGGGCAAGAGCTGGAGGGGCAGCTTTCTCTCAGATGAAAGTGCTGGCAGAGGCCATTGTTTCTTTCCAGAGCCCTCCCCACACAGAGCCAGCAGATAGGAGTCATACATGAGTTTCCATCAACCTGGCTCACACTATTTGCCCATTCCTGGTGATTCCCTGACACTCCTCTGTCACACAACTTGCACCCATCCAAACCATTTCCAATGCTTTTTGTCATACTAATGGCTTGTCTGGGCTTATGCTTCAGACTTTATTAAAATCTTTCAAGCAAATAGCATCTGGCCTCGGTGTGACCCATACTTCTCACTAAGTGGCACCATGCTCAGCACTAGCAGAGGATGACTTTGGTTCAGAGCTTGGCCTCTCCTGGGCACCTCCAAGCCCATCTGCAGATCTCTTTGTGGCACATGCTGGTTGGCCTCAGGTGGGACACAGGTGACAGCTGACCTTGGCCTACACATTTCTGAAGGCCCCAGAGCCACCTCCACAAGCAACACATTCAAGGGGTGAATTCAGTAGGCACCAGAGCCTCGCTGAATGAAGTCCTTCTCCAGGGGTGCCGTGGGCCCTTGCACAGCTGATCCTCCATGGTGGTTGCAACCAGTCCTTGCAGCCGATTGTAATGCCAGCAGCAATCAAGGCTCAACTACAATAGAAGGGTGTACACAGTCCACATTGTGGGCACACCTGGAGTTCCCAGCTCAGTTGACCTGAGATACTCGGTCACTCGACCCTATAGAAGACCTACTACATAAGGCTACCCTACCAAGTCTGGGAGACATAGCAGCTCTATCTAATACATAGGAACAAACAAAGGGAAGCTGTCAAAATGAGGAGACAAAGAAACAGGTCCCAAAGTAAAGAACAGAATTCCAAAATAAAGAACTAAACAAAATGGATTCTATCAGATGCAGAGTTCAAAACATTGGTTATAAGGATGCTTAGTGAACTTAGGAGACGAGTAGATTACCTTAGTGGAATATCAACAAAGAGTTAGGAAACATTAAAAATGGAACTAGAGGAGATGGAAGATGGCTGCCGATGGGAAGGTAGACTGCAAGATAGTGTGTGAGTGAGAAAACAAAGGGAGAGTGTGTGGTCGCACGGGGAGTGTTTGTTTGTGAGTTGAGGGACAGCTATGCTCTAGGAGACTGTGGGGGACTGTCGGACGGGGCTCCCCTGACCAAGCAGCCCCAACTGCTGCTGGGTTCCCTTCCAGAGCGACCAGCTTGGATGCGAAGACCACGCCATCTTGAAGGAAAAGTGGATGTTATCAGGAGCCTGAAAAGCCTCTACAACTACGGCATCCACGAAACAACTGTGAACCCGAGAACACAGGTCCCCAATTGGCGCAAGCATGCAGATTCAGAGGAGCTCTACACTCCACCACAGAAAGGAGAGAGAGAACTACATAACCAGACACACGAAGAAGAGAGAACATGGGGAGACAAAGAAACAGCCTGCATATGAAAGAAAAGCAGGCATCACCAGAAAAGGAAGTAAATGAAATGGAGGCAAGCAACCTGTCAGAGAAAGAATTCAGAGAAATGGTTATAAGGTGGATGAAAAGAATGGAAGACTAATTCAACAATATGTGTAAGAACCAAGAGGAAATGAAGAAGAACCAAGAAGAAATGGAAAATGACATCGCTGCTATAAAGAACTCAATAGGAAGCATCAACAATAGACTCAATAGGAAGCATCAACAGAGGACCGCATCAGTAAGCTAGAAGACAAGGTAGGAAAAAACACCCAAGTAGAGCAGCTTCTAGAAAAAAAAAATTAAAAAGCAGGAGGAGAGCCTAAGGGAACTTTGGGACAACATGCAATGAAATAACATCCACATAATGGGGGTGGTGACAGAAGGAGAGGAAACTGAGCAAGGAATAGAAAACCTGTTTGAAGAAATAATGACAGAAAACTTCCCTGATATAGGGAAGAAAAAAACAACACAAATCCAAGAAGCTCACAAGAGTCCCAAGCAAAATGAACCCCAAAAGACCGACACCAAGGCACATTATAATTAAACTGGCAAGCTCCAACAACAAAGTAAGAATCTTAAAAGCGGCCAGAGAGAGACAGACAGTTACCTACAAAGGATCCCTCATCAGACTAGAGACTGGTTTCTCAACAGAAACACATCAGGCCAGAAAGGAATGGAATGAAATATATAAAGTCTTGCAAAGGAAAGGTCTGAATCCAAGAATACTGTACCCAGCAAGGCTATCAATCAAAATTGAGGGTGAAATCAGGAGCTTCACAGATAGGAAAGGACTAAGGGAGTTTATTACCACCAAACCAGCAATGCAAGAAATGCTAAAGAGTCTGCTGTAAAGAAAAGAAATAGGAAGCGAAGAAGGAACACAGGGGTAAAGAATAAAAATGGTGACAAACAAATACCTATCAATAATAAATTTAAATGTAAATGGATTAAATGCCCCAATCAAAAGACATAGGGTAACAGATTGGATAAGAAATCACAACCCATATATCTGCTGTCTACAAGAAACCCACCTCAGGAAAAAAAACAGCACACAGACTGAGGATGAAGGGATAGAAAAAGGTTTTTCAGGTGAATGGAAATGAAAAAAAAAGCTGGGGAAGCAATACTTATATCTGTCAAATTAGATCTCAAAGTGAAGGACATAAAAAGAGATAAGGAAGGCCACTTCATAATACTAAAGGGAGCAATCCAACAAGAAGAAATAACTCTGGTAAACATATATGCACCCAATACAGGAACACCCAAATATATAAAGAAAACTCCTGGAAGATATCAAGTGAGAGATTGACAGCAATACAATCATAGTAGGAGACTTTAATACCCCACTATCACCATTGGACAAATCCTCCAAACAAAAAATCAGCAAAGAAACATCAATCCTAAATGACTCACTAGACCAGATGGAATTAATTGACATCTTCAGAACATTTCACCCCAAAGCCACAGAATATACATTCTTATCAAGTACACATGGGTCATTTTCAAAGATAGACCATATATTGGGTCACAGGCAAAGTCTCTTCAAATTCAAGAAGATAGAAATCATATCAAACATCTTCTCATATCACAGTGGCATAAAACTGGAAATCAACTACAATAAAAACAATCCATAAAAATCAAACACAGGAGACTAAACAGCTTGCTATTAAACAATGACTGGGTTCCCAGAGAGATCAAGAAAGAAATAAAAAACATCATGGCAACAAATGACAATGAAAATACAACAATCCAAAATCTATGGGACACAGCAAAAGCAGTCTTCAGAGGGAAGCTTGTAGCTCTACAAGCCTACTGCACAAAACAAGAAACAAAGGTAATAAATTACCTAACCCTACAACTCAAAGAGTTAGAAAGCGAGCAACAAGAAAATCCCAGCCCCGTGTAAGCAGAAGGAAGGAAATAATAAAGATCAGAGCAGAGATAAATGACATAGAGACAAAAAAACAATACAAAAGATCAACAAAACCAAGAGCTGGTTCTTTGAAAGGATAAACAAGATTGATGAACCTCTAGCCAGGCTCACCAAGAAGCAAAGAGAGAGGACCCAAATAAACAAAATCAGAAATGAAAGAGGAGAAATAACAACAGACCCCACCGAAATACAAAGGATTGTTAAAAAATACTATGAACAACTCTATTCCAATAAACTGGACAACCTGGAGGAAATGGACATATTCCTAGAAAAATATAACCTTCCAAACCTCAATCAGGAAGAATCTAAACAGCTCAACAGGCCAATAATTATGGAAGAAATTGAAGCAGTCATCAAAAAGCTTCCAGCAAACAAAAGCCTGGGGCCAGATGGCTTCACAGGGGAGTTTTACCAAACATTCAAGAAAGAACTAAACCCTATCCTTCTCAGACTATTCCAAAAAATTCAAGAGGAACGCATGCTTCCAAGCTCATTCTGTGAAGCCAGCACCACCCTAATACCAAAACCAGATAAAGACAACACAATGAAAGAGAATTACAGGCCAGTATCCCTCATGAACATAGATAACAAAATCCTCAACAAAATTCTAGCAAATCGGATCCAGCAGTACATCAGAAAGATCATACACCATGACCAAGTAGGATTTATCCTAGAAATGGAAGGATGGTAAAATATCCACAAATCAATAAACGTGATACATCAAATAAACAAATTGAGAGATAAAAATCACATAGTCATATCAATTGATGCAGAAAAAGCATTTGACAAAATCAACACCCTTTCTTGATAAAAACTCTCTGCAAGGTGAGACTAGTAGGATCATACCTCAACATAATAAAAGCCATATATGATAAACCCACTGCCAACATCATACTCAAGGGGCAAAAACTAAAACCATTTCCCCTAAGAACAGGAACAAGACAGGGATGCCCGCTCTCACCACTCCTGTTTGACATAGTACTGGAAGTACTAGCCATTGCAACTAGACAAGAAGAAGAAATTAAAGGCATCCAAATTGGAAAAGAAGAAGTAAAGCTGTCCTTATTTGCAGATGACATGATATTGTACATAAGAAACCCTAAAGACTCCATCAAAAAACTTAATAGACTTAATAAATGAATTAGGCAATGTAGCAGGATACAAAATTAATGCCAAGAAATCTATGGCATCTGTATACACCAATAGTGAACTTACAGAAAGAGAGACTAAAATAGCAATCCCATTTACCATCACACCAAAAAAAATTAAGATACCTAGGAATAAACTTAACTAAGGAGGTAAAAGACCTATATGCGGAAAACTACAGGACACTGAAAAAAGAGATAGAGGAAGACATAAACAGATGGGAGAATATACCATGTTCATGGATTGAGAGAATCAACATCATTAAAATGTCCATACTACCCAAAGCAATCTATAGATTGAATGCACTCCCCATTAAAATACCAACAGCATATTTCATAGACCTAGAAAGAACTCTCCAAAAATTCATCTGGAATAAAAAAAAAGGCCCCGAATATCCACAGCAAGCCTGAGAAAGAAGAACAAAGTAAGTGGGATCTCAATACCAGATTTCAAGCTGTATTACAAGGCCACTCTTCTCAAAACAGCCTGGTACTGGCACAAGAACAGACATATAGACCAATGTCTGTTCTGAATAGAATAGAGAACCCAGAAATTGACCCAAACCACTATGCTCAATTAATATTTGACAAAGGAGGCATGGACATACAATGGAGTCAAGACAGTCTCTTCAATAAATGGTGTTGGGAAAATTGGACAGATACATGCAAAAAAATGAAACTAGACCACCAACTTACACCATACACAAAAATAAACTCAAAATGGATAAAGGACTTAAACATAAGATGGGAAATGATAAAAATACTAGAGGAATTCACAGGCAGAGAAATCTCAGACATATGCTGAAACAGTTTCTTCCTAGGGCATTGGAGACTAAAGAGAAAATAAACAAATGGGACTACATCAAAATAAAAGGCTTTTGCATAGCAAAAGAAACCATCAACAAAACAACAGGAAAGCCCACTGTATGGGAGAACATATTTGCAAATGTTATCACTGATAAAGGTTCAATCTCCAACATCTACAGGGAACTTCTACAACTTAATAAAAGATAAATGATCCAATAAAAAAATGGGCAACGGACCTAAATAGAATCTTTTCGAAAGAAGACAGAAGGAAGGCCAAGAGACATGTGAAAACATGCTCAAAGTCACTAATTATCTGAGAGATGCAAATCAAAACAACAATGTGGTACCATCTCACACCTGTCAGAATGGCAATCATCAGCAAATCAACAAGTGCAGGCGAGGATGTGGAGTAAAAGGAACCCTCGTGCACTGCTGGTGGGAATGCAGACTGGTGCAACCACTGTGGAGAACAGTATGGAGTTTCCTCAAAAAACTAAAAATGGAACTCCCATTTGACCCAGTAATCCCACTTCTAGGAATATATCCCAAGAAACTAGAAATACCAACCAGAAAGGATATATGCACCCCTATGTTCATAGCAGCACAATTCACCATAGCTAAGATTTGGAAACAGCCTAAATGCCCATCAGCAGATGAGTGGATTAGAAAACTATGGTACATCTACACAGTGGAATACTATGCTGCTATAAAAAGAAGGGACTATTACCATTTGTAGCAGCATGGATGGACCTGGAGAGCATTATGTTAAGTGAAATAAGCCAGGCAATGAAAGAAAAATACCACATGATATCACTCATTTATAGAAAATAAAGAAGATTATAACCTGATGAACAAAAAGATAGATACAGAGGCAGTAAAGAACCGAACAGACTGTCAGATTACAGCGGGATGACTGGGGAGTGTTGGGGCGGGAGAAGGGGGGCGGGGGCGGGAGATCAACCAAAGGACTTGTGTGCATGCATATAAGCACAACCAGTGGACACAAGACATTGGGGGAGTGGGATGAGGGCATGCGACAGGGGAAGGGGAGGCTGGGGGAAGGTCAAATGGAAAAAAAGGAGATATATGTATTACTATATATAATACTTTAAACAATAAAAATAAATTTAAAAAATGGAACTAGAAAACATAAAAAAGAACCAGTCAGAAATGAAAAGTACATTAACTGAAATGGAAAATCCATTACAGGGAATCAACAAGGGTAGATGAAGCAGAGGACCAAATCAGAGATTTGGAGGATAAGGAAGCAGAAAATGCCCAATCAGAACAGCAAAAAGGAAAAAGAATTTAAAAAATGAAGATACTATAAGGAGTCTCTGGAACAACTTCAAGTGTACCAACATTTGAATAATGGTGGTGCCAGAAGGGGAAGAGAGAGTAAGGAATTGAAAACCTATGTGAAAAAAAAAATGACAGAAAATTTCCTAACCTGGTGAAAAAAATAGACATAAAAGTTCAGGAAGTGTGGAGAATCCCAAACAAGTTGAACCCAAAGAGTACCACATCAAGAGACAACGTAATTGAAATGCAAAAGGTTAAAGACAAAGAGAATCTTAAAAGCAGTGCAGTTAGTTATCTACAAGGAAGCTCCCATAAAACTGTTGGCTGGTTTCTTAACAAATTTTGCAGGCCAGAAGGGATTGGCAAAACATTTTCAGTGATGAAAAGCAAGGACCTACAACCAAGATTACTCTACCCAGCAAAGCTATCATTTAGAATTGAAGACAGATAAAGAGTTTCTCAGACAAGAAAAAGCTAAAGAAGTTCATCACCATCAAACCAGTATTCCAAGAAATGTTAAAGTGTGTTTTTTAAGATGGGAGGGAGATTGGGGAAATTCGTGAAAAACGTGAAGGGGTTAAGAGGTACAGCTTGGTAGTTATAGAATAGTCACAGGGATGTAAAGTGCAGCATAGGGAATATAGTCAATAATAATGTAATAACTTAGGTGTCAGATGGGTAATAGATTTATCATGGAGATAACTTAGTAAGTTATATAATGTCTAATCACTTGGTTGTACACCTAAAACTAATAGAATATTGTGTGTCAACTGTAATTGAAAATAAATTCTTTAAAGTAAAAAAATATATAATAGTTGTATATTTCTGTTGTAATCAGGAAACATAAAGCATAAAGCACAAAGTTTCTCCCAGTGGCAGGTGCTCTTACTCAACCCCCCTCCCCCCCCCCCATCACACACTCTCACATGAAGCTCACATCAAGGCTCATTTTATAGTAATTTATAGATTTGTTTAAGTCCCCTCTTCTTGTTCCTGAATCAGTAGTAGTTGGTATCATTTGAATCCTTGAGCCCTTAGAGGGCCTGGCCAAATGCCCATGATCAGTGGCTGCTTCATCAGTGTTTATTGAGCTGGGCTGCCATGCTCCAGGAATATCTGGGTATCCTGGGGCTTTAGTGCTCCTGTGGTTTGGGAGGGACTAAAGCCCCTCCTTTTTTCCTCAGCAGGAGCTGTATGCTTGCCTTCTGGGGATATCAAATGGCTCTTAATTCATGACCAGCTTCCTGACGAGGATTCGCAGTGATTATGATTGATAAGAATGTGATTGGAAATCTCATCTATGTTCTTACTGATTCCTGGAGGAATCTATTCTCACAGAGTATCGTAGGCTTTAACCTAGCATTAAATGAATTCAATTCAGCAATCCATTGAGACATAAAGTAATTGAAATGTGGATTGGTGTCAGCCAAGAGTGGCAGGAGGAAATGATGAAAGTGTTTTTTGGCAAAAGAGGCTGAATTATCTATCCCCTGGGGGATCCATTATTCTACCAGTCCTCCAATTCTTCTGTTGAGCTTTAGGATATCTGCTTCAAGGTACTTCCAGGACTCAAGTTGTCATAAATTCTGGTCTTTTTTTTTTTTCTTCTTGTTGTTTTTGTTTGTTTGTTTTTTAGATTCTGGTGTTTGCATCAAGGGACTTTCGTAACATATAATGAGAGACTTTTCTTTTGGCCTAATTTGATTTCATGGGAGTAAGTAGCAGAGGTGTTGACAGTTAGAATTTGTTGTCTCTGAAGTACTGTCAGGCCCAGCATGTCCTCAGCCTGGCTCAGAGACAGAGGGAAGGAGTTAGTGTCTGGTAGTGGAAGAAGAAATGTTTTTGAAGTCAGACAAACAACCAGCTACTTTAGGCAGGATCCAGAATGTCTGGCAGTTTGATGTTTGCTTAATATTTGTTGAGTTGGACTAGTTGTATAATCAAAGTATTCTCATCTGTAAAATGGGAATACCTACCCCGCATGATTGTTGTGAAAATGAAATGAGATATATAGAGCAGCTATTCCAGTGCCTAGCACCAATTGGCAATCGGTAACTGCTATTTTCCTCTTTACCATGCTACAATGAGAATGGCTAGGGCTGATCTCACTTTTTAGCAGATGTTGCATCTGTTCCCATCTAGGGTTGTCTTTTGTGGTCCTTGTTGCTACCTACATGGTCTATGAAGGCTCTGTTAACATAAGTGGCTCATTGCAAAACAGTGTGGTACAGTGGAGAGAGCCAAAGGCTAGGGCAAATTATTTGAGCTCTTTGTCATCTATTTTCTTATCTGCAAAAAAAGAGTAATATTTACTCTGTCTAGAATTTATATTGTAGTCCAAATTAGTTCTTTCTGTGAGGACATTGTCCTACTCCCATTGTTCTTGAGGGTTGCTGTGTCCTGTTGCATGCCTTTCCTCCTATTGCCCTGCCTGGACTCATTTTATCTCTTGAATGTCTGTCTTAGGACAGGAATTTATCAAGTGAACTATCATTGATACCATATTGTAATAGCAGTGGTTAATGCTGTGCTTAAAGTGTGGTAGTAAAACTCTTTTATGAGGCTGCCTGCTAACTGAAAATTAAGTAGCTTTTAGTAAAATACATGTATGTATAAAAGAGTATTTAAACATAAATTAAAATTTATTTAAACTCTCTATGGGTGCAGAATTGGGGAAAACAAATATAATATCTACCTGGCTACTTTGGTTACAGGACCTAAACATTAAATGTAATTTTGAGTGTCTTGGAAGTTAAAAGAAAAAGGGAAATATAATGAATCACATAATTATCATCTAATAAAATAGCCAATAATTATATTGGTTGTCTGCTGAGAAAGAAACTTTTTCCTGCTACTAGTAAAAACAGATCTAAAAACATGTTTATACTACATTAAACAATGTGCTGGACAGTGTCTTTATTTTCAGAAATGTAGAAATGTTTGTGTTTTTTACAGTTCATACTTATATATAGATCCTGAGCAAAAACTATGGTTGAATGAATGGGGTTGAATGAATTTGTTTTGTAAGGGAAAAATCCAGCGAGCATTCTTTTGTTTTAACTAGGATATGATAAAGAATCCACTAAGCAGAATGATAAAAAAGAGCCTGTCCTTTTGAATTCCTTCCTCAGATATCTGCTCTGTCAAGGTTGGTTTTGGCAGGGTCTTGAATAGTAGTCAGATTAAGATTGAAAACTCTAGTTAGGACTTGGCACATTTTAATTAGTCAGTGTTTCATCTTTGAAGACAAACTTAGCCCACAGCTCTTTATGTAGAATGATCCATTTGTGTTCATACTGTATGCATTGTGGCAATGTTGGAATGGACACATGTTGACTTTTTAATTAATTGTTTAACTGTTTTCATTAGTGTGTCCAATGGGTGATAAAATCTGTATCCAGCAAGTCTTGTGTTTATAGCTTTATTTGGAGACAAATATATTATTTGCAATCCATTGCCAAGTGTAATAACATGCACCAACAGCCCACTCCTCCCCTATTGAAAATAGTGGCCTTCAGTTACATAACAAATTCTTTGAGATTAGAAGTATAAATATGGGCCTAGGAGACTTGCTCAGAAATGTTAGTTGTGGCTATCTGTGAGAAGATAGATAGTCCAGGTTTTCCTATCTGTTCTCTTTGGATTTTCTCTTCTTGGGATTTTGAAGTTGTTGTGGGAAAGAAAAAAAGTCATTGGAAAATGTTGGTGTAGCCAGTGAGCATTCGATAATGGAGATGATTCCTTCAGACCTCAGAAGTGAGGGAAAACCACAAGGTCAGATATGAGTAAAGTGATTACGAAGTGATTTTCTTACTTTGTTGAACCTTTTTGCTTCAATTAGTCTCATAAGAAGCTATTCAATAGAGTTTAATTTTCCATTTAGTTCTTTTTGCCACTACGTGAGCTAAAGAAATTCAGGGAAGTTCATTATTACTTTGTCCCTGGTTAGTAAGTTATTTTCTATCCCGTTATACCCCATCTATAAAAGGGATATCTGAATTGTTTGGGAAGGCAAGGTATTCTGTACTTGTTTTTATCCTTTATTTATCTTTGTATTCAATTATACTCAGCCTTTCTTTCAGTTATGGAGATGGCCCTTAAACATTTTTTGTTTCAGGGAGTAGGTGTCTGTTATAACAGTTAGCTCTGAAGAAAGGGGAATTAACCATAATTCTTGCCCTCAGAAGAGAGATAGTACTAATAGATCCCTGGCCTCCTATCTGATTCCTCTGGAGAGCCACTGCTCTTATTTACTCCTTGGCTCAGGGTCTCTTGAATTGGAACTGTCAGGAAGTATTCTGTGTTGTAAACCAGATTTCAGTCCCCTAGAGGGGCCTCTGCTACAAGGCATCAGGATTCCAACTTACGTTTGTGCTGCCCATCATGCCTCTCAAAACCCTTTTCCATCTGATGTTTGACTGGGTCCTCACAGTACTTCAGGGATGTGCCATTTGTGAAATGAAGGTAGTCTGCACTGTTTAATATAGTAGTCACTAGCCATTTGTGACAATTTAAATTAATTAAAATTAAATCAAATTTAAAGTTTAGTTCCTTAGTTTCATTAGTCACATTTCAGTTGCTCAGTAGCCATGTGTGACCAGAGCTTTGATGGAGAGCATGAATTTAGAACATTTCTATCATCGCAGAATGTTCTATTGGACATTGCTGGTCTAAAATGTGGGATGGTTGATGCTAGTCTGCCTTAATTATTGCTCATGTGGAAACAGAACCTCCTCTTCTACACTGTCTATTAAATAGCTGCTTGATGATCACTATTATTTTGCTGCTTTATTAATTTAAAGTCATCAAGTGAAAAGTGCTAGCTAAACTTACTGGCAACAATGCCAGCTTCTCTGTCTCTTGTTGCCTGTAATTTTGTGTGTGTGCCATGTGGTGGTGGTTCTCCATCCACTGGAAATGGTTATACGGATAAGCTTCACAGCAGAGAAGTTGTAACTGATCATGTGGGTGGCTTCTGCAGGCTGGATCTTGCCTTCTACTGATCTGACACTCCCCAGCAGGGAGACATGAAGAAAGTAGGTCTGGTGAAATCTGGAGGCTTAGGTAGGAAGATGCTTTGGCTTTCAGGACGTATAGTGTGAAAATCAAGTCCAAAGGGTTCCAGAATAGTTAAAATGATTCCAGAAATTAAATTTCCCCCACCTAGAAACCTCAGTGAGAAATTAGAAAGCATTTTGTCTATTATAATTTTTGTCTACTGTGATTCTTTGTAATTTATTTCAGGCAAGGTAAAGTTAGCCAAATATTAGAGACACAAGAGTGTATAGTAAGCAAATATTGTTTGTTGTATACCCAGAAATGTGAGATTTTACATGGAAAAATATAGCCACATTGCATAAGTGACTCGAGGGAGACATCTTTGTTGTACTGAAAGTCACAGGCCCATACAAAATTTCCAAATCACAGATCTAGATACATGCCTCCTTGTGTTGTATTTAGTTTGTGTGGGATGTTAGAGGTAATGAGGGCACTAGAAGGCACATTTATTATTATTTTTTAAAATATATTTTTATTGATTTCAGAGGGGAAGGAAGAGGGAGAGATAGAAACTTCAAAAGATGTTTTGAGAGAAACATCGAGAGAGAGAACATTGATCGGTTGCCTCCTGCACACCTCCTACTGGGGATCGTGCCCTCAACCCAGTCATGTGCCCTGACTGGGAATTGAATTGGACTTCCTGGTTCACAGGTTGATGCTCAACCACTGAGCCATACCAGCTGGGCCAGTGGTTGGCAAACTCATTAGTCAACAGAGCCAAATATTAACAGTACAACGATTGAAATTTCTTTTGAGAGCCAAATTTTTTAAACTTAAACTTCTTCTAACACCACTTCTTCAAAATAGACTTGCCCAGGCTGAAAACCGACTTCTGCGCATGAGCCACGAAGTTTCAATTGCACTGTACGTGCGCACCTACATGTGGTATTTTGTGGAAGAGCCACACTCAAGGGGTCAAAGAGCCGCATGTGGCTTGCAAGCCGTAGTTTGCCGACCACTGAGCTAGGCCATTTTTGATGTTTCTACTTCTCCCTCTCTGAAATCAATAAAAGTGTGTGTGTGTGTGTGTATATCCTATCTAATAAAAGAGTAATACGCAAATTAACCACTCTGCTACACCCACAAGCCATGCCCACCAGCCAATCAGGAGCGAGTACACAAATTAACCCAACCAAGGTGGCTGCGGCCACAGAGAGAGCAGGAAGCTTGGGTTTCCCTGGAAATGGAGGAAGCCAAGCTTTCCGCACACCCTGGCGGGCCCAGGCCTCCACTCAAGGCTACAAAGTTTCAATTATAGAATATAAATAAATCCCAACAAAAATGGCGGCAGCCATGGAGCTGGAGAGAGCAAGAGGCTTGAGTTGTCCCAGGCGATGGAGGAAGCCAAGCTTCTGCAGCCTGGCCTACCTTGGTCTCCACTTAAGGTTACAAAGTTTCAATTATAGAAGGTAAATAAATCCCAACAAAAATGGCTGTGGTCAAGGAGTGAGCCAGAGGCTTGGCTCCGCTCAAGGCTACAAAGTTTCAATTATAGAGGATAAATAAATCCCAGATACCAGGGCCTCCCCTTGGGTCGCTGAGGGATGTGGCCGGCCTGCAAACCACCACAGGCCCCTCGCCCAGGCCACCCCACGCCCCAAGGGAACCCCCACCCTGATCTGGGACACCCTTCAGGGCAAACCAGCCAGCCCCTACCCGTGCACCAGGCCTTTATTCTATCTAATAAAAGAGTCATATGCAAATTGACTGCCACTCTGACACACAAGATGGCTGCCCCTATGTGGTCAAAGATCCTGCCACCATGTGGCACAAGATGGCTGCCACAAGATGGCCAGCAGGGGAGGGCAGTTGGGGACTATTAAGCCTGCAGGGGAGGGCAGTTAGGGGTGACCAGGCCGGCAGAGGAGGGAAGTTAGGAGCAATCGGGCCTGCAGGGAAGGGCAGTTGGGAGGGTACCCAGGTCTGCAGGGGAGATCAGTTGGGGGTGACCAGGCCTGCAGGGGAGGGCAGTTAGGGGCAAACAGGCTGGCAGTGGAGCAATCAGGCATCAATCAGGCTGGCAGGGGAGTGGTTGGGGTGATCAGGCTGGCAGGCAGAAATGGTTAGGGGCAATCAGGAAGGCAGGCAGGCGAGCAGTTGGGAGCCAGCAGTCCTGGATTGTGAGAGGGATGTCTGACAGCCCTCAAGGAGTCCCAAATTGGAGAGGGTGCAGGCTGGGCTGAGGGACCCCCCCCACCCCCCATGCACGAATTTCGTGCAGTGGGCCACTAGTATGTATATATATGGGATGGAAATGTCAATGTTGAGAGAAGAGAATCATTGATTGGCTGCCTCCTGCACTTCCCTAGGCGATCAAGCCCACAACCCTGGCATGCGCCCTTGATCAGAATCAAACCCGGGACCCTTCAGTCCACAGGCCAATGTTCTATCCACTGAGCCAAACTGGCTAGGGCAATAAAAGTATATTGTTTAAAAAGAGATTAAACAATAAATTCCCAGACAGAATTAAAAAGATTGTTAGATTGGAATCACAATCTAGACAAGAACAGTTTGGGGAGGTGGAGTTTCATTGTTGGTTGGACTCTAGCATCTTTTTCCTTGATTTGGTCCTTTTAGGATTTCAGTTATGAATGCTGATGGGAGCTCAGAGAAACACCAGTCCCATTTGGTGGGTGGTCTCTTAGGTGATCATTTTTCTTTTATGCCTCAGCATCTCTCTGTAGATCATAGAATGCTCTTTCACTGAGCCTGCACTCAACTGCTGTCGTTTCTGGGGACATATACCATGCTGGGAACTGTATATTCAAGTTAAAAAAAATCACTGTCCATGGCCACTGTGAGTTTATAATTGAAAGTCATGGAGAACATTTACCTTACGTATATGTAAAATATCTAAAAGTGTGAAATAATGAGGAAGTCTTGGGTGCTGGATAATAGAAATTTGGAGGAAATTGAAATATATGTCATAATCTTATACTTTTGGTAGTTTGGAAGTAACTTATTTATTTTAGAAACAAAGAAGGAATTATGCATTTTGTTAATAAAGAAAGGAATCATGTATTTAGCAAGATGAAATCTAGAAAAAATTTGTTTAGGTTGTGGTGGAGAGGGGATTATTTAAGGACCAGAATTAGCCCTGAGAAAGGGTTTGCTTTTTAAATTTCTTTCTCGAGGCTCTTTTATTTCTCAGTTTGGGTCACAATGGTCTCTGAAGAAGAGTGACCATTAGTCATATCAATGGAAGGGAAATTGGTTTCTTAGTCACTGTGCTAGTGAAAAAATGGGATGGCTATAAATTGGACCTTTTTGACATCATGTCCCCAGTTTTTCAGATGCCCTCCCACCTGTTACAGGCCCTAGGAATAATCATTTACTCTTCTAAATGGAGATGTTCTGAGCTACCACAGCTCAGCAATTGATTGCAGGATGAGCAGTGTGCAAATGCCTGTATCAAGCTTTTGCTGTTCCTGAGGTCTATATATTCAGCCATTTTAGTGGCTTTCCATGTAATAATGCATTTGACTTTTAGCTTCTGTGCTAAAGTAATGGTAATATATTCTGTTTTCCATTTGTTTATTTATGACTTGTTTTCTATCCTTGCAAAACTTGATATAGGTACAGAACTTCAGAAATGTACACATACTAGAGTAATAGATAACTCTGATTTGGTTACAAGGCAATAATTTAAGTTGACAGATTTAGCTGATAACATAAACACAAGAGAGAAATAGGATCAGTTTATAAATGTCAGCAGAACCCCTGAGAGAGAGTTCCTGCATTGGAGCTGACTCTAGTACTGTGGTTTTGTCTAATATATTATAAAGTGGAATAAACTGATGTCTGTGAAAATCTGGCTGACCAAGATGAAAAGAATAGGGCTGTAAATTAGTTGCTTCTTTTATATCACTTTGAAGCAACTTCCAGAAGGGACTAAAGGACATTAGGGTTCTTGGACAGACCTGGTGTGTCAAGAAAATAGAGGGCCTGCTTGTGGCAAGTTCTGTTGGGAATCACAACTTGCCAGTTCTCCATGCCCCACTATGCCTTTGTCCTGGGATAATGGAACCTTAGAATAAAGGAGATTGTGAAGTCCAGATTTTAGGAAACTAGACCTTTTGGAAGATCATTATAGGTTCTGTCACTATGCCAGCCATAGCTGTACAAAATTATGATGTGAAATACTTTAGTGATTTGTAAAAATTAAAATCAATTATTGGGGCATTGAAACACAAGATCATGGAAAATAAATATTACTGCTTTACCTCAACTTTTATTACCCATAAATGCACCATCATTTATGTGGCATTGTCTTGTGATCATGTTTTATTCCCTGTAATGTGCTCTGTTATTGATGTCTGCAGAGCCAGGGGAAGTGGTGGGGAGTGCTTAGGGCATCCAAAAGTAGTTGATTTTTAGAGAAGTAGTTTTAGTTTTGTATAGTTAGTAGGACTGGACATAAAAAAACTAAGCACACACATGATTTTCATGCCTCTCAGTGGCTGCCACACATTCAGAAAAGTCCTTGGAGTATTGCTTGTAGCCTGTAGAACAGTTTGTACTGATGTCCTTGTTTTTGCTCCCTGAGTTGCAGAGGAAAAATAAAGTGCCAGAAGATGAAAAATTAAAAAAAATAATGCTTTCATACATCTGCCTCCAGGCAGAACTGCAGTGAACCCTGTCTAGTTTGGTCAGGACACCCTCCTTTCAGAGGTCTAAGTGGATAGTGCTCACAAACCTTGGTTGCTGGTTTGTGTTTTTCAGTCATGAAGGACATTTAGCATTGTCTCAATTTGTTTGGGCTTTCACAACAAAATACCAGAGACTGGGTTGCTTACAAACAACAGAAATTTATTTTTCACAATTCTGAAAGCTGGGAAATTCAAGAACAAGGCACTAGCAGATTTAGTGTCTGGTGAGAGCTCATTCTGGTTGTCTTCTTGCTGTGGCCTCACTTGTTGGAAGGGGCAAGGGAACTCTCTGAGGTCTCTTTTACAAAGGCACTAATCCCATTTATGAGGACTCCACCCTCATAACCTAATAAAAAGCCCTACATCACTGATGACAGTCTAATTTTCTTTATTTTATAAGTCATTTGCTGTTTTTGCTTAGAGACCCAAATGATCTTTTCTCTTCCCTTAAAATCCAATAATTTTACTAGAATATGTCTTGCTGTTTGGCATTCCTGGTCAGTATTCACAACAGGTACACAGTATGCTCTCTCATTACATAGTTTTTTTTAAATATATTTTTACTAGAGGCCCAGTGCACAAAATTCGTGCATGGGGGTGGGGGATGTCCTTCAGCCTGGCCTGCACCCTCTCCAATCTGGGGCCCATCAGAGGATGTCATCCTAAACCAGCAGTCGGACATCCCTCTCGCAATCCGGGACCGCTGGCTCCTAACCGCTCGTCTGCTTTCTGGCCTGATCCCCCTAACTGCTCTCCCCTGCTGGCCTGATCACCCCTAACTGCCTCTGCCTTGGCCCCGCCACCATGGCTTTGTCCGGAAGGATGTCTGGTGTAATTAGCATATTACCCTTTTATTAGTATAGATTTTAGGAAACTTTCCTTGAATTACAGTTTTTGGTATTCTCTTCTCTTGTTTGGACACTCTTTATCTCATATTGGATCTTCTTTATCTTCATTATCAGTTTCTGATCAATTTTACTTTTTTTCTTTTTTCGAATTTTCCTTTCACCTTCTATGTGTCTTAAGGCATTTTCTGTTGTGATTATTCTTCTAATTTTTCCTTGAGTTCTGGCACTTCATTTCTTATTTTTGTTCTTGAATATCTTATATCATTTAAACTATATTTAACTCATTTTTGAATGGCGATGTCTTTCTGGCTTGATTTGATTATCTGTAAGGTTGTTATTCTTTTCCTTAACCTGTTTTTCTTTCTTATAACAACTTTACTGTATAGGATTTGGCCTCAGTCCTTTTCTGTTGCTTGTTTTTATGTGAAATTAGATTTTTTTTTAACTTTAGAAAGAAACGTGGCTTTAATTACCTTTTCTAAATTTATAGTGTTCTCTCTCTCCTGTTGTTTTCAATAGTTTGAAAACCTGGCAGCTTGTTCTATGAGGTTTCCTGGCCCTGTTTTCTCCTCTAACTTGTATCTGGATCTCCTCTTTCCTTTATTGTTATTGTTCATTTCTGCTCAATTTTGATTCAACTACTAGATGTGTCTTCTCAGTGTGGAACCCAGTCCTGATTTGTAGCACTGGTTGATTAAATTTTAGAGGTTAGTGGGGCTAGACTACTCTTGCCCCTTGAGAACTTACCACAGTTTTCCTGCACTTGCCAACTCTTGGACTGGGAAAAATCCCGCCTAGGTTCAACTGCTGTTCTCCCATTGGCCTACTATGTTTTTAGTGAATATTTTCTTTTTCCTTTCTCAAGTTTGAAAGACACCTCATTGCTTCCTGTGTTTTCCCATACAGAGACTGATACCATGCAGATCTGATGTCATGTAGTGATTTATCTTCATCTGCTTCTGTTTTAGGATTCGTAGGTATCTTTTCATTTAGTTTTGACGTAAATGTTGCTTATGGGTTTGGCCTTGCTATCAGAGTCTGTTTTTTTGTGGAGATTTGGATAGATTAAAAAAAACTAGCAATAAAACTAGCTGCTGCTACATTAACATATATGTTCTTCAAAAAGATATAAAATCACATATTTGCAACTTGTTCTTTTTGCTTAGTCTTAGTCACCTTTTTATGTCAGTCTCTCTCCTCTTTGTTGAAGACTATTGTATCCCATGCTGTATTATGTGACAAATCCCCTACTGATAGACATTGTGTTGTTTCTCATTTTTTACAATTATTAAAAGGCTGTAGTGAACATTCTAGTCTTACCTTATTGTGCACTTCTGCAAATTCTCTATTGGATTAATTCCTAGAAGTGGCATCTGCTGGGTCAAAAGGAAAGAACAGTTACAGTTTTAATAGATCTTTCCAGATGCCCATAGGCTTTGCACTAATTTATATCCTTACCTACAGAGTGTATTAGAATGCCTGTTGCTGTGTGACCTTGCCAATTATTGGCTCAAAGGCTTTCCAAGATATGCATGTTTGTATGTGTGTTCGGGGAGTGATTTACAGACCTCGTTAAGAAACTGGTGAAAGATATGGACCTTCTCAGAAAAGTGTAATTTTACACTTAAATATTTCACATACAATTTCAGCGTCTTCACCAACTGGTCTCAGGTGACATTATTCTTATTGCTGTCTTCCTAATTACCAGCTCTCTCTTGTTTCTGCTTGGTGAACTTGGGAACACTTGCAAGTTTAATGATAAAGAGTAGTTGTTGACTATGACCAATAGTTCATCCACCAGAACCCATTATAAGAGGTGCTAATACTTTGAAGTCCACAGTGAAGTCTGATGTGTGTAGTTTACTAACAGTTAAGAAGTAAACCATGTTTCTCTTCCATTCTATGTCCATCTCTTACTGTTTCTGTCAGTGCAGTTCTTAGTCTCATATACCTCTCTTTCATTTTCTTTGTAGGCTGAGGAGTGATACAGTGGAATTGAAACATTTAAAACTACGTGCTGTATTTACTAAATTAAGTTTTATTTTACCCTTGTCCCAAATTAAAGACTGTCTTTGCAGGAATCTATTCCTCTGCTCCACATTTCAGAAAGAGAAAATTGTTTGCTTTTCTTCCCATAAAATCACTCATCTTTGTTTGGGAACATATACACAATGGGCATTTACTGTGTACTAAGTACTCTGTTTAGAAACATAAGGAATATAAAGATGTATTGATTTCAAGAAGACTATAATCTACTGGGGAAAATTTGACATGTATCATATTTTTATGGATTTGTTTCCCTCATCAGACCAATGATTTCCTTAAGGGGAGAGAGGCCATGTCTCATCCTTGATTTTCCTATAACCTGGCACGTTGTAGGTGGTCATTAAATGTCTGGTTAATGAGTAACAAGAACTCAAATGACTAAGAAAAAATGAATGGAAGAAGTGTCATTAGAGAGGAATAAGCAAGACACTGTGGAGATTGAAAGGAAAGACAATGTATAAGACTGCATGGAATTGTTCAAGCTATGCCATTAAAAATGGATTTGAATTGACAGGCTTAAAGCAAGCAAAGAGGCAATATCAAGGACCAGGAAAGCATGGGATGCATTTGACTAGAGCATGGGGGCAGGTACTGGTGGATGAGGGGAGATGAGAGAGAGAACATCAGGCAGAGGCCTTATTGGATTAGGTAGGATTTGAACACCAGCAGGGGTATTGATATTTTGGAGGACAACATAAAACCACTGAAGGTTTTTAAGAAGGGAAGTGCCAGCAGAGTTGTCCTTGGGGATGCGCTGCCTGGCAGGAAGCCTGGTACAGCAAGGGACCATTTAGCTTTTCAATGGCTATTAGGTCTCATGACCTAAGGTTCCTTCTAGCTCACATTGCTGGTGTCCCTGGAGTTCTGTGGGATTTGCCTTCTCTTTTTGGAATTTTTAAATGGGAAGTGGAAAGAATATGTCCTGGAGAAGGCTTTTTGGGAGGTGATTTCTATCAAAAGGGATGTAGACAAGAAGTACTCAGTAGGGAGTGAATATGCTCATGAGTGGGAGGAAACACAAAGGCCAGAACTTCCAAGCACTGCTTGAGTCCCGGTAGGAGACTTGAGAGTGTGTAGCAGATGGAGTGTACATAGTCAAGTGACAGTTGCAGAACTCACATTAGATGCTTAGGATTGGGAGCTCTGGGGAGAGCCCCAGGTGGGGGCAGCATCAGCTGTTGTGATGATGGGATAGAGGTGTGGAATGGGCTGCTTGCCAGAAGTATACACATCAGCAAGTTTGCTGGAGTGCCAGCCTTGCACTCAGTGACTTGAAACATCCAGGCCTTATCGCCCAAGCTTGAGTGGGTACCTGCCAGCACAGTCCTCCGAGAATCAGGAAGCCAGAGCAGGGCAGCTGCTTTTAGAAGCTTTAAGGTGCATTGTTGCACTAGGACAGTGGTCGGCAAACTGTGGCTCGGCTCGTGAGCCACGGTTTGCCACTCTGTTGACTAATGAGTTTGCTGACTACTGCACTAGGAGCTTAAGCCCGTGATTAAGTGTATGAGGAAATCTGAAACCTTTCTTGTTGCTCACTGGCAGTTGTTCTCATTTAAATCTTCCCCATTTTGCCTAAATTATGCTGTTGGATATGGCTTCTTTGATTTCTGTTCTGATGTCTTGGAGAATGGGAAGGAGACAGCCCCATTTAAATGGGTTTGGTTGGCCAGCCGGTGGCCCCAGCCAAGGAAAGCTGTAGTGGGTGTTTTCAGTGTGGTACAGGTCTCATTTAACCAGCTCATTTGCTGCCCTCAATCGGATGCCTTGAAGCCTTCACTGTTATTGAACTCTTTGCAGCTTTAACAAAGGAGGCAGTCTGTATGTAAATTCCCCAAAAATCATGTACTCATCTCTCCTCTATAGAACTCAATCAGGTATATACTGAGAGCGTATTAACACCCATTCTAACTATCTATCATGGTCTTATAGGTGGGGAAAACTCAGGCAAAGAACCAGGCAAACATTGTTCGTTATTCAGAACTTTCTGGAGTCAACTTAAACATCTCACAGGCATTCTCTTACTCCTCACAGTGAACTCCATTATGAAGTGTGTACTCTGAGCCACTTTCTGTATATAGACCACAGAGGTTATTTTCCCAAGGTTTTTAAGTGGTGGAACTGGACCCAGAACCTGAGTCTTCCTTAGCCTGTGCCCTCCATCACTAGACTGGACAACTGCCCAGGTCACGCAAATGTTAAAGGCTATAACTGCAATGCTGGCAAAGAAAGCAAAGCACAACACCACTTAGTAGGTCTCTTAATACTGATGATCCAAAATTTTAAGCTAACAGGCAACAAATTGGAATGGTCACTACACTTTGATAGAAAGAAGGCTCAGGTGACTGACCTTATTTGGTTGCTCAACTTGCCTATGTTTAAGGGAGGCCCTCCCACAGTGGGGGTGAGAGGAAGGACTTAGGACCAGCTGTTTCTTTGACTGCCTGCTCTGTTGCTCCATCTTCCTCTTTTCCCACTCTGATTTGCATTCAGTTCCCCCTCCCCCAAAAGAGATGTAAGAGTCCCATACTTTAGAGCTGATCTAGAGAGAAATTGTGTGCTATTCATACAATACCTACAGATTTCCCTCCCTTTCCACTGCAGGGAGCATCTAAGCTGAGGAGCTTTTGCAGTAGGTACTTGGGAAATTGTAGAGGTCAAGAGTAGCTGATACTGTTTTGAAATACTTCATAAAACCATTTTTGGCTGTAGCTGTAACAGGTGCTGTAAAAGAGAACAAATAGAGCCAATTATGATGTCAGGATCTCCGGGGGTTGATTGGGTGGGGAAAAAAGGATTAAAAATTAAAGCACAATATCTTGGCACTTTGCTTTTTTAACCCTCTTATTAAATTAGGACTTCGGTTTGAAGGAAATAAATTAGAACAAAGAGTATGCTTAAAATACAGTCTTTTTGTTTTAAATTTGACTAATGAGTGGTTTTAGCACTTTCATTTGGTTCTCAGTCAACCTGTGTTCAAAGTGTCAATTAACCAATAAATATTAGGAAAAACAAGAGTCAGAAATGGTTGCCACTCCTGCTAATGAAATTGTCTGGATGGGAAATGCAGGAACTCGGAATCCCCTAAGTCTTCTCCAAAAAACCAGCAGTAATGGAGCTAAAGCCCCTGACCCCTGGGAAATAGGCACATTAACTACTTCATTTTCAGTTTGTTATTTTTCTCCCACCTCATTGCCAGTATCTCATGGTTAATGCCAATTATACCGAGAATTTTTAAAATGCAGTTTAATTTGACTCAATTCCTAAGTGGGTTAAGAGAGCTGGAAGTACTGTAGCTGTGCTGTGGTTTATTTCTAACTGCCTGGCCCTTTGGTCTCTTGGTGATTCCCTATCTCTTCTAATTTTACTGATACTTTTCGTCGTCTTCTCACTCCTAGCACATACACATACACACTATTGAAAATAGATTGAAGTATGAATATATTCAAGATTTTGTATGGATGAAGGAGTATGTGGTAAGTGGGAAGCATATCTTTAAGAAAAAGAAAGAAAAAGAACTAGTAGACCACAGCAGTTAACGTTTATTGAAAGCCAGATCCCCAGCAGGGATGTAAAAGCCCAAATGCTCTTAATTAAGGGACTGTGATGTACCTATGAGCCTCACTGGGTAGTCTTCTAAGCTAAAGAAGGGCATGGGATACATTGAGGGTAGAGATAGAAGGGGAATAGATGCAATCAATGGACTAGGAAACAGATTGGGATGCCCATTATAGGTCTCTGGGTGAAAATAGCCCCTCTGCCCCTCTTCCTGTTCTCCGTACTCCATTTCTGGTTTTATTAAAATGTGGGGTTCTGACAGGTCCCCTGGGCTGATGGGAGGAGCCACTGCAAATATTTCAAGGTCTGGTGCTTTACTGAGAAGGCCATGATAGGATTTCGAGTTTTCCTGGTCAAACTATCATTTCTTACTACTGTCTTATTCTTCCCATTCCTGACTCATTTTCCCTAGTTCAGGCTTTATTATGTCTGACTAGGTCAAGTATAATAGCTTTCCAACTGGCCTCCTTGCTTCTTTTCTCCCTGTTTTATATGCTAAGCTCTAATTACTTCAAATGGAGTTACTTATTACCCCCTGAATATGTCCACTTCTTTGCTTGCTTGAAAGATGCTCTCTGGACTTAGAACTCTAAATCTTGTTACCTCTCTTCCTACTTTCCTTCATATTCTTCAGTGGCAGCAATTGGTCTTGCTCATGTGGTAGCCTTCCCAGTGTTCAGCACAGAAAGTGGCCCTCTGTGGGTGTGTAGTAAGCTGTGGGTGGGAGAAGGAATGCCTAGAAAAGGGCAGCTGTTCCCTAGTCCTCCGTAAATGCTTGTTGACCAGCCAGTTGTAGAAAGAACCTCATTCTCCTAGATAGGAATACTTTGAGCCTTGATCCTGATGGCTGTTCACAGAGTACCTCTTCAACTGTAACACAGGAAATTTCTAAGTATTGCTAGTTCCTGTCCTTGAAGAGCACTGCTCTTATGAATTGGGTATTTAGAGGTTGGTGAACAGCCATGAGGTCTGAGAAGGAGACATTGGCTAGGCCACAGCAGATCAGATTTTGGAAAGTGTAGTTTTAGAGGGTAGTGGGTGTTGTCAGGATAGCTGCTTCCTGAGGATAACTGCAGAATTTTTTGTTTTGAGGAGCTTTAATTCAGGTGAGAAATTTGCACCCTTGCTTGGAAGCCATGCCAGAGAATTCTGCTAAGGCCCTGTGCAGATTTTGTGACTCAGGGTGAAAAGTCAGTTTGGAGAATATTTTTATTTTCTTCTCATTTTTTCATTGTTTAGTTCTTTCAGAATATGCCTAAATGCAACTACATTCTGGACTGGTTCACTCTATGTTTTGCTGTTTAAAAAAGGACTTCATTTGCTCTTTCCTTAAAAAATAATAGCATTAAGCATTTCTTTAGAGTTCAGTTCCCGAGAGAGGTTTGTACACATTTTTTTATTACTGGTTCAGTTCAAGTTCTGCCTTGGAGACAGTATAGATGCTCATTTGTGTGAAGCAGGAAACTTGCTAGCACTTGTTTGGGGGTTTTGAATAAAAAAGCAGGTGGAAAGGGCTGTGGTAGTCATGGCAACCAGGCCTATAAAGTCTCCGTTCTGACCAGCCCTGGTTAGGGGCTTGGAGGCCCCCAGAGAGGTAAGGGCATTGCTTCCTATTCCATATTCTATCTATTCCTTCTTGTCTGGGGAGTGGGGGCAGAGGGCTGGCATTCAAAGATGATCTTTCCAGAGGCCTACTGTGTACCTGGTGTTGAACCTGAGCTGTGAGCACAAGTAATTGGTCTCTGCCCTTCAGAAACTCAGCATTATTGGGAATTTTTGCTCTTGTTAACACATACCTACAGGGCTTGATAAATAAAATAACTTTGTTTCATCCTGGTTGACATTTACCTTTTGAAGGCTGTGTTTCCTGAAGCACTTTTAACTTCTGAGCACCGATACAGTGTTTTCTTATTTGTTCTTCACAACAGTCTTACACATTAGGGAAAGCAGACAGGAGAGAGTTTTTTCATTTGACACAGAAAGGCCTGAAGATTTAGACAGAAAAAGAAATTTGTCTAAAATCACCCAACACTCGAAGACAGAGCTGAATGAATAGCCGAGTTCCAGGACTCTTGGTTGCATGGCTGGAGCAGCCCTTGATTTTCTGCCATTGTGTCCAGGTATGATTTGAAAGAGCCCAGACGTCCTGGAGGAGTTTTCAGGCAGGAGTCTACAGAGGATACCCCATATGTCTTTCCCCTCCCAAAACCATATAACTACCAAGGCAAAAGAAACACGAGAGCACTGTGGCATCCATCTCAGATGGCCCTCTCTCCACAGAAGCAGGGCAGTCAGGTTGCATAGCTTCATTGTGGGCGCCCAACTGAGGCAAGTTTATTTTTATTTTTTATCCTCACCAGAGGATATTTTTTCATTGAATTTTAGAGAAAGTGTAAGGAGGGGGAGAGACAGAAGGAGAGAGAAACATTGATGTTAGAGAGACACATCAATTGGTTGCCTCCTGCATGCATCCTAACTGGGGCCAAGCCCGCAACCTTTGACTGGATTCAAACCTGCGACCCTTCAGTCCTGGGACACTATCCGCTGAGCCAAACCTGCTACGAGAGGAAAGTTTTTTGTTTTTTTTAAATAAATCTTTATTGTTCAGATTATTACAGGTGTTCCACTTTTATTTTTCCCCATTGCTCCCCGCCACCTGATTCCCCACCCCACCCCATGCCCTTACGCCACTGTCTTCATCCAAAGGAGTAAGATTTTTGTCCAATCTCTTCCCGCACCCCTCACACCTGCTTCCCCTGAGAATCGTCAGTCCACTCCCTTTTTATGTCCCTGATTCTATTATATTCACCAGTCCATTCCGTTCTTCAGATTTTTCATTCACTTGATTTTTAGATTCACTTGTTGGTAGGTATGTGTTTGATGTCATTTTGTTGTTCATAATTTTTATCTTTACCTTTTTCTTCTTCTTCCTCTTCTTAAAGAATACCCTTCAGCATTTCATGTAATCCTGGTTTGGTGGCGATGAACTCCTTTAGCTTTTTCTTGTCTGTGAAGCTCTTTATCTGACCTTCAACTCTGAATGATAGCTTTGCTGGGTAGAGTAATCTTGGTTGTAGGTTCTTGCTGTTCATCACTTTAAATATTTCTTGCCACTCTCTTCTGGCCTGCATAGTTTCTGTTGAGAAATCAGCTGACAGTCGTATGGGTACTCCCTTGTAGGTAATTAACTGTTTTTCTCTTGCTGCTTTTAATATTCTCTCTTTGTCTTTTGCCCTTGGCATTTTAATTATGATGTGTCTTGGTGTGGTCCTCTTTGGGTTCCTCTTGTATGGGGTTCTGTGCGCTTCCTGAACTTGTAAGTCTATTTCTTTCACCAGGTAGGGAAAGTTTTCTGTCATTATTTCTTCTAATAGGTTTTCAATATTTTGCTCTCTCCCTTCTTCTGGCACCCCAAAAATTCGGATGTTGGTTCGCTTAAAGTTGTCCCAGAGGCTCCTTACACTATCTTCATATTTTTGGATTCTTTTTTCTTTTTGTTTTTCTGGTTGGATGTTTTTTGTTTCCACATATTTCAGATCTTTGGTTTGATTCTTGGGGTACGTTGATCTACAGTTGAGTTTCTGTATATTCTTTATTTTAGACAGTGTATGCTTCATTTCTGACTGGTCCTTTTCCATTTTTTTGGCATTCTCATTAAGGTCCTTGAAGGTCTCACTAAGCTCCTCAGAAGTGTTATCAAGTTTCTCAGCGGTTTTTAGAAGATTCTTGAGTAACCTTATACATGTGGTTCTGAACTCTATGTCATCAGTAGTTTGCTTTCCTCCGTTTCTTTCATTCGTGACATGTTTCTTTGTTTCTGCATTTTGGCTTCTTCCCTGTGTTGATGGAGTGGCTTTGTGTGGTAGGTGACCTATAGGGGGCAGTAGCTCAGCCTCCCCAATCTCCTGATGTGGACGCTCTTGGTACACCCCTTTGTGGGCTGAGTGCAAAGTCTTGGTGCAGTTAAGCCTTAATTGCTGTTGTTACGCTGGGAGGTATTGACCTCCAGGCCAATTAGCTGTGAGCACTCACTGTGTCTATAATGGAAGAAGTGCTGCGCTGAAGACACGCTTATGGGGCAGGACTTGTTTCAGTGGGGCTTTGGTGCTCACTGAGTCTGCCTCTTGAATGTGTCACTTATGGATGTGAGGAGTTGAAATCTGGTGTCTCACACTGACCACTAGGTACACTGGCTTCTGGATCTCCAATGGGGTGCAGGTCAGCTACTGTCTGAGGCCACTCAGCAGGAGCTACAGTGAGAGCTGCAGTTTTCTCCTCTTTGCTTGGGGTTTGGAGGTTTTGGAGCTGTCTGACCCGGGCTGCAAGTTTGTTAGGTTAAGCTTCGATAGGGCAGGCCTTTCTTATGCTAATTGAGCTGCTTGGAGCTTGGGTGGGTTTGTAGGGCGGGGCCTCAGGGTGTCACTAGGTTAGGGCGTGGCAAACAGCAATGGCTGCTAGTTAGCCGGCTCTGAGTCTCCAATGGCATCCGCGAGTCCCATGCCCCAGTGCAGTAAACAATTATTTCTGTGCGCAGCTCTGCAAGCAAGCCACCCTCTCTGGCAGACAGTCCAGCTTCTCCCCATAGGAGTTTGGGTCCCCCGCGTCTCCCCAGAGACTGGATTTCAGAGTAATCGGGGGCTTGTCTCCGTTCGGGTTGAAAAAAGCAACGCACCCAGTTGCCCGCTGCCAGCCCAGATCACGCGCCTCCGTACCTCAGCTTTTCAGCGCTCGTGCAGGTCTCAATGCTCTTTTCTCTTTCCTTCTAGTTGTAGAACTTCCACTCAGCCAGCTTTCCCGTGGTTCTGGGTGATAGACGTTTTGTCTTTTAGTTGCAGTTTAAATTGTTGTAGGAGGCAGCAGTTTAGGTGTTTACCTACGCCGCCATCTTCCTGGATCTCGGGCACGAGAGGCAAGTTTTTAATCACTGGGCAGTGGGATGAGTTGGGACAAAAACTGAGTCAGGCAACATTTGTCAATAGATAGAACTTTACCAGCAGTCACAAGTGACTGTGGGCTGAATTTCATTGATGGATATATTTTGTTTGGCTTTTACATTTTAAATTTCGAATGCGTTACGGGGGGGGCGGGGAGGGGGATTTTTCTTAGACCTTATTGTCTTACAGATGGCCCTCCTCACTTACCTCTCTTACTTGCCTGCTTCTGATGAGCATTAGCGTTTGCACTTGCCTCTTGGATCACTATTTAGGTGCCCTTCTACCAGGGTTTCTCTTGCCCAGGTGATTCATGGCCTCAGCTTTTCTAGGCCCATTTTCTTCTTCCTACTCTGTCCAGAACTGTCCTTCTGGGGCTGTATTTAAGTTCTATACTTGCTCTCCATATTGGCCTCTAGAAATACTTGCTGTCACCTTGGACTGCATCTGATAATTGCTCTTTTGGGATTCAAAAGGATCTTTATCCAATAAAATGGTTTTTTAAAACAACTTTATTGAGATAAAATTTATGTGCCATAAAATTCACTCATGTAAAGTGTACAATGGGGATAATTCTCAAATGTCCCTAGACGTTTCTAGACTATGATGTTTCATGGACCAGAAAAACTTTAAAAGAACATTTTGGGCAACCAGAGGCCAACTTTTTTACGCTGAGTTAAGGGCCTTAACATAAAAATAGCCCACTGTCATCCATCATCATCATTATCTCATTTTATGAAAGGACATTTTAACACTAAAAAGATATAGAAACTATAGAATTTCAATAAAAGGAACTGTTCTTTATATTGGACATGTTTAACTTCCTTGTTTCAGGACCATTAGACTGAATTGCCACAATAAACAAATCACCTCAAAACTCGGCTTAAAACAACAGTAAATTCTTTTTGTATAGCTCTGACTCTTAGAACTGTAGTAATAGTTCACATAACCTTTAAATGCCCCCCAGATAAACAATTAAATCAACCACAAGTGGAGGAGTGGGAGCCACAAAGTGTAATACTAATAAATGAACCAAATATTATAAATTAATAACATCATACTGAAGGGGTAAGGGAGAGAAAAACTAGTGAAATGATATTTTGACTAGAAATACTATAAAACTAAAGACGGCTACTGTAAAACCAAGGACCAAAAAAACTATATAAATGCTGTGATCTAGTTTGGTAAATGTGTTTCTCATAAAGGTATGGATTAGCAATTTTGAAACTAGTTTGTATGTATACTAGAATTGAACAACACATAAATATGTTGCAGATAATAAGAATCAGGTTTCTCACTGTTGGAGAAAGAAGTTACAAATAAAGAAAGGGGGAAGACAAATGAACTCTGTGGTGTTAGAATGGAATATGAGATATGTAAGTTTAACTTAGTTTTAAATAGATATACAGACAGATAGATATAGAAGTATATGTGTATACTAGTGCTCCGGTGCATGAATTTGTGCACATTGAAAGGAAACTAATTAGAAGGTGGCTGGCGGGGTGCGACTGGGCAAGATGGGCTGGACACACCCTAGGGCCAACCTCCAGTGGTCCCCGTTCCCCAGCAGGCCACACCTGGGGTGAAGTCATGGCTCGAAGGGCGTCTGTGGAGTGAGTGGGGTCCCTCTGGCAGGTGGGGCCCCTCTGCCTGGCCTGAGGGGATTGGGCCAAAACTGGCTCTCCGACATCCCCTGAGGGGTCCCGAATTGCGAGAGGGCGGTTCTTGGATGAGGCGCCCTGGAATCGGACTCCCTCCTCTCAGGTTCCAGGGTGCGTCACCTGAGAAGAGAACCACCACTGCCAAGTCACCGCAGCTTGGCCGCTCCTGTGTTGAGCATCTGCTCCCTGGTGGTCAGTGCACGTCATAGCTATCGGTTGGAGCGTCTGCCCCCCTGGTGGTCATTGTGCATCATCTACCGGTTGGATGGTCGCTTAGCCTTTTATATATATAGATAATGCATATATGTATATGTATACACATATATAAATTTATTAGCTTTGTCCATTAAAAGGGTCTAGAAGCAATGACAACCTAGTAGTGAGCACACTTAGCACTCAAATCTTGGTTTCTAAAAACTGTTCTCCAATAAAAGAAACTGGGGTTCTTTGATCCCAGGGCTGGGGAGAGGAAAATACAAGATGAACTTGGAACATCTTATGATAACAGAAAGTAAGGGAATATCTGGAAAAAAGAAAATGATAGGGGCAGGGACTTGTTAAAGGAACACAAGAGCCAATGTGAAGGAGCTCCTAATTGCCAAAGCTGAAACAATTTGAGCAACAAATAATGATAGTATTTATAGAATAAAGTATCTATGAGACCATAGTAATATAAGTAAGTAATTAAATAGATGGAGGAGTGACAGCTTTTCCTTGCAGTGAAATTTTGATTAATGTGTGAGGAAGGAGGAAAGTAGAAAATTACCATTACATCATCATCACAGTGGTAATTGTTGCAGATGGATTCCCCTAATGATGTGGTTTGAGGATAAAAGAAGAGATTCGTATAATCTCAAAGTATTTCCCCATGATTTAAAAAAACAATTCAGTGGTTTTTAGTATAAACACAATGTTGTGCACTATCTAATTTTAGAACATTTTTGTTACCCACAAAAATGAACCTCATGCCCATTGGTGGTCATTCCCCATTCCTCCCTCCCACTACTAGCCCTTGACAGCTGTTAATATACTATGTCTCTTGATTTATCTATTCTGGACATTTCATTTAAAAGGAATCATATGCTATGTGGCTTCTTGTATCTGACTTTTTTCACTCAGCATAAAGTATTTAAGGTGCATCCATGTTGTAGTATATATCAGCATTTCATTCCTTTTATTTTTTAAAATATATTTTATTGATTTGTTTACAAAGGGGAGAAGGAGAGAGAGTTAGAAACATTGATGAGAGAGAAACATCGATCAGCTGCCTCCTGCACACCCCCTATTGGGGGTGCCCACAATCAAGGTACATGCCCTTGACTGGAATCGAACCTGGGACCCTTGAGTCCGTAGGCCGATGCTCTATCCACTGAGCCAAAACAGTTAGGGCTTCATTCCTTTTAATGACTGGATATTATTTCACTATATGGATATACTATATTTTATTTACTCTTTTATAAGTTGATGGACATTTGGATCATTTTCACATTTTTGCTATTATAAATAACTAGAGGTGTGGTGCACGAATTCGTGTATGGGTAGGGTCCGGCTGGCCCACCCTGATCAGGGCTGATTGGGCTGGCTGGGGGGAGGTGCTGAGAGAGGTTGGCCAGCCCCACCCCTATCAGGGTGGGGGGGCTGATCAGGGGTGGGGCCAGCTGGGGGGAGGGGCCACAAGCAGTTGGCCAGCCGGCCCCACCCCCTGGCCCAACTCCCTGTTGAACTCCCAGTCAGCTCCTGGTCGAGGGGATAATTTTCATATTGGTTTATTATTATATAGGATGCTGTAGTGAGGATTAATGTGTAAGTTTTTGTGTGAACATGTTTTCAGTTTTCTTGGGTACACACCTAGATGTGGAATTGCTGGGTTCATGTAGTTACTCTGTTTAACTTTTTGAGAAACTGTCACATTATTTTCCATCGTTTGGTAGTTTGCATTTATTTTGGTTTGCTGCAGTGGAAAAGCCCAGTAGAGATTACTTTTCTTAGTTGATCAAGGCCAGTATCACCAGTCAGAAGACATATTGACATTACAGATTTTGTGATATGATGCACTGAGAACACCACTGCATCATTTTTGTGGTGCCTCTGACAAGGATGTATGACCTTAGTTTAATCATGAGAACATACCAGGTAGTCCTGAGTAACTGATCAATATTCCTCAGGATGTCAGAGTCATAAAAGACAGGGGAATGCGAGAAACAATTGCAGGATACTAGGGAGAAATAACCAAAGGCCGTAAGGGATCCTGGAACCAAAAAGGACATTAGTGGAAACACTAGTAAGGTTTGAAAAGGATCTTTATAGTTTGATGAATGGTATTGTTAATTTCCCAGTTTTGATAATCGTCTATGGCTATGTAAGATATTAACATTTGGAAAGGCTATGTTAGCAATATTTGGAAACTCTGTACTACTTTGGAAACTTTTGTGTAAGTTAAAGGTGGTTCAAATTAAAAAGTTAAAAGAAATCCAGTCTTCTATTCTTGCTGGGCTTAGCTCCAATCTGTAGTTTGAATTCTGGTCTAACTCTGTGGGCCTCTCATCTTTTTTGGACTGGGATACTAGTGGAGCACGGTCTTCTCATGATGATGGCACATTTGCTAACATCCCACTGGCCAAGGCACATCACAAGCAAGTCCAAAATCAGCAGCTATAAAAGTCTACTCTACCACTCTATTCCTCTCTTACTGTGTAAGAGGGGCTGCATGGCAAAGGGTGTGAATATACACAGGCGGGAAGGGAAGAAAATCTGTGATAATAATGCAGTATACCACAGATTCTCCCCCTACTCACCATGGGGAAAGCAGGAGTGTTACCTGGGTCTTGGTCTGTGATTGAAATCAGTGACAGAGAGTCCCAATGGGAGTCACAGCTCAAGTGTGAAGTGGCCTTACTTAATCCGGACAAGGCTTCTACTTGTTATAGACAGAGCTTCCCCAGGGAGCCAGTGGGGGAAACGGATACTGTAGACCTCTTTGCCTTTCTAGATCCCCATCTTATTTTGTGCCTGTGCCCTTGCCTTCTGCTTCCCACCCCCTCAATCCCCAACTCTTTACATGCATGTATCTAGTGACTTTTTGCCTCTGCTGTGCTCTTCCCCAATATTGCAATCCCTTCACAGAGGCCCTAGAAGGATGCAGGTCAGATCCCACTCTCTCTTTAACTTGGCCTTTTTCCCAGTGGGGTGGAAACATTTGAAAATACTGTATTTTCTGCTGCCTCTGCCACTGCTGCTGCCATGGTTGGTTTCGTGTATTTGAAATAAGCGTAACCTGTATTTTAAGTTAATGCTATTGTGCTTGCTCTTGCCTCCTGTGGTGGCTTATGTGAAGGGAGTAATTTGGGAATTTCCCCAAATTAAATAAATTGATTCACATAAGATCCTAGTCTCTTCCTTGGCCAGCTTAGCCTGGTATAACCTGTTACGTTTTTTAAACTTATAAAGTCATGTACTTTTTTCCTTTTCCATTTCTAATTTTGATCAAAAGTCTGAAAATTTAAGATGCTGCTATTGTTATTAGTAGCAGTAGTATTAGTACTATTACTATTAAAAATAACTATTAACATGATTACTAATTATTATGAATCTACTTGCCATAGTGAAAATCCTTGGCCTTTCCACACGCTTCTAGATCAGTTAGGATTTTCTCTCACATTTAATTTTTCACCCAACAAATAATTATTGAGGGTTTACTATATGGTAGGACCTGTGACAGGTTTTGGGGATAAAATGGTGAGCATTTATATTAACCAGGTACATTAAAAAAACACACACAATACCTAATATATAACGATTGAATGAGGTAAAGTGCTATTTTTTTTTAAAGGGTCATGGTGCTGTGAAAGCCGTTAAGGCAGGGGTAGGGAACCTTTTTATTGCCAAGGTCCATTTGGATATTTATAATATCACTTGCTTAATATAACTCACTTAATATAAATGTATGTTGCTATGAAAAATGCTCCTAGATTTATTGAATTTTGAGTCCTGCCTGTGGTTGCCTTGGCAGGGCCACACAAAATTACTTCTCAGGCCTTATATGGCTTGGGGCCAGACATTCCCCATCCTTGCTTTAGGGGGCGGCTGGATCTGGTCTGGGAAATAGAAGATGCACTCAGAGGGAGTGACTCTTAGCTGGGATTTAAAGGGGAAGGAGTTGGAAGCTAGGGTTGGAAAGAGCATTCTGGTCAAAGGGAGCAGGAGTGGAATGGCCCCATGGTAGGAAGTAGCATGGTTCTTTCATGGAATGGAAAATGGCCAGTGTATCCTAGAGCAGCGATCACCAACCTTTCGGACCTCGTGGACCACTGGTTGGCAACTGCTATCCTAGAGCATGGGGAGTGAGTTGTGGACAAGCCTGAAGGGGCAGGCAAGGACTAGATACTAAAGGGCCTCATTGACCAGCATGAGGACTTCCATCTTTATTCTAAGAGTAGTAGGAGGCCATTAAAAGGTTTGAAGAAGGAAATAACATAGTCAGATTTGTATTTTGGAAAAAAAGAAAATCATTCATTGTAAAGAACACGTGGATAGGGAGGTAGGAGTAGGTAGGGTAGGTCAGTTAGGAGGCTTCAGCACTGTCTACAAGAGAGGTGGTGATTGTTTGAACAAGAGCAGTGATGGGGAGGACAGAGAGAAGGGTATTAATTACCAGGTTTTGGAGATAGATTAAGTATGGAGTAGTGGTTGGCAAAGTAGAGAAATATGAAGGATGACTTGCTCTCAATTTTTATCTCATTTAATCCCCAACTTAATCATATTCAGGAAGCCTTCCCAGAGAAAGATTTCCTCACTCTACCTGAACATATTTTTTAATTGATTTCAGATAGAAGAAGGGAGAGGGTGAGAGAGATAGAAACATCAGTGAGAGAGAGAAACATTGATCAGCTGCTTCTGGCACGCCCTAGTCTGGGGATTGAACCCGTAACCTGGGCATGTGCCCTGACCAGAATCGAACTGGCGACCACCTGGTGCCTGGGACAATGCTCAACGCACTGAGCAACAATGGCCGGGCTGAACATATTTTTTATCCTTAAAACATTTGGGATAGGTTTGAGGTTAGAGGAGGATCATTTTACATATACACTCAGGTACTTAAGTTCCCATTTATTTTTCGCCAAAGATATAGAAACTCCCTGCTGATGTGGGATGGCAGGAACAGAACAGCATGTCTTAGCATGTTGTTTCCTTGGCTCCCTGGTTCTGTAATGGAAGCACAGTGGTTGGTGGAACTTGAAGTTCACTATGGTCCTGCTAGAATTGAGAAAACCTGAATTCATATACATTATTACCCTTTTATATTTGGTTTACTGGGTCATTTTGAGAGAATTTGTGCTATGTATTTCCCTTTAAGAAATGTTCACAGATTGTTTCTCTCGCCACCCCCTCCCCCCTTTGATTCTTGAATGAAGCTCAGCACCATCAGGGCAATGCCATCCTCTGCCAGGAAAAAGCAGAGTCAAAGATCAGGTGTGTTAGAGCAGAATCTCTGCTTCTAGAGTTCCAATCACGTGAAGAGCTTCCTCCCTGAAAATCTCTATTTAACATTCCTCTTTTGTATTCCTAGAATCTATATACCACAGTAGTCGGGTATATAGTAGTTGCTGGATAAATATCACTTGCATGAATAAATAAGGATAACATTCCATTTGTAGTATGTAATCTTGCAAGTTGCTTTATAACTATCCTTGGTAATTTTGTATAGTGTGTATGAATAGCTCATTCATTTACAACACTTATCTGCCCAGCAGTAGATCAGCTCTTCTGATATAGGGGGATATAGGTTTTTAATTTTTCTTGGTTCCAATCCCTGCCTCCTTGGCTTGCCATGTCCTCCTGCCTTTCAATCTCTTGCTTCTTCCTTCTTATAAACATTAAGTGTCACAAGTTTTATATAACAGACTCTGGCCTAGAGGCTGGGGAAATTTAAAAAAGAGGAGATATAGTCCCTGTGCTCAGACAAGAGAGAGCCTCATAGAGGGAGCCTGATTAAATTGATTAGGTGGTGAGGTGTAAGTTTGCCGGAATGGCAAGCTGTCTGGGGTTCTGTCAGAGGAGGGTCAGAAAGGATGTAGTGGAGGAGGCAGTAATGTAGCCATGTCCTGAAGGGTAAGTAGGTATTCACTATTCATTTACTGTACAAAACAAAAGGCTTATTATAGCTCAATTTAAAGAAAACTGAATTTCTTAAATATGCAGGTTCTAACTGGGGGACATTCGTCACTGGATGAAAGTGCAGATACCTTTGCCCACCTTGCTTCATCTCTTTATTGGATGTGGATTAGCAAAAGGAGAATTGTGATTGGTGTGTGTGTGAGAGAGAGAAAGAGAGAGAGAGAGAGAGAGAGAAGGGGAATGGAGAGAGAGGGGAGGGGAGGGGAAAGGGAAAGAGGAAGAGAGGAAAGGAAGAAGAGAGGGAGGGTAGGAGAAGGAGATATGGATAGATCCAGGTAGCTGAATACTACAGAGTCTGTTCTTCACGAGCTAATAAGTCCTATTGACTTGTTAGCAAGACATTCCATCAGTGTCCCTCTGAGGACTGTGTATCTCATGAGCCTTCTCTCTTCTTGGCTTTTAGGCCAGGCTGTCCCTGCGGGATCCCATGTGCGGCTGAATCTCCAGACCGGGGCAAGAGAAGTGAAACTCCAAGATGAAGACAAGTTTCGAAATACCTTGAAAGGGTCAAAAAAAGGCAAAAGGTACAGCATCATTCCTAGGGATTGAGAGACTAACAACACTGATTTTGTAATACTGAAAGTAATGACAATGCAATGTTTCTTACAGTAATGAATGCAATGCAAATTCATGTGACTTTTAAATATATTTGAAATATTTAATAGCCTAGAATTGGTGATAAACCTCTTAGGTTTTATGGAAGTTTACTTCTACGGGTCTTTGGAAAGAAATAGTTTGCAAAGCAAATTGATACTTTAAAAAAGGCCGTAGGGGGAATGCTTAACCTGTTTTAAAAGTGAAGCTATTGAGAGAAGAGAAGATGGCGGCCGGCAGGATGGCAGTGAGGAAGAGAGTGTGAGAGAGTGAGGGAGTGAAAGGGGAGTGTGTGGACGTGTGTGGTGCATGTGTGTGTGTGTGAGCGAGGGACAGTTAGATCCTGCAAGACTTTTGGGGGCTGGTGGACTGGGCTCTCTTGGATGGGAAGCCCCTGCTACTCCTGCGGGCACTCCCGGGTGGCCAGCGCTGGTACAGAAACAACAGTATTTTGAAGGGCAGTGATGCTGTGACTAGGATTCCAGCCTCACCACCACCCAGACTGGCCTTGGATGAAAACCGAGACCCTACAGCCAATTTGGACAAAGACCTGCTACCACAGCTACAGACTCATGGGCACTGACTCCACCCATACCAGTCTCAGGCTACTGTGTGTCCCGGAGTATGTTCTCCTCTCGCCTATCCCCGGAAGCACAAGTCCCACATATCCGAGCCAGCCCCCTTATTGTCGGTGCATGCGGACCCCGCCTGGACTGTGATAGCTGCGTCTCTTAGCAGGAGTGTCATGTGCACCCCTGACTGTCGGTGCACATGACACTCCTGCTAAGCTCACCGCCGCAGCTCAAGCCCCGCACAACTGGGCACCTGGACCCTTCAGCAACAACAGAAATGGGGAGACAAGAAAGCAACCTCCAAAGGAAAGAAAAGGAGGAATGGCCAAAAAAGAACAACAACAGCCCCGCCCTCCCCCCCCCCCCCCCCCCCACACACACAAAAGAACTAAAAGAAATGGAGTCTTGTGATATGTCTAAAAAATAATTCAGAGTAATGGTCATACAGTTCATAAACTGGATGGACAAGAAAATCAATAACCTATGTATGAACCAAGAAGAAATCAAAAGTGATATAGTTACAATAAAGAACACCATAAAAGGCTTCAATAATAGACTACGAGAAGTGGAGGACCGAATTAGTGATCTAGAAGATAGGGCAGAGAAACAAGCCCAATCTGAACAGCAATTGGAGAAAAAAATTAGAAAGCATGTGGAGAGCTTAAGGGAGCTTGGGCATAACATGAAATGAAGTAACATACATACAATAGGGGTGGCAGAAGGACAAGAAGAGCAGCAAGGATTAGAGAATCTATTTGAAGAAATAATGACAGAAAACTTCCCTGATATGGAGAAGAAAAAAGTCACCCAAGCACAGAGTCCCAAACAAGATGAACCCCAAAAGACCCACCCCAGGACATGTCGTATTTACAGTGGCAAATGTTAATGACAAAGAGAATTTTAAAGGCTGCAAAAGAGAGAAAGGGAATTACCTACAAAGGATCCCCCATTAGATTATCAAATGATTTCTCAACAGAAAAACATGAGGCCAGAAGGGAATGGAATGAAGTATACAAAGTAATGCAAAGCAAGGGACTGAATCCAAGGATACTCTATACAGCAATGCTGTCATTCAAAATTGAAGGGGCAATCAGGTGTTTCAAAGACAAAAAAGGGCTAAGGGAGTTTATCACTACCAAGCCAACAAAGCAAGAAATGCTAAAGAGACTGCTATACAAAGAAGAAAAAAAGGGGGGAAGAAGGAACACAGGCACCAAAAATATAAATGGCTGCAAACAAGTACCTCTCAATAATAACTTTAAATGTAAATGGACCAAATGCTCCAATCAAAAGACATCGAGTGGTTGAATGGATAAGAAAACATGAGCTATATATCTGCTGTCTATAAGAAACCCATCTCAGAATAAAAGACTCACACAGATTGAAAGGGAAGGGATGGAAAAAATATCTTTTAGGCAAATGGAAAAAATAAAAAGCTGGGGTAGCAATACTTATATCTGACTAAATAGACCTCAAGGTGAAGGCCATAATGAGATAAGGAAGGCCACTTCATAATACTAAAGGGATCGATACAATAAGAGGACATAACTCTGGTAAACATATATACACCCAATGCAGGAGCACACAAATACATGAAAAAAACTTCTGGAAGATATCAAGGGAGAGATCGACAGCAATATGATCATGGTAGGGCACTTTAATACTCCACTGATATCACTGGATAAATCCTCTAGACAAAAAATCAGCAAAGAAACAGCAATACTGAATAACTCATTAGATCAGATGGACTTAATTTACATCTTCAGAACATTCCACCCCAAAACTACAGAATATACATTCTTCTCAAGTGCACATGAGATGTTTTCAAAGATAGACCACATATTGGGTCACAGGCAAAGTCTCTCCAAATTCAAGAACATTGAGAGCATATCAAGCATCTTCTCAGACCAAAATGGCATAATATTAGGAATCAACTATAATAAAACAATTAAAAAAATTCAAACACTTGGAGGCTGAATGGCATGCTATTAAACAATGATTGGGTTACCAAAAAGATCAAAGAAGAAATTAAAAACATCCTGGAAACGAATGACAACGAGAACACAACAATCCAAAATCTTTGGGAGACAGTGAAAGCAGTCCTGAGAGGGAAGTTCATAACATTACAGGCCTACCTCAAAAAAACAAAAAAATGGTAATAAATATCTAACTCTACAACTTAAAGAATGAGAAAGACAATGACAAGAAAAGCCCAGAGTGAGCAGAAGGAAGAAGATAATAAAGATAAGAGCAGAAATAGCCCTAACTGGTTTGGCTCAGTGGATAGAGTATCAGCCTGCGGACTGAAGGGTCCCAGGTTCAATCCCAGTCAAGGGCATGTACCTTGGTTATGGGCACATCCCCAGTAAGGGGTGTGCAGGAGGCAGCTGATCGATGTTTCTCATTGATGTTTCTAACTCTCTTATCCTTCTCCCTTCCTCTCTGTAAAAAAAAAATCAATAAGATATATTTCTTAAAAAGTAGAAATAAATGATATAGAGACCAAAAAAAAAAAAAAAACAATAGAAAAGATCAATGAAACCAAGAACTGGGTCTTTGAAAGGATAAACAAGATTGATGAACTTCTAGCCAGGCTCACCAAGAAGCAAAGAGAGAGGACCCAAATAAACAAAATCAGAAATGAAAGAGGCGAAATAACAGACCCCACAGAAATACAAAGGATTGTAACAAAATACTATGAATAACTCTATTCCAACAAACTGAACAACCTAGAGGAAAGGGACATATTCCTAGAAAAATACAACCTTCCAAAACTCAACCAAAAAGAATTAAAAAATCTCAACAGGTTGATAACTATGGAGGAAATTGAAGCAATCATCAAAAAACTCCCAGCAAACAAAAGCCTGGGGCCAGATGGCTTCACAGGGGAATTTTATCAAACATTCGAAGAACTAAAACCTATCCTTCTCAGATTATTCCAAGAAATTCAAGAGGAAGGCACACTTCCAAGCTCTTTCTATGAAGCCAGCATTACCCTAATCCCCAAACCAGATAAGGACACTACAAAGAAAGAGAATTACAGGCCAACATCCCTGATGAACATAGATGCTAAAATCCTCAACAAAATTCTAGCAAATCAGATCCAGCATTACATTAGAAAGATCATACACCATGGCCAAATAGGATTTATTCCAGGGATGCAAGGTTGGTACAATATCTGCAAATCAATAAACGTAATACATCGTGTAAACAAATTGAGAAACAAAAATCACATAATTAGCCCTAGCTGGTTTGACTCAGTGCTTAGATTGTTGGCCTGCAGACCGAAGGGTCCCAGGTTCAATTCCTGCCAAGGGCACATGCCTGGGTTGCGGGCTCAATCCCCAGAGGGGGACGTGCTGGAGGTAGCCAATCAATGATTCTGTCTCATCATTGATGTTTCTCTCTCTCTACCTCTCCCTTCCTCTCTGAAATCAATAAAGAAATATATTTAAAAAATTTTTTTAATTCACAAAGATCTTTAAAAATCACATAATCATATCAATTGATGCAGAAAAGGCATTTGACAAAATCCAACACCCTTTCCTGATAAAAACTCTCAGCAAAGTGGGTATAGAGGGATCATACCTCAACATAATAAAAGCCTTATATGACAAACCTACAGCCAACATCATACTCAATGGGCAAAAACTAAAACTAATTCCCCTAAGGACAGGAACAAGACAGGGATGCCCATTTTCACCACTCCTGTTTGACATAGTACTAGCTATAGCGATCAGGCAAGAAGAAGAAATAAAAGGCATCCAAATTGGAAAAGAAGAAGTAAAATTGGTGGGGGTTTTTTTGCAAATGACATGATATTGTACATAGAAAACCCTAAAGACTCCATCAAAAAACTACTAGAATTAATAAATGAATTCGGCATTGTAGCAGGATACAAAATTAATACCCAGAAATCTATGGCTTTTTTATACACCAATAATGAATTCACAGAAAGAGAAATTAAAAAAGCAATCCCATTTACCATTTCAACAAAAAAATTAAAATATCTAGGAATAACTTTAACCAAGGAGGTAAAGGACCTGTATTCAGAAAATTATGGGACGCTGAAAAAAAGAGATAGAGGAAGACATAAACAAATGGAAGAATATACCATGTTCATGCATTGGTAGAATCAGTATCGTTAAAATGTCCATACTACCCAAAGCAATTTATAGATTCAATGCAATCCCTGTTAAAATTCCAATGGCATATTTCACAGACCTAGAACAAACTCCAAAAATTCATCTGGAATAAAAAAGACCCTGAATAGCTGCACCAATCTTGAGAAAGAAGAACAAAGTTGAAAGGATCACAATACCAGATATCAAGCTATGCTACAAAGCTACTGTTCTCAAAACTGCCTGATACTGGCACAAGAACAGACACAGACCAATGGAACAGAACAGAGAACCCAGAAATTGGCCCAAGCCATTATACTCAATATTTGACAAAGGAGAGCAAAGCATACAATGGAGTCAAGACAGCCTCTTCAATAAATGGTGTTGGGAAAAGTGGACAGATACATGCAAAAAAAAGAAACCAGATAACCAACTTACACCATACACAAAAATAAACTCAAAATGCATAAAGGACTTAAACATAAGACGGGAAACCATAAAAATCTTAGAAGAAGCCATAGGTAGCAAAATAGCAGACATTTGTCATAGCAATATATTTATCGATACAACTCCTAGGGCAATGGAAACTAAGGAGAAAATAAACAAATGGGACTTCATCAAAACAAGCTTCTGCACAGCAAAAGAAACCATCAACTAAACAACAAGAAAGCCCACTGCATGGGAGAACATATTTGCCAATGTTATCTCCAATAAGGGTTTGATCTCCAAAGTTTATAGGGAATTTAACAAAAGGAAGATAAACAATCCAATAAAAAATTATGCAAAGGACCTAAATAGACACTTTTTGAAAGTGGACATACAGAAGGCCAAGAAATATATGAAAACTTACTCAAAATCATCCGAGAGATGCACATCAAAGCAACAGTGAGGTACCATCTCACACCTGTCAGAATGGCTATCATCAACAGATCAACAAATGATAAGTGCTGGCGAGGATGCGGAGAAAAAGGAACCCTCGTGCACTGCTGGTGGGAATGTAGACTGGTGTAGCCACTGTGGATAATATGGAGTTTCCTCAAAAACTAAAATTGGAACTTAAATTTGACCCAGTAATCCCAGTTCTAGGAATATATCCCAAGAAAACAGAAACACCAATAAGAAAGGATATATGCACCCCTACGTTCATAGCAACACCATTTACAATAGCTAAGATTTGGAAACAGCCTAAGTGTCCATCAGCAGATGAGTGTATTAAAAATATGTGATACATCTACACAACGGAATACTACATTGCTGTAAAAAATAACTCTTACCACCTGCAACAGCATGGATGGACATGGAGAGTATTATGCTAAGTGAAATAAGCCAGTTAGAGAAAGATAAATATCACATGATCTCCTTCATTTGTGGAATATAATGAATAACATAAACTGATGAACAAAAATAGAACAAAAGTTATAGAAGCATTGTACAGACTGTCCAACCTATGATGGAAGATGGGGGGTGAGTGGGTAGGAGATCAACCAAAGGACTTGTATGCATCCATATGAGCATAACCTGTGGACACAGAATGGGGGAGGGGGGAAGAGGGCATGTGATGGGGAGTGGGGGTGGCCAGGGAGTGGTCAATGGGGGAAAAAGGAGACTTATGTAGTACTTTAAACAATAAAGAATTTAAATTTAAAAAAAAAAGCTGTTTTTTCCAGTACTTTAAGAGCACCCATTTGAATCCCAACAATTAATGTGCTGATTACAGATGAGTCATTTATTCATTAAAACAGGCCTTCTGCTTTGCAATAATATTTCCTTGATGAACAATAAACTTGCATTTTAAAGTCTTTAATTCAGACTAACTTTTCTTCTTGTTAGTCCATATTAAATTAAAACAAGCTCTCTTAGAGTATAAAAGTTTTCCAATGGTAAGAGGTTGCCTTGTTTTTTAATAACCAGCTTACTTGATTATTTGATTTCTGGCAATTCATAGTCTCCATTTTTCTGTTATTTGCCTTTAATTACCAAGTTTTCTGTTTTCTATTTTCTGCATGAGGGAGAAGGAGGTTAAAGCATGGGATTGCAGTGGTTGCTAGAATTCTGCAGTTTGAAAGGTCGGTATTAATACCAGCCATGATGTTTCTAACACAGAGACCAGCAAATTATGGCCTGTAACTCATTTTGGGACTGCTGCCTGTTTTTGTATGGCCCACAAGATAAGTTGTTTTTGACATTGTTTAATAGTTGGAAAAAGAAAACAAAAGGAGCATATTTCATGACTCATGAAAATTTTGTGAAATTCAGATTTCAGTTTCCATAAAAAAGTTTTATTAGAACACTAGAGACTCGGTGCACGGAAACCGTTCACGGGTAGGGTCCCTAGACCTGGCTGGTGATCAGGGCTGATTGGGGCCTTCCAACTGCCAGCCAGGGCCTTCCTTCCCCAGCTGCTGGCCACCGGCTGGGTCCTTCCTTCATTCGGCACCGCCCCCTGGTGGTCAGCGCATGTCATAGTGAGCGATCAAACTTCCGGTCTCCTGATCGAACTCCCGAGGGGACACTTTGCATATTAGCCTTTTATATATAGAGATGGCCAGACTCATTCATTTATGTATTTTCTATGGCTGCTTTCTTGTGACACTGGCAGAGTTGTGTAGTTGGGACAGTCACCATAAGGCCCACAAAGCCTCAAGTATTATCTGTCATTACACATAGTTTGCTGCCCCTGTTTTAATGCATGTTAAGTATTGAGAATCAGTCATGGATTGAGTGGAGTTAGTCTTATTCAGTCATTGTATATTTATTATTTTAACAATATTTTACAATTAGATATGAGGCAGAAAGGGACTTTAGAGGCCCAGTTTTTACCTAAGTGTTTTCCTTGATTTACCTCTCCAAAAAGTCACTCAGCCTATCCATATGCACCTTCAGTCATGTGGCACTCACAATCCCACAAAGCAACCTGTTCATATTTGGGTAGTTTTTACTGTTGGAAAATTTGACTTTATTTGTGATAGATAAGATAAGGAGATATTTGTCTTTCTTAATGCCACCTTGAACTGGGAAAAATCGTTATCTTTCTACATACACCTATACCTAAGGTGACCCAGATAATGTGATGGTTAATTTCTCAAAGCCATCTAAGAAATAATCAAATCTCACTCTTGTAACCCTGTCAACTCCCTCCATCCCAGGCACACATATATATACATATGTCAGGGTCTCAAAGCATTTCAGGAGGTCTTTTTTCACATCTAAGGCAAGTCTTCTTGTTTTCTAAATAAAAAGTCTATTTTTTTTGTGGTTTAAGAATACTGAATTAGGAATTGGACTAATGTGGACTCTTTTATTTGTTGTTTTTAATACCATGGGAAGTCATTTTTCCATACCTGACTATAGATCATCACTAGGAGCACTTGCTACTTTGCCTGTTGTTCACATCTTTTCAGAATAGAAAGTAGAGCCATCCAAATGGTCTGTGATAGACACACCATAAGAGAAAGATTTGTCTCCACTCCTGACTCTTTACTTTGAAATGTTTCTAAGGGCTGTGCCCTGAAAAGGCCTCCAAGATACACTGGACGTGTCCTCTTTCTTCTCAGCATTTATAGCCAGGAAAAACCTGTCTGAACAGGAGCTCAAAGCATTTTAAAGGTGGTGTGGGTGTTCACTGCTGTGAGCTCAAGAGTTTCTGGCTGTGTTTGGTGGTGACTTCCTTTTTCTGGGTCAACCTCTTCCTGTGCTCCTCCAATTCTACTTCAGTGTCTTCCTGGCTCTTTAGCACTGGAATGGGAACAGAGTCCAAAAGACAGGGTTAATTCCCAAAATTGTTGTAGTATTTTGTTTATTCCCCTGGGGAACAAGACCCACCCCTTTCCATCAGATTGCCAAAGAAGTTAGTGATCCCACAGAGTTAAATACCTCCTTCTCCACCTTGATAAATCTCCTGGGTTATCCTTAATGAAGCTTCCCCTTCCTACTCCCCAGCGCTGGACAGACTTGTCAAGCACAGTCCATATTCCATACTTCCCTTTGTCCATCTTACTTTTGTTCCCACCTCTGTTCACTGAACTGAAATTACTGCTGGTGCTAAAACCTGCCCCTACTCCTCACCCCATGAATGCCTTCTCCTCAGTCAAGATGAATGGTTGTGGCTTCGATTAGCTCCAGTGGTATCTGTGAAGATATCATTCTGTAGGTTTTGCCAGGTTCCTAGATTACATCCACATTGGTTCCTTTCTTCCCTCCTTTTGGAGGCTAGCTCTGGAAGGTGACTGACCTTGATTCTAGTCTTTGGCATCTTAAATCCATTCCTTTGTCAGGTTGACACATAACTTCTGCATCTACTCTGTGCTTAGGGGTTGGTCTTAAAGGTATGAATTTATCCAGCCTGTTTTTGTGTAGATAGGCTGGCTTGTCAAATCAGGTCAGGCACATGCTTGGGGGGCTCAGGTCTCTGTTGGTTAATTTCCTAAAAGAATATAAATAGGGTCTATGTTATTCTCTCTGTATTCGGTACCCTTTAGGAGGTCCTGCCCTGGCATGTGCTGAGAGAGCAGCATTGCAGAAACATTCCAGACTTGTTTTTGCCTGAGTAGCTGGCTGAGAGCTTTCTGTCCATGGTGGGCCTTTGTCCTGTCCCATGCCATTTCCCCCTCTTTCATGAAATGACCCATCTTCAGCTGTGTCTTTCCTCCTCTAGCTTCAAGGTAAGATTACCCTGTTGGACTTCTGGTTGACTGAAGGTAAAGGTAGGGTAGGACACTCTGAGTTAGAGCTGGCCTGGCTTAGCTTGCCTTGAAGTACCAACCACCCATGGGAGGGAGCAGGGTTCTTGCTTGGGAAAGATTGCATCTCCTTCCTAACTCCCAATTTCTCTTTGGACAGGCTGGACATCAATACTAACACCTATACATCCCAGGACCTCAAGAGTGCACTGGAAAAATTCAAGGAAGGGGCAGAGATGGAGAGTTCAAAGGAAGACAAGGTATGTGACATTCTCCAGGGAGTTAGTATAAGTCTGCAGGATGGCATTGAAGGGAATCACATTTTCCCTTTTGCAGTAATACATGGGATAATAATAACAATAATATTATAAAATAATTTAAACAGAAATTAATGCCAATATAACCCTTTATAGACTATTGGAAAAATGCTTGGGGCATTTCTGTCATCAGTTAGGTTAGAATCCAACTTCCAATTACATGTTTGGGGAAATTGAGGTACAAAGCAGAGATAGCCATACTCTCCATTATCACAGACGTGAGTGAAAAGAGTAGAAATTAAAATTCATATATCACTTGCACTTGGATTACTACAAGTTTAAAGGACAGAGATGTTAGGCCAGGAAGGAAGAAGCCTGTGTCTCTGTCCTTATCCTTTGAACACGTAGCAAATGTATTTCCTTTCCCAGGCCTCAAGGTTTCTTAAATACTATACAACACAGGGCTTGGATAAGAGGATGGCTGAGGTGTCCACCAGGTCTCAACTCTAAACTTTACAAGCTAAGGGAATGAGAAGGAACAAGAAGCAGAATTGCAGCTCCTTGGCTAGGCCCCTAATATCTGGGAGGGCTTGTAGGTACAGACCTATACCAGAAAGAAATTTTACTGTAGATGGATCTCATGAGCTCATGTTACAGCCAGAAAATGTCGCAAATCATTTTTTACATTTCTAGTTGAGTCCTGTCTTTGGAAGAATCTCCTTAGACTGCCTTGGAGACCTCTTTACGTTTTTCCTCCCTCTTCTCTTTTGCTTTGTCTCCCTCTTTGCTTTGCCTGCTCTCACCTCAGAATCCTGGCAGTATTTTAGAGGGGCAGTATAGGGTTCTTGACAGTTTGTATGTTAGTGGAGAAAGCCTTATGTCCCTCATATCCTTTAGAGCTAAGTATTTGAGACAAATGAGCCCTTTTTTTTTTTAATGTGGGGGAGGACTTAATTAGGATGTATTGGTATGCAGGCCATGTTTCCATGTCTTTACTTACCTTACCAGTAACATCTCCCAGCATAGAGAGTGTATATGTGACAAAGTAACAGCAGCAATGGGTGAAGAAAGAGGATGCATAAAAATCCATCCTACCACAGGTGTATTAACTGAAGGGGTGAGAAAAAGAAAATCCTCTACCTGGTGAAGATAAGGCCAACAGAAGAGAGCAGTGCATGCCTAGGCACATGGAACAGAGAGATTAGTGAAATTAGTGTCCTGTGGCCAGGGTTTGGGATTATTCTGACTTATCCATGTGGGGCTGATGGGAACATAAAAGCCAGCCTTTGTTCATGTCTTCTGTATTGATGGAAGATCCACTCTACCTCTGTCTCTTCTCTTTGTTCTCTTTAATGACATTCTTCCTCCATAAATAAGTTAGTGTAGAAAAGTATGAATATTATGAAAATATTTTTAAATGTGAAAGTAAGAGATTACATTTTCAGGTGTTTTTTGTTTGTTTGTTTGTTTGCAGTTAAAATAACCATCTCTTTTTGTAAGGAGAGATCCCAATACCGTTACCCAAATGCTCGATCCCAATCCTGTATTTTTGATTTGAGTCAATTGCTACTTCTGAAATAGGGCTGCCACCACACATTTTCTTTACTTCTGTGGAGCTCAGGTTGTTAGTTCCTTCATTGAGGTGCTGAGTCCCGGGGTGTTTCTCCTTTCAATTGGAGCCTGTTTGGACTGATTCTGCTCACTGCCAGTGCACTGGGAGTGGCAAATAAATGGACTTTATTGGAGAGTTTCTTACATGTCCTAAACTTCTGACTGCGGATGCAATCATACATTTTTTTTTATCAGTATTTACTTGTCTTGGGTTGGTGAACACACAGTACAATTCTAATATATAAAAAGCCAGGGGCTGTCACAACCGAAAAAAAACACACAAATGGACGACCGAACAGTAGGCTGTGTGGGGCAACCAGGCCGGCAGGGGAGTTAGTGAGGGATGACCAAACGACTGAATAGCAGGCTGCATGGGGTGACCAGGACAGCAGAGGGGGCAGTGAGGGGCGACCAGGCCGGCAGGAGGGGGCAATTGGGGGCGACAAGGCCAGCCAGGGTGAGGGGCCAGTAAGGGGAGACCAGGCTGGTGGGGTGGGGGCAGTTGTGGGTGACCAGGCCGGCAGGGGGGCAGTTAGGAATGACCAGGCTGGTGGGGGGTGGGCGGCGGCAGTAAGGGGCGATCAGGCTGGCAGGCAGAGGTGGTTAGGGGCAATCAGGCAGGCAGGCAGGTGAGCAGTTAGGAGCCAGCAGTCCCAGATTGTGAGAGGGATGTTCGACTGCCAGTTTAGGCCCAATCCCTGGGATGGGGCTTAAACCAGCAGTCATACATCTCCCAAGGGGTCCAGGATTGGAGAGGGTGCAGGCTGAGCTGAGGGTACGCCCCCCCACCCCATGCATGAATTTCATGCACCAGGCCTCTAGTCTATATATATAAAATCCTAATCTGCAAATAGACCGAACAACTGAACAACTCAACAACCAACAACTGTTTGCTATGATGTGCGCTGACCACCAGGGGGGCGCACGCAGAATGTGTGTGGGGGTGTCAGCAGCAGGCGGCAGAGCACAGAACATGGTGGGCATCAGCCACGGCGGGATGGTGGAGCAGGTGAGCAGGGGCACCAGACCAAGGCAAGGTGCTGGTCGCTGTCATAGGGGCAAGCTTCTGGTGGTTACTGAAAATTCTTTGCTCCCATGTGCCATGGTCCTGTTGGGTGCTTGCACCTGCTGCCAGTGCAAGCCCCATTCGCACCTGCTGCTGGCGCTGGAGCCACCGCTCACACTTGCTGCCAGTGCCTAGCACCAGCCCTGATCGCTCGACACCATCAGTGGGTGCAAGCAGTAGCTGCTGGCCCCAATTTCCCCTGAGGGCTTCTTCACCTCCCCCTGCTCCTGAGGGACGATGGGACCAGCAGACACCTCTCACACCTGCTGCTGGTGCCTGCCCCACTCACACCCACTGCCAGCGTTAGAGCTGCCGCTCGCACCCACTGCCGGTGCCAGCCCCACTCGCACCCATAGCCAGTGCCGGAGCCGCCGCTTGCAGCCGCTGCCAGTCCTGATTGCTCAGTGCCATCAGTGGGTGCAAGTGGCAGCTCCCGGCCCTGATAGCCTCTGATGGCTTTTCCACCTCCCCCTGCTCCTGAGGGGCGATTGGGGCAGCAGCTGCCACTCGTACCCTCTGACGGTGCCAGGCCCACTTGCACCGCTGCTGGCACCAGCCCCAGTTGCTCCACACTGTCAGCAGATGCAAGCAGGGCCAGCGCTGTCAGAGCCTGGGAGTAGGTGGGAGCGGGGCTGCTGGCAGACTGGAACCAGGTGGGGCACAGAGGATGAGCCTAGACTCACCCTTGTGCCTACCGCAGCCTTGCGGCCCACAGTTCCTTTCAAGGTGCATGAATTCATGCACTGGGCCCCTAGTATACAGATAACATATTATAGAATTGTATCCCTGAAACTTATATAATTGTATTAACCAATGTCACCCCAATAAATTCAATAAAAAACATTTAAACCCAGGTTGTGTGGTGGCTTGCAAATACAGGATTGTGCTTTTGCTATTTTTAAAAACTGTACTATCAGATATTGTGCCATTCCTGTCAATTGAGAGAATGTTTTTTGAGCTTTATTTTTTTCAGAGGGAAGGGTACCAATTCTGTTGTGTTCATTGGTACTTTAGTAGATTTAAGTGAATCAGTCCTTCTCAGAATCACTTGCTTCATGAAAAAGCTCTGTTTTTCCCAACAGATTTGGGCTGTTATTGTTGAAACTGACCCCTTTATTCCTCTATTACCATACAGATTGCTTGATGCTTTGTTTTATCATGTCAGATGTTGTTTACCTGTATACTATAAATTGTTGCATTTTAAAATATGGCCATCTTAAACTTTAGATTCTGGGCAAGATGAAGAAGACTCATTTCTCTTTATTCTTCCTACTAAAGGACAACTAAAAATCCTGGACATAATACTAAAAGTAAATATAAGAACACTCTAAAAGGTTGGAAGAAGAAGGCAGACTGGGTAGGGATGTAGGAACTTGATGAATGACCTGGCAGTGAGTTTCTTGGGTTTTCTTGTTGCCCTTTATATATCCCAGAGTGGGCACTAAAGAAGCCTACATCTTGGAAATGCCAACAGGTACAGATAGAAAATAGCCCTAATAAAAGCCTGTTCTTCTGAGAGAAAGAACAAGCAAAGGGCAGCCTAATAGGACAAAAAACTTTTGGACAATGCCTGTCCCACTTTAGCCAAAGAACATGGAAATCTTCCCATCTTAACCCTTAGTGCTAGTGGAAATTGAATGGGGAACTTGGATTTTAATCTCCCATGTGGTGGTAACAAACTGCACTCTCATTCCTCCACCAGAGTGGTGTCAGCAAAAGTTGAATGGGGAATCTGAACTTGCACTCCTCCTTTGGCACTGAGATGGTGTGAGGCTGTAATCTGTTACTACCACCAAGGTGGTGTCAGAGTTGAGCAGAAAGTTGAGGCAGAATTTTCTACCCTCTGCCCACTGTTAGGAGACTATTCTTTGCTTCCTTCACTGGTGTGCTACCAGTAGAGACCAATGTTTTCCATCCTCCACATGGGGTAGTGTGATCTGCTGTAAGGGTGGGATCAGCAGAGGCCAAAAAGAGAACCTGAAAGTTGTCCCCTGCCTGGTAGCACCAAGGAAGTTTTTCACTTCTCCTAGCTGAGGTAATGCCAGTGGAGGATGGGGGTGAATGGAGAGTCTATACTTTCACCCTTTACCTGGTGGCAGTGAGGCAGTGTGATACAGTATTGTGCTCCCACTCTGAGGCAATGTCAGTGGGAGTAACTAAGGAGGCCAACTTTCCACCCCTAGACCAGCAGCAATGAGGCAATGCTTCAATCCCCCATAGGGTGCTATCAGTAGAGGCTAAGGAAGGAATTCTATTCCCAATGTCCGGTGCCCAGTGGTGTCAGATGATGTGTTTTTTTTCCTAACGAGAGAATGTGGTAGGATTGTGGGGAGAAGGGAGCTAGAGAAAGGGATTTTGCAAATGAAGTCCTGGGCATGCATTTTAGTGATTCACATGAGAAACTGACCAGAATTAACACAGCAAAAGATTTAAGAACTGAACTGTAGTTTGGAATACTGCACAGGTGTTTAAATTAGCTTCTGGTTAGCACACAAAAGAAGTAGACCAAAATAACACTGCAAAGGCTCTGAAAACTTAATTGTTTTGTAGTCACAGCTATACAAGAAGGCCAGAACCAGCATATTAAACCTAAACAATGTGACTGACTACTGAAAAGGAAGATTCAGAGTCTTAAGACCAGAGTGTCTAGGATACAATAAAAAATCACTCATCCTACCAATAATCAGGAAAATCAAAACATATTTTAGGAATTACCAGCAGTGAGATGACTGAGAAGTTGGAATTATCTAACAAGGATTTTAAAGCAGCTATCATAAAAAAAAAAAAAAAGGCAATATGAACACTTTTGAAACAAATGACCACCTCAGCAAAGAAATAGAAGATATAAAAAAGAATTAAATGGAATTTTAGAACTGAAAAATACAGCAATTTTAAAAAAATTAATGGGTAGGCTTCATACAAAATAGAGATGAGAGAGAAAAACATCAGTGAACCTGAAGAAAGATAAAAATTTCTTAATCTAAAGAAAAAAATAGATTGGAAAAATGAACAGAGATTTTAGGAAACTATAGGACTACAGGCATACCTCTTTTTATTGAGCTTTGAAGATATTGTGTTTTCCCTCCACTAGTAAAAAGATTACAACTAGCTGAAGGCTCAGATGATGTTTAGCATTTTTAGCAGTAAAATATTCTTTTACATTAAGGTATGTACATCGTAGTTTTTTATTTTTTATTTATTTTTTAAAATTTACTAAATCTTTATTGTTCAGATTATTACAATTGTTTCTCCTTCCCCCCCCCCCATAGCTCCCCTCCACTCAGTTCCCACCCCACCCTCTGCCCTTACCTCCCCGCCACTGTCCTCATCCATAGGTGTACGATTTTTGTGCAGTCTCTTCCTGCACCCCTCATACTCCTTTCCCCCTGAGAATTATCAGTCTACTCCCTATCTATGCCCCTGATTCTTTTATATTCACCAGTTTATTCTGTTCCTCAGGTTTTTAATTCACTTGATTTTTAGGTTCACTAGTTGATAGATATGTATTTGTTGTTCATAATTTTTATCTTTACTTTTTTCTTCTTCCTCTTCTTAAAGAATACCTTTCAGCATTTCATATAATCCTGGTTTGGTGGTGATGAACTCCTTTAGCTTTTTCTTATCTGTGAAGCTCTTTATCTGACCTTCCATTCTGAATGATAGCTTTGCTGGGTAGAGTAATCTTGGTTGTAGGTTCTTGCTTTTCATCACTTTGTAGATTTTTTGCCACTCCCGTATGGCCTGCGTAGTTTCTGTTGAGAAATCAGCTAACAATCTTATGGGTGCTCCTTTGTAGGTAATTAACTGTTTTTCTCTTGCTGCTTTTAACATTCTCTCTTTGTTTTTTGCTCTTGGCATTTTAATTATGATGTGTCTTGGTGTGGTCCTCTTTGGATTCCTTTTGTTTGGGGTTCTGTGCGCTTCCTGGACTTGTAAGTGTATTTCTTTCACCAGGTGGAGAAGTTTTCAGTCATTATTTCTTCAAATAGGTTTTCAGTATCTTGCTCTCTCTCTTCTTCTGGCACCCCCATAATTCTGATGTTGGTAGGCTTGAAGTTGTCCCAGAGGCTTCTTACTCTGTCTTCAACATTTTGGATTTGTTTTTCTTTTTGCTTTTCTGGTTGAGTGTGTTTTGCTTCTTTGTATTTCAAATCTTTGACTTGATTCTTGCAGTCCTCTAGTCTGTTGTTGAATCTTTGTATAATATTTTTTATTTCAGTCAGTGTATGTTTAATTTCTAGTTGGTCCTTTTTCATATCTTCAAGGGTCTCGTTATATTTATCGGCCTTTTCTAGGATATTCTTGAAAAGCCTTATAACCGTGGTTTTGAATTCTATATCCAGTCATTTGTTTTCCTCCATTTCTTTTCGTTTGTGATCTGTTTCTTTGTTGCTGCATTTTCACTGCTTCCCTGAGTTGGTAGGGTAGCTTTGTGTGCTAGGTTTCCTATATGGCCCAGTGGGTCGGCCTCCCAGTTACCTGAGGTGGACACTCTTGGTGTACCCCTTTGTGGACTGTGTGTACAGCCTTGTTGTAGTTAAGTCTTGATTGTTGTTGGTATCAGTGGGAGGAATTGACCTCCAGGCCAGTTGGCTGTAAGGATCAGCTGTGTCTACGCTGGGAGAAGTTCGGTGCTGGAGACAGCCTTATAGGATTAGACCATCCAAATTATTCAGCTTGGATGGGGTGGAGTCTCAGGGCAGAGCAGACAGTCTTGGCTTCCCCTCAGCCCTGCCCTTGTGTGCACACAGCCTTCCCCGCCTCCTGTGCCTCCACCCGAGAGTCCAGATTCCCCCCTCAAGAGCGTGGGTCCCCAGGGGTTCGCCTGGAACTGGGGTTCAGTGCAGTCAGGAGCTTCAGAGTCCCTTCTGCTAGGGAAAGCCTGTGATAACCTCCGCAGTCTTTGTGCACACTTGCGCGCGCTTCCAGACCCCTGCCCGCCGGGACTCCCCCGGCTCTCTCCAGGGTCTCTGAGTCTCCAAGTGCCTTTCTCTCTACCTGACAGTCCAGACTCCCCCTGTATGAGCCTGGGTCCACGGGGTTTTGCCTGGAACTGGGGTTCAGTGCAGTCGGGGGGCTTCCTTCCCCCTCCCGCCCGAGAAAGTCAGCCATGCTCTCAGCCGCCCTTCCTCTCTGCGCGCACAAAGGCCCTTTGCCGAACCTAAACCCTTTGCTGTTCCTCCAATTCTCTGTTAGCTTTTCTCTTTCCTTCTAGTTGTAGAATTTCCACTCAGCCAGCTTTCCTGTGGTTCTGGATGGTGTCTGTTCTGTCTTTTAGTTGTAGTTTTGAAATTGTTGTGTGAGGCAGCAGTTTAGGAGCTTACCTATGCCGCCATCTTGGTTTCCCTCTCACTCCTCATCGTAGTTTTTTTAGATATAATGCTATTGCACACTTAATAGGCTACAGTATGATATAAACATAACTTTTACATGCATTGGGAAGCTGAAAAATTTGTGTGACTCACTTAATTGTGATATTAGCTTTATTGTATGATCTGAAACTGAATCTGCAATATCTCCTTGGTATGCCTGTGTAACAAAAGATCTAAAATTTGTGTCACTGGAGTTTCAGAAGTAAAGAAAGAAGAATATGGGACTAAAAAAATAAAGAAATGAAGATGGAAACATTCCCTGAGATGATGAAATGTATAAACCCATGGATTCATGAAACTGAATAATATAATAGCCAAAATACTGGAATAACTCAAATTTTCTCCAATAGCTGAATGGTTAAAAACAAATATCTATACAGTAGAATACTACTCAGCATTAAGAAGAAATGAACCATTGATATATGTAGTAACATGGATATATCTCAAATTCATTATGTTCACTAAAAAAGTACCAATCTCAAAAGGTTATAGGCTTTGTAATTCCATATATACAACATTCTCCAAATGCCAGAATTATAGAGATGGAGAGCGAATCAGTGGTTGCCAGGGCATAATGACAAAAGGGAGGACGAGATACACCTATAAAGGAACACAACAGCCCTGGTGGGTTTGGCTCAGTGGATAGAGCGTTGGCCGCAGACTGAAGGGTCCGGGGTTTGATTCTGATCAGGGCATGTACTTCGGTTACAGGCTTGGGTTGCAGGCTCAATTCACAGCCTCTGTCGGGAGCATGCAGGAGGCAACCAATTGATGTGTCCTTCTCACATCAACGTTTCTATCTCCCTCTCCCTTCCATTTATTCTAAAAATCAATGGAAAAATATCTTCCGGTGAGGATTAAAAAAAATAAAAATAAGGGACACAATGGAGGTGGAGAGGGACAGTTCTGTAGCTTCGTTGTTCTGGTGATCACATGAATCTATATATTGAACAAAATTGTTTAGAATAATACAGACACACACATGCAAATGTGTACATATAAAAGCTGGTGAAATCTGAATAAGACTTGTAGTCTTATTAACAGTGTTGTACCTAAGTCATTTTCTTGGTTTGGATGTTGTGCTATTGTAATGTATGATGTTACCATTGGGGAAAGTTGAAAGAAGGATACATGGCATTGTCTGTACTATTTTTGTAATTTACTGTGAGTATTTAATTATTGCAAAATAAACAGCTTTTTTTCCTTAAAAAAAAAAAGGCCTTTCTGAGGTCCAGTTACACATCATTTTTGTGAGGCAGAGGTCACTAGTTTCTTATTCTGCTTACCTGCTTGTCATCCTACAGTTCTTTGCCTGGCAGAGTTCCCTAGCAGGGTGTAGGGAGAGCATCTCCCTGCTGTAAGCAGAATATGGCATCCTATAGATGTGATTACTCTGCTAGGAGCTTGGTCTTTTAAAAGAGAGGCTGATTCATTCCTTTGGTTGATGTTTCTATGGAGTGCTTATAACTGGAGAAAAACCCAAAGGTAATAAATAGATGAGCAATTTGGAACTGACAGCTGCTCATCATCCTGCTTTTTATAAATATTCGTGCCTTTTAATTTTTCTCAAAAGATAGAGACACAAACCACTGTGACATTTCAGACTCATTATAAGCACTATCCTCTAAAATGGGAAGAAAACAAGGAGTGTCACAGGTATAAAATATCTAATTAAAATCTTTTATTCACCTCCAACATCAACTCATTTTTAAAACCTTTGTATGAGTGTGGGGTAAGGAGGGATTGAGAGAAAACGGTTTGAGATTTGAGTATAGTACATACAGTAATTTAGCCACTTCAAACAGTTGAACAAATTGTACACCTGTAGTTAGATTGACAGTAATGACGGTGGTTTAACTTTTATCAGCAAATTGCTCCCACTCTGACATCTCTTTACCCACAGTTTTCTACATCTGGGTTTCCCTATAATGTTGCTGGATTGGGCAGGACAAAGCCAAGATATTCTATGATTGTAGAATATAGAGAACCAAGGTGTAGATTATTCCACCTTGACCTCAGCCTTTCCCTATGATGTTAGGGATTGAAAGTGAGCTTTGCTTTCCCTGACCTCAGTGATTACAGCAAGGAGACGTTTCAATCTTCCTGAACATTGGAAGTCAGATTGGGATAAGAGAACCTTGGAAAACCTTGAGTGTGTTTTTTGGGCCAGAGGGCTATATGAGTAGACTCTGAAAGCATCTTAGAAGATATTTCATTCATAGTACACATCAACGAAAATTTTGAGTGTTGGAGAAGCAGTTCTTTAAGGAGGAGCATCCATGGTAGACCACAGGAGTCTTGGTAAGATATCTCCAGTTGATTTAATTAACCATCTCTTTGCTTCCTAGGCAAGGCAGGCTGAGGTTAAACGTCTCTTCCTCCCCATTGAGGAGCTAAAAAGGGACTTTGCGGAGCTGAATGTTGTCATTGAGACTGACATGCAGATCATGGTACGGCTAATCAACAAATTCAATAGTTCCAGCTCCAGCCTGGAAGAGAAGATTGCTGCACTCTTTGATCTTGAATATTATGTCCACCAGGTATTGTATTTCATTGTCCATAAGTCTGATTTTTAACTGACAGCTTTCCCCCCACCCTCCATTCCCCGTCCTCAGCTCTTGGAAAATACATCAGCATCTATACTCCTCTCCCAGCATGTACAGTATTTTTAATCTAGGCCAATATCTATTTTCTTAAGATACATTCATTTTTTTCTTTTTTAATCATCACCCAAAGATATGTTTTTATTGATTTTAGAGAGGAAGGAAGAGAGAAAATGAAGGAAACATCAATGTGAGAAAGAAATATCGATTTGTTTCCTTTCATACCTGTCCTAACTGGGGATAGAACCCGTAAATTATGTGCCCTGACCAGAATTCGAACTTGGTACACAGGACAACGCTCCCAAGCAATGAGCCACCTGGCCAGGGCAAGATGCATTCTTAGAGGCCAGAGCCAACCTCTTTTTCATTGGAGGATTACCTCCTTTATTTTTCAACACTGAGGGTACAGCAGAAGTAAAATAGATGTGGTCCCTATTCCACATAGATTACAATTTTGTAAGAGGGGAATCTATATATATAAAAGCCTAAGTGACCGTTATGACCAGCTGACCAAATGACCAGTCGACCAGTCCCTGTGACGTGCACTGACCACCAGGGGGCAGGAGCTCAATGCAAGAGCTGCCCTCTGGTGGTCAGTGCACTCCCACAGCCAACCTCCCGTGGTAGGCCAACCTCCCGTGGTCCCTTCCCCCCAGCCGGCCGGCCCTGAACGGGACTGGCTGAGATGCCCTGATTGGCCCCCATTGCCGGCCAGGCTGAGGGACCCCACCTGTGGATGAATTTGTGCACCGGACCTCTAGCAATTAAATAAATAATTCAACAATGATCTAATTAACAACTTAATGATGAGAGAATTTAAAATTGTGTTGAGGGCTCAGAGGGTAATGTAGGAGTATATGACAGGGGAATTTAGCCTAATTAGGGGCATTGGGAAGGCTTCCCTGAGTATGTGACATTTAAGCTGAGCAATAAAGGATGAATAGGAGTTGGCTGGGCAAGAGAGGAGATTAAAGCAGTGGATGGCAAACTATGGCCCAAATATGCCCCACTGCCAGCTTTTATAAAGTTTTTTTGGGACACCGTCACACCTATTTGTTTATGTATTGTTTTATTGTTTTGGGCTGTATCTAAGCTACAAGGGCAGAGTTGAGTAGCTGTGACAGAAACCATATGGTTCAGAAAAGTCAACAATATTTATTATCAGGCCAAATGTTTGCCAACCCTTGGATTAGGCCATTCCAGGCAGAGGAAACATCATGTGCAAAGATTCTGAGTTAGAGAAGAGCTTGGTGAAATTGAGGACCTGCAAAAGATTAGAGCATAGTGACCAAGGCATGGGGTAGCAGAGATAAAGTAGAAAGGTTAGGGACTCAGTGGGCTGTGGTTGGGAATACCATGCTCTTTATGATTTTATCCTTGATCCTAAGAACCATTGGAGAATTTGAAGCAGGGAAATGACTGATCAGACTTGTGTCATAATAGTTAAAATTTATGTAGCATTATCATATAATTGGCTTATATTCAAGTGCTTTGTACACTTTAATTTATTGGCTTCTACAGTTGCCTTATGAGTAGGCACAGCACTGATATTAATCCCATTTTATAACTGAGGCAAATGAGGTCACACTTGTGATTGCCCAAGGTTACCCAGTTAGTGAGTGGTAGAGCTGGGATTTGCAACAAAGCCTGACTGATCCCAAACTCTGTGCACTTAACCTTTTGCCACTCTGCATCTTACAGGATACTGGTACCATTTGAATAAAGCCTGAAAGGTAGTGAGTCTAAGGCAAAAGAACCAAGAGAAGCCATTTATTTATTCAGTAAATTAATTTATTGGGTGCCAGTTAAGTCCCAGACTGTTCCAGGCACTTAGGCTGTATCTCTTACCTTCTAGCAGAAATAGACAGACAATAAATATAACTAATAAGTAAATTATATACAATATATTTAAAGGTGATAAATACTATGGGAAAATAAAAAGAGCAGGGAAAGGAAGGAGCCTCTTGGGCAAGAGAAACAGGAAATATCCTTAGCCCTGAAGTGGGAGCATGTCTAATGTATTTGAGGAACCACAAGGAAGTCAGTGTAACTGGAGCTGAGAGAAGAGGGAGAGAGGTAGATGAAACTCAGAGAGATGATGGGAGGAAGATCATGGAGCTCCTTGTAGGTCATGGAAAAGAATGAAATTGGACGTTATTAGAGGATGACATGCTCTGACTTTTAAAGGATCCCTCTGGCTGCTGTATTGAGAATTGGACAAGAGGCAGGGGTGGGGGGTGGTCATGGGTAGAAGCAGGGAAATCAGATAGGAGGCTGTTGCAGTAATCCAAACTATGGGGAATGTTTCCCCAGGAAAGCTGTGTAATCATAATCAAAGGCTTTTTGAGATCCCCACCAAGACATAGATCTTCACCATCCTCCCACACATGACAGCATCCTTGTTCTCTATTATAAACTAGGCTAAATACATTCTCTCTTTAGGATTTTTCAGCCTTTGTGGTGAGAGAGGATAAGTGTATACTGTATCTGCAGGAATTATGGGACAGCCACTTCATCTTCTTTCTCTGCTCATAACTCTTTCTCAGTCAAATGGCAGGTCTGTGAGCTCTTTAGAGAAAAAAAAAATGGACCTGGGTTCTCTTTTCTTTTTCCAGTCTTTCTCTTCAGGGTAAAAAAACCCAAACATTCTAATAGCATTTCTATTATAGATATTTAAAGGACTGAGGATCCTAGGGGTTATTGGCTAAGTCAGTCCTGCTTTGATGTTGACAGCTTTTATTTTTTCTCATCTTAACATACTTGGATAGATCTTCAGTTACCAGATTTCTGTAAGCTCTTCCTTTAGTTGCAGCATAAAAAGCCAAAATGACTAGAAAGCTTATCATAGCAGAGGGGAGTGAGGACACAAGAGGGCCCTGACATATTTCTTTTTCCCCAAAATCCAGGTGATACCCTATTCTGCTTTCATAGGGCACTAGTTAGAGTAAACAGTTAGACAATTGTCCTCAGCCTGAGGTTAGCCTGGTAATCAACCAGTCCCCTGTTAGAGGCCAAAATTGCCCTGTTGACAGAAGAGTCATAAATGTTTTGGGTCATTAGCCTTTTAATTGGAAATATAAGGTCCTTGGTTTGGGATGATATGTCAGGTTTCCATGCAACAGTGTTAAGTTGTGATTAAAGAAGACACAGCTTAGCCTAAGTTCCAGTTGCAGTGGGGAATTGGGGTGATGTAGCACTAGCTTTGAGGAATATAGGATGTTTCCTGCTAGGAACTTCACCAGTCTACTCCTGTTCTAGATTCACTGATTGGTGGTTTTGAGAGCCATGGGCTTCAAGGACCCAAAATGGATCTGCCCAAGTATTCCTCATAACCATGTTTGAATTATTAAACAGGATTTGTGAAAAGCAAAACCATGGGTGTGGAAAACAGTTTGTGAGTTGTCTATGAGGAGCAGCTTCTGTCTGGGGCAGTGTGTTTACCTTCTCTCACATCACAACTCCTCAGTGATTTACCACCATTTCTTCCTTTCTCAGTTTCCTTTTCTCTCATTGTCTTTTCACTGTTGTGGTTCTCATAGTTCTCTTCTACTCCCATCTTTAGCACTCCCTTCTTCTACCTTGACTTCCTTTCCACCTGTCCCACCTCATTCTGAAGGCATCCTTGGAGAAGTTCTGCCCGCAGACCCAGATTTTGGAGCTTGACCTTCTGGGCATGCAGTGGGCAGAATGACCCCTTTTTCTCTCATCTCTAGTGAAATAACAAATGAGAAAACATCTTGAGAAAACTGAAGTGCTTATATAAATGTCAGCATTTATAATACCCTGAAATACCTTTGTAGTAATAAAGATAATCTAGTACAGAACCTTTGTGACTCTGGGCTCTGTTGTTTTGGGGCTTTCAGAGTGGCAGCTGTTTTTGTGGGAACTCATGCAAGCTTTGATACGTAGCCATCCTAGGCTCAGAATGACAGGACTCTGAGCAGTGGTTTTGTATGCAGAAGACCTGGAGGAAGGAGGATCAGAGGAGAAGTGATGAATTCTTGGATTTTAAAAGCAGAGTATGTGAGGAAGGCTCAGTAAGTATTATTTATGCTTACGTTAGTAAAGCATCCAGTTCAGAGTCTCCCTAGTTAGCTCTGCTATAGCCCAATAATCATTCCTCTGTATAAGGACAGATCAGGGCAGAAAAATCCCAGCCCTGTTTTGGGGTCTTTATGGCAGATCCAACTCCATGCTTACTTCATGTCCCTGGTTAGGCTATTTCTTCAGGTCTATGATACCAGGGATGCATCCATTTTGTTGGCACAGATACTCCAGATTGCCTTTTCTTTTTTAACTTACAGTGGAGTTTATTGCAGTCACATATTTTTCTGACCAAATGCATTCACTGGCTTAATATTTATTTATTGAGCACCTAACTATATGCTTAGTGCTATTCTAGTCACTAGACCTACAATAGTGGGCAGATAAAAACCTTTGCTCTTGTGGAGTTTCTATGACTGTATAAGAATGATCTTCTAAGTGGTAAAAACAGGCTAGGCCCACCCCAAAACAAGCAAAATATAGTTCTTTAAACTTGATTTCTCTGTCAGAGCCCTCTTCCAGTTTGGAAGGACACAGGTAGGAAAGGGCTCTGTGGCATCTGGAAGGAAAATGTGGGTAGCAGTCACATTGTTGTTGGGCTCTACCTTCCTGGGTTTTGCTGATGAATTGTAGAGTGGGATCCGCATGTGGGCAAGAGGCAGCTTTTGTAGCAACAAAGATACTTTCAAGGGATACTTGAAGCTACTCCATGAGGAAACTGGCATCCAGTCACCTTTCTGAGGATGCTCTTCTTATTCCAGGATTTTTTATTTGTATTTATTTCGGAGAGGAAGGGAAAGGGAGAGAGATAGAAACATCAATGATGAGAGAGAATTGATTGGCTGTCTCCTGCATGCCCCCTACTGGCGATTGAGGCCACAACCTGGGCATGCGTCCTTGACTGGAATCAAACCCAGGACCTTTCAGTCCTCAGGCTGATGCTCTATCCACTGAGCTAAATCCAGCTAGGGCTTGTTCCAGGATTCTAATGAAGCTCGGAAAAGGTGATATCCCCTCTTTCATAGAATAAAAGATAGATTGTCTGCACTTGAGGCTTTGGAACTTAAATGATAGCCTAGCCCGGTGCTGAACAATAGAACTTTATGTAATAACTAGAGGCCCGGTGCATAAAATTCATGCACGGGGTGGGGTGGGGGGAGAGGGTGTCCCTCAGCCCAGCCTGCATCCTCTCCAATCTGGGATCCCTCTCACAATCCAGGACTGCTGGCTCCCAACTGCTCGCCTGTCTGCCTTCCTGATTGCCCCTAACCGCTTCTGCCTGCCAGCCTGATCACCCCCTAACCATTCCCCTGCCAGCCTGATTGATGCCTAACTGCTCCCCTGCCAGCTTGTTTGCCCCTAACTGCCCTCCCCTGCAGGCCTGGTTCCCCCCAACTGATCTCCCCTGCAAGCCTGGGTACCCCCTAACTGCCCTTCCCTGCAGGCCTGGTCACCCCCAACTGCCCTCCCTTGCAGGCCTGGTCCCTCCCAACTGCCCTCCCCTGCAGGCCTGATCGCCCACAACTGCCCTCCCTTGCAGACCTGGTCCCTCCCAACTGCCCTCCCCTGCTGGCCATCTGGCGGCAGCCATCTGGTGTCCACATAGGGGCAGGATCTTTGACCACATAGGGGCAGCCATCTTGTGTGTTGGAATGATGGTCAATTTGCATATTATTCTTTTATTAGATAGGATAGAGGCCTGGTGCATGGGTGGGGGCCGGCTGATTTGCCCTGAAGGATGTCCCAGATCAGGGTGGGGGTTCCCTTGGGACATGGGGGGGCCTGTGGTGGTTTGCAGGCTGGCCACGCCCCCCAGCAACCCAAGTGGAGGCCCTGGTATCTGGGATTTATTTATCTTCTATAATTGAAACTTTGTAGCCTTGAGCGGAGCCAAACCTCCTGCTTGCTCCGTGGCTGTCGCCATTTTTGTTGGGATTTATTTATCTTTTATAATTGAAACTTTGTAGCCTTGAGTGGAGGCCTGAGCCCTCCAGGACAGGCGGAAAGCTTGGCTTCCTCCATTGCCGGGGAAACCCAAGCCTCCTGCTCTCTCCATGGCCTCAGCCATCTTGGTTGGGTTAATTTGCATACTTGCTCCTGATTGGCTTGTGGGTGTGGCTTGTGGGTGTAGCAGAGTGATGGTCAATTTGCATATTACTCTTAGATAGGATGGAAATGTTATGCACTGTCCAATAAATAGCCACTAGCCAGTATTGCAGGTCTAGACTAAAGCCTTTGAGAGTGAGGCTTTTGTGCAGATTTTATCGTGATTGTCCAGATTCAGTCAACCTTGGACTGTATGAAGTGAGGAAGAGGGAAGAGGAGGATACTATTGTTACTTCTTCCTATTACTCTGCCAAATCCCCCTCCCCCTGCAGTGGAGCTCCTTTTATAGTCCCTGACTTCTAATTAAAATTAACTTTTTAAAAAAATGTATGTTGCCTCCACTGCCCCTCTTTGGGGTTAGACATCAAGAGGAAGCATGGCACCATTTAGTAGTGTTGCTTATGTTGGATCTTTGTGTTAATAGCTTATATGTTAGGAGTAAGCTTTATGACTTGTTACAATATTAGAATTTTCCAGGACAAGTTTGGCCTAAGCAATAAATAGGTGCCATTTCCACCAGTTTCCATACAGGTGCTCATAAATCATGTTAGTTTAATTAGTAGTTCTCAAATTTAAGATTATTTAAAAATTTAGTTTGTGTTTATAAACTCTTTCCTTGTTAGTTAGAAAGGCAACCATTGCTTTTTACTTGACTTTTTAGTTTTGTTTTTGAATAGTCATTAGAAGAAAGGCTATAGGAAGAGCTCTTCTTTCCTTGATGATGATACTATACTAAGCAGTGCCTTTGTTGCAGATGGATAATGCACAGGATCTGCTTTCCTTCGGTGGGCTTCAAGTGGTGATCAATGGGCTGAATAGCACAGAGCCTCTGGTGAAGGAGTATGCTGCATTTGTGCTGGGGGCTGCCTTTTCCAGGTGAGCAACAAGACAGGGGAGGGTGGGGGTAAGGGGGAGAGATCAACCAAAGGACTTGTATGCATGCATATAAGCCTAACCAATGGACACAGACATCAGGGGGGTGAGGGCATGAGTGGGGGTGGGAGATGGGGGGGTCGGAGGAGCAATGGAGGGATAAGAACACATGTAATACCTTAATAAAGAAAAAAATAAATAAATAAAGGGGGGGAGGGGAAGAATGGACTTCTCATCAGCCAGGATTGTTTGGGCCCTTCAAATGAATTCTAGCTTTACTCTTAGATGGAATGGCCCGGGAAAAGATACACTTAAACTTATGTACATCCCTATCCCTATTTCACTGTAATCTCAAACTAGAGAAAAGGTTTGATTTTACTCTTATTCCAAGTAGATAATAATTTTCACCCAGGATGTCACCATTTATGATTCTCTGTTCCCCCTCATCTTATATATATGGACATTTAATGACATATTTTAATATATTTTACTGATTTTCTTACAGAGAGGAAGGGAGAGGGATAGAGAATTAGAAACATCGATGAAAGAGAAACATCGATCAGCTGCCTCCTGCACACTCCCTACTGGAGATGTGCCCGCAACCAAGGTACATGCCCTCGACTGGAATCGAACCTGGGACCTTTCAGTCCCCAGGCCAATGCTCTGTCCACTGAGCCAACCCAGTTAGGGCTTAATGACGTATTTTAGATCACATTCTCTGTTTTATTCAAAGCTAATAAAAAGTTATATATCAATCATAGAGGAAGGGAGATGTACTCCCAAGAGTTGATCCTTTTGGAAGTGAAGCTACTTACATACATCTGGTAATGAATAAATTATGAACCTGACTAAGGAGGGTCTTTTGGGAAGAAAGTATCTTCTTCCTAGTTGTCTGGAACCAGTCAACATACAATCAGGTTATCAGACCCTCTGAGTTGGGAATTGTTTAAATTTCATTTAGTCTGGCTCGTGCTAGAAGCCTGATCTCTCCAAAGAGTGGATGCATCAAGGTATGTGGGCATCACTTTGTTATACTCATGCTAAAAATATCAAGATGTCTTTAAGCTATAGTTGGTCTATTGGACCTATAGTTGTTTCCAGTTTTGAAAATCTGCTCCTAAGACCATTTGTTTCTCTAAAACAGAAACCAATATTCTGATTCTTGCTATAAGGGAATGGGTGGTGACTATTAGGGTTGTCTTGCTTGGATGCAGGGATTGTGATGTTGTAGGAAATAGGCTATTCTGAACATCTTTAGCATTGGAGACTTTGTTTTGAAAATATTTCCTTTACCTTTCATCCATACTTATCTTTTTTTAATTAGAATCTGTCTGACGTCCTCTCATTCTGAAAAGCTTCAGCATCTTTTTTTAGTAAATTAAGGGGAAAAGCAGGGAAGACCAGAAAAATTGTTCATTGAGGAGAGACTGAGAGCACTGCAGGCCTTTGTTTCTCTCATCACTAACCTGCCCTGATCTTGAAGCCCTGCTTCTTCTGTGGTTGAGTTTTTGGCAGTCAAGGCTGTGGCCTCCAAGGGACTCCATTTCCCTTGGTCTCCCAAGATGCTTGTGCATCCACTGAAAAAGTGAAGAATCTAAATTTGTCATTGATAGCTGGGATTGCAGCCTTGGAGAGGTCCCAGGTCTTATCTTCATAAGGCTTTAGAGGCTTGAGAACTTACTGAGGCTCACTTTTTGTTTCTTAAGCCACAAAAGAAATAACTCAAACATTATTAACATCTTTTTCCAGACCCTTTTTGGAAATCTTTTTCCTAATCCCAAGTACTTTCTTTCCACTTTCAATATAAACAAATGATCCTACTTGTTCTTGCCATTGCTTCTGGAAACACATGTCTTGGGGAAAACTGTGTAATATCTTGATGACACTTCTTTGCTAAAGGCGACTAAGTGACTTGAGAAGTATTTATTGGGCCTGCTTAGCAGGCCAAAACCCACCTGGGGGCTGTGCCAATATGTGGTATTATTAAGACTTTTCTGTGATTGTATGAGGGTAAGACTGTATTAACATTTATGCATTATCACTAAAATTTAAATAGAGATAAATATAAAATATTGCAGTTTATTGTTTTGGTGACAAGCATACTGCTATGTTCAAAACAGTCTAGCTGGGCTTTTAATGGCTCACTGGAGGGTCGTTGCAGTGACAATAAGGTGTGGTGCCAGAGCTTTTGGAAGTCAGCAGCAGGCTTTTGAACATCCTGAAAATTGTCAATGTTTTATGAAAGGTAAGAATATTTCTAGGCAGAGAGACAGGTTTCAGTGGTCTAGTCTGATATTCATTATTTCCTCTTGATGTCCTAAGTATTGGTTCTGCAGCTTCTTCCCTGTCCCCAGCCTACAGGTGTACCACACTGTACCACACACACACACACAATGATTGGATGAGCTTGCTCTTTGTCAAGAGGCTATTCAAGGGATAGTGAGCACATTGGGATCATGGAGTCCCAGGGTTTGGAGCTGTTATTTAGAAGTCATTCCTTCTAGTTTTCTGCTGATGGGCAAGAATACTGCTCCGTCATTCCAAACATTTGAGCAGTTTGGAGGACTAGGCACATCACTTTACCTAGAATTAGAATATCTAGTTCAAGTCCAGTTTCTGCATTTTCTGGATGTTTGCCTATTGGCAAGTAATTTCACCTTTCTAATCCTCACCATTTGCATTTATTAACTAGGAACAAAAATAGGTGTCCTATGCATTTCATAAGGTTAAGTGAATATGAAATAACATATATTGTAAGTCCTGTGAAAATGCTTATAAAGCACCTGTCAGTGATAAGAGATGTATAACATCATCATGCTCATCATGTGTCCTTTTTATTTTGAGTTTTCACTATGAGGCAATTATTTCTTTTGTTTTTACAGTACAAACCTTTACTTCCTTATTTTCTCTTCTGTTAAGGTGCTTAAGTTCTACCCATAGCATAACTCCGGTGCTAATCTTACTGTTTCATGAGGGTAGGCAAATAATCTTGCTGCTTTATTTGCCTACCTGTCTTAATGGTTTAATAAGGCCTTCACACACATCTATGAATGAAGAAATCTCTTCCTTGGTGTTAAATATGAAGCAGTTATTCCAAGATCAAAGAGAAAGAATTAACATAAATGTAGTTGATGTGCCACTAAATGTTACATGGTCACTGAAATAGTTTGTTCCCTTATTTAAATACTAGTAGCCCTGCGCACGAATACGTGCACCAGTAGGTCGCTGCCGCCCTCTTGTAGCTCCCCCAACCCCCATAGCTTGCTGCCCTGCCCCCTCCTGTAGCTCTCTGCCTCCTACTTGCTTGCTGCCCTGTCCTGTCGCTGTTCGCTGTCCCACTCTCCTGCAGATCCAGTCATTACGCAGTTGGTCATTACACCTCAGGACATAATGGATAATTAGCATATTCCTCTCTTATTATATAGGGCAGTGGTCAGCAAACTGCGGCTCGCGAGCCACATGCGGCTCTTTGGCCCCTTGAGTGTGGAAGAGCCAAAATACCACGTGCAAGGCGCACGCACAGTGCGATTGAAACTTCGTGGCCCATGCACAGAATTCGGTTTTCGGTTCTCAAAAGAAATGTCAATCGTTGTACTGTTGATATTTGGCTCTGTTGACTAATGAGTTTGCTGACCACTGATATAGGATTATTAATACTTATTTATGGGTTGCACACATACTCATTTTCTGTTGTTTGTTGCCTATGGATAAGGCCGGTTAAACTCTTGTATAAGAAGATATGTGTAGATAGGGAGATAGGAGTCAGATGCTTTTTGGCCGCTTCATCTTTTTATGGTTTCTTCTTCTTGCTCTCTTTTTTTTAAACCTCTTTTCTTCTTCAAGTCAGTTATTTTCAGTGGCTTTTCTATGACCTGATTTCATATCATGATGGCACCTGTGTGTGTCTGTCCACATCTGACCTACCAGGATTCTGTGGAGTCCCGAACAGGTCATTTGTATTTCTGTGTAAAGGAAATCTCAGAAAGGCCTTGTGAATTTCAGAGGCCATGCAGCCTTCTGTAATCTGGTTTTTCTTTAACATTCTCAGCAAACTATCTGCCTCCTTTTGTTTCCTTTCCTGTTCCTATATGTAACCTTGACCTTTATATATATATATATATATAATTTTTTTTAATTGATTTCAGAGAGGGAAAGATAGAAACATCAATAAGAGAGAATCACTGATTGGCTCTCTCCTATATGCCCCCAACTGGGGATCAAGCCTGAAACCCAGGCATGTGCCCTGACCAGGAATCGAACTATGGCCTCCTGGTTCATTGATTGACCCTCAACCACTGAGCCACACCAGCTAGGCTGTAACCTTGACTTTTTAACTGTTAACGTTAAATTATCAAGAAATTGATGTGCTCACACTAGGGAGCACTGACTTTTGCTGTTCTCCTGCTCTTGTCTCAGTCACTTTTGGTGTTCTACGTCCACCTTTAATAATTCTCATTCTTATATGAATTATTATGCAATTACATGGGCTTCTTTAGCAGGTTTTGGGTTAAATAAATCTCTTTATAAAATGAATGTCTTCCCTATTCTTGACTGTACCCTCTCCCCCAGGCTTTATTGACTTTATAGTTTCCTCAGTTGTACTCTTCTCATTGAAATTTTTTTGTTTGTTTTGTTTTTTAGTTAGACCAACAGCTTTATTAAAAAAATGAAGACAAAATAAATTAAGTCTAGAGATAAAGAAGGCTAGAGATTGTGATGAGGTCAGTGTAAATAAAATATAGTGTAAATAAAAAAGAGGACAGCAAAAGTTTCCCTACTCCCATAATTCTTGTCATATTGGCCTCAGGCTTGGGTCATTCAGGCATCCTGCAGCCCAAGAGCCTCACTGAAGTTTTACCAACTCATTTTTAACCATTTGACCATTGTCCTGTCTTCATCTATTGGCTTCCAATTTCCAGATTTCTTTCTTGACATACTCAGCAAATTTCAGTGCTCATCTGTCTTTCCTGGTGAGCTTACTGGGGTCTACATTTTCAACATTGTCTTTATCTTTACTTCTGTCATCCACTAGATATCTTAAAACTCACTTCCCATTTTTTCCAACATCTCATGTTCTCTGATCACCTCCATTGTCTCTTCACATTTTTATCTCTCCTGTTAAACACGGGTTTTGTCCTTATTGTGACCTCCAGCATCTGCACATCTTTCTGTCTTCCCTTCACCATCAGTATTCCTCACTGTCTTCCCTCTCTTTAGGCTCCTTCCTCTTAGCCCAGTGGTCGGCAAACTCATTAGTCAACAGAGCGGCAAACCATGGCTTGCGAGCCGCATGTGGCTCACGAGCCGCAGTTTGCCGACCACTGTCTTAGCCTATAAGTGTTCTCAGTTACCTCTCCACTGACCCCTTTGCCACAATTAACTTGTTAATCCAATTGCCTCTAACCTGACAACCTGAACTTTCCTTTCTTTCCAAACTTCTTGAAAGGGTAGGCAAAAGGGGATCCAAATAAGTGCACATGAGTATTATGTTCCTGCCATCTCTGAACGTTTTCAAGAGTATTTTGGAATCATTGACATTTCTGTAGCAGTCTATAGTGTCAACCACTGCTTTCTTTTGGAAACTTTACTTCTTGGCTGCTACATGATTGTAGTCCCTTATATATCAGTAATTAATTACTCCCTCTTCTTTTCCTGTATGGCAACACCATCTTCTTACTATCTCCTAACTATAGCTATTCATCAAGATTTTTCTGGCCTTGTCTTCTTTCTCTGTTTTCTCTGCCAGTAGTCCTACATTTTCCCATGGTTTCAAATACTACCTCATTGTGGGTTGAACAATGTCTGTGTTGAAGTCCAGCTCTTCTCCTCAGGTTTCATCCTTCATTTCCACCAGACTACCTAATTGCACCTCAAAGTGAGGATAAGAAAATGGAATTCATTTTGTCTCTCTCACAAACTAGGTATTTCCTCCCATGTTCTCTTTTTTTACATCTTTTCTTGGCAGTATGATGGTCGTAGTTACCCAAGCTTGAAACTTCTGAATGATATTTGAGTCTTCTTTCTCCTTATTTAGTTGGTGAATGAATCCTGTGGATTTTTATTTCCTCTGTTGTTATCTACTAAACAACTTTTTAAAAAATAAAAATCTATTTTAAGGAATCTTGATATTATGAGGGAAGCAATGTGTTCAGGGAGGGGATTCCCTCTCCTACTGCTAGGAAATGAGCCATCAGTAGTCTAAAGTAAGCATAGTAATCCTATTCTCCATGGAAATAAATTGATTTAGAGATGCCATGTGACCCAGTTCTGACCAATGAGACATAAAGAGATGTTTGCTGGGAAGGATTTTGCTCTCATAATAAGCTAAGGAGATTGTGCCCACTCTTTCTGCCTTATTATAGTTGTCTTGGAGCTACAGCAGTTTGCTTATACCACTGAGGTGAAAAGCACAAGGACAAAAAGCCTTCGTGCTGAGGAGTGTAATAGAGAGGAAAGACCGAAGGAGACTAGGTCCTTTATGATATAGTTTAGCCACTATCCTGATTTTGGAACCATCTACTTCTAGACCTTTGTGAGAGAGAATTAAATGTGTGCTTTTAAAAAAATAGTGTCATTACTTTATTACTTGCAACTGAACATAGAAGGCTAGAGATTGTGATGAGGTCAGACATTTTAGATGCCAGCATTTGAATAAACATTCAAATGTGACCCCTAGGACTAGTTCTGACTTTTTGACTCCAAGAACTAAATTTTCACACTCCTGCCTTGGCCAGTTGATTGGAGTGTCATCCCATACACCGAAAGTTTGTGGGTTCGATTCCCAGTCAGGGCACATACCTAGGTTGCAGCTTCGATCCCCAGTCAGGGCACATACAGCAGCAACTGATCAATGTTTCCCACATCCATGTTTCTCTCTCTCTGTCTCTCCCCACCCTCTTTCTAAAAATAAATAAAAACATATCCTCAGGTGAGGCTAAAAAATTCTTTTTTACACTTTTTCAGTAAGAGGGGAGATGCTCAACAATTTATTTATTTTTAATTTTTAAAAATATATTTTTATTGATTTCAGAGAGGAAGGGAGAGGGAGAGATAGAAACATCCTATATAATAAAAGCTTAATATGCTAAGTGTCCCACTGTTAGTTCGACTATTCGACCAGTTGCTATGATGCGCACTGACCATCAGGGGGCAGACACTCCGACCAGTGGGTTAGCTTGCTGCTGAGGTCCGGCTGATCGGGACTTGGCGCGATGGGCCAGACATGCCCTGGAGCCTTCCCGCAGTCACTTCCAGTCCCCAGTCATGCACCAGTGTGGTCCCTTGGCCTGGCCTGCACCCTTGGGGGAAGTCGGAGAGCCATTTTTAGCCCGATCCCCATGGGCTAACCTGAGGGACCCCACCAGTACACGAATCCGTGCACCGGGTCTCTAGTCAATGGTAAGAGAGAATCATTGATTGGCTGTCTCCTGCATGCCCCCTACTGGGGATCGAGCCCGCAACGTGGGCATGTGCCCTTGACCAGAATTGAACCTAGGACCTTTAGTCCACAGGCCGATGCTCTATCCACTGAGTCATATCAGCTAGGGCTGCTCAAACCATTTTGTATCTATTAAATTGATTAGTATATTAACCGAGATTGGCCATAGCTGTAGCTCTTAAAGCTACATTCTTTTTTCTAATGGCAATTAATGACAAATGGAAAATAAACTCTAAGCCTGACCAGTCACCCTGAGTATTACGGAAACCAAGACTTCATTTTGGAGAAATAGGCATCACTTTGCTTAACTTGTCCCTTTGGCGTTTAAAAAAAAAATCTATCTTTGTGATGTGCTCCTGCCTCCTCCACATCCTCTGTGTGGCCGCTATCAGATTTTTATTGTTATTCACTACCTCGTTCTTAATTTCTTCCCTGAATAACTCCAGTCAGAAAAGTTCTTTCCTTTCAACTTCATTAGCTATTGTTGTTTGGACTCCTAAACTAACTCTTTAATATATGCAATTCTCTGTGTATGCCAGGTCTTTTCTCTGTGTCTCCCCTCTCTCCACAACCCCAAAAAGCAAAAACTTCATGAGAATGGAAACTGGTACCTAAGTCTACCCACAGCAGCTTAAAGTATTTCAAGGTACATATTAAATGGCCTAACACAAAAGCTGAACTCACCAGAAATTGGTGAGAGGAATGAAGTCACTAAGATCAGGGAAGCTTTTTATTTCTCTCTTTTTTGTTTGATTTTTTAAATAATACATATGTATTATTGTTTAAAATTTAATTACAAATATAAGTAACAAAACAGAACTGGGAGATTTCTGTATCTAGCAAATGGTGGTTTACATTTCCCAAGAAGCATTCTTGGTTCGGAATATCTGAAGATAACTGGATTAAATATTTAAACATTTCTTTAAATGCTCAATTCAGCTGACAAACATTTCTTTAAATGCTCAATTTCTTTAAATGCTCAAGGCCACTGCTTTGCATAACTAAAGGGGAAATTAATAACATCATATTCTTTATATGGTGGTCCTGCAAGAAAGAGAGAGAAGGCTTAAAGACAAATATAATGGAAAGCACAAATCCTAAGAGATATGGAACAAGGAAACTTACAGCTGTTCTGGGGACATTTGCCATTCCCTAATGGCCAAGAACTTTTGGTTTTAACAGGCTTTGTAACTTGGGGAACAGGAGACAAAGCCTACCACCCATGAAGGGAGAATTAGGAAGATGAAAATCTCCCACTCAAAAGGAGATATTAAGGCAATTTGGCTTTGAATAGAAGAGAGAGAAATTCTCCAGAAAATTCTTTACCCAGTACAGCCCTAAAGTGCATTTGGATTGGAAAATAATATTCCTTTTATGGCCTGAAAATATCCAACCTGAGAATTTAGTCTAAAGTGGTCTCCATAAATAATAAACTGGAAAAAATGTTTGCAACTTATATTAGCAACATAGCATTAATATTAGTAATATATATAAAGAACACCTAAAAATAGACAAGAAACATAATAATAACCTTGTAGAAAAATGGGGTAGATACAACTTATAGAATAAAAGAAATGTAAATGACTTAATCATGTGAAAAAAATGCTCAACCTCATTCATAAGATAAAGACCAATTAAAACTACAGTGAAATACTATTTCTCACCTATCATATTGGCAGAAGTCCAAAAGTTGATAGCTTCTCTTTTGGTTTGTGGTTACCATGTCCTTCATATATACCAAGCTATATTTAAAGCCGTCTGTTTAAAGTTGATAATCACTTAAGTTTGAACACATTCTAAAATCACTACCATTTTTAGTCACACCCCCCGCACCCAAGGTTCGGTCAGTTTTTTACTTCTTTTGTGTATGTGTGCTTGTATGTATTTTTAAATTTAGTGTTGTAATTACGCATGATCTTTCTACTTTTGTCTTTTAACCTTTGTACCAGCTTTATTGTTTGTTGATCCACTGCTTTTATTATGTTTGCTTTTGTCATATAGTTTTTTTCTTTGTGATATTTTCTTATTCATATTTTTATCTTTTTCTTTTTAAAAAGTGGTGATAAGCCCGGCCAGTGTGGCTCAGTGGTTGAGGGTTGACCCATGAACCAAGAGGTTACTAGTTTGAGTCCTGGTCAGGGCACATGTCTGGGTTGTGGCTCGATCCCCAATAGGTGGCGTGCAGAGTGGCGCCAATTGATGATGTTTCTCTTGCATAGTTGTTTCTATCTCTCTATCGCTCTCCCTTCCTATTTCTCTAAAAATTAATAAAATTGTATTTTTTAAAAAGTGGTGATAAACTCATTCAGCCCTTTCTTATCTGGGTAGTGCTTTATCTCTCTTTCAATTCTAAATGATAGCCTTGCAGGGTAGAGTAATCTTAGTTTTAGGTCTTTGCTTTTCATCACTTTGAATATTTTATGCCATTCCCTTCTGGCCTGCAAAGTTTATTATGAAAAATAAGCTGATAGTCTTATGGGAGCTCCCTTTTACAAAACTAATTGCTTTGCTTTTGCTACTTTTAAGGGTCTCTCTTTGTCTTTAACTTTTGGTAGTTTAACTATGATGTGTCTTGCTGTCGGCCTCTTTGGGTTCATCTTGTTTGGGAGTCTATATGTTTACTGGATCTGTATGTCTGTTTCCTTCACCAGGTTAGGGATGTTTTCAGTCATTATTTCTTCAAATAGGTTTTTAGTCTCTTGCCTCTCTCTTCTCCTTCTGGCACTCCTATGATTCAAAGATTGGCGTGCTTGCTGTTGTCCCAGAGGTCCCTTAAACTGTTCCTATTTTATATATATATATATATATATATATATATATATATATATATATATATATATATTTATTTTTGATGTTCTGATTGGGTGTTTTCCACTATCTTGTCTTCCACACCAGTGATTCCATTCTCTGCTTCATCTACTCTGGTGCTGATTGTCTCTAATGTATTCTTTATTTCAGTTATTTTATTCTTCATTTCTGACTCGTTCCTTTTTATGGTTTCTATCCCTTTGTTGAGGCTCTAATTCAGTTTACCTATTCTTCCCCTAACTTCATTGAGTATCCTTATAACCAGTGATTTGAGCTTTCTATGTGGTAGATTGCTTGTCTTCATTTTGTGTAATACTTTTCTGGGTTTTTGTTCTGTTGTTGCATCTGGGACATTTTTCTTTGTCTACTCGTTTTGACTGAATTTTTGTGTTTGTTTCTATGCATTAGGTAGATATGCTATGTCTGCTAGTATTGGCAGAGTGACCTTATGTAGTAGGTGTTCTTTGAGGACTGATGGTGGAGTCTTCCTGTTCACCTGAGCCAGGTGATCCAGGAGGGTCTGTTGTGTGTGCCCTCCTGTTATAGTTGAGCCTTAATTGCTGTTGATATGTTAATGGGTGGAAATGACCCTCAGTCTGACTAACTATGAGGGCTGGCCATGACCACAGTGGACAAGCTGTTTTGTGGGGGCTGACTCCATGGAATGGGAGTTGCTTTAGTCAGGCTCTGGTACCAGCCAAGTCTATCCTTTGGGTGTGTCATTTGGGGAGCTGGTTGGGTAGTGCTCTGGTGTGGTCTGATGTTGCCATTGGATGTGTTGGTTCTGGAGCTCTTGGGAAGGGCTCCAGTACAGGCCAAGGTCATTTGCCATTTGTACCTGTTTTTGGGGCTGCCTGATGGGAGCTACAAAGTGGTTGAATGCTGCTTGTGCTGGGCTTTTGGCTGCTTGGCAAGATATATAGGGCACGCAGGGCCAGCCACTGCTTCCTTGGTGTTTGTGGACCTTTGAGAGATTTTAGGCAAGTGCGTAGCACAAGCTAAGACAGGCAGCTTGTATAAAAAAGCCCCTGGAAGCACCTCGGCCAGGCACATGGGTTGGGTGGGGTTGGGTCTCCAGGAATCATCAGGGCAGTTAATGTGTTAGAATTTTTTATTTTCATCTGTACTGCATATTTGTTATATCACCCTTATCATTCCTAATAGTATTTATCTGTGCTTATCTCCTTTTTTACTTAGCCAGTCTTGCTAGAGGTTTACCATCTATTGGTCTTTTGCTTTTATTAATCCTTTTCTCCCCTTTGTTTTTAATTTAATTTATTTCTGCAATTAAATATTATTTTCAACTATATATTCTCTTTGAGTTCATTCTTTTGATATTTTTTGACCTTTCAAATTGAATGCACAGTTTATTAATACTCAATCATTTTGTATTTGAAAATAAATATAAGGCAGGTTTATCATATATATGTGTATATGTATATATACACACACAGATATATATATATATATGTCCTATATAATAAAACCCTAATATGCAAATCGACTGAACGGCAGAATGACTGACTGGTGGAACAACCAGTCACTATGACACGTGTTGAGCATCTGCCCCCTATAGAGGGAGATCGGCAGCAGGGCTGGCCAGCAGGCAGCGCCAGGCTGCCAGCCAAGGCGGGTGCGGCACCCCCCCCTCCCCGCCCAATCGCCTCGATCGCCCCGCCTGCGGGTCACCCCACAGATGGCCCTGATCACCAGCCAGGCATAGGGACCCTACCCTGTATATTGGGAACAGTCTCTTAGATTTAAAAATTATAACCTGGCAAGGCTACTCTAACACTGAAAAAACAGGATGATGCAGTGATGACATGCATAGACTCTGGCTTGCACATTTTATGGTCAGCCCTGATTCTGACACTTATAATTGTGTGACAAAGCCAATTACTTAACTTCTCTCTACTTCAGTTTTTCCACCCATAAGATGGGGGAAATGGTACTATTGCCTCAGAAGGATCATGTTATGTACTACTTTATATGATCAAGGCAAAAAAATGTGGCTGCCCAGCCCTGACCGGTTTGGCTCAGTGGATAGAGCGTCGGCCTGCAGACTGAAGGGTCCCAGGTTTGATTCCGGTCAAAGGGCATGTACCTTGGTTGTGGGCACATCCCCAGTAGGGGGCGTGCAGGAGGCAGCTGATCGATGTTTCTCTCTCATTGATGTTTCTAACTCTATCCCTCTCCCTTCTTCTCTGTAAAAAATCAATAAAAAAATATTTTTTAAAATAACGTGGCTGCGCATACAACAGCAAGATGCCTTTCACCTGTATGAAAAGTATGGTCACTGGTGAATGCAGCATACTGGATTGCAAGAGGAATGTCCGACTGCTGGTTTAGACCCAGCATCCCTTGAGGGGTCCTGGATTATGAGAGACCCAGGCCAGGCTGAGGGACATCTCCCCCCCATCCCCAATGCATAAATTTTGTGTACCGGGACTCTAATATATATATATTTCACAGAGGAAGGGAGAGGGAAAGAGATAGAAACATCAACGATGAGAGAGAATTATTGATTGGCTGCCTCCTACAGGCCCCACACTGGGCATTGAGCCCATAACCCAGGAATGTGCCCTGACTGGGAATCACACCATGACCTCCTGGTTTATAGATCGACCCTCAACCACTGAACCATGCTCGCCTGGCAGCAGGTTTGTCTTTTAATACCATTTTAGTTAAATATTCTATAATTTATATATATAGTTATTTTGGGGTGTCTTTTTATCCAAGAATTATTTAGTAATGTGGTTTTAGTTTCCCAAAATACAGTGTTTCTTTCATGTATTTATGTGAATATGTATGTATTTTGCATTGTGAGCAAAGAGTATAGTTTGCATCATAATGATTCCTTAGTATTTGTTGAGACTTCCTTTTTTACTTGCCAGGTGGTTAGTTTTTACAAATATCCTATGAATGCTTCTAAAGAATGGGTGTTTTTTATTTATTGGATACATGGACACACAATTTTTTTGCTTTATATATTCATGTATTTGAACTCAATTTTGTCTATAGGTGTTTGTATCCTATTTTCTTATTTGTGGCCAGCTTCACTTTCTTTTCTGAGAAACTCAATAAAATCTTTTACTATGATTAAATACTTGTTTCTTCCTGTAATTGCTTAATTTTTGCTTTATTTTGAGCTAAGGTTGTTAAATGTATACAGGTTAAGAATTCTTACAACTTCCTGGTGAATTATATCTTATATCATTAACTTATGATCATTTTTATCTATAATAAGTCATTTTTGCCTGCTATTAATATACCTACCAGCTTTCTTTCTCTTAGTATCTTCTTGGTATATCTTTTCCTATTGCTTTTCTTTCAGTCTTCCTCCCATTATTTTTATTTACACATCAAATAGCTACATTTTTGCTTTATTAATCCAATTACATAACTTTGATATTTTTGTTGGGTGAATTTAATCTGTTAAAATTTTGATTTATTGACATATTTGCTGTTTGTTTCAGTGATTACTTTTAAGTTATTAACATGCTTGATTAGGATGCTGAAGTGTAAAGTTTTCTACCTCCCCTCAAAAACACAAGAACTCTAAGAATGCTTTAACTAAATTTCTTCAGTCTCCATTCTCCAGGGGATTGTTGGCTAATATTTTATTTCTTCCTTTATTTTTTAACCAACCTCTTAAATTAATCATCATTATCATAATCAATGCTAATATTGTACATTTCATGCTGTTCATATTTATCAATATGGTTACTGATTTCTTTGCTTTTTACTTTTGGGATTCATTCTCCTCTAATTATTCTTTCAACAAATATCTGAGAGTTGTCAGCTTTATTAGTGTTCCCTGATACTGTTATTATTTTGCCCTCTCTCTTGAATCATGGTATATATCTAGTTATTCTTCTGGTATCTGGTATCTGTTTTGTTGAGATTTGAAAAGATAATCTGAGAAAACACCAGTGACTAAGTTTTTTTTTTGTTCTTGTTTTGTTTTGTTTTGTTTCTATAGATTGAGTAGGACCTGAAGAACACAGTGTACTGGAGAGGAGTGGACTAACCTGGTACACTGTAGATACAAGAAAGGCCAGTTGTGGAAAAGGAGCCTGCTAGGGGCAGGGGCCTTACATATATTGTCTCATTTAATCCTTTCAACAACTCTTGGGGTGGGTAAAAGTATCCTGGCTTTACAGAAGAGGGTCTTGCCAGATAATTTATGGGAGGGTTATACTTTAAACCCAGAGCTTTGATGTCAAAACTCATGTTCTTTCTATAGTTTGAAAATTAACAGACTCCTACAGAAAGGGCTGTTCCTCTCAGGGTCTTAAGTAGGAATCAGTCTTTTTCTTCATTTATTACACAAGTTCTTGACTGATATTTTGAGGTTTTTGCAGGGAACTAAATGGGGAGGGAAGAGGTGGGATTATGGAAAAGACTTTGGCTAGCTCCCATAGACAATAATCTGAGTGGTAATTAGGATGTAACATGATAAAACTCTGTTCTCTACCTTCTTTCCTTCCTTGGTCTACTTATGCATTAAGAGGTATCCAGTGGGCATTGACTGAATTGAGCCTCATTAGGAATTCCATGCCCAGGGCTTCTTCCCATTGGCAATGAACCCTGAAAACAGCTCTGACTAGCCTTTCCAGAAATAGGCCCGGTCAGACGGGGCAAGCATGTTTCAAACTCTGCTGATCTGATTCATTTTTTCAGAATATTCAAACCCTTCCTGAGTAGTTTCTCTATGAAATTGAAGTCATACAGTCATAGATAAGGAACTGTCTCCTGTCATACTTCCTCTCTTCAGTCCTTGTCATCAAGTACTTCTTAGTGTTTGCTTATTGAATTCTGATCAGTTAGAAATATTCTCTCCCAGCCTTTCTTCTCCTGGTAACAATAGTCCATTATTTAAAGAGGAGAATCCATAAAGGGTAGGCGGAGGGCAGTAATTGAAAGATGGCAGGAAATATCAACCCTTTTCCCCTCCAAAGACAGCCATGCATTGTAGTCTGTGCTGGGTAATGTCTGGTGGGGAGTCTTGGGGCTTTTTCAGGAAGTTGGCTGCATCCCATTATCTCAGAATGTGTGTGAGTGTTTAACAAACAGCATTGGATAAAAGGCTGTCATGTGGCTATGGAAAGATTTCCTTTTATTGGACAATTCATAATCCCTTTGTTTAGAGAAATCTCCAAGACTGACTTCCCAGGCTGCCTACGAGCCCCTATTGCATTTACATATACAGCTCTGAGGTTTAAAGCTATTATATTTCTATCTCGTTTCAGCTTTTATACTGCATTTAATCTGTTGCTTTGGTCCCACTGTTACTTCAGGCAGGCTTGCTTGGAAAGGATTATAGGTGGGCCCTGGTGTCACAGACTTATCCATAGCATCTGGCCAGCATGCCAGAATGCTGAATGTCTCAGAGACTTCCTGCTCTATGACTGGCAAGCTCAGGGTAGTTCAGGCTGTCATAGAGTCATTCCTCTGCAGAGCACCCAGAAAATCGGAAGGATAAAGAGGGCCAAGGGATCTTTTTTTTTTTTAAATAAATCTTTATTGTTCAGATTATTACAGGTGTTCCTCTTTTTTTCCCCCCATAGCTCCCCTCCACCTGATTCCCCACCCCACCCCATGCCCTTACCCCCTACCACTGTCTTCATCCATAGGAGTAAGATTTTTGTCCAATCTCTTCCCGCACCCCTCACACCTGCTTCCCCTGAGAATCGTCAGTCCACTCCCTTTCTATGTCCCTGATTCTGTTATATTCACCAGTCCATTCTGTTCTTCAGATTTTTTATTCACTTGATTTTTAGATTCACTTGTTGGTAGGTATGTATTTGATGTCATTTTGTTGTTCATAATTTTTATCTTTACCTTTTTCTTCTTCTTCTTAAAGAATACCCTTAAGCATTTCATGTAATCCTGGTTTGGTGGTGATGAACTCCTTTAGCTTTTTCTTGTCTGTGAAGCTCTTTATCTGACCTTCAACTCTGAATGATAGCTTTGCTGGGTAGAGTAATCTTGGTTGTAGGTTCTTGCTGTTCATCACTTTGAATATTTCTTGCCACTCTCTTCTGGCCTGCATAGTTTCTGTTGAGAAATCAGCTGACAGTTGATGGGTACTCCCTTGTAGGTAATTAACTGTTTTTCTCTTGCTGCTTTTATTATTCTCTCTTTGTCTTTTGCCCTTGGCATTTTAATTATGATGTGTCTTGGTGTGGTCCTCTTTGGATTCCTCTTGTATGGGGTTCTGTGCGCTTCCTGAACTTGTAAGTCTATTTCTTTCACCAGGTAGGGAAAGTTTTCTGTCATTATTTCTTCTAATAGGTTTTCAATATTTTGCTCTCTCCCTTCTTCTGGCACCCCAAAAATTCGGATGTTGGTTCGCTTAAAGTTGTCCCAGAGGCTCCTTACACTATCTTCATATTTTTTGATTCTTTTTTCTTTTTGTTTTTCTGGTTGGATGTTTTTTGTTTCCACATATTTCAGATCTTTGGTTTGATTCTTGGGGTACATTGATCTACAGTTGAGTTTCTGTATATTCTTTATTTCAGACAGTGTATGCTTCATTTCTGACTGATCCTTTTCCATTTTTTTGGCATTCTCATTAAGCTCCTTGAAGGTCTCATCAAGTTTCTCAGCGGTTTTAAGAAGATTCTTGAGTATCCTTATACATGTGGTTCTGAACTCTTATGTCATCCAGTAGTTTGCTTTCCTCTGTTTCTTTCATTCGTGACATGTTTCTTTGTCTCCACATTTTGGCTGCTTCCCTGTGTTGATGGAGTAGCTTTGTGTGGTAGGTGATCTATAGGGGGCAGTAGCTCAGCCTCCTCAATTACATGAGGTCAATGCTCTTGGTACACCCCTTTGTGGGCTGAGTGCAAAGTCTTGGTGTAGTTAAGCCTTAATTGCCATTGGTACCCTGGGAGGAATTGACCTCCAGGCCAATTAGCTGTGAGCACTCACTGTGTCTATAATGGAAGAACTGCTGCGCTGAAGACACGCTTATGGAGCAGGACTTGTTTCAGTGGGGCTTTGGTGCTCACTGAGTCTGCCTCTTGAATGTGTCACTTATGGATGTGAGGAGTTGAAATCTGGTGTCTCACACTGACCACTAGGTACACTGGCTTCTGGGTCTCCAATGGGGTGCAGGTCAGCTACTGTCTGAGGCCACCCAGCAGGAGCTACAGTGAGAGCTACAGTTTTCTCCTCTTTGCTTGTGGTTTGGAGGTTTTGGAGCTGTCTGACCCAGGCTGCAAGTTTGCTAGGTTAAGCTGTGATAGGGCAGGGCTTTCTTATGCAAAAGCCGCTGCTTAGAGCTTGGGTGGGTTTGTAGGTTGTGCAGGGCGGGGTTTCAGGGTGTCACTAGGCTAGGGCGTGGCAAACAGCAATGGCAGCTAGTTAGCCGGCTCTGAGTCCCTGTCGGCAGTCCTGTGCCCCAGTGCAGTAAACAATTATTCCTGCGTGCAGCTCTGCAAGCAAGCCACCCTCACTGGCAGACAGTCCAGCTTCTCCCCGTAGGAGTTTGGGTCCCCTGAGTCTCCCCAGAAACTGTATTTCAGAGTAATTGGGGGCTTGTCTCCCTTCGGGTTGAAAAAAGCAACACCCGCCACCAGCCCAGATCACGTGCCTCTGTACCTCAGCTTTTCAGCGCTTGTGCACGTCTCAATGCTCTTTTCTCTTTCCTTCTAGTTGTAGAACTTCCACTCAGCCAGCTTTCCTGTGGTTCTGGGTGATAGACGTTTTGTCTTTTAGTTGTATTTTTGAAATTGTTGCGGGAGGCAGCAGTTTAGGTGTTTACCTACGCCGCCATCTTGGATTCTCCCCAAGGGATCTTTTAAAAAGCCAGCTAGAAAGTGTATGAAAAATAAAATGCAAGTCACCTGTCCAAATCCTAGGAGTCCTCCCCAAGTTACTTTTTGTGGTTAGGTAATTTCAGTTCTCATGTCAAGGAGTTGAGGATAAAGGCTGCCCCAGTAGGGTTTCTGGTTAACATTAAACTGGGAATGCTGGAGGGCAAGCTGAGAGACTTTACCTCACAGTGGTAGCTCTGGTATCTTTATTCTGAGTGAGTGTTTTTCATAATCCTCCTTGTTTTGGTGGAAAAGTCTTTGGGGTAAGCTTATGTCCACATTGGGGTGGGCACTAAGATTCAAAGAGAAGCAAAGGCTAAGCAGAATGTGGGCCCAATAGTGAATTTACTGGGCAGTTCTTAACCAGGGTGAGAGGACAGGAAGAGGCAAGCCCTGGTGTATACCTGTGGCATCCTATCTAATAAAGAGGGAATATGCTAATTAACCATCACTCCGTCACAAAGATGGATGCACCCACAGCTAAGGCCAAGTTCCCATAAGAAGCCTTAACAAGCAATGAGCCGGGACCTGAGGCTACACCCTCCCCCACCCCCATGCCACCCGGCAGGGCTTGACAGGGGACCTCAAGGTGCATTTCCCATCCTGGTGCTGGGCTAAGGGACCTCAGGCTGCTCCCCCCCACCCCAGCGCCAGGCCAGGGGACCTCAGGCCACGACCCCCACCCCAGCACCAGGCCGGGGGACCTCAGGCCGCACCCCCCGCCTCAGCACCGAGCCAGGGGACCTGAGGCTGTGCCCCCTGCCTGGCGGAGCTTGACGGGACTTCAAGGTGCACCCCCAGTGCTAGGTCATGGGAACTCAGGCCCCGCCCCCTGCCCAGGGGGTACCTGAGGCTGCACCTCCCTGCCGATGGGGCTTGACAGGGGACCTGAGGCTGTTCCCCCCTCCCAGTGCCAGGCTGGGGGACCTGAGGCTGTGTCCCCCTCCCCTTCCTGCCTGGCGGGGCTTGACGGGGGACCTCAGGCCATGCCCCCCACCCAGCGGGGCTTGACAGGGGATCTTAGGCCATTTCCCACATCTGGTGGGGCTTGTCGGGGGACCTCAAGGCACACCCCTCTACCCCGGTCTGGGCTGGGGAACCTCAGGCGACGCCCCCCCATCCTGGCGACCTGAGGCTACGTTCCCTGCCCAGTGGGGCTTGACAAGGGTGGGACTAGCCAGGTCTGGATCTATCCCAATGAGGGGGAGGAGGGGCCATCCGGGTCTGGGTCTCACAGGATTTTGAGGCCCATGTCGGTGGGCGGGGACTTGACTCTGGGTCCCATGGTGTGCCCCAGACTCTGACAGGAGGATGGTTTTCAAATACATTTTACTAATTTTCTTTCATCTCTGACACTTCTATTATAGAGAAAGGGCAAATAGCAATATTAAATTATTTTCTCTAATTAATCCCCTTTTAAGGTGCACAAATTTCATGCACCGGGCCACTAGTTTAACATAAAATTCCTGTTGCCCAGGTGCTTTTGTCAAAAAGCTATGGACAGTGATCAGTGCTTGAATTCCCCTCAGTGCCTCTGTTGAAGTGATTTGTTCAAGACCGCAGAGCCAGCTAGTTGGCAGCCAGAATGAGAAGATGAGTCAGAAGCTCTGATTTTTCAGGCTAATATATGGCCTTCAGGTAGCATTTCCTGCCCAGTCAGGGAATTTCTGGGATCTGGAACAATGTGCTCCTGCAAAATTCGGATAAAAACCCCCTCTCCAGCCCTATAATACAAAATGAACTTTGCCTTAAATGAGCTACAGTTTTACCTTTTGCAAAGGTGAGAAACTGTTGCGGGGCTTATCAAGCTAGATGAGGTGGTGCCTGGGTGCTAGCTGGGGCAATGGGTGTCTTATACAAAGTTGTCCAACCTGCCTGTCCTCCCTCCCTTTATTTTTCTCTTCCCCTCTCTTTGTTACTATAGCCTGTCTCCAGATATTCATAATGACCATCTCTTGGTATGGCTAATCTTGGCCTTATGTTCTTGAAGTCTGAACCCAAAGATTCACTAAAATTGCATGACTAAGAGATTATAAAGATTCTAGTTTTCCCTATGGAATGTGACCATACTTCTCTGTAATATATTGGTAAATTTTTAGATTAGTGTCTGTGATTTTTTTTACTTAAATTTAAATTTTATGTCTTCAACTCTGATTTGATAATATATTTATACTAGAGGCCTGGTGCACAGGATTCATGCACTGGGGCATGGCCTGCAGGAATTGGCCTGCTGTGGGAGTGCCGCTCATCCCAGTCAACTGTGGGAGTGCACTGACGACCAGAGGGCAGCTCCTCATTGAGTGTCTTCCCCCTGGTGGTCAGTGCATGTCATAACAACTGATTGGCTGATTGTTCTGGTTGTTCCGCTGTTTGGTCGCTGGGCTTTTATTATATAGGATGGTTCAAAACTCAAAGGTCACAAAAGGTCCATAGTAAAAACACTCCATCCCTGGGCATCCGGCTACCCTCCCTCAAGACAGCCAGTGTTGCCAGTGTCTTCTAGAGAGTGTCATACATATTTAAGTACATATACCGATATAGTGTTTTCCCCACTACTTTTACACAAAGTATAGGTTACTACATACACTGAGTGGCCAGATTATTATGATCTCTGAATGCATAATAATCTGGCCACTCAGTGTGTGTGTGTGTGTGTGTGTGTGTGTGTGTGTGTGTGTGTATTAGAGGCCCGGTGCATGAATTTGTGCATGGGTGGGGTCCAGCTAGCCTGGCCAGGGGGAGGGGACATGGGCAGTTGGCTGGCCTGCCTATTGGTTGAACTCCTGGTCGAGGGGACAATTTGCATATTAGTCTTTTATTATATAGGGTATACACTGAGTGGCCAGATTATTATGCATTCAGAGATCATAATAATCTGGCCACTCAGTGTATATATGATTCTACAATTTGCTTTTTCCATTTAAAAATATATTTTGGATATCACTATTTATTAGTTAATAAAGAGCTTAGGAGGTGACTTTTGTTTTTAATAAATACAGAATGACTCAGGTGGAAGCTTTTGGAGTAATGTGTGCATTGACCAATGTTTAAGAATGACAGTGCTCTGATTAATTAGAATTAGGCAAAATTTATTGTTTAAATGAAGGATATTTTTTATTGTTGTTTCTAAGAAGTGATTACTGATAGGTTTTTAGAACCACTATGACTCACAAAGCATCTTTGATAATAAATTTGGAATAACTGTGTCATTCACTTTGGGAGTTTGCACAAGTCATGATTTTAGTTTAAAACTGTTAAGGCAATAAAGCAGCCACATATTGGGTCTCCTTGACTGCAGTGTCTCCCCTGCACTGTGTTAGGGCCATTTTGTAATAATCAGGTGTAGAGAGCTGTGCTGGATATACCATGGCCACTAGGCACTTTGGACTCTGGAATGACCAGATGCTTTGTCTTTGCAACTATAGAAAGTAAAAATAAAAAGTTTCACTAAATACTGAAACCTGCTGACAAGTTGGAAATGCTTCCAGACTGACTGGTCAGGCTATGGCCCTTTCATGCCCCTGTTCTTAGTAAGGAGCCAATCCCAGAGGGATGGGAGATCAGTTGGGGGTGGGTGAGAGTGTTCCATCTTGAGTTTTCGCCAAGGCAGCCACTTTAATGCTTCTGGGAGAGCCTGGCTATTTACAGAAGACAACACAGTTCTTGCCCTTTGGTGGTAGTTGTGGTGGGGTGTTGTGAGGGCTTAAAATCCTCACCAGCTTAAGACATAATGGTGCCTGTCCTCCCCCATCTCCTCCCCACAAATAGATAATTCAAAATAAAATAATTACAAATTTTAAATTATCCATTAGCCCCAGGATGGGTGACTAGTTAGATTTTTAAAAATATATTTCTTTATTGATTTCAGAGAGGAAGGGAGAGGGAGAGAGAGATAGAAACATCAATGATGAGAGAGAATTATTGATTGGCTTCCCCCCAATGCCCTCCACTGGGAGTCGAGTCCATAACCCCGGCATGTGCACTTGACCAGAATCAAACCCAGGACCCTTCAGTCCACAGGCTGACACTCTATCCACTGAGCCAAACCAGCCAGGGCTTGTTTTTTGTTTGTTTGTTTGTTTGTTTTTTAATTCTATGTAATAAAAGCCTAATATACTAAGTGTCTGGTTGTCCAGTCATCCATTCAACCAATCAAAGGGTAATACACTAATGATATGCTAAGACTGCTCACTGCTCACTATGACATGCACTGACCACCAGGGGGCAGACGCTCCAATGGGTAGGTTAGCTTGCTGCTGGGGTCCAGCCAATTGGGACTGCACGAGATGGGCTGGACATGCCCTGGAGCCCTCCTGCAGTCCCTCCCCAGCTGGCCAACCTCCTGAGTCCCTCCCTAGCCCCGATTGTGCACTGGTGGGGTCCCTTGGCCTACCCTGCACCCTCTTGCAATCCGGGATCCCTCAGGGTATGTCAGAGAGCCAGTTTTGGCCCAATCCCACAGGCCAGGCCAAGGAACCCCACAGGTGCATGAATTTGTGCACTGGGCTCTTAGTGTATTAAATATCAAATTGACTCAAAAGTTTTTTTCCTTATGTTTTTTTTTCTTGTTTTTTGAGTGCCCGTGCTTTGCTGATGCCCAAGGACAAACTGAGTGTCTCTACTGTATGATTCAACATCAAAAGATTCTAGTTCTCCAGAGGAGCTGCCCTCTTCCTGGGATTTGGGTGGCAGGAATTATTTCAGACTATCAAGAATTTTGAAGTTTTTAAAAATATTCTTTTGTTTATTTAATAATATCTTTATCCAGGCTGAACACTAAAATAGCTTTGAAATTTTCTTTTAAGAAATCATTTTCTTTTTGAGTGCTCCATGATGAAATCAGTCTTAATTTCAGTTCAGCTAAGTGTGTAAAAACACACAGTGAGTGATTATTAGTCCCCGAAGGAGACAAGACAGATGGAGCCCGGAATGGAATTGGCTTTATGATTAATTGAATCCTTGAAGAGTTGAAAAGAGTTAGAGCTGATTTGGCCCAGTCAGCGCCTTGAGATGTTTGGTGCTGTCCTGAGCCTGAAAGAGGAAAGGGTCACAATAACCCAGATTTATCCTCTATTAAAATGGATTGGAGGTGTGCACCAGACGGTTCCCATTTTTAAACAGTTGATGCAGGATAATTGGAATGGAAACAAACAAGATTAGAACTAGATTGCAGGTATTTGTGCGAGTTGCCTTCTAAATCGACCAGAGTCTGTGATTTGTTCTGAGTGTGCATTATCATTAGAGTAAATCGTTGAAATGCAGTGACACATCTGGAACTGTCCACCAAGAAGCAGAAGAGGAAGGAGCGGTAGCAGAGAGCTCCTTAGGTTTGGGAACTTGGTAAAATTAGAGTGGTTTTCTGTCTTTTTTTATTTCCAGCAGGGATGCATAATGTAGAGGTTTGAAATGAAATGACTCCCTCTTCTCCACAGTGAATAGATGAATGTGTTCTTTTTTAATGTTTGGATCAAATGGTCACCTAGGGCAGCTGCTGCCTGTGGGGACTTTGCAATCCAGGGAATGAGAAGGGGAAAGAACTGGTGCTATGGGGGACTGTAGCCACATTAATCACCAAATCTATTAGGATGATGGGTGTCTTGCTGCCTTGTCAGGGAGCCTGTTAGCACATAGAACATTGTCAGTGGAGCTAGAGAGCTTGAGTTTGCCTTCATGGATAGGCTACACTTCCCAGGCTAGCAACTAAGCTCAGGTTCCCTCCAAACCCTCTTTCCCACCACAAACTCTAGGCATGGACATGGGGTGGGACGTGGAGCAGGGGGTCCTGATCCAGAGAGTGACTCGGATCTAGTTCTGAACTCAGGAGTATGAATACATGGGTCACAGTCTCAGGTCTATAGCCAGCTAACTGACATTTCCATAATCATTTTCCTTAGGAAAGCAAGAGGACTGGATAGCTAAGGTTCTTTCTGCCTGGAGAGTGCTCCACTGTCCCTTTTCTTTCTGAGTTTTCTTTCAGGTGCTGGTGTCCATGCCAAGTCCCTGGCAGTCTGCTGTGTTTAGGCCCATAGAAGTCCCATCTGATAGGCAAGCCTCTTCCTTACCTTCCAACTATTTTTTTTCTTTTCTTTTCATTTTTATGTTTTGAGCTCTTGTGAGTCAGACTACAGGCAGCTCATTTACATGGGAGTCAGCCAGAAGGAAAGCCACTTGAAGTCTACTTTCATTTTGCCGTAGGAGGTGTTTTCCTGTTGAATTGCTAAGCAGGCAGGTCAGAGGGAAACTATAAGGGATTTCACTCATCCCTAGAAGGGGCTGAAAAAAATCTTCTTGATGATTTATCAACTCTGGCATATCTAAAAAGGCATTATCCCCAAGGAAAGGGGATGAGGTTTCTTGGTCCAGAATTAGAGAAGGTGAAACCAAGGCCCATGCCATACCCTCAGGCTACTGTAGAGCTATGAACTGAGCCCTGCTTCTACTCCCCATTTCCACTGCCATGTCCAGCAGTTACCTTGGCCCCACTAGCTCCTCCAGCTATAGCTTCCACTGCTGCCATTGTGTCAGGCACAAAGGAGTTTAATTTGCCTATTTTATTGGAGTCCCCATTGTGAAAAATTGCTCCTGAAAAGTATCTCATTCCCTTGTGTCTGATACAGCCTTTGTTCTTGTCAGAGGCATCTCCTCCCTTTCCAGCTCAGCCTCAGCTGGACCCTAATAGCAAGCAGTGCTCAGTAAATTTTCCTTCTTGCTTTTGTGTGGTGAAGTGGGTATGGGAAGTGGAGTGGCAGTCCTGTTTTAGGGGACCATGCCTGCTTCTCTAGACCTGAAAGGCCTCAAGCATGTATGGGAATGAGAGGAATTGGTGGTACATTGTCAGTCTTGCCTGGAACTAAGTAATCCAGGGTCTAAAGAGCACATTTCTCTTTTGTGTGCTTGAGCCTGGATCTTACCTCCCATCCTCCTAGAGAATACTTCTCCTGGAGTCTTAGAAATGCAGCTGTTCTATTCAGTGACAAGAGGATTGGCTAAACATATAAGCCTGCTGGCTGGTTATGTAAGGTGGAAGAGAAACCTCGTGTCTTGTCTTAGCCTTCCATTCTCCAGACTTTTGTTGAAACCTGTCCGCTGAGGCAGGGAAAAATTCTGGCCACCTTTGCTAATCCCCCAACAAAGCCCAATGTGACAGGGAGCTCTTAGTTTAGCCTCTAGAATGACACATACTACTTGTGGCTCTTGTATCCCATCTGTCTGCCCAATGCCCAGTGCTTTGGCAGGGTTATGTCTCAGAGAGATGGCTGAATGAGCTGTTCCCAGCAGAAGCAGCTCTTGTCCAGGAGTGATCAGGATTGGTCTTTAGGAGGAGGTGTGCCAACTAGACTTGTGTCTCACAGAGAGTGTCTCTTTTTGCTTGGGCATCAGCATTGTTCACATTCACAGTTTCTGCCATGCCTTCCTTTCCCTCTTTTCTTGAGTGCAGTGTTCTCTACTGTGACTAGGTTCATGGACAAGCTCTGTGGGGGAGGGCTGGTGGAGCGTGGGAGACACAATGCAGTGGAATGGGTGATGGTAAGGCAGACATATACTTGGACGTATATCTCCTGTGTGTCTCCATAAAGGGACCTGTACAAACGAACCTTTACTTGCCCTGCTTCTGCCCCTCTCTGTGTAGCACCTCAGCCTCTGGACTACTAGGAAAATGTGATTCTTGATGACAAGCTGGAAGGAGAGCACTAATTCAGATAGCAGTCATGGCTAAGGGCTTCCCGCCAGGAAGGATGTTTTTTGGAATAGTACTAGATGCCTGCCTCTCTTCCCCCACACCACCACCACGGTGTGTTGTTAAGAAGTAACTGTCCGCTAAACATCCCAAAAGAACCATGCTGAGGAAGCCTACAGGAAACAGATGCCATCTAGGGATGCCGAGGGGCTTAGAGGCCAGGAGCGCCTGGGTCCCACTGATTTGCACAATGACTTTGGCTAAAGCCGTTGGCCTCTGTCTCTAAGCTGGAAGTGGGGACTATTACATTATACCTCCTCGGGCCATGGAGAGAGAGGAGATTATCCCTATAAACTGCTCTGATTGTCTTGGTAGGAAAACGCTGTATCTCTGCCAGTTGTAAATAGTGACACTGGAAAATTAATAGGGCATTATTTTAAGAAGTTGCAAATACTGCCCATGCTGTTTATTTTTCCAATTTATTCTCACCTTTTTCTAATGAAGGGAGGGGCAGATGCTGCCTGCCCTGCACACATCACTGATGGTTGAGAAGAATAACCAAAAGATGAGCATAGTCAGACCGTGACCTGGGCAAAGGCATTTGGTGGCTGTGTTTATCACCCATGGCAAACAGACTCAGAGAAGCCAGCTCATATGATAGGTGTTTACTGAATTTCAACTCTGTTATGTTCTAAGGAGATAGATATATTTGGCATATTTACTGCCCTCAGTATGTTTAGAGTCTAGACCAAGGCATGAAAAATATTTAGAAATAACCAGAGCACCTGCAATATTCCAGACACTGAAGTTTTACATACAGTTTTTCATTGACTTTGTCAAAGTAAGTACTATTATGATTAAGTACAGTTATCATTTACATTTTATACATGAGGAAACTGGCCTACAGAGGTCAAGTACTTCCCTAGGGTCACATAGCCAGATTGTGGTTAGATCTAAGACATGAACCTAGACTGTGTGATAAAAAGCCAAGCTGTAAACAACTGTGCCATACCAAGCGATGATAAGTTGGAGGGAGGGGGAGCAGGATACTGAGAGGCAGAGAGAGGGTGGGAGGAAGGAAGAATGGATATGGAGAGGGGATGAAGGAGCTGAAGAAAGGTTGAAAGAGGTAGCTAGATATCTGGGTTCCTATTGTTTTCTCTGCAGTGAGTGATAATCAGTGTTACTCTCTGCTTTTAAATCCATCCCCAGAAGGAAAATCAGGATGTTTATCAGGAAAGGGCAGTAGATAAGAAACTTGACTCTGGTGGCTCACCAATCCCATGAAATGCTCCTATCAAACACTCCCATCATGAGGTGGACTTTGTTCCCTGAGGAAGATAGTTTGGGGTTTCTTCCCTTCTTTTTTTTATAAATTGGGTTCTGGTGCCTCTGTAGTTGAATTCTCCAGTGTGGTCCTTCATTCATTTGCCTCTGCTCACCAAGGGGAAGGAATTGAGAGTGTGAGTGCCCATCTCAGCTTATGGTCCTAGGCTCAGAATGCTTCTCAGAGGAAATCATCTTCTGCCCTGGCCAGGTGGTTCAGTTGGTTGGAGCACTGTCCTGTGAGCCAAAAGGTTGAGGTTTGAATTCCCGATCAGGGCACATACCTAGGTTGTGGGTTCAATTCAAGGCAGGGCACATGTGGAAGACAACCAGTGGTTGTTTCACTCTCACATCTCTCTCTCACACACATAATCTTTCCTCCAACACACACACACACACGCACGCACTTCTCTCTCTCTCTAAAAAAAAAAAAAATTCATCTCATCTCCTTATTTCTTGAGACAGGCATGCAGGATGAATTCCTGATCAAAATGTGAGTGAGGCTGCCAGTGCAGTGTTAGACCCCACTACACTAGGAGAAGACCCTGCCATCAGGGAGAGGGTCAAGTACAGTATTTTTAGCAAGCAATCCGTTATTGTTTCTTCAGGCACTTTAAAAATAAATACCACCCTTTCTAATTGGCACCATTTGTCATCTTCTGTCCTTGCTTTTCACACACTGAACAGTTCATGAATATTTATTTACTCCCCTAGAAGCAACACATGTGTATATTTGCCTCTCAAACTCATTCTTGTCCTCTTTCCTATCATAAATAGTGACAGCCCTAGCTGGTTTGGCTTAGTGGAGAGAGCATTGGCCTGCGGACTGAAGGGTCCTGGGTTCGATTCCGGGCAAGGGCACATGCAGGCTGGAGTCCCAGTGGGGGGCCTGCAGGAAGCAGCTCATCAATGATTCTCATCATTAATGTTTCTGTCTTTCCCTCTCCCTCTTCCTCTCCAAAATCAATAAAATGGTGACATAGTGGAAGGCAGGGAATGGAAAGCTGGAGCCCTTGACTTTGAACCCTTTTCTTTGATGCTACAGTTGACAAGTTCCCACACCTCTATTCCACATTCCTACTTGTCTGTAAGGTTACCACTCCCCCCTACCCTTGTTGCAAAATTGTCTGCCTTTTTTTCAGAATTCAGCCAACTTTGAGGTCCCATACCATACCTCCACCCTCTTTACTTGGTTGGTGAAATACCTCTCCTCAGCAGTCAAGTCTAGGATCCCTGAAGTGCTTTGGTGAGGTACACTGGCTTGGACATTCAGCTCTTCAAATTTGTTGTTGTTCTTGGCAAAGGCTAGGTGAGAGGAGTAGGGAGCTAGCTATCACCTCCTGGTTTCTTAGTAAAGCCTTTACTTGTCATCCACACTGACACATAAGCCCTAGCAATTCTGAACTACAAAAGAACCGGGAGCCTGCCTCAGGGACATTGTGCTGAGCTGAGGACTCTGGAAAGAATCTTCCTCTTGTGGCTGGGTTCTGCCTGGGACGGCCCCATTCCTGAGCCATTTGTTGGTCTGTATTTTGGCTCTCCGGAGTGACTAAAAAGACAGGATGATTGCCCAACTGTTTGGATGAGGGAGATTACTATTATGGATGGACACTTCTCAGATATGTTTCATCTGGCACCCAGGATGCATTTTCCCCATGCTCCTGTGGAAGACACATTTTCCCTCTCATAATAGCTCCTCTAGACCAGAAATGATAATGGATGTCATCTTATTTTCACCTCTGTCTCCAGCAAGGAAGCCCTCTCTCCTAGCCCATCACAACACTTACCTCTTCTGACCTTAAAACTTATTTATTCATTCAAAAATACATATTGAGTGCCTATTATGTGCTAGGCACTCTGCTGTGTTGGGGATATGGTAGTGAACAAGACAGATTGGTCTCTCTTCTTAAATAGTTTATCTTTTAGTTAGAAACATATTTTTTAAAAGTTAGTTACTACATCATTAAAATTAAGAGCTTTTGTTTCAAAAAATACCATCAAGAAAGTTTGATAAAAAAATTTTTTTTAAATAAATCAGTTTAGAAAATTTTAAAAATAAATTACCCATTTAAAAAAAATATTCTTTTATTGATTTCAGAGAGGAAGGGAGAGGGAGAGAGATTGGCTGCCTCCTGTATGGCCTCACACTGGGGATCAAGCCTGCAACCTAGGCATGTGCCCTGACCAGGAATTGAACCATGACCTCCTGGTTCATAGGTCGATGCCCAACCACTGAGCAACACTGAGCAGAAATTACCCTTAAAAAAAAGTTTATGACAAACCGCAGAATGAGAGAAAAAATTTACAAATCATATATCTGATAAAGGGCTCTAGAATATGTAAAGAATTCTTACAATTTAATAACAAAAATGACAACCCAATTAAAAAAAAACAGGCAAAAGATCTGAATAGATAGCTGGCCAAAGAAAATATACACTGGCCAATAAGCACATAAAAAGATGTTCAACATCACTAGCCACCAGGGAAATGCAAATCAAATCCACAGTGAGATACCACTTTACACTCACTAGAATGATTATTATAAAAAAGGCAGATAATAACAATTATTGGTGACAGTGGAGAAATAGGACTGCTAGTGGGCATGTAAAATGATCCAGCCACTTTGGAAAACAATCTGTCAGTACCTCAACTGTTTAAACAGTGTTACCATGTGACCCAGCAATTCCACTCCTAGGTGTATACCTACAAGTGAAAACATATATCCATACAAAAACTTATACATGACTGTGCATAGAAGTATTCATAGAAGTATTAGTCATAATATCCAAAAAGCAGAAACAATCCAGATGTTCCTCAACTGATAAATGGGATAAGTACATGTGGTTTATGTATATAATGGAATATTATTTGACAATAAAAAGAAGTACTGATACATGCTGCACATGGTTGAAACTTGAAAATATGCTAAGTGAAAAAAGCCAGTCACAAAGGACTACACATTGTATTATTTCACTTATATAAAATGTCCAGACTAGGTAAATTTATAGAGCCAGAAAGTAGATTAGTGTTTTGCCTAATCCTGGGAGGGAGGGGTTTGGGGAGGAATAGAATGCTGCTAATAGGTATGGCTTTTGGGGGAAGGGTGGGTGGTGCAAATGCTTTAAAAGTGATTGTAGTGATGGTTGCACAGCTCTAAATATAATAAAGATTACTGGACACTTTAAATGGAAGAATTGTATAATATGTGCATTATATTTCGACAAAGCTGTTTTAAAAAGTCAGCGATAAATGTTATGAAGAAAATAAAATAGGATTATGTAGGAATTTTTTAGATGGATTAGAGAAGCCTCTCTAAAGAGATGCCATTCCGGCTCAGCTGGTGTAGGTCAGTTGGTTAGGCATCATCTTGTGAACCAAAAGGTTGCCTCTTGTCTCCTGGTCAGGACACATGCTCAGGTTGTGGGCTCAGTCCTCAGCAGGGGGCATGCAAGAGGCAGCCAATCAATGTTCATTCTTACATGATGTGTTCTTCTCTTTGTCCCTTTCCCTTCTCTCTAAAATATAAAAAAATCAATTAAAATATTTAAAAGAACCCTAACTGGTTTGGCTCAGTGGATAGAGCGTCAGCCTGCGGACTGAAAGGTCCCAGGTTCAATTCCCGTCAAGGGCATGTACCTTGGTTGCGGGCACATACCCAATAGGGGGTGTGCAGGAGACAGCTGATTAATGTTTCTCTCCCATCAATGTTTCTGACTCTATATCCCTCTCCCTTCCTCTCTGTAAAAAATAAATAAAATATATTTTTTAAAAATATTTAAAAGAAAGACAGTTAAACAGATGCCATTATGGTCTCAACACAAATGTAAGATGGAGTCAGATATGCACACATTAGGCTAAAAGTTTTCCAGGCAGAGGGAATAGCTAGTGCGAGGGCCCTGATGCAGGGGAAAATTTGGCTAGTTGATGAAGCAGCCAGAAGGCCAATGTTGCCAGCGTAGTATGAGACAGAGAGCAACTATGACGTGAGATTGGGGAAGAATAGAGACCAAGGTAAGATATATTTGGATTGTATTCTAAGGGTAATGGGAAGCTACTGATGGCTTTTAATCATGGCAGTTATAACATCTGATTTACAGCCTATCTAATAAAGAGGGAATATGTTAATTGACCATCACTCCGTCACAAAGATGACTGCACCCACAGCTGAGGCCAAGTTCCCATAAAAAGCTTTAAGGAGTAATCAGCAGGGACATGAGGCTATGCCCTCCCCCACCCCCATGGGGCTTGACAGGAGACCTCAGGCTGCACCCCCCCACCCTGGCATCAAGCTGGGGGACCTCAGACCACACTGCACGCCCCAGTGCCAGGCCAGGGGACCTGAGGCCACACTCCCCACCCGGTGGGGCTTGACGGCAGACCTCAAGATGTGCTTCACATCCTGGTGCTGGGTTAGGGGACCTCAGGCTGCTCCCCCCGTCCCAGCGCCAGGTCAGGGGACCTCAGGCCGCCCCCCGCCCTCCCCCCCAACCCCAGAACTTGGCCAGGGGACCTGAGGCTGTGCCCTCCCACCTGGCAGGGCTTGATGGGGGACCTCAGGCCATGCCCCCCACCCAGCAGGGCTTGACAGGGATTCTCAGGCCGTGTCCCCCACCTGGCAGGGCTTGATGGAGGACCTCAAGGCATGCCCCCCACCCCAGTCTAGGTTGGGGGACCTCAGGCCACACCCCCTGTCCTGGCGCCGGGCCAGGGGACCTGAGGCTACGCCCCCTGCCTGGTAGGGCTTGACAAGGGTGGGACTGACTGGGTCTCGATCTAGCCCAATTGGGGGCGGGCGGCTGGGTCTGGGTCTCACGCGATTTTGAGGTGCATGTGGGTGGGCAGGGACTTGACTTTGGGTCCTGTGGTGTGCCCCAGACTCTGACAGGAGGAAGGTTTTCATATACATTTTACTAATTTTCTTTCATCTCTGACACTTCTATTATAGAGAAAGGGCAATTAGCAATATTAAATTATTTCCTCTAATTAATCCCCTTTTAATGTGCACAAATTTTGTGCACCAGGTCACTAGTTTTTTAACCTCTCTGGTTGCTTTTAAGGTAGGAATTCTCTGTGTTTTCAGAATGTAAAGCTTCCTACCTTTTTATTTTACACCTCTCATGGTAGAAAATTCTTAGTGTCTCGTTTAAGTCACCCCTTCTGATCAGGATCCTGGATGGTAGATCTGATGGCCATGAAACCCCTTCATAACTTCATCCTGAGGTTGTTGCTTTTCAGGCTCAGGACCATGGTGTCTACTTGATTTTCCGGTGCTGTGGCTGGCCCTAGCCATGGTACCCTGTTCCAAAACAAATCCTAGCACCTCCACTGGCTAGCAGCACCTCCACTGGCTAACAGCACACCTCAATCTTCCTCTGAGATTGAGGGCATTCTGGAGGGTAAGCAGTGCAGGGTGCTATGTGGAAGTCCCACAACTCAGTGGCAAGGTTGGAATAAACTTTTTTATGACTCCAGTTAGCTCCTGACAGGCCATGTAATATGGTAAATTAGAATATAAGACTTGGATTTGAATCTGGACTCACTACTCATTAGCTGTCTAACCTTGAGCAAGTTTTCTCATCTAAAATTGGGATAATTACACCTACCTAGTGTTGGTTATTGTAGAGGATTAAATGTGCTGATACATGTAAAGCATTTAGAAATGTGCCTGACAAGTGCTGATCAGAGTGTTAACTGCTGTTATTATCCTTTCTTTGTTCAGCCTAAAGTTATCTCAGTAAGTCAGCTTAGGTCGGAGGTATACATTTCTGAGGAAGACAATGAATAGCACAATCATTAGAGATATACTTTCTCTGCAAATAGTTTTTTAAAATTTCATATGTATTATTTCCTCTGACTCTAAAAGTAATAAATTCTCAGTGTAACCTTTCCAAACATTAAGTTAATATGTAATGTAGAAATTTGAAATTATATCACAAGGCTGTTACAGAGAAGAACTGCCCAATAGTAGTTTATTCACTCTTGCAACAAATATTTAACAGGTAAGTGCCTGCTTCATGCATCCTCTGAGGGTTATTGTAAAAAGTAAGGGAAATAATATACATAGATTACCTAGCACATGCTGACCCACCGGTAAGTGCTCAGTAATGGTAGCTTCTGTTATTGTTGTCATTGTCATCCCGAAAACCTTTTCTTGATGGGAGCTGGGACATCTGGGCCATGAAGGTCATTTTTCTCTCTGATGTATCGTTCCAGACCTTAGAGACTTTGTGCTTTAGGTGGCCTGTAGCCCTCATACCAGACCAAATTCTTCCATTGCTGTGTCACTTGCAAGGAACATCACTGTAAACATCTCCTTCTTGTCATTTATTAGCTTTTTATTGTTGTACAACCAATTCCAAATTTAGTAGGTTAAAACAACAGTAATTATTGCTCATGGTTTCTGTGGATCAGGATTTGGAAGTGTAGTCAAGATGTTGGCTGGGACTGGGTTTGCAGTATGTGCTTCCAACTCACATGCCTGGCAAGTTGCTGCTAGCCGTTGGTGGGAGGTCTCTCTCTCAGTTCCTCTCCAAGTGAGCCTCTTGGCTATCCCTGTGGTTCCTTCCAGAGTGAGCAGTGTAAGAGAAAAAGGCAGAAGCATCAATGCTGCTTATGACCTAGCCTCAGAAGTTAACACCATCACCTCTTCTCTATTCTTTTGGTCACACAGATCAGTCATGATTCAGTGTAGGAGAGAACTATGCAAAGGCATAAATACCAGAAGGCAAGGATCATTGGTGGCCATTTTGGAGACTGGCTACCATATACCTACTATCCAAGGATGCTGTCCGAGGCATCCAGGGTCTGGCCCAGTCATCTTATAGATATTTGTCTAAGAGGTAGGCAGTGCTCACTATATCTTGCAGAGCCCACAACCCTCCCTCATGCTCTAGCTCCATGATGCTGAGCTGCCCAGCTCAGTAACTGCGTCGTGGCTAAAGTGGTAGCATGTCATGGGGAGGACAGTGGTTTCATTTCTGAGTTTTTATCATGATTATGGATGAAGTGCGTGACTAGAAGACTGCTGTCTTACAAGTCTGCCAATGGCTTGTGCATCCAGACTCCAGATTTCTTGAAGTGGACTGCCCAGCTAACTAGCCTCTTCCTGCAGGCTTCTTGCTTTCAGAGGAGAGTCCATTTTTGATTCCTTGAAATTTAGTCATTTCAAGATGAGGGTAGATATATTATATCAAAAAGGGGCTATTTTCATTCTGTAGTTTCTTTCATGTGTTCAGTAAGTGGGAGAGAGCCTTGGCTCTGGATAGATAGCTTGACACTGTGCATCATGGGCAAGTTTCTTAACCAGTCTAAGCCTCAGCTTCCTCAGCTAAGAAATGGAGAAGACAGTGGTGCTCACAGACTCATTATGAGGATTAAATGAGATAATATATGTATAGTATAAGTAAAGCTCCTAGTACAGAGCACAGTACATAGTAAAGAAACACAATAAGAGCTGTCACTAATATTACTAATGTCAGTAAGATCATCATCATCATCATCATCATGCTTATTGACTCTAAGAAAGACCAAGAGAGGGGAAGGAACATACAAAGAAACACAAAGGGAGTCTGGGCTTGGGAGCCAGGTCTGCTTCCATTTTCTAGCATTCATACTTTCCATGTTGAATGTTTTTCCATATGACGCCTGAACCACAAATAGAAGTTTGGGCAACTCCCAATTATCCCTTGTGTGAATAATCCACTCTGAAATAATCTGTGTGCCTGGCTAGTTTCCCAAATCATCTGAGTAGATTATTCTCTTCTTTCAATTATTCAACAGTACAAGTAATTGGGAGCTGGCATTAGAGCGTGAATGCTGTGAGGCCATCTCCTGTTCTCAGTTGCTCAGCCCTGTCAGTAGTGATGTTTCAGAGGCGCACAGAAGCTGTAGAGCAGAGCCCAAGGGAGAGGACAGAGGTGATGACAGGCATGCGGGTGAAGAATGAGAGCCCTGGAATGACACTCTGGGGGGTAGGGGTAGGGGTGGGGAGTGAGGGTGGGGCAAAGCTGCCAACTGCATACGGAAGAGCCCAGGAAGCATGGTTTACAAAGGCAGCCTTCTCTCTTTCCTGGGCCAGAGGAAGAGCCCCATTTGGAGCTAAAGGTCATGCTTATCTGAGGAATTCTTTGGGCTTCAGTTTGATTCTAAAATGTTAGATCTTTCTGGAGTCTTTTAAAATATGATTGACCACCCTCTTTCCTTCTGTTTGCTGCTCTCTTTGGCATCAGGGAACTGCACTAGAATACACAAGGAGCTTCTCCTGTCTGTAAAGTAGAGTCTCTGCATTGAAAATAGGATATGTAGTAATGATCTAGTTATATAAAAAGCAAATGAATGAGGCTTTATGTGTAAATTTCTAGTACATATATATTTTTTTTTAAATCAGCTCTTTAAGTGTGAGGAATGCGATCATCAGAAAGAGGGACTTTTCTATTTTGTACCTTCTGTGCTATTTGAATTTTTTTTAGCATGAGCTTATTTCCTAACTAAAAGATATAATGAAATGAAGACATACAAGAGAACTTGCTATTGGATTTTCTGGCATCAGCCCTTTGAACTCCCATGGTATATAACCTTTAATTAACTGGACTCAACAGTTTGCTCAGATCAGGTGGCCACTGAGGCATTATTCATGAATACCATGGCCCAGGCTCTCAGAGTCATGTTCTCCTTATTGGGGGCTTCACAGGTACTTGTCTACCCCTAATTACTGGTGCCTTGGCCCTGAGGTTGACATCTTACCTCCTGCTTTTATGAATCTTCTTTCTTCTCCTTCCCTGAGGACTCAGGAATCATTTGCCCTGGATCTGCTGGACCTGAAGTTATGAAAATAGTCCCCTCTTTGCCTGTGGGGAGGAGGATTAAACTCTTGATTTAAGTACTATTTTGATGTATGTGGTTTGTCCAAGTTCAGTAGTTTGAATGAGGGAAAAGGTTAGTTGCTATTTGAACTGTTTCTCTTGGTTAAAAAAGAAAAACACCTTCATTTAGTTTGTGGCTCAATAAAAGTTGTTTGAACTCAGTTTGAGGTTCATAGTTATAGAAGTTCACTCCAGGTTTTGGCTGGTGATTGGTTCCAGCATATGCTTACGAAGTGCAGGGGCAAAGTGGGAGGTAGAAGCTTTCTTTCCTGGGGCTCTTAACAGCAGCCATAAATTGTGGTGTGTGTGGAACAAGAGTAGAGCCAGCTCAAAAGGCTCTGGGCCACAGGGCCCATCAACGGGCACCTGCTTTTCAGCCTGGCTGGAGGTTCTTAAATCTGGGCCCAGCATGGCTGCACTGAACCAGAACTTCAAACATGGCTCCTGAGTACCAGGTACAGCCAGAGCATTTAGCAGCTCCACATGGCAACCAGGCTTTGTTTTCCTGCATTTCTAGAGAAGGCCTCAGTGGCAGAAAGAATTTGGTAGCCACATGTTGGCCACTATCACTGCTTAGGCCGGGCTCTCTGTTAATGGTAAACTTGATGGAATCACTTAAGAATGTGCAGAGCTTGGAAGCTGAAGCCTAGAGATGCCTCTGCTCGGTCGGGCTCCTAAAGGTCCCTGAGGTCTCCTGTCCCCAGCTGGCCTTGGAACAAAGGGGCCTCCTAAATATGTCTCAGATCTCCCCAGGGACCCTGACAGTGTTCCTTCTGGGCTTTTGAAGAAAAGATCTGATCTATGTGGCTTGAAGGAGGTCTAACTTCCCAGAGTTCCTTGAGAAGGAAAGCTGCTTTAATAAGCCAGAGAAACAACTGAGGCTATTGGCTGGAGCCTGATGAGGGAGTTAGGAGAGTGTGCAGTGGGCCCTGGAGATGAGGGAGACCATAGACCACTCTTCCTTTAACCCAGATTAGGGGAAGAGCCCTACTGTGAGCCCTTTGTGCTAGGTACTGTGCAAGTGATAGCTTTTGTGGCAGTGGGGATGTGGTGGGTTTTTTTTATTTCTGTACCTAAAATACCTGCTTCCCCTCTCCAGGAGGTAGGAGTATCTTGGATTGGAGAGCTACTCTATGGAACCATTGGTATGAATGGGAGTGGTTCTGGGCTGAGCCTTATCCCCATCCTTGGTTCCTTATCAACGGTGCTGAACTGAGGTTTCCATGTTGGGGAACGTTTATCTTCCATGGTTTGTGCTATGGGAAGGAGATTCAAGTTGGTGGGTTCAGAAAGCCTCCAAGGAGTTGGCTGATGGGGGCTTAATGCTTTAGTACTGTGTGGGTTTCCTACGTATGGAGCTGTTTGGTGTCTGCATGGTCCTGTGCTTGGGCCTTGGGGACAGGGCTACAAGGATGAGCTGCTGTGAAAGGGAAAAGCAGCAAGGCCTTTGGAGCATTCAAAGTTGTAGGGTCATACTGGATGACTGTTACACCCCTGGACAGACTTCCAGCCTAGCCCCAAACAACCAATTATTATCCAGTATCATGGCTTAAGGTGATATAAAACAGTGTGGTGAGCTTTGAAACAGTTGATTAATGTTTTTTGTCTTTCAACACATTCTTCCATCTTCCTTCTTTGGAAAACACTCCCTTTCCTTTGGGAATCTCTTCATCAGAACCATGTGGTCAGGTGATGCTGTTAAACTTTATGTTCCACCTCTTCAGTTAGGGCTGGTCATATGACCTAGACTAGTCTCTTCCATATGGATATATATGTAGAGTTTGTCCATGGATGGGCAAACAAAGGGCCAATCAAAGTCCTGTCCTGGAATTGTATACCATTTGAGAGGGAGAACTCTTTATGCTGGGATTGGTACGTTTAGGGGATGCAGTGGTCATCCCTACCTAGAGAAAAAGCAGCATAATCAAGAAAGGGAACAAAGCTAAGAGATGCAGCATGAGAGAACCTGGCATATTGCTTGAGCCTCTGGACCCAGTTGTGCTTTTACTTTTGTCACCGTTCTTCATGATGGGACCCAACAAACTTTCTTTTTCCCTTAGATGAGTCCGAATTCAGTTTTGGACCTTTAAAAACAGTCTTGAGTAATACAAAACAGATTCCAGCTGATTTGTTTGCTTCCACATTGCTAATTTATGTCCAGGAAAGCTGCTTCCTTAGTGGAACCCAGAGCCCAACACTGTGTTTCACACACAGTGCACTCCATGTTTCTTATGTGGGTAACTGCACCCTCACCATCTGCCACCAATCTTTGGGAGAGGAGTGGAGGCCTGAGCCTGGGTCTCCCAGCCTGCCTGTTGGTGTCAGTGAATCTTGTCATTCATGTATGCATTTTCCACTTCCTTTTGCTTCTACAGAGATAAATACAATCTGTCAGTCTCACTTTGCAGGGACCTTGCTAAACACACCAATGGTGGGGAATTTGTCGGTCTACCTCAGGCTGCCATCTTTCAGATGTAGACAGGGGACCATATTCCCATGGCATAATACTTTGCAGCTGAGAGTCTTATTATCTCCCTTTGAAATCTGCCTGTCCCCTGGTACCCAGCTTGAGCTGGTGCCGAATTTATTGTGCCTAAAACATCAGGCCAGTGTTAGAGATTCCTTGCCCACTGCTTATTTCCCAGGCTACTTGTGCCAGCTGCAGGGCCCTCATGAGGCTGTTAGGTGTCTCTCTGTGGCAGATTCATTGTTCCATATTTTTATTTAATTACTTTTACAGCTCTTAGAATAAATCTAATTATCCATCTGTTATGCTACATTATGCCACTGCAGTTCGTGCAATTCTGTCTCATTGTCTGATATTTGTCAACTTGACCTTGCCCTCTTCCAGTGTCCATGCTCCTTTTCTTGGTTCTCTGCCATCTCCTCAGTGGATCCCCAGCGTGGTTGCCTATCAGGGCCCCTAGGCAGAGTTGACTGCGAGTAATGGAGCAGAGTTTGGAGTATTGCTTGAAGCAAAAAAGTGACCAAGGACCCATCTCTGATGCCATGCTGACCTCTGACATAGGTCTTGAAAGTTGGATTGGTATTAGATTTCCAGAAGAGAAAGCAGAGGTTCTAGCCTTGGGTTTCTGGTCTTTAGCTAGAGGATTGGTGTCAAGGACAGCCAGGTCAGGCTGAAAGGAGATTATGGTGTCTACCTGTGGACACATCTGTGACTACCTCACTCTGACTGGCAAGCACTGTCTAACATTAGAATTGAGTCATGGCTGATCTTAGACACAGCAGAGGTGGAAATTTTTTATGGAAGGTTGATTTCAGGAACCACATGGAGGACCCTGCCCTCAAAATTGCCCCCCCCCACCCCCCGCTGCTTCTTAAAGTTCTATTAACACCATTGGGAATTTCATCTTTGTGTTTTTGTTTGTTTTTAAATACATCTATTAGCTCTCTTTGTGGGCAAATGCAGATACTCCCAGGAGGGCTATCCCAGGGGGGGGTCATTGAATACCTCTACTATATCCCTTTTCTCTAGCAGGCAGGGCTGTGATGGGGACACATGAGGGAGTTGGTTAAGGGAATCAAACTAGAGGGGGAGGGGAAGAGAAGGCAAAATTTAGAACATTTGCTGGGGTCTGCCCTATGTGAGTTCTTGGAGATATAACTTGCTCAGAAGGGATGAGAGGTCATTTACTCAACCCGTTTACATACCTAGTTATGGGGCTGAGCAATCCAGGCCTTGGTGTCCCACCAGAGGAACAACACTGAGCCAGCCTTATTCCTTGAGGCAGCTCCTGCTAACTGAGTACCAGGCATTGGATTAGACTATCTAGAGAGTGAGGTTACAGGTGAACAGGTAACACGGCACAGACCATGTTCTTAATGAAGTTGATGCTTTATCAGGGATAACAGACTTTAGCAAGTCTGTTGAGCAAAGTGAAGGTGAAAGGGGCCCCCAGGGATGCACAGGAAGGGCCAGGTGGTCAGCAAAAGGCTTCTCTAAGGAAATGTTTCAACTGAGACTTGGAGGAGTAGGAACTAGCCAGATGAAGATGGGCAGGAATGGAGAAGAGGGGGCAGAGGCAGTAGAGCACAGCACATTAGAGTTGTGACATGGGGTCATTTTCAGCAGATTCCTGAATGGAAGCACTGAGGCTACTATTGTTGCTGCTTCCAAATCATGCCCCCGTGGGGCCAGGGGAGGATCTGTATGTGGCTGATAGGATGTCTGTGATCAGAGGCTCAGTGCCTCATCCTCCAAGGTACCCACTGCCCCAGGCAAGGTCTGTTACTGACTACAGACTCCTCTTCCCTCCCACTTCCCACCCACTGTCCTGCCTCTGGCCTTGGCCCTGCATTAAAGGACTTCCAACTTGGATATGTGTCCATGCTGGAGCTCATTATAGCCCTGTGACCAGGCCCTCCATTTCCCCTTCCAGGTTAAGACTTGGCAGGCATCAAGAGCTGTAAGAAACATCCCACAGGCCTTCTGCCTTAATGATCTTGCTCTTGCCCTCAGTCTGCATGGTCTCCTTAGCGGAGCTTTTCTCACAGATCCTCTGGTGATTTTTTACAAGCTTTTCCTCGTTCCAGTAAGCAGAATTTGGTGACTAATTGCTGGTATTTTTTCCCCTCAAGACTCTATTTATATAGGCTGTCATGTTGTGGGTGGGGGCTGCTGTTTCCTGCTATTGCCATCATTAGACTGAAGCCTGTGTGGCATTGATGTCCACACTTTATTTTTATTCTTGCATTTCTTGTCATTTCGACATTTGGTTCTTTGAACATCTAACATCCCTTTTATGCTTCTCATCTCCCACAGAAGATTGTTGTATTTTGTCCCCACTGAAGCTACAGATTCCTTACTTTCTTCTTTATTGTATTTTGATCAGTGCGGCTATGTAGGTCTGGGTTTTATTGGAAGCTTTTCATCTTCTTGGCAGTGGCCCTCAGAGCTTGGGTCTTCTAGCAAAAACTGGGCTCTGCCTGAGGCCCCTGAAGCAGGCCTTTCCTTGATAGGACTAGAGAGAGTCCAGCCTGTCATCTGACTAGGGACTCTCTAGCCTAGTAGTTCTCAAACTTAAGCATACATGAGAAGTACCTGGAAGGGTTGTTAAAATACAGTTTGCCAGGCCCCTTCCCTAAAGTTTCTGATTCAGTAAGTCTGGGCTGGGACCTGAGAATTTTTATTTCACACAGTTACCCAAATGATGCTGGTGCTTTTGGTCCAGAGGCCATACTTTGAAAATTACTGTTTTAGTGTGATTCTTCCTTTACCTTGAGCCAGAGTGTCCAGGGCCCTACAGAGGAGAGAATAATAGAGGACCAGGTTCCCTGTTCTATAAACTGGGTCCCATTCTGTGAAACTAAATGATGACAGATGTTGGCAATGTCACTGTAATATTTAAACACTTTTAAATATTATTTGTGCCCCTCCACCCAAAGGGAACCAGTGCAGAGGAAGCCAGGTAGACGGCATTTACCTCCAGGAGTTGAAGATGGAACTGTAGCTGATGGTTGGGTCAATGTGTGAAGTCTAAGACCAGGAGAAGAGCCACCAGCAGAGCAAGGCAGCCCAGGCCATCTGGTGCACTTCTCAGGAGCTGCTACAATCAAGGCCTGTTAGCACAGCCCTGGAGTGGCTCTTGGGACTGAAGGGGTATGTGTGGGGGGGATTAGTTTGGAGGGAGGAGAAGCTAAGTCTGCCCTTTTGGTGTTTTTTTCCCTCTGTATGCCTCTCTTCCACCATCTGACTCAGGCATTTATAGAAATATCTAGGGCTTTAAGTAGAAGGCTGGTCCTGATAGTACTACTAATATTGAACCTTATGTGCCAGGGACTGTTACATTCAATATCTCATTTAATCCTTCCAATGACCTTATGAAATAATCCTTATTTCACAAATGAGGAAGCTTGAGCAAAGATAGGTTAATTAAGTCATGCAGAAAGGAGGTCCGAGATTCAAACTTTGGTCTGTCTGGCTCCAGAGCCCATGGTCTTTACCACTGTGAGACTGCCTCTTTGGACTCTACCATCATGATGTTTCTCTCTGGGCTGCATCTTCTCCTCACACCCCCGTCCCCCCTCCTCCCCCCCGGGCAATGGATACTTAGCTTTGTTCTGTTCCCAGGATCCCCTAAGCTTAATGTCCAGGGTCCAGGACTGTGAAAGTATTTTATTCACCTTTATATCTTCCATAGACCCTAACACAAAGCCTTATATAGAAGCTGACTATATGTTCGGTCTATGCCTCTTGTCCTAGTGCCTCCTTTCACTCTTAAAAGTGTCCCAATTTAAACAATAAATTATGTGTTCACCCCATTTACACATGACTGATTTTTCCAGCCCAGGAGCAGTGGCATTGCTCCTGGTTTTGTGTAGCTTAGTTGGTTGGAGAGTCATCTCATGCACCAGAAGGTGGCGGGTTTGATTCCCAGTCAGGCCACATACCCAGGTTGTGGGTTCAATCCCTGCTGTAGTGTGTGTGGGAAAGATTTTTCTCTCTCACATTGATGTTTCTCTCTCCCCCCCGCCTCTAAAAAAAAAAATTAACACAGGACTCTGAAAGACAGTCAACATTAAAAACATTTTAATTAAAAAAAAAAATCCCGATGGTGACATTTTAAGCACTTTTATAGACCAATGGGCAAGAAGATTTAGAGAAGCATTCTGCTCAGCATCCCACAGACCTACCACATAGGACTATTTCTAAGACTTGAGGCCTTTGAAGGTCCTCAGGCCTGTCTCAGTTTCATCGAGGCAGGAAGTCCACTGTGGCTTCAGGAAAGTGTCCGACAAACAAGACCAGAAAAGGGGAGAGGAGTGCAAAAAGCTTTTGTTTTCCCACTTTTCTCAGGCAGAAGTGAGCCCCTGCCTAGCATTTGACTGTCCTCAACTCCCCTAGTCTTTCTGCAGCAAAGAGCTAATGGGTTGGTCCTCTCCACAGTGCTGAATTCAAGCCCTGGTGAGACCCAAGTGTTCGCTTGTCTGTGGTTCTGCTCACCTCAGGCCCCACTCCTATACCCTGGATATGCGACCATGCAAGTCACATCCCAGGCTGTGGCTTTACTCCATTTGCAGGCCATTGAAAACTGCTGTACATACATCAGTTTACACTTGTATTTTTTTAAGTTTTTTTCTTTTAGGTTATAATGTAAAATTCAGCCAGACAGGCTTTAATGAGCACTAAATTGTCAAGCCTTTTATTTCCCTTGATATTAAAGCCATAGAGATTTTGTGTTTGATTCAGCAACAATTGCTGAATCTTAAACAAATCATTTACATTTTGACATTAACTATTTTATGAGTGTAACTTTTTCGTTGGCATTAGAATGATTCTAGCAGAAGGCCTTTAAAGATTTATTGGAAAAATAGTTAAAAGAGTTTGTGGAAGATGATTCTTAATATTTTCTTCGGAAAAAAAAAAGAATTTTATCTGACTTCAGTTGGGTAATACATACAGATATTTTAGACTTCCTATTCCTATCTTAATGACTTTTGATCTTGACAAGGTCATTTTTCCAGGATACCTTCCTGGTCAAGCCCTCCATTTTTTCAGGTTATACCTAATATTGAAGTCACACCTTTTGCATAGTGACTTGTCTAATAGAGTACCTCTCTGCATTTCTCTGCCGGCTATTAATTTTGTCTAATAGGGCAGGAACTATTTCATTCTTTGCTCTGGCCCCAAGATGCTTAGCTGAGGACCCTGTGCACTCTAGGCCCAATCAGGATTTGTTGACCAGCTAACTGGAAAAATAGCCTCAGACAAATAGCATGTTTGCAAAAGAAACTATCCATCATTCTGTCTCTGGAAGCTGTGAGTAATTGGGGTTTTTCTGTAGTTCTTAAAGATCTCCACAGAGTGGAAAAGCTTCACTTTCCTTTTAAGCCTCCAATTTCAGTGTTGGTGAGTCAGGCCTCCCAGTTTATTTCTGCATCATGGGAAGCTCTGTGTACTTCTTAACCTAGAGGAGACCTGGTGAGCCCTGAGCCTGGCCAGAGACTCAGCAGACACAATCCACACCGTTTTCTATTATGACATGAGAGATGTGGCTAGGGGCAGGAAACCCATGCTCAGTCTAGCCAATACACTGGCCACATGAAATGGAGCTGGCCGAGGAGGCCATGTTGATCTGCCCCATGGAACACCAGGAGCCTGGTGCTGCACTTGTCTCTCAGAACTGGAACTAATTGTTCATAGAGAGCTTTCCAAATAGCAATGATGCAATGTATTTGGTTGGTTCATCATATTGTTTACCATATTTAAACTGTCAGAAACCTTAAATATCTGAGCAAAACCTCATCAAAGGATTTTTTGGGGGACTTGTTATGTATGTTGCACAGCTGAGAGATTTGTAGTCTATATGACTTCCAAATCCTGTAATCGAAGCATTTCAATGTTGTCATTTTCAGCTGTAGACCATCCCACGATTATTGCCTTTTCTTTTGCTACTAAGAGATGACTTATTCATAAACATTTCAGCAGTTGTGTAGCAAAAGCAAAATAGGCCCCACTTGATTCCATCTGCTGTGATTGAGGCGATGTGGTTGGAAGGATTGACTTCCCAGCACACATCTTAGAACTCTTGAAAGCAAGATCTGGGTGAGTAAGGAAGTTCTTCCTGAGATATAAAGGCTTGTTGAGAGAGGTGTATTGCCTGCAGCTTGGAACAAGGATTGGCCAGATGATTTTCCTTGGAGCCCTCTTGTCCTGTGGGATCTGGATTGCTCTGCTCTTCACCTAGGGGGACAGTTATATAACCAGCTGGAATAGATGACCTAATATAACACCCTCTCTGTGTTCGCTAATAAACTTGATAAATCTCACTGTGTGAAAAATCTCCTATATGTTTTAGCCTAAATTTTCTTCTGCTTAACCCTGTTACTTCTACCTCACCTCCCTCAGACTGCCTGAGTTAATTACTTAGAGATATTCTTTGAATAATTATAGGGCACAGATAATTTCTCTTTAGCCCTCTCTCTTCCACATTTCCCACCCTGTGGTCTCCCTTTAGCCAATTCTAATTAGCTTTTTTGATCCTTCCTCGATGTTGTTCCCTCTAGCTTATTAATTACATTTCTCCCCCGTGAATGCTTTCTGTACTGGCTTTGTCTACTGAGAATGAGAATCTAGAGCCACTCAGTGGGAGGTGGTACATTCTTCTTTGTTCCCCACCACAGGTAGGCCCTCCCACTTCTGAGAATAATGAAAACCCAGGTACTCTGTCTTTCTTAGTAGAAAAGTAAAAATAGTAATTTGCATTAAATTATATACCGTATTTTTCCATGTATAAGATGCTATTGTTCTCAGAAAACTACAGGTCATTGAAAAAAGAGATAGAGGAAGACAAACAAATGGAAGAACATACCATGTTCATGGATTGGTAGAATCAACATCATTAAAATGTCCATACTACCCAGAGCAATTTATAGATTCAGTGCAATCCCCATTAAAATACCAACAGCATATTTCACAGACCTAAAACAAACTCTCCAAAAATTCATCTGGAATAAAAAAGAACCTTGAATAGCCATAGCAATCCTGAGAAAGAACAAAGTTGGAGGGATCACAATACCAGATATCAAGCTATATTACAAGCCATGGTTCTCAAAACTGCCTGGTATTGGCATAACAATAGATATATAGACCAATGGAACAGAACAGAGAACCCAGAAATAGACCCAAACCATTATGCTCAATTAATATTTGACAAAGGAGGCAAGAACATACAATGAACTCAAGACAGTCTCTTTAATAAATGGTGCAGATACATGCAAAAAAAAAAAAACAAAACTAATCACCAACTTACACCATACATATAAACAAATTCAAAATGGTTAAAGGAGTTATATGTAAGATGGGAAACCATAAAAATCTTAGAAGACTCCATAGGCAGCAAAATATTAGACATATGTCATAGCAATATCTATCGATATAGCTCCTAGGGCAATGGAAACTAAGGAGAAAATAAACAAATGGGACTTCATCAAAATAAAAAGCTTCTGCACAGCAAAAGAAACCAACAAAACAACAAGAAAGCCCACTGCACGGGAGAACATATTTGCCAATACTATTTCAGATAAGGGTTCAATCTCCAAAATTTACAGGGAACTCATACAACTTAACAAAAGGAAGATAAACAATCCAATCAAAAAATGGGCAAAGGACCTAAATAGACACTTTTTGAAGAGGACATAACAGAAGGCCGAGAGACATGTGAAAACATGCTCAAAGTCACTAATTATCCGAGAGATGCAAATTAAAATGACAGTAAGGTACCATCTCACACCTCTCAGAATGACTATCATCAACAAACAACAAGTGCTGGTGAGGTTGTGGAGTGCTTAGGATGTGGAGAAAAAGTAACCCTCGTGCACTGCTGCTGGGAATGCAGACTGGTGCAGCCACTGTGGAAAACAGTATGGAGTTCCCTCAAAAAGTTAAAAATGGAACTCCCATTTGACCCAATAATCCCACTTCTAGGAATATATCCCAAGAAACCAGAAACACCAGTCAGAAAGGATATATGCACCCCTATGTTCATAGCAGCACAATTTACCATAACTAAGATTTGGAAACAGCCTAAGTGCCCCATCAGCAGATGAGTGGATTAAAAAACTGTGGTACATCTGCACAATGGAATACTACGCTGCTAAAAGAAGGAACTTTTACCATTTGCAACAGCATGGGTGGAACTGGAGAGCATTATGCTAAGTGAAATAAGCCAGTCAGAGGAAGATAAATATCACATGATCTCACTCACATGTGGGATATAATGATCAACACACACTGGACAAAAACAGATCCAGAGATGAGATAACAGTGAAGAGGCCATCCAACTTCAGAGAGAAGGCAGGGGATGGGGAAGTGGGGATTAGAGATCAACCAAAGGACTTGTATGCATGCATATTAGCATAACCAATCGACAGACACTGGGGTGGTGGGGGTTTCTCCTCAAGGGTGGGTGTGATGGGGGGGCGGCAATCGGGAAAAAAGGAGACATATGTAATACTTTAAACAATGAAAAAAAAAGCTAAAAAAAAAAGATGCTTTTTTTCTTCTAAAATTGTTAGACTGAAAATTGAGGGGTGTCTTATACACGGAAGTCAGCCAAGGAGAGAGCCTCACAGGTGGGTAGCTGCCCATACCTTGTCAAACAGGCTTCCTCAAATCACGGGTATTATTGTTACTGATGTCACCTGATGCCATAACTGGAGGTGGAGATGGAGAGTGCGCAGATGCAACAGGGACCAGAGCGTTCTGAGCCCATAAAGATGTCAAAAAATAAAAAGATAAATACCAGTAAGTGATTATCTCCCTCTGCAAAATTCAAACTGAATGTAATCAGCTATGCAAAAGAGCATGGAAATAGAACTGCAGAGAGACAGTTTGGACCTCCTCCCACTGAGTATATGACCAGACAGTGGAGAAAACAGGAAGAACAACTCCTTAAGATGCCAAAAAAGAAGGCCTTAAGAGGAAAACCAGCAAAATGGGCAAACTTGGAGCAGAGGCTTAAGACCTGGATTATGGAGCAGCGCCAGAGTGGCTTATGTGTGTCAGCCAAACTTATTCAATGTCAGGCAAGAATGTTTGCAAGCAAAATGCACATTGTTGATTTTACAGGAAAGGCAAAATGGTGCTTCAAGTTCATGAGGAGAGAAGGGTTGGCCATCAGAACACAAAGTTAGCAAAGAAAATGCCACCAGTTTATGAGGATGATCTCACATATATAGACAGTGACTCAGAAGACAGTAGTGATACAATAGAAGTTGAAGAAATTGATATGTCTGGAATTAATAGTGATGAAGAAGAGAGCAGGGATGCAGCAGAGGCTGAATAAAGTGATATGCTACATAATATCATAGTATTGGTATGTAAACATTACCTGTGGTGATTACTAAATAAAAATGTGTTCTGTTTTATGCTTAAAATATTGATTTCTTAATTTTGGGTTGGAAAAATGAGGGCCATCTTATACATGGGGGCGTCTTATACACATAAAAATACAGTAATATATTGTGGTAAAACAACTATTATTTGAATGCTTGGTATTTGCTAGGAATTGTGCTGATCTCTTCATATAATACTATGTTTCATTTCTACAACAGTCCCATGAGATAAATAATATTATTTTTAATATTTTTGTTGATATTTTACAGAGAGGAAGGGAGAGGGATAGAGAGTTAGAAACATCGATCAGAGAGAAACACCGATCAGCTGCCTCCTGCACACTCCCCACTGGGTATGTGCCCGCAACGAAGGCACATGCCCCCGACCAGAATCGAATCCGGGACCCTTGAGTCCACAGGCCGACACTCTATCCACTGAGCCAAACAGGTCAGGGCTAAATATTATTATTAATATTGGTTTTACAGATGAAGAGATAGAGGTTCAAAGAGGTTTAGTAACTTATCCCAGTAATACAGATTGAAGACGCTGAAAATAGGATTTGAACTCAAGTCTCCTCTCTGACTCCAGAGCAACTTATTCACTAGTTTGTTCGCTGAGTTTGAGTTTTTTGGTAAAACAGAAGTCTAGACCATTGGCTCCTAGCCCACCAAAAAACAAACACACTAACCTGGCTTGAGATGCTCTAGTGCAGTGGTTGACAAACTGCGGCTCGCGAGTGGTTTACCGCTCTGTTGACTAATGAGTTTGCCGACCACTGACCTAGACTCTTGATTCTAATAATTACAGGCTGTTGTTGTTCCTTGTGATTAAGCCCCTATCCCAGTAGTCGGCAAATTCATTAGTCAACAGAGAGGCAAACCGCGGTGGCTCGCGAGCCGCAGTTTTTGCCAACCACTGTCCTAGTGTAGAAGGGGCTTTCTAAATTGAGATTATAAAACTGGTATAGAAGCAAGTTGGTGTGGCACTATGGGTCTTTACATATCTTAATACCTGGGAATCTCCTTCTGCAAAAAAATAATACTCTGATATATTCTTGACTTGCTTTGATCCTTTTTTTTTTTAAGAGAACAAATCCATTTTATTTACTTTTCAATAAGTTTAAATCTTTGAGGGGTACAGCCTTACACGGATCCTATGTCCAATGGCCTTAGCGGGAAGGTTGATTCGGAATTTAGCACGAACCATGCCACTGTTTCCACGAGCATGAGTTACCTTTCCCAAGATGCCTCTGGTTTGTTTGGTTTGCCACCAGGAGTCACTGTGGTGTTCTTTGCTTTGTACACATGCACACATCTCTTGCCTAGATAGAATTCAGTTTCATCTCCAGCATAAACACCTTTAATTTTAAGAAGAGCTGTATGCTCCCTCCTGTTCCGGAGACCCTGCTTATAGCCAGCAAAAATGGCCTTGTACCACAGCCTTCCAGATATATTTGTCCTTATAGAAGTCCTGTCTCAGCAGACCTCCACAGGATCCAAGATGGCGGGGAAAAACTTGCTTTGATTCTTAATTCACTTTTCTATAAGTTTGATCTCTTAGAAGGTTATGTGTGTGTTTGGTGAATTGACAGTGTTGGAAACCTGAGCAGAAAGTGGCTATGTTTAGAGAAGCCAAAGAAAATGCAGAACTCTCTGAGTTTGAGGGAAAGCAGATTTTAGAAAAGTAGATATAATATCTGACTCAGAGCTTTGAAAGGAAGGATGACTCATAGCCTGGTAAATGAAATGTGTTAAATACAGTCACAAGTGATTACTGCAAGGAACAAGAGAGGAGACACGTAAAGAAACCAACATGGCCGTATGGAGAGCAGTTAGTGATGAGCTTTTGTCAAAGAGATGAAAAAGAGACCTATAACCAAGAATAGATAGAGAAGAAGGGGGTAAACTTCTGAGACACTGTCAGGAATACCAGGTGGGTGAGATCTGGGATGCTAACAAAAAAGGACCTGCCTGAGCAGTTAGTGTTCAGATTGAGAGGCATGACAAGGAAGGCATTAGCCACCTGCTTCAGTGAGATGACTCAATAGAGCAGATAAAGAGAGGGCATCTCCATCCTCTGTTCTATTTCTGTTTTGCCTTTGACTTCTCTTTTAAGGAAAATGGCCTTCCTGCTAGAAGGAATAAAACAAGCGTGGTTAAGAGGAACTTGAGCCCAGGACTGTGAGGAAGAAGGTGCAGAGCCACTGGCTTCTGTAAATTAGTTAGAATCTTCAAAATCAAATGAAAATTATGGACATCATCATGAGACCTATGTTTTTGAATCTTTATGGCATCATGGCGGTTGAGAGGCAAGGAAACAGGATGGAGTAACATTTTTGGTTTGCAATATGATTTATGAGCATTTCTAAAGAGAAGTGATCTCATGGAGCTAGCATGAATTTGGTAAAAGCAGGTCTTGCCATATTAGCTTAATCCTTCCTTCATTCCTTCCACAGAAAGGTGCATAAATCTTACACATATCACTTGATAACTTATTAAAAGTGAATATATCTATATATCCACCACCTGGATCAAGAAATAGAACTTTATCAGAACCTCACAAGCTTCACTTATGCTCCTTCCCAATTCTAATTTTCATTTTCAGAAAGATTTGCCAGCCAGGGAGATTAGACCGGAATTTTTTTAATTTATTGATTTTAGAGAATGAAAGAGGGGGGGGAGAGAGAGGAGGAGGGAGGGAGGGAGGGAGGGAGGGAGGGAGGGAGGGAGGGAGGTCGGCTTTGTTGCTCCATCCATTCATGCATTCATTGGTTGATTCTTGTATATGCCCTGACCGGGGATCAAACCCTCAACCTTGGCTTATCGGGATGACTCCAAACAATTGTGTTAACTGACCAGGAGATTAGACCAGTGTTATGGACACAGAGAAAGCTTGTGATCCAGGAAAACATTTGGCAGAATTTCACAATAAACTAATAGGTCAGGTAGAGAAATGATAAAGACATGGATTTGTAGCTGTTTGAACAATCATACCTAATAAATGTTTACTTATAAATGGCTCAGTGTCAACAGAGCCTTCACTATAGCTATGTGCCAAAGAACTCATGTCTGACTCTGACCTGTTCAACTTGCATTCAGATTCTCATGTAAGGACATGGGGGCAGATGACACAGATCATGAGGGATAAGCAACATGTTGGCTATGTGACAGAATGAGAATCCAAAAGAATAGTGGCAGGCAAGGAAGAAAGGCCCAGGTAGCAAAGTGACATTTAAAATTTTGTTATTAAATGTTTAATATTTACCATACTCATGTTTAAAAAATAAGTCTTACCACCCAGAAACAATACATGGTGTTATATCACCTATATTGTTTGTAACTTACTTTGTGACACTACTTCCAAAAACCTAGATGTGGCCTGAGGCAGAGGTGCCTGGGCCCACTGGACTCTGGAGAGATTGTCCAGGCTGGAGCCCTATGGGGGATTCATTGGTACATGGAGCAGCATCCCACAGAGCATTGTCAAGAAGGCAGTGGATTTCCAGAGTCACATAAAAATGACTTCAGGATCCCATGATGCAAGGTTGTAAAAGGGGAGCTTTCTCTGGACAGTTGGTTGTTCCTAAGCTTCAGAAAGGCTGACCTGTCAGAGCAGTGATGGGGCCAGTTGTTATGTTTCATGACATCAGATTTCAACTAGGCATCAGAAGATATTTCTCTAGCAATTGGAAGAGTTTACAACTAGAGTTAAGGCTGCCTTGTTCAATGGTTGGCTCCTTACTGCTCTGCTCTTCAAGTACTCGGCAGCCAGTTTATCAGATATACTATACCAGATAAAAGTTCTGGGCATTGGATCCAGTTACCCCAAATGCTGGCCCTCAAATCAGTATGAGGGCATTTACAAAAAAATCAGGTTTTGAGCCCCATCTTCTGAATTGTGATTCAGTTTGTGTAGAGTAAGGTTTAGAATCAGAATTTCCAAGAAGTTTTTCATGCTCCTTGGAAAAATGGCTGATTCCATGGCAGGTGCAGGAAAAAGACATTATCTGTACAAGAACATCTTGGGCCAGAAAGTAAGTGCTTAAAAGAATGATGGAAACATGTCAAAAAGACACACAAGCTAGCTAGCACAAAAAATGCTCTGGTGATTAAATGAGGGATAATTTCAGCAATAAAATAAAGAATGATAGAAATGATTATAACCTCTAGAGAAAATAAGGATCCATGAATCCATAGTGATATGAATGAATGAATGAATGAATAAGAAGAAAAACCTCTTTTGAAGTAGAGTGTAACAAATACAGATAGAAGAAATAATGGAGTTAGAATATCATGTGACAAGCGCCATAGTAATAAGTATTTTGAGCAAGAATTATTGACGAATGCCAGAACTAAGTGGGTGAAAGTTTGATGAGAAACATTGCTGTCTTCATATTTCAAAGTGTCTCCCTACAAAATATTTATTAATTTAAAAGAGAGTGTCTTTATAATGGAGAAATCTGGCAGATACCACCATGACCAAGTAATGGAAGTGACCACCACTAGTTGTGGGCCTGAGTGACATCTCATGCCTCTGATATGATGCACTGAGAAAGACGTAACATTGCTTTTATGGTATTCCTGTCAGCGTGCATAACCTTATTCTAATTATGGGGGGAAATCAGACTAATCCAGACTGAGGGGCATTCTGCAGTTGGCCTGTGCTCTTCAAAACTATCTGTAAAGAAAAAGGCTAAGAAAAGAAGTGCCAAGGAGACTTAAAAGACATTTAGTAAAATGGATCATGTAATCCTGGATTGGATTTTTAAATAATTATTTTTCTAAAAAGGATATTCTAAGAAGTTGGCAAAATCTGAATATCTATAGCTCATGTACCAGTATTGTCCAGATTTTGATCATCGTACTGTGGTTATATTCTTGGGAAATATACATTTGATACATTTGGAGTAAAGGGGCATGTGTATATGTTCTCCTTGCTCTCAAATGTTTCAGGAAAGAAAAAATATGTGAATATATATATATATATATATATATAGAGAGAGAGAGAGAGAGAGAGAGAGAGAGAGAGAGAGAAAATGGAAAAGCATATGTGTTAAAATGTTAACAATTGGTGACTTTTAAAATATATATATATATTTTTATTGATTTCAGAGAGGAAGTAGAGGGAGAAGGAGATAGAAACCTCAGTGCTGAGAGAGAATCATTGATTGGCTGCCTCCTACACACCCCTTACTGGGGATCAAGCCCACAGCCTGGGCATGTGCCCTGACTGGGAATTAGGTATCAAATCATGACATCCTGGTTCATAAGTCGATGCTCAACCACTGAGCAACACCAGCTGGGCCAATTGGTGACTCTTGATGAGAGTTCTTTTACTATTTTGCAACTTTTCTGTAAGTTACTTTTCCTGTGTAATTTTCTGTAATTTCTTAAGTGTTGTGTCTGAAATGTTGTAAGGGAAAAATGTGCCCCAGATGATTGTGATGCAGAGCTATGTTTGAGAGCTACCAGATGTCTGTCAGGAGGATTCTTTGATTGCCTTCCCTCTGAGGCCCTCTTATCTCTCCAGAGGTGGGCAGATTCATTCTCATTCTCTCTCTCTCTCTCTCTCTCTCTCTCTCTCTTTCTGTAAGTAAGGAGATCCTAGAGATATTCTTGTAAGCACTATCATTGTGGTGAATTGTGGATATCCGCATTTGCTCACATGACTGGCTTCTGGTTGGGGACTGTATATGAACAGTCCAGTGACAGCCCTGCCCTCCCCCAGGAACAGATGGAACTTCTGAAGAGCCCAATGTGGTTCCCTTCACACTTAAGTTACAGGCTGGATGTTTTGTTTCTCCTGTGGAAGAGTTGTATGAGGCATTTATTATTTTTGGTGAACCTGTTCTGTTTATATTCAAGTTGACAATTGTTTCCATCTTGATTGATTAATTAATTGCTTAACCCCATTAATCCCTAGATGGCAGGTTAGTATAGATCCCTAATGAACCTACCTATTTCAGGATTACACATCCTGCCAGTCCTGGTGTTTCACAGATAATCAAAGCCACACACTAGGGCACAGACAAGGTCAGGTCACCAGAGAAGAATCTTTCTCTCTGAGCAAGAAGATGAGCATGTACAACTTCATCAGGCAGGATTGCAAATGACTAAGCCTGACCACATATCCCGAGATACGCCCTTTTCCCCCCTGCACAGCATCTGCTCCTGGAGCATTTCAGAATAATGGCAGCTTTTTCCTGTTATTAAGCAATGAAAAAGAAATGACATTGCTGTACTTAGAAATATTGAAGTCTCATGAGAGAATACATACCCAATGAGTCCTCAGTGTCCACGGCTTGGACTGGGACTCTAGCGACACGCGCTCTGCTTCAGGGTTCTACCTTAGTGTTTCCTCAGCCATCTAACCCATCAGCCTATTCCTTATTTCCCGTCCCAGAGCTCTGCCTTCTCCAGTGTTTCTCCTCTTTTTTTTTTTCTTTTTTTTTTTCTTTTTTTTTTCAGCCCTTGTTGTTCTGATTAACCCAGCAGTATTTCTGTGTGTTCTCCGTTTCTGTGCACACACCCCTGGTGCCAGCAGCACCTGCTTTGTGGCCGTGTGACCTGTACAGCTGCACAAGACCCCACACTGAAAAGGGCCCGGCTTGGTTTAATGCTCTGCCCTTGCCACCTGAAATTCCTTACAGTTTTTTAACAAGGGCCCCACATTTTCACTTTGCACTGGGCCTGAAAATTATGAAGCCACTCCTGTACCTGAAGTGGCAGCCTTCTCATGCCCTTCCCCCCACCCCCAGCCAGGCTGGGCTGCACACCCTAAGTATCAGCTCCTCCACCCCCATCCCCAACACTTGCTCAGCTTTGGTTAGCTAAAGTATGTCCTTTGACCCTTGGCAGATTACCCACATCAGTCACTCTGACCCAAACGATTTGGTTTCTGCAAATGTAATCACTTCCATTTCTGCAATCCCACCCGCCCCCCACCCCAAGTCTACAGAGTAGCAGCTGCTGCTGATGTCCCTGTGCACTCAGGCAGCTGACTCGCCTGCTGATTGTGAACATCCCAGTAATCCAAGTGCTAATGGTATTTATTCAGTCCAGCCTGCTTAGCCCTGAACAAGGTTTATTCTCATTTATCTCGTCGGAGACGAGCTACGTCCTTAATATCCTTTTGTTGACTTTGAGCACACCAGCGCCACTAATGTCACTAAAAAGCTTGCCAGGCCCCTGATCTCTTAACTCTCAAATCTCCAACTCTCAGGACATCCATCTTCCAGCCATCAAGACACACAGCCCCAACCTCACCCCAGGCAAGGGGTGTAGCTCTGGTCCAGATTCTGTAGGCTGGGAGGGGTGTGAGGCCAGCTATATGTGCCTGAGGCAACTGAGCTAAATAAAGCTGTGCTCTCTTGGGGTAGCAAACCCACTGTAATTATAATCTTTCTGTCACAAACCTTTGGCTAGCATTTTGGCATTATTAGCTCTTCTCTCTTTAGCACAGGGTAGTTTTAGCTCTGATTCACAGGTGAGGACACTGAAGTAAAGGGACTTACCTGAGGTCATCAGTCATTGTTCACAGGATTCTCACCAAGGGTTCTCCAGGCCCTGGCCCTTGCACCTCACTCTGAGCTATTTTGGGTTTTTATTCCCCCAAAGCACATAGCATTGAGCATTCAGAGCCCAAGGCAGAGCTGCCTGGGGAGAGAGAGGTCCTGAGAGCATGTTGGTGTCTGACCCTCTGGCCACATCGCTCAAGAAACAATTGGCCTCTGCTGTCCCTGCCTGGATGGACTGAGTGCCATAGGAAATGCAGGCCTTGTCTCTCCCAGGCTCCCTCTGCGGTGCTTCCTCAGCTCCTTGACTGGGCACACACAAGGCTGTTTTCAGAGGGTATTGTATTTAATCCCTGAGGTGTTCACCCAGCCACTGGAGCCCTGAGCCTGGTAGGGCCCAGATTTAGGTGGGGCCCTCATTTAAGCTGGTCAGGAGAAAAGGCGGCAGCGTGTGGGCCGGGGGTTGCTGAGCCCACATGGCCACAGGCCCACATTTGCCCACAGTCCTGCTTTACTTACCCAGGTCCTTCTGAACTGCTGCCGGAGAACAAGTGGATTAATTGCTTTATGAAAGCGATTTCAGCAAGTGACAAAAGGCATCAGCTTTTTCTTTCCTCTCTGGTTTCCTTCACCTGTGCATTAAGCTCTGTTCTCTCATACTCTAAATGGGCTTTCCCCTTTGGGTTGGGGGGGCCTGGCTACTGCTGGCAAAGCTGTAGGTGCTCTTGGCTTACCTTACCTTGTGGAGAAGAGAACTTTTCTGACTCCAGTGTGGAAGACTGAAGGACCCTGACTGCCTAGTCCTGGGGGACCCACTGAGGCCATGGTTGCCAGCACTGGGCCACAAGCTCTCCCCTGAAGCCTGGGGAGTTGAGACCACCCCATCAAGACCACAGGAGTGGGAGAAGCAGCAGTCTCAAAGGAAGGAAAGTGTCAGTGCTAGGAGACGGGGAAGAAGGGATGCTGGGCAGGTACAGGCACAGCGCCACGTAACCCGAAACAGCCTGACCTGGGAGTGGTGGGATAGGCCTGGTTCAGCGTGTCTCCTAGCTCAACTCCTGTCCTGCCCCCCCCTCCCCACCCCCTCCCCCTTCACTGTCCTGAGATGAATCTTGCTCCCGGGCTCGCTCTGGTGTCTGACACCTGGAGGCACTTGTTTCCAACTTTTTGTTTTTCCCTGGGTGTGGGCTGAAGTAAGAATAGGAGCAGGTTCCATTTGCTGGGTAGTGCCTGGGTTCTACATCGCCCCAACTTGGTCCCAGCCAGCAGACCTGCTAGCACTATGCCCAGCTTGGCCTCTTGGTATCAGATGAGCTGCACCTCTCAGCCCAATTTTTATGGCTCCTCAGGGAAGCCTTCCACTGAACAGTCTCCTCCCCTCTACATACATGATCATTCTGGCCCCTGAGCATCTGCCCTTTCTCTTCTCCACAAGTTGTCTTACCTCTACTCTGGCTTACTGTCGTCTCACCTCTCCTATGCAGCTCTCCTGGCTCTTCTAGAACCCCACAGACCTTAGGTTCAGAGCTACCTGGTCTGGCCTAAAGTTACAAGCCATTCATTTATTCATTCACTCCTAAACCAGTAAATAGCATCTGGTGTGAATCCTGGCTTGCTCAGTGTTGAGTGACAGGGAGCAGGCTGAGTTCCCCAGGGATCTGTCCTGCATGGGGCTTCTCTGAGCAATTGCCTGGCAGTGGCTTGCCTCTCCATCTTGCCTAAGACAGAGTCAGGCCCTCTCTAACTTACATTGGGGCTCCCATGGAAGTACCAGGGAAGCTATATCTCCTATTGGCTTTTGGCATCTTTTCTTGACTCCAAATCAGTTTATTTTTTCTCTGGAGGATCCCAGGTATTTGCCTACATAGTACATGCCTGCCCCCTTTGCAAGTTCTTTGGCTGATCTCTTCCCTCCCCTGATTCCCTTCCCTCTGAAGATCCTCAGTCTGTTGCATGCTTTCATTTTGTCCATTTATTTTGTTCATCCTATATAATAGCCTAATATGCTAAGTATCCGGTCATCCATTCAACCAATCAAAGTGTAATATGCTAATGATAACACTAAGGTCACTCAACTGCTCACTCTGACGTACACTGACCACCAGGGGGCAGACAATCAACTGGTAGGTTAGTTTGCTGTTTGGGTCTGGCCGATTGGGACTGAGTGAGACTGACTGGACACGCCCTGGAGGCCTCCTGCGTCCCTTCCCAGCCTGATAGTGCACCAGTGGGGTCCCTTGGCCTGGCCTGCGCCCTCTCACAATCCAGGACCCCTTGGGGGATGTTGGAGAGCTGGTTTCGGCCCTAGCGAACAACTGGTCGCTAGGATGCACGACCAGGGGGCAGACGCTCAATGCAGGAGCTGCCCCCTGGTGGTCAGTGTGCTTCCACAGGGGGAGCTCCACTCATGGCTGGTGGGCACAGTGGTGGTGGCGGCAGCGCTAAGGATGTCCGACTGCCAGCACGGAGAGCAGACCTCAGCCATCAGCTGGACATTCCCCAAGGGCTCCCAGACTGCGAGAGGGCACAGGCTGGGCTGAGGGACCCCTGAGTGCATGAATTTTGTGTACTGGGCCTCTAGTTAGATATAAGTGAGATTATGTGATACTTGTCTTCCTCTGACTGACTCATTTCACTTAGCGTGATAATCTTCAGGTCCCTCCATGCTATCTCAAAGGGTCAGCGATCCTTATTTTTTAGTTACATAGCATTCCATGGTGTAAATGTACAACAGTGTTAAATCCATTCATCTACTGATGCGCACATGAGCTGTTTCCAGATCTTAGCTATTGTAGATTATGCTGCTATGAACATAGGGGTGCATATATTCTTTCAGGTTGGTGTTTCAAGCTTCTTAGGATATATTACTAGAATTGGGATTACTGGGTCAAATGTCAATTCCATTTTTAATTTTTTGAAGAAACTCCACACTGTTTCTATAGTGGCTGTGCCAGTCTGCATTCCTATCAGCAGTGTACTAGGGTTCCTTTTTCTCCACATCCTTGCCAGCACTTATTGTTTGTTGATTTATTAATGGTAGCCCTTCTGGCAGCTGTGAGGTAGTACCTCATTGTCGTTTTAATCTGCATCTCTCTGATGATTAGTGATGTTCAGCATTTTTCATATGTCTCGTGGCCATCTGTATAACCTCTTTGGAGAAGTGTCTATTTAGGTCTTCTGTCCATTTTTTTTTTATTGGATTGTTTGTCTTCCTTTTGTTGGGTTGTATGAGTACTTTATGTATTTTGGATATTAACCCTTTATCAGATGTATCATTGGCCAATATGTTCTCCCATATAGTGGGTTCCCTTTTCATTTTAATGCTGGTTTCTTTTGTTGTGCAGAAGCTTTTTAGTTTGATGTAGTCCTATTCGTTCATTTTTCCCCCCTTTGTTTCTCTTGCCCTGAGTGTTGTATTGTGAAATGTCTGAGATTTTGCTGCCTATGCTTTCTTCAAGGATTTTTATTGTTTCACAACTTACCTTTAAATCTGTTATCCATTTTGAGTTTATTATTGTGTATGGTGTAAGTTGGTAGTCTAGTTTCATTTTTTTACATGTAGCTGTCCAATAATGCCAACACTGTTTATTGAAGAGATGTCTTTATTCCATTGTATGCTCTTGCCTTCTTTATCAAAGATTAACATCTTCTACATGTTGTCTCTCCCCTATCCCTTTTGTTGGTGATAGGGCTGCTGCTCTGGGAGGTGCCCATGCTGAACCCCATGTGCTCAGGCCAGGTCTCCTTGGATTCCTGCTCTGTCCGGAGCTCTGTTCTTGTCTTCTTGGGTTGGCTAGGTGATTGTCTCGTCTCTGGGTCTTGTTCTCAGTAGATCTGTAGACAAGGGCAAAGCTTTGTGCTGTGTTTGGAGGGCGTTGTCTCTGCCACTCTGCAATCCCCAGAGGATGGAGCATATCAGTGGCCCTCCCCAAGGCTGATGCAGTGTCGGGCCTGGCAGAACCCCCGTCCTTGGGAGTTAGCATTTGACATTTGTGTGGTCCTTGTCTTTTCCTAGATCCTGCCTGTTGCAGTGAGCATTCCTCAGGCACATGATAGCAGAGACAGCCCAAATTAGATCACACTTTGATGAAGCAGCTGCCTTTCTCAAGTTGGGGGAGCAGGGGCAGGGGAGAGGTTCAGCTCCCAGTCCCCCATGCATCGGTGCCCACCTGCCTATCTGGAGAGGAGCTGTCAGCCTCACTTCCCCAGAGGCCCCAGCCTGTCTCCAGACTGCTCCTCAGACACAAGTGGAGTTACAGTGGGACAGGCTGGCACCTACCCTGCATGTCCTCTCTGTTGGGAAGGACGCAGGGGGACGAAGGCACCTCCCATTTTACAGCAGGAAAACTGGCTTAGTGTGCTAAGTCTGCTTTGAACCTTGAAGCTGGTGCCAGGCAGGAATAGAAGGGTGGGCCATCTAGGACTCACTTGGGGCCCATCACTATGCCGTTCAGCAGCACTATGGAGTGCCTGCTCTGTGCCAGGGCCTCTCCTGCAAGCAGCAGTGTAAACACTCTCTTATTACCTGCCTCCATTTTTCTCTGTGGTTTGGACCAGGAGCTTTCTCCCTCTGATTTGTTAACACCCTGCCTCATGCCATGAGGACCCCCTGCCAAGGTTGGGGGTTAGGAGGAACCAGGCCCTTTTGGGGTCTCCAGGGAGCTAGTGGCCATTCTAAGGGCCATTCTAAGCAGCCAGAGCCTGATGGAGACTTGGTACCCTCTGTGGGCTGTCTGATCTCTGGCCTTGCCCTTCCCTTTGCTGCTAGCCCCAGGCTTTTTATGTGCCTGCTGCCTTTTTTCTCTAAAGCCTCAGAAGTGGCTGGCGAGGGAGCCTTGACCTTCCTCAAGGGCCTAAAAACATAGATCCCTGTGTTTGGCACTTGCTCCTTAATCACTAATTTGATCTGAGAAAGCAAGGATCCTGAAAAAGGGTATTCTGGTGGGGTTCCCTGCCATGTGCCTCCCTGGCACCCTTCCGGGCCCAGCATCCTTTCATCCAGGAGGGCTGTGCCTGAGTGTTTGACGCATTACTCTCCCCAGCCTAGAATGAGGAGAGGAGTTCCAGAGGCAGCTCTGGTGCTGAGCATTTCAGCACTGCCTGTGTGTCGGTTGGCACAATTATGGTTTATTCATTCATTCCCTATTGTTCAGGGTCCTGTGCCATGGCAGGCTCTGTGCTAAACGCTGAGGTTACAGGGACAGAGAACATCGCGGGAGCTGCTCTCAGAGAGTGGAGGGGCTGGTGGGGAGGCACTGGGTTGGTCCTGTTTCAGGATCTGCATAGGGATGCAGAGGCTCCCTGGATCTTGTGTTTTCTTCTGTTCCTCCCACAGCGTTCACTATGTGCTGTGTGTGTGCTCCACCCAGGAGAGGAGAGGAAAAGAACAGGTTCCTGTCTAGGGGACCCCATTAGTAATTGCCCCTCAGTGTGTGATGGGCCTGGGGTCATTGAAAGGGGAGCACCCAACACTGGCTTGGGGAAGGTGGACGAAGGCTTTCCATAGCAGGGCCATAGATGTAGCACCCTTAGCATCAGAAGGATCTTAAAGTGGTAGATGTGATTTCCTTTTTTAAAACACCCCAGCCTGCTGGCTGCTGGGGAGGGGAGACTGGCATGGGGGCACTTGACCCTGTCGTTTGTGCCATAGGTCATTGTACCCAGGTGGACCCATACTAATTAGCCTCTGTTTTCCCATCTCAGTTCTAGCTTGTCTAGAGGGGGAGACCCGCCCCCCACCCCCTTGCACACCGTGTTTCTCCCAAGGGATGGTGGTGTGGTATCAGCTCTCTGACCACCCAGATCCCTGGGCTGGGCACAGTGGTGTTGCCCCAACTTGGTGAATAGGTGCCAAGTCATGCTTTCCTGTGCTTCTCCTTCCCACCCTCCATAGCAACCCAAAGGTCCAGGTGGAGGCCATCGAGGGTGGAGCCCTGCAGAAGCTGCTAGTCATCCTGGCTACGGAGCAGCCTCTTACTGCAAAGAAGAAGGTGGGATTCTGCTCCTTTCCTCCTGCCCAGCCCCCAGCACACCTGTGGAGGCTGAAAGGCACTGATCCCTTTCCAGGCTGTGCATGTCACTTTGGGGGGCATAGGTGGAGAGGTCCCACTCACTCAGAGTCTCGCAGCAGCAGGCCAAGGCATCTGGGGGCCTGGATGTAGCTCTCACACCCTGGCGGCCTGCATGGGTCTCGATTTGTCCACTGGGTGATATTGAAGGTGTCTGGCTCTCCCAGTCCTAAGTTCTGGGGTGTGGCTGTCCCTGAGGGTAGTGGATGGAGCCAGGAAGAATGGGAGCCGAGCTGAGGTGGTTGGTACACTTACAGCTGCCTTTTCTGGGCCTGGGGCAGGGCCAGCCCTGTTTGGCCCCTCACCCATCTGGATCTGTGCCTCCCCAGGTCCTGTTTGCACTGTGCTCCCTACTACGACACTTCCCCTATGCCCAGCAGCAGTTCCTGAAGCTGGGGGGCCTGCAGGTCCTGAGGAGCTTGGTGCAGGAGAAGGGCACAGAGGTGCTGGCCGTGCGTGTGGTCACCCTGCTCTACGACCTGGTCACTGAAAAGGTGAGTCCCCACTTGCCCTGCTCCCTCTCACTGTTTGCTTCTGACCATTTGATCCTGGTCCCCTCCCATGTCTCTCTCATTCATCCCTTCATCCTCATTAGTAAGTGCTTTGGAGCAAACATGCCAGCTCTGAGCTGGGCAGACAGGGATGCTGTGGGGCCCCAGTTCAGGACTCCAAACACAGTATTTCTGAGACATCAGGGAGGACGTCCTGTGGGAAATGACTGCTGAGCTGAAATCTGAGGCTGATGAGGAAGGAGAAAGGGGGCGGGGGGTGCTGGCAGTGGTCCGAGCAAAGTGTGCAAAGCCAGGATCAGTGTGATCGAAGGCCAGAAATAGTCTGGATGAGCCCTTCATTTAATGAAAGGGTATCTGGCTGAAGCATAGGGTGGGGTGATGAGGGGCAGGGGGGATGGAGCAGCTGTTTCTAGGAGCCATGACAGCAGCCAGGAGACCAAGGAGCCAAGGGCTGGAATGATGCTGAATCTTAAGATTCTAGAAACCTGGAGTTGCCCACTCTGAGAGCTTTGACTCTGGGCAGGGGCTCAGAATGGCTGCCCTGGAAGGCCCCAGGGACCGCAGGTGCTTGCCACCTGGAGGAGACTTGGTGCTGGCTCACTTTGGCCTTTGTGAGACTAAAAAGTGTCTTAATTATGGATAGAGTAAAACCAGCTAGGCCTGGATTCTTAGTTCAGCTGCTGCAGGGAACATTGGCTCGGCCTTTTCAGCTGCCTGTCATTCTCCCTAGAACAGCCAGGCTGCGGATTGGTGGAGCAGGGCTGGGCAGCTGCTGGAACCGCAGCTGAGTGTTGGAGGCTGAGGGCCCCTTCCTCCTCCCTGCCCCTCCCCCCTGTGCTTTGCTGAGGGTCAGGGCTGTCCATTGCTGCTTCTCTGTCAGCTATTGCTTTTGTGTGCTTGCCCTCTCTGACTCTCGCTGCCTCTCTCTCTTAGCCTGTCATGTCTCTCAGTCTCCCTCCCTCCTCTCCCTTCCTCTCTCACCCTCTCTCCCTTCTTCCTCTCTCACCCTCTCTCCCTTCTTCCTCCCTCCCTCCCTCTCTCCCTTCTTCCTCCCTCCCTCCCTCTCTCCCTCTCTCCCTCTCTCCCTCTCTCCCTCTCTCCCTCCCTCCCTCCCTCCCTCCCTCTCTCCCTTCTTCCTCCTTCCCTCTCCCTCCCTTCCTCCCTCCCTTCCTCCCTCCCTTCCTCCCTCTCTTTCTCCCTCCCTCCCTCCCTCTCTCCTTTCTGTCTGTCCTTCTCTCCCTCTCTCCCCCTTTAAGCTGCAGAACCCAGAACAGCAGGCAGCCATGTGGTGCTCACATCCAATTAATAAGGCCCAGGCACAGCTGACATCCTGGATGTGGGCCAACAAGCCTGGAGAAGGACGTGAACATTGGCTGGAGAGAGAGACTGATCTCTTTCTTCTGTTGCCTTGGGCGTCTCTTCACTGCCCCCAGCCCTGGCATGGTGGGCACTGACATTGGCTCATTCCTGGAGTCCTTGGGGTGCTATGAAGATCGGGGCGGGGGGGGGACTGGTGTCTCTCGGCAAACAGTACAGAGACAGCCGTCCTCCTGCAGCGGAGGCTTTAGGACAGATGTCAGCATGCTCTATGCTGGAGGCAGTCAGGGCTTCTCTGTACCCAGGAGTGAAGAACTAGCCAGACTGGGAATGGGTTGTGACCTTTTCCTGTTCCTGGATGCTGACCCCTCCCCCTCCCCAGCTTCCTCCAGCAGCCCCAATGGGCCCAAGGCCATCATGTGGTCTACTGTGGCCCCTCATCTTTCCTGGGCTTCCCCTCCTGCCTTCTCTGTACCCTGCATGCCTCATTCTCCCCTGGAGTTAGAGCAGAGACTCCTTGCAGGTACATTTAGTACAGCCCATATGGGGCATTTCCACCCCTGCCAACCCTCCACCTCTGCACAGCCTTCCTCTGACATTTGAAATAAGCTGCTAACTTGTCAGGTTTTAGGTGTTTCTTTGGCCGCCTCTGGCAGCCTGGCAGGATTGGCTCCACCATATTTTGCTGAGGGGCTGGCTTCCTGTCCAAACTTTCCTCGGCTCTCCAGACCCTCAGCCTCCAGGCCATCCTCCTTGGAGAGACACTCAGGGCTCTGTGTTGTGTCCCGTCAACCAGCATAACCTTCCATTCTTTTCTTTTTAAACTTTTTTATTTTTATTTTTATTGATTTCAGAGAGGAAAAGGGAGCGGGGGAGAGAGAGAGAAACATCAATAATGAGAGAGAATCATTATCGGTTGCCTCCTGCACGCTCCTTACTGGGGATCGGCGTGTAACCTGGGCATGTGTCCTTGACCAGAATTGAACCCAGGACCCTTCAATCCACAGGCTGACGCTCTATTCACTGAGCCAAACCAGCCAGGGCTAACCTGCCATTCTTCAAAATGAGGTGGGCCCAGGCATTGTTACCACCCTCCTGTGTGTGACCCTCCTCTCCATCCTTATCCACGTGGACAACTCCCACTTATCCCTCAAGGCTCAGGGGAGCCCTAGTTGGTTCAAATCCCCACTCCACCACTGACAGCTGAATGGTCTTGGGCTGGCACCACACCACACTGCTGGACTGAATTTATTATGCTCTTTAGGAATTACTCCGTTAACTTTTATTCTCCTGCTCGACCCCGAGCTCCTTAAGAGCAGGGACCATGTCTCCATCTTCATGTCTCCAGCATCTGGCACACTGCACAGTTGCTTGGATGAGTGGATGGATGGAGAGACAGGTGGGTGGGGGAGCATGTGTGAAGCCATGAATCCTGCTGGCCTTCTCCCATAAGGACCTTAGAGGCCCAAGGGGATGAAGGAAGAGGGTTCGAACTCACAGGTCATGTGCCTTCCCATCTGAAGGGCAGGGCTGACTGCTCTCTGTGTGTTCTCTCTTCCCCACCCGACCTCTGTCACTTGGCCATGCGGATGACAGATGTTTGCTGAGGAGGAGGCCAAGCTGACCCAGGAGACGTCCCCAGAGAAGCTGCAGCAATATCGCCAGGTGCACCTCCTGCCAAGCCTGCGAGAACAAGGCTGGTGTGAGATCACTGCCCACCTGCTGGCGTTGCCTGAACATGATGCCCGTGAAAAGGTGCTGCAGACACTGGGTGCCCTCCTGGTCACCTGCTGGGACCACTACCATCAGGACCCCAAGCTCAGCAGGATGCTGGCCAGTCTGCAGGCTGAATACCAGGTGCTAGCTGCCCAGGAGCTTCAAGATGGCGAAGATGAGGGCTACTTCTGGGAACTGCTGGGCTCTATCAACAGTTTGCTGAAGGAGCTGAGATGAGGCTGCCCCTTAAGACTGAGACTAGACTGGAACACTGCTAGTAAGGCTGAGAGGGACCAGTTTGGATGGGTTCTTCAGGGGCAGCAGGCAGGATGGAGGGCTTCCCTACTGGGGTCTGGGCATCATCAGGGCAGTGCTGGACTGGCCATTAAATGGAGGCATGAAGGTCATTATCTGTCTGTCTACTGTGTGTCTGTGCAGACTGGGCACAGCCCTTGATGCCATGCTGCATGGTCAGCCCAGGGCATCTAGTAACAAGTCCCCCTTTGGGAAGGATCCAGGCTCAGAGTTGGACATAGCTTTTACCACCCAGTAGCTCTGTGACCTTGTCAAGTCCCTTAACTTCCCTGAGCCTGTTTCCTCATCTGTCAAAGGGTTATGCCATTAAATGAGAGGAAACGTGCATAAAGGACTACCCCAGTGCCTGGTGCCTATGCTCGTCCCTTTCCCCCAGCCTGCTATGAGGGGAAGTCTGGGGATTATCTCCCTGCCCCTCTACCTTGTGCCAAGTAATGGATTTCAGGCCACTGGTCCTGGAAGAAGCCTGAGGGCATCACCACATGCAGGGATGCTGATGGGCTGGGCTGAAGTGATTGGTGCTGGGACCTGGGTGGTGGAGGATGCTGGGAGTGTAGCTTATTTCACTCTGGGGGCCCCTTGGGTATAGGCCTCACCCTGGGAGAGGAGTGACCTCACTAAAACTGGTAGTGGGAGCCCAGGCCTGCTTCTCGGTGCCTTTGCCCCTTCTCTGTGTCCATGCTGAGCTGGGCAGAGCCCAAGGAGGAGGCCTGGGAGGCGGGGGCAGCCGAATCTGACAAGTCCCTGCCCCCACCTCAGAGAGGCTGGGAGCCTACTGCTGGTTGCCATGGCAACCCCAGCTCGGGGCCTTCCTGATTTGGATTCTGGTGCGTTTGTTTATCAGCCTTTCCCAATGCACCAGAGGCTCACTCCTGCTGTTCAGGCAGCCACTCTCCGCCTGCATGTGGAAATCTCCTCATCCCGGCCTTGCATACAGAAATCTCAACCTCACTATTCTGAGGGGAAACTGAGTACTGACTTCCCTGAAGTCCCTTTGCTTAGCATCAGACCTCCTGCTCACCTTATGCCACAGCACACAGGAGCTTGGGAGAGAGCTGCTGCCTGCACAGAGTGGGCTGGAGGAGGCAGGAGCCTGTTTCACCAGCGTAGGAAGCCACCGGGTTCCGGCAAAGTGAGGAACAGACCCGAAGGCTATCAAATGTTGGATTCTGCCTCACTGCCTTGAGAATCTCTCAGTAGCTTTCAAAGTAGTTTTATAGATGAGAAAATCATGGCTCAGAGAGGCTAAATGATCTGCCTAATGTCACACAGCTTTGTAAGAGGCAGAGCTGGGATTTGCTGGGCTGATCATGCTGTGGAAAGTGTGAATGTGCGGCCCAGAAGGGAATTGTGTTTAATTTGACAGGCAGTAATGGGAGGGCCAGGAGAGATGGCAGAGCAGCTGTTCTGTGGCAGAGCAGGGTAGGCTCCAGAAAGGAGGTGCCAGGGCCTGGGTAAGGCCAAAGTCAAGAGTCACTTTAAAGATGGCAGCAGACTCTGCAGGTGGATTTGAGAAAGGGGGAAGATGAGACATGGGAAGAGCTTGGGTTTGGGGTTGAGTTTGGTCTGAGCCTCCTGGCAGAGGTGAGTGCTGAGGTGCGGGAGCAGGTGCACCTGAGCAAGGGCTGGCAGGAATGTGGGCAGCTGTGGAAGGAGACTTGTGAGATCCTGGGGTACTATCAGGCTGGGGCTGAGGATCCCCAGCCCTGGAGGCCTCTGTAACCAGGGTCTGATCTGGGATATGAGCAGGGGTCCCCTTGGAAGGAGTTAGACTAGTAGAGGCCTGATTGAGGACCTCTTCTGTCCTCTGGGATGCTACAGAAAGGGGACTTTGGGCCATGAGCTCTTAGGGGAGGGGGTCGGCGGTCCCTGGGGCCGAGGAAAGAGCCTCGGGTCTATGGTGAGGAATGCCAGATCAGTGCCAGGCTGCTGCGCCCACAGGTTGAGCAGTGGACTGCTGCTCCCCCTTCCTCTACATACAGACAAGGCATCAAAAATGGTGAAGTTTGGTCCACTGGATGTTCTCATTGGCCTCATCCAGGTTAGTGCTGGGTGTCTGATTGCTTGGTCCTGGGCCATGTAGCAGACCCACCTAGGAGACAGACAGCCATGTGACCAAGGGCTTGGGCTCACGCTGCTTGGGTGTGGGTTCTGGTTCCACCAGTTCCATCATTGATGTGTGCAGGTCTAGAAGGAGCCCTTCTCTGCCTCCCCTTGAGTGCCATCCTGGGAACTGTGGCCAAGAAATGTGACCTGGGTTCGAAGTTAGGCAGGAAATAGTAATGGGGGACTCATAGCCACTAGTACTTGGGGTGATGTGACTTCTTCCTACCAGGGCCTTCAGGCTGCTTTCCTCTCCTCCCACCCCTCTCATGTTGTGGGGCTATAGGGCTCTTGCCTCATGGCAAGGACTGGCTGAGAGCTGTGGCTTGTGGACACCTCCTAGGCTCTGGCTGACTGTTGGTTCCCTGCTGCTGGACTGTGCTGAACCAGGCCGTCTGTGTGGGAGGATGACAGGAATGAGGAGTGGGATGGTCCTAGGTCCCCCATCCCATCTCTTAGCAGGCTTGGTTTTAATAATTCTCTTATTCATTCATTCTTTCATTCAGATTGTATTTAGTGAGCACTTACTCAGTGTTAGGTCCCAGGGTTCTGAGATTAGTACGTCACAGGCCCTGCTATCAGGCAGCTCACAGTCTGGTAGGGGACAGTAGTCCCACTGTGACATGGACGTGATGGGGGGAAGCCTTGCTCAGTCAGAGCTGAGGAGGTCAGGGAAGGCCTCCCAGAACTGGTAGTAGCCAAACTGAGACCCGAAGGATGCTTTAAAAACAAGCCAGGTGAAAGGGAAAGGATTTCAGCCCCAGGAAGATGTAGGAAGGCCTGAGGTGAGAGAAAGAGGTCCATTTGAGGAACCCCAAGTTCAGTGAGGCTGGAGGAAGTGATGGGGTGAGGAGCCAAATGGCTCAAGGTGGAGCCACAGAGGTCAAGGGGACCACATTCTCCAGTGCCTTGTTAGCTTTGCCAAGGAGCATAGCCTGATGGAGCCGGGAGCCAAGGGGAGGGTTTGGGCATTTTCCTGGCTGCTGCTCACTCATTCACAAAACAAATTTGATTTAGGACTAACTAGGGGCCAGGCACTGTTCCAGGGCACGAAGTGGTACGTACCGGGGAGGGGCAGACCACAACAAATAAGTATATAATACGATGCCAGGTAGTGAGTGCTAAAAGCTGTGTGGAAAAATAAAACATGAGAAGGGGTAAAGAGTGTTAGAAAAGGCCTCCCTAAGTAGACATAGTGTGAACGGACGAATGCAAGGCCGTGAGTCAAGGGGATCAGAGGAAGTACTTCGTAGACCAAGGGAATAGCAGATACAAAAGTCCTCAGGCAGGAACATGGTCGGGGGTAGAAGAAAAGCAAGAGTCAGTGGCAAGGAGAAGAGTAAGCAACAAGGGAGGTCAGATCTCAGCAGCTATAGTAAGGTGGGAGTTTTCTCTTTGAGATGGGAGCCATGGAGAGACTCAGCATGACTGACATTATAACAGGATCACTGTTGCTGTGGTAATAAGAGATGACAAAGGGGCAAGGACAGAAGTAGAAGCCTAGTGCAGGGTCTACTGCAGAACCGTGGTGAGAACCAGGGTGATGGTGATAGAGAAGGGCAGTGCCATGTGCTCAGACTCCAGATATATTTTAAAGAGGGAGCTGAGAGGGCTTGCTGACACACTGTGTGTGGTGTGTGAGGAAAGAAGGTCACCGATGAAACTTCACTAAGGGTCCTGAGCAAATGGGCCCCTGGAGGTACTGGTTCCAGAAGTGGGAAGAGAGAAAGGTAGAGGAGAAAGGATTGAGGCATTGTTGTAGACATGATTTTGGATGTAGTTTCATTGAGATTTCAGTTGGACATTCAAGTGGAGATGTTGAATAGGCAGCTGGAGAAAGAGTCTGGAGCTAGGGAAGAAGAGGTCACATGTGAAGACAAACGTGCAAGCAGAGTGTGCTGGAGCCAGCTCCCAGCAGCCTATAAGCCATGTGGGTTTTAGAAACACTGCGTGCTGGCTGTTGAACACAGCCGTCAGTAAAAATCGGCATGGCCCGTGGTCTCGGTTGGGCATCATCCTGTGCACTGAAAGGTTGCTGGTTTGATCTTCAGTCAGGGCACATGCCCAGGTTGTAGGTTTGGTCCCTGGTCAGTTGATTGTTGTTTCTCTCTCACATTAAAGTTTGTCTTTCTCCCTCTCCCTTCCTCTCTCTCTAAAATCAATAAAGACATATTTTATAAAAATTAGTTAAAAAACAAAAATCAAATTATGTAAACTTACAATTAATATATTAACAAAGCAAAGATAATTTTAAAAAATTAGTAGAAAGAGCAAATTAAACCCAAAAAAAGCATAAGAAAAGGAAATAATAAAGAGCAGAGAAACCAATAAAATTGAAGGCAGAATAACTAGAGGAAATCAATGAAATGAAAATATGGTTCTTTGAAAAAAGAAGACACAAATTACCAATACCAGGAATTAAAGAGGTGATATCACTATATTCATTTATTAAGAGGATAATAAGTGAATGCTACAAACAACTCTTAAGTCCATAAATTTGGCAACTTAGAAGAAATGATGGACCAATTCCTTGAAAAACACTGTCTTTTACTGCATTAGTTTTCTATTGCTGCTGTAACAAATGAGAATGAGCTTAATGCCCAAAACAATACAAATTACCTTATAGTTTTATAGGTCATAAATCTGACAGTTTCACAATATAGAAATCAAAGCCACCAATAGGATTGCATTCCTCCCTGTCAGCTCCAATAGGATCCATTTCCTTGCCTCTTCCAGCTCCTGGAAGATGCCTGCATTCCTGGGCTTGTGGGTCCTTCCTCCTTCAAAGCCAGAAAAACAAGTCCATTTATAATAAAAACGCTGAGCAAATTAGGAATAGAAGGGAGCCTCCTTACCCTAATGGAGGGAAACCATATAAAAACCTACAGCAAGCATCAAACTTAATGGTCAAAGACTGACTTCTTTCTCCCTAAGACTGGGAGCAAGGTAAGAATGCCCACTCACCTCTCCTTTTCAATATTGTACCAGAGGTCCTGGGCAGTGCAGCAAGGCAAGAAAATGAAATAAAAGGCATGCAGACTAAAAAAGAAGAAATAAAACTGTCTCTATTGAAGGATAACGTGATTGTGAATATAGAACATCCCATGAAATGTACAAAAAATGTCCAAGTAACAATGAGTTTTCAAGGTCACAAAATGTAAGGTCAGTATACAAAAATCAGTTGTATTTCTGTATACAAACAATGAAATATTGAAATGAAAATTTAAAAACAATATTATTATAACAGCATTAGAAAAGATGAAATACATGTAAGTCTGACAACCTATGGGCAGGATTTTTTTTTTTTCTTAATTAAATCTTTATTGTTCAGATTATTACAGGTGTTCCACTTTTTTTCCCCCATAGCTCCCCTCCACCTGATTCCCCACCCCACCCCATGCCCTTACCCCCCGCCACTGTCTTCATCCATAGGAGTAAGATTTTTGTCCAATCTCTTCCCGCAACCCTCACACTTGCTTCCCCTGAGAATCGTCAGTCCACTCCCTTTCTATGTCCCTGATTCTATTATATTCACCAGTCCATTCTGTTCTTCAGATTTTTTATTCACTTGATTTTTAGATTCACTTGTTGGTAGGTATGTATTTGATGTCATTTTGTTGTTCATAATTTTTATCTTTACCTTTTTCTTCTTCTTCTTCTTCTTAAAGAATACCCTTCAGCATTTCATGTAATCCTGGTTTGGTGGCGATGAACTCCTTTAGCTTTTTCTTGTCTGTGAAGCTCTTTATCTGACCTTCAACTCTGAATGATAGCTTTGCTGGGTAGAGTAATCTTGGTTGTAGGTTCTTGCTGTTCATCACTTTGAATATTTCTTGCCACTCCCTTCTGGCCTGCATAGTTTCTGCCGAGAAATCAGCTGACAGTCGTATGGGTACTCCCTTGTAGGTAATTAACTGTTTTTCTCTTGCTGCTTTTAATAGTCTCTCTTTGTCTTTTGCCCTTGGCATTTTAATTATGATGTGTCTTGGTGTGGTCCTCTTTGGGTTCCTCTTGTATGGGGTTCTGTGCGCTTCCTGAACTTGTAAGTCTATTTCTTTCACCAGGTAGGGAAAGTTTTCTGTCATTATTTCTTCTAATAGGTTTTCAATATTTTGCTCTCTCCCTTCTTCTGGCACCCCAAAAATTCGGATGTTGTTTCGCTTAAAGTTGTCCCAGAGGCTCCTTACATTATCTTCATATTTTTGGATTCTTTTTTCTTTTTGTTTTTCTGGTTGGATGTTTTTTGTTTCCACATATTTCAGATCTTTGGTTTGATTCTTGGGGTATGTTGATCTACAGTTGAGTTTCTGTATATTCTTTATTTCAGACAGTGTATGCTTCATTTCTGACTGGTCCTTTTCCATTTTTTTGGCATTCTCATTAAGGTCCTTGAAGGTCTCACTAAGCTCCTCAGAAGTGTCATCAAGTTTCTCGGCAGTTTTTAGAAGATTCTTGAGTAACCTTATAAATGTGATTCTGAACTCTATGTCATCCAGTAGTTTGCTTTCCTCCGTTTCTTTCATTCGTGACATGTTTCTTTGTTTCTGCATTTTGGCTTCTTCCCTGTGTTGATGGAGTGGCTTTGTGTGGTAGGTGACCTATAGGGGGCAGTAGCTCAGCCTCCCCAATCACCTGATGTGGATGCTCTTGGTACACCCCTTTGTGGGCTGAGTGCAAAGTCTTGGTATAGTTAAGCCTGAATTGCTGTTGGTACGCTGGGAGGAATTGACCTCCAGGCCAATTAGCTGTGAGCACTCCCTGTGTCTATAATGGAAGAAGTGCTGCGCTTATGGGGCAGGACTTGTTTCAGTGGGGCTTTGGTGCTCACTGAGTCTGCCTCTTGAATGTGTCACTTATGGATGTGAGGAGTTGAAATCTGTTGTCTCACACTGACCACTAGGTACACTGGCTTCTGGATCTCCAATGGGGTGCAGGTCAGCTACTGTCTGAGGCCACTCAGCAGGAGCTACAGTGAGAGCTGCAGTTTTCTCCTCTTTGCTTGGGGTTTGGAAGTTTTGGAGCTGTCTGACCCGGGCTGCAAGTTTTCTAGGTTAAGCTGCAATAGGGCAGGCTTTCTTATGCTAATTGAGCTGCTTGGAGCTTGGGTGGGTTTGTAGGTTGTGTGGGGCGGGGTCTCAGGGCGTCACTAGGTTAGGGCGTGGCAAACAGCAATGGCTGCTAGTAAGCCCGCTCTGTGTCCCGACCGTGTCCTGGAATCCTGTGCCCCAGTGCCGTAAACAGTTATTCCTGCGCGCAGCTCTGCTAGCAAGCCACTCTCACTGGCAGACAGTCCAGCTTCTCCCCGTAGGAGTTTGGGTCGCCCGCGTCTCCCCAGAGACTGGATTTCAGAGTAGTCGGGGGCTTGTCTCCCTTCGGGTTGAAAAAAGCAACGCACCCAGTCGCCCGCCGCCAGTATGGGCAGGATTTTAATGCTGAAAAGTACAAAACACTGATGGAAAAAAAAGATATAAATAAACGGAGAGACATATTGAGTTCCTGGGTTGAAAGACTTAATGTTGTTAAGATGTCAATTAGTCCCTCCAGAATTGACCTATAGAGTCAATGGAATCCCAACAGGAACTTTTTAGATTTCAAGAGTCTGATTTGAAAACTTATATGGAAATCCAAAGGAATTGAAGTAGCTAAAACAACCTTGAAAAAGAAAAAAGTTGGAGAACTCACACTAGTTGATTTTCAAGACATTGTGTCACTAGCTAAAGGATAGACACAGATCAATGAATCACAATAGAGAGTTCAGAAATAGACCCATACAAATATATTTAGTTGATTTGATCATCTTTTTAGTAAGTGGTGGTGCAACAACTGGACAGCCGTATTTTAAAAAACAAACTTTGACCTGTATCTGTCATGTTATACAAAATTGAACTCAAAAGTAATCAGACCTAAATGAAAAATTATAAAACTTTTAGAAGAAATCTTTGTGGCTTTAAATTGGCCAAAGAGTTCTTAGATACAACAACCAAAAGCATAATTCGTAAAGGAAAAGAAGATGATAAAATTCACTATGTTAAAATTTCTGTGAAAGAACTTAAGAAAACAAAAGGCAAGTCACAAGTAGGGAGAAAATATTTGCAAATCACATATCTGACAAAGGACTTATATTCAGAATATATGTATAAAGAATACTCAAAACTCATCAATAATAGTCAATCCAATTTTAAAAAGGCAAAAGATTTGAAATCATTTCACCAAAGAAATATAGATGACAGATAAGCACATGAAAATATGCTCAGCATCATTAGTTGTTAGGGAAATGCAAATTAACACCACAAGACACTACTACACACCCACTAAAATGGCTGAAAAAATTTAAAAGCCTAAACAAGCCAAAAACCTGACAATATCATGTGCTGATGAGGATGCAGAGCAATGTTGCTGGGAATGCAAAATGATGCAGCCACTATGGAAAACAGTTTGGTAGTTTCAGATAAAATTCAACATGTACCGTACAACACAATCTCACTCCTAGGTATTTACGCAAGATAAAGGAAAATCTATGTCAACTTTATTTGTAAAAATAAAACAACCTAGAAACAGTTCAGATGTCCCTCACCTGGGGCGTGGATAGACAAACCGTGGCCCACCCGCCCGGGCAGCCCTGCTCCGCCGGGCAGCCTGGGTGCGCCTCACGGGCAGAGCTGGGGGAGAGGAGGCAGACTCAAAGGCTACATGTTGTATGATTCCATCTCCATGACGTTCTGGAAAAGGCAAAATTATAGAGGAAGGATTTTGCCAAGACTTAGGATAGGGGGACGGTTCCACTACATTGGGGAATGTCGGGGGATGGTGATAGAACTGTTCTTTCTTGAATGTAGTGGTGATTACACAACTATGTATTTGTCAAAACTCACAGAATTGTCCCCTAAAAAGTATAAATTTTAATGTGTGTAAACTTAAAAAAATTTTAAGGTAATTATTACTCACTTTCCTAATAACATACAGTCAAGCATTATCTATGCTCTGGAGGTGACATGTGTCTGTCGCCTCTGGGTGGGGGAGATATGCTCAACAGTGGGCACCTGTGCTTCCCAATTCCACCTTGCAGATGGCACCTTCGTGGCTGGAAATCTGATGTGGTGGGAGTATTTTACACCATGGACACTGGGAAACACTACAAATCAAGGCTTAAAGTGATGAAGAAAATGTTTTAAAAATGTTAATAATGCTGATTAAACTTAAAGTGTCATCTATCAGCACAAAAATCCAAAGGAAGTGTCTTACAGTATTTGACAGTTACATGATTTAGCAAATAAGTCATTCACTGATGAACAAGTGAAACTCCCACAAATGTCTTTGTTTTTTCACTTTCATCTTACTCCTTAAGGTAAACAAAGTATCAACCAGCATTCCTGTCAGAACCAGACTCCTTTGTCAATTACAACTGTCATTTGGCTACAGATGCAGGATTTCAACAAAAATCAGTAAAAGCCTGGTGAGAATCAGTTGGCTGTATGGAAGTTGCAGTAAAGAGTATTGTGTATTTTGTTATTTGTGGATTGAGGGGAATGTGGAAACCTAGAGAAGGTTTGACTGAGGAGCCGGTGTGGGGCACCGACTTCACATGCTACTTAGAGGGGACTGGACAGGTGTTAGCTGGGAGAACGGAGGAGGGAAGTAGAGACAGAGGGTCTAAACACTCATTAAGGCGTTCTGTGTAAGGGGACCGGGGGGTGACATGAACTCAAGGGAAGCTTTTTGTATTGTCTTTGTTTTCTTAAAATAACTATGGGGCCTATTAGAACAGCGGTCACCCACCTTTCGGACCTCACGGACCACCAGTGGTCTGCAGACCACCGGATGGCGACCGCTGTATTGGAACGTGTCTTGTGCGCTGCTGAGAGAGATCCAGGAGGAAGGAAACTTGGCAAGGCAGGAAACAGAGGGAAGATTGTGGGGCAAAATCCTTGACTAGGCCAGGATCCAGTGACAAGCCAGGGGGTGGCCTTAGCCAGGGACCTGGAGAGTTCCTGCAGAGAACCTGGTGCAGAGATGGGCAGATGTGGTGGGAGGGAGCATGAGGGAGTTCCCTGCTTTTGGGAAGAAGGTGGGGGGTGAGGAGGGGGTGAGGGAGGAGATACAGACCCCTGCACTGCCCTCTGGAGCTCCAGAACCTGGGGATCTTGAAGCTGGAAGGGGGTGTTGGCTGCTTGCCAGCTGTGTGACTCGGGTGTAAAGATTGAGGGGTGGTGGTAGCACTGACACCTCACAGGTTGTACAGATGAGATGGGGGTGTGGGTAAAGTCCTCCTCTCTTCCTTCAGTGGAGTGACCCTGGCCTGGGTGAAGGTTGAAAGCTGTGCGAATTAAGGCGACAGAGGTGAGGAAGGGCCTTGAAGTATCTGCCCAGGAATCATGGGAGGCGGTACAGGGTTAGCAGGCAGCTGCTGCCAGCAAGGAGGAGAGAGCTGGCTCTGCGGTCCCAGTGTGCAGGTAGTAGAGCAGGTGAGGAGTGGCACACCCTCAGTGCCAGGCTGGTGAGACGCCATCGCATCTCGAGGTGTCGCTGAGGGTTGTGTCAGCCCTGCTGGGAAGCAAAAAGGGGCAGGATAGAGTGAGCCGTCCTGCTTCAGGTGGTTGTCTCTGAGAAGATGGAGGATTTCTGGGGGGTGCCTCATCAGTTGCCTGCTTTTTGCCTTCTAGTACCTTTTGATTGGTTTAAATCAGTAAATGGTTTGAATGGTTCAACAACTACTTCTCAAGCATGTAGCAGACCCTTTGCTGGACAGGGAGAGCAAGACCAATGCTGTTTGTTCCTCAGAAGAATTCAGGTCAGGCCTGTGAGGGCTGGTGCTGCAGTACCATGTGACATGCTGAGGGCCAGGCAGCGATGGTAGCTGCGGGCCAGTGTTTGCAGAGCTGGTATGTGGCTGATTTTAGGTAATGCATGAACTTTTATCAAAATGTGATTTTGATGTATATTAGGAAGAATGTAACCATCCCATCAAACATGATTTCATAGATATTGCTTAGGAGGAGGTACAGTTAAACAGAAGTTAGTCTAAGTATGTAATGGTATTATATTTGGTGCCATGATAAGGGAAAGGTGCTGACCAGGACATCAAGTAATGGGCTCATAGGGGGAGCACAGGGTCTTAGGAACCACTTCTAGGGTCACGGTGGGCACAGAGGGCAGGATCACAGGGCCAGATACATTGCAGGGAGGCACTGGGTTGCCAACATGTCAGGTGGGCAGCCTAGACAGAGGGCGTCATGCAGAGTCTTTAATCCTTTGGAGGTGTTTCTGGAAGATTCATTTGCTGCTAGGTAGAGAATGGAGAATGGATGCTGGGACTGATGTAGGCCAGTTTAGCAGTGTAGGAAGCTTTGCAGCCTTGAGGGGCGGGGCCTTGGCCTCTGCTGACATGGGTGGGTTGAGAGGAGGTAGACTGGGGATGGCTGGGCTGCTATAGGGCTTCCAGCAGATCAGGTGAAGCAGCTGAGGATAGACGGGGATCTGGAACTCAAGCCTGGAAGACAATTTTGGAATGTGACAAAACTGATGGCAACCAAAGCCATGAGAATGTTCCAAAGTGTCATCATGGATCCCGAGAGTCGGGGTTGGGGGTGAGTGGAGGGAGGCCAAAGCCTCCTGGGTCCAGCCCCATAGGAGTTCCCCGAGATTCAGTCATTGTCCTGGGCTTTGGAGAGTCAGTGATGAACAAAATCAAGATCCCTCTTCCTGTGAAAGTTGTAAGAGAAACAGATGGGCTTGTAAGTGTAAAGCAAGTTCAGTGCTATGGAGAGAGGGCATGGTAGGAATTTCTCCAAGGTCTTTTGGATAAGGTGAAGAGACACCTGAAGATCTTAAAGTACAGGTGTATCTCTGGGGAGTGTTCCAGGCTGTGGAACCACAAGGGCAAAGGGCGAGTGACAAAGAATAGGGAGGGGAGAAGCTAGAGGGCCAAACCGTCATTTAAGACTTTGGCTTTTACTGGGAGATGGAAACCATTGCAGGTTGGAGCTGAGAGAATGACATAATCTGACTTGTTTTATAGGGAGTACTAGAGGCCCGGTGCACAAATTCGTGCATGGGCAGGGTCCTGTTGGCCTACTCTGATTGGGTAGATCCAGGGCCAATCAGGGCCAGCCCAGCCAGGAAGAGGGGCCACAGGTGGTTGGCCGGCCCTGACCCCCTGGTTGAACTCCCAGTTGAGGGGGAAATTTGCATATTGATTGTGACTGCCCTGGGGAGTAGGGTGTAGGGAACAGTATGATCAGGGAAGCCTGATGGGGAAGTGACTGCAGTGATCTGGGTTCAGGTGACTGGCAGTCCACCTCTTGACATTGGCCCCCTTATGATGTCCCCCTCCCACAGTGTATCGGGTGGACTGTGTGACTAACCGAATATAACGGCAGTGATGGTCATATATTGTACGTTTTGTTAATCCTCACCTGAGGATTTTTTTTGCTTGCTTTTCAGAGAGAATGGATGGGAGGTAGAGGGAGAAAAAGAGAGAAACATTGATGTGAGAGACACATTGACTGGTTGCCTCCCACATATGCCCAACCTAGGGCAGGGAGTGAATCCTCAACCCTTTGGTGTGTGGGCCAGTGCTCTAACCACTGAACACACTGGACAGGGCAGTGCTGGTCATATTACTTTTGAGATCAGGTTTTTATTTTTTATTTTTTACTACTATTTGTAATACTTTTTTTTTTAAATAAATCTTTATTGTTCAGATTATTACAGGTGTTCCTCTATTTTTTCCCCCATAGCTCCCCTCCACCTGATTCCCCACCCCACCCCATGCCCTTACCCCCGCCACTGTCTTCATCCATAGGAGTAAGATTTTTGTCCAAGCTCTTCCCGCACCCCTCACACCTGCTTCCCCTGAGAATCATCAGTTCACTCCCTTTCTATGTCCCTGATTCTATTATATTCACCAGTCCATTCTGTTCTTCAGATTTTTTATTCACTTGATTTTTAGATTCACTTGTTGGTAGGTATGTATTTGATGTCATTTTGTTGTTCATAATTTTTATCTTTACCTTTTTCTTCTTCTTCATCTCCTTAAAGAATACCCTTCAGCATTTCATGTAATCCTGGTTTGGTGGTGATGAACTCCTTTAGCTTTTTCTTGTCTGTGAAGCTCTTTATCTGACCTTCAACTCTGAATGATAGCTTTGCTGGGTAGAGTAATCTTGGTTGTAGGTTCTTGCTGTTCATCACTTTGAATATTTCTTGCCACTCCCTTCTGGCCTGCATAGTTTCTGTTGAGAAATCAGCTGACAGTCGTATGGGTACTCCCTTGTAGGTAATTAACTGTTTTTCTCTTGCTGCTTTTAATATTCTCTCTTTGTCTTTTGCCCTTGGCATTTTAATTATGATGTGTCTTGGTGTGGTCCTCTTTGGATTCCTCTTGTATGGGGTTCTGTGCGCTTCCTGGACTTGTACATCTATTTCTTTCACCAGGCAGGGAAAGTTTTCTGTCATTATTTCTTCTAATAGGTTTTCAATATTTTGCTCTCTCCCTTCTTCTGGCACCCCAAAAATTCGATGTTGGTTCGCTTGAAGTTGTCCCAGAGGCTCCTTACACTATCTTCATATTTTTGGATTCTTTTTTCTTTTTGTTTTTCTGGTTGGATGTTTTTTGTTTCCACATATTTCAGATCTTTGGTTTGATTCTTGGGGTACGTTGATCTACAGTTGAGTTTCTGTATATTCTTTATTTCAGACAGTGTATGCTTCATTTCTGACTGATCCTTTTCCATTTTTTGGGCATTCTCATTAAGCTCCTTGAAGGTCTCATCAAGTTTCTCAGCGGTTTTAAGAAGATTCTTGAGTAACCTTATAAATGTGGTTCTGAACTCTATGTCATCCAGTAGTTTGCTTTCCTCCGTTTCTTTCATTCGTGACATGTTTCTTTGTCTCCTCATTTTGGCTGCTTCCCTGTGTTGATGGAGTGGCTTTGTGTGGTAGGTGACCTATAGGGGGCAGTAGCTCAGCCTCCCCAATCACCTGATGTGGACACTCTTGGTACACCCCTTTGTGGACTGAGTGCAAAGACTTGGTGCAGTTAAAGCCTTAATTGCTATTGGTATACTGGGAGGAATTGACCTCCAGGCCAATTAGCTGTGAGCACTCACTGTGTCTATAATGGAAGAACTGCTGCGCTGAAGACACACTTAGGGGCAGGACTTGTTTCAGTGGGGCTTTGGTGCTCACTGAGTCTGCCTTTGAATGTGTCACTTATGGATGTGAGGAGTTGAAATCTGGTGTCTCACTCTGACCACTAGGTATACTGGCTTCTGGATCTCCAATGGGGTGCAGGTCAGCTACTGTCTGAGGCCATCCAGCAGGAGCTACAGTGAGAGCTACAGTTTTCTCCTCTTTGCTTGGGGTTTGGAGGTTTTGGAGCTGTCTGACCCAGGCTGCAAGTTTGCTAGGTTAAGCTGCAATAGGGCGGGGCTTTCTTCTGCTAACGCTGCTGCTTGGAGCTTGGGTGGGTTTGTAGGTTGTTCAGGGCGGGGTCTCAGGGTGTCACTAGGCTAGGGCGTGGCAAACAGCAATGGCTGCTAGTTAGCCGGCTCTGTGTCCCCAAGGGCGTCCCGGAGTCCCGTGCCCCAGTGCCGTAAACAATTATTCCTGCGCGCAGCTCTGCAAGTAAGCCCCCCTCACTGGCAGACAGTCCAGCTTCTCCCCGTAGGAGTTTGGGTCCCCCGTGTCTCCCCAGAAACTGGATTTCAGAGTAATCGGGGGCTTGTCTACTTTTGGGTTGAAAAAAGCAACGCCCGCAGCCAGCCCGGATCACGCGCCTCCGTACCTCAGCTTTTCAGTGCTCGTGCACGTCTCGATGCTCCTTTCTCTTTCCTTCTAGTTGTAGAACTTCCACTCAGCCAGCTTTCCCGTGGTTCTGGGTGTTAGACGTTTTGTCTTTTAGTTGAATTTTTGAAATTGTTGCACGAGGCAGCAGTTTAGGTGTTTACCTACGCCGCCATCTTGGATTCCTCTCTCGAGATCAGGTTTTTAAAAAAACGACTCCTTCCTGCCAAAACTGGTTTGGCTCAGTGAATAGAGCGTTGGCCTGCAGACTGAAGGGTCCCGGGTTCGATTCCGGTCAAGGGCATGTACCTGGGTTGTGGGCACATCCCCAGTAGGGGGTGTGCAGGAGGCAGCTGATCGATGTTTCTCTCTCATCGATGTTTCTAACTCTCTATCCCTCTTCCTTCCTCTCTGTAAAAAAAATCAATAAAATAAAAATTAAAAAAACACACGATTCCCATCGTTCTCCTCGATGATTCACTTGAGGGGAGCCAGTGACCACATTATAAGCTGCTCTGTGGGAGGGCCCACAGGGCACAGAACCGAGGCCGCCTGCCAGCAGCCAGGAGGGAGTCTGGAAGCAGTTCCCCAGCCCACCTGGCCTTCGGAGAGAGACTGCAGCCTCACGAGAGACTGAGTCAGAACCTCCCACAGAGCTGTTCCTGGATTCCTGCCCTTCAGAAACTGAGGTAATAAAGGTTATTTTAGCTGCCAAGTTTTGGGGCAGTGTGTTACACAGCAATGGGTGACTAATGTGATGATGACCAGGTGATAGTAAACAGAAGTGGTTGGACCCACCATACATTTTAAAGAACAGAACTTGTACAGATCAAGTTTGAGATAAGACATCCATGTGGAGAGTTTAGGAGTCAGGTAGTTATAAGTCAAGATACAGGAGAAGGCAGCATTTGGACTGTACATAAAGCCAGGAGTCTGGTTAAGTTTGGAGGAGTGAGTAGAGCCAAAGAGACCTGGGTATTGAGCCCAGGGGAACACAGCTTTTAATACTAGGAAATGGCGGCAAAGGAAGACAAAAATCAGAGTGGAGTGTTCTGGAAGACCAGTGAGGAACTTCTGAGGCGGGGTGGGGGGGTTGGTGGGGGGAGGAGATTCACCTGGCACTTGTACGGTGAAGTTGGTAAGATGAGGAAAGAGCCAGCCAATCTGGTAATGCTGACAGCCCCCTTAAGGGGGATGGCAGTAGAATGGACTGGAGGAGAGGGGCTGGAATGGCAGAGAGAATGGAAGTGAGGAAGAAGGGATGACTACACACACCTCTCTGAGGAGCTTTGCTGGGAGGGGACATGGTGTTAGGAGGGTTATTTTGGAGGCAGCTCTTATCCTGGTATGGTTATAAGCTGATAGAAACAACTCAGAAGAGAAGGGGGTGATACCCATGGAGATTTTAAGGACACTTCCAAGGTTCCCCTTGAAGGGTGAACACTTGTTTCAGAGGAGCCATGGGCACAGTCTCCTTGTTGGGACAAAGGGGGCACAGAGCACCACAGATACTGGGGGCAGACCCGGGAGAAGTGTCATGTAAAACTTGACTGTGGAAGGCAAAGAAAAAGTACTTTAACTTCTTGGGCTTGGTTTCAAGGTGGACTTTATTGGGAAAAGTTAGTGTAAAAAACATTCGAATTCATAAAATTTAAATAAGATAGTAAAATTATACCTTGTAGCTATAGTAATCGCTATATTAATCACAAATAAGGTAAAGTCTAAGTTATTGCCTAAGCAAACGCTACTTTGTTAGGCTACTGTTGTAAGCCCAAGGCAGGAAACATTGCGATTATCAGAAGTGAGCCCAATGATGTATCTACATTTGGAGCTGAACAAAAGGAAACAAGCAAGTTCTGATTATGGCATCATAACATTCTAGCCTGAAAAAAATAAGCAACTTTTTAATATGTCCTGCAGCCGAGCACATTAGTAACTGTAATCATGCATTAAAATTCTCATTTCATGTCACAGAGAGTAATCAGTGTTCTGCATGATACATTGTTTTACTGAGTTTCATGTGGTTTGTCCCTCTCAGGACCTTTCTAGAAACGTTTCCTCTCTGGGGACCACTTCCTAAGACACCCAGTTTGCTTGCCCTGGTCATCTTTGGCATTTAATACCAGCCAACCTGCCCAGACCCTGGGCTAAGGAAAGCCCCTCCCTGAAAAAAGGGTGAGTCAGATCACCCCTTTTCTCAGACCCTAATGCCACACAACTTGGTCAAGAATGTCACTAAAAGTTAATATGGGATTCTCTTTGGTTATGGGATTTTTATTTAAGCTTATAAAAAAATACAGCTAGAAATATGCTCCTGAATTCTAAAAGTATTTGTGACTGACTTAAACACAAGTATGTCCTTGCAGAATTCACCACCTGGCCAGGTTTAACATCTGCCTATTTCCCTGTGGAATCTAACATCAGTGCTCTATGTAGCAAATACATTTGAGTGAAGAACAGTGACTGATCTTAAGAGCCCCGATGGTTGGGGGCAGCTGGCTAGGGCAGCCTTAGATGCTGTCCATGGCTCTGAACTCGCTGAGGGCCTGCACAGGGTTCACATGCTTCTTCTGAGATGCCCGTTTAATCTTGGTCTGTGTCTCATCCTGCTTCTCTCTCTTCACCAAGGGCTTTTTCTCAGGTGCCTTCATCTTCCACGACACAGCTGGGAGGTTGAGGGAAGCCATACCCTGCGACTTCTGATACTTGGTAGAGGCCACATAGGATGCCTTCACTGTCTGCACCACGGCGTTCATCAAGTTCTTGGCGGCCTGGATCAGGGACATGGCACTGTCCACCTAAGAGACACAAACATGGGGCGGTGAGGAGCACAGGCCCGACCTTTAGCCCCATGACTGGGTGAGGGGGGAGCCCCCTACTTCTTCCCTTCAGGATGGGCGACAGCCCCATCACTAATTGGCTCTCTTCCAATGGCTGGCTGCTCTTATTCAAATACCCTGAAAAGGCCTGTTTCAGATCTTTTGAAGAAATAAAGGGAACAGTAACAAAAATGTAAGGCATAGTCACCTACCCTTCACCCCTCAAACAAGCTGGAGGAGGAGGCCTTGCGTCAGCCATCCTAGACAGAAACCCACTGCTTTCAGCCGTGGCCAGGGGCACTGACATTGTAGCAGGTGATCAAACGGTATCAATTTCTTTAAAAGGAAATTCCGGGGAATTAATGGAGCCCAGCACACTGAGCGAGATCACCTCTTTGCCCTACCCTAGGTGACGAGAGGTCCAGAACAGTGATATGGTAGAGAGACAAGGAGGGGTGGAAAATACTGAAGCACTTGGAGAGGTAGAGGAGAGTTGAGGAAGGCCTTGCTATAACATCTTTGCAATTTTTGAACAGGCTCAGTTCTTCCGTGGGGGAAGAAACACAAGATTTAAAAAAAACACAAACACCTGCAACTGAGGTGCAGCCAGCCCTTGGCCTCCAAGGAACAAATTCAGGGATTTCCATAGCTCACCTTCCCAGTTCAGGGCAGGTAAGGAGTGTATGTGGACAAAGGCGAGACTTTCCCACCACCCACTTTTCACAGATGAAACTTACCCCAGAGACAACGAGCTCCCCACCAAGGTTCTGCACCTCGGCCTTGACTTTGCTGCAGATGTTGAGCTGGTGGCAGTAGAGGGCGATGCGCTGCAGGTAGGCCAGCAGGTCCTGCTTGCAGGCTGAGTCTGGACACTGACGGGAGAGTAAGTTTAGCAGAGCACCCAGGCCTGATCTAACACACCTACTCCCAGGGGCCGTTTCTAAACCTCTCAGTGTGCCACCAAGAGAAGGCTTCCTCTCTCCTTGTTGGAGCAAAAGGCATGAGAGATGTTACCTGGGCAGTTTGGCTCTAGGCTGCCCTCTGCTTGGGCCCAAGCCCCCTAAAGGTGAAAAAAGCCTCAGGAGGCAAGAGCTTGGTTCCAGAAAAGCCAGAGCGCTCTGAGCTTGCTAACAACCATCCCAACAGCTCCTCTGCTCAGTGATGATACACACTGTAAACACCTGGTGGAAGGAGAGGTTCACTTCGGGCAAAGAGGAGGACGAGTGAATCAAAGCAAGAGAACAAGCACTTGGAGACCATGAGGTCTTGACCAGCCACTGGGAAATTAAAGGGCAGCCACTGCCCAATTCCTGTCTTGCTGCCAAAGCTTAGGAAGCTTTACCCAGAGAAAGAAATATAGAGCACCCTCTCAGGTATTTATAGCAAACATTTCCCTCTGGGAGTCTGGGCACAGACAAACCTGTAGACCATGCTGGAAATTTTGAATTTAAGAATCTTTTGGAACACAGCAGAGCCCTATCAAGACATGCATTTTAAGATGAGCGTGTAGGAAGACTGTACTGGCAGCTGTATGGAGGATGGCGTGGGGAAGAAAAAGGGAAAGAGTGAGGAGCAGCCATAAGTAGCAGTCCAGGTGTGGGGCTATGGAGGTCGGCCTGAGCTGGTGCTGGAAGAGGGGACAAGACTAGATGGTGGCCAGTAAAAGTAAAGCACTTAGCACTGGATTCCGGGAAGGAGGGGTCAGGATGACTTCTGAATCTTTGGCTTGAGCGATGAGGCACTGCTGTCCCTCAGCTCAGATGCAGGGTGAGAGGCTTGAACCTCAGGGGAAGGGCTTAGACTGCAGGGAACTGTAACTGAGAAACAGCATCTCTAGTAAATGAGTCTTGGAACATGGAAGGAAAATGTAAACTTTCCAGGAGGTAGGAACCACATTTTCTGACCTATCACTACAGGGAATAAAGGGTTTATGAAAGCTGGTTAGTCGAGAACCCACAATGCTGAGGACACACATGTCTGTCCCCAACTGGACACATTATTCTGCTGCTTCTAAGAAGTAAATCCATGGGAAGAGGCACTCACACACCTGGGGTCAGCGTGGTAGGCTTGCAAGCAGTGCCTGCCCAGAGCTCAAGTTCTGAAGAGAACTGGGAATAAACACGTCCCCAGGAGAGGCTAGTTTTTAGCTGTGATTCAGGACAGACACACCTCCAAGGATGTTCTCTCATGCAAAAGGCTTGTCTCTTGAGAATTATCAAAGAATTATTCAGAAATTCTTAATAATCTATGCTGGTTGGCAAGTTAAGAACAATTTTTGAGATGAGAAGAGTGTTGTGTCCCCTGACAATTGTTACTGCTGCCTCAGGAATGGACCAGGCTGGCTGCCTGCGACCCACGTGGCAGGTCTGCTACTTACATGGTCTGCGATGGTGCGGCCAAGCTTATCCATCCTGGATCCTGCCTCTGCAATTTTCTTGGCAGCACTGATCACATCTGATGTGTTTTTGAGTGGTCCCTTACCTCTGAAAAAAAAGAGAACAAGGATCACTGTACGTGAAGCCCTTCATAGTTGACAGTGAGTAGAAAAGAGAAGATGGCTGCCCTCTGCAGCTGGTGGGCCGGGCACTGCTCACCGGGTGAAATCGGTCATCTCCATCATGATCATGCACATCTGCTTGGCCAGCACAATGATGTCGTTACCACTGTCGTCCCATTTGGACACTTCAGCATCCAGCTTGCTCTTTTCTTCCTGGAAGCTGGCCACCTGTTCTGCAATCTTTGCTTTTTGCTCTTGGGGAAGCTGAGCCATGATTGCCTAAAATCAGAAGCACAGAAAGCTCTTACATGAAAAGAATGACATTCTCACAGTACATTAGCCAAAAGCATTTCCACCGAGCAATCTATGACACAGGTAGGAGGATAATGCTTTAATAGGTTTCATTTTGCCTTAAGGGCCATTCCTAATCCACTTTTAAGAACAAATTTTAATGTGGAGGAAAACAAGAGTGTAAGGGGTACAAGGCTAACGTGGAAGCTTTGGGATCACACTGGCACAGGAAGAGAACCTGTTTGAGTTCTGCAAAAGTTTCAGCTCTGTCTCCTGTGAGGGCGCAGATGAGAGAAGGGCTAATGCTGGTGGCTCTTTCCCAAGCATTTCCTGTGGCCGCATTGCATCTTTAACTTTTCAAGGTGAACTGGAAGTGGTTTTAGGATGTAAATTTTAAAGAAGGCAGGCAGAGAACCTCCTGGGGTATAGACACTTTGTGTATCTCAGTAGCATTGAAACCTTACCCAAGTAGCCCCTGGGCTCTCCCCGAAGTGCTCATGACAAAGTGGGGCCTAAAGCAGGGATGTACTCGCCAAAATGAGATGTGAAAAAGGACTCCTTAGAAATATTTCTTGGCATCCTCCCCAAAACAAAAATGCTACTGATGGAAGATTTAATGACTCAAATGCAAAGGTTTTGATTTTCTTGAATGTACCACTGTTACTTTATTTGACCCATAAATATTTCTGTATAACTGATATGGGCAAAGACCGCAATCTTTTTAACCAACATTGTGTTGATTAGATCCTAGGGCTCTCCTGATGCAAGATCCTCATAAACCAAAGCCCCAGGGCACAACTGAGGAGGCCCATGTCCCTGCCCTGCTCCCAACTGAGGAGACACTTTGGAGAAACCTACAATTGACTAGTAGGTGCCACAACTTCTGTCATATGGCCAGAAAAAAAGAGGGAAAATTGGGTTCTCAATACTGAGAGTATTTTCCTGGAAAAGAAAAGCTAAAACCTGAAAGGGACAGGGAAGGTCTGCAGAACAAATGGCTTTTTTTTTTTTGGAAGAGACACATTGATTGGTTGCCTTCCATATACACCCCGGCTGGGGATCGAGCCTGCAACCCTTCTATGCACGGGATGACACACTATCCACTAAGCCAAACTGGCTAGGGCCAAAACAAGTTTAACCGATTCCTTACCCGGGCACTCTGGCCAGCTATCAGCTGGTCGTCTTCTGTCTGGACGCTTGTCCTGCTGCGAACATCGAAGTCTTCTGTCTCGAAGTCAGAGTCATCCAACTCCTCAGGCGTCTGCCACCAAAAGAGAGATATGAGCCAAACACAATGTAGGCCTCCCGCTGCCCCAAGCCACTCAGGTCCACACCCTGCCTGATGTAGGAACACCCAGAATTTTCTTGTGCAGTATTCTACACAGATTACTGTGGGTAACGGCTAAAAGCACTCACTATTCGTTTGAGATCTTTCCTCACAGGTGCACCTGTGGGCAGCTCATCCAACAAACAGTAGGCCAGGGCACCACACTTGCCTAAGGGCCAAGGGGTTCCTTTCTGGGGGTTAGGGCTTCAATTCCCACCCCTGAGTCAAGACTCTCTTTGACGTAAGATTTATACTACTTAATGTACTTCTCCAACAGCTGCACCTAAAGTCAAAGATAAGAACTGTCCATGGTAGAAAAGGTACTGTATTAAAAACAGGTATTGTATACAACATTAGGCAGTTTCTTAACTTCTCCACTTTATGACAAAAAGGACATTAAATGTATTAAATAATACTGGGCCTTCTCTTGGGATACCAAAGGCTGCTTTGAAGGGTAAAAATAGACAGTGAAATGTCATTTGGCAGGTAAGGTCTAAATACCAAAGGAACTGATTAATGGTCCTAGTTCTGCTTTAACTATGAAATAAAATTCTTATTTTGCACCATCTCCAGCCTCACATGATTAGCTGCTGACTTGAAACATAATGTCACCGGGAAGTCTCAGTAAGGAGGCAGGACAGCTGCCTGTGACAGGAGGGCAGGCCCTCATCTGCCCCCCGACACGATCCAAGCCCAGCCCCAAGATTTGCTGTAAGGCTAAGGGCCAGTCCTTTCCCTCGATGGGAAGAGGTGAGAATAGCAGAGGTCACATGAGACACCAGAGAGCACATCAATACAAGATCCCGGAGTCTGACTTGGGAGCGCAAAACACTATGTCACCATTGCCCATTTTAATCCTTTCAGAGCTGGAAGAGGAATCCAAGCCAGCTGCCTGCCCCTAAGATGTGGTTTCCCACAACCCTACTTCCTCAGAAAGGACTCTGGAATTTGCAAGCACCTCCTGGAGGTATGCAGTTTTAGCCACTCAAATCCCCAAGGCATTAGCCTCCATCATTAAGGTTTCTTTTACTGTTTCTAGGTGTCTGTTGTCACAGAAAGGCTTCTGGAGAAATAGGGCTGCGTTCATTGGCCCTGGTTTATGTGATCCGGGGATCCCTTCACACCACTGAGATATGGCCGCTGAGTGTAACCTTGCATTCAGCCAGGAGTCTGCGTAACATGAGCTCTTCTTTAGCAGCAGCAGGACACTAAAGTCTCTACAAGCAGCCCCACCCAACATATCCGGGGACCCGGGTCCTCAGGTACAGCCAACCAGGCAATCTCTGAACAGTTCTTTCCTCCTCACCCCAGGGCAGTTCAGTCTTGCCCAAGAGTTTCTACACTGCATATAAAATGGATCCAGCCTAATGCAACTGCCTTAGAAATGGTCTCTTTCCAGCTGACAGTCCAGCTAGGCTGTGTAGCTGTCAGGCTAAGTGGGTAAAAAGTCAGACAGATCCCTGCCTACCTTGAGGTCTGACTAGCAAACCATGAAGCTGTGAATGAAGCTCCTCTGATCCAACTAGATCGACAGCAAAGCAGCCACCTATGCCGCGGACAGGGGCTGAGGATGGCCACACACTTATGCTCAGAACAGCATGTGAAGGATGACTGCTATGGGAAAGGCAGCTGGAGACCCAGGCCTAGCACCCTGGGGGTACATTACAGAGGGGTTGGAGCTTCTCAAAACCTGTTTATGCCAACCCAAGAGGGGGTGAACTTTCAGATGATGAGAACTGCTGCTCTCAGAGACGATGGACCACATGGGGGCCCTGAGCAGGTGGCACTTCCATGCAGCTATGGTGAGAGGGCTCAACACTTGGCCACGAGCCAGGGAACATGACCAGGGGCTGCCACAGTCGCTCATCCTCACCCTGAACTGGGGTTCTAGCATCCTGCCTGCCACCCCTTCAAAAAGGGGGGGAGGGGGCAAGGCTCCATGTGAAGAATAATGTCAACCTGCAGTAAGGAATACTCCCTTCTCTGAAATTAACTAAAAAGCCTTTATTTTCTATAGTTTCCCTCTAATGCAAATGGAAACCTCCTATTTGTGATGATTGTTTGCTCTAAAATCATCAGGAGCAACTCATACTAGCTCCTGTTCTCAGTCTGAATTTGGGCTCTAACATGCAACTAAAAGTCATTTTAGACAATGTAATTAAATATATCTCATTCTAACAGCTTATAGGTTCATGGTTTTAATACACCGCCAATGCATCTGCCGAGTCCCAGAACGATGCACCGTCCTCAAGGTCAGCGAATGCTAAGAACAAGCTATTAAAACACCTGAAACGCAGTTACTCACCCGTATCATCAGCACCGCCTTCCTGATGTCCCGGATGCCGTCGTACACCAGGCGGGAGGCGTCGATGAACTCATTCTCATCCATGGGCTGGGCGGGGTCCGAGCTGAGGGCTTCCACAGCCGCTTCTACTTGCTCAGTAAAACGCGGCATAACTGCAGAGAAAGAGGCCCAGCAGGTGTCATCATTCTATAGCCCTCCCTGAATCTACCTCCCTCAGAAAGAGGCAAGGTGTCTGATGAAGAGCCTCCACTTTGACCTATGTGAGACTTACGGTTGACATAAATTAAATGCCATATTTTACAATATTTCAACCAAGACTCAAACCATCCTCTTTGTCTCTGACCAGATTTTACAATAAAGGATTTCGATGGTTGAGAACACTGAAGAAAGATTAATTTGAGGCCTTGCTTAAGAATGGGACCCTCCTTAAATTAGTATTTATTCACTAACAGAAGACTTAAGTCGAAAATTCATCTTAAATAGTGCTTTCAGAATTACTTCCTCAGCCCTGGCTGGGTAGCTTAGTTGGTTGGAGCGTCATCCCTCACAACAGAAGGCTGCGGGTTCGATTCCCAGTCAGAGCACATAGCTAGTTTGCAGGTTTGATCATTGGTCAGGATGTGTATGAGAGGTAATGAATTGATGTTTCTCTCCCTTCCTCTCTCTCTAAAATAAATTTAAAATACATATATATATATATCCTCGGGTGAGGATAAAAAGAAAGAATTATGTGCAAACTCAATCGCTAACTCTGCATGATGCAAAAGTGAAGGGAACCAGGTTTGCTAAAGTAATTGTGGTGATAGAAATGTATTAGCCTCAGAAGCTACTAAGGTGGTTCATTCTATCCTAGTACAGTATAACTACCAATTACTGCTAATAATGATTCTAAACATTGTACTAATGTGTTTATTTGATTTTTGGCACTGTGTGGTAATAGGACAGTATCACAAAAGTTGGGGGTTGGGGAAAATTAGTCTAAAATAATGCAAAGTGCATGTATTGGAAATCTTATTACAAATAAAACACAGCTCTGTCCTCTTTAGCTGTATTTTTAAGAAGAAAAAAAATTTATTTCCATCATTAATCATGGGACCCATATGAAGGAAATGTGTGTGAAAGGCCTTAATTTGTCTGACCAGCTTTTCACAAGTTCACCCAGAACACTTGAGTCCTGGTCTCCTACTTCCCACCCGGGCTGTGTGGGGAGCACCAGTAAGGCAGGGAGTTCCCATACCTGTGTTGGAGAGAAGCTTGGTAGCTTCCAGCACCTTCTCTGTGTAGACCCCTGGCTCATAGTTGTCCATTTCTGAGGTGACTACATGAATGACCCGGGCTGCCCGGCCTCGGATTGCACCAGCTGTGCGGTCCAGCCCGTCCACATCTTTCTCTTGGAGAGCAATGACACATTTGTTCACATCTTCCAATATGTGATTCTCTGAGGAACAAACAAAAGTGGAATGAGGGAGAAGGCATTTCATAAGGGGACAATTTTTTTTTTGCCTTAAAATTTTTTTTCTCTTACAGTTGTTATAAAAATATTAGTTTCAGGTGTACAACATAGTGATTAGACATTTATATAACTAACAAAGTAATCACCCCAAATGTGTCTAGTACCCACCTGACACCATACATAGCTATTACAACACTGACTGTATTCCCTGTGATGAGAAGGGGACAATAATCGTTAGTTGGCATGTACCATTTCACTGAGAGCTCACGTGGTGCCAGCCACAGCACCAAAAGCTTTCACATGCATTATTGCACTGAAGAGAAAAGATTAACTGTCCCACTGAAACTCAACCTATAATCACCTCCGAGAATAACAATCTTTATTCCAGGTTAAAAAAAAAAAAAGGAGAAAGAGGCCCACCTATAAGGCACAGTTGTTCTTAAGTCAAGCAGATGATTCAGATAACAGAAACCTCAAGAACTTCTCTTTCCCTTAAGTAATCATTGACCTTATGTATATCCCAACGTCTAAATTAGAAGAAAAGGTTTACTGTAAGACTACCTCCCAGTGCCTCACCCCTCCCTCCAGCAGATGCCAGTGGCAGTCAGCGCAGCCCCGAGAGCAGCTGCGGTCAGCAGGGGAAGCCTTCCTGAGGGGCGCTGAGGGAGCATACCAAGGAAACATTTCCTAACCCTACAAGCTGCAGGTGGGCCTGTTGTGATATTTGTGGAAATTCTTGAATTCTATTAAGCTGAGAAGTGGCTCCTACCAGTGACAGAGCTGGAACTGGAAGACACAGCAAAACTATTTTTCCTCAAAACAAAAAAGCTTGACACTAGATCTTGGAAACCTCAGAGTAAGGCATTGGCTTCAACCTCATTGACAATAGCAAAAAGGAGACAACCCAAATGTTCAAGAGCAGAGTGAGAAAGAAGTTTGGGGCACGACGCAGCTACAGAAGTGGAAGAGGTCGATCTGTAGGTGCAGACCCAGAACTGGGAAGGGAATGCTCTCACCCAGGGACCAGTAGTCAGCCAGAATGACAGGGCTGCCCAGACTCCATGTGTGTGGGGGTGGGGAGTGGGGGGGGTAGGGGTGGGGCAAGGAACACAAAGGAAAGTCTGGCCATTTCCTTCTCCAAAAGAAGCTGTCTTCAAAACATGTAAGAACTCTTAGAAACAATCAAAGACATGCCCACTCTATTAGACCAAGAGAGTACCTGGCACAACAGGTGAAAGACTAATGGTCCCAGTTCTGGAAGAGCAGAATAATTAGTAGAAATGCAATCTCTTCAAAAAACATCTGGTTGGTTCTCTGCCAGCCCTGGCTACCTTATGCTTTGGCATATTATCTAGGACTAGTTCCTGATTTAATCCACTTTCAAAGCCAATACCCTTCTTTCAGAGCCTCTGCTAATGTAGTCACATTATATATAACAACACGCTTCACCCACTTAAGTACCCAAAACAAGGAAGTGGTCATGATAGGCTATTTCCTTTCATCACAAGGACTCAGCAGTATAGCTGCAAACAGAGCCACCAGGTGCCCTGCCTCTGGGCTTCAGGATCTCCCGTCAGCCCCAAGAACCAACAACCTCCTTTTTGTAGTTCCCAAGAGACTGCAGACAGGGTCTCTATAAGGATCTCTTTGTTCTAAAACCGTGAGTATAAAGGGATAAGATGGGGGGGGAATCACAAGAAAGAAATAATGATGTGAACAATTACAATTGAAAGGAAATTTGGTAAAAACATCTTTGCTACAAAACTAAACTAACTCTTATCATATGATCCAGCAATCACATTCCTTGGTATTTATCCAAAGACAATGAAAACTTACATCCACATAAAAACCTGCACATAGATTTTATAGCAGCTTTATTCAAAATTGCCAAAACCTGAAAGCAACCAAGATGTCCTTCAAGTGGGTGAACAGATAAACTGTGGTACATCTAGACAATGGAATATTATTTAGCACTAAAAAGCAATGATGGGGTGGGGACGGGCTACAAGGGGTGAATAGGGGTGAAAATATTACATTCAACAAAGATTTTTTTAAATTTAAAGTGCATGTAAGAACAATATCAAGTCATGAAAAGACATGGAGGAATTGTAAATGAGTATTACTAAGTGAAGAAAGACAGTCCGAAAAGGCTACATACTATATATGATTCCTACTATATGACATTCTGGAAATGGCAAAACTATGGAGATAGGAAAAAAAAATCGAGTTGGAGAGAGGAGGGATGAATAGACAGAGCACAAGAGACTTTTTTCTTTAGGGCAGGGAATACTCTGATACTATAGTGACGGTCCATTTGTTCAAAACCATATAATGTAAACCAAGAGTGAATAATAATGTACATTATGAACTTGGGGTTATTCAATTTTAAGATGTGCCACTGTGGTGGGGATGTTGAAAATAGGGAAGACTGTGCATGTGTGGAAGCAGGTATTAAATGGGAAATCTCTACCTTTTAACTTTGTGAACCTAAAAATTGATTTAAATATCTTCAAATATTAATAAAAATTTAAAAATTTCCAAGAAAACCCAGAATATATTAGTAACTCCTATTACAAAAGGGAAAAATGAATGACCACAATACAGCTAAGACGACCATAATTTAATGTCTACTAAATTAAAAATTAGACTTGTTAGGGGTACTATTTAAAGAGAAAACATTAAACCTTTTACATAAACAAATTTTAGGGGAGATATTATAAGAATAAATGGATCTGGAGTCCATCAGAAGCATCATTTACATATAAATTCTCTACATATTAATTTTAACTGAACAGAATGGTACTGTGCCTGTCCACCACAACTGATCTAACACATTTTACACTTGCATCTTATATCACTAAGAAAAGAAAAGGAATAAAAAGATGATGCTAACTATATTATGAACCAATGTTTTCTCATTTCACTGATTTTTAAGACTCATCCCTGTTTCAGGATTGTTAATACGTGAGGATGGGGGGAGCACATCTTAGAATCAACGAAGCATGATTCCTTTTTGTGCACTAAACAAAGTGGCCCAACTTCCACCAAGGATTTGCTGACCTTCATCTAGACAGCTATGTTTTTAAAAATCAATATAGACCTTGAATTTATACTGCCTTTCATCCAGATGAATGCAAACCAGGAAAGGGTTTGCCATTCTTTAGCGACAGGAAGGGGACTAAAGTAATATTCTCTACCCTCACTGAACAGCTGTGTCTAGGAAGACCCCAGCCAGCTGAGGCCACCACACACCCAGGACACAGCATCAACCCTGTTCTCCACACTGGTGCCATTGGACAAGTGCAAACATGGGAGGGTTGGAGGTACCCACACTAACCATAAATTTCTTAAGCTTTAATTGAAATTCCCAGGGAACTTAGCCTGGGTCTATTATGAGTAGACACACCAATCTGTACCCCATTAAAGGATCTGATTGTTCATTACAGTCTTTTTTGTAGGTGCTTCTAACAAGGAAAAAAGTATTTATTATGGACACTATTATTATGTCTGTTTTTCATCTGAAAACCTTTTTAGGTCCACCTCTACAGATCTAACCCATCTATTTTAATGGCTGTGTAGTCCCTATTAAATAGATGGAAGGACCATAAATCACTTACTCAGTCTTCTCTTACACCTTCTGGTTGAAGTGAACAGCCTTGTACAGATATTTTGGCAAACATTTGTGTACATGTCCCTGGGGAAAGTCTCTAGCAACAGGATTACTAAATCAAAGGCATACACGTTTGAAGCAGATGTTTGGTACCTAATTGCCATCTAGGAACCAAGCCAGTTGGCACTCTCCAAAAAAGGATGCATAAACTTACACATCAGTCCACAATGCACGGCAGGGCCTGTCCTGCATACCCTTTGCTCTGGATATCTTTATTGGTACAATCTTATGCACATAGAGATAATATTGTTATACAAAGGACTTACTATATAACAGGAAATATTCTGATTGCTTGACGTTTAAATGGTAGCTGTTTGTTTTTGTTTTGTTTTTTATATAATCACCATTGCCCTAAACGGTTGGGCTCAGTGGACAGAGCGTCAGCCTACAGACTGAAGGGTCCCAGGTTTGATTCCAATTAAGGGCACATGCCCGGGTTGCAGGTTCAATCCTCAGAAGGGAAGTTGCAGGAGGCAGCTGATCCATGCTTCTCCTCATTGATATTTTTCTGTCTCTCGCCCTCTCCCTTCCTCTCTGAAATCAATTAAAAATATCTATATATTTTTAAATCACCATTAATTAGTGAGGAAACTGAGGCACAGAAGTATTGAGTGACCTGCCTGAGGCCACACAGCTAGTGGGCACTGGAGTCAGAAATCAAATCTAACTTCATCACTACCTATGCCACTTCCTCAAAAGAGAAACTCTTCAGTTTTGCATTTTTTCTATAAAACACAAAAACAAAAATTAGGTACAGTAGTCTTTATTTAATGTCCTCCAAATCAGACCAAATTCTTTGGGCACAATGATACATAATGAAAAAAAAAAGTACAAATTACCACTCTTGTGTACTGCCCCAAAGTAATGCAATATGTTATATGCTTCTAAGAGCATATGGTAAAGCAATGTAATAAACCAATTAGAACCACCTGCATCTTTAAAAGTAAAAAAATTCAAAAAGCAACCAAAACTTCCATATGTAAGCAGAGTAAATGAATGAGAAAGTAAATTGCATTTCCATGGAAAACATTTATCAAATACAATTCAAATGAAATTCAAACAATCTTTATCACTTTGTTAAATTTCAAACCACCATCCTTATGGGATCACTCAATGCAAATACATTCGTGATTTGCTAAATGCTCCCTAGTATCCTAAACCAGTGGTCGGCAAACTCATTAGTCAACAGAGCGGCAAACCGCAGCTCACAAGCCGCATATGGCTCACGAGCCGCAATTTGCCGACCACTGTCCTAAACCATCTACAATATTTACAAGGCAACATTATGAATAGAACAGCTTGGGGGAAAGGAATCCCCATTTCCTCTTCCCTGAGAGTGGCATGCATGTACCTCTATTTTCAGTGCCACTGTCTCATATTTGATATGCAGTAACCCAAGTTCTCCTTGCCCTGCAGATTCAGAAAACACTGGCATCAGGGACTTGCAGATGACATGAAAAATGGCCACTACTTTTTGAGCCACAAATTTAGGATATGCCTTGTGATAAGTATAAGGGAAGTTAGGAACCAATGGAACAGAATACCCAGGAACAACAGAACTAAAGCAGTATAATAGGGTCCTCTCAGTCCTGATCCCTAAATAACTTCCCCTTGGATAAACTACAGCAAACATCTTGGCCCTATGTATTCCAAGAGGGAATGTGATGACAGAAAATCATTAGTGGAAATAATCTATAAAAACCCTCCCATTGCCAAGGGGCCACAAGGTACCAAAATACAGTAGAGAACAACCACTCTAAGGAGTCAAAGCGGCATTATCACTTTTCATTTAGCAACATTTTATGAAGCCCACCAACCTTAAGGCCCATCTCCCCATACGACAATCACCCGTGGTGGGACTTACCTGGCAGCCCCCTGCTCAGAAACTGATGGGACTGCTGAAGCACCAGTGTGTGTGAGGGCAAGAGGAAATTGGCCAAGGGGGAAGATCAGCATGAGGCCAAGACATGGCTTCTCATCTAAAGACTACCCCTGACTACTGCAGAATGACACCTGCTCTCCATTCCACGGTACATATCCAGAGATGCTTAGCTGCACAAGGACCAAGAACAGGGACCAGAGGGGGCCTGCCCAATTAAAAGTGAGCTTCCTCTCAATGAGAGCCAAGACTACCCTACCGAGGCTATGTGTCATGAGATGGGGAGACATCTCTAGGTCCCCCCCCCAAAAAAAAAAACTGCTAAAGCTGGGTGAGGTCCTTAGTAGACTGAGCTGCAGATGGAATTGGAACCTCCTGCTTCAGCGAGATTATGTTTCTCCAATATCCCTCAATGAAAAGGGAGACCACGTCTATACCCTGAAGAAGTTTGAGCCTATAGGACAACAGACCTACTCGGCCCATCCTGCTCGGTTCACCCCAGACGGCAAATATTCTCGACACTGAATCACCATCAAGAAATGTTTCAAGGTGCTGATGACCCAGCAACCGTGCCCTGTACTGTGAAGGTCCCTTAAATGCCATGTCTCTCCTGCCACCCGTGACCCCTCTGAGACTTTCCGAAACCAAGCTTTTCAGTCTTGAGCCTTGAAGCCTTCTTACCCCCCTTAGTCTTTGGAATCCGGTGTCACCATTACCTTTGATCATGCTGTGTGAAGCAATCATGGTAGCACCCCCCTTAAAGGGAACAAGTTTAAGTCTACTTTTCATATTTTGACTGCCACATCAAAATGATTTGAAAGAAAAAAAAAGTGCTAAAGCTGTCATGGGTGAGGTAGATACATGAAGGCATGAAGGACTCTGAATGCTAAAAATTAACTGGTTAATGGAGAACTCTGCACAGGCATTTGCTTGTCTGTTCCCTTCATCCTATGCCCCTAAAAAGCACATTAAAAAATCAGGAATTGTTCATTATTTAATTACTTGACATTGCTAAGCAAGTCTGTGACAAAACATTAGAGAAACATATCATATAAAATTCAGATGCTCTGAAAATACCACCACTTTTTGACTAGAAGAATTGTTCTGTGTTTTTATATGCTAAATAGAAACTGTCTAAACTCCTTTCCATCAAGTCAACCCTTATACTTTCCACAGCTGTGTAAAAATTGAACATATCAGACAAAATTATATCTGTTAAAGAATTTTATTTCTCTTTACCATTCTTCTGTTTTATGTCACATACCCTAACCATACTGCCTGGATTTCACTGCCTGGATTCTACACTACTGCAGAATCCCTTTTGTTCTGATTTGAAGATGTATGAGGGATATTCGATTCTCTTTTTATTTTGCTGTAAGAACTGAAAATCCCTTGAGACCAAGCCTGATACACCCACTCTAATCAGGAGAGGGGAAGTTTAGGAATGGCTTAGCTGGCTCCAGAGGGGTGCTTTGCATTGAGAATTCTGAATTTGTTGTTTACTTAAAAGTGTGCTGTGAAAGTAGAATGTTTTTTTTCTAAACCTACGAAAAAGACTAATTCAGTACTTTATTGGGAAAAACGACGAAAGGCCAAGATTTCCAAAAAAAGCCATTTGCTGCATTTTTGGCACCTGCAAAGATGTGCTTCCAAATGAGTTTTTGTTTTAAAGTACCAGCATCTGTAATTTGGGGTTCCTACAGCAGCACAGTTTACACCTTTTTTTTTTTCCAGTTTATGGATTGCCTGCTCCTTGCTCTATCAAGTAGAGCCACCAATCCAAGAAAAGCAGGCAGAGACTGGGGACATTTGTATGCGGAGCACACTGTCACCTTACGTAGTCACTGCTGGAGGACTGTGCTGTGCATGTACTCAGGCCCCGCTTCTGTTTCAAGCCCCACTGCTCGCACTCCCACGTTCCAGCCTGTGGTTTCTTCGGGCGAAAGGTAGTTTCAGCCCTACAACTACCCAGCACTGACTGCCCAACCACTGGCCTCAGGATGTCTGGCACCTCCAGGCAGCAAGCAGTGCAGCCAAGGGCAGCAGAGGACCCATTAAACAGAGAGTGCATTTATACTTAACTCTATAAGGAGATGGATTGAATTTATCTCTGTGCGATAAACAGTGAATTGCAATTGACAGACATTTTCTATATGAATGCAATTTACTATGTCATTACCAGTTTATGTTTATATAATGAAATCAACTGTTTTTGTGAGGTGAATTACCCAGATTTATTTTTTTGCAAGTTCATAATTAAATGGCATTTAAATATTTCCTCTCTGTTTTCTGTGTATCATACAGACAGTCTTTTGAAAAGTAGTCAGTCCAACTATGATCATTTGTGAGTGAGAGAGAAGGAGATTTCCAAGCAGGGGAAAAATTGTTTTCAAAAAGAAACTAAAGGTGATGGTGTTGGTATTCCCTTCTCCTAAGTTTCACTGCCCCATAACAAAAACCACAGCCTCTACTAGGATAAAGGACATTTTTTCTAAACACAACAGCAGGAAGAGTGGTGGATGATATGGTGCTGTACAGGCCAGTTGCAAAATCCTACTCTTAACAAACAGGGAAAACCCTCTGCCAGCGCTTTCTAAGTGAAGCTTCTAAGATCACGACCAGCCCACCACATGGGAAACAACTCCAATGCCACCTCCCATGGCTCAGGAGTCTGTGGTAGCTTTTCTTGTTTGTTTGTTCGTTTGTTTAATTAAAATGAAAACCAGCACAGTATTATTGCTAGAATAATTTACCTGCCCAGACTTGGGGGCGTACAAGATTGCCCATTATTGTAACTTAGGCAAAAGTAATTATGCACATCCTCACAAGCCTCTCTGAGGAACCAGCTGGTTACCTGAGACAGCCAAGAAGTCATCAATGGAAGTAATGTCATCGACGGCATCTGTGAGAACACGGACTTGTTTTTCCCACTGTTCTTTAAAAAGATCCATGTTCTCTTGGGCCAGCTTACTCTGTGGTTTTGCTGCTAAAGCCAATGCAGCATTAATAACCTGCAAAGATAGTAAAGTTCAGTGTTTACTTTTCAGAGTCATGAAAATAAAACAGGTGGGATAACGTGCTCAGTAGAGTGGCGATGGCTTTGTTTCACATGCATTTTACAGGACACATGATACCTCACGTTTCACTATACCACAAAGCTGGAATAGAGAAATGTGTTAAATAGGTGTTTAAATTTGAATGTAGAAGCAACACATTTGCAATATAGAACTATAGTAATACACTGAAAATATGGACAATTACAAACAAATAAAAATATCTAATCTTTCCACTCTGTGATAGCAACTCTATAATTTTTTATATTATATTCCAGGCTTTTTTCTCCTCATATACATATGTATGCCTGTCAAAAAAAATACACAATTAGAATTATGTGCTACATAAAACTATCTTATTTCTTTAAAATCTCCATATCATCTACACACATACACACATACACACACACACACACACACACACACACACACACACACACAAAGAGAAATATGCTAATTAACCGGGAGGCTGTAACAGGTCGACCGGACAGGAGGAGGTTGTGTGCTCAGCGGTCAGGGGCGGGGCAGCAGGGACCTTCGTGCATCTGTGCTGGGGGAGGGCCTGATCAGCAGCGGCTGCAGCTGCTTCAAGGGTCAGAGAGGGAGGCAGGGCTGGACCAGCAGTGGCCGTGGCTGCTGCAGGGCCCAGGGAGCGAGGCAGGGACAGACCAGCGACTCGAGGGTGGGTGCCGCCGCGCAATTTCAAATCACATGCTAGGCTCCTAGTTAAATGTAAGTCTAAAAAATTAACTGTTTATTCCATCTTATGGATACACATCATTATTGTCCTACTGTAGGATATCTATGTTTGTTCCAGCTATCCACCATTCTTAATAATCTTATGATATACATTTGGCATTTCAGGTTCTTGATACATTATCAAAGCACAACTGTGAATAATAAATTGTATTCTAATTCCAAGCATTTTTCTAACAGGCATATTTGACATATATGAACATAAAGTATAAAATTTGTGAAGTTTAAAAAGTTATTTCTTTAAAAAATGGCTTTGAGATAGCATTCACATACCAAACAATTCACCCATTTAAACTGTACAATTCAATGATTTTTAGTATATTCACAGTTGTACAACAATCATCACAATCATAATTTTCATCACTCCAAAAAGAAACCCTATATCCATTAGTAGTCATTTTCTATCAACATTCCTTAACCCTATCTTCTGGCAATCACTAAGTTAACTTTTTGTCTCTGTGGATTTGTCAATTCTGGATATTTAATATAAATGAAATCATATATTAGTATGTGTATTTTTAGAACTAGCTTCTTTCACTTAATGTTTCTAAGGCCCATCCACATGCTATAAAATGTATCAGTATTTCATTCCTTTTCATTAATCAACTAGAGGCCCGGTGCATGAATTCGTGCATGGGTGGGGTCCCTCGGCCTGGCCGGCGATTGGGAAGTTGGCCTGCCGTAGACTGGTTGTGGGAGTGCACTGACCATCAGGGAACAGCTCCTGCATTGAGCGCCTGCCCCCTGGTGGTCAGTGTACATCATAGCAACAGCCACTTAGGCTTTTATATATATAGATAATATGCCATTATATGGCTGTATTGTATTGCATTTATCCATTCACCAGTAGATAAGACATTAGAACTGTTTCCACTTTTTGGCCATTATGAATAATGTTGCTATAAATACATGTTTTTGTGTTTTCATTATTCTTGGGGTATAACTAGGAGTGGAATTGCTGGATTATATGGTTAACTTTATGTTTAACATTCTGGGAACTGCCTTACTGTTTTCCAAAGCAGCTGTAGCATTTTACATTTCCACCAGCATATATGAGGGTTCCACTTTCCCCACTTGATTTTCCTTTTTTCTAAAATTATTGTCATCCTAGTGGGTGTGAACTGTTATCTCACTGTGGTTTTGATTCTCATTTCCCTGATGGCTAGATGGGTATAGTTCTTTTTATGCACTTACTGACCATTAGTATAAATTCTTTATAGAGAAATAACTACTCAGATTCTTGGTATTCACTGAATGAGTAATGAAAGTAGTATGAAAATAAGCTGAGAGAATAATAAATTAAGATTTCTAAGCTCTGGTGGGAAGGGGGTGCTGGGGGTTGGTGAAGAGATTGAGCAAAAAAGAAAAAAGAGAGAACTCATGGACACAGACGACAGTGTGGTGAATGCAGTGGAAGGGGGTGGGTGGGAATGGAAGAGGATATACGGGGGATAAATGGTGCTCAAAAAAAACCACCAAAATTTTAAAAAATACTAAAAAGTTTTCTAAATACAAGGTGCTTATGGGTTATTAAAAATAAATGTGTTTCTAATAATGCAACTTGGAAGGGAAGCAAAGATAAGAGGAAACTGATGGTGATGGAGTGGAGATCTGGGTGAAAAACAGTCATCATAGAGGCATTTGAGCACACAAACTTGATGGTATGAGTTGGGGATGGTTTTTTTCTAGGTAAAATAGGAACCACATACCTACAGATCATGTGTATAACCGCCAAATGATTGGAGGGATATGCCAAAGAGTTAGCCCCCAAAACTGTAGTTGTAACAAACTGAAGTATTAGACCTGCTAGACTGGTGCAACTGTTCCTCTTTCCCACTCAACAACAGGAAGTGAAAATTATCAAGACAATCAGTAAAAGATTCCTAGGCATAGGGGTACTATGCCATCCAGTTAGTAATTACTAATAGCCCACTACTTTCTAGTATATGGGTTTGGATAATAAATTATTTGGAAGAAAAGACATCCTATCTTTCTCGTGTTATGCTGTGGTCTCCCATATTTTCATCATTTCAAGGCTTGTTTTTTGTCTCTTTTTCTTCTTGCCATTCATTTCCACTAGGTGCTTCACCATTGTGGACTACTCACTTCATTAATTAACTCATTAATTCATTCATGTTTCAATGAATCAGAGTGAAACTAGACCTTGTAAGAATATTTGTCTGAAGAAAATGTTTCCAATGAGAGCCAAGTAAACATGGACCCGGAGACTTAATTATATGTTTTAAATACTAAGATAATTTTCCCTTACAAAGAGAAAATTGCTTTCTTTTGTTCTGTAATATATCTTATTGCATACAGTATAAGGGAGGAACAGCACCTTGCCTAAGGTTAACTTTCTCATTTGACTACAAAACTTTCTCATTTTTACAAAGGACACCTGATAAATGGAACTGCCTTATGATTCAGCGATCCCACTTCTGGGAATTATGTGAAGGAACCCGAAATACTAATTCAAAAGAATATATGCACCCCTAATGTTCACTGCAGCGTTATTTACAATAAATATCCAAGATCTGGAAACAGCCCAAGTGTCCATCAGTAGATGAGTGGATAAAAAAGCTGTGGTACATTTATACAATGGCATACTACATGGCTATGAAAAAAGGAAACCTTACCCTTTGCAACAGTATGAATGGACCTGGAGATTATTATGCTAAGTGAAATAAGCCAGTGGGGGTAGGTGCAGGTGGGCAAAGGGGGAAGGGGGGGAATGGGGTAGAAAGAGACTTTACTTTGGATGGTAAGCACATTGTGCAGATGATGTGTTACTGAACCTTGAAACCTGTATGGTTTTATTAACCAACGTCACCCTAAAAAAGAGAGATCATCTCTAAAATGCCCTACTCCAATTTTAAGACTCAATTGTCAAAAACCTGTTGTTGGCAAGGTTTTGTTTTGTTTTTTTCCTTCCCTTCCCTAACCAGCACCAAATGAACTAAAAAACTGCAATATCTGAAGTAGCTACGGTGGACTACAAGTCAGGCACATCTATAAGCAAGACAATGTTGGGGACACATGGGGATATAGTGTCGGGTCTTTCCTAAAACAGTTTTTTTCCTTGTGAGATTGTATAAAGCTGGGGGCTCTGTGCTCAGATGGAGGCAGGACCCCTCTCTGATAAACAGAGAGAGAGAGAATGCAGCCACATAGAAGGCGAGGGGGAGGGGGAACAAAATAAAGCCATTTTCAGGTTACGTCCTCCTCAACTTAAGTTTAATCTCCAATATTTGAAGTGAAAGTCACTTGACTACTAAAAAGTTATTATTTTAGAACAGAATTTCCCATTTCCAAAAGTTAATTTTGGTACGGGGGACCTGGAAAACGGGGACAAAAACTCTTCTCTCCTCTCCAGAAAGGAACAATGAGAACTAGAAGCCAACTCCAAACTGTAGGTGGGGCCACAAGAGCAGCCCCTAGGGAAGCTGCACCCAGCAGAGGGGCCAGGGCTGCCTGAATGCAGGACTCTGGGCGTGAAGCACAAAAAACAGCCTGGAAAATCCTAACAGGCATTCCATCCTTGGACACATGTTGACAGTAGTGTAACAATAAGGAAACATACACTTTAATAACTGTTTGTCTATATGCTATAGTATATTAAATACCACCTTAAACTCCTGGTGAATTAACTAACTAATCTAGTTTAGATCATTGGCTTTGCCTGGAGTCTGTTTATCAAACAAGCCACTGACTGCAGAAAAGAATACCATAGGCTAGAAACCCCTCACCTACTTCCACTCCCATGAGCCTGAGCTCAGAGTCTGCATCAGGATGAAGAGAAAGGACAGGGCTCCACTCAAATCCCTCTTCCTCAAAGTAACAGCTACCTTGAAGGGGAGGATCTTTTGAGCATGAAACACATGGACCAAGGCAGGCCACATGCAGCTCCCAAAAGAGTTTGGTTTACCCTCCTCAAAGAATTTCAAAATTTTAAAATTTGTTACCAGTCATTTAAAATTGAAAATTGACAGAAACATCTGAACTGCTGACTTCTGTTTAAAAATAATGAAAGCCCTGGCTGGTTTGGCTCAGTGAATAGAGTGTCAGCCTGCGGACTCAAGGTTCCCAGGTTCGATTCCGGTCAAGGGCATGTGCCTTGGTTGCGGGCACATCCCCAGTGGGGGGTGTGCAGGAGGCAGCTGACTGATGTTTCTCTCTCATTGATGTTTCTAACTCTCTATCCCTCTCCCTTCCTCTCTGAAATCAATAAAGATATATTAAAAAATAAAAAAACAAATAAAAATAAAAATAATGAAAGGACCTAGCAACACACAATTTATGCACATCGCCATTTTCATTAGGCTCTACTAGACTCCTCATGTGATTTGTTCCCTGGGCTTTAAGATCATTTATATAAAGATTCTTGGTAGGTGTGACCAGCGTATGTTACCATCTGTTTCAGCCGATATGTGAAAGCATTATCACTTTTCAAACATTTAAAAACCAAATGGAGAACTAAAGACATTAAAAACAAATACTGATAGGGCAAAATGGCAAACTTAAGGAGAGAATGCCAAATCTTTAGAAACATGCTCTAAATTTATTTCATACAACTTGGTCACACATTAACTTCTGGAGGTTATTCAATCCATTGTGCTTATTATTATCTGTACAGCTAGCAATCACCAGTAGATTTTATCACTGGATTAAAGCTAAGGAATTGCCCATCACATACATAATGTGGATTCACAAACTGAGCCCATCACACTAATATTTAGATGAAGCAACTCTCATTGGGAAACTAGCCACATGGTTGAGAATGAAAGCAAATGCCCTAAACTAACCTGCATACCAGTTAGGATCTCAAATTAGTAACCAGGTTTACTTATTTCGATCACCTACCTTGAGTGTCAGGAATTATTTATATGAATGGGTATTATACACAGTATATTTTAAAGTTGGTTGCAGACATAACACAGAAACTTCCTTCCTGTGATCTCTATTCCATTACTCCAGTTCCCTTGTTTATTCCCATTTATTCGTGGCCACTGCCATCTGGCAGACCATTTAGAGAGAGGTAAATGTAAATCCTAAGTATGCCCATGAGCATTCTCTACCTAGAAAATTGGAGAGGCAATCTCTTCCACTGAAACAGCATTTACACTGCTTATTTTGCCTGGCAGTGGCAAGGCGTACCAGGCCACACAAATAGGATCCGTTCCCCTCATGGGATTACACCATTCTTCTATGTGCTTCAGAGTATTTCTCGCTTAACCTAATCCCATCACCAGTCTTTCAATATGCCATTATAAATGGAGAAAAGTTCTCAAGCTTTTACTTTGGTAGCTGGCTTAATTACATCATTAATATCTGTATCATAAGGCTACTTTAGGACACTACAGAGTAAGGGTTCCAGCTCTTGAATCTTTCTCCCTCCTTCCCCAACACAGAAACACCCAAATACTGGGCATTAGGATGGAGGGCAGGTGGGTAGCTATTATACTTTTAGGCTTGTAGGGTGACCATCATGATTACAGGTAGCCCTTCATTCAAGAAGGGTGTAGACTGAACAGTGTGGTCACTGCACACCCCCTATTTCTGAGCAGTGGAGGATGCATTTTTATTTATTTTTCAGACGTTTTGCTTTTTCTAGAGAGAGAGGAGGGGAGAGGGAGAAACATTGATATGAGAGTGGAACATCGATTGGCTGCCTCCTACACACATCCTACAGGGGGTCAAACCTGCAACCCAGGCATGTGCCCTGACCAGGAATTGAGCCTGAGACCTCTCCGGTGCACAGGATCATGCCCAACCAAGTCACACTGGCCAGGGTACTATGCATTTTTAATGAAGGGCAAGAGAATAGAACATGTGATGCCCTGAGGAAATGTCAATTGAAGTTAAACAAATTTCTCCAAGATTTGCAGACTATGAATCAGTGTTTTGTCTCTAAGACTTCTATCTAAACTCCGAAAAACAAAACCAACAAAATAAACTTCACCTCCATTCTAACCCAAATCCAATTTGTTGTACCTTACGCATTGCTGGTCATACTTTACCTGAGGACAGAGGGCTTCTAGCTGGCTCGCAGACATTCGAACAAGCTTTACACCTTCTTCATTGTTTGAAATAGAGCAGGCCAAGTTGGCGACCTAGAAGAAGGAACACATAAAAAGATCTTTGAAGATTTTTCTCTTGGACTGCAAAGAAAAACAAACATACACTTACCTCCACCCCTGACCTTTACAGCTTATAAGGACACGTTTGGTTTTTTCTAGCTCTGTGCTGAGGAAATTATAGATTCATAACAAAGGTCACATTTTGTAAGCTGGTGACCGAACCTTGAAACATCCCACGGCCTGTAACTCACAGGCTTTACATGGGCTCTAACCTGCCTAAACAGTAACTTCAGACAGAGAGGTTCTCCTAGTGAGGGCAATGACGTGAGAAAAGCTATGGCATCAAGGGCATCAGAAAAGAATTGTTTATATACTCAAATAAAAATGTACTTTGCAGCCCTAACCGGTTTGGCTCAATGGATAGAGCGTCAGCCTGTGGACTGAAGGGTCCTGGGTTCGATCCTGGTCAAGGGCATGTGCCTTGGTTGCGGGCATAGCCCTAGTGGGGGGTGTGCAGGAGGCAGCTGATCGATGTTTCTCTCTCATCGATGTTTCTAACTCTCTATCCCTCTCCCTTCCACTCTGTAAAAAATCATATTTTTTAAAAAAATATACTTTGCAGCTGTTCCTGAAGAAAATAGAAATACTAAGTTATTATTCTCATTTGACATGTGAATGGATGCTTTTCATTTGAACACAAGGTTATTTTTCAAATAAAAAAATAGCATTAAGAAAACATCAAGGCCATCCTCATCAGAAAAGGAAGAAACAGGGATGATGTCCTATCGTTAAGAACAAAACTGTCCTCTACCTGGGTTCTCAAAAGCACTGACAGCTGGACTCTTTCCTGAACAATGTTATTTCCCTTGAACTAAAATCTTTACCTTCCCATCCAACTCTCAATGACAGCGCTCACGCCAGTCTTTCCAAGTTGTGTCATACTTCCTCTGCCGTAGCTCTGGCTATGCTGAGAATGTTGCTCTGTAGTGACTGCTAGGGCTGAGATCACCTATCAATGTTCCTGAATGAACAGGCTTGCCAATCCCATTAGTGACACGGAGACCAACTGAATACATGGTGCTGAGACACATCTTTCCCCCAGCTGCAAACTGAATTATGAATGGCAGCTGAATATCAGAGGTACTTTCCAGCAATTTAAATGCCAGAGTAAACAAGGGCAGTGACAATAACCTTTGATTTTTTCACTCCTCTACCCAACTTAAGCACACAAAGGCACAAAAAAATTATATACTATAATGGCTGTTGTTTGCTATATTACAGTTGTGATTATCAATTTTCTGTAAGACTGCTAACTATCAGAATCCTGCAATGCTAATCACAAGGAGAAACAAAAGAATGAACATCCATTTAAAATAAAAGGTAAGGAAATAGAAATTAAATCAGGTCTTTAATGTATAGTGGCCTTAAAAATCACATAAAGAAGTAACAGATATACTCCCCGAAGACTATAATTCTACTTTCTGATGTCAGCTGGACCTGAGCCAAGAGACACTTTGCTCTTCACCATGACAATTTATAGAGCTGATTGTAGATTCCTATTTGTTTTGAAATTACTACGAAATATGACCTAAGCTAAATTTTGTAAACTTTTAAAAAACATTACACCTCAATTATACATTTTATGATGCTATAATGAAGGAGAAAGCTTAAATTAGATGAGTTCATTAATCTACAGCTTCTACTGTCATAAGAAAGAATTTTGAAAAGCAAATGTAAAATGTGAGGGTGACACTAAACTAGCAGTTTGGAACTAACAGAGGCCCCTGTGAGGTGAGCGTACTAATTAAGCCCAGCATCCCGTCTCACGCCCACCATTGAAGAGGCCAGCCAAAATGTTAGCTGCAGGAAGGCCTGTCACTATGTTTCTGCCTTCCATGCTCTAGTCTCTACTCATACACTCTACTTTCAATTTATGTCCTTCCTATTGTATGAATCTGACAAAACTAGAAAAACATATTTAAATTAAGAAGCAAAAAGATTTATATAAAGTGTTTTCTACTATAGATCAGACACATGAGTGTGTGTGGCTGAGGGTGAAATGGCTGACTTCTGTAAAGCATCTTTCCTGATATAAATCCTAACAAAACTAAGGTTATGGAAGACTTGCTCTTTATTTTAAAACATTGTTTAAAAACATTTCTAATGTACTGCTGAAGCAGTAATGTTCAGCAAGAGCACACTGCCTGTTTCAGGAAGCCACCCTGCCTAACCTGGGAGGAGGCAGCAGGCGCCTGTCACTGACAGTCTTCTCCAGATGGATGCTCAATTCACTCCCCAGGGACAGGCTACTCACTTCTAACAGTGACAAATGTGCAAATGCAGTATCTCAACCATGGCTCTCTGAGAGGCTAACCTCATATACTAGTGCCAGGCTACAGTGAAAGCTGGGGGTGAGGGGAGGGGCTTCCTAAAAGCCTCCATCTGGGTCTCTAGGAATCTGGGATGGCAGCTAATACTGAGACAGTGTGAATTAAAAACACTCAGAGCAGCTAACTCCCGGGAACCTAGCAGAGCAAGAGACTTAGTAATGAGCAGTATCTCTACATTTGTTCTGGGAATAAATTATATCTTTGCTATCACAGTAACTTGAGGTATTAACAATTTAAATGCCTTTGATTCCTGCTAATCCAAGGGGTAGGCTGAGACTGACACAATTTCTACTAGCTTTGAAATCATGAAGGCCTCTTTCCACCTCCCCTCCCCCTGCCAAATGATTTGAGAGAGAGAGGAAGGGAGAGCGAAAAGGGAGTGGGAGGGAGAGAGCAACATGTTTCCTGTATGTGCCCTGTCCAGGGATTGAACCCAACCTTGACATAAACGGGATGACGCTCTAACCAACTGAGCTACCCGGCCAGGGCATGAAGGCTCTTTTGCACTGCTTCTGCCTCACCTACGTAAGTCTGGATCTTGTTAAAGAGCAGGACATTTCAGAAAACTTGCAACTCACTGATAAAAAAAACAGCCCTGGGTTTTTGCTGGTTTCAGGAGTAGCCCAGTAACAATCTGTGTGTGGGGGGGGAGTGTCACAGCCAGGCTGTGTCAGATCAACAAATATGACAATTTGTACAGGACAGAAAAATAACTTTTCAAACATTTAGAAAATCTTCATGTTTACGCCACACTTGATTTTCTTTACTTAAATAAAATGTGTGAAACGAAGTTCGTACTAGTCATAATGGTACATTATGACTATTTCACTCTATTGTACATATACTGATGACTTAATAAAGTGCAGGTTTGTTCAAGTCACATACAGTTCTTCCCACTGCCCTCAGTAACTGCTCAAGGTTTTACATTCAGATGAAATGTGACACTATCCCTTACTCTGGAACCTCTGCAGGAAGAAAAGATGTTTTTTGTGCTTGGTGATAAATTAATGACCTACTCTAACATCTCATCCATTCTGTGGCATAAAACAAGTAGAAAACTGTGGAAAAGGAAGCTTTAAAGTCCAAGTAGTAACATCACGACCTAAGAGGCCATAAGCTCAAAACCTGCATCACTTGCCATTGGCTGCGGGTCAAGCTACCACCTGAGTTTTTGTCTTTAAAATGATTGAGTCTGAACTCTCAAAAACTCCAAAATAATAGTAACTTTTCCAAACTTGTCATATATCTGAGAAGTCCCAACTGCATGTCATATAAATTTCAAAACCACTCAAGAAATTTCTAGCAATTACTCCCCAACCCACAGGGAACATGATGATGGAACAGAGGTCAAACCCAAATATTCCCAATTTCCAGGAAAGGGTGCTAGCTACCTTATTAGGAGAAACAAAGTATGTTACAAAAAAATGAAGTATGGGTGATAGAAAAGTTCCACACTGGATTGTGGTGAAGGTTCCATTGTACTGTAAATTTAGTAAAAAATCACTGAATTGGATCCTTAAAATGGGTAAGATTTATGTTACATAAATTGTATCTCAATAATGCTGGGGTTTTTTTTTTTTGTTTGTTTGTTTTTTAATGCAGGTCTAAGATTAAGGTAAACTGTCAGAGGCTAGAAATGAGAAAGCAGAAATTCAGAGAGGTAAACAAGAACTGAAAACAGTGTTCACTTGGAGTAGGGTAAGTGGAAATGGGGTACAAACTATTCTGTGATCAGAACTTTTTTTTGTTTGTTTTTTTTTAAAATATTTTTTTTATTGATTTCAGAGTGGAAGGGAGAGGAAGAGAGAGGTAGAAACATCAATGATGAGAGAATCATTAATCGGCTGCCTCCTGCACGCCCCCCACAGGGGTGTAAGTATAGAAATTACATTATTTACTCAGCCCAAAAAACTTTTAGGCTTAGGAGGTCATGTGTTAGTAGTATCCCTAAACAACTGGCAAAAACAAATATAAATGGAAATTTTCTCGGATGAAAGGTGATCTAATCCCAGGCCTTAAAGAATTCCCATGTACAAAATGCCAGGATGTGAAGTCACAATAAAAATACATAAAGTAACACAAGGAAATAAGCTATCTGGGGCTAGAGTAAGCAAAAGAACTGAGTAATCAAATCCACAATAACTGCAGATACTCAAATGATCAAAAATTGAATATTAAAAATGTTTCTTATGTTAATAGAACTAAAAAAAAAAAAGTAACCAAAGCAGAGACAAGGAAAAACCACACTCAAAATGACTACGCAGATCTAAGTGGCTCAGTTGGTTAGAGAATCATCCCATGCATGGTAGGGTCTCGGGTTGGATTCCTAGGCAGAGCACAAATCTAGTTGATGGGTTTGATCCCCAGGCCGGGTGTAAACGGAAAGCATTTGATGTTTCTCTTTCCCACTCCCTTCTCCCTTCCTCTCTCTAAAATCAATGAAAAACATATCCTCAGGTGAGGATTTTTTTTTAAATTACTAATGAGGATAAAAAAAAAAAAAAAAAAGACTAGGCGAATTTGAGAAAGATCAAAATTCAATTTCATGTGAAAAGTTATAACATCTGGCACTCCCAGAAACTTAAAATAATCTTGACTAAACACTGCTGAAAGAAGAATTACTAATCTGTAAAGTCAAACTTAAGAATTATTTAAAAAAAATAAACACAACAAAAATAGAAATCTCTATAATATGGAAGTCATAAAAGAAATTATGAGACATGCAAGATAAACTGAGAAGGACTACTATTCAACCATGAGTAATTTCGGAAGACAGAAAAAAAATGGAACAGAGGCAATACTTAAATTTTTCAAAGTGAATGAAATTTAAATTTTAGATTTGGGAAGACAAATTCTAAGCAGGAAAAATAAAAGAAATCTAGTCCTGGTCAGTTTGGCTTGGTGGTTAAGAGGGTCTAAGTTCGATTCCGGTCAAGAGCATGTACCGTGCCCCAGGGGATGTGCAGGAGGCAACCTACTGGTATGTCTCTCTCACTTCCATGTTTCTCTCTTTCTCTCCTCCCACTCCCTTCCTTCCACTATCTCTAAAAATCAATGAGAAAAATATCCCTGAGTGAGGATTAACCACCCCCCAAAAAAGGTCCACACCCTGACCCACTGTAATGAAGCTTTAGAACAAGAATTTTTTAAATATATTTTTATTCATTTAAGAGAGGTAGAGAGAGAGAGAGAAACATCAATGATGGGAGAGAATCATTGATCGGCTGCCTCCTGCACGCCCCCCACTTGGGATTGAGCCTGCACCTGCATATGTGCCCTTGACTGGAATGGAACCTGGGACCTTTCAGTCTGCACGTTGACGCTCTATCCACTGAGCCAAATTGGCTAGGGCAAGACAAGATTTTTATACAGCCAGAAAGTAAATACAAATTATGACTGATGACTTTTCAACAGCAACCATGGAAGCCAGAGATAAAGAATATCTTCAGCCCGGGCCAGTTTGGCTCAGTGGATAGAGCATCAGTCTGCAGACTGAAGGGTCCTGGGATAGATTCCTGGTCAGGACACATGCCCAGATTGCAGGCTCAATCCCCAGTAGGGGGCATGCAGGAGGCAGCCAATCCATGATTTTCTCTTATCATCACTGGTGTTTCTCTCCCTTCCTCTCTGAAATCAATAAAAATATATTTAAAAAGAAAAGGATTAGAGCACAATAAAGACATTAAGTCAAAACTAAAACAAAAAGAGCATTTACTCCAGACATATCTTCCTCCTTCCCACTAAAGGAGTTTCTAATAACTATGCTTCAGGAAGAAGGGAAGTAATCACAGAAGGGAGGTTTAATATGCAAAAAGAAATGGGAAGCAATGAAAATATGATATAATATTTATGCAAACTTGAAAAAAAAAACAAATAAAGCAATACTAATAGTATCTAACTCAGGGGGGCTATAATTTAAGAGAATCAAAATACTGGACAATATTTAAGTTGGAGAATGGAGTTAAAACATTGTAAGACAGTGGTTGCCAATCTTTTGGACCTTACGGACCACCAGTGGTCCGCGGACCACCAGTTGGCAACCGCTGTTCTAAGAGACATTTTTTCAGGAGAAAAAGATACTGATTAACTAACCTCTGAGTTAAACATGCTTGCTAAAATAGCCAGTTACCACTAATGAAACAGAGGGTATATGATTTCCAAACAACAGTGGGGGGCGGGGAGGAAATGGGAAGGGCTCAATCAATCCAAAAACGGAAGGAGAAAGGAGGATAGAAACAGAGAAATAAGAAGGAGAGAACAGTCCTGGTTGGTTTGGCTCAGTGGATGAAGCATTGGTCTGTGGACTGAGGGGTCCCAGGTTTGATTCCAGTGGAGGGCACATGCCCAGGTTGTGGGCTCGATCCCCAGTGGAGGGCATGCAGGAAGCAGCCGGTTAATGATTCTCTCTCATCATTGGTGTTTCTCTCTCTCTCCTTTTCCCTTCCTCTGAAATAAAATTTTTTTTAAATTATAAAAAACAAAAAAGAGAACAAAATGCAATGGTAAAATGAATCCACATGTCATAATTAATGAATGTATATGTACTAAACTCTAACAGAAAAGAAAAATCCTGCTAAGCTGAATAATAACAACTAAGCATATGCTCTTTACAAGGTACATTTAAAACATAACAAAACAAAGGCTGAAGTTTATTTTTAAAAAGGAGAAAGCAATGCTGGGATGATCAGGAGAAAGCACACAGAGTCACAGCCCTCTGCCCTCCCAATATTGTCACTGGGAGGCTTAAGGCCATATGCTGGTTAGCCCCTCACCAGATCACAGCAGTCTGGATCTCAACTCAGGAGCAATGGAATGTTATGATCTTGCCTTTTTAGAAGAAACTTACAAGAAAATCATGTGCAATCTGTCACTATATGTTAAAATGTTGAGGACCCCTCCCATCTAATCACTAACTGACCCTTATAGAAAAACCCTATGTAAAGATTTTTTTTAAATGTTTTTATTTATTTATTTATTTATTTTGAGAGAGAAACATCAATGAGAGAAAAGTGTCATCAATCAGCTGCCTCTTACATGCCCCCTGCTGGGGATCGAGCCCGCAACCCAGGTATGTACCCTGACTGGGAACCAGTGACCTCTTGGTTCCTAGGTCGACCGACAATTGCTGAGCCAAGCCAACCAGGCTGTAAGGATTCTTTTTACATTTTATTTTTAGGATAGGCTTATTTTCCCTGGGGAAAAAAAGGGGAGGGGGGAATGGGCATCCTTCCTCCATTTTAAAGACAAGGACTATACAATTAACTGTTTCATCCTTTTCTCCCTGCTACCAGGAAGTGCAATGCCAAATCCAAACTCAAGAATGGCAATTATAGATCATAATTATCTATTACTCTTTTCCTAGGGTCTGGCTTTCTGCATAAAAACCGTATTTTATATGGTTTTATTCTAAATAAGCTATGTCAAATCTAATTTTAGGAAGAGGTAAGATATAACTGTAAGTATCTTTAGTAACAGGATTAGGAGTAGTGAATTTACTAAAACATCATAAGCCATTTTAAACAACTTGGCTATTTTGTATTTTTAAAAAGCTTTCATTTGTAAATCACCGCCCAGATGATACTGTAAAATCAGTTCCATTTATATGGCATCATATATACCCCTTTAAAAGTTCCCTATTTATATCTAACTACCTGAATTATCTATTAGTAAAGGTAGAATGAGTGCCTAAATATTAGTCCATCTGGTCTACTGATGAGGAAATAGGAGGCCTACACTCTTTCCTGAAGCAGGGCCAAGGTTGGGCAGAGTGCTTCCTTAACCATCCTTATCAATGATCAAGAGAAAAGAATCCTGGTTCTCCTGAGACTAATGTTCACCCATTGCCTTCACTTGACTGTCCCAAAGTTTGACTGGGTGGTTAAGTTCAGCCAAAAATGCTTGTTAGGGGATAAGGTGCTAAAATAGTACATGCAAGACACTTTTGTCTCACACATTAATCTGAACTTACAGACCTTTGAAAATGTGAGAAGACCATGCTCAATATGCTTAGAAAATTCTTCTGGAATCCAAGGTCAGCATTCCCCCCAAGAACACCTCACTGCTTTCATGCAAATGTCCTATAGTCCTTAAATAGCTTCATTTAATTTGCTATTTGCAAGAATTTCATCTTATAGTATTATTCAGAGGCAATGAGAAAATACCCAAGATAGATGTCTCAGGTAGATCGTATAAAGTCAGTGTTTAATTCAAATGCTCCTTCCAGAGTCTCCTTCAAGGCCACTTTACTACACAGTATCAGCATACCACAGAATAAAAGTTAAAATGCAGATCATTCAATTTGTAGTTCAAACACATTTCAAGCCAATAAAGCCATACCCTATGAAGTCTTGGATAATGGGAAATACTTGGAAGGCAGAAGGGGAGCCCCACAAGTAATGATAATCCAGTGCAACAGCACACCAGTTACATTTACATTTTGGTTCTTAAGGCAATGAACAAGATATCATCTTACTGTAGCAAGTTCATTATAATAAGGGGCCCATTTTAATATAATGTCTGGGGCTAAAGGGATACTAAATGATACATAGTTTTTACAGGCAAGATTTCATGAATGGCATTTTTTTCTATTTCACTCTGAATTTGTGAAACCGTAAAGGGGCTCAGAAGAGAACAAAATTAAAGGGGAAAACAAATTGACCTTTAGCTACTAAGCTGCTTACAACGATAGTGGGCAAAGAATGAAGCAAGTAAAAAGAATATATGGAAGTTACATTATTGACAAAAAGGTATTATTTCTGACAGAAAATAAATGTTTCACCTCAATACACTTTAAATTGAAGAACTTAAAGAAATAATTAACTTAATGTGAGAAAGAGTCAAATATAAAAGGTAGTTATCGCTTCCTGAAGTATAGCCATGCCCTTGCATAAACAAACTAGAGGTCCGATGCACAAAATTCGTGCAAGGGGCTCAGCCCTCACAGCTTCGGCGGCCCGAACAGCCCTGGCTTTGTCCGGAAGATAATCTGGCTGTTCGGTCTAATTAGCGTATTAGCTCTTTATTATATAGGAAGAGAGCAAAGCCCTCAGTGCTAGAAACAGAAGAAAATGGTGAAGAGAAGTGTTACCCAGCTCACCAACACTGACCCCTCAGCTTCTACTCCCCTACTTACTGGCGGTGGACAGCACAACCTCTACACACCCTTCACATAAGAAAGTAGACTTCAATACCTTCAATATGTAGGGAGGTACTAGATTTCAATGACAACTGTGCTGGAGTTAGTCAGAGGTCCTAGCCAGACTGTGAAAATAAGTTCAGAGCAACCTCACAGCAAACACTGTTACTTGCTTTTTTAAGTAAAATCACAAAAGTCATTTAATAAGGATCCAATAGGCAGCCAGCAGCACACAGCCTTCCCAACAACTGTTTGCACATAGAGGGACTGGAGAAATTCGCTCTGTTCATACGTAAAACCTCAAGGGTCAGTATGTGGCTTTATTCTTGAAACTAAGCCTGTATTTCCATAATGTGATATACAAAGAAGACACCATTAAAGGTTTCCCTTTCTAAGTGGGTGTTATCCTTAATACTACTCACAAACTATTAATACATTTGAAGCAACTTTACATGGCACCCCAAATTAAAGCATAACCTTTTTATACTATTTTATCTGGTCAGAGGGGAAATTATTTCTATTAAAGCAATAAAGAAGGCTTCCACAAACCAAATTAGCAAGTGCCAACACATCTGCTCCAATTTTATTTTAGTCACGTATTAAAATGCTGCTTAAATAACAGCTTTTGCTCAGTTTCCTTTCAAATGCTGATAAAATGGATATAATGTCAGCACCATTTATGCTACATTATAAAAAACATATACACTCTATACATTTATTTTGATTGTCACTCTCTCTTTAGTATAAAGTAATCTTAAGCTTTTACATTTGAGAACCAGTAGATTCATTCCTCTAACTGCTATTGAGAACTTACTATGTTCCAGGCACTGTTCTAGGCCCATGTTCTCAAAGAACTTACATTCTAGAGCATGGTGTTGGAACAGAGAAGAAAAAAATGAAACAAACCCAATAATTTCAGAATGTGAAAAGTGTTATGAGGGATATGTATCAGGTGACAGGGTGAAAAAAAAATGGCAGAGGGTGGTATGGAGGGAATGAGGGACCCATAAAAACCTCTCTGCAGAGGTAACATTTGGGCAGAGACCTGTATGATGAGAAGTGGACAGAACATTCCAGGCAGAGGGCCCAGGGAGTGAAGAAGATATGAGGTGGTGACATGTCTGGGTATGGTATGGTTGAAGAGAAAGAAGTACTAGTAGTCTAGCATGGGGGACTAAAAGGTAAGGGAGACACAGGACAATAGGCAGTTGGAAAGGCAGTCAGGGTACCTTATGGACCATAGTTAAGAATCTGGATTTTAGGATTTTATCCCAATTTTGTCTAAAAGCCATGAAGGGTGATGGTGGAGAGGGTAATATTGATGGGTCCTGAAACAAAGGAATGACATAATCTGATTTAAAGGTATCAGATTATGAGAGAGATAGAGAGAGACACTAGAGATGGGCAAGAGTGCAAACAAAAGAATCAATTAGGAGGCTGTTGCAGAAGTCCAGTGAGAGATGATGGCTTGGACTAGGGAGGTGACCATGGAAATAAAGGATATGGAGAATTGTGAATTAAATATGGACCAAGAAAAATAAATAGGGGGAAGAAGAATCAAGGATAACTCCTAGACTTTTGGCTTGAACAACTAGGTGGGACAATGGTAAATAAAAAGTAAAAGAATGTTTCTCAGACTGCTATATGTAATAGTAAAAGACTAAAACAACCTAAATAATCTAGATGCTTCATGATAGGGGACTGGTTACATAAATGGACTAGTAAATGTAAACAATCATTATAAATGCTATAAATGAGTACTTCATAACGCAATGAAATGGTTATGATAAACAAGGCAAAAACACATTACATCATAAAACATTGATAACACTGGCCTAAAAAAAACCCCAAAAAACCCAAAAAAACAAATCAGTATACCAATTTTGTAAAGAGTTTTCTAAAAAACCAACCCACATATAGATAAAATAAGTATGAATCTAGTCCAAAATGTTACTCCTTCTTATTTTCCAAATTTTCTAAAATGAATTTGTATTTCTTTTATAGTTTTTTTTAGCTGTATTTTTAAATGGTACTGTTCCCTAAAAGAATATAGTCTAAATTGGCACTTTAATCTTTTCTCCCCAAGCACCTTGCTGCATAGGGATGCTTTCAGAGGCTCTTTTCCTAATATATAAAAAGCCAGGGGCTGTCACAACGTAAAAGACCAAATGGACAACCGAACAGCAGGCTGTGTGGGGTGACCAGGCCGGCAGGGGGGCTGTTGGGGGTGACCAGGCTGGGGGGGGGGGCAGTAAGGGGAGGGAGGGAGGCCGGCGGGGGGGGGGGGAGGGAGAGACAGTTGGGGGCGATCAGGCAGACAGGCAGGTGAGTAGTTAGGAGCCAGCAGTCCCAACTGCCAGTTTAGGCTTGATCCCTGGACATCCCCCAAGGAGTCCCAGATTGAAGAGGGTACAGGCTGGGCTGGGCTGAGGAGACCGCCCCCCCCAATGAACAAATTTCATGCAATGGGCCTCTAGTCTCTAATAAAGAATCTGGGTGAATAAGCCCAACCGTGTTGCCATAGAGCAACCCTGGGCAAATTGGCTGATGAAAGTTTTATGTACATCTAGATCCCTAGATCCCTACTGCAGCAATCACACAGCATCTCCAAAGGGTTCTGGGAAGAGGCCTGGCTTCCCTTCAGTGTGGAAAGGCACATTTTCTAACACCCAATAAATCAGACTATACCCTTTAGGAATCAGCTGTAAGGAGAGTTCATCTATCTGATATACAGCAACATCCAAGTGTTTATGGAGAAAATTAGAGGGGGGAGGGAGATGGGGAGATGGAGAGGAAGATATTACTGGACAGCATAACAGAACCTGCTCTGGGGAGCAGAAAGGCAGCTGGAATCTACAAAGAAGCTGCTAGAATATAGCATAGAAATAGCATATATGTGATTTCTATAGTTACCCCCATTTTTAATGAGGATACTAAAAAGGAAATGAGGGTAATAGTGTAGACATGTTTTATCTAGATAATTTAGAGAGCAAGACAAAAATAAAGGGATTCTTAACTGCCTGAAAGGCCAACTATATACAAAGAATTGTTCAATCAAGAGAATGATTTCTAGTAGCCAGCTAAAAGGTTCTATTCTATGCCTTGTCTTAGATAATTTTCTAAATATCAGATTGAATAAAGGAGAAAAGATACTTATTTAAGAGAGAGAGAGAGGCCATTATAATATTAGGAGTAATGCCTGCAACAATCCTGACAGGAAAGAACATTAGACTGAAACTAAGAAGTATGTACTAGGTGACTGTCAAAACCACAAAGAGAGCCAAACAACAAATGCACCTACACAGATAGACAAGAATGGAGTGGAGGGGCCTGAAGAGCAGCACCTCTGGAGGGAAAGCCCTGGGCTGCCTGTGAGCTTGGTGAAATTACACACTGAGGTCACTACCCAAAAAGCTAAAACCAACCTGAGATACACTGGTCGAGCTTGCTTCTGGAAGGATGGAAGCCTTGGCTGCTCTACTCCATCTGCCTCTCCTCTGGCACAAGCATTCAATAAGGGCTGGTGGAGTGGTCAGCATTCAGAGAAGAGGCAGGATGAATAGAGCCTCTGAAAGGCCTGAGGAAATATCTAGATAAGGGCCGTCTAATTAGAAATACAATGTGAGTTACATAAAACTTTTAAAAATTTCCAGTAGCCACATTTTTAAAAGGTGAAGATTAGCAAAAATATGTTTTATTTATTCCCAAGATACTACATTTCACATGTAATCAGTATAAAAAGTTAATGCAAGTTTTACATTATTTTTCCTTACCACATCTTCAGTATCTAAAGGGAAGGACTCCTTCTGTAGTGGAAAACTCTTAAGAAAACATAAGTGATAATTCAGGGATGTTCTACAGAAGGGATTTATACACCTGAGTGAGAATCATAGATTCTGTGAGGAAAAGAATCACTCACTGAGGTGTAAAGAGATGGACCCAATTCCCTGAAAAGGAGAGAAAACCTGGCTTCCAAATGGGAGAACCTAGAGGGAAAGGGAAACAATGTGAGGAGTACCAGGTAAGAGTATTAAGTCACTGGAAAATGGCCACAAACAGGATCTAATAAAGCTGCAAGAAACAAACCTGCCCTGCCTTTCCTCTTTCATGAAGTATTTATGGCTGCATAGCAAGCTACCTGAAAACCAGGCACTTACAATCAAGATTGGGAGGTACTGTATAATAATGTTTGGTCTTAGCCTGGATTCCTGGGAGAAAACTTCTAAATCTTTGAGATTTCATAGTCATAGGAGGGTCCTTGGTATTCATCATTGGCCCTGATAGTTTATGCTGATGAGGTAACTCCTGGTGGGGGCCCTAGATATGTAATGCTAATGGCTGACTGAGGATTGAGGCAGACCACCATGACAACCAAGTGATTAGAGGATTGGGACATTCAGGAGAGCCCAAGCTTTAGGGAAGCAAGGGAAACTGGAGATTGAGTTCAATTAAATCACAGTTCTATCAATCATGCCTACATAATGAAACCCTAATAAAAATTCTGGACACTGAAACTCAGTGGAGCTTCCTCGTTGGCAAGCCATCAATGTGTCAGGAAGGTGAAGTGCTCTGATTCCATGGAGAAAACTGTCTTTGATTTTTGAGACTGTTAAAGAGAAAGCCACAGGATCAAAATGGCAGCACTAATACTAAAAGACCATGATATCAAACCCAGACTTTAAATACAGTTTCAACCTCTTCCAGAAACATAATCTTAATCAACCAGTCTGTGTTTTCTGGTCAACATCAATGAGGTAATCAGTCACATGGGTCCTTCTCCATAATGCCCCAGCCCCTTGCACAGAAAGAAGTGTACTGGAAGCCGATCATTGTAGAAAGCTGTGGACAGGGAATTTGGAGGGCTGGTCAACCTTAATTGAAGCCCCCACCTGTTAGTCCTAAAATCAATTATTGGCTTCTATTGGAGTTTCCTGGGTGTATCCCGTAATTTTAATAAAAGGGATGGTGAAGCCAGAGTGGGTAGTAGTTCTCCCACTAGAGTTGGACTACAGCCTGGCCCCCCATTTCCCAAATTAATATTTTTCAAAGTCTCTTTCATTTGTGTGCGGTCTTCTCCAGAACCCGAACCCTGAACCGGAACCCTGGATCACGCGGGACGTGAAAGGGGTTTCCACATTTGGCGCCTGACCGCGGGACGTCTGGAAGAGAAGACATTTTTCGCTTAAGAGCGAAGGAAGGAAAAAATTACACCAAGAAAAGGTATGGAAAATTCACCGAGAAAAAGGTGAGGGAGGTTCACCGCACAGAAAGCCCACGGACTAACTGCAGAGTCGTGATCTGTAAGTAGGGTGGGAATGTCTTTTTCAGCCAGGCTAATGGGGAAGAATTAGATTATAAAATAATGTGGTTTCTTGTTCAAATTAAAATCTTATTTGGTATTTGGAATTTAAAAACTGTAATAAGTGAAACCCTACTGATGAAACCGTCTCTGGTGCAGAGAAATTCAAAGGTGGCAGGAGAGGGCAAGGCTATCTGCTCTCCCGCAATGAGATTGCTTAAGGTATTGTTTAAAAATTATAAAAGAACTAGCAGGGAAATGCAAATTTTGGCCAAACTGGGTGTTAGTTATTGCTTCAGAAAGCGAAAAAGAAGGAAAAAATTTAAGATCTGTCTTTATCTATTAAAGCATGAAAAGAAATTCAGCTAGATCTGTTGCTGAAACTTTCCCTGAAGTAAGCAGGATGTTGTTATTAATCTAGGGACTGATAAATGTTTGACTTGCCAGTTTTAAAAGTACAAAGTGCAAATTTAACTGGGAGAAATTATATAATTGTGGTAATAAAAATCATGTATGGATATATATATATATATGATCATTTTTTTTCCATGTTAAAATTTCAAGGCTTTAACAGAGATGATTCTTGGAAAGCTCCAAGGGCCCGGAGTAATACAGGAAATTTGTTCTCTCTTCTTAAAGAAAATACTTTTGAAATTTCACTGATCTAATATACTTAAAATTGCATGGAAAGCTTTATCAACTAAAAATTAATAACTATATTTTACTTTTAGATGTTATAAAGGTTTTGGCCTCTAAGGAGGGCAAAATATTTCTTAAAATCCCAACTTGAAAAACAAAAAGGGGGGATGATGGAGAAATCACCTGTGGGTAGGCTGCACCAAGTCTTAAATTACTTTAAGTTTCTTCACTTGTCATGCTGATGGAAAGACACCTATGGAGCTACAATGGTGTCACAATAAAACAAAAGAAAATGGTCTAGTTAAATGGAAAGATCCTGAATCTGGTTTATGGAAGGGACCTGATCCATTATTAACCTTTGGCAGAGGATATGCTTGTATATTTCCAGAGAATTTTTCTAAATCCGTGTGGATTCCTGCTAGAAATATTAAATTGCAACAGGGATCCAAGAGAGAAACTAGCCAGACTAATGAGGACTTTGTACCTGGAGTCACACCATGTAGCTGCAGACAACCAACTACCTCAGCCATAGAGAGCAGTGACTCTAAGCAATCCACTGAAGATGAGGAGCAGGAGGAGGATGAGCCAGATAACAAACAGCCCAGAGACCCCTTGAGGCATGGTAAAGAAGACGGTACAGATGCCTGAGAACGTCTTTTTCTGCCATGCTAATAGTGATCAGCTATACGGTAATATTACCTGGGGAAAATGGGGAAAAAAGGGGAAGTGTTTTTGACTTATGTTCCTGATCCTTCATGGGTAAGAACCCTTATGTGGGCTGATCCCTATCTAATGTAGTCATCAACAATAACAAAACACCTTGGCTCATCCAGGAGGAACATGGGTGGAGCAAGGAAGTATAATTATACAGGTGTCGCCACCCAGTTTTTCCTTTTATATGACATAAAATCAAATCACTGCTTCTTTGTGTGTAAAATTAAAGAGAGGTTTCTGGCTTGTGTGGATACCAAAAGAAGTAGGGGATTATCACTACTTGCTTCTGGGAAAGGTGCAGAAAATGTAACTAGACCTTGTATATACAAAAAGAATTTGACAGTCAGTTTGAAATTGAATTGCCATGGTTTAGAACAAAGAATATCCTTACATAATATTATTCTACAATGTCATAAAAATTTTTTTGATATTTTTAAACAGCATGTTGTACAATTATCCTAAACAAATTTACAAACTTATAAATTCTTTGAATGACTGGCAGTAATATAAAAAGGACATGAAAGGATTTAATCCCTTCCACTATGTGGAAGGCCCCTTGAGAAGGCACGAACATTCTATATTGGCCCCTCTTGCCTTTTTGCCAAGAGGGACCCCTTTCTTACAATCCAAATGTGCCCACAGCTGTTGCCTGACTTTTCTGTTCATGCTGAGGTTGAAACCTCATAGTGGCTGGTAGCATGGATTTGTCTTTTGCCCAATGGTAAGAGCTGGCCCCTCTCTGGAGAAGAAACCTGGGTTTCCCAAGATCTGTGATCAGTGCTGGGGACCCACCGGCAGCCGAGGTGGGATCCTGAGGTAGGTGCTGAGCGTGGAGGCCACGAGGGCATAGACTACCAAGGAGACAGAACTGAACCTCACATTACCCTGTCTGGCCCCGGAGGATGGCTGGTTAGCCAGAGACGGGTAAGATTCCTTGAGGAAGGAACAACCTAAGACAGGCACAGTCGCAGATGGGCCATCAGGAAAGAACTTGGGGGTCAACAGAGGTGGGGCATAGACCCTCACCCCCCAAATCTTGCAAGGGCCTGAATCCTCGCCCCTTCTGAGGGAGGTCTCCTGCCCCATGGCTGCTTCGCTTCCCACGCCCAGCTCAGATTGGGACCTAGGTAACAGACAGAGATTTGGCCAAGCTCAGATTGGGAGCCAGGTAATAGACAGAGACCTGACGGCCAGCAGCTGCCCTATATTTAAATCCAGCTTAGCACCAGGAGTGCTCAGAGCCTATTCAAGAATGCAAATAATCCTTTCTACTAATATTTACAGGACAAACTAAGATTGTTATTAGAGTATTAAATTTGACAGTAAAATAGTAATCAAGTTTTCAGATTAATTTAATTGGCTAATTGAAATAAGTAAATATTTAGGAAGTTTTAACTGTACTGGACAGAAAGTTGTTCCTAAAGTATTAACAGTAAAATTTTTTGGTAGTTCATCTCATGGTAAAAATTGCTTAACATGCAATGAACCTAAAGCATTCATATTTTTGTGCAAAAAATTAAAATTTAAAGTTATCAAGACTGCATTATAAAAATTTTCCAAAAGCCTCCTAATAATTAAATTAAAAAAGGGCGGGGGGGGATAGTGGAGTAATATTATGTAAGGAAAAATATCCTGAAAGTAAATTACATCTAGAAATTTTTTACTTTGAAAACTAATTTTCATTTGTAATGATAACAGCAAGACACCCATGAAAAATACACATGGTGTCAAAATAGGTCAAGGAAAAATCGTTTAGGCAAGGACGGAAAGAATTCCAAGTCAAATTTGCGGAAAAGATTCTTTTATTAACCTTTGGTCGAGAATATGTTTGTGTATTTTCAGAAAACAACTCCAAGACCATATGGATTAAAAGCAGTCCAGAGATGGAATACGCTGATGATGCCTTGCCATACTAACAGCAGCTGTATGTCGCTGCAGATTGCCCAGGACCAAGCCAGAGAGGGTTGGACCTGCATTGCTACCATTTGTCCACCATCTAGATATTATTACTGATATGCATGGAGAACTGTTTTTGATATTGAAACTGGGACTTAGAACTGCTGGACATTGAAATTGGGACTCAAAACATTTTTTGTTCTTATGTTTATTTCTAGCCTGTAGATGTAAGATTTTTCAAAGGAAAGAAACAGGGGAGATGCTGGAAGCCGATCATTGTAGAAAGCTGTGGACAGGGAATTTGGAGGGCTGGTCAACCTTAATTGAAGCCCCCACCTGTCAGTCCTAAAATCAATGATTGGCTTCTATTGGAGTTTCCTGGGTGTACCCTGTAATTTTAATAAAAGGGATGGTGAAGCCAGAGTGGGTAGTAGTTCTCCCACTAGAGTTGGACTACCGCCTGGCCCCCCATTTCCCAAATTAATATTTTTCAAAGTCTCTTTCATTTGTGTGCAGCCTTCTCCAGAACCCAAACCCTGAACCGGAACCCTGGATCACGCGGGACGTGAAAGGGGTTTCCACAGAAGTGGCAATCTGTTTTTGGGTTCTCTTTCACCCAGAAATAATCCTTTCTTTTCCTTTGCTAATAGTCGCTTGTCCCACTCTCCCTTCTATAAAACCTTCCATTTTGTACAAACCTTAGAGTACCCTTCTAGTTGCTAGATGGGATGCTTCCTGACTCATGAATCTCTTAATAAAGCCATTAGATTTTCAAATCTACTTGGTTGAATTTTGTGTGTTTTCTTAACAAGGCCTTTTCACACTTCACCCTATGTGTCTCTTCATTTGGCTGGTCCCGATTTATATCATAATAAAACATAATCATAAGTAGTATAGCACTATTCTGAATTCTATGAGTTGTTCTAGCAAATTACTGAAACTGAAATAGGCCACGGGAAACCTCCAAATTTGTAGCTAGTTAGAAGTGCAGGTGGGCTGGGGACCCCCTAATTTGCAACTGTGGCAACTCCAGGTGGTAAGCAATAGAACTGTACTGTAGTATTTTAGGAAAACAAACATCTGACAGAATTCTCAGTGGCTACAGAATCTTTCCTTTCCTGCCAGAGGCCTATCACCACCAGTCCTACCCAACTTTCACATAGCACTCTTACTTCTAAACCCCCAGGAAAAATGGCAAATCTCCCATCAAATCGAGGGAACTAATGAAAAGAAAGGAAGAAGCCAAGAAGTTATCAAAACAATAACAATGAAGTATTTTACCTTTGCTTAAAACAAGTTTGGGCGTTTTATTATAAAAGTAGCGTGGGGAGGAGAAGCCTTGTCACTGAAGAATAAAGTTCTGCCTTGAGTCAGGAAATTGAGGCTTCTACAATACTTTAAACGCTCATTTTCTTTTCACGTACATATGCAATTATATATCCTAGTATCTCTATCACCATAGATGTAATTAACTGTTTGCAGAATGGTACCACAAAGCCTTTGGTTATGACTCAAGTAATGAAAAGCCATTTAATACATATATCTGTGTGGGGGACAAGGAGGTGGAGGGCACAGAGAGGGGAGAGAGGTGAGAAAGGGGTCAGAACAGAGTTGTGAAAGGGAACACCTAACTCTAAACTCCAAGGCGCCCTTGGAAACTGATGTTCAGAATGAAATGAAAAGTACAAGTAAGCATGGACAAAAATCCTGGAAGCACGGTCTCCAAGGCCACCAGGTCCACCTAAAGCTCACCCTGGGAATAAGGCTGTCCACTAAGCCAATAAGCTCAAGTGGCATAGCCCTCATTGTTGGATGGATACAAGCCAGATAACCTTAAGATAAGTTATTTAACTCTAAGCTCAAGTTTCCTCACTTGAGAAATGTTGTGGAAAGTACATTGCAGTTGCATATGGTACATAGTAGGGTGCTCAGCGAGTGCCAGCTCTGAGACTGAGGATGACAAGGCAGGCCCAAAGGGCCCTCAAACTGCAGTACAGATAAGGGCTTCCCGCTGAGGTTCAGCTAACACACAGAGCCCTATTCATGCCATTACTGGTACCTGTTACCCAAGGCCTTGGGCTGGTTGTGTCCTTGCTCCCTACTTCACATGCATACTTTCTAATATGTAGGCCAGTTACAGAGGTTGGCTTTCTGAAGACAATCTTTATACATTTGGACGTTATACCTCAAGCTGTCATGTAACTATTGTGAACAAGATTATGCTTAATGGAGACAGAAAATGAAAGTCTTCCCATTTTAATTCCAAATGCCAGAATCACTACCTTAAATAGCAGACTGACCTATGTATTATGTACATAATTAATTCATAATGTTCAAAGAAAACTAGATGTAAAATTAGCAATACATTTAATGTGATTACTGATGTTTTCCTTGGAACATTTTTATGGTATTAACCTGGCCTCATGTCACTATAAATCCAAATGTACAAGAGATAGATTTTACATAAAAGCCCCATTTTCTGTTCTTACATAACAACTAACTTACCAAATGGTCTATGAAATATCTTTTCCAAATAATAGATATTTAAATTAAGGTTAAAAAAACAAATAACTTGGATATATGCTTACTATGTGTCAAATTTTTGAAAGAAAGTAATAATGACTAAATTAAACAATAACATTGTTTCAGTTAGCAAAAGGTAAGAGCAACCCTAACTTAACCTGGAAACTAAAGAGCAATTCACTCCTCTTTCTTATCACTCTACAAACCAATCACTTACATACATATTTCTACTATTCAAACATATCTAATTAGCAGCATTGTTAAGGATCAGTGTCTTCAATTTTCAAACAAGATGACTGGCTGAGTCTATGTCTCAGATAAAGTGTTAGGCACCTGACATATATCTTCTCTTTTAGACCTTAAAATAATTCCAAGATAGGTATTATTAGCATCCTCATTTTACAGACAAGAAATTAGAATCTAGGGTGGGGTAGTGGGTAGGGTGGTTATTTGCCAGGATGCAAGCCCAGACAGTGTGACTCTTGAGCTCTGACTTCTAGCCACTACTCCCTTCTATTGTGTCTTGTGAGTTTAGTCATGTCATAATCTACCTTTATTAGCATATTAAATAGAAATGTTAAGTTTCCAGGATAGGGATTATCTATATTTAATCATGTACATAATCAATGTAACTGACCAAAATGGTAGCTGTAGATAGATGTTAAGTAGTAATGATCTTATACATATTGTATATTAGGTGAGCCCCTAAAATTTTTAGCTGATTAAATAATGTGACTAAAAAAAAAAAAAAAGCACCACATTCCATCAAATTACTTACAATTAATAAAACTGCTAATAGACTTACCTCAATCAATTTGTTGGCATGTTCACGGAAAACTTGGGCATACTCTTTAACTTCTTTCTCATTTCCATTCTTTGCAGCTTCAATCAACACTAAAAGTGGAACGTTGGTTTCCAGGAATGAATCTGATACATGGTCCATGACAGCTTTGCGAAGCTAATAATTAAATTGTAAAAATTTGATTTTATTTTTAACAAGAAGTTATATTGCTTATTTCTCTTGTACTTTTAAATCTAATTGAAGCTTATGATAGCTTCCCTGCACTTATATGAAGACCCTCCCCACCCCCCAATGTGATCCATTTAGTTATATAATCTCTAACATAGGAAACATGATTGTGGAGATAAAGGTTTACACCAAGCATGTCAAACTCACGGCCCATGGACCGCATGCATCCCACAATTAATATTTTTTTCGGACCAGCCAATATATTTAAGAAACATTTTAATAAAAATTTCATAACTTAATTTTTACAATATCCTGTTACACATAATTATTAATAACAAACTACAACTTTTGATAATGACTGATTGCTATAATTGTGTTGCTTTCATTTCCCTTACGCACAGGTGCACCGTTTCTCTCCACCGTTTCTCTAATACTAGCAGTGAATATTTTAGCAACCGATTGCCACATCATTAGTCTTGGACTGACTTGTTTAGTATGTGCAACAGGAAATATTTTACTTTCAGAGAACAAGAAAAATAGGTTTATTTGCATTACGCTTATTAATTTGTGCAGTTATTCAGCATCTGGTAAGTTAATGTTCAAGAAAAAATTAATTTTTATTAAAATGTTCATTATTTTTGCTAACGATTACTCATTTATTTCAGCCCTTTGTATTCAGCATGTCTCTGTCAAAATAAACCTACATTTCTATGAAAATGAAGCGTTTGTTTTTTTTGTGGCCCACATAAACTTAAATCTTGTTTATTTGGCCCGTGTTAGCCTTTGAGTTTGACACGCTTGGTTTACACTACAGTTACAACATTCCAGCAATAGAATCTGTTTTCAACATTATATTTTTTTCTCTTGGTAATTACAAAGCTTGTATCTTAAAGGAATAATACAAAACTAAACAAGGAGCAGCTCTGAGTTAAGTTGGCACATAGTCTTAGAATATAGGTATTAGCCTAAATGGCTAAATAAAAATGAGAGGGAAAATGTACTTCCTGGTTTATCTGAACAGGATTAGCTTACTGAACCTTAAAACTGAAAGGTAATCTACCCAGGCCAGGTAGTTCAGTCATCCCATACACTGAAAAGTCGAGGGTTCCATGCCCAGTCAGGGCACATACCTAGGTTGTAGGTTCAAGCCCCAGTTGGGGTGCATACGGGAGGCAACCAATCAATGTTTCTCTTTCACATCGATGTATCTTCCTTCCTCTCTCTCTCAAGTCAGTAAAAACATACCCTCAAGTGAGGAAATAAAAAAACTAATAAGTAAAATAAAATAAAATAAACTGAAAGGCCATCTTATAACCATTTCTGATACTTAGTCAAAAAGGAAATAAAGATACAGCCCATCTCTAATTTTGTATTGTATCAAACATGACAATAAAATGTCTCACCACTCTTTAAGTTTAGATACATTGTTTTATAAATTGAACTTCGGAGATTAAAAATGGTGGTAGAGCCCTAGCCTGTTTGGCTCAGTGGCTAGGGCGTCGACCTGTGGACTGAAGGGTCCCAGGTTTGATTCTGGTCAAGGGCATATATGCCTGGGTTACAGGCTCGGTCCCCAGTAGGGAGCATGCAGGAGCCAGCCAATAAATGATTCTCTCTCATCACTGATGTTTCTCTCTCTCTCCTCCTCCTCTCCCTTCCTCTCTGAAATCAATAAAAATATATTTAAAAAAATAATAATGATAATGATAATAAAAAATGGCAGCAGAGTAAGTGGGTGCTGCACAGACATGATCCCAGGAACAAACTAGTATTACAATTAAAATGCAGAAAAACTTCCTGAATAATCAACAGAAAACTTGCAGTAGAGAACCCTGATACCTGAGGACCAAAAGTAAAAACCACATACAGACTGGTAGGAGGGGTGGAGGCACCAAAGGGCTGGCTGGGCACCCATAGACAGGAACTGAAGTCCTGGAGAGATATCTCAGCTATGGGGGGCAAGGGGGGGTGCCACTGAGAACTCTGGGATATAATCCCCAAGCTGGACCCCCCTGCAGAAAGCACCAATACTGAGGAAGATACCCATATAACATCTGGCTGTGAAAAGCAGTGGGGTGCTGTTAGAGAGTAACAGCTAAAAATTCAGGCACCCTCTAAAAGGGCCAATGCACAAAATTCCCTGTAGAGCCACCCACTTTGTGCTCTGGCAGAGGGAGGGTAAAGTGAACTGGAGCTATGAGCACAGAGGCCAGGACTGGGGACATAGGAAATAGAGCTCAGAAGGCAGACACCCCAAGTTTCCTGGAAGTGGACATTTTTCCCACATAGACATTTGTCTTGCCTGGGGGGAAAAACAGCTGACACACCCTATTGGAAAACACCTTACCCTGAGGCCACTTAAGAGATTAAAAGTAACAATTATCCTCAAGGCAGGAGCAACTGTCCCACACTGTTGAAAAAAAACCTCTCACCATACCTGAAGACAATTGCGGGGGGGGGGGGGGGCATGCAATTCAAGTCAGAATGCTATTGGTCTATAGGGAGAGGAGGTCTCTGGAGGCTTGAGTCTTTGCCTGATCTAATTAGTCAGAAATAGCCTTTAACACTGTCCTGCACTAGAGATTGAGAGGGGTAGAGCAGTGGTCGGCAAACCGAGGCTCGCGAGCTGTGGTTTGCCACTCTGTTGACTAATGAGTTTGCTGACCACTGGTGTAGAGGATTTACCTAAAACATTGTCACAAACCCAAACAGTCAAAATGAGGAAACAAAGAAACAACCCCAAATGAAAGAACTAGAGAATTTTCCAGAAGAGATAAATGAAGCAGAGATAAAAAGCTTATCTGAAACAGAGTTCAGAGTAATGATGGTAAAGATGCTCAACAGCATGAAAAAAGATATAGTAACCATGAAAAAAGAACAGTCTGAGATAAAGAATGACATAACACATTGGAAGGAATACACAGCAGATTAAGGGAAGCTGAGGATTGAATCACTGAATTAGAAGACAGAGTTGAAAATACCACTCAATCAGAAAACCAAAAAGAAAAATACCAATTAAAAAACAGGAAGACAGAGAGGAATCCAAGATGGTGGCGTAGGTAAACACCTAAACTGCTGCCTCGCACAACAATTTCAAAACTGCAACTAAAAGACAAAACGTCTATCACCCAGAACCACCAGAAAGCTGGCTGAGTGGAAGTTCTACAACTAGAAGGAAAGAGAAAAGAGCATTGAGACGTGCACACGCGCTGAAAAGCTGAGGTACGGAGGCGTGGGATCTCGGCTGGCGGCAGGCGTTGCTTTTTTCAACCCAAAGGGGAGACAAGCCCCGGATTACTCTGAAATACATTTTCTAGGGAGACGCGGGGGACCCAAACTCCTACGGCGAGAAGCTGGATTGTCTGCCACCGGGTCGGAAAGTGAGGGGGGCCTGCTTGCAGAGCTGCGCGCAAGAATAATTGTTTACTGCGCTGGCGCACGGGACGCAGTAGGAGACACAGAGCCAGCTAACTAGCAGCCATCGCTGTTTGCCACGCCCTAGCCTAGTGACGCCCTGAGACCCCGCCCCACAGAACCTACAAACCCACCCAAGCTCCAAGCAGCAGTTTTAGCATAAGAAAGGCCTGCCCTATCGCAGCTTAACCTAACAAACTTGCAGCCCGGATCAGACAGCTCCAAAACCTCCAAACCCCAAGCAAAGAGGAGAAAACTGTAACTCTCGCTGTAGCTCCTGCTGGGTTGACTCAAACAATAGCTGACCTGCACCCCACTGGAGATCCAGAAGCAGTATACCTAGTGGTCAGTGTGAGAAACCAGATTTCAACTCCTCACATCCATAAATGACACATTCAAGAGGCAGACTCAGCGAGCACCAAAGCCCCACTGAAACAAGTCCTGCACCATAAGCTTGTCTCCAGCATAGCAGTTCTTATAGACACAGGGAGTCCTCCAGCCGATTGGCATGGAGGTTAATTCCTCCCAGCGTACCAACAGCAATTAAGGCTTAACTACACCAAGACTTTGCACTCAGCCCACAAACGGGTGTACCAAGAGCATCCACATCAGGTGATTGGGGAGGCTGAGCTACTGCCCCCTATAGGTCACCTACCACACAAAGCCACTCCATCAACACAGGGAAGCAGCCAAAATGCGGAGACAAAGAAACATGTCATGAATGAAAGAAACGGAGGAAAGCAAACTACTGGATGACACAGAGTTCAGAACCACATTTATAAGGTTACTCAAGAATCTTCTAAAAACCGCCGAGAAACTTGATGACACTTCTGAGGAGCTTAGTGAGACCTTCAAGGACCTTAATGAGAATGCCAAAAAAATGGAAAAGGACCAGTCAGAAATGAAACATACACTGTCTAAAATAAAGAATATACAGAAACTCAACTATAGATCAACGTACCCCAAGAATCAAACCAAAGATCTGAAATATGAGGAAACGAAAAACACCCAACCAGAAAAACAAAAAGAAAAAAGAATCCAAAAATATGAAGATAGTGTAAGGAGCCTCTGGGACAATTTCAAGCTTACCAACATCCAAATTTTTGGGGTGCCAGAAGAAGAGAGAGAGCAAAATACTGAAAACCTATTAGAAGAAATAATGACAGAAAACTTTCCCTACCTGGTGAAAGAAAGAGACTTACAAGTCCAGGAAGCGCACAGAACCCCAAACAAAAGGAATCCAAAGAGGACCACACCAAGACACATCATAATTAAAATGCCAAGGGCAAAAGATAAAGAGAATCTTGAAAGCAGCAAGAGAAAAACGGTTAGTTACCTACAAGGGAGTACCCATACGACTGTCAGCTGATTTCTCAGCAGAAACTATGCAGGCCAGAAGGGAGTGGCAAGAAATATTCAAAGTGATGAACAGCAAGAACCTACAACCAAGATTACTCTACTCAGCAAAGCTATCATTCAGAGTTGAAGGTCAGATAAAGAGCTTCACAGACAAGAAAAAGCTAAAGGAGTTCATCGCCACCAAACCAGGATTACATGAAATGCTGAAGGGTATTCTTTAAAAAGAGGAAGAAGAAGAAAAAGGTAAAGATAAAAATTATGAACAACAAAATGACATCAAATACATACCTACCAACAAGTGAATCTAAAAATCAAGTAAATAAAAAATCTGAAGAACAGAATGGACTGGTGAATATAATAGAATCAGGGACATAGAAAGGGAGTGGACTAACAATTCTCAGGGGGAAGCGGGTGTGAGTGGTGCGGGAAGAGATTGGACAAAAATCTTACTCCTATGGATGAAGACAGTGGCAGGGGTAAGGGCATGAGGTAGGGTGGGGTGGGGAATCAGGTGGAGGGGAGCTATAGGAGGAAAACAAAAAGAGGAACACCTGTAATCTGAACAATAAAGATTTATTAAAAAAAAACAACAACAGGAAGACAGCTTAAGGGAGCTGTGGGACAATGTGAAACGTAACAATATTAGAACAGCAGATGTGCCAGAGAGGCAGAAAGGAATAGAAAAGGTGTTTGACGATATAATGGCAGAAAACTTCCTTAACCTGGTAAAGAAAAAAGTCACACAAGTTCAGGAGGCACAGAAAACCCCAAACAAGAACAACCCAAAGAGGCCTACATCCAGTCACATAATAATTAAAATGCCAAAAATTAAAGACAAAGAGAGAATCTTAAAGGCATCAAGAAAAAAGAAAACTGTTACCTACAAAGGAGTTCCCATAAGGCTGACACCTGGTTTCTCATCAGTAACTCTACAGGCCAGAAGGGAATGGCATGAAGTACTCAAGGTAATGGAAAGCAAGGATCTGAGACCAAGATCACTATATCCAGCAAGGCTATCATTCAAAATAGATAGTCAAATAAAGAACTTCCCAGTCAAAAAAAGGCTAAAGGAGTACATCACCAGCAAGCCAGGATTACAAGAAATGCTAAAGGGATTGCTGTAATGAGAAGAAGAAACAGAGAGAAACCTAGCCATACATAATTAAAATGGCAATAAATAAGTACCTATCAATAATAACCCTAAATGTAAGTGGACTAAATGCTCCAATCAAAAGGCGTAGGTAGGGTAGCTGAATGGATAAAAAACATGACCCAAATATATGCTATCTACAAGAGACCCACCACAAAACAAAAGACATACATAGGTTGAGAGTGAAGAGATGGGAAAAAATTTTCTATGCAAATGGAAAGAATAAAAAGCTGGAGTAGCAATATTCATATCCAACAAAATAGACTTTAAAATGAAGGCCATCACAAGAGACAACAAAGGTCAATACATAATATTAAAGGGATTGATTCAACAAGAGGATATAAAGCCTGGAAAACATATATGCACCTAAATATATAAAAAAAACTTCTAGAGGACTTTAATGGAAAGATCGACACCAGCACAGTCATAGTAGGGGAAACACCCCTCTGACTTCACTGGATAGATCTTCCAGACAAAAACTTAACAAGGAAACAGAGACTCTAAAGAACACACTGGATCAGATGGATTTAATTTACATTTATAGAACACCAGAGGCCCGGTGCATGAAAATTCATGCAATGGAGGGGGTTCTCTCAGCCTGGCCTGTCCCCTCTCACAGTTTGGGAGCCCTCAGGGGCAGGAGGCAACCCGGCGATCAGGGGAAGGTGATGCCCCATCACACCTCTGCTCTGCCACTGCCGGCAGCACAAGTCTCAGCCGGCCCTGGTTACCTGAGCCTCGGGCGGGCCTGGGCAGTTGGGCAGCCGCCATCTGAGGCTTGCCTGCGCCTCGGGCGTCAGCTGGGCAGCTGCTATCTGAGGCTTGCCTGTGCCTTGGGCCAGCCCTGGGCGGCTGGGGGGCTGAGGGGACTGGGAGACTCCAGAGGCAGGGCTGATGGTACTGGGCACTGCCATCTGTGGCTGTGGGTGCTGCCATCTTTGAGGGTGGGGCAGTCAATTAGCATAATCCCTCTTTATTAGATAGGATTTCACCCCAATGCAACAGAATATACATTCTTCTCAAGTACACATGGATCATTTACAAAGATAGACCACACGTTACAAAACAAGTCTCTACAAGTTCAAGAAGATTGGAATAATATCAAGCATCTTACATAAATTCAACCTTACCATTTTAAAGAGTAAAAGTTAATTTGATTCCAAAATGTTAATGGAATTATTTAAGTTTAAGTAAGAAGTTCTTTTCTCTATACCCACCGTATGTATCCTGGAAATACATCTCCATCAAGGATCTAAAGAAACTGTGAGTATGTAATCAGAATGGGGCAAGTTAGAAAATAACTGCAATTTGTCTTTACTAATATGTGAGTATCACGAGATCCTTCAGGGTATTTTCAGTCCCTAAGTCATTATAAATTGATTTTCTTATTTGTACATCCTTTTCACACTAGAGCTAATTTATGTAGTCCATCCCAGTGGGACCGTATTAGTCCAGGTCCCCGAGACATTTGATTAGCCATTTAGAAGCTTATGAGCAACAAAACAGACAGAAATAGTCAGTTTCCTGTGAAAAGCAATTTTTACCCCTAAATAAAATGTGAGCAGGACCAGCACTTACTGAGATTTTAACAAAAACTACAAAATTGAGAACCTGGGGAAGCAATCGATACTTTCTTTAGCTTACCTGTCTACGCAGGTCCCTGGTCTTCTTGGTCATTTTATCTATTGCAGAGTTGAGTGCATCACTTCTTTCTTTACGTCCAGCCTGGAAAAAAAAGAAAGAAATGCACCTTTTAGTGATTCACAAAAAATTTAATGATAGCCAACAGCTATTTATGTTCAAATTAACATTGAAAAAAACAGTCAACATGTTTTAGCCCAAAGTTAGAAAATACACTGGGGGGAAGTAGGGGGCGGGAACAGAGGGGATCATTTGGCTTTGTTCATACAAACATAATCTTACAACTCTTAGGCTTCACATCATCTGATGATGGGAACTGAGGGAGTTTTATCAAAATAAGAAAAGCCAAGGAACAAGATAAGACTGTCACTTAAAAGTTCCACTTGAAAAATTAAATTTGTATTTTAATTCAAGGTTCAGCATACACAAATTTCATTAACAAACCAGCTCTTCTTGAAATGCAAGCTAGAACAGGTTACATCTGATTTTTATGAACTCTGAGATTTGAAAAATGTCAAAATATTAAAGTTGGCACCCAGCACTAAAACAACGTGAAAAACGAATTTTAAAACTAAGATGTACCATGGTGGGTTCAAAGTTAATGAATATTATGGAACTTGAAAAAGAATGTTTTGTGAGATTATTTCAGCCATATTTTTTCTTAATTCGAGGTTAAGCTTAATGCAGTTATATTGCACAGAATCAAAATATATGGTAATAGAAAGAAAAAGGGCAAAGGCAATTATCCTAGTTAGGGCTAGCCATGTGCTTAGCAATATTTAATAAGACATCTGCGAGGTTAAACTATGAAGTATATCACAAATTTTTCCTTACAAAATGCCCATCCAAAAAATGTGGCTCTTTCTGTAAAACATAGTAATCACAGGAGAGAGACAAACAGGCAAAGGAATTTAACCCAGTGTTCTACCTTTGGGTGCCCTCAAGACATTCTGGTATGGATATGTCATTAGTACATAAACCATAACAGCAGATGACTGATTGGGAATGAGGAGACATGGTTTTGTTTTCTGAGTACATTTTTATGAATGTTTGTTAACTCGCTTTCTCTCATCCCCCATCTGTTAATTGGGAACAACGAATGACACTTGTCCCTCTGCCCCCATTTCTAATGAACTGCTGGAGGAGAAGGAATATTGGGGGATACAGGTTAGCAGAGGACAAAAAGGAGATTTAAAAGTTGAAATATAAGTGATAAACTGATATGGTCACTATCAAATCTAAACAGGGTCACATTCCTTTCCTTTCCCCCCAATATTCCTGTGTTGCTAATAAAATTAAGTAGTCCACTAATATTAATGGGTAAAAAAGTAAGAGTTTCAACAAAACTGATTTGGTGCTCACTTTAGCAACAAATATATTAAAACTGAAACAATACAGAAAAGATTAGCATGGCCTATGCACAAGGATGACACAAATTCATGAAGCATTCCATATTTAAAACAAAACAATAGTGATTCAGGTATGAGAATTTCTACCTGCAGGAATAAACCGTGATTTATTCATAGCCATTAGTAAGAAAAGAATGTGGCAAGTATAATTAATTACTGACAATCTCAAAGGTCAAATACCAGGATCTCAGGGAAAGGTGTCTGAAATGTAATTTAAAAACAAAACAAAAACAAAAAACTGGCAATGTAGCAGGATACAAAATCAACACCTAAAAATCTATGGCTTTTAAATATATATATATATATATATATATATATATATATATATATATATATATATCTTTATTGATTTCAGAGAGGAAGGGAGAGGGAGAGATAGAAACATCAATGATGAGAGTGAATCATTTACTGGTGGCTTCTTGCATCTCCCCCCCCCTTACTGGGGATCAAGTACACAACCCTAGCATGTGCCCTTGACCAGAATTGAACGTGGGACACTTCAGTCTGCAGGCCGATGCTCTATCCACTGAGTCAAGTTGGCTAGGGCTCAATGGTTTTTTTATACACCAACTAGAGGCCCGGTGCACGAATTCATGCATAGATGGGGTCCAGCCGGCCCGCCCGATCAGGCTGGGCAGGTTGGGGGCAGCAGAGAGACACGGGAGGTTGGCCGGCTGGCCCCGCCTTTGATCAGGGTTGAGGTGGCTGATTGGGGACGAGAACAGCTGGGGAGAGGGGCTTCGGGAGGTTGGCAGGCCGGCCCCAATCCAGCCGCGGAGAGGGGCAGCCCCTTAATCGGGCTGGTTGGCTGGCCGCAGTGCACCTCATAGTGACTGGTCATTCCAGCGTTCTGGTTGCTTGGCTTTCATATATATAGATAAAGAATTCTCAGAAAGAGAAACCAAAACAATCCCATTTGCCACTGTGACAAAAATATTAAGATACTTAGGAATAAATTTAACCAAGGAGACAAAAGACTGTACTCAGAAAATTACAGGACATTGAAAAATTGGTAAAAGAAAATATAAATAAGTGAATATACCGTGTTCATAGATTGGTAGAATCAACATTAAAATGTCCATACTACCCAAGGCAATCTAGAGATTCAATGCAATCCCTATTACCATGTGGATTCCAGCAACAGAGAGGAATTGCTCCAGCCATGAAGACAGAAGAGAAACAGTTCAGAGATTGGCACATGCGGACGACGCCTTGCCATACTAGCAGTCAGCAGCTGTACATCTCTGCAGGTTGCCCAGGACCAAACCAGAGAGGGTCAGACCTGCATTACCACCATTTGTCCACCATCCAGAACTGAAATATCATTGCTGACATGTATACATAAGGACTATTTGACATTGAAATTGGGACTCAAAAGAACTGTTGGCCCAGAAAGAAACTCACTACAGACTGATTCATTTGCCTTGCAGCATAACCATTATTGCTTGTCTCATTTTCAGTTCTTATAAGTGTATTTCTAGTATCACATGATCTCACTCATCTAGGGGAAATAATGAACAACATAAACTGATGAACAAAAACAGACCCAGAGACAGGGAGGCATCAATCAAACTGTCAAACCTCAGGGAAGGTAGGGGAGGGTGGGGGTAGGAGGAAGAAATCAACCAAAGGACTTGTATGCATGCATATAAGCCTAACCAGTGGTCACGAACAACAGTGGGGTGGGGGTTGGGAAAGGGTTCGGGAGGGGAATGGGGGGGATGAACACAAATGTGTGATACCTTAATCAATAAAGAAATTTTTAAAAATACCAATGATATCCTATATAATAAAAGGGTAATATGCAAATTGACCCTAAGGGCAGAATAACTGGTCGCTATGACATGCACGGACCACCAGGGGGCAGACGCTTAATGCAGGAGCTGCCCCCTGAGGGTCAGTGCACTCCCACAGGGGGAATTCCACCCAGCCACAAGCCGAGCTGACAGCTGTGAGCGTAGTGGCACTGACAGGAGCCTCTCCTGCTCCTGCCTCCTCGGCAGCACTATGGATGTCCGACTGCAGCTTAGGGGAGTGGGCCTAAGCTGGCAGGTGGACATCCCCCAAGGACTCCTGGGCTGCCAGAGGGATGTCTGACTGCCAGCTTAAGTCTGATACCCCAGGGAGTGGGCCTAAGCCAGTAGGTGGACATCCCCTGAGGGTTCCTGGACTCTGAGAGGGTGTGGGCTGGGCTGAGAGACCCTCCCCCTCTCCAGTGCACAAATTTTTGTGCACTGGTCCTCTAGATTTCATAAAGCTACAACAAATACTCCAAAAATTTATATAGAATCAAAAAAGACCTTGAATAGCTGCAGCAATTTTGAAAAAGAAAAACAGTTGGAGGAATCACAATACCAAATTCAAGTTATACTACAAAGTTATACTACATATATCAATTTCAAGTTATATTACAAAGCCACCATAAGCAAAACAGCCTGGTACTGGCACAAGAACAGACATACAGATCAACGGAACAGAACAGAGAACCCAGAAATCAACCCAAGCCATTACACTCAATTAATATTTGACAAAAGAGGCAAGAGCATACAATGGAGTCAAGGAAGTCTCTTCAAAAAAATGTTGTTGGGATAATTGGACAGATACATGCAAAAAACATTAAACTAGACCACCAACTTACAGCATACACAAAAATAAACTCAAAATGGATAAAAGACTTAAAAGTTGTGAAACTATACAAGTCCAAGAATAAACCATAGGCAGAAAAATCTCAGACATCTCTCACAGCAATATGTTTATAGATACATCTCCTAAGGCATAGGAAACTAAGGAGAATTTTTTAAAATGGGACTGCATCAAAATAAAGAGCTGCTGCACAGTAAAGGAAACCATCAACAAAACAAAAAGAACCTACTGTATGGGAGAACATATTTGGCAATGATACATTTGGTGAAGGGTTAATATCCAAAATATATAAGGAACTAATACAACTTAACAAAAAGAAGACAAATAATCCAATTAAAAAATGGGCAAAGGACCTACAAAAAGGACATACAGATGGCCAAGAGACATATGAAAACATGCTCAAAGTCACTAGTCACCCGAGAGATGCAAATAAAAACAATGAGGCACCATCTCACACCTGTCAGAATGGCTACCATGAACAAGTCAAAATGACAAGTGCTGGTGAGGATGTGGAGAAAAGGGAACACTAGTGCACTGCTGGTGGGAATGCAGACTGGTGCAACCATTAAGGAAAACAGTATGGAGTTTCCTCAAAAAATTAAATATGGATCTGCCATTTTACCCAGTGATTCCATTTCTAGGAATATATCCTTAGAAACATGACGCACCAATCAGAAAGAAGGTATGCAATCCCATGTTCATAGCAGGACAATTTACAATAACTAAGATCTAGAAATAGCCCAAGTGCCCATCAGTAGGTGAGTGTATAAAAAAAGATGTGGTACATTAATACCATGGAATACTATGCAGCAGTAAAAAAGAAGAATCTTTTACCCTTTGGAGGGGCCTGGAGAGTATCATGCTACGTGAAATAAACCAGTCAGAGAAAGACAAGTATCACATGATCACACTCATTATGTGATATCTAAGTAACAGAATAAACTGATGGAGTGGATGCAGAGATATGGAAGCATGGAACAGAGTGCGGAATCTCAGAGGGAAGGGTTAAGTCAACCAAAGACCTTGTATGCATATATGCATAGCCCATGGACACAGACAATAGGATACTGAAGGCCTGGGGAGAGAGGGGGGGAGGGCCAGGGCAGGCTGGAGGGGGTTAATGGGGGGAAAAGTGGGACATATGTCATATTTTCAACAATTGCTGGAAATCGATAATTGTCTCACTAATTAGAAAGGTGTAGACAAGGAACCCTGAAGGCTGGTCAACCTTGAAGCTCTGAAAGGTCAGAGCCAACCACTCCCTATCTAACTGAGATGATGGTAACTGAAGCAACTTCCCCACCAAATAATCATGTAAATCCTTACTGATAAGATAATCTGCCTGTTATTGGAATTACCTGCCTAAGGGTAATGGGTATATCCCAAACCTGAATAAAAGGGATGGCAAGGCCAAAGCAAAGTGTAGTCCTCCACTAGAGGTGGGCTCCCGCCTAGCCCCCAAATATTCCCAAATTAATACTTTTCTAGTCTTTTTTTCATTTGTGTGTGGCCTTCTCCAGAACACGAACCCTGAACCGGAACCCTGAACCACATGGGACGTGAAAGGGGTTCCCACAAACAATAAATTTTTTTTTTAAAATTTTAAAGTGCGGTGGCGGAACCCACCACGTCAATTAAAAAACAACTGACCTCCTAATTAATGTTTTAATTTAAAAAGTCTCAGTATATTCCTTAGGTACTCATGCACTCCAAGAAAATTCCTCTATATAAACCCAGTAAAGTTTGTCATTGTTTCTAGCCATGGTTTGTTTTTTTTTTTGGATATTTGTAATAAATCATTTTTTTTTTAATCTATTATCAGAAACCCAAGGTTGGGTTCAATAACCTCATGAAGGCCCAAGTCCTTGTAACCTCAAATGCCCAGAAATTTCCTCAATTTGGGTAGAAGGATTTCCTCTGTAAATTATATAAAAGCAAATCCTTAAAATTGACTTTTGAGGGAATTACAGTCACACAACAAAATTCACTTTAAGATGCAACACACATCATGAATCTGTTAATTCTTTGTCTAACTACCCTAAAAAATCAATTTGTTTTTCTTGTTACTAAAGGAACTAAGAGGTGTATGCCTCATGAATGAGGAGGGGGCAGATCAGAAGCATTTATTTACTGAAGCTTTTAGGTTATACTAGACAGACCATCTTTTAACTCAAAGCATCCAATCATTTAAAATACAATCAGTATGAGTATATATGCATACACACACTTATGATGAACCTGATGAAAGTAGAAAGCCGGTTGATTTGAAAAATAAAATTTTAGTTCTCTTTTGACATTAGATCTGTTAGGATTTTTTATTTCTAGTTTTAGGTAGGCCAAAGTAAAGTTGTTCAATGAATCTTTAAAATAACTGACTTTCAGCTCCCACCTAATTAAGAGACTCTATTCCACCAAGCAGAGAGACCACCTAGGTTCACTCAATTTTGATATGAATGTCCCTGCTAAGCAGTGAGGAAAGGGCTTGCAAAGAAAAAGATAAGGCATGTTTGAGGTTTTAACATAAAGCTCCTTCTCTGCAAGTAAATATCAGCTGAGCTGAAGAGAGGCAAAGGTTATTAGCTGGGACAGCCTCTAGCAACAGTTCTGGCAGAGATAGGAAAGAGCTTTCAAAACCCATCTTTAACAGAAACTTGAAGAAGCTACTCCCCCTTCCTTCATCGTACGTGGACAGACTTCTATTTATTTAGGCACACTCTTTACTGGGCACCTACTCTGCATCCACTGGAGTGGGCAGTACCAGTCATAATCCTTCTTTCAGGGAGTTTATAATCTGAGATAAAATAATTTAGAGTAACACCTAATTTAGCAATACCCTGTATCATGCTGGGCCTCACAAGAGTTCTACAAGACATAATAGTGGGTCAAAGGAATAAGTATAAGTTATGCAGAAGGTTACATTTAAGTTAGGCATTGATTTTTAAAAAGAATTAACTAGAATTTCATGGAGGATTTTTATCAATTTTGGAGGTAACATCCGAAAGAACAAGCCTTTTTTTTCTTCCGAAGAACTGCCCCGTTTCAAAAAGAGTAAGCATTCTCCTATAACAAACTCACAACCACTCAGATCTTTGCCACAGATAATACCAGGTCTCACTGCTGTGGCTGGCACATGTCCACTAATTCCTCACCCATAATCTAATCCTCCTCTGAAGGCACTCCAACCCTTCCCTCTGGGTAGGGATAAAATAAGCAACAGTTAGAAAGGGATGAAATATGTCCCCAGCATAGCTGGTGGCATCTCAAGCTGCATTTTAGTCCCTAGAAATAATGTGACAAAGGTTCCCAGGTGAGTCTACGAAAGACTAATCAACCTAAGCACAACATAAACTCAATGCTTCAAGGGAAAATACACTGTGAAAACATCCACAGCACTTCCAGAGAAGGAACATGCTATATGCTAAAGGATCTACATGGTCCTTTCAGGGAGGGCTCTTCAGTCAAAGGCTTCCTTCTCTTCTTACTCTGCACTCTCCCTGTTGGAGACCAGACATTACCATTACTTCAATGACTATGGTCACTCTTGCCATCTTCCATGCCATGATCCGTCTACCCGCATTTTAATTCTTCAGACATGCCATGCTCTCTCTCACTAACCTGGAATATTCTTCCCACACTTCTAATTCCTATCCTACCTCTAGGTAAGATATCATGCATCCTCTAGCCACCCGCAACTCTGAGTTCAAGTTAAATGCCCCTCTGGAGTGCTCCCACAGCACCTTACATTTACCTTCACAGCCATTTTCAACTCATACCTGTCCCTCTCCCATTGGACATGAATGAAATGAGAAACTAGTGACCAATTAAAGACATGTTTAAAAGTCATAGGATTTAATGTGTGATCTATGTGGCAAATTATCAGTCTCCTGATTTCATGTTATTAGTGAAAAGATAAGGCTTTTCAAATAACCCCCAATACTGCTTTCTATCTTCATTTTCATCTAAAGTAAGGCTGGAGAGAGTACCAGAGAATCCAGTGTTTTAACCCTGAAACATTTTAAGGACTATTTAAAAAAAAACAAGAAGGTGTGATTAACTAAACAGGAAGGTCTAATTAGATACAATGCCTCCATCAGCCACCAGAAATTAAACAAAATTTAAAAAATAAGAACCATGGCATTCCACAAGACCCAAGTCAGAATGGGCACCTGCAGTGCCCTCCATCCCCCACCCCAAGACAATGAGAGAAAGGAATGAAACAGCATCATCAAGTACAAAAGGGGAGTAGAGCCTTTAAGTAAAACAGGAGTGAGGAAGTGATATCTAAGGTGCTATTGGAGGCTTCAGAAGAATGTGGAGCTATAATATCAAAAACACACTCAAGAAAAATGCTTGAAAACCAAAGAAGACTAGCATCTATCTTCATGAGTCCAACTAAAATAAAAGGTTGCTGTGACTGGGCAACACATTCTCGTGCAATAAACATTTGGTGAGCTTGCGGGTTGAAGATGGCTGCCGACGGGAAGGCAGACTGCAAGATAGTGTGTGAGTGAGAGAATGAAAGGAGAGTGTGTGGTGGCACAGGGAGTGTTTATTTGTGAGTTGAGGGACAGCTATACTCCAAGGGACTGTTGGGGATTGCCTGACGGGGTAGTCTCCACTGCTGCTGGAATCCCTCCTAGAGCAACCAGCTCTGATGCGGACACCGCACCATCTTGAAGGGGACAGTGGATGTTATCGGGAGCCTAAAAATCCCGGGAATCTACAACAACAACACCCAGTGAACAGCTGCGAACGCAGGAACACCAGTCCCCAAGCAGCAGCGTGAACACACGGATTCGGAGGAGCTTTGCACCTTCTCACTGAAATGTCAGATTTCGCCTAGCAAAAGAGATAGAACTACATAACCAGACACCTGGAGAAGAGAGATCATGGGGAGACAAAGAAACAGCCTGCATATGAAAGAAAAGGAGGCATCACCAGAAAAGGAAGTAAACAAAATAGAGGCAAGCAACCTGTCAGAAAAAGAATTCAGAGAAATGGTCATAAGGTGGATGAAAAGAATGGAAGACAAATTCAACAATATGTGTGAGAACCAAGAGGAAATGAAGAAGAACCAAGAAGAAATGGAAAATGACATCACTGCTATAAAGAATTCAATAGAAAGCATCAACTGTAGACTAGAAAAAGCAGAGGACCACATCAGTGACCTAGAAGACAAGGTAGGAAAAAATACCCAAACAGAGCAGCTTCTAGGAAAAAAAATTAAAAAGCAGGAGGAGAGCCTAAGGGAACTCTGGGACAACACGCAACGAAACAACATCCACATAATGGGGGTAACAGAAGGAGAGGAAACCGAGCAAGGAATAGAAAACCTGTTTGAAGAAATAATGACAGAAAACTTCCCTGATATAGGGAAGAAAAAACTCACACAAATCCAAGATGCTCACAGAGTCCCAAACAAAATGAACCCCAAAAGACCGACGCCAAGGCACATTATAATTAAACTGGCAAACACCAATGACAAAGTAAGAATCTTAAAAGTGGCCAGAGACAGACAGAAAGTTACCTACAAAGGATCCCTCATCAGACTAGCGAATGATTTCTCAACAGAAACACATCAGGCCAGAAGGGAATGGAATGAAATATACAAAGTCATGTAAAGCAAGGGTATGAATACAAGAATACTGTATCCAGCAAGGCTATCAATCAAAATTGAGGGTGAAATAAGGAGCTTCACAGGTAAAAAGGGATTAAGGGAGTTTATTGCCACCAAACCAGCAATGCAAGAAATGTTAAAGGGTCTGCTATAAAAAGAAGAAATAGGAAGTGAAGAAGGAACACAGGGGTAAAGAATAAAAATGGCAACAAACAAATACCTATCAATAATAACTTTAAATGTAAATGGATTAAATGCCCCAATCAAAAGACACAGGGTAACTGAGTGGATAAGAAAACATGACCCATATATCTGCTATATACAGGAAACCCACCTCAGAAAAAAAGATGCACACAGACTGCTGTTGAAGGGATGGGAAAAGGTTTTTCAGGTGAATGGAAATGAAAAAGGCTGGGGTAGTAATACTTATATGTATGACAAATTAGATCTCAAAGTGAAGGACATAAAAAGAGATAAGAAAGGCCACTTCAGCATACTAAAGGGAGCAATCCAACAAGAAGAAATAATTCTGGTAAACATATACGCACCCAATACAGGAGCACCCAAATACATAAAAAAACTTCTGGAGGATATCAAGGAAGAGATTGACAGCAATACAATCATAGTAGGAGACTTTAATACGCCACTATCACCATTGGACAAATCCTCCAAACAAAAAATCAGCAAAGAAACATTAATCCTAAATGACTCACTAGACCAGATGGAATTAATTGACATCTTCAGAACATTTCACCCCAAAGCCACAGAATATACATTCTTATCAAGTGCACAATGGGTCATTTTCAAAGATAGACCACATATTGGGTCACAGGCAAAGTCTCTTCAAATTTAAGAAGATAGAAATCATATCAAGCATCTTCTCAGATCACAGTGGCATAAAACTGGAAATCAACTACAATAAAAACCATCCAAAAAAATCAAACACCTGGAGACTAAATAGCATGCTATTAAACAATGACTGGGTTACCGAGAGATCAAAGAAGAAATAAAAATCATCATGGCAATGAACAACAATCCACAATCTGTGGGACACAGCGAAAGCAGTCTTGAGAAGGAAGTTCATAGCTCTACAAGCCTACTGCAAAAAAAACCCAAAAAACACACAAACAAACAAACAAAAAAAAACAATGGTAATAAATTACCTAAACCTACAACTCAAAGAGTTAGAAAGAGAGCAACAAGAAAAGCCCAGTGTAAGCAGAAGGAAAGAAATAATAAAGATCAGAGTGGAGATAAACGACATGGAGACCAAATATACAATACAAAAGATCAACAAAACCAAGAGCTGGTTCTTTGAAAGGATAAATAAGATTGATAAACCTCTAGCAAGGCTCACCAAGAAGCAAAGAGGACCCAAATAAAATCAGAAATGAAAGAGGAGAAACAACAACAGACCCCACAGAAATACAAAGGATCGTTAAAAAATACTATGAACAACTCTATTCCAACAAACTGGACAACCTGGAGGAAATGGACATAATCCTAGGAAAACACAACTTTCCAAAACTCAATCAGGAAGAATCTAAAACTCTCAATAGGCCAATAACTATGGAAGAAATTGAAGCAGTAAATAAAAAGCTTCCAGCAAACAAAAGCCCGGGGCCAGATGGCTTCACAGGGGCATTTTACCAAACATCCAAGGAAGAACTAAAACCGATCCTCCTCACACTATTCCAAAAAATTCAAGAGGAAGGAACACTTCCAAGCTCATTCTATGAAGCCAGAATCACCCTAATACCAAAGCCAGATAAAGACAACACAATGAAAGAGAATTACAGGCCAATATCCCTCATGAACATAGATGCCAAAATCCTCAACAAAATTCTAGCAAATCAGATCCAGCAGTACATCAGAAAGATCATACACCATGACCAAGTAGGATTTATCCCAGGGATGCAAGGATGGTACAATATCCACATATCAATAAACATGATACACCACATAAACAAATTGAGAGATAAAAACCACATAGTCATATCAATTGATGCAGAAAAAGCATTTTATAAAATCCAACACCCTTTCTTGATAAAAACTCTCAGCAAGGTGGAAATAGAAGGATCATACCTCAACATAATAAAAGCCATATATGAAAAACCCACAGCCAACATCATACTCAAGGGGCAAAAACTAAAACCATTTCCCCTAAGAACAGGAACAAGACAGGGATGCCCACTCTCACCACTCCTGTTTGACATAGTACTGGAAGTATTAGCCACTGCGATTGCACAAGAAGAAGAAATAAAAGGCATCCAAATTGGAAAAGAAGAAGTAAAGCTGTCCTTATTCGCAGATGACATGATATTGTACATAAGAAACCCTAAAGACTCCATCAAAAAAATTATAAGACTTAATAAATGAATTCAGTAAAGTAGCAGGATACAAAATTAATGCCAAGAAATCTATGGCATTTCTATACACCAATAGTGAACTTACAGAAAGAGAGACTAAAAAAAAACAATCCCATTTACCATCGCACCAAAAAAATTAAGATACCTAGGAATAAACTTAACTAATGAGTAAAAGACCTGTATGCAGAAAACTACAAGACACTGTAAAAAGAGATAGAGGAAGACATAAACAGATGGGAGAACATACTATGTTCATGGATTGATAGAATTGACATCATCAAAATGTCCATTCTGCCCAAAGCAATCTATAGATTCAATGCACTCCCCATTAAAATACCAATGGCATATTTCACAGACCTAGAAGGAACTCTCCAAACATTCATCTGGAATAAAAAAAGGCCCCGTATAGCCGCAGCAATCCTGTGAAAGAAGAACAAAGTAGGTGGGATCTCAATACCAGAGTTGAAGCTGTATTACAAAGCCACTTTTCTCAAAACAGCCTGGTACTGGCACAAGAACAGACATATAGACCAATGGAATAGAACAGAGAACCCAGAAATCGACCCAAACCACTAAGCTCAATTAATATTTGACAAAGAAGGCATGAACATACAATGGAGTCAAGAAAGTCTCTTCAATAAATGGTGTTGGGAAAATTGGACAGATACATGCAAAAAAATGAAACTAGATCACCAACTTACACCATACACAAAAATAAACTCAAAATGGATAAAGGACTTAAACATAAGACGGGAAACCATAAAAATACTAGAGGGATCCACAGGCAGCAAAATCTCAGACATATGCCGAAGCAATTTCTTCACCGATACCGCTCCTAGGGCAATGGAAGCTAAAGAGAAAATAAACAAATGGGACTACATCAAAATAAAAAGCTTTTGCACAGCAAAAGAAACCATCAACGAAACAACAAGAAAGACCACTGTATGGGAGAACATGTTTGCCAATGTTATCACTGATAAAGGTTTAATCTGCAACATTTACAGGGAACTCATACAACTTAATAAAAGATAAATGATCCAATAAAAAAATAGGCAATGGACCTAAATAGATAGTCTTCTAAAGAAGACAGAAGGGAGGCCAAGAGACATGTGAAAACATGCTCAAAGTCACTAATTATCCGAGAGATGCAAATCAAAACGACAATGCGGTACCATCGCACACCTGTCAGAATGACTATCATCAACAAATGACAAGTGCTGGCGTGGATGTGGAGAAAAAGGAACCCTCGTGCACTACTGGTGGACATGCAGACTGGTGCAGCCACTGTGGAGAGCAGTATGAGGTTTCCTCAAAAAACTAAAAATGGAACTCCCATTTGACCCAGTAATCTCACTTCTAGGAATATATCCCAAGAAACTAGAAACACCAATCAGAAAGGATATATGCACCCCTATGTTCATAGCAGCACAATTCACCATAGCTAAGATTTGGAAACAGCCTAAGTGCCTATCAGCAGATGACTGGATTAGAAAACTATGGTACATCTACACAATGGAATACTACACTGCTATAAAAAAGAAGGAATTCTTACCATTTGCAGCAGCATGGATGGAACTGGAGAGCCTTATGCTAAGTGAAATAAGCCAGGCAATGAAAGAAAAATACCACATGATCTCACTCATTTATGGAAAATAAAGAACATTATAACCTGATGAATAAAAAGATAGATACAGAGGCAGTAAAGCACCGAACAGACTGTCAAATTACAGTGGGAAGGCTGGGGAGTGTTGGGGAGGGGGGCAAAGAGATCAACCGTAGGACTTGTATGCATGCACAGAAGTACAACCAATGGATACAAGACACTGGGGGTTAGGGGGTGGGATGAGGGCATGTGACAGGGGGTAGGGGAGTCTGGGGGAAGGTCAATGGGGAAAAAAAGAAGATATATGTACTACTATTTGTAATACTTTAAACAATAAAAATTAAGAAAAGAAAAGAAATAAATTTTTTTTAAAAACCCACACATTTGGTGAATAACATGATTAGCAATTTGACCCTAGTTGGTCAAACTGGCCCACGGATGGCTGATGGGCTCTGTATAAGCTAAATATGTGATAAGAGTCACTGGGAGCTTTACGCAAAGACTAAGTAGCTCAATATTAGAATAGAATGATTATACATGCCTGCATTCCTAAATTCCTTTCCAAGAGTACCCTCTCCTTCAGTTGGAAAGAACATGTTTCTAGTTTGCCTAATGTTACCTCCTTCATCCTAAAAATTTAATAAAAAATGGTAGGGAATGCTAATACCACAGACACCCCACTTTCTTTCTCTTCCCTTCAACAGAGAACAAAAGCTTAGAAAGGAGATTTACTGGTTTGCCTGGGTATTTTCTCAGATGACAGTCAGCCTTGCATACCACCTTTAGATTTTTCTCAGCTCTAAATGTCCTATCAGTTATAATAATAAGCTTAGGTATTTTCAGACACATGCTAGAATAAGGGTTTTGAGGTAGTCCACCATAGCATAACTATACCAGGCCCAGTTACATGGCTGCTATAGCACAGATCTACAATAAACTGAAACACAATGAACCAAATATGGCACCTTTACACCAAATTCTGGGATCTCAGAATGAGCATGTAAACTATTCCTTTTTCTTTCAGAGGGAGGGGTGAGGGGAGAAGAGACAAAAAATCCATGATAGGGAGAATCCAAGATGGCGGCATAGGTAAACACCTAAACTGCTACCTCGCGCAACAATTTCAAAAATACAACTAAAAGACAAAACGTCTATCACCCAGAACCACAGGAAAGCTGGCTGAGTTCTACAACTAGAAGGAAAGAGAAAAGAGCATTGAGACGTGCACGAGCGCTGAAAAGCTGAGTTACGGAGGCGCGTGATCCGGGCTGGCGGCAGGCATTGCTTTTTTTAACCCAAAGGGAGACAAGCCCCCGATTACTCTGAAATACAGTTTCTGGGGAGACGCAGGGAACCCAAACTCCTATGGGGAGAAGCTGGACTGTCTACCAGTGAGGGTGGCTTGCTTGCAGAGCTGCACACAGGAATAATTGTTTACGGCACTGGGGCACGGGACTCAGGGACGCCGTTGGGGACGCAGAGCTGGCTAACTAGCAGCCATTGCTGTTTGCCACATCCTAGCCTAGTGACACCCTGAGACCCCACCCTGCACAACCTACAAACCCACCCAAGCTCCAAGCAGCGACTTTAGCATAAGAAAGGCCTGCCCTATCGCAGATTAACCTAGCAAACTTGCAGCCCGGGTCAGACAGCTCCAAAACCTCCAAACCACAAGCAAAGAGGAGAAAACTGTAGCTCTCACTGAAGCTCCTGCTAGGTGGCCTCCGATAGTAGCTGACCTGCACCCCACTGGAGATCCAGAAGCCAGTGTACCTAGTGGTCAGTGTGAGACACCAGATTTCAACTCCTCACATCCATAAGTGACACATTCAAGAGGCAGACTCAGTGAGCACCAAAGCCCCCACTGAAACAAGTCCTGCCCCATAAGCGTGTCTTCAGCGCAGCAGTTCTTCCATTATAGACACAGCGAGTGCTCACAGCTAACTGGCCTGGAGGTCAATTCCTCCCAGCGTACCAACAGCAATTAAGGCTTAACTACAACAAGACTTTGCACTCAGCCCACAAAGGGGTGTACCAAGAACATCCACCTCATGTGATTGAGGAGGCTGAGCTACTGCCCCCTATAGATCACCTACCACACAAAGCTACTCCATCAACACAGGGAAGCAGCCAAAATGTGGAGACAAAAAAACATGTCACGAAAGAAACGGAGGAAAGCAAACTACTGGATGACATAGAGTTCAGAACCACATTTATAAGGTTACTCAAGAATCTTCTTAAAACCGCTGAGAAACTTGATGAGACCTTTAAGGATATTAATGAGAATGCCAAAAAAATGGAAAAGGATCAGTCAGAAATGAAGCATACACTGTCTGAAATAAAGAATATACAGAAACTCAACTGTAGATCAACGTACCCCAAGAATCAAACCAAAGTTCTGAAATATGTGGAAACAAAAAAATCCAACCAGAAAAACAAAAAGAAAAAGAATCCAAAAATATGAAGATAGTGTAAGGAGCCTCTGGGACAACTTCAAGCGAACCAACATCCGAATTTTTGGGGTGCCAGAAGAAGGGAGAGAGCAAAATATTGAAAACCTATTAGAAGAAATAATGACAGAAAACTTTCCCTACCTGGTGAAAGAAATAGACTTACAAGTTCAGGTAGCACACAGAACCCCATACAAGAGGAATCCAAAGAGGACCACACCAAGACACATCATAATTAAAATGCCAAGGGCAAAAGACAAAGAGAATATTAAAAGCAGCAAGAGAAAAACAGTTAATTACCTACAAGGGAGTACCCATACGACTGTCAGCTGATTTCTCAGCAGAAACTATGCAGGCCAGAAGGGAGTGGCAAGAAATATTCAAAGTGACGAACAGCAAGAACCTACAACCAAGATTACTCTACCCAGCAAAGCTATCATTCAGAGTTGAAGGTCAGATAAAGAGCTTCACAGACAAGAAAAAGCTAAAGGAGTTCATCACCACCAAACCAGGATTACATGAAATGCTGAAGGGTATTCTTTAAAAAGAGGAAGAAGAAGAAAAAGGTAAAGATAAAAATTATGTACAAAATGACATCAAATACATACCTACCAACAAGTGAATCTAAAAATCAAGTGAATAAAAAATCTGAAGAACAGAATGGACTGGTGAATATAATAGAATCAGGGACAGAGAAAGGGAGTGGACTGACGATTCTCAGGGGAAGCAGGTGTGAGGGGTGCAGGAAGAGATTGGACAAAAATCTTACTCCTATGGATGAAGACAGTGGCGGGGGGGTAAGGGCATGGGGTGGGGTGGAGAATCAGGTGGAGGGGAGCTATGGGGGGGAAAAAAGAGGAACACCTGTAATAATCTGAATAAAGATTTATTTTTAAAAAATCCATGATAAAGAACAATTCAAGAGCCAATATTAAAAGGTTTCTGGTACAAATTGAAGCATGTAGCTGAGATATTCCAATCCCTTTGAGACAATAGGTTTCTCCTTTTATTTTTTTGTTAATCCTCCCCTAGAGGATATTTTTCCCACTGATTTTTAGAGAGAGTGGAAGGGAGGAAGTGGGGAGGGAGAGAAAGAGAAAGAGAGACATTGATGTGAGAAAGACACATCCATTGGCTGCCTCCCACACACACCCCGACTGGGGCTGGGATCGAACCTGCAATCCAGGTATGTGCCCTTGACTGGGAATCAAACCTGAGACTCTTCAATGAGTGGGTCAACACTGCAACCACTGAGACACACTGGCCAGGGCAGGTTTCTTTCTTCTTAAAGAAAGATAGTAATTGCCCTGGCCAGTGCGGCTCAGTTGGTTGGGTATTGTCTCATTCACCGAAAGGTTGCCAGTTTAATTCCCAGTCAGGGCACATGCCCGGGTTTCGGGCTCAATCTCTGGAAGAGGGAGTGCATGAGGCAGCCGATTGATGTTTCATGCTCTCTCCCTCTCCCTTCCTCTCTCTCTAAAATTCAATAAAAGTATTTTTTTAAGATAGTAATCACCAACTTGTTAAATAGCTGCTATGCATAGTAAGTTGGGAAGTTCTCAAAAGCACAAACAGGTATATACTAGTAAAGCAAATAGGTATACAAACTAAATATATAAAGGTCACAGAATAAGACTATAATTTTGAACTTACTAATAATTTTAAAAAAATTAAAAAACTAAACTGCAGGGATATTTAAGAAGGATTTTCAAATGCTCAGTTATCTGGTAAAATTGGACTGAGGTTTATGAAAAGCCTAAAAATTCTTGGTTTCTATGTTAATTTTTAAAAAACAAGTTTTCTAAAGGGCTCAGGTCCTCTCTGCCCTACTTAAGATAATGGGTTAAACATAACAGGGAATCCTTGTTTACAGAAGATTCTATAACATCTTCTGTTCACCAACTGGTGCTGGATCTTTGACATAATGTGGCAAGTGTGAGTTTGTTCTAATATTGAAAAAGCTTCTCGTCAGTTTAGCCAGAATACAGAGCAAAAACCATAAAACCTTTAAAAGACAATTACTAACTTAAATAAACATATGTAGAATATTTGGCAAAGTTAATTTATTTAATAAGGAAAAATGCCTTAAAAATTTTAAGAAAATGCCAAATTTAAGAGTGGGGTGTGGAATGAGCAATTGAACTACAGTCTGCAGAAAAGAACAAAAATGACAATATACCTATATACAAAATGATGCTCAACTTCACTCATAATTAAAGAGGAACAAATCAAAGAGAGCATTTTACACCTACTGGATGCCCAAATATTTTAAAAGTTTGCTGGCTTCTAATATGGTGTTGGGGGCAGAGAGAGTGTGGGTGGCTAGTACATACTATAGGAAGTATAAAATAGTTTAAAATTTTTTGGAAGGCAATGTGGCAATGTCTATCAATTTTAAAAATACCCCATAACCCAGCAATTTTATGGTTAGGAACTTATGTCAATATAAACTTGCCTAAGAATGCAAAGTCATTAAAAAGATATTCATTTTACACTGTATGCAAAAGCTGAAAGCCTCAAAACCAACTACATATCCGTAAGTTATTGTATAGCCATATGAGGAGAAAACTGCAACCTTAGATACAAGTTCATATCCACAAACACACTTGGGGAAAAACTATGAAGCCATTAGACAGACAGACAGAACCTCTTATCCTGCTCCCACATGGAACAAGCAGCAGGACAGAATCAGCTACCTCAGGAGCACAAGCCACATTTCAGCAATATGGGGATAAACCGCAGCTATCATGTTACATGCTGCTATATAGTCTTTCATAATTAGAAATGATCTTTCTCTCTTTGGGCCAAATTTTTCTTATTTTCTCTGCACTGATGACATCACCTGTTGGAATATTTTTTGCTTGCCTTAACACATGTCACTTGTCCCTCTACCCCAGAGTGCATTAAGATGGTTCTGAGGGAATGACATTTCCAAGCTTCAGCAACCAAGACTTGCTAGCATCTAGCCAATATACATGCAAATTTACCCTTTTAAATTTAGCCAATTGGGTCAAAAAGCCCTCTAAATTGAAAGGGATTCTTCAAGAAAATATGAATGTGTATCTTACTCTTAATTCTATCCTGTGCAAATGGCTTTGTATATAGCCTGTGGCCATCTATGTAGACAGGAGTAAACAAATCTAAATAGAAAACTACTCAAAATGTAGAGAGGGAAAAACAGGAAGGGAAATGCGAACTTGTCTGTATTTCAGAATTTAAAAAAAAAAGAAGCCTAACTCGCACAGAGGAAGAGGTAAACATGAACATGATGATGCCATTGGAAACAAGAGTAAGTAAAAGGCTTGACAATATAAATTTCTATCACTCTGTGTTAATCAAGAATTCAGGACAGTTTTGTTTGGTTTGGTTTTATGACTATGGTGAGAGAAATAAAAGATTTTCATTGTTTAAATGTACCTCTCCCCAAATTTCTGTGAAGATTTTCCCTCACCTGATATCTGACTCAGGTGCATCATTCTCAGATTTACTGACAAACTACCTAGCCATGGGCACAGAATACAAGGCTAGCACTGCAGAATTAGGCTGTCACATGTTCCTAATACAGCAACACCCCAGGAGCAACAAATGCCAGAAGCACATGCCTCCAAAACTAGAACCCCAGACTGGTTGATCTCTTCCCTCTGAGATTTGACAAAGAACTTGTATGCATAACCCATGAATACAGACAATAGGGTGGTAAAGGCCTGGGGTAGGGGGAGAGGGTTGGGGGGACTAAAAGAGGTCAATGGGGGAAGGGTGGAAAGGGGACATATATAAGATTCAAATAGTTAAAACCAAAAAAGAGAAAGAAAGAAACCCCAAACTTTGTAAGTTGCAGCATCAAAAGGAACACACACTATCACTAGTGTAATCATCACTGTTCCTACTACTTTCTCAGTTATACTAACCAAAGAACAAAAGGACTTTTAAAAATTAAAATCATTAAAAAATAGGGATGGGAACAGGAAATCCAATAACAAAATGGGGATTCTGGCCCTAGCCGGTTTGGGTCAGTGGTTGGAGAGACAATCCACGGACCAAAGGGTCCCTGGTTTGATTCCAGTCAAGGGCACATACCTCAGTTGCAGGCTCGATCCCCAGTCCATGTATGCAGGAGGCAACCAATCAATGTGTCTCTCTCACATTGATGCTTCTCTCTCTCTGACTCTCCCTCACCCTTCCACTCTGTTTGGAAGGCAATGGAGAAAATATCTTTGGGTGAGGATTAACAACAAAAAAAGGGGGTGGGAAGATTCTGGGAGCCTAATGTGGAGAGCCTTCTTTTTAAAGGCTTTTGAAAGAAAAAAATCCCAGCAACACTGATATACGATACTCAACAGTGGTCCCCTGTGATCGTAACACAACTGTAGGAGCCTAAAATGGGCAAAGGACCTAAACAGACACTTCTCCAAAAGTGTCCAGAAGGCCAAAAGGCATATGTAAAAGTGCTCAAAGTCACTAATCATCCAAGAGATGTACATCAAAATGACAATGAGGTACCACCTCACATCTGTTAGAATGCTTATCATCAACAAATCAACAAACAGCAAGTGTTGGCGAGGATGTTGAGAAAAGGGAACCCACATACACTGCTGGTGGAAATACAAACCAGTGCAGCCTCTGTGGAAAACAGTTTGGAGTTTCCTCAAAAAATTAAAAATGGAACTACCATTTGACCCAGTGACCCCAGTTATAGAATATATCCCAAGAACTCAGAAACACCCATCAGAAAGAATATATGCACTCCAATATTCATCAGCGCAATTTACAATAGCTATCATTTGGAAATAGCCTAAGTGCTCATCAGCAGATGAATGGATTAAAAAACAGTGGTACATCTATACCATTGCAACAGCATGGATGGACCCAGAGAGCATTATGCTAAGTCCATGCTCAGCAAACTGCGGCTCGCGAGCCACATACGGCTCTTTGGCCCCTTGAGTGTGGCTCTTCCACAAAATACCACAGCCTGGGCAAGTCTATTTTGAAGAAGTGGCGTTAGAAGAAGTTTTAAGTTTAAAAAATTTGGCTCTCAAAAGAAATTTCAATCGTTGTACTGTTGATATTTGGCTCTGTTGACTAATGAGTTTGCCGACCACTGTGCTAAGTGAAATAAGCCAGTCAGAGAAAGAGGAGTATTACATAATCTTACTCATATGTGGAATCTAATAAACAACATAAACTGAAGAACAAAAATAGACCCAGAGACATAGAAACATCGAACAGACTGTCAAACCTTGGGGCGGGGAGGGGGGGGGGGGGAGGGCGCGCGCAGGGGGAGATCAACCAATGAACTTATATGCATACTAGAGGCCCGATGCACGAAATTTGTGCAAAAGTAGGTCTTCTTTCCCCTGGCTGCCAGCACGGCTTCCCTCCAGCCACCGGCAGGCACCCGGGACCCAGGCTTCCTTGCAGCTCTGGCTTCGTCTGGAAGGACATCGGGTCTAATTAGCATATTATGCTTTGATCATTATAGATATGCATAACCCATAGACACAGGCAATAGGGTGGTGAAGGCTTGAGGGGAAGGGGGTAGGAGAGGGCAATGGGGGTAGGGGTGGGGAGAAAGGGACATATGTAATACTTTCAACAATAAAGATTTTTTTAAAAAAACAAAACTCTAGGAGCCTAGAATTTTAAATGCTCTCAGATCCTCTAGTTCTACCTGGAACTATCAACTACTTTTTTAAAAAAATAATTTCTTTATTGATTAAGGTATTGCATATGTGTCCTTATTCCCCCATTACCCCCCACCTCCCATTCATGCCCCCACCCCCCTGTGGTCTGTGTCCATTGATTAGGTATATGTGCATGCATATAAGTCCTTTGGTTGGTCTCTTCTCCTTACCCCCACTGTCCCCTACCTTCCCTGAGGTTTGACATTCTGATTGATGTTTCTCTGTCTCTGGATCTATTTTTGTTCATCAGTTTATGTTGTTCATTATATTCCACAAATGAGTGAGATCATGTGATATTTATCTTTCTCTGCTTGGCTTATTTCACTTAGCATAATGCTCTCCATCTCCATCCATGTTGTATCAACTACTCTTGAGCCCACCTCCAACATGACAGATTAGTAAAGCCATAATCCTTACATATTCTATGTGCTTCAGTCAGCTAGATTCCGTTTCTTTCAAAGATAACAAGTTAGTGTTTAACACAAAACCCCAGTAATTTTTCCTGTTTTTAAAGAGCAAATAAAAATTTTTTAGAAGTTACACATTTGCCTCCAAATGCGTGCATGTTTGAAAGCAGTGAACAATTCCAGGATTTACCATAATCTTCTCCTATCCTCTTTCCCTCCTCCCTCCAAAAACATAAAGGCTGTAAAATCCACTTCCTCTAATACAGGTCTTGATACTAGATAGGCCCAAGTAGGAAGTTGCCAATTAGGAATCCCAAAAGGTTCTTAGCAAGGAATGTACTAAGATCCATATAATCTAGGGCCTCTACCCAGCTGGTGTGGCTCAGTGGTTGAGTGTTGACCCAGGAACCAAGAGGTCACCAGTTCAATTCCTGGCCAGGGTACATGCCAGGTTTCCTGTTCAATCCCCAGTAAGGGGTGTGCAGGAGGCAGCCGATCGATTATGGTTCTTTCTCATTGATGTTTCTAACTCTCTATCCTTTTGCCTTCCTCTCTCTCTGTAAAAAAATCAATAAAATCATATTTTTAAAAAATCTAGGGCCTCCACCCTAAAGACCATCACTTTTGAAATGCAAGGATATCTTCCAAATGGTGATCAAGAATGGCAGCAACAAGGTATTGTTGTTGATAATTTTAGAGAAACGGAGAGGGAGAGAAACACTGATTTGTTGTTCCACTTATTTATGCATTCATTGGTTGATTCTTGTATGATCAAACCCGGAACCTTGGCTTACCATTCAGGTGGGGAACATGCGGCCCATGGGTCATATAAGACCTGAGAAATCATTTGGTTTGGCCCTGCCAAGTCATTAGGCGTGAGTTAATTAAATGTTTGACCAACTATAGCAGGCTAATTTTTTTTATTATTTAAAGTATTACATGTCTCCTTTTTCTCCGATTGACAATCCCCTCCGCCACCACTCCCACCCCTAGGACAAGCCCCCACCACCCCAGTGTCCCATTGGTTATGCTAATATGCATGCATACAAGTCCTTTGGTTGATCTCTTACCCTCCCCCACCCCCTTCTCTCTGAGGTTGAACGGTTTGCTCAGTGTTTTGTTGTCTCTGGATCTATTTTTGTTCATCAGTATGTGTTGTTCATTATATCCCACATATGAGTGAGATCATGTGATATTTATCTTTCTCCGACTGGCTTATTTCGCTTTGCATAATGTTCTCCAGGCCCATCCATGCTGTTGCAAATGGTAAGAGTTCCTTCTTTTTTACAGCAATGTATAACAGGATTAATTTTGTATGGCCTGCAAATGATGTTATAAATATCCAAATGGTCCTCAGCAGAAAAAAGGTTCCCTACCCCTGGCTTATCAAGACAATGCTCTAACCAACTGAGTTACCTGACAAGGACCCAACAAGGTTTGTTTGTTTGTTTAAATATGTTTTTATTGATTTTTTAGAAAGAGAGGAGAGGAGAAGAAGAGAGAGAAAAAAACATTGATGAGAAACGTTGACCAGCTGCCTCCAAGCACGCCTCCTATTGGGAATTGAGCCGGCAATCCAGGTGTGTGCCCTAACCTGTAATCAAACCAGAAACCTCTGGGTGCATGGGATGACGCTCAACCAACTGAGCCACACAGCTGGGCAAACAAGGTTTATTTTAACATACTTTCCCAGAGCATCTCTATGCAAGACCTCTGGTGCTGGGATATGACAATTTTTGGAGTTGGGCATGATTAACAAACCATTTGATCTTTCAATATAAAGCAAAATCAAGCTCCGTCTGTACCACAAAAGAATAAGTGATTCCATGTAATTTCTGTACATGTGCTAAGTAGAGAATTAATTGTCCCTAATCATCAACACACATTAAAAGCAAACTTTCACATTGAGGAATGCCAGTTAACTACAGCACAAAAGCCCTGCTGCTTGACTCAATCTGCTTAAACCCATTTAGAGATGGTCAGGTTAGATTTTACTGCTCCTTTGCCTTGTCATGAACAACTAAAGTAATGAAAATTTACACAGATGATATGAGAAGTACCTTTCAGAGGCTGTACTGCCACTTTAACTCAAAGACATATGTATGCAGAATAAAGCTGTTCTAAAATGAAACCAAGAAAAAATTTAATTCAGGAAAAACATGGGTTCAATTCAGTTCTCTTAGCTAAAGAAAGGTAAAGATAAAAAAATACAAAATTCCAGCCCTAGCCGATTTTGCTCAGTGGATAGAGTGTCTGCCTTCGGACTAAAGGGTCCCAGGTTCGATTCCGATCAAGGGCACATGCCTGGGTTGTGGGCTCAATCCCCAGTGGGGGGTGTGCAGGAGGCAGCCAATCAATGATTCTCGCTCATCATTGATGTTTCTACCTGTCTTTCCCTCTCCCTTTCTCTCTGCAATCAATAAAAATATATTTAAAAAATAATAATAATAATATTACAAAATTCCATCAATGGGAACTATGTGTTCCACCAATTTTAAGACATGCACTATTATCTTTTTTGGTTCCATTGCCTGAATCTTTTGAATCCAAAGAGAAGGCAAGTGAGCAAGATGGCTGGTGACCTAGAAGGAATTGTGCACTCTGGGTACTGAGATACCATATTATTGCCCTCTTTTCCACATGAATAAAAAATAATTACCTATGATTCCATTGGTGCTTCTCTGGGCAATTTTTGTTGCCCATAAATCTATAATAACTGTACTGGGATAATATAATTTAAGTATTTCCACTGTTCAAAAAAGCCTTCCCGGGGAGGAAACCAAGATGGCGGCATAGGTAAACACCTAAACTGCTGCCTCACACAACAATTTCAAAATTACAACTAAAAGACAAAACGGACATCATCCAGAACCACAGGAAGGCTGGCTGAGTGGAAATTCTACAACTAGAAGGAAAGAGAAAAGCACACTGAGACTCAGAGGAGCTGCAGGAGGCAGAGGTACTGAGACGCACATGGAGAGGACTAGCAACTGAGTGCGCGGCTGGCTTTCTCAAGCAGGAGGGAGACAAAAGCTCCCGACTGCACTGAACTCCAGTTCCGGGCAAGACTCTGGGGACCCAGACTCATTCAGGGAGAAACTGGACTGTCTGGCAGTGGGCAGAACTCAAGGGCGGCTTTTTCTCAGAGGTGCTTGCAGCTATTACCTCGGAACACTGAGACACAGGGGCCTATTAGGGCAGGGCTGATGGGAAACCAATGCTGTTTGCTCTGCCCTGAGACTCCGCCCCATCCAAGCTGAGCACAGATGCTCTTGAAAGTCCTCTCTCATAAGGGTGTCTCCAGCACAGAAGCTCTCCCAGCATAGACACAGCTGATCCTCACAGCCAATTGGCCTGGAGGTCAATTCCTCCCAGTGATACAAATAACAATCAAGGGTTAACTACAAGACTGTGCACACAGCCCACAAAGGGGTGCACCAAGAGTGTCCACCTCAGGTAACTGGGGAGGCTGAGCCATTGGGCCATATAGGACACCTAGCACACAAAGCCACTCTATCAACTCAGGGGAGGAGCCAAAATGTGGAGACAAAGAAACAGTTCACAGATGAAAGAAATGGAGGAAAGCAAACAACTGGATATAGAGTTCAAAACCATGGTTATAAGGTTTTTCAAGAATTTTCTAGAAAAGGCCGATAAATTTAGCGAGACCCTCGAGGATATGAAAAAGGACCAACTAGAAATTAAGCATACACTGACTGAAATAAAAAATATTATACAGAGATCTAACAGCAGACTAGAGGATCGCAAGAATCAAGTCAAACATTTGAAATACAAAGAGGCAAAAAACACTAAACCAGAAAAGCAAAAAGGAAAAAGAATACAAAAATATGAAGATAGTGTAAGGAGCCCCTGGGACAACTTCAAACATACCAACATCAGAATTATGGGAGTGCCAGAAGAAGAGAGAGAGCAAGATACTGAAAACCTATTTGAAGAAATAATGACTGAAAACTTCCCCTACCTGGTGAAAGAAATAGACTTACAAGACCAGGAAGCGCAGAGAACCTCAAACAAAAGGAATCCAAAGAGGACCACACCAAGACACATCATAATTAAAATGCCAAGAGCAAAAGACAAAGAGAGAAACAGTTACCTACAAGGGAGCACCCATAGGACTGTCAGCTGATTTCTCAACAGAAACTATGCAGGCCAGACAGGAGTGGCAAGAAATATTCAAAGTGATGAATAGCAAGAACCTACAACCAAGATTACTCTACCCAGCAAAGCTATCATTCAAAATTGAAGGGCAGATAAAGAGCTTCACAGATAAGAAAAAGCTAAAGGAGTTCATCACCACCAAACCAGTATTATATGAAATGCTGAAAGGTATTCTTTAAGAAGAGGAAGAAGAAGAAAATGTAAAGATAAAAATTATGAACAACAAATACATATCTATCAACAAGTGAATCTAAAAATCAAGTGAATCAAAAAATCTGATGAACAGAATAAACTGGTGAATATAATAGAATCAGCAGCATAGAAAGGGAGTAGACTGACCATTTCCAGGGGGAAAGGGGTGTGGCGGGTGCAGGAAGAGACTGGACAAAAATCGTACACCTATGTATGAGGACAGTGGGAGAAGGGGTAAGAGCAGAGGGAGGGGTGGAAACTGGGTGGAGGGGAGCTATGGGGGGGAAAAGAGGAACTATTGTAATAATATGAACAATAAAGATTAAATTTTAAAAAATAATAATTTAAGTATTTCACATTTTTTAGTATATAAGATGTAGGCCAAGTGACCCAGAGAGCAGAAAGGAGAACCAAGAATCTAAAAGGAAGGAGATTATATTCCTTCTAAATTTTCACACATAACTCATTCCTAATCATGGCTGTTCTAATCCAATTGACTCTAATCCTTTTCTCCACATGGAACTAAAGTGTTTACTTCAGGGAAGAAGTTAATCCAGTTCCTCCTGCCTGGCAAACGTTTCTTTTTTTCATCAAAGGGTGGCTGACTTCAATGCAGACATTTACAGTATCCCAAGAGCTTCTTTTCCTTAAAAAAGTAAATTAAAGAGACTACTTTTATCAGATTCCCCCATTGGAATTTTTGGGATCAAGTTCCTGCAGAACAGTAACTTTGAAACCTAAGGTCACAGACCCTCTAAGAATCTGATTAAACTCATTCACAGAAAAATGTACAAGCTACAAAATTCCACAAGACAGTCTATAAACCCAGGTTAAGAACTTTTAGCTTATAGAGAGACAGACTACAGAAAGGCTCAAGGTTAGTCTTGAGCATCCTTGAAATCTAACAGGAACTCTCCTGTTTCTTAATCAGGAAGCAGGAAAATGATAGGAGTACTAGTATGGGCTCATTCCTGAGAATGTGGGATTCCACTCATGGGCAACTTTGGTTTGGGGACTTTTCTTTGGCCTGGGGAAACTGTTGTCTAAACCCTACCTGTCCAATCTTTCCTTCTCCACTGCTTTCAGAGATGTCACACCTGCCCTGTGGTCTGAAGACTCTACCAGCCCTCAGAGTATCCCTGCTGTCTTCTCTCTTCCTTTATACTTCCCAGGCATTTTCCCTAAAAAAACTCATACTTCTAATACCATTTTGGGGTCTGCTTCTAAAACTACACACCTGCAGTTGCTGCATTTTCACAACAAGTTTACATAGGGCCCCAAGGGAGTGGCCTTGAAGTCTTCCAGTTCTTACTCCAGTACCACAATCCAACACAGAATCTATGCCCCTTAAAACAATGACTTTTTAGACATGCCCATAGGATGAAGGCCATGGAAGCCAAGAGGCCAATGATGTTTCACAGACAACATGGGTAGTTTTGAGATTTCTGCCTTCAGGTGTGAGACAAGACCCATTAAGGATAAGTGCCAATGGTTTAAGAGAAATTGGCATGGAAGGCCAAATCAGTAAGGTAAAATGTGTAACAGGACGTACCTTTGTCAGGCCTGAAAATATGACCCTGACTCATGCTAAAATAGCTTTCACAACACTAACCAAGGAGCTGTACATTCATAAACACGCTCTAAAAAGTGATGACACTATTCAACAGCAAGAAGACAGAGTTAGGTCAAGTTAAAACACTTAAAGTCAGTTGTTAAGGGTGCCAGTAGGAGCTATTAAGTATGCAAATAAATGTTCTATTATTTGAGAACCACAATGCCCCAATCCCAGCATCACCTGAGGCTTTCAGTTGAAGGAGTAGGTAAGATTCTGAGGTAAATACAAGGGATTGTGTTAGATTCAGTCATGCTATATCACTTTTCCTAAATCATTTATGTTCCACTGTTAAGGCTTAGGGCATGCAGCATTAAGTGACTGTATCAACCTACCCTTTTCTCCTGTGATAAAACATTACTATAAAATAGGACAGAGAAGTAAATCTTTTAAATTAGAGTTTCTGTGAAAGTCATAAAGAACAAAATAATCAAATGCTTTGCAAGCTTTTCCACCCTTTATTCTTGGTTTGTGGTGTTAAGCTCTTAGTGACAAAGAAGCCAACCCCACTTACCTAGTTTACCAACACACTGAAAGCAAATTGCAGTCATACTTCTGTTTTAACCAAGCATGACAACAAGGTGATTGAGTAGCTTCCCAAACTACCAGAGCAGCGGGCAATAACTCGCATAGGCTGGCGTTAGATCAGCACTTCATAAATCCTGCAGGCTCCTGACCATTTACATGATCTTTCTATGCAGAATCGGCAGTCTGACACTGGCTCTCACAGGCATTAAAAACCATCACTCTGCTAACCCAACTCACTGTTCAGATGGGTCTTCTTGAATGCAGTCTTTATTACAACCTCACTGCTGCTCCTACACTGAAGAAATACTATGTTTTTAAGTCAGGAGTTCTTCTTTCTCGCTTTATTGTAATAGAGGGTCTTACAACGACCCGATACCGTTACAAAGCATCGTGCTTTACAACAGTAAAGCTTCTGGAAAACCCAAACAAAAGACACGTCACCCAGTGACGTCAGCCTATATACAGTTCTGTGTGGTCGCAGCACATAAGCAAATCCATTCTTGTGCCATTTCTCGGAAAAGCTTTTCAGTAAATGCACTCATGCTGCTCCAGGAGCTCTTCTCTGCAACAAGCCGCCCATCTGCCATCAACAAGTTAAGACCGAGAGAACTAACAGCTGCGGAAAGGAAAGACTGATGCTTTGATTAACCAGCTGAGCAGTTAGAGGAGGGCGAAATTAACAACTTATATTCAGAAGCGATTTAAGGGAACAGAGTGTCACGAAAAATGAAAGCAACGCTATTGAGAAGAATATCCTAAGGAAAAAAACAACTCACCCTGGTGGATTCAATTTTACTCAGAAAGCCTGGGACACAGAGAACAGGAAACTGGTCAAAGGCTCCTGCATGTTAGAGCCTTTTACAGACTCACTGCGTTGAGTCTAACAACCGCGACTGAATGCAGCCTCCAATGTGCTCAGAAGAATGGGTAAGTCCATGCATTTATGTGCCTTGTACAGTCAGCAACAAATCATGCTTTTTAAAATAAACCACTGAATTCACATTTTATGAGGGGAATCACTGTCACATTTTGGATCCTGAGGTTTTTAGGTAAAAGCATATATTGATGATAATAGGCTATGTTTTATCTTCTTAATGGTTTAAGTTTTGTTCCAGTCATACTAACAAGGTTAATTTTTCTGCAGCAAATGAAAAATAAGTTATATGCAGTGAAATATTTCACCATACTGTTATGTTCATTTTTTAATAGCTCATACATTCTGCTAAAAATATCCTATCTTCTTGTTTTCTTTAAATTATATTCTGCAGGCTTACATTTCAAGTGGCCATTAGGGGCCCCTATGCTGGCAGCAATATATGCAATGAGTATGGTTTTAAAAATGCTGCCTGCCCTGGGAATGGCGTGTCCACCTAAATGCCGCTGCGAGAAGCTGCTCTTCTACTGTGACTCTCAGGGCTTCCACTCAGTGCCAAACACCACAGACAAGGGCTCTCTGGGCCTTTCCCTGAGGCACAATCACATCACAGAGCTTGAAAGGGATCAATTTGCCAGCTTCAGTCAACTTACCTGGCTCCACTTAGATCACAATCAAATTTCAACAGTAAAAGAAGATGCTTTTCAAGGATTATATAAACTTAAGGAATTAATCTTAAGTTCCAACAAAATATTTTACTTGCCAAATACAACTTTTACCCAACTGATTAATCTGCAAAATTTGGACCTGTCTTCTAATCAGCTGTCATCTCTGCACCCAGAGCTCTTCTATGGCCTTCGGAAGCTGCAGACCTTGCATTTACGGTCCAACTCCCTGCGGACTATCCCAGTACGCTTGTTCTGGGACTGTCGTAGTCTGGAGTTTCTAGATTTGAGCACAAACCGTTTGCGAAGTTTGGCTCGCAATGGATTTGCAGGATTAATCAAACTGAGAGAGCTTCACCTAGAGCACAACCAGCTGACGAAGATTAATTTTGCTCATTTCCTACGTCTAAGCAGTCTGCACACGCTCTTCTTACAAAGGAACAAAATCAGCAACTTGACATGTGGGATGGAGTGGACCTGGGGCACTTTAGAAAAGCTAGACCTGACTGGAAATGAAATCAAAGCCATCGATCTGACAGTGTTTGAAACAATGCCTAATCTTAAAATACTCCTAATGGATAACAACAAGTTAAACAACCTGGATTCCAAGATCTTAAATTCCCTGAAATCCCTCACAACTGTTGGCCTCTCTGGCAATCTGTGGGAATGCAGCCCTAGAATATGTGCTTTGGCCTCCTGGCTGGGCAATTTCCAAGGTCGGTGGGAGCATTCCATCTTATGCCACAGTCCTGACCACACCCAAGGAGAGGATATACTAGATGCAGTTCATGGATTTCAGCTCTGCTGGAATTTATCAACCACTGTCATCACAGCCATGGCTACAACTTATAGAGATCCAACTACTGAATATACAAAAAGAATAAGCTCATCAAGTTACCATGTGGGAGACAAAGAAATCCCAACTACTGCAGGCATAGCAGTTACTACTGAGGAACACTTTCCCGAACCAGACAATGCCATCTTCACTCAGCGGGTAATTACAGGAACAATGGCTTTATTGTTTTCTTTCTTTTTTATTATTTTTATAGTGTTCATCTCCAGGAAGTGCTGTCCTCCCACTTTAAGAAGAATTAGACAGTGCTCAATGATTCAGAACCACAGGCAGCTCCGATCCCAAACACGACTCCATATGTCAAACATGTCAGACCAAGGACCGTATAACGAATATGAACCCACCCATGAAGGACCCTTCATCATCATTAATGGTTATGGACAGTGCAAGTGTCAGCAACTGCCATACAAAGAATGTGAAGTATAATATCTACCTATCATCAAAAATTACATCAGATAAGTAACCTATTTTACATAGTAGGGGCTAAATATCTAATTTTTAACAATGGTGACATTAAGCCTAATTTTCAAAACCAAGTGGAGACTTAAGTTTTTGAAGTGTTGAAGTGTTTTTAATTTTTTTTTACAAAATCATACTTTAAGTGTTAAATGAAGTAATGCTCACATTAATTTGCAATCTTGTTGGAAAGTCTAAAAATGCTTACTTCAATTTATGGCATTTCATGTATGTGATTATATACTATTGAGTGTAAACATTTACACTTAGGTCTACATATGCTATTTTTTTTTTTCCTACTGAAAACAGTTTGGAAAGAAGCTACTGAGCAGAAAAAGATATGGATCAATACTTGTTTGATCATTGCTTTCCATCGCAAGTACCACCATTGGCTTGTTGCTTAAAAGGAGACTTAGCAAAGTTCTCTTATATGATAATCTGGTATTTACTTAAATTTACAATTTACTGCCAGTGTGGGAAGTAGAATTTCATATATGCTGAAGACTGGTAAATATTAAACATTCTTATTCCAGAGACTTTGCCTGGGTTAATAGATTTTATCAAAGTCCACATCATGAAATCAGAACCCTTTATGTAATTCTAATAAGCTGAGTAACTCTTTAATATATTTAAACAATGAATCCAAGTGAATGTGGAAAAGGTCTCATTACAATGAATTCAATACTAAATGATTACACTGACTTTGTATCATACATCTCTAGTTTAACTTATAATGAACATGTTGACCTTTTGTGGCATTTAGACAATTATTTTAAACTAGTATTACATGACCATTTTACTTATTAGTTCACTAAATCCTATATTTACATTTATATGTGAAAAAAGATTTAGAAATTATTTTGGAGAGAAAAGAGAGAAACTGAGTCAACTTAATCCTAGGACCTGCTCCCTTTAGTTTGAAAGCACACATAACATCCTCTCCTTTCTCACTATCATGATCAAAGCTGCCTTACAAAGAGGTTTAAACACTTTCTTCTGTTTTCTTCCTAATCATCACACCTCAAAGCCAAATAAAAAATAATTAGCTAGCAACAGGCATAACAATGATTCTTAATAGAATATATATTATAAAGGAACATTAAAAATCACTTTCCAAATATTACATTCTAAAACCTGGCCTTTTAATAAGGATACATTATAAGAGCAGTTCCTTCTAAGTGAAGGGAACAACAGATTACCGAGGCAAACCTTTTTATGGTAAAACACTAACTACATGCTTATACAGCCACGCAATGGTAACTCAAAGGTGGCATGGAGGGGAGGGGTATGAAAGGGAAAGACAGCATTTTGAAATCTGACTCACAGAAACGGGTTAGCTGAAGTTAAGAGGCAGCCAAGTGTGAGGCAAAAGGGTAGCTGTACATTATCTACAGGGCAAGGCCCCACGACCTACAGCTAAAATGGGAGGAGGAGGAGGTACCCTAGTGTTAATATAAACATTCCATAATAAATGATAAATGATAATGATGCCACACTTTTCATGTGAAAAGAACCACATGTATTGCGTTTCTATTATGATTTCTATGGAGAAACTATTAACATATTTAAGATTCAGATGCAAGTTACCAATTCACACAAAATTTTTCCATAAACAAAGTTCCATATATGTAGCAGCAAAACCCAAGACATTAGACAACTGACTGATTCTAGAAGAATGAGCATTTTTACAACTGACATATACAACTGTATGTGAAAAAGGCAAAAATCCTTAGAGAAAATCACTAGCATAAAAGAAGAAAGTTACCTTTTCCTTAATATGACCATTAAAACATGATATCCTTCATTCAAGGCATATTTTTTTCTTCCCTAGACTGAACTGAAAACATGTTAAGACTACAGTTTAACCTATGAGGTTTAATTGTATTTTTTTTTCTTTTTAATACGAAGAGAGGGGTGTCTGTCTACATTTCAAAAAAACACAAAAACATGTCTCAGTAAAATGCTGACAAGATCACATATTATGGTAAAAATGTATTCTCTGCATTTCTTAAAATGGGTAAATTAGTTTGGCAAAGTCTCTGTCTGTAAAGTTCAGGTGATCTTGAGCAGTGATCATTTCATTTCTTGTTAAACCAGATCTTAGGCCTGCCTGGACAGAAACAAAAGCTGATTTTATGGCACAGAGCACAGCTCACCAATTCCCTATAGGGCTGGATCTAAAATCCCCATTACAAATGAGAGCTCCACAAGGTAAAATTTACCAACTCATTTATCAGGCAAACCATGGCCATTTGTTAGAGAAAAGCTTTGTCACAATATTCTATCCTGAATACATAAGATTCCATTAGCCCTGAAGAATAGCAAAAAAGTATTTTCTATCATTTCCACCACACCAAATTAATTGAAATTGTGCGAGTAGAAGGGTGAGAAATATTGGCTGGGAATCCCCACATTAATCCTAAAGATTACAGTTAGTAAAATGGACCATTAATCAGCAAATGTAAAAATGTATGTAGAAAATAAATTGGAAAAGCAAGCCATTTAGTAATTCAGGGAACAGCAGAACCAAGGCCACCCCGGCATACTTTCAAGATGAAAAATAACTGATTTTTTGCCCTGCGTATTTTTTTTCTTTTTTTTTTTTTTTTTGGTAATGCTCTCTGAGAAAAGTGAGTAAGAATGCCAACCAGCATGTCCCCTTTTCATTAAAGCACAAACTTCCCTTTTGAATTGCCTATTGAAGGCAGTATTCCATTTAATTTGGGTCTTTTTGTGTTTCAGTATCAGCACAGATTTGAAGATGAAACTGTTAGTCATATGTGCTCTGTTTACCAACTGGCTAGAGTGGAAGAGCATCGCAGCTACACTGCAGATCCTACTAACCCAATGTTAGGGCTTTTGTTTTTTGGTTTAGTTTTATCCTCCTCAGCTTCCTCTTCCCACCAACTGCATTTTTCCCTCCCCCATTTTCAAGATTAGAGGGAAATGACCACTTACCAATAAATCTCTGGGGGAAAAAACCTAAAGGTTATATACTGTACCCACCTAGTAATCAAGAGTTAGTTTGTAATCATTTATATTCATTTCTGTAGTTTGCCAGGGATTTCAATCACCTTTATAAAATGAGAGTGGGCTGACAAATTTGCAAATCCACACACAATTCAGAGAGAATACCCACTGCCAACATCAAATAGCAAAGATACTAATTTTTAAGCCAAAAATCTGCACTAACACATGTAATTTCTTAATGTGCCTAAGTTAATTTCTGTACCAATTTAATGAATGGAACTGACTGAATTTCCCAACTCCACTAATTATTAAAATCCATCTGCTTATTCTGATGCTAGTCACCAAGAGCAAGATTCCATCTTTCCAATAAAAATGAGCCCCATGTAACACCAGGTCTGAGTCCTAAAAAAGACATTTCATTTTCTATACTTCCTACACAGAGTCGGGGAGGGAAGGAGGGCTATAAATGCTCTCTCTATTCTCCCTCTAAAATGTAGCTATCAATATAAAATTTGAAAGAATAATTTTAGAAGCTGACTTACATGATCATTTTCCTAACAGAGCAATACAGTGCAGACTTGTCTCAAAAATCTGTCTTGAGACATGCTTTTCATATCTTATTGGTTAAAGTGATTCAACTAGAAAAAGACAAGGGTGATAAGGCCAATAATTTAAGGCAAAAAACAAACCAGAAAATGATGGTTTAAGCTTTCATGCTGTTATTGCAAACATTTGGAAACATCTGCTTCCTTCAACTAGCCTATCCTTCCTTGGTAATTTTTTTAAAAGTTTCACCTATGGAATGTTTGTTGAACCTTTCTATCAACACAGATTGGAAACCAAAAGTACAGTCCAAACACATTGTGTTTAATCACCTTACGAGCCATTTGGGGGGGGGAGGGGGGAGGGCAAGTGGGTTGAGAAAATACTATTACATGGGGAGGGGGGATTGAGGGAGATAGTTAACAGAGTGTACTATACAAAAAAGTTTTGTTATTAAAATCGTGTATACTGGAAAAAAATGAATGTCTTTTTTAAAGCTTTTCCTTGATAACCTATCATTTTGACATGTGGAACCTTAAAAACCTTTTGTGACAGATATAGAAACCTGAAATGAACAGTTGTTTTGTATCATGTTCTCTATAATGCCAAATATGCCAGCTGAAAAAAGGGCAGCTAATCATCACCTGTCTTCATTCAGAGACAGGCAAAACCAGGCTAAAAAGAAAGTAAAGGTAAGGGGGGGAGGGCACGAAAGGGGAGCTGACTAAAAGGCCACCATGCCAGTAAGTAAGTGATACAATAAGAAGTTGCTCTGTCACAGGCCTCAGCAAGTGGACAAACAAACTGCCTATGTTCCCCAACCTCCTTAACAACAGACTGCTGCCACAGCCTGGGAAGCTTCAAAAAAGGCACTCAATTGCCTATCCCCAGCAGCACCTTGCACAACACTCCTGAGAGGGAGGACCAGAGGTACTAAACATGCTGCATTCTCTAGGATCCCTACATGAGCTACTCTACCTTAGATGCCAGTTCACTAAGCATGGATAGGGAAAAGGAAGGCAAGATTTTTAACCAGTATTCCTCAATAGGCATAAGTAAACATCCCCAGGACAGGATGCTATGTCTGGGCAGCAACGGGGGCAGAAACTGCCTGGCCTTAAGGAGTTGACTGTCAGGAGCCTGCCATACTTGCCAGGATGCACTTACTGCTTCTCCAGGCCTAGAGCACTGCAGCAAGACCAGACAGGCAGAAAGAAACAAGGCTATCCCCTGTCCCAACACCCAAGGAAAAGGGAATCAGAGAGGGTAAGAGAGCTCTCGTCCCACAAATCTCAGCAGTAACTAGGGCAGAGGCAGGAAGCACAGCACAATATTTTACTGTCAAACTCATCCAGTATGTACTAGAGGGCATAGGTGATGCTAGTTTCAAATTGTACAAACGAACAAATTCCTATACTTTTTGGAGTTAAAAGACCAGCTTATTAACATAATTCTCATACATTTTAACCTTGAAAATCCCATGTAAAGCTACATCTGATTTCCTTATCAGTTATTTTCATTAATTTTGCCTGAATACCACATCATTCTCAGATTCACACTCAAATTTATAATATATTTCCTCAAGGTCTGTTTAAATACATTTTTTTCTTTCTTTAAATATATCTAACCAGCTGGGTATTCAAGTCTTCCTTAGAGAGACAAAATGTACCACAAATTGTCTTTCACAAAGAGAGAAGGGAAAAAGTGGTGAAAATTGTAACTATTCCAAACATCTTTCCTTAGCATGAGTTCCTCTGTATGATCCACTGTTTGGGGAACACTTCTCACAGACAGATGTTGAGCTTCCCTTCCCCTACCTCAGTGGTCGGCAAACTCATTAGTCAACAGAGCCAAATATCAACAGAACAACAATTGAAATTTCTTTTGAGAGCCAAATTTTTTAAACTTAAACTTCTTCTAACGCTACTTCTTCAAAATAGACTCGCCCAGGCCGTGGTATTTTGTGGAAGAGCCACACTCAAGGGGCCAAAGAGCCGCATGGCTCATGAGCCGCGGTTTGCCGACCACTGCCCTACCTGAAGGAAACATTCAAGAGCAAGCAATCTCCAAAGGCAAGTACAACGTCCACAAAGTGAATATACCATCCCAATATACATGGAGGCCCAAGAGCAAAGCCTAGCCCATGGTCTCCAACTCAGACTTGCCACTAGAAACCCAACATGAAAGAGGACCTGTGAACAACCCTGACAGCAGGAGCCAATGGCTCCATCACCATCCAAAGAGAAAAGGCTCTTCCCATACTTGGGGACTATATTAGTGTAGCCCCAGAGACAATACCCAAGGCTTTTTTACAACTTTCATTCAGAGATGTTACCAAGAACCATAATGCAGAGATGTAAAAATGTCACTTTACCAAATACCCATTCACAATTGTGTTCAGTGAAAAAAAAAACCAAAACATACACACACACAACCTCAAGGTGTTTTTTTCTGGAAAATCATCAGACAAAAACACTACAGCCAGTTATATTAGCCCACCTGTTTCATCATCATGTGAACCAAAAGCTCCTTGTGTGATAAATAAAAACATTTTCAATGGCCTGAGCTGCCAAACACATAGGGCAACTGCTCACCCACTAAAACTTCTGAAAACAATGTATCATTTACATAGAACCTACTTCTGTAAAGCCAAGTAAACTCAACATAATACATTCATAAGTACAGAATGGTTGAAATAAGAATGTAAAAAGATTAAAAAGCAGGGATTCTTAACTCTAAGGGTACAGGATATGTTTCACAGGAGGAATCTTTTAAAATAATAAATACAAACATTGTGTAGACCTAGAGATTTCATCAGATCCTAAGGTTTTTGAGAACTCACCAAAAAAGCCCTAGTAGAACAATGAAATAGTTATTTCTAGTATACACTAATTTGGCCTTTATCTTCCTGGTGGTCATGGCAAAGAACAAAGCCAACAGCTTCCAACTGATCCAAGAAGCAAACTGGCCTATTCGGTGGGGAAGACACTTCTTTCATCTGATAAAGGAAGCACACTAGTTTATTTGGGGAGAGAGACACTTAAGTGCAAAAGTCTATGAATTATTTATAAAACAGAGCCAGCCAGCTACAGGAACAATAAAGAAACATGTCAGACAGTATCTCCAAGGAGGTTTTAGAGAAGACAGACTTATTCTTCATGTCAATCCTTGAAAAAGCTATGGGTAAGGAAACTACAAAAGCATGGTGCATGCTTTGTTGTGATCTAAACTTTGTGGCGACCCAAAGCTGGAACCTATAAAGCCAGTAAGAATGAACATGCACCTACTTAGGAGTCCATGTTTCCTCCTTATCACATCCCTGGGACCCAAAATATAGTGTCCCATCACATAAGGAGCATCCACCAATAAATATCTCCTCTACTACATTACAGATCTTCTACATTAAGAGTACAATTTAAAACTAAAAAATGTTCCACTACATCATGAACAAAGAGAAGCACATTTCAGGCTTCTTCTCTAGTTGTGCTGGTGATATCATAAGTGTGCTCCTTGAAACAGAATCTATAAGATAACTAATTTCCTAAGAAAGAACACATTTAAAAAGATAAAGCCTTCACTGATCTAAATAGCTGTCAGAAATTTAACTGTCTCTTTAAAATTTAAAACATTCCACATGCCATTAGAAAAACCACCTATAATTCAACAGGAACAAAGAGCACAAGGATTGAGTTATGCTCCACACTTAAGCCTATAATCCCAGACAATCCTTGGGCCTCTCATTCCTAACAGGAAATTAATAGCAGTAACAACCACAGGGATATTTAATATATGTAAAGTCCTCAGAACAGGCTGGAATAAAGTAAATATTCAATAAATGTTCGTTATTTTTAATAGCAAAATGTGGAGAACTAAATGTGACAGATTCATCAAGTAGAGAGTACAATCACATTAAAGACATGGTACACCCTGTATTGCTCCCCAAAACTCTCTTTCTAGTCTTACTTCCTCACTAAGTTCATGAATACTAGTAGTCTCCAAAATGAATATTGATAATTAGTGAGAGCTCTTAACAAGCCAACAGCCTGAAAACATATTTACTACTGCTGTATACCTGACCACATGATCTCATAGTCAAGTAATCTTCTTTATAAAATGTATTATAATATTAGACATGACATTTCTCCGGTTTGGCTTTATGAATCAAGGCTAAAATTTCAAAAGATTTAGAAGGAATTCTAAAATTCCTTTTGGGCAGTCACTTAAAATCAAGTAATGTCTCTTTTCCTTGTTCAATAATATCATATAGGACAACATAATCTATCCATTATCATAAATAATATTTTTCAAAAGAAATAAACAATCTCATTGATATCTCAGCTTCTTACAATTTTAGAATAAAATATACGATGTTCTTTTTTTTGCTTAGAAAAAAATGTACTTCAAGTCTACCATACCTAATTTAGGAAGCAGCCCCTCCAATCGTGACAAATCTGGTTCAAAGGTAGACCAGAATTATTGAGGGGCATGAAGAGGGGAGGTATGAGAATTTAAAAACACAAAGATAACCCACCAATCCAGTGCACACAGAAGGGTTGTTTTGTGGTTGCTGGATAGTGATCCTCCCTTATTACTAAAATCTTTATTAAATCTAAAGGTTGCTCAGAATTAATCTGTCTGAAAGAATATACACATTTAGTCTTAATAGAAACTGTAGATCACATGGCCCAAAATTTGCAAATCAAAAACTTCTTTCTTGGTATTGCCTTTCCAAGATCATGATCCAGTTTATTCAACAAGGAAAATCACTTTATCTCCTCCTTCACCCACAACTTTTCTCTACTTTCTCACATCTTTTGACCCTGGGCTTGCTCTCTTTCCTTATTTATCAACACATGAACAAGCTTTTCATATACCTGCTTCTCCTCATGGCTCCCCAAATATCCAAAATAATCACCTTATTGAATGAAAAAAACATTCAGTTGCAGCATATTCACTGCTAAGCACTTACCTTCTAAGAAATGTCTCTAATTTTAAAAACATTCCTCAAATCCACAAAACTGAGTGCCTATAAGCTACAAACTGATCCATGCAAATTAGGAAATGCTACTAGAAATACAATCACTCATCTGCATTGTCTTCTCAGTCTACCCTTCCCTTTCTATTGATTCAAGTATCAAATAATGTTTATTCAGTTTGCTTTTATTTTCAAAAGACTAGAAATACCAGCCATCTATCTATCTATATAAAAGCCTAATAGGCTAAGTGTCCCACCTATCAGTCAACCATTCAGTCAACCACTCAAACAGTCGCTATAATGCTCACTGACCACCAGGGGGCAAACACTCCAAACAGTAGGTTAGCTTGCTGCTGGGGTCCAGCCAATGGGGACTGGGCAAGATGAGCCGGACACGCCCTGGAGCCCTCCCGCAGTCCCTCCCTGGATGGCCGGCCCCCATCGGCCCTGACTGGGACTGGGCGAGACAGCCCCAATCGGCCCCATCACTGGCCAGGCCAAGGGACCCCACCTGTGCATGAATTCGTGCACCAGGCCTCTAGTGTTAAGAATAATACCCTTTTACTTATAATAATTAGCACTCACTCCAGCTCTCTGATCAAATAAAATCCCTACCACTCTTCACATCTTTAATATAAATAGCTATTTTGCTGGTTTTGTTTGGGGGTGGGCAAAGTGCCTTGGGACATAGAGAACAAGGGAGTAGAAGACATGATTGTGAAAATTTCAGATATGTCAAATTCTTGGGGTAATGATAGGCAGTAACCCTTACTTTTCTCATCTCTGCTCTAAAATTTCATACTAGTTTTGTCAGGATTTCATAGACCTGACCACAAAAACACTGACCTTTCATGTGGAAGTGTGTTCTGCCAGTTTTTGCTGTAAAGAAAGACACTAGCATCATTCCAAGACCTGCACGTGTTACACACTAAGAAGTGAGGTCAGAAGCACCCCTCACAGTGCTACTTCTCTCTGATCAACCTCCCTAACTTTCCCCTGATATTCACCAGGAGGAAAAATGGCAGTGAGAAAAAAAGGAAAAAGAATCTACTACCTCAACACACTCCTGAAGGGATCTGGGATAGTGCCATATCACCTCATTTCCCTATTTTCTCCTGACAATCCCTTCATACCGGTATGTGCAAAACAGCTCTCTGACACCTGCCACCATCTTCCAACAACTAGAGCCCATTTTATTATTATGTTAAAACTGCCAGTCTAAGATTTACCTATTAAACTACATGAAAACCTAACAGCAGGCGGTCAGGAATTTTCTTCCTTTTGATCTAGCATTCCTGAAGTGTCAAAAACATTACAATGCATAAACAATATCATCATCTAGACACCCAATTTGTGCTTGCTTAGAATTATATATGAGATAAATTACAGATAGAATGTAAACAGTATAAACTGTAAAGGGTTTACTTTAGTCTAGTTGACATTCCTACCAAATACATCACCATCGATTAGTAAAAGATTATTAAAGATATATTTGTTAAAAACACAAATCTGCCCCATGGCTGAGCACTGACCTACGAACAGGAAGTCACGGTTCGATTCCCAGTCAGGGCATATGCCCAGGTTGTAGGCTCAATCCCCAGCAGGGGGCATGCAGAAGGCAGCCAATCAATGGTTCTCTCTCATCATTGATGTTTCTATCTCTCTCTCCCTCTCCCTTCCTCTCTGAAATCAAGAAAAATATATTTTTTAAAAAAACCACAACAACACAAAAATCTACTAGTTTCCCAAAAGAATAATCAGTATTTTAATGATCTCACCTTCTAAGTAAGTATTTTATGTTTAACTAGAGGCCCAGTGCACGTATTTGTGCACCGGGGGATCCCTCAGCCTGGCCTGTGGGGATCAGACCGAAACCAGCTCTCCAATCTGAGGGGTCCCAGATTGTGAAAGAGCAGTCCTTGGGGGACGCACATCCCCCAAGGGTCCCGGATTGCAAAAGAGTGGTTCTCAGGTGACATACCCAGAATTGGGCTCCCTCCTCTCTGGTTCCAGGCATATCACCCAACAACCACAACTGCCAAGTCATCACAGCTCAGCAGCTCCTGCATTGAACATCTGCCCCCTAGTAATCAGTGCATGTAATAGCTACCAGTTGGATGGTCACTTAGGCATTTATATATATAGATTACTCTGTTTAAACTGGGGAGCAGGGAGAGGACTCTCTATGTCATTAACTAGCATTTCCAGTGGTTCTCAACCTTTCTAATGCCGCGACCCTTTAATACAGTTCCTCATGTTGTGGTGACCCCCAACCATAAAATTATTTTTGTTGCAACTTCATAACTGTAATTTTGCTACTGTTAATGAGTCGTAAATGTAAATATCTGTGTTTTCCGATGGTCTTAGGCTCTACAGCAGTGGTTCTCAACCTGTGGGTTGTGACACTTAAGCAATGTTCTATTGGAAAACTACTAACATTAGGTCAATTTAATTCATTAAAATCAACCACTGCTGTAGAGCCTAAGACCATCGGAAAACACAGATATTTACATTATGATTCATTAACAGTAGCAAAATTAGTTATGAAGTAGCGACAAAAATAATTTTATGGTTGGGGGTCACCACAACATGAGGAACTGTATTAAAGGGTCGCGGCATTAGAAAGGTTAAGAAACCACTGATTTAAAGTAACTGAATTTTCCCAGCCTGCGTGGCTCAGTGGTTGAGCATTGATCTAGAAACCAGAAGGTCACGGTTTGTTTCCCAGTCTGCCTGGGTTGCATGCTTGATCCCCAGTTTGGGGCGTGCAGGAGGTAACCAATCAATGATTCTCTTTCATCACTGATGTTTCTATCTCTCCCTCTCCCTTCCTCTCTGAAATCAATTTTTAAAAAGATTAAAATAAACAAACTAACTAAATTTCCAGTCCTGCTATCAACTGAGATTATGCATACCACAGATGGCACAAATTGATAAGGAGAGGGATGGGAAAGATTAAGATTCAGTTTTTACCATGTTAAAGTATTTGTTAGCCATTCAAGTAGAGATAAGTTCAGGGTGAAGATTTAGGCTGCAAATATGAATTTTGAAGTCATCATCAGTGAGTAGAGGTATTTAAAGTTAGGAGACTGAATGAGATCACCAAGGGAATGGGAATAGATGGACAAGAAATTCTAGAACCACACCAGTCTGAGGAATCTATCAAATAACAGTCAATAAAAGAAGGATGGGTTTTCAAGGGCAGCATCCCCTCAACATCAAAGACACTTAAGCAATGTTCTATTGGAAAACTACTAAGATTAGGTCAACTTAATTCATTAAAATCATCTGAAACATTACATATCAAAGGAACTATTACCAATTAAGGATCTGCACACACAATGACTACCATGAGTCCATCATTCATCATACTTCTGAGTATGTTCTCTATGTCAAGTAGGCGCTGAAGATAGGCCTGCCCTCCGTGAGGTAAATAAACTAAAGAACCTATGAGAGATCATGGAACAATTAGAAAAGCAGGTTTTAATTTAAGGGTTAATGTACAGTTCACCTACTTGAACTATAAGACAACCAAATCTATCTATCTATCTATCTATCTATCTATCTATCTATCTATATCTATATATATATATGAAAGCCTAAGCAGCCAGACAACTGGTCGACCGGTCACTATGATGCACACTGACCATCAGGGGGCAGATGCTCAATGCAGGAGCTACCCCCTGGTGGTCAGTGTGCTCCCACAATGGGAGTGCTGCTCAGCTGACCAACAGGTGCCAGATGCGGAGCTCACGGCTGGTGAGCACAGCTTTGGCGGTGGGAGCCTCTCCCACCTCTGCAGCAGCGCTACCGAGCGGCAGCAGGTGCAGCGGGGCCAGGATGAGCAGGAGCAGTGCGGCTCGGGCTCCTCCCCGGCTGCCTGCCACTTTGTGCACTACTAGATCCCTTGGGGGACGCCAGACTGCCAATTTCGGCCCAATCCCCACAGGCCAGGCTGAAACTGGCAGTCCAACATCCCTCAGGGGTCCCAGATCGTGAGAGGGCACAGGCCAGACCAAGGGACCCCACCAGTGCATGAATCCATGCACTGGGCCTCTAGTATTCAATAAAAAGATAACGATATAATCTTCTGTATCTTGACAGAGGTTTGCGTTACAAAGAGTGTGTGTGTGTGTGTGTGTGTGTGTGTGTGTGTGTGTGTGTGTCTCAAAACTCATCAAATAGGTATACTTAAAAAATTTGTACATTTCTTTGTGTATAAAATTTACCATTAAAAAGCTGAACTCTAGTTAATGACATGCATGCTGCAATGATTAGAGGTGTAGTATGCAAGTGCCTGCAACTGACTTTTAAGTGCATCAAAACAATGACATGGATACAGGGTTGGATTAATATGTGATAAAGCAATATAACTAAACTAGATGCCCAGTGCATGACATTTGTGCACAGAGGCGGGGGGGGGGGGGGGTTCCCTCAACCTGGCCTGTGCCCTTTCACAGTCTAGGAGCCCTCAGGGGATGTCCTACTGCAGTGGAGGCGGGCCACCGTGCTTGCCAGCCGTCAGCCTGGCTTGTGGCTGAGCAATGCTCCCCCTGTGGGAGTGCACTGACCACCAGGGGGCAGCTCCTGCATTGAGCATCTGCCCCCTGGTGGTCAGTGCACATCATAGCAGCCAGTAATTCCGCTTTACCCCCTTTTATTATATAGGATACAGGATGTTAATCACAGAATCTAGGAAATGGGGGGGGGGGGGAGGCGGGGTGTGTGTGTGTGTGTGTGTGTGTGTGTGTGTGTGTGTGTGTGTGTGTGTGTGTGTGTTTTCATTGTACAATTCTTTCAGAATCTCTGCTGAAAGAAGCCAACATGAATTCCGCTGTCCTCATGGGATATAATTCATGTTCCAAAGTAACCCTGCTTCACACAAAGCATCTTCTATTACTGATTGCATGCCCTGCTAATTTCTGGCTCCAGCAGCAGATATAATAGCAACAACCTCATATAAACTATTTAATCTGTTCCCATGATTGCATAATGTCAAATCCCTGTAACAAATTCCTTATATATTTTTTCACAATTGCTTTGCTTCTATGACTGAACCCTGAGTGACACCAAGATGTGTGTGTGTGTAATCTAAGGTGGGGAAAGCATTTTTACCCCAAACAGGAAATCCTCTAGCCATAAAACAAGAGAAACACACATTCATGGAAATAAAAACAAAACTCTGATATGGTGAAAAGAAAGTCATATGCAATATCAAAGGGCAAATGACAGAATTAGGAAAATAGATGCCATATAGATGGCAAATATTAGGTTAATAGCTGTAATATACAAAGAGCTCCAGAAATAAAAAAAGATACACAAGCCATTAGAAAAATGAACACAGGTATGAATAGAAAATATTAGGTTAATATTAGAAAAATGAGCACAGGTATGAATAGAAAACTCGCAGAGTAGCAAATCCAGTGATCAGACAAGTATATAAAAAAGATTTGAATTCTAAAGTGCTCAGGGAAATGCAAATTACAGTAGTAATGAGCTATTACTTCATACCCATCAGATTAGAAAAATTAAAACAAATAATATCTACTGTTAGAGAGGCTATGCAGTAAAGACTATTTTTTCTTACATTGGTGGCAAAACTGCAACTAGTTTGGCCTTTCTTGGAAAATAATCTATATATGGGGCGGGGGGGAGATTGGTGATCTATCATATAAGCAGAAAAAGTACGGAGATATTCATACCATAAGCTAACACTGGTTCTTTGGTAGAGGAAGCTGTGGGATGGAAGAGAAATCTGAGTGGAAGGAGGAAGGGGAGAGAAAAGGGGGAAATAAGAGGGCCCAACATGGGTATATGGATCCCGCTTATGGAAAAACTGTGTTGTAGGTGTGAATGTTATGAATTTAAAAAGAGGATTATCTTTGCCTTTATACAATTTCGTGTTGTATAGTTGCACTTGTTACAAGTGAAGCCTGAATTCTTATGATTGTAATATTTTAAAAGGCAATTTAGGCTATAGGAAGCAACTATAATTCAACTACAATGGTCATCAGTTTCACTAGATCCTAGAAAGAAAGTGACAATCATGTAAAAAGAAAAAAAAAAGGCAGGACATGGAAGAAGAAAGGCAGTGGAAAAGAGACTGAAATCATTGTCCCGGACCACTTCCCAAGAAAGAAGTGAAAGACAGTACCTCCCTGAGCTGGGCCTGAAAGCAGGAAATGTTAATATGAGTGGAGGGGAATTGGCTATTGGCCCACAACCTCACAGGCAAGGCTTATATTCATGGGAATGCACTGAGACACTGTTAAAAATATTGATATATTACACACACACACACACACAATCTAACACTACTGATTGGTTAGCACCCATATCAACCAGATGTACATGTACTAACTGATCTCCCCTACTATTAAAAGCACAAATCATCCATCCCCACAATAACACCATCCTAGTCCATCTTTACTCATATGCAATACAGCATCACCTCCCATAATGACCAACTACTCAGATCAAATAGACAACCTCCAGAGGATGTGAGGTCAAGGGCCCCAGGAGCCCTGAGGTCACTTACCAGCAGGACAGAGAGGTTCCATGAGATAGAACCCCAATATAGAAAACAAAGATGTTAATGTGGTTTCTCCTCTCCTGATTATTATTGACTAGAGGCCCATTGCACAATATTCCTGCAAGAATAGGCCTTCCTTCCCCTGGCTTCACTCCCAGCTGCCTGGGAGCCAGCAAGTCCCTGCTCCCGGCCCACCCGGGAGCCGCCAAGTCCTCGCTTCTGTCTAGAGCAGTGCTCCTGTAGTTCCTTCCGCCGTCCGCCAACCCCCTCCCCCCTCATAGCACGTGTACCGCCCCTCCCAGCTGCTCCGCGCCTGCATATGCAAATTAACCCTCCATCTTTGTTGGGTTAATTTGCATACTCACTGATTGGCTATGGGTGTAGCGGAAGTACAGTCAATTTACATGTTTTTCTATTATTAGGTAAGATGACATGCTCTAGACAGAGTATCCTAATATATAAAAAGCCAGGGGCCATCACGACCGAAACCACCAGACAGACGACCGAACATCAGGCTGCATGGAGCAACAAGGCCAGCAGGAGGGTTAGTGAGGGACAACCAAACGACTGAACAGCAGGCTGCATGGGGTGACCAGGCCAGCAGGGGGTTAGTGAGGGATGACCAAACGACTGAACAGCAGGCTGCATGGGGCAGCCGGCGGGGGGTGGGGGGGGTGGCAGTTGGCGGTGACCAGGCCAGCGGGGGGGGGGAGGCAAGGGGGGAGGGGCAGTTGGGGGGCAACCAAGCTGGCAGAGGGGGGCAGTTAGGGGCGATCAGGCAGGTGAGCAGTTAGGAGCCAGTGGTCCCGGATTGGGAGAGGGATGTCCCAAATTGGAGAGGGTGCTGGCTGGGCTGAGGGGACACCACCCCCACCCCGCCCCATGCATGAATTTCGTGCACCAGGCCTCTAGTTTGGTATAATTATTCTGAACCTGCACTTCCCAGGCATATATCACTGGTAACATTACATTGCATGTTTTCAACTGGCACAAGGCAAAGAGTACTATTGTTTATTTATTGATTGAAAGTCTTCTTTCTTCCTAGAGCATAGCATTCCATTTTCACCATGGCTTTAGGTGATGCTCATTATCCCCTAAACTAAATATAAAAACACTCTGTGCATGGCTAAAGTTAAAGATCCAATACTGGAAAGCAAAAACTACTATAAGCCATCAAAAAATGACTATTAGACAGGGTTCATTGTAGTTATCTAAAAATTTTTATAGTTATAGACAAATTTTAATTCTGTAAAGGTATTGCTTTTGGAACTCCAAAACCAGAGAGCATTACTCAAAGTTAAGAAATAACAAATGAAGGTTTTCTGGACAAGAACCAGGGTTAGGGAGTTAAACACCATGGGAGCTTTCAGATATGCAGAAATGAAAGAGACTACAGTGAAATGACAAAACCTTACAAGTTGTTATGGTGAATAAAGACTACTTTAAACCATCTTTGATAAGAAAAGGTAATAAATTATAAAGTGTAAAGAGACTTGGCACTCTGGAATAAACATTTCAAAGAAAATAGTAAATGCCTATTGACTATAATACACTAAGTTGTGATATCATTAATAGTAATTATTTGTTAAATAGAAGTAACCTCAATGTTACACAGAACAGTCAATAATAAAGCACCTAACCTAAGGCCACTCCATGTGACTTGGTTGAGAAACAATTCAGACATGAAACAAGACACAATGATTATTCCAGACATGTGAGAACTTCATTGCATTAAGGGACTATAGAAGCCACAGTAGAGAGAATAGTAAGAGGTCTCTGAGACTAAATATCTAAGAAAGAAGCAGGAAAGCAAAGACAAACAGGAAACAGCTTTCTTAGGAGTTATTAAAAAAAAAAAAAAAAGTGCAGAAAGTTTTGGCCAAAGAAGGTGATGTGGAATGATATTCAGTGACCATAAGAGCAAAGTATATATAATATTTAGGAAAACATTTTTTAAAGGAAAAAGCAGAAGTCAGCAAATTATCATAGTAAAGCCTATTTTATAATCAAGTAATATAACTCTCCATACACAGATGTAATCTTTAACATATGTATGTATGTCTATGTATGTGCTTTACTGCATCTACATAAAATATTTCTGGAAGGAGATATAAGAAGCTATTAAGGAGAGGAAATTCATGGCTAGAGAATAAGAATGAGAAGGAACTCACTATATATGATTTTTCTTATACCCTTTTAATTTTTAACCAGATAAATATATTGCCTGTGTTAAGAATTTAAAAACAAACTTTTACTAGGTATTAAGAAATAATGCAGTCATAAGGATCTCAGCTCAACAGAGACCTACCTTTTCCAAAACAAACCTATGAGAGCCAGTAAATGGAACGTTTTTCTATTACTCTTAGTTTTAGTATCATTTCTGAAGCAACTAACCATTGATCCAATGAGCAAGTTCACAGATAACATCTGAAGGCAACTGTTCATATCTCCTAAGTGTACAGTGATAACTCCAGACAGCCCACATGCTTCATGTGCTTCACTTCTAAGTCAGCCTGATTTAACTATAAAGATTTTTCTCTTCAGCCATTTTAAAACTCTAAAGAGAAACAAATATAACATGAAAGGGAATGAAAACTTCTCGACCACACACTACCTATTCCTATGTCTTTTTACACTACATAGGACATGCCTAAACTTATTATTTTTGGTTATTTAACTAGCTCAGAGGTATGTAAATTCTCTTAAACAATGAGTTAGTAGGTTTAATAATAAGACCAAAAAAAGTCTTATAATACCAATTTCCTCTAGTGCTGGAAAGATGTTCTAATGAATGGGAGAAAATATAAATATCACTTGTAGAAAATGAACAAGAAAAGAAACTATATGATTAGTTATAGTATTCAAATTAAAAAATCTATTTCAAATGCAATCAGTAATATGTCCAAAATGGGTAGGAAAGAATAATGAAGAGATTTAATACAGTGATGCTTATACAATACACAACTCAGAGAATGAGCATTGACAATCAGGGCCTCCCTTCCCCATGTGCAATAACTCAGAATTAACTATAAAGAAGTATGCCAGAGCAAAATGTACATTTTTTTAAAACGTATTTTATTGATATTTTACAGAAAGGAAGGGAGAAGGATATAGAGTTAAAACATCGATGAGAGAGAAACATCGATCAGCTACCTCCTGCACACCTCCCACTGGGGATGTGCCCACAACCAAGGTACGTGCCCTTGACCAGAATCGAACCTGGGACCTTTCAGTGGCAGGCTGACACTCTATCCACTGAGCCAAACCGGTTTCAGCCAAAATGTACATTTTAATAGTAAAGAAAACATATTATGAATCTGGGAATAAGGCCACCAATTTCAGGCAAGACAGTTAAGAGAAATGGAGAGCAATAAAATAACCTCTGCAACACAGTCAGTAGGGACACACTCACTAAAAATTAATACAGTCTTTAGAGATTATTAGCAGAATGTATATAAAAAAGGGAAAATTCCCTTCTTATTTGACCACTGTTGAAAGAGAAAGGGGGAGGTAAGGGAAGAGAGAGAAGGAATAAAATGCTTTCACTCAGCAGGATGAGAAATGCAACTACTCTAAGAAATCACTGGAAAGCAGAACAGGTTAAAATAAATTAGAAACTAAAACAAAACCAGAGAACCCTGAAGTTTTAAACCATTCAAAATTCTAAAATTCATTAATGATAGTAGCATTTTAACCACAAAGACCATTTTACACCCTCCCAACCATGCTGGGAGCACATCACACACTATCATCATTCCCAACTCAGTGTTGAGGCAACTGAGCCTGGGGGAGTTCAGGGAACTCTTCATGCTTAGTGCAACTGTTAAGAGCTAAACAATGTAGCTCCACAGAAAATCCCTTCCAGGAGAAATTTATCTGTACATATTAGATAATCTGTACATATTAGAAAACATGTACTTCAAACATCTCTGGAGGGAAAACTAAGTTTCAAATTAGATAAGAGCTTACCACCTCAGTAGCGGGACCACAAAATTCCAGCTAAGTAAAGAGAATTTCAGAGAGATAGAGGAGCCACTTGATTCATCTCCAGAAATACAGATAACAGTAACTATCCCTGGTAAGGTCACAACTAATGAGAGATATACTAGCCTATACAATCTCTGTCATTTTCAGCTTCTACCTTCAACTCCTCAGTCTCAGATAAAGAAGCACCAACTTCATTAGTACCAAGCTCCAAACAGTAGCAATGAACTGAGGGCTGCCCAAATATTTCCTTTCATAATTAATTGAAAATTTATTTGGGGCAGCAAAGATAAGCTCTCTCTCTCAGGATATCAAATTAGAGAGAGACTGCCTCCCCCAAATAGGCTTCACCAGCACTTGCCCACACTGATCTGAGGATGACTCTCTTACTTCCAGCATAGTACCTGAAATTCTACCATCAGGCTTCTTTTTGAGGATTTTCTCAAAAAAAAAAAAAAGGAATGCAAGTACCCCCTAATAAAAAAATAGTAAAAAGTAGGGGAAAGGAATAATATTTGACTTCCTCAATTGACACTTTGACTAAGAAATTATGATAGCCAAAAAGAAATGTTTTCAGTTCTAAATTTGGTTTTGATGCTTGTTACAGTTTGGTCTGGTAGAAAGCATTAGTAGATAAAAGGAACTAACTACATAACAAGTTAACATTAATGGGAAAACCCTGGAAAAAGTCATCATGGTTATCCTGAACTTGTTTTTAACTATAATTTTATATTACACTAGAGGCCTGGTGAACGGATTCATGCCCTAGTGGGGGGTGTGGCCTGCAGGGATCAGTCGGCTGTGGGAGTGCCACTCATCCAGGTTAGCCAAGCGGCACTCCCACTGTGGGAGCACACTGACCACCAGGGGAAGCTCCTGCATTGAGTGCCGGCCCCCTGGTGGTCAATGTGCATCATAGTGACCGGTCATTCGGGTGACCGGTCATTCGCTTGACCGGTCGTAATGGTCGCTTAGGCTTTTATATATAGAGATACACAGAGTAGAGTGAAATTTATTTCTGCTTGTCAAGTTGTTGCTGGCTTCTGTGATAGAACTGAACAAACTTCTGTGATAAAGCTTCAGGATCACTGAAAGCTGTAAAGAGGCTGCCAACTTTGGCCAGCTCTTCATCATAGAAAAGGCCAGCCCCTAGGATTCAGCAAAGTTGGTAGATTTGCAGCCTTGCTCCGCTGGGCAGCAGTAAACCCATAAGATCAGCCATGCTAGTCTGGTAGGTGTAACACAGGAAAAGCCATCTGATGATCCATGCTGTTGAGCTGTAAGTACTGATCATAGAAGTAAAAAGAGCAAAAATCTATAGTAGGCAAACAAAGCAATTAATGTTGCTTAAAACCAGCCACTTCACTTATAACCTCTGCTGCACTTTTTTTGTGCAATTTTCCTTAAAGTTCAAGTGGGCTTAGAATATAGCTTTGTGATACTACTACATATTTATGAGCACCATTATTTCAACCCAAAATCCATTTACATTACTCTGACCACACACACACACACACACACACACACACACACACACCTACCATTTTTTTTTTTTAAGGTAACTTCATACAGCTTTCAACAGTGGCTGCACCAATCTGCATTTGCAACAGTGGAGTCTAATGAACAAAATGAACTAACAAGCAAAATAGAGACAGAATCATAATTAGAAAGCTGTCTGACAGCCGGGGGTTTGGGGGAAAGAGACACAGAGGGATAGAGCAAAAAAGGGAAAAAGAAAAAAAGAGGGAAACGCAGTGTGGTGCTTGCCGGGGATAGAGAGTGGGCAGAGATAAAAGAGGCTATAGGGGGTGGTGAATACACAATACAGTGTGCAGATGATGTGTTGTACAATTGTGCACCTGAAACCTATATAATTTTGTTAACCAGTGTCACCCAATAAGTTCAAAAAAAAAAGGAAAATAAATTTAAAAAGACTATAATTAATATAAAAACTGATTCATTTTCACAGAGTTGTATAATCAAATTAGGTGATTATATGCAGAATCTTCAAATTAAAAATAAGTATTTTAAAATGTGATAAATTGGGGACTAACAATATGCACATTGTTTTGTTTATCAGATTTTTAGAGAGAGAGAGGAAGGGAGGGGGGGAGAGAAAGAGAAAAATATCGATGTGAGAGGGAAACGTTACTCGGCTGCCTCCTGCATACCCCTCATCGGGGATTGAACCCAGCTTGGAGCGGCCCAGGCATGTGCCCTGACTGGGAATCAAACCAGTAACCTTTTGGTGCACCCAACCAACTTAGCCACACCCAACCAGGGCACCATATGCATATTGTATGATTCTACCACTCTTTCACAAAGACAAAATAAAATAATAGCTTGAAATAAAACATGTTCTATATCTAACTTATTTGACTTGAATTTTTGAACTATTTTTTATTCAACTACCCTTAACATGATATATTAATAATTTAAATGAAAGATCCACAGAAAATTGCAGGCCATTAGTCTGTTTGATACAAAGCCAAGAGATCAAAGAGGCCAACTTTGTACACAATGTAGGCTTTTAATGTAGACAATGTCATTCTGATGGCAATAAGAGACCTGAGCCTTATTTCAAAAAGGGGACATTACTTCATACAGGATAAACAAATTATCTTGACTCCTCTAGGAAATATAATTTAAAATACACATCACACCCTAGTCGGTTTGGCTCAGTGGATTAGAGGGTCAGCCTGCAGACTGAAGGGTGCCAGGTTCGATTCCGGTCAAGGGCACATGCCTGGATTGTGACCTTGATCCCCAGTAGGGGGTGTGCAGGAGGCAGCCAATCAATGATTCTCTCTCATCCTTGATGTTTCTATTTCTCTCTCCCTCTCTCTTTCTCTCTGAAATCAATAAAAATATACTTAAAAAATAAAATAAATAATATACACATCACATCATTAACATACACACATGTGAAAAAGGATGTTAATATTTTTTAAAAGATTAAGATATGCGATTTATTAAGATACAATTCATATACAATTCACCCAGTAAGGAGTACAATTCATTTTTAGTACATCTACAAACCATTGTAGATGGTACAAACCATTACCATTAGGACATTTTCATCACCTCCAATTTAGCTATCACATCCTTGCATGTGTATATTTAAGTGCTAAATGTTAAATATCCAGAACATAGTAAACACACTTGATTATAGGTTTAAAATCTCAGAATTTGTTGTCCTTTCCTTAAAAGTAATTTTTAGTATTCAGTCTAAATTTGCTCCTTTTAAACTCCAGTATCACAATCGTATCCATTCTCTTTCAAAAGATTTTTTTAGATAATTCTTGTTTGTAGAAAAGGGTACCAAGGCAACCAAAACTCCCTCACACATACAAATGCACTCCTTTTTAGCACCCACCAACAAACAAAAATACAAAAAAACAAGACCCATAAAAACCTTTTTAAATGTGTTTTAAAATACTACGTACATGACAAACAACTACCTTTATTCTATAGTACATGCCTTTCTTGGGTTTAGAAAAGTAGAAACCGGCTCCAAGTCCAACTGTGCCCAACTTGTTTAACAGGGCCTTAAAGAATATTAGACACTCTCTTCCTCCACCCACATTCAATATACACCCCCTAAAACTGTTGATTCACCGGATTCTCAGCTGCCAAAGAAAGTAGACTAGCTTAGTGTTTGACATTTCCTTTTGGCAGTCATTAGTCCTTAATGTGTCACTGTCTAGAGGCTAAACCGAATGGTTTCATTCATTTTCTACTTTAGCAGATAATTTTCTTGGGCCCGAGGAAATGTATCAAAGGCTAAATCCACCCTACAAGAAAGTGGTAACTTTCTACACACAAGCAAATTAAAAGGGGAAAAGCTAACATTTCCTAGGATAACGTGAGTGAAGAGGATTTTATTGAATGTCACCCCAACAAAGAGGAAAAGAGGACTGCTTCTAGCCAGTCTTGCTTATAATATGGTTCTTTAATGGTTCTTCATTCCCACCAAGCCAAGAGGTTTGTCATCCCCTGCACACTATTTAATTCCTGATTCTAAATCCATTATTGTTTCTCCCTTAGCCCATTTCTCCATGACAATCAATGCCAACCATATTTTTCTGCTTTGTATATCCTATTTAATATAGTTTTATAGTTGCTCCAGTGCTTTATAATAATAAAACAATTCCATTTATGCTTTTTTAACCTCCACTGAACCAACATTATCTCTTCTAAGCCAGATCTCATTCTTATTTTTGTCCACAAAACAGAACCAAAAAAGGAAAAACAGAGAAAGACAACAGTGAATAGGATGGTTATATTAAAAAAGGTTTTCTCTAGTTAGAGGCCATGTCTTTTAATAACAGTAAGAGTAAGGAATCTGAAATCATGTTGGCTAACAAAATAGTGTTTAACCTAAAATTATATTAAGGCAACTTCACAATTAATAGGAAACTTGGGAGCCCAGCTGACAAGCCATGCCCTCCTTACACAAAAAAGCTCTGATTCTGCCATTTATTATATTCCATTCAATCAAGGTCTAGTAAACAATGTAAATATCAGTACTTAAATTATGTAACAGTCAAGTAAATAAGAAACAAAAGGTTTCTTACTATATATACGATAGAACTTTAAAAATCTAACTCAGGAAGGCAATGGTTCTGGTAATGCTTGAAGAACTGAATTATGGAATGCCTAGATGATTAAGCAATGAAAATTTTTGACCTCAAAAAAAAAGTGATTACTAATAATTTAGCCAAGAAAATTCTGCATCATCCCATGATTACACTAGTTATGCCCTTTTTGGAGAAAGGAGGAACTTAAATCCACTCTAGTGGCAAAGGCACATATGCACAATAACCCAAACAGCTGGGCAACTGGCCTTAGGAGCAGCCAAAGGGGATGCCTACGGTCTTCCTCTTACCTGGCTGTACCCTTCTCCAATCTCAAATACCTTATCTCTTCTTATCCTCTATGCTGCCCATTTAATTTATAGCTGCTATTCAACCACAGATTCACTTTGTCAGGACCCCTCATGATTCTGACTCCACTTAATAGCGTAATTTCCTACTTCAGTCCCCATTTACTAACTGCATCATTTTCCCATTATTTTTCCCATACAAATTCCCAAAAGAATCGAATTGGCCTAAGAGACATCATAGGTCAGCCTATGAACTAAGGATTCAGAAGGGAGCGGGGTGAGATAAAACAAGGCCTTCCTAGAAAAAATGCAAGACACAGAAATGCCCTCAGAAGGGCTGTGAAGGGCTGCAAGAACTGTACCCTTAAACATGTAATATATTGGCACCTGTTCAAATTGTCATACTGATGACAAGATAGCATTTTAAAACATTTTTTATTATGGGATTTTCCAAACATATCCAAAAGGATTGAGAACAATAAATTACTTCCTTATGCAACATCACCAACTTTCTGTTTTCTTATGTCATTTATCACCCCGTTAGTTTTTTGCTGAAATATTCTAAAACAAATCTAAGACCATGTCATTTCACAAGGTTTCTCTTCTATATAACATTCCCCATAAACCTGTGTTCATATCTGGATGTTCAAATCTTGACGGTTAAAAGAACTGCCAGTTGACTAAAACCTCAAATCAAAAACATAAAGTTACTGACATTCATCATCGTAACCCTAAATTTAATGTAATTCTTGATTCAGAGTAGTTTTAAGAAAATGGCTCATTTTGCACTGGCTGGGAAAACCTAGTCAAAAGAAATAGTTAGATTCTAGCATCTAGAGTTTGCTAAAATCAAAGAGCTGTAGACACTAAATAAGAGCTAGTGAATGCAATGAATTTTTAAAAAACAATGTGACTAGAAATTTCAGCTTTAAAATGAAAGTTTTTTTCTGAATGCTACAAATTTTAGTATTGCTTTGAAAATGAAAAAAATACAACAAATGTCTTCCTAAAGCTTTGAGTCCATTTTCTCAATTAAGAAATTTTAATAGTTTAAAAAGGGTGAGGGGACAAGGATATCCTTTATTACAAGAGAAATCGCTAAAGAAGGGTATATATGTGAATGATCAACTTTTAAAAACCAAACCATTTTCCCATATAAAAGTTTTTATCTATTTTTCACCTATAATACAGAATCTTAAATGCAACATTAAAAAATATTTTTGCTTCCCAGTAGCAAGTGTATTTATTATTATGAGCTTTAAAAATTATAACTGAGTATCACTGGTCAAGTACTCCCGATTTTTACTATAAAATATTTCAAGTTATTTTACATAGGGAATAATAAGCAATGTTCATGTAGACACAAGAACAAGGGTAAGCCAACATAAATGTTTTCACTCCTAGAAGATGAGTTTCATATTTGAATCTTCAAAACCAATAATTCTTCCTAAAAGCAGGGAAGCATAACTCAGGTCAAGTAAATTTAAAGGACAATCAGCAAGAAGTCTTGAAATAAGATCCATTCTATTTGGTACATTATTACAAATTGCAAATTATAAAACCAAAAGTTAGAATATCTGCAACTGGAGTAAAACCCAAACAGGAAGACAATCATTTCAACACATCTGAAAATAATACTGGTAAGACAATTTACTACCCACATGTTGTTTCAGCATAAAGCAACTCAGAGGAAATATATTCCCTATAGTATGTCTCCAGACCATGACATTATGAAAAGGTCCTAATGCCATTTACAGAGAATGATCAAACAAAATCAGTTCTCAGCAGTCTTTGGTTCTAAATATCCAAAATTCCACTTTAAAATAAATAAGCTATTTACTGACTGTCAAGTACTCACTTAGCATTCATCAGATGTGAACACAGATTCAACCCCAAAATAAGCAGAAAGAATAAGGACATTCACTCAGAGAAGAAAAACATCACATTCCAGACTTTCACCCTTCTATATTTATATTATGACTAAGAAATAAGAAAACCATAGTCACTTTCAAGAGAGCAGGCCTGAAATGAGAAAAGAGGGAATTTCCTGGCAGACAGGGCTCTACCTCCCTCTGGAAAGAACAATTTGGCAACTCAGCAAGTGTTTATTAACTAGGTCCTCTAAAACAGCTAATTAAAAAAAGAATGTTTTTAAGATCAATGGACATAAAATATTAAGGCAGAAAATTATGATTGGTAAGCTTTTCTGTTACATGTTTGTCATACATGGACAGTCTAACAGTTAACCTCCCGAAACACCTAGTTTGCTATACCTTAAACAATCATAATTTTAAAAGCACTGATTTCTTATCATCAACATATGACAACTTTGCCAAAAGTAAAGCCTACTCCTTAGACCAAAAATAATAAATGAGGATGAAGATCTGTGTAATAATTTCCTAAAATACCAAGTTGTATGTGTATAGCACTTCATAGTTTTATGTCCACATCAAATATGGTATCTCCCCTGATTTAAATGAGGAAGAAAAGAGACCCTTTCTGTCAGCTGTGATCAGACATTTGAACTACAAGACTATGCAGATTGGTGGCTCTTTGCTACACAGGCACAGAACAAGGAACAGAGCTGTCATACAAAGCCAAAAGGGAAGCCTGTCTCTGCCTATCCAAATCCCTTTTCACCTTGTTCTTGGCTACATTTTCTGGTTGTTTGTTTCAAAGCATTTTGATATTTATCCTATCCTCATCATTTTACTTGCTTGAGTGGTCTCTGTGCCTTTTAACAAGGTCAGGTAGAGGGGCAGCTTTTATTGACCCCATTTTACAGCTGAGACGGCACTGGGGAGGTTACTTGATTAAGCTTTAATGAGTCCTACCTATTCTATGAAGCATCAGCTTATTATCCATCATCTATGGAATCACATGTGAAAAGCATCATCTGGAGTAGTTCCAAACTAAAAATCAAAAACCTCAGTTCTAATCTTGAGTATGATCATGGCCAAGTTACTTTTCTAGTTTCAGGCTGTTTTGAAAACGGATGATTGGGTTTCAATTCTGGTTAAGATTAAATAAACACATTCCACTCTTTCTATACCACTGAATGCAACAGAAACAAGAAAGAGCTAAATCCACAATTGTACTTGGAGACTGCAACACTCCTGAGTAATGTTTAGAACAAGAATACAATCAATCACTCAGATACATAAAAACTCCATCAGCAAAATACATATTCCTTTCAAGTACACACAGAACATTCACATAGGTAGCATTAATTTATTGTAAAACAAACTTCAATAAACAATTTAAAGAACTGAAATCATGCAAAGTATGTTCTCTGACCTAATGAATTTGAATTAAATTAGAAAATCAGTGACAGAAACATAAGAAAATCTCCAAATACTTATAAATTAAACAACATACTTCCAAATAAGCCACTGGTCACAGAGGAAGAAGGTTCAAGGAAAACTTAAAAATATTTTGAGCAGCCCTGGCTGGTTTGGCTCAGTGGATGGAGTGTCGGCCTGTGGACTGAAGGGTCTCGGGTTCGATTCCAGTCAAGGGCACATGCCTGGGTTGCGGGCTCGATCCCCAGTGTGGGGCGTGCAGGAGGCAGTCGACCAATGATTCTCTCTCATTGATGTTTCCATCTCTCTCTCCCCAATCCCTTCCTCTCTGAAATCAATAAAAATATATTTTTAAAAAATTTTTGAGCAAAAATGAAAATACAGCATGGATGGAGTGGCTCAGTGGTTGAACAATGACCTATGAACCAGTAAGTCATAGTCAGGGCACATGTCCGTGTGGTGCGGGTGGCGGGCTCAATCCCCAGTATGGGGCTGCATGCAGGGGGGCAGCTGATCAATGATTCTCATTATTGATGTTTCTATCTCTTCTCTCCCTTCCTCTCTGAAATCAATAAAAATATATTTTAAAAAATTAAAACACAATATATCAAAATTTATGGGTGCAGAAAAGCAAGACTTATATGGAAATCTCTCCTAAATATTTACATTTAAAAAGAGGAAAGGTCTCAAACAAATAACCTAAGTCCCCACCTGAAGAAACTAGAAAAGGAAGAACAAAATAAACCCAAGGGAAACAGAAGAGAGGAAATAATAAAGGGCAGAAATCAGTGAAATTGAAAATAATAGAGAAAAACCAAAGAAATCAAAATGTGGTTCTTTCAAAAGATAATAGAAGTGATGCTCCCGTAGCCAGATTAACCAAGAAAAAAAAAAATAGAGCGGATAAAAATTATCAACATTAGGGATGAATTAGAGAACATGGCTACAGACTCCCCACAAACATTAAAAAGATAATAAGTGAATGTTGCAAACAACTCTTAGTATATAAAATTTGACTAACTGGACTAACTGGATAAACAGACCACTTCCTTAGAAGGCACAAGCTTCCAAAATTTTTCCAAGAAGAAACAGATAACCTAAACAATCTTATATCCATTAAAGAAATTGAATTTTTAATTTAAAATCTTCAAAAAATTTTGTTGGCTGTATTAGATTAAGGCTTAGCAAACTTCTGAAAAGGACCAGATAGCAAATATTTGAGGCTCTGAGAGCCATTCCCTCTGTCACAACTACTCAACTATGCTTCTATAGTGGAAAAGCAGCATAGATGCTGCCATAGATGACAAGGAAATAAATGGGCATGGCTGTGTGCCAATAACATTTTTATTTACAAAAACAGGTGGTAGGCCAGACTTGACCTGAGAACTATAATTTGTCAACCCCTGCACTAGATGATACTAGTGTCACTTTCCCAAATGCTATCTTCCATGGTCAAAAACTCATTTTAATTTTTAGTCCAAGAAAGGATAATACAAATGCTATCATACACTCTGTTTTCACCAAGACTTGTTAAAAATATATACCACAGTAAACAAACTAAAAACACAAGTCACCATTTTAGTCAAACTAGCTTTGAATAAACGGTTACCTCAAAAAAATGAATTGAGACTTTTTGAAAGTGAAAAATCCTCATTTTTTTCCTATTAATATGCTTTAGAAACAAATATAGTATATGCTAGGTTTGATCAAATAATTGAATCGATACCCCTCCTTTGGAAGTGACCTTTAGGCCACTTCACAACGACATTCCCTTTCACTTAGATTACATTCCACTTGCTAAGACCACATCGAACTTGCTAAGACCATTATTTCTACCCTCCGGACCTTCCCAGGATCCAAACCTGCCCAGAGAATTGTCCTCCCAGAAAAAAGCCCCCCTAGAGTCCTTTAAAATCTCTGACTCTGGAGAAACCAAGATGGCGGCATAGGTAAACACCTAAACTTGCTGCCTCGCACAACAACTTCAAAACTACCACTAAAAGACAAAACGGACATCATCCAGAACCACAGGAAGGCTGGCTGAGTGGAAATTCTACAACTAAAAGAAAAATGAAAAGTACAGTGAGACTCAGAGGAACTGCGTAAGCAAAGTGCAGAGGTACAGAGGCACGCACACGGAAAGGGGCTGGCAACTGAGAAGGTGGATGGCTTTCTCAATCGGGAGGGAGACATAAGCTCCCGACTGCTCTGAATCTAGTTGCGGGCAAGACTCTGGGTAACCTAGACTCATATAGGGAAAAACTGGACTGTCTGGCAGCGGGCGGAACTCGAGGAAGGCTTTCTCTCAGAGGTGCTTGCAGTGATTACCAAGGGACACTGAGACCCGGGGTCTCTTAGGGCAGGGCTGACAGGAAGCCATTGCTGTTTGCTCCGTCCTGAGACTCTGCGCCATCCAAGCTGTGCACAAGCTTTTGCATATGAATGATCTGGTCCTTTGAAATCTCAACTTACCTAACAAACTGCAGCTGAGTCAGAGAGACCCAGAACATCCAAAAGAAGGCCCAAGGCCCCACAGCAGCTTGCATTGCTTCACAGCTGGGCCTCATCTGGGCACATCCAAAACCCAAACAAAGAAGAGGAATCTACAGATCTCTCTGTAGCTCCTGCTGGGTGGCCTCAGGCAGAGGCTAAATTAGCACATCCTTGGAGATCCAAGAGCCAGTGTACCCAGGGGTCAGAGTAGGACCATCCAGATTACAATGCCTCAAATCCATAAGGGGGAAGACTCAGTGAGCACAAAAGCCCCACGGAAGCAAGTCTTGCCCCATAAGGGTGTCTCCAGCACAGAAGTTCTCCCAGTGTAGACATAGCTGATCCTCACAGCCAATTGGCCTGGAGATCAATTCCTCCCAGTGATACCAACAACAATCAAGGCTTAACTACAATAAGACTGTGCACACAGCCCACAAAGGGGTGCACCAAGAGAGTCCACCTCAGATAACAGGGGAGGCTGAACCACTGGGCCCTATAGGACACCTAGCACACAAAGCCACACGATCAACACAGAGGAACAGCCAAAATGCAGAGACAAAGAAACAAGTCACAAATTAAAGAAATGGAGGAAAGCAAATGACTGGATATAGAGTTTAAAACCATGGTTATAAGGTTTTTTAAGAATTTTCTAGAAAAGGCAGATAAATTTAGTGAGACCCTCGAGGATATGAAAAAGGATCAACTAGAAATTAAACATACACTGACTGAAATAAAAAATAATATACAGAGATCCAACAGCAGACTAGAGGATCGTAAGAAACATTTCAAAGATTTGGAATACAAAGAAGTAAAAAACACCCAACCAAAAAAGAAAAAAGAATCCAAAAATATGAAGATAGTGTAAGGAGCCTCTGGGACAATTTCAAGCATACCAAAATACAAATTATAGGGGTGCCAGAAAAGGAGAGAGAGCAAAATATTGAAAACCTATTAGAAGAAATAATGACTGAAAACTTCCCTGACCTGGTGAAAGAAATAGACTTACAAGTCCAGGAAGCGCAGAGAACCCCAAACAAGAGGAATCCAAAGAGGACCACACCAAGACACATCATAATTAAAATGCCAAGGGCAAAAGACAAAGAGAGAATATTAAAAGCAGCAAGAGAAAAACAGTTAATTACCTACAAAGGAGCACCCCTAGGACTGTCAGCTGATTTCTCCACAGAAACTATGCAAGCCAGATGGGAGTGGCAAGAAATATTCAAAGTGATGAATAGCAAGAACCTACAACCAAGATTACTCCACCCAGCAAAGCTATCATTTAGAATTGAAGGTCAGATAAAGAGCTTCACAGATAAGAAAAAGCTGAAGGAGTTCATCACCACCAAACCAGGATTATATGAAATGCTGAAAGGTATTCTTTAAGAAGAGGAAGAAGAAGGTAAAGATAAAAATTATGAACAACAAATACATATCTATCAAAGAGGAAGAAGAAGGTAAAGATAAAAATTATGAACAACAAATACATATCTATCAACAGGTGAATCTAAAAATCAAGTGAGGTAAAAAACAAGATGGCAGTATAGGTATACACCTATATGTGCTGCCTCTCACAACCACACCAAAACTACAACTAAAAGATAAAACATCTAGGACCCAGAAACACGGGAAAGCTGGCTGAGTAGAAGTTCTACAACTAGAAGGATAGAGAAAAGAGCATTGAAATGTGCACAAGCGTGGAAAAGCTAAGGTAAAGAGGCACACGAATTGGGCTGGCGACTGGGTGTGCAGGTTTTTTTTTCAACCTGAAGGAAGACACAAGCTCCTGATTACTCTGAACTCCAATTTCCGGCGAGAATCTGGGAACCCAGACTCCTACGGGGAGAAGCTGGACTGTCTCCCATCGGGTTGGAAAGTGAGGGTGGCTTTCTTGCAGAGATGCACACAGGACGCGGGGACGCGGAAACTCGGAGATTCAGATACAGCTGACTGGCAGCCATTGCTGTTTGCCATGCCGTAGCCTAGTGACAGCCTGAGACCCCGCCCCGCCCAATTTACAAACCCACCCAAGCTCTGCACAGCGGCTTTTGCATATGAACGGCCTACCCTATCGCAGCTTAACCTAACAAACTGCAGCTCTGGTCACACCAGGAGAAATCTGCACACCTCGCTGTAGCTCCTGCTGGGTGGCCTCAGACAATAGCTGACCTGCACACCATTGGAGATTCTAGAAGCCAGTGTACCTGGTGGCCAGTGTGACACAACACCAGATTTCACTCCTCACATCCATAAGTGACACATTCAAGAGGCAGACTCAGTGAGCACCAAAGCCCCACTGAAACAAGTCCTGCCCCATAAGGGTGTCTCCAGCACAGCAGTTCTTCCATTATAGACACAGCGAGTCCTCAAAGCCAATTGGCCTGGAGGTCAATTCCTCCCAGTGTACAAACAGCAATCAAGGCTTAACTACAACAAGACTGTACATTCAGCCCACAAAGGGGTGCATCAAGAGAGTCCACCTCAGGTGATTGGGGAGGCTGAACCACTGGGCCCTATATGTCACCTATCACACACACAGAGCCACTCCATCAACACAGGGAAGCAGCTAGAATGCAGAGACAAAGAAACATGTCACAAATGAAAGAAATGGAGGAAAGCAAACTACTGGACATAGAGTTCAAAACCACATTTATAAGGTTACTCAAGAATTTGCTAAAAACCTCTGAGAAACTTAGTGAAACCTTTAAGGATATTAATAAGAATGCCCAAAAAAATGGAAAAGGACCAGTCAGAAATTAAGCTGTCTGAAGTAAAGAATATACATAAATTCAACAGTAGATCAAAGGATGCCAAGAATCAAACCAAACATTTGAAACATGAGGAAACAAAAAACACCCAACCAGAAAAACAAAAAGAAAAAAGAATCCAAAAATATGAAGATAGTGTAAGAAGAATCTGGGACAACTTTAAGCGTACCAACATCCAAATTATAGGGGTGCCAGAAAAGAGAGAGAGCAAGATATTGAAAACCTATTAGAAGAAATAATGACAGAAAACTTTCCCTACCTGATGAAAGAAATAGACTTACAAGTCCAGGAAGCGCAGAGAACCCCAAACAAGAGGAATCCAAAGAGGATCACACCAAGACACACCATACTTAAAATGCCAAGGGCAAAAGACAAAGAGAGAATCTTGAAAGCAGAAAGAGAAAAACAGTTAGTTACCTACAACTGTCAGCTGATTTCTCAACAGAAACTATGCAGGCCAGAAGGGAGTGGCAAGAAATATTCAAAGTGATGAACAGCAAGAACCTATAACCAAGATTATTCTTCCCAGCAAAGCTATCATTTAGAATTGAAAGTCAGATATAGAGCTTCACAGACAAGGAAAAGCTAAAGGAGTTCATCACCACCAAACCAGGATTATATGAAATGCTGAAAGGTATTCTTTAAGAAGAGGAAGAAGAAGAAGAAGAAGGTAAAGATAAAAATTATGAACAACAAATACATATCTATCAACAAATGAATCTAAAAATCAAGTGAATAAAAAATTTGGTGAACAGAATAAACTGATGAATATAAAGAATCAGGGGCATAGAAAGGGAGTGGACTGACAATTCTCAGGGGAAAGGGGGTATGAGGGGTGCGGGGAGAGATTGGACAAAAATCTTACACCTATGGATGAAGACAGTGGCGGGGAGTAAGGGCGTGGGGTGGGGAATCAAGTGGAGGGGAGCTATGGGGGGAAAAAGAGGAACATCTGTAATAATTTGAACAATAAAGATTTATTTTAAAAAATAAAATAAAATTTAAAAATCAAGTGAATAAAAAATCTGATGAACAGAATAAACTGCTCAATATAATAGAATCAGGGGCATAGAAAGGGAGTGGACTGACAATTCTCAGGGGGAAAGGGGTGTGGGGGGTGCAGGAAGAGACTGGACAAAAATCATACACCTATGGATGACAGTGGGGGGGGGGAGGGTAGAGGGTTAGGGGGGAAATCAGGTGGAGGGGAGCTATGGGGCGGAAAAAGAGGACTGTAATAATCTGAACAATAAAGATTTATTTTTTTAAAAAATCTCTGACTCCCTGCCCTGGGTGCTAGCGCCATTTTGGGGCTAGCCCATCTGGTATCCAGATGACCTAATAACTTCATAATCCCTCACCACTTTGGCCGCGTGCATTCCTCCTTCGGCGACCCTAACCGTTTATGAATTATAAACCTAAAATTCCAAGACACATAAAACTAAGGGTGGTTTAACCATATTTTGAAATGTGTCATTATGGCCATAAGAAACTGTCAAAAATGTGGGGGGAAATATACAATAAAATTTATATTGCTTATCATACCAGCACTTAGTAACAATTACTAATAGTATTCTGAGAGGTAACCTTTTAATTCAGAAACATTTTTATATATGAAACCTTTTTAAGCCTGCCTGACATCTGTTAATGTAAAACAACATTAAAACCTGTAAAGAATTTTTGTGAGTTTGAGCCAAACTGTCAACACATGCCAGGAAGCAGAACCTCAATGCATTGAGATAATGCTCCAGAGAATGGTGAGTTACATCTGTAGTTATACATTGCAATCAAAGGAAAGGGACATGGGTGGCTTACATGAAATCCATTGGTAATATACTAGAGAGGTGAGAGAAAGCAAAGTGGGGGTGGGTGGGGGTCCCCTAGATTGGATAAAAAGTAAAATGATAAATCAATAAAGAAATTTTTTTAAAAAGTAAAATGATAGACACATACTTAGGTGGGTGCAGGAACAATTAAGGTGGTTGCAGGAACAATTAACATGATAATGAAGGAATTTGTGGTATCTGTCCTGGCACCCAGCACATTAGGTTGTGCTCCAAGGGGTCCAGAAAAAGGGAAGTTACAAGTTACCCAGACATTTCAAGGATATGATATTATAGATGCAAAAAGACAGACAGGCTCAGTTAAGGTAAAAGTTGACCTTGTCAGTGAAGATACTGGTGTAGGATATAACTACCCACCATAACTGCTTTTAGTTAAAGTTTAATTTTAGACCATCCTTTGTGATTACTTTAGGTCTCTGAGTCTGCAAGACTGCCATGCAGGCCTCCCCTGAGCTTGTCAGGTTAGCATGTGGTCCCTTTCTTCCACACATCTAAAGAGTAGAAAGTAATACCACAGTTTAATAGCCATCCCTTAGAGGCTAAACCCCTATCCATCTGCGGCCTGAAACTAGGCAGGTTTCATGTCAGCTCCATCATCCCGATTTCAAGAGACTACTCCACTATTGCTCCATTAGACCAGCACCATTTCATCTAATACATACACATGCATTTTTTTTGCATATAAAAGGTTAAGAACTTGCCTCTTAAAAACTTCAATTCTTAATGCCAGAGGAGCATACATAGGAAGTATCTCAAACCTCTTAGAAAGCAATATAAAATATAACTGGGGTGAGATGTCTTACTCAGAGTTACATCTTTTAAACCTCTCGTTCATAAGAAAATCACACATTAATTTTTGACAAATAAGGTCTTCAAATTAAATAAATGCTATTCTGTCAAGAGAAGCAAGTCCTACATTTGCTTAAATTTGGCATTCAGAGCAACATCTATTTAAATCTAAACTAGTAGCCCTGTGCACGAATCCGTGCGGCAGTAGCTCTCTGCGGGGCCTGGCTGCTCCGCAGCCCAGAGGCCCATCCACAGCCGGGCACAGAACGCTTGCCACGTCACCGCAGCAATGAAGCAAGCATTCCCCCAGGCTGCTCACGATGCCTGCTCTCAGCAGCTGCCCCCACCTCCCCGGAACTGGGGTACCGGCAGGGCTGAGAGGAATGGGCGTTGCCATCTTTGTGATGCAGTGATGGTTAATTTGCATATTAACCTTTTATTAGGATTCTCCCAAATATACTAGGCAACTCACAGAAACGCTTACACTAACAATCAATAAAACCATAGGCATACAAAGCTACAGAACTATGCAATACAGGTGAGTATCTACTGCAGTAAACCTAAGGATTCAAACAAAGATAAAAATTCTAGCATATAATAAAATAAATCTCAGCCCCTGTAGTTGCTATTAGAGCCAACTGAAACATCTGTAACATTCAACGCCTGTCTAGAATGGGAGGATATGCTAAAAAGCTTTCTTGGTCTCTTAGAGGCAGAAATAGAATAGTGGGGATGAACTATAATTCTAAGAAACATTAATCATGCTCTGTTAACCATAATTGTTCTGTTCTGATTAGAGAAAGCACATTCTAACCTGGCTAAGAGTTGTATGCCCCGGGACATAGGAGTTAACATTGGAATGTAGTCCATCCTCCTTTTCCAAAAACTGCTTATCATCATGGAAGGATTGAAAACCTTCTTGCTGAAACAATCTGGTCTGGGAGGCACCCGCCCTTTGTGACCCCCTCCCCCAGTCCACACTGCCAGCAACCTGTAATCATTATACTGTGCCTACTTCCTCATACCTGTAATTCCTACTTTCTCAGGTAATCTTTGTCCTTCAATATAAGCAGCTGGCATATGGGGAGGGGAAGAGCCGATTTTTGTAGATAAATGGCATTATTTGAGTAAATGCTCGTATATTATTTATTCAACCCTGTCTCTGCTTAATTGGCTCAAGTAGTGACAGGCAGCCCAGACCCATTGGTTTCAGTTCTGCTCACTTCAAGCAGCTATACTAGACACAAATCTGTCTTGTTTAGTGTGAAGTATTTAATTTCAGAACAGTCAGTCACTTATAAAGTTCAACAGTGGAAAATTCCACTGGCCATTAAAGATGATGATGTAAAATCTTACTTGCTGACTTACAAAGATATGAAATGATAAAAGTATTAAGAGCTCAGACTTTCAGGTCAGAAAAATCCAAGTTCAAATGTTAGCTGTACGTATGTGTAGTTTTAAGCAAATAACTCAATAAAAGTCATTATTGGAGTAAAATAGGCAATAATGTATGTCTCTTATCACAATGGCTAGCATATGGTAAGCCATATAATAATACAGATAATCGTTATTTTTATTGTTTAAAAAAAGAAGTAATAGTAAGAAAGGAACAGATAGGTGTGTATATTCACATGCCCAGAATAAAACCTGGAATGCTATATACCAAAAATAGGTGGTAGGATTACAAATGGTACATAATGAACACAGAAGTCCTGTAATTAGAAAAATATTAAGCTATTTTCATCCTTAAAAAATTAAAAAATGCAGCCATAAAATAATGCAGTAACAAACTCTTTGCAGAGTCTTTCAAGGGCTGGGAAACTCTGGCTATGCTAAAATGGAAGTCATTTGCAAAACTGAGAAGAGATTAGCATCTAAATTAAGTACTTCCCTTCACTACAATAACAATATATCTTTGAAAGTGAACATTAGGAGAAATCAAGATGGTGGCATAAGGTATACACCTGCACCTGTATGTGCTGCTTCTCACAACCACACAAAAACTACAACTAAAAGACAAAAAGTCTATCACCCAGAACCACAGGAAAGCTGGCTGAGTAGAAGTTCTACAACTAGAAGGAAAGAGAAAAGAGCATTGAAACGTGCACAAGCGCAGAAGAGCTGAGGTACGCCGGCGCGCGAATCAAGCTGGCGGTTGGCAACTGGGTGCACTGTTTCTAAGGGAGACACAGCTCCCCATTACTCTGAACTCCAGTTTCCGGCGAGACTCTGAGGACTCAGACTCCTATGGGGAGAAGTTGGACTGTCGGCCATCGAGTCAGAAAGTGAGGGTGGCTATCTTGCAGAGCTGCACAGAGGAATCATTGTTTACTGCACTGGGGCACGGGGCGCAAAGACATCTGACTGGCAGCCATCGTTGTTTGCCACGCCAGTGACTCCCTGAGACCCTGCCCTGTCCAATTTACAAACCCACCCAAACTGTGCGCAGCGGCTTTTGCATATAAATGGCCTGCCCTATCACAGCTTAACCTAACAAACTGCAGCTCTGGTCAGACCAGGAGAAATCTGCACACCTCGCTGTAGCTCCTGCTGGGTGGCCCCAGACAGTAGCTGACCTGCACACCATTGGAGATACAGAAGCCAGTGTACCTAGTGGTCAGTGTGAGATGACACCAGATTTCAACTCCTCACATCCATAAGTGACAGATTCAAGAGGCAGACTCAGTGAGTACCAAAGCCCCACTGAAACAGGCCCTGCCCCATAAGGGTGTCTCCAGCATAGCAGTTCTTCCATTATAGACACAGCGGGTCCTCACAGCCAATTGGCCTGGAGGTCAATTCCTCCCAGTGTACAAACAGCAATCAAGGCTTAACTACAACAAGACTGTGCACTCAGCCTACAAAGGGGTGCACCAAGCGTATCCACCTCAGGTGATTGGGGAGGCTGAACCACTGGGCCCTATAGGTCACATACTACACAAAGCCACTCCATCAACGCAGGGAAGCAGCTAGAATGCGGAGACAGAGAAACATGTCACAAATGAAAGAAATGGAGGAAAGCAAACTACTGGACATAAGAGTTCAAAACCACATTTATAAGGTTACTCAAAAATCTGCTAAAAACCTCTGAGGAACTTAGTAAGTCCTTTAAGGATATTAATGAGAATGCCCAAAAATGGAAAAGGACCAGTCAGAAATTAAGCATACACTGTCTGAAATAAAGAATATAGCCCTAACTGGTTTGGCTCAGTGGACAGAGCCTGCGGACTGAAAGGTCCCAGGTTCGATTCCGGTCAAGGGCATGTACCTTGGTTGCGGGCACATCCCCAGTAGGGAGTGTGCAGGAGGCAGCTGATCGATGTTTCTCTATCATCAATCGATGTTTCTAACTCTCTATCCCTTTCCCTTCCTCTCTGTAAAAATCAATAAAATATATATATTTTTAAAAAGAATATACAGAAATTCAACTGTAGATCAAGGACCCCAAGAATCAAACCAAAGATGTGAAACATGAGGAAACAAAAAACACCCAACCAGTAAAACAAAAAGAAAAAGAATCCAAAAATATGAAGATAGTGTAAGGAGCCTCTGGGACAACTTTAAGCGAACCAACATCCGAATTATAGGGGTGCCAGAAAAGAGAGAGAGCAAGATATTTGAAACCTATTAGAAGAAATAATGACAGAAAACTTTCCCTACCTGATGAAAGAAATAGACTTACAAGTCCAGGAAGCGCAGAGAACCCCAAACAAGAGGAATCCAAAGAGGACCACACCAGGACACATCATAATTAAAATGCTAAGGGCAAAAGACAAAGAGAGAATCTTAAAAGCAGCAAGAGAAAAACAGTTACCTACAAGGGAGCACCCATACAACTGTCAGCTAATTTCTCAACAGAAACTATGCAGGCCAGAAGGGAGTGGCAAGAAATATTCAAAGTGATGAACAGCAAGAAACTACAAGCAAGATTACTCTACCCAGCAAAGCTATCATTTAGAATTGAAGGTCAGATAAAGAGCTTCACAGACAAGGAAAAGCTAAAGGAGTCCAGCACCACCAAACCAGGATTATATGAAATGCTGAAAGGTTTTCTTTAAGAAGAGGAAGAAGAAGAAAAAGGTAAAGATAAAAATTATGAACAACAAAATGACAACAAATACATACCTACCAACAAGTGAATCTAAAAGTCAAGTGAATGAAAAATCTGAAGAACAGAATGGACTGGTGAATATAATAGAATCAGGGACATAGAAAGGGAGTGGACTGACGATTCTCAGAGGAAGCAGGTGTGAGGGGTGCGGGAAGAGATTGGACAAAAATCTTACTCCTAAAGATGAAGACAGTGGTGGGGGGTAAGGGCATGGGGTGGGGTGGGGAATCAGGTGGAGGGGAGCTATGGGGAAAAATAAAAGAGGAACACCTGTAATAATCTGAACAATAAAGATTTATTTTTAAAAAATTTGATTAACAGAATAAACTGATAAATATAATAGAATCAGGGGCATAGAAAGGGAGTGGACTGACAATTCTCGGGGGAAAGGGGTATGAGGGGTGCAGGAAGGGATTGGACAAAAATCTTACACCTATGGATGAAGACAGTGGTGGGGGGTAAGAGCGTGGGGTAGGGAATCAGGTGGAGGGGAGCTATGGGGGGAAAAAGAGGAACATCTGTAATAATTTGAACAATAAAGATTTATTTAAAAAAAAAAGCCCATGGGGGGGGTGAACATTAACTGCATCTTATTCATACATTCCATGTCAAACTATTATCCAAATCAAATAAAAAATTTATACTTGATATATTAACATAAGGAACCTCCTCAAATACATACCCAATCCAATACAAAAAAATGCCCAGTTATTTGCATTCCTCTTTCAGGATTTTGCAATCAATGCATTTACTGTTTAGGACAAGAACAAAGATAAAATGTATCCTTAAGCATTAGCATCCTCACCAGGTCCTAAACTGCACCAATTTTCTTCTGCCTAAAACTATAGTTTGAGCTATAAAATATATATATAAGCTACAATACCTACATTTATGGATTACTGTACCATTCTGGGCATTCAATGAAGAAGCTGATGTTAAACTCTTATCTACTCACCTTAGCTGGTTGATTATCCAGGAGCCAAAACTATCCAAGAGAAATATAATGCAAGCAAGAAACATCACAAACAGGTAAATTTAAGTACAGATATTATTAAACCCAATTATGTCCAAAATATTATCAATGAGCTATTTGTGAGATATTTTATATTCTTTTCTATGTACTCAGTCCAGTTTGCTGTAGAGTTTGTACTTATAGCACATCTTAATTTGGACTAGTCATATTTTAAATACACAATAGCCACATATGGATATTGGCTACCATACTGGATGGCACAGAGCTAGAGCTACTCAAGCCCAAGCAAGGCATGTATGCTTCTTACCAATTATTAAGTCCTAACTCTAGTCACGCAACACACTACCATGAACTGCTGGGCAAGTCTGCTTAGGCCAAAACCAAATGAAATTCATTTCAAAGATTGAGGGTCTTCTATGTTTCTGACACTGTTAAGTGTTTTCAGTTAGGGGTGTGTGGTGGTTTTTTTTTGGGGGGGGGGTGTTTATTTGATTTTTGAAGAGTCAGGAGTTGAAGAGACAAATAAACTTGGTCCCAGTAAGTTCTACTATTGGAAAAACAACTCAAAATACATGCCCTAACAGAGGGAGAAAGGAATGTTATTAAGAACCTGCATATTCCTCAGCAGAATGAAAAATGTGAAATAAAGAATTCAGCTGTATAAAGTACAGGGCTCTTCAAAATGAGGTTTTTCACTGGCATTGAAATATCTTCAGAGAATGTTATAACACACAACAGGGCTCCAAAGTCAGCTACATATTTAAGGAACAAAAAATTTAATCCATTAACCTGATAATCTGTTTTAACCTATTACTTTAATAGCTTAACCCTAGTTATAGAAATATTTTATTTATATGCAGAGAACATTAAGAAGGTCAAACTATTTTAAAATTTAAAAACACTTGCATAGAAGAAAGGAAAAAGAACTGGAAATACATATCCCTAAATGTTAATAGTAATGGTGGTTCAGTAATTTAATGTACATGTATGACTTTCAATTATGAAAAAATAAAGTGGCAATAACTTTTTTCAAATTCAATTATATTTCCTTTTAATTCAATCCATTTCCTTTTAAACCTTTTAAGATTACGACACCCATGCAAGCTGTTTTTCTTTCTCTAGAACCCTCATGGGCAGAGTAACCTTTGGCTGATAGAGCAGGAACAAATTAAACTTAACCACAATAACCACATTTAATTTCAAGGAAACCTGAAAGTCATCTGTGGAACTACAAAGATCCACTGAATAACCTGAAGGATTTTCATGTTAGGTAAATAGGGGTCAAATGCATTACTTTAAACATCAATATCGGGGCTTAATCACAAGGAACAACAACAGCCTATAATTACTGAAATCCAGAGTCTAGGTCAGTGGTCGGCAAACTCATCAGTCAACAGAGCAGCAAACTGCGGCGAGCCGCAGTTTGCCGACCACTGTTAGAGAATCCTAAAACAAGCTAGCAATTGAGCCAAGAATACCCTCCAACTCTTCAAACCACAATTCAAGCAGGATCATTATTTAAGGTTGCTAGACTCCTGGTCCTTAGAGCCTTTAAAAGGGAGCTTGGCCCTCAGTTGATGTTCGAATTAAATTTAAATCCACTCTGATATAAAATATCACTTCCACTCACTATTTTATTTCAGTGAATTTGGTTTAATTTTTTTCTACAAATGTCATTTGTATACTGAAAGATCTACGAGAAGTAGAGGTAAACCAACCCATGGCCTCCTTCCCTATAACCTTCTAGAATGTAAGGCAGTAAGAGCAAGAATCTTTGTTAATGTATCCTTAACATTATGAATTGTTCATTTTATGCATTCTCCCAAGTCAGCATGAGTAGTTATTAAGTACCGCTTCTAGCGTTATACTAAACCCTGAAAATATTTTTAAAATAGTTCCCATCCTTCAAATGCTTAAAACTTAGTTACAGAAGTTACATGGATAAAGGAAATACAATTAAGCAACAATTCAAGGAAGTAAACAATTAGGTACAAAACTTCAAGCAGGGAAAAGATAAGGTAGATACAGTTTAAAATGGCCTTCAGCAAAGAGATTGGGGTGAAGGAGAGTGGGCCTTAAGAAAAAACAAGTTAGGTTTAAACAAGTGGGAGAGAATTTTAAAAACATAATAAACAATGTCCTACTGAAGGCATGAGCTCAGACTACCTGAGCAGGCGGGACAGATAGAAAAATAGAGAGTGAACAGAGCCTAATGGAGACAGAAAGGGACAAATGCAGTAAACCATCAAAGCAGTTTCTCCACCTTTATTTAATTGCACACTGGAATCACTTAGGAAACTTTAAAAGTACTGAAACCTATTAGGTCTGATCAAATAATTGAATCAATACCCTCCTCCCCTGGGAAATGACCTTTAGGCTACTTCACAATGGACATTCCACTTGTTTAGACCACATTTCCACTTGCTAAGACCATTATCTCTCCCCTTCGGACTTCCCAGAATCCGGACCTGCACAGAGAATTCTCCGCCCAGAAAAAGCCCGCCAAGAGTCCTTTAAAAACTGCTGACTCCCACCACTGGGGTGCTGGAGCCATCCAGGCTCAGCCACCTGGTGTGCGGACGATCGAATAAATTCGTTATCCCTCCTTTGGCGATATAAGAACACCTAGATTCCAATCCAGTGATTCTGACTTAACTGGGAGACAACCTAAATATCAGGATTTTTTTAAAGTTCCCCAGGGAGCCTAATGTGCATCCAAAGTTAAGTACCTATTGCCTTAGAAAGAAACACCAATGTAACTTGGTAAGTAGCAACACAGGATGAGGAAGAAAGACTCAAAAGATTATTGAAAGATTTTGAGAGATCTATAAAAATACTGACATTACTGAGAAAATCCAGGAAATGAAAAAGTAAAAAAATATGTGAACTTTTCTGGACTTTACCATACTCTGTCTACAAAGTTCCATGCAGTAAACCAGTTTTAATTAATCCAGATTGTCTCACTTCTCCACATACCATAATTATTGGCCTAATATTTTTCAACAGAAATAATCAAAACAAAGAGAACCATCTTTTAAAAGTTAAGGTAGAGCTCAATCTAAAGAATATAAAATAAATCCTCCATAAAGTCCTCCTGGGTTTCCCACCAGAAATAATCTCATCCAATTTATAATTTTAGCAGTACCTAGAGCAGCATTTCCAACAAATGCCCTGTAGAGACCTAGTCTCAGAAAGGGTTTCAGAAAGGAGGAATCAGTGCCTCATTCCTCCTTTTACACAGTACTACTTGGCACATGACACATACTCAACATGAACTGACAGGCAGACACTGCCAGTTAAGCTCTGATGGTCACTTGAGGTTCTAAATGTTTTTGAATGCTTCCTTAATAAGCAAAAATATATCCCCAGTTGCTTGTGCTTCTTGTAAACCCTTTCACTACTCTAAGCTTCCAAGTGTGCTTCACTGTTCCCCACTGTTCGCCTTACTCTACCACTTTTTGACAGGACCTAGCCTGCTCACATGAGTTGATACAAGGCAATAAAATATTTTTATCTTTAGGAGAAACATGCCCAGAGACCACTTTTTAAAATATATTTCTGAATCAAGATCATTTCTTTCAAAACCCCTACCATAATCCTTATATTTCACCCAAACATCAATCACTGTTCTCGTTTTCACTTACATGTTAAATACAGTGTTACATAAGTATGCTATTATGGTCTCCATGTCTTCAGTATAAATGAGTGCTTCCCACCTTTATTTACATCAATGGCACAAATAACAAGTACTATGTGTCTAATACTCTAGGGAGAAACCAGAAGGTTAGTCATGACCAGGATAACTAGCCCGAAATCTGACCAATCCCAGGACTCAAGGGATATCTTGTGGACTGGTTAGGAAGCTCTATCTAGCAATGAGAACAGATTTACTACATATTCTCCCCACCAAAGGCTGTTTTTAAAATGGTTTCCTAATCATAACTGCATTGGACACTTTGCACTATTTCAGCACTACATGTGATAGCAGATAACTGATCCACCTACATACCAGGAGTCCTTTGTTTCCATATATAAATCTCCAACATCATGAGCCAGACTTCCAAGCTTAGATATGGATTTTTAAATGTGTCCTACATTTTCACTGTGATTTATCAACCACTTTTTCCTTTAAACTAAGCCTCAAATCTCATTTTTCAGAGGTAGACTGCATATGATCAAAACATGGCAATGGCTTAAAAAACTCAATATGCTTCACTAATTTCACAATATGGTAAAAATAAGATAAACACAGGAAGGCATTCATCTTCACCCTCGGAATTCCATCATGACTTACCATTGTCTTTTCACATATAAGTAAACAAAGATGTATGGCAAATGAACAAATGAGAAAGTACCAAGATCTTTTCCTGAAAAGTATTAAATTGGGAAAAATCACTAGTAAGAACTAATTTGTATTGTCCCTCTTCCCTTCAAATTATTTTATGTAATTTTATATTTCATTTATTTCTTCTTTTGTCAGTAAAATACTGGGTACAATGTCTAAACTACAGTAAGCCTAAATTAATATTAAATAACTAGAATGGAAAAAGAAGAATTAGGGAAGAAAAAGAAAGACATTAACAATAGACCCCAAAAAAATTTTTAACTAGTATTTTCTATGGCAAAAAAAAAATCAAATGTTAAATTTCACAGCATCGGGTTTTTTAAATTCAAACTTTAAAAATTCAGAAACACTACCCGGTTTGCCTAATACATCTCACTTAGTAATTACCTGCTCTTATGACATTCTATATGGTTCATGAAAAAAAAAAAAATTCACCAACTATAATGTATACATAATATATAGTCAGCATTCTGTTTTACTCAAAACTAAATGGCCACCTACATGTGATAATAGAATTTTAGGGGTAACGAAGGTGATTATCCTTAGAAGATGTGTGTTGAAATATTTAGAAGTGATGCAACCCAATGTCTAAAACTCACTTTTAAATGTTTCATTTAAAAAAGGTTGTGTATATAGACACATATAAGCACGTACATTTATATACACAAACATGCACACGTTCTAAGTGTTACTCAGTTAATCTATTCTAGATAAAGGATAGATGGTCACTCATGGTATTATTTTTATAAATTAAAAAAAATTGTATTATTTTTTTAGAGAGAGAAACGGGGATGAGGAGTGGGGGATGGTGGGAGGAAGAAACGGCAGTGTTTCACCCATCCATGCATTATGATTGATTCTTACGTGCCCTGACCGGGAATAGAACCTACAACCTTAGCATATGGGAACAACACTCCAACCAACTGGGCAACCTGGCCAGGGCCAGAAGTTTAACATTTTTCAAAATAAAAAGTTGGGGAGGAGAGGGGCACACAGAAAGCCATTTATCTATTCCTTGAAAATTATGCTTCATCCAAGAGTCAAGGAGCCAAGAACATATTTGCCATTTATATTTAAAACATCTCAGATCCAACATCTGTATGGAAAACTCTTATTTGAAAGAAAAGTTCTGATACTCACATTGCCCATGTACTCCGAGAGCAGGTCCTGCAGGGCTTGGCGGACAGCATTACACTCAGCCACGATTCTCTCACGCCGGTCATCACGAGTGCAGGATGAGTCAGCCATCAGGGCAGCCCCACTAATGATGCTTTCCAGACGCTCCTCCAGGGAAGGCCTAAAGCGCTCCTCGCTGAAGCTCAAGGGGTCCACAATGATTTGTTTCTGCAAAGGCAGCATTATTAAATGTTACTGCTAATCTCTGTTCCCTCCATTATTTCCAGAAGGTGAGGCAAGTGCTGATTAGAAACATCAAGATTTAACACAAAAATTACAATGCCTGAAAGTTATGCTCCTTGACAGATGAGGGGCCATACTACACAAGTTGGTCTATGGATCACTTCTCAAAGAAGGCATTGGAAGCAGTACTATCCACCTGAATGGGGTCTAGATAAGGTATACCACAAATGGCAAACAAAAGTATGTCAGCATAAAAATTATGTTCAATCTACTTAATCTGAACATTTAAAGGCCAGCCTATGTAGTATTATTAAGTTACCAAATGAAAATTACAGGGAAAATAAAAGTTAGCTCTCTTTTTCTTTTCTATGTACAGAGTAGAAAACTGCTACATGACACTGGCAGAACTGTTTCACCACAAAAATTTAATAAAATTGACACCTGTCTTCAAACTTTCAGAATGAAATGCATTTATAATCAATCTCAATCTATTTTCTCCTTACACATCTCATCAAACGTTTATGAACAATTCAGTCTCAAATTTATCCTAAATTTATGTCTAAATTCAAGGCTTTTTTTCCCTCAAATATCTCTAAGTTTTCTGTAAGAGATGGTAGCAATCTGTCGCGACAAAGCCACTCTAGGATATAACTTTCCCAATAAGAATAAGTTGCTTCCTGTCTCCCCTTTATTCCCTTGACTCCGCTTATATCCAGCTTTACCAGTGATGAGCGAGGTCACAAGTAAGCTATGGTACAAGGTCAAATATCAACACCCCAGGACAGTGGCTACTGGTCTCCTTCCAACTTCTCCACTTGATACAATTTATCCTTACACTGGTAAATGTCTGGGCAAGTATTTTACCTTTAATTTTTCTTTATGGGGGCTATGTTCGTATTGATTTAAACATAAATGTCAAGGTTTTTCTTTAAAAAGCTTGCCCTTTTCCAATAAGTGTACATTTCTTCTTTCCCTTTCAAAGAACGTCCCCCCTCCCCTCATTGATAATTGAATTTCAAGATTTAGCATGCATACCTTGAGTTCATCATTAACCTACATTTTAGCTCATCCTTTTTCTTACCAGATTAAGTTACTGCAGGATTTCTCTGGTCAAAACAGAACACACAATGCATTCTGACCAACAGGAATAAAGAATTAATGGTCCCAGAACTTAAATAGTCATAGCGCTGCAACCTGCCTGTGATCATTCAGTCCAACCCCCTCACTTATGATTAAGTGTCTTCTGATATTACTGAACTTAGGGCAAAATGTAACTTACTACTTTGAAAGAAACCAATATACTCTACTGCCAAATGTGAGGGGGGAGGAGACAGACAACAACCAGTAAATTATAATATGTATCATCAGAGTTTGCTATAAAGTCATTTAATGCTTAAGGTTCCAAAGTCAAAATTCAGTTCTAACACTATGTTTTCATAATTTATGAAAAGTATTCAATCATCCATTCGTATCAGCAAGGATCAGTTACCCACACCAAAGTAAAGTACTGAGACAAAGCAAAGGCAAGGAAAAAAATATTAAAAATAGTATGCACTCCATTATATCGATTCTTTACTTTATAGCATTCCTACTTATGAAAGATGCTGACAACCTGGAAAGCAATTTTCCCTTATGTTAATTAAAATAACAATAATAAGATTTAAAATCTTAAACTGCTATCATCTACTGGAACCAGGAAGCATTGTAAAAATTTTAAAAATAAACCCACCAAAAAAAATTAAGATTAGATACATAGGATAGTGTGTACATAGAATGTATAGGCAACATCTACAAAAGGTAATTACATGGCATTATGCTACAAAAGTATTTTAGCCCCAAATTTGCTTCCACTTGATTAAATTTTGTCTATTATTACAACTTATTCATTGAGAAAAAAAGTATATCTAGACAGACAAGATGGCACGTCTGTTTTAGTCATTTATGATTTATCTTTATCGCCAACCAGACTGTGCATTTGCTTCGGTGTCTCCCATAGCTTCCCATCTACCAAAAGGTTAAAATCTTGGTTGAAATTAACTGAACTCATATCCTTAATAAAGAATAACCTTGTAGCCCTAACTGGTTTGGCTCAGTGGATAGAGTGTCGGCCTGTGGACTGAAAGGTCCCGGGTTCGATTCCAGTCAAGGGCATGTACCCTGGTTGCGGGCATATCCCCAGTGGGGGTTGTGCAGGATGTGTTTCTCTCTCATCGATGTTTCTGGCTCTCTATCTCTCTCCCTCCCTCTCTGTGAAAAATCAATAAAATATATATTTTAAAAAAGAATGACCTTGTAGGAAACACAAGATGCATTAAAGAATTCAGAAGTTTAAAAGAGAAAGAGAAATGCTTTAGGCCAAGTCAAGATAAGTAGACTTGATGATTCATAAAATTTTTTTCAACTTAGATTGTATATCTAATAGAAATTGAGCTTTCATTAGAAACCTTGATCACATTTCCCCAGAAATTTTTAACTGTAGGGGATGGTCAAGAGCCTGTAGTTTCCTCCCTGTATAACTTACATCAAAATTATTGAGCGCATATGCCAGCTCTCCTCCTCCTCCGCCCTGGTGCTGGGAGGCATCATCGGATGCAGTGGCCTGGGCTGCATTGGAAATGCCTGTGACTGCCTGCTGCAGCTGCTTGTATATCAGGTCTCTGTTGGCCTTATAGGCTGCAACATCAGGGTGCTGTAGGCATGCCTGGGAAGCAGTATAGAGAATCGGAACGTTTTTCTGCAGGATTCCTCTGGCTGCAGCCATCTGATCACGATGGCCCACATCTTTCAGTTCCTATAAGAGTAAAACAATAAATTTTAACAGTTCTATTCATATAACATTTTGTCAGTAAATACTGAAAGTTAGAATTTTTACTAAGTAGACACAATATTTTCATTAAGTCTGGCTTGGAAGCTCATCACAAAGGAGGCAATATGGCTTAATACAGTGGTTGGCAAACTGCAGCTCGCGAGCCGTGGTTTGTCGCTCTGCTGACTAATGCGTTTGCCGACCACTGGCTTAGCAGATAAGAGTTCAAACTTTTCCAAACCACATAGACCTAGATTTCAATCTCCAGCTCTACTTTTTCCTAACTACTGTGATCTTACTTTAAGTCTCCATGGTCAGTTTCACCTTCTGTAAAATAGGAACAACCTCTCTTACCATTGTATTGAGGATTAAAAGGGATAATGCACATAAAGCACTTAGCACAGCACTAAATAAAAAGTGAAACTTAAAACTGACTAGCATCTTGATTACAGCTGTATAAAGATATATGTACCTATTCCAACCAAAATAGAAAAATCATTCAGAGAAATACTTAAAGTGAGATTTATTATAAGGAGTTTTTTATTAAGTTATAAAATTTATTACAAGAGTTTTGTGAAATTTGGGATAAGATACCACAGGAGTACACCAACTATGCAAACCAGCCAGGTATTCTCCCAAGTACACGACTCCTTCCCTCCCTTCCCCCTCCCCAAAGACCATCTTAGGACACAGGTCATTAGGCACAAAGCTGAGGCTCACATGTTCCATACTAAAAATCAAAAGGTTTATATTTCACTATAATACTCTATGTACATGTGGTCTTACGTGAAAATGTCCTTTACAATTTCCTCTACCCCATAATTGTAGTCTACAGTTAAAAAGACTTGAGGTTCCTTGTGGTTTACACTACTAGCCTCTAATTGGTAGACAGGGTGAATATGCTAAGTGACAAATAAGTGATACCAACAATAAGCAAGATGTGAAGGGGTTACTTCTGATATTCCCTTGTTACTGAAATTACTCAAACAAATAAAACTAAGTCTTTAGTACCAGTAAATGTGGATCACCACCACAGAAGAGAAATATGTGACCACCAGAGCTGTTTCAACTCTATTTTATGTGATCACAGAATTTCAATGTTAATGTCACCAAATGAATCCTAAAGTATAAATTTAAATGTGTTAAAAAGAAGTACTAAATGTGTAAACATGTAAGAGAAAACTAACTTAGAAAGGCCAAAATCAATTACTCAAAGTCTGATTCAACTATTTAATGCTCACCTTTCTAGATGAGTTCCTAACTAAGCATTAGAAACACCAAACTCTGAAACTTCATCTCACTATATATTTTAGATGTGCATCTTTATTTAAACCTTGTATAATATGACAGCTTTCTATTCCTCCTAGAATTCTTTTCTCATTTGAAATCTGAATTTGCAAGTAACAGCTCACAACATTCCAAATGCCCTGTAGCACAGCACAGTACATTAGGCTAAATATTCAGAAACAGGACCCTGTGGATTTAGAGAGTCAGTGATCATTTTAAGACTCCAACTATGACAGGGAGCTGAGGCTAACCATTATGCTTAAACAGCTGGTGCACAAATTCTGAGTAGAATTTTCTAAGTGTATTGCCCTCACCACAATCTAAAGGACTTTTAAGTCTCCTAGGAAAGCATTTGCCTTGAAGCACTTGTATTTGTCCTCTGTTTTATTACAAATGTTTTGCAATCAGCTTTGGCATTCTTTATAAGTACCTATAACCTAGATCAGTACAGTCGTTTACAAAAGTTATTAAAGAAATTTGTAGTCACCTAAAGTTAATACATAGTGTCTAAATTACTATTCAATGCCTGGCTTTCCTAAAGCCACTGCCTGGCCTGGTATGATAAAAATCTATCTACAATTGAGACATGGGGGTGGCCACAGCATGGAGGATGACATGATGGTAATCTACGTGCTGAAGTTCCAGCAGGAACATCACACCTGTTTGCTGGATCACTGAAGTCAGTCAGAGTCATTAGAAGATGGAAGTAGGGAGAGCTAAACCATCCCTGGGAACTGACTGCCACTGGGAGGGCAGCCTGGTTTTTAGACCACACCATATAATTCTTTCCCAGTGTAGGCTCAGTAACATAAATCAGGCACCAACAAGAGTGCTCTTAAATGGAATATAATATGTTTGCTTAAATAGTTAAAGAGGATATAAAAGAATGTTTTCCTGGGAAATAGCAAGGCTTAAGAGAAGCTCTGGAAGTTCAACCAAATGAAATAAAAGTTTAGCTTGAATTTGGAGAATTAAAAACAAAACAACAACAAACACCTACCTTTCCAAAGACTATATCAGGTTAAATACTCAGAAACAGAATCCCCTGGATTTAAAAAAACTATCATCTCAAGACTCAAGCTATGACACGGGGCTAGGGCTAACCATTATGCTAAAGCAGCTGCTGCACATGTTCTGTATGGCATTTTCTAAATGTCTTGCCCTCACCACAATGTATCTCTGAATAGATTCCTATTTACCAAGTATTGGGGAATATATTTGAATCTATGACAGCTAAGTATCATCATTTGTCCTAACTGCCAAGGCACTTTAACTTTCACTATTATTTTTTTTTAATCCCCACCTGAGGATGTTCATGTTTTTTTAATTGATTTTAGAGAGAGAAATGGGGAGAAAAAGAAAGAAATATCAATATAAGAGAGAAACATCATTTGGTTGCATCCCGTACATACCCCAACCGGGTATGAAACCACAATCTAGGTATGTGCCCTGACCCATAATCAAACTCACAACCTTTTTGGTGTATGGGACAATGCTCCAACCAACTGAACCACCCAGCTGCAGCACTGCTACTTTCTCTTTAGAACTGCTTTTGCTGTAACACAAAGAAACTAGATTTTGTTAAGTACACATATGAAAATGGGACACTATCACAAGGAATTATTATTTTTATTTTACTATAAAAATAATAATCGATCATAAGTATTCTTTTCAAGATATATAGTGCTTATAAGTAATCCAAATTAGTGGGAAAAGTGAGCTATTAAGCAATATAATACTAGATTACTTATGAAGTAAGAGTCCCTTGGTCTACTTTTAATCTTCATGATTCTTCAACTTCACCAATTCAGTTATGTTTCAGGCAGACTCAGGAACAAACAGAAAACACAAGGAAGAAATGACTCCTTTTAATGTAACTAAACCAACATCACATGCAGTGATCAAGAAACAGAAGCTAACTTTTAAGCAATCTATAACACTCTCTCTTACCAAGAGCTGGAAATTCAAGTGAAAGTTTCCTCTCATTTCCCTCTTAATATAAAATTTGATCATGTCTTCTCTTGGACTCAAATGACTAACCTCTGCTCCATCTATTTTACCTTATCATCAAAGAAAAGCCTACAGCCTAATGGAAATTCAGCACTTCTAGTCAGCCAATAATATTCTAGCCCAAGAAAAGTAAAAGATTTGGGACACATGCAAAGTTCCATTCCAGGATGGATGTGTAGTACAGGTAAGTGGCTTACTTACTCACTCATTTGTTAAATAAATATTTATTGAGCACTACTATATCCAGGCAATGTTCTAAGCACTAAGGATTATAGTAGCAATTTAAACAGACAAAATCCCTGTCCTCTGGAGCCAGAGAGCCCCAATTCAAAACCTGGCTCTACAACTTACTAGAACTAGATGAATGACCCTGCCAAATTATTTAATCTCTCTGTGCTATATTTCCTTCATCTATTGGAATTAATTTCTGATCAATTATAGTATCTACCTTACACCATTTTGTGAAGACTGAGTTTGTGTTTATAAATGGCTTGTAAGTGTTTAGCACATAGTAAGGTCCTCAATAGGTGGCTGCTGCTTAAATGATACAAGGGAGGCTAAGGGAGCCAGTATACACATGGAACCCAAATACTATTCTTGAGGAAATATCCCTTTTGTGAACTAGGGCTGCCTGCAAAGATAAGAGGCTCAATGAGGAGGTAAATTACTACATACCACGCCTGGGAACAGATTAAAAAATCAAAGGTGAAGCCAGAACCAGTTTGGCTCAGTGGATAGAGCGTTGACCTGTGGACTGAGGGGTCCCAGGTTCGATTCCGGTCAGGGGCATGTACCTTGGTTGCGGGCACATCCCCAGTAGGAGGTGTGCAGGAGGCAGCTGATTGATGTTTCTCTCTCATCAATGTTTCTAGCTCTCTATCACTCTTCCTTCCTCTCTGTAAAAAAATCAATAAAATATATTTTTTTAAAAAATCAAAGGTGAAAACAGTCTAGGGCAGTAGTCGCCAACCGGTGGCCCACAGACCACTGGTGGTCCATGAGGTCCGAAAGGTTGGTGTCCGCTGGTCTAGGGGGCTAAGCATATAGTAATAGAGGAATTCTGCCAGGAAAAAAGTGTGGAAAAATGGACCAGTTACTGAAGGAGGCCAGTGGGAAATATCCAAAAGGGAAAATTTCCACCAGGCTGGTACCTTAGGATAAAAATGAGTGGCAATCTACTTCCTAAGAAAAACACTAGTTTATAATAACACATACCAAGGCCCAGACCTATAAAAGGCCATTTTATGAACAGAAGGCCCACAGGAGCCTATAGCCAGCCTACTCAATGGATTTTATTGTAGGAGGCTAAGGCTAAAGGTTAAAGAGTTAGACCCAAGGAAATCTATAAATAACCATCACATACTATAAACCCAAGACAAACTTTAAAATGGAAACAAGTATCACTCAAGATACCAGCAGTAAACAGATAATAAAATCAAGCTAGATAGGTATTTCTAAGATGGTTTAGGGACTATGCTACAAAGGTCTGGGCAAAATACAGGGAAACCACAAGGTCATTAGAGCACTTAGGCCTGAGGAGACAGTAGTTACCATAATCCAGGGAACAGGTAGATGTGTGGAGAATACCACCAGACACAGGATATGACTTTTAGCCACCCAGGGCAACCAGCCAGGAGAATAAAACCCCAGCCTCACTCTCCTATGTCCTCTGATCTTCTATTCATGCTCCCATTGGCCAAAGCAACAGAGGGCAAAGGAGTCCCTGGATGCAGCCTAGACAGGTGAAGTTCCTGAGGCAGAGAGCAGGATGCACAGGGCAGAAAACAGATATGGAAGGGCAAACAGAAGATCATCCAGCATGTTACTTAAGAACTTCAAGATTTTTATGACATCTTATTTTATAAATGTTTGAAACTCTTCATGGATTCATGGCACACAGAATTAAAAGTCTGGCAGCATTTCCAGTAAGTCTCTCCAGTAGCATACAAAATTCTGGACTATTATGTTTTATCTCAAGAACATCACTGATTTACTTATCACACCATTTTACAAAGATATGCAACAGTATCAGTCTAAATGTTCTCACTTTCTTCACATAATATTAAGTCTTCATAAACCAAGATATGACTGACTAGGTTTTAGGACAATGCTACTATTAGCAAACTTTATTTTTTAAATATAACTAATATTTATTTCAGGTATTCAAGTGAGAATTTATATCAAGAACATTAAGTAAAATAAATTATAGACATAATTTGGCCAGCCTGTGTTATTTATAGAATTACCATACTATTATACATAACGAGTTCTTCTAAGGATTAATCAGCCCCAGCAAAAGGAAAAAATTACTTGAAATTTATGTGATAGAGACATAAGCCACAACTAGGACAAATGCTAAAAGTACACTGATCATACAATAACTATATTACTCAGACAGTACACCAAATCTCACTATATTATCATATGTGAAAAAAAACAAAAACAACAGGATCTCATATGTGCAGATTCAGTCTGATCACATCTTCTAGCTTGAAATATGAGCAATAACTACTATTCACCAAGTGCCTACTGCCTGGCACTATATTACATATATTATTAATTTAATGCATTAGTTTTATACTAATGTAAATATAACCAAATGAAAGTTACTAAGAAGTCTTCAAAGCTAAGGCTGTCAAAAACTGGACATTTAGAGTATTGACCCCATTTTTCTCATGCTTGTCAGAGCTCTTGTTGAGTATTCTGTCCCCAAGAAAGCTACCCCCATCCTGGACCATATTGTAGATCTTCATTACTCTGAGTCAGACATAGTATCTGCTTTCCTCTTACCAATGATTAGTGAGGAATGGCTATGTTACACAATTCAGATTTAGGGCAAATGTGTTAGGGGCTTCTGGATTGTTTGCTTATAGACATAAGGAACAATCCTTTTATTTTCTCACTGGCCATACTGATGTGCATAAATGCCATGCCTAAAGCTTCAACAGCCATCCAGTGCCAGGCACTGAAGATGGCAGTGCTGGAAAAAGTCAAGAACCTGGATCCTTATTGATATTGCAAAGCCTTTAAATTTAACAATCCTGAAGTCAGAAATATAACTTGAGATTTCTAATTAGTGAGAAAATAAATCCTCCATTGTTAAGTAGTTTTGGAGCTGGCTTTTCTGTGAACTGCAATGTAAAATATCCTTACTGGGATATGTATTGGCTAACAATAATAATTTATATTTTCTGGGCTTCCTTTAAAATAAGAATTAAAAACTTGATCAGGACTATGGAAGTTGTAGGAAGCTGAACAGTGACATATGCATCTCCCCTACATAACACACATCTAACACACAGCATCCAACAGGAAGGGCACAGGGAGACTACAAAGCATCCTAACAGCAGAAAACCCCAAAGATTTAGCAAAGCTTGAAAATAAGAACATTGATTCACATGCCACACAACACAAACTTCTAACACTATGGAAACTATTAATAGCAATTAATAAGAAATACAGTTGAGCCTTGAACAATGCAGGTGTTAGAGGTATGACCCTCCCCCTCCTCCCTACCCCATTCGAAAATCTATGCATAACTAACTAGTTGGTCCTCCACCTCCTCGGATCTAAAATATACATAAATAGTGAAAAAATATGGGGAGAGGGGAAAAATTCTTTCTGATATAGAAGTCATTCCAGTATGTTTGAGCTGGTTTAAGGTTTTTAAAAACCTGAGATAAATGCCATTATCAACTCAAGTTAATCCTCAAATGCACATAACTATTACCTCCCCTACACTATCATAAATTGCCAAGCTACTTAAAGCAAAATTTTTAAAAGATTGAAAATAAGAGCATAACGTGAATACAACTTAATTTTTAAAATAGTAAAATGTTTTAATGGCACTACATTGGCAGATAGGTACTGTAAAACTTAGATAAAATAGATTTTTCAAGCTAGTAATAATATAAATAATGTTAATATATCCCTAAATCATGACTATACCTGTTGCCTTTTAGCTGCCATAATGTTCAGTTTATCCACTTCAGGTTTCAAGGCTTTATACTGTATTCCTAAGTCTTGTTCAGTGCCGGCATTCCTCAGTTTCAAGATACCATCTTCCACCTATTAAATATATCCCCCCAAAAAAAGAAAAATTCTAAGCAATTCTTATATAAGGAATTTTTTATGCCCTGAAACAGCAATTCAGACAGCAATTCAAACTTTCTCTCTAGTTTACATGGCACTCAAACATTTCAGCAGCTACTACATGGAAGCTTTTTGGGAGCTGAAAAGGACAGTATTTCTGATTTCTACTTAAGAATACAATTTAACATATCTTGGTTTCTCAACTCTGGAACTCAACTGGTATAAGGACATGTTTAATCACTACTACAAAAAGGGAAGGACTCAAAACAATACATTTGCTACAAGTTCTTCATTAGAGCCAAGACAACACAGCTCACAGTAGACCAGTATGACGTACATTTGGAATAAAGGAATAAGTGGAAATGAAACAAAAACATCCCTGGTCCATTTAGGTAAACCACTCCATGTCCCAAGGAATGCTGAATTAAGTATGGCCAGTAGCACTTTCACTGTGATAGAGAAAACAAATTACAGACATAGGCCTGTACTTACAACTTTCAGCTGAACAAGTAATTTGTAGACATCTGCCATGTCAGCCAAAATAAGCAGCCGGGTAACAGCAGAAAGCAATGCTCGAGCTGCCCGAACCATGTTGCCACGTTTCACAGAAGAGCAGGGATCATCTGCAAACTCTCCCGCAGCACTCTTCATTAAATCACCTGTTTTACAGAATGAAGAAAACAAACAGCAGAAATGAGCCGAACAGCTGGTCTACATTTAAAAAATAAAATAAAATAGCCCTGGCCGGTTTGGCTCAGTGGATAGAGTCAGCCTGCGGACCAAAGGGTCCTGGGTTTGATTCTGGTCAAGGACCCTGTTCGGGTGCATGCAGAAGGCAACCAATCGATATGTTTCTCTCACATCAATGTTTCTCACTGTCTTGCCCTCTCTCTCCCACTTTCCCAAAAATCAATAGAAAAATATCCTCAGGTGAGGATTAAAAAAACAGTTCAAGCTTCGTATATTTCATGCATTAAATTTAAGATTTTTATTTTTGTTGTGTTTTTCTTTGGTTTGTTTTAGAGCTGTTACTAAGAGAAAAGCATCCTCATATGTTGCTGGTGAAAGCACAATATTTGGAAAATGATTTGGTACTATATATCAAAAGTCTTAAAAAATACTTCTTTCCAATAATCTAATAATACTCCTTTCAAAAAGGAACATTATATGTATCCTAAGAAAACTAAATCCAAGATTTGAGTGGGAGAAAAAATTGGATCTACTGCAATCTATCCTCACATCCACAGAATTATACAGAAATATGGGAACCATTATGTAGGACCACCACGCTTCATTAACCATCCCAACTATTTAATGTGTACAGCTCTAACAGTAACAGGGACTCACTGATATGTGGAAGACAGAGTTCAGTCACTGATACTCATTTTTCTCATAGTAAAACATTGCTAACAACTCAAATGCTCAACAATAAGCATCTAGTTAAGTAAACTATGGTCTGGGGCTTAATCACAAGGAACAACAGCAGCCTGCAATTATTGGAATCAAGAGTCTAGGACTAGCCCAGTGGTCGGTAAACCGAGGCTCGCGAGCCACATGCAGCTCGCGAGCCGCAGTTTGCCGCTCTGTTGACTAATGAGTTTGTGGACCACTGTCCTAGTTCATAGGTCGAAGTTCAACTACTGAGCCACAGTGTTCCTCTTTTAACTGCTTAGGTCAGCTCGCAAACCGCGGTTTGCCGACCACCAGTCTAGCCTATAATTGTCTATTCTGCAAATAGAAACATATATATGAAAAAATGTTAAGGCATGTGATGGAACCTTAAACAACAAAAGAAAGAAGTTATAAATGTGTGTAACCTGGGTTTAAAAAAGAAAGATTGAAGGGTTAAAAAAACATTTATATAACGAACAGGTATTATATCCATAATAAAGAAAATTAGGCTAAAAACATATACATGTTACTATAGTTATTAGAAATATCCAGCTTATATAACCCTAAAATACAATGCTAAAAATTTATATATAACATTTTCTAGAAACTTGTAAAATAACACAGTTTTTGTCATTCATTTCTATTAGTAATCATTTAAGGTGCCTATATCATCCCTCTTTTCTCATAACTGGAAGCAACTGGAGGACCAGTGCTATGTCTGTTCCACCAGTTATACTGTCAGTACCCATATGGTGACTATGTTTATGTACTTGGGAGAATCATATACTTCCTCCCTTGACTCAATGTGTCCACTTCAGAGTAAAGCTTAAAGGCCAATCACTCTTCTCTTCCACAAATGTAAAACGTACACTCTCAAGAAACCTAGCCACTTCTGAAGAGATCTACCAAATTTCTCCTAGCTATCAAATTTACTTGCGTAATATGAGCTGCCGGAGGTGCAGGGTGTGGGGGGGTGGAAATTCACCCTCAGATTCATAATATTAATTAGGTTTAAAAGTACCATCTATACTAAGAATAAAGACAGGCTTGGGCTCTTATCTATTAGGTCAGAAATAACTCACAATGTAGAATCTCACAGTTAAGTTTTTTCCTGTATGCAAAATACACACATATGAAGATACAGACATATGGTAACTATGATGTGGATACATGACATTAAAAATGTTATTTCATGGTACTTAAAAAGACAGAGCTCATTTATTCATTTATTCAACAAATATTTGAGTACCCACAATACATCAAAGACTGTATGAGATGTAGTGATATAGTGCACAAGAAACAACCCATGTCCTCATGGAGCTATAAGGAAGGGGAAAGAATTAAAACAATTAAAAGCTATTTAAGACAAGGCACTTGTACTCAATTAGCAAGTATCACAATGCAATCAGACTTACTAATACAATAGCACTGTGGACATGGTGCTATATGGGAAGATGGTAGGAAAAGCTATTTACTCATAGAAGTTGTCTCAAAAGCCTTACAGAAAAAGATTTTTGCCTTAGGCAATATTAATATTAAACAAGAGATACAATAGAATTTCACCTATTTATTGAGAGCTTATTTATTACACACTAAAACAAACAATTTCACTGCCAGGTGAACAAAGCTAAACAAGGTAATCCCTTCTTTCAAACGGTTTATAGTCCAGAAAAGAGGAATATGATCATACAGAAATCATGTGGCATGTTAACATACAAGCTGTAAGGAAGGCACAAAGTACTACAAGGTTTCAAAGGAGGATATATAATGACCAGCAAGTTTTATAGAAGACATGGCACTCTGAAATAGACTCTACCCTCCAAGGATAGGAAGGACTTTGGGCAGTGGAGTTAAAAGAATTAGCACTTTAACAAAAGGAAAAGCAACATAATAATATCCAACATTTATTAAATGTCCACTCTATGGCACTATCACATTTAATTTAATCATATCAACCACCTAGAAAGTTAGGCTAATGTTAGTCCTTCTTTACAAACAAGACAACTAAACCATAGGCTAATTAACTTAATCACAGTTTCCTAATAGTAAATGGTACAACCAGGTTTTGTAATGCCAATGCTTGCATTCTTATAACCACTTATCAAGATGAGATACATAAAAAGAAGGCATGCCTGGGGGCTGAGTTGTCAAATTAACGGATGATGGGGGTAGAGAGACTACAAAGAAGAATCCCTGAACCAAAGAGCAAATTCAAAGCCATAGATACACAGGATTAACCTAACAAAAGTAATACAATAAACCTAACCAGAGAGATAGGTCAGAAAGCTACAGTGAGAGCCCAGGAAAGAAAAGTAGTAAATTACAAAGGGAGGGGTCAAGCCCTGGCTGGGTGGCTCAGTTGATTGGAGCACTATCCCCTGCACCAAAAGGTTTCAGGTTCAATTCCTGGTCAGGGCGCATATCTAGGTTTCTGGTTCAATCCCCATTTGGGGCACATATAGGAGGCAACCATTCAATGTTTCTCTTTCACATTGATGTTCTCTCCCTCCTTCCCTTCTTCCCTCTCTCCCACCCTCCCCTTTTCCTCTCTTTTAAAAAAAAAAAAAAGCAATTAAAAAAATATCCTCGGGTGAGGATTAAAACAATTTAAATAAAAAATAAAGGCAGGGGTCAAATTATCTAACCTTTGATTACGAAGAGTGAAGGAAAAAAAAGCATCAAATATTACTTAAAGGTTTCAAACTAGGGTTATCCTGAGACAGAAAAGAAAGCCAGAGCACTGTATGACTGCACATAAATTAGGGAAACTTAAAAAGAAAGCTGGAGCTCTTGACATTGTGAATTTGAGGAGAAATACTCTATGACAATAGAAACAAAGAGAACCAAGATGATGAACTGTCAAAAACAAGGAGAAGAATTTGCAAGAGAAAATTGGTCAACAAAATCAAATGCATATATACAGATCAATGAGAGAACTGAGAACCCAGAAATACAGTTAATTAAATTTCAACAAGGCTGGCAATACCACTTAATAGGGGAAGAAATAATCTTTTCAACAAATAGTGGTAGGATAGCTGGATATCCATATGCAAAAGAAAAAAGTTGGACTCTTACCTCACACCATATACTTTCGAAATAGATCAAAACCTAAATGTGGAGCTACAATTATAAAACACAAGAAAACATTGACAGAAGTTTTCATGACCTCTGGCAATGGTTTCTTAACTATGACACCAAAAGCATAAACAGAATAAAAAATAGATTAATTGAACATCATTAAAATTTAAAATTTTGTGCTTCAAAGGCCACTATCAAGAAAATGAAAAGACCCACAGAATGGAATAAAAATTTTGAAAACCATGTACCTGATAAGAATCTAGTATCCACAACATATAAAGAACTTCCACAATAAAAAGATGAATAATACAATCTAAAATAAGCAAAGGAATTATATACACATCTCTCCAAAGAAGATACATAAACAGCTAATAAGCACATGGAAAAATGTTCAATAGCCATAAGCCAATAACACACCAAAATTACAATGAGATATCACTTCATATAACCAAAAAGGCAGATAATAAGAAATGTTGGTGACTATGTGGCGAAATTGAAAACTTCATATTCCATTGGAGGAAAGGTAAAATGATTCAGCCACTTTGGAAAATTCCTCAAAAGATTAAATGCAGAGTTACCATGTGACCCAGCAATTCCACTCCTAAGTATATATCCAAGAGAACTGAAAACATGTCTACACAAAAAATATGTGAATAAGTTCACAGCAGGACTGCTCATAATAAATGAAATGTGGGAAAAACCCAAACATCTACCACTAATGCATGGATAAACAAAATGTGGCATTTGTGCATACTGGAATCATGCAAGGTGAAGATTATCCGTATTCACCTTCCAGGAGTGCTGTGGATATGAAACCAAATGTTCTCAGAGTGCTTAGAACAGTGCATGCACTCCCATGCTATCTACTATCACTGTTGGAATTAATTACAGATAGATTGAGGGGGAGAGGGAGGCAAAAAGACAATAAAGACATAATTGAAGATTGAATACTCTAGATACAGAGAGGAACACACATAACAGGACCACAGAAGGAAGTGAGAGGCATAAAATGAGGAGGAGGAATTCTTGTACCCTCAGATGAGAAGTGAAAGTAGAGATAGCAAGAGGCTTCCAGTTGGGGGAATCTCAGTTTTCTCAGAAACAGTAAATGAGGCTCTCCTAAAAAATGAGCAGGGTGTCAATGGAAACAAGAGGTGAGGATAGTGGAAGAAACTGAAACAGTTGCTACTGGAAATAAAATTAAAAAAAGTGTTAACCTGAGGTAAATGTAAGAACTGTGGCAGAATTGGATGAATTTAAAGTAGTTTCTTAAAACTACAGTCCAACTAAATGCATCAAAATTCTCCAATTGACTATCTTATATTTGAATAGACAAGTGAAAAGTCTTGTAAATAACTTTAAGTGTACTGTTTATTGCTTAACCTCACTGTACTAATTCTTCATTTTCCAACAACTCTAATTTCGCTTTCACTATTTCTTCCCCCTTCCCCTTTCCCCTCTTCCTCCTCCATTCTCATTTCCACCAGGTTCTTCTTAAACAGTTTCATGCCTTTGACAGCCAGCATATCATTCCAAAATAATATTGGATCATATGACAACCAATATGTGGAACTGGAAGAAACAAAGTAAATGAAATATATTTACATCCACTCTAATCTCTTTTAGCTCACAGCCACAATAATGGCAAGTCCTTAATTCATGAATAACATTCAAATTTTCTCTACTCACAAAATGATGAACAAATTTGTAAATAGCCACTAGCTAAAACCAAGGACCTTAAATTTCTCTTAAGGGTCATCTCTGTAAAAGTAATATGACACTAAAATTGACTTGAGATGTTTAATATATCCTATATAATAAAAGGCTAATATGCAAATCAACCTAACAGCAGAATGACTGGTTGCTATAATGCTTACTGACCACCCGGGGGCAGACACTCAACACAAGAGCTGCCTCCGGGTGGTCAGTGTGCTCCCACAGGGGGAGCACCGCTCAGCCAGAAGCCAGGCTCATGGCTGGTGAGCGCAGTGGCAGTGGCAAGAGCCTCTCCCGCCTCCATGGCAGTGCTAAGGATGTCCGACTGCCAGCTTAGGCTGCTCCCCGTAGGAAGCGGGCCTAAGCTGTCAGTTGGACAAAATCTGAGGGCTCCTGGACTGCGAGAAGACGCAGGCCAGGCTGAGGGGACCCTCCCACCCCCAAGTGCACGAATTTCATGCACTGGGCCTCTAGCTAAAAATATACAGGTCATTTCCAGCAGCATGGAATGGAGTGACCAATGGTCTGCAGAACAACTTGCCCATGTTTTATTGTGACTACTGTGATACATGCCTCACCCATGACTCTCCCTTCATCTATAAAAAAAGACACATTGCACTGGTAGGAAACATAAAAAGAATGTGGAAAAATTACTATCAGAAATGGATGAAAGAGTAGGCTCAGAGCCTGATTGACAAAACAACCGAGCATTTCAGCAAGGAAAGATATCTCCTACTCCATTCTCTGTTCCTCTTTCCGCAGGGGACAATGATCCCACCTCCCCCACTCCATCCTACCCGCCCCCCTCCCCCGTCTTCTAGGTCACAGGATCAGCAGTAAAGGTTGATTATATAACTGGGTCTTCTGGCCTGGTCCCAATTGTCTCTAGTCAATACACTACACTTGGTATTAACCAAGACATAAAGAAGATGAAACTTAAGAACCCACTACTATTGTTCTATCTGTCATGAAATCACATCTGTCATGAAATCACATCTGTCAACATATCCATCTGCTGGCATTCTTCCCTCACTAAACTGAAGACAAAAGTTAAATTCCTCTGAAGCAAAACAAGGACAAAGGGCAATTGTAAAGGAAGTAAACAAAAAAACACAGAGTTCTACATTAGAACAGGACAAGATCAAGACCTCTTTAAAGCATCAAATATCATGAGTGAATTCTCTTCAAAGCAATCCAACTTTTTATAAAGTTATAAGAAAGGACAGGTCTGAAAACTGTAGGGGTGTGTGTGCATGAGAGATAGACAGTAAAAATAAAAAATAAAAACTTGGTTTTTCTTTTTAAACATAAACCTAGGAAACATGAGATACTCTATTATGCTGCTCCTTTAAAACAAATAATGTCACAAAGTAATGTCAATGAATATACAATTGACCCTTGAACAAGGGTTTGCACAGGTCCACATAAACATGACTTTTTTTTTTCAATAAATACCTGCACTGTTCCAATCTGCAGTTGGGAGTCCATGGATAAGAAAAATTGTATGCACTGATCTATGCCATTTTATATAGAGGATTTGAGCATCCTCGGATTTTGGTTTCTGTGCCAGGGGTCCTGGAACCAATACCCAGCAGATACCAAGAGACAAATAAGTTTTGGGGGAGACAAATGTTACACGCAGATTTGACTGCATAGGGGTCAGTGCCCCTAACCTTCGTGTTGTTCAAGAGACAACTGTACATTATTCTCCCCGAACACTGTTTGGAACAGATAAAACAAGGTATTGGAATTGGATCTGAATCCCAACTTGGTTATTTGGCAGCTGTGTGCCTTTCCGTTGCTTTATCTCTACCTGATTTCCATAAAATGAGAATACCATCTGTCACCTCATTGGGTTGTTTTGAAAATTAAATGAGGTAATAAATGTGAAGCTCAACAAATACTTCCATGCCGCTTTCACACTACCTATCTACTATCTTCAATTCTTAAATTTATTCTGAACATGATCATTGTACATACACCAATTGTTTCTTACATTTTTAGAAATAAAGTCATGCTAGCAATTTTCCTAAAGCATGAAGAAAAACCTAGCTTTTAATTTGTAATGTTGAAGCAGTAAAGAGGGAGCCTCCTTCACTCATTCCCCATAGTGCAGAAAGTACTAGTAAAAACGAACTGGTCCTTTTGTGGTAATAGCTACAAACAAAGCTTGACTTATAGTAGTTCTACTTACTGGGCATTAACTTTTCCATCTTTTTTTTTTTAAGGAATTAAGCCAACCTGAGATTTCTTCCTGTTTTTAGCAACTTTTAGTCTGCCTCACCTATCCCATTTACAACTCCACATACAAAAAAGTTCATGCCATACTATAAGAATAGCTCCCAACCACAATGCCATAGGGAGGGTCCCAGCTATGTAAATATCTCTACAGCCTTCAAAAGTCCTCCAAGGAGATCCAATAGAGCAAAATAATACTAAGGATACTTCTAATATATATATTCATTTCTACATTGAGGTCCAGAAAAAATATAAGAATTTTGTCAGCGCAGCAGAGGAACATGGCTTATCTTCTGTAAAGTACATAATCCACCCATCCCATGTATCTTTATTAATGGGGAAATTTTTTATTTGCACCTTAAATAGCAGATATGGGACAATTTATACTGCACAATGACATTGGGGAACACAATGTGTTTACGTTATAAAGATGGAATAAGGAAGACCACACCAATAAACACAATATTAACAGATGTAGTATATCACTAGGTGACATAGCCTGATGGGTAATTATTTCCTGCTCTTTATGTTCATGTGCTTTACTTCAATTTTCTATTATACACATACACACACACTAAAGAAAAGTTTTTAAATGATCAAAAAATGTAAAATATCTTTAATTCATGTCTATGATACATAAAACCCAGGGTTTCCTAGAAAGGAATAACCTAAATCACTCAAAATGTCTATATACAAAATTTCTTTTTTTTTCCACGGTATAAAAAACTCATAGCAATTAAGAGTCACTGCAAAAAGAAAAAGTAAAAATAGCATACATTATGAAATATGAAAGCTTTGTGAATCAGCTGTCTTGAACGCTTATCTAAAATATGGATAAGTGGTAAAATAAGGGGGAGGGGGCATATGCAGCCCAATCACATGTCTTTATATTTTGTTTAGTTTCTGTAGAAGTTCAACTGTTATAGACACTTTAAGTAGACATTTCTTAAATAAAACATTTTATGAGAGCATACTATTATCAATTGCCAAATCCAACAAAGATATTTTTAGACATCATACCTGAACATGCTTTTGAGAAGCAGCAAAAAACAGCCTTGTGTGGAAATGACAGAAGCTTCTAGAAGATTTAAAAGACATTTACCATCAACATGTTCAAATTATTTATTCATTTCAGAATCAATTTCATGGCCATAAGTGGAATTCTAATTCCTCTTCTCCCACAGATTTCCCAGATGCCCTTGCTCAAGTTTCTTTTATCTCTTTCCCTTAAAAGGATTTTTAAAGTTTTTTTCTCCTCAAGTATCTCATACTACACTTGTTATCAATTACAGCCCTCAGTCTTCTATTTTTTACCAAAGTTATTTTTTTAAATTTATCTTTATTGTTGAAAGTATTAAAGATATCCCCTGTTTGTTTTTTCTCATTGACCCCCTCCCACCCCTCACCTGCCCCTCCCAGGCCTTCACTACACTATTATCTGTGTCCACAGGCTATGCATATATACATACATGCACTTAAGTTCCCCAGTTAATTTCTCCCCAGCCTTCAGTCTTTTAAATAAAAACTGTCCTGCCCAGCCAGTGTGGCTAAGTGATTGAGTGTCGACCCATAAACCATGAGGTCACGGTTAGATTCCCAGTCAGGGCAAACGCCCAGGGTTGAAGGCTCATTCCCCAGTGTGGGGCATGTATGAGACAGCTGATGAAGGATTCTCTCTCATCATTGATGTTTCTATCTATCGCTTCCTCTCCTTTGCTCTCTGAAATAAATAAAAATATTCAAAATAAATAATAAAATATAATAAAAACTATCCTATTTACCACACTCCTTTTAAATATTTGAAAAGTGAATAAAACTCTGACCATAACATTAGAGAACTCTTTGGTTTTTGTAGTTCAAAAGAGTCCTTAAGTCATATTACTCTATATAGGATATTATTCAGTCATCGGGCCTAAACCAGCAGTCGGACTTCCCCCGAGGGGTCCTAGATTAGAGAGGGTCCAGGCTGGGCTGAGGGACACCCCCCCCCCAGTGCACAAATTTTGTGCACCAGGCCTCTAGAGTGTGTGTGTGTGTGTGTGTGTATATATATATATATATATATTTTAGAATATAATAGAAGTAATCCTGTTATTTTCAGATTTTTAACATTTCCTACAACTTTTGTGATATCATACTATGTTAGTACAGTTTTGATAACTGTATTATACTTAAAATCTTTTTTCTTGAAATATTAATGTTTATTGCATGTAATATATTTAAAAAATTTTTCTTGAAAACCACATATTTTAAAAATTACATGTAAGAAAAATTAATATTGAAAGATGTTCAGGATCCATTGAGTGAAAAAAAATTATAAAATGGAGCAAAATGTATTTCTAGCCACATGAATATATTCATAAAAAACAAACTGGAAGGGTTTAGACCAAAATGTTAAACATTGGTTTCAGCTCCGGGTAACAAAAATCATAGCTGATTTTTATTTTCTTCTTTTCGCTCTTACTATTAAAAGCATGTATACTGCAGAAAATTACTTTTGTTTAAAAAAAAATGTTTCCAATTCTATCTAGGGAATAGCCAGAGGAAAGGAAAAAAAAAAACAGAGCAAGCCAACAAGCAACATCATAGGTAAGTCTGTTATAACACCACCCCCAACTCCCATATCTAATGGCTTGGCATCTTTTTACACAATGAAAATAAAAACAATTCAGCCCTGGATTTTGAATACCTAAAACTTCCCTATCATGGGATTCCTAATTCTTGAAAGTTACTTTTTTAGTGCTTTATCTCCACTCATTAAATTACTTTATACCAAATTCTCTTAAATACATCTGATTAAGTTCAGGATCTCATCAGAAAATGATACAACTATTTTTATCACTGCACCAACTTTTACTTTACAAAATAATAAACTGACAGGGCCAAGGCTTCACAAAATTATTTGCTACTACAAGATAATCAAGAATTAATACCCATTTTCCAAGCTGTCCCACTCCCTTCCCCTCCCTTCTTCCCCAATTTTTAAAATTCATTTTCCATGGTCTGGTAATAAGACATTTTCCACACTTGTCAATTAAGATAAACTGGCAATATAGTTGCAAAGAATAACAAATTTCATAGTCCTATGGGAAGGAACCAAATGGTGATCTCTATCTGGCATAACCCACATGCCCTGTGACATGATGATGAATCTGAATAAAACATTTAATCCTTTCCACCTTTGCCTTTCCATTCATCAATGGGGGATATTTGGCAAAAACCAAAGACCCCTAGATAATACCTCCATAATTATAGATAAAGTGACGATTCAAAGCATTCCTGAAAGATGCTTTAAGAGAACTTGACTGGGGTGTCAATGTTCAGCTTTTGAAAAATCAACCCAGGAAATAAACATTTAAAAGCCCATCAGAATTTGTTCAAAAAACACCCAGAAAAACTCTTAACCTACATCCTTCCGCATCCCATGATAGTGAGGAACAGAGCTTAGAAATTCCAATTTTTAACAGTCAACAGAATAGATTGATTTTATCAAAAACATTAAAATAAGAGTACCAACATATTCATGTTCTCCTACTAATTCAAGTATGCCCTACTGTTATTCAGAAACACTCCAAAGAGAGGCACTTACTTTCTGATTACACATACAAATAAATGCATAACATGCATTTCAACTTGGGAATCACTTTCTTAAGAAATTAACTAGTAGACATTACTGCTATATCATGATTGAAGTCATGCCAAAGTCAAAATTGTAATACCCGAGATAACTTCCTCAGGTACATTGGATACCAGGCAATAATATTACTTGCTGTAGTATTATTATCCTGGTTAGTGTTATTTTTGTGAGTTTTACAAGATAAATTAAAAAAAAAAAAAAAGAGGAGCAATTTCAAAATCACAGCAAACATTAAAATCTAATAAGTTCATTTTCCTTTCCTCACTTCCAAGCCGGCTACACCAGAACTCGAGTCTCTGCAGAGCAGCATATGCTCACACAAGGGTAGTGATCCAGAAAACAGACAGCATCCTTGACACATCCCAAGTCAAAGAAAATACAGCCTCCTCTCTAGAGACTTACAGTTTAAGTCAGACAGACAACTTTAAGACATAAAACACCTGAATGGCAACCAGCTAATGATTTTTTGGAATTTACATTTAGTTTTTCCTGCTCAGGTTAAATGAAGAGCAAAAGAAAATGGAATAAATTGTGACAGTGGAGGAATGGGGGTCAATAATGAACGAGTGCTAAATTAATCACAATCTTCAGGAACATATGAAGGGCAGGAACTGGAGTGGGAGCACTTCTTAACAACAGACCCAGCCATTAGGGGATCACATGAAGAGGTATCCACAAAAGTAAGAGGAAAAAACAGGATGAAAAATCTACCAAGATGGCAAGGGGGAAAGGCAGGATAACAAATGAGAAGCCAGAACTCAAAAGCAAGAAGAGTATGAGAAAAATCAGCTGCTTTCTTGTTAGGTTTAATTTCTTGTGATTACACTAATCTGAAATCCTAATTATCTTAACTTTAAGCTATTTCAAATTGTTAAATCTTTCTTTGCTATTGCTCTTCCAGAGCATTATTATTAACACTTTTTGAAACCCATACTCAACAGTCTAGGGTAGGAATACTTGTCATTTTTCTCCTGTGAAATATTCAAGAGCCCATATATAAGATCAAGCTCATAGCGCCAACCTGATTAAAACCACACTAACAAGACCAAATTAAAATGCAATCTCTCTCACACACCCACACAAAGCTCCTCAAAGCTATATTTCAAGTCTTTAGACCATAAACTTAGCAAACCCAGACTCTACTCTGTCTCCTGTCTACTTCTCAAACAATCACTGACAGCTGCTTTGTCCTGATCACATCTGCCTTTTAACATCTATCTTCCAGGCTGCCTATATTAGATGTGAGTATATCAGTCTGAAGCTGTCAACATCTGCACTGGACAAGCTACCAATTTTCATCTCCCTCAATCTGACTCCAGTCAGTTGCCAGGGAGAAAATTATGCCTCAAGAGCTTGACAGCTTGTGCTCAATATCCATCCTTTTGTCAAGGACAAAATTTATCATTTTCCTTAAAATTGCCTTGCCAAGATTCATATATATATATACACACACACACATATATATATATCCACAAACATATACATACACACACTTATATATGTACACACACACACACCTCTCTCCATATGTGTGGGTTTTTTCTCTCTATATAGAAATCATTGAAGCTGTACCAAGGAAGACAGCATCTATGTCTTCAAGTTCACTACACAATTTCTGAGATATATAAAAGAATGTCTCTTAATTAGTATCAATTAAAAACCTTCATTGCCTATCCCCTCTTTATGACAATGTCCTAAGACAGTGGTCGGCAAACTGTGGCTCGCGAGCTGCGGTTTGCCACTCTCTTGACTAATGAGTTTGCCGACCACTGTCCTAAGAGACCATCAGTTTTAACTGACTGGGTAATTCTGTGCTTTCAAGATTTAAAAGGCTAAGAAATTATCTGTGCAGTAAGACCATTAAAGAGTATGCTCATCAATCAACTAACTATAGCTGTTAAGGTAACACAGATGCTACCAAACTCAATAGTTTTAACTCTACTGTTTTAGAAGACCAATAAATAATGCTTTCTTATTCTAAAAATGACAAGACACTTTCTACAGGAAAAATAAAGTTCTTATAACGACTGAGACTTAGTATTGAATAACATTGATTGTTCTCAGGGATGTGAAGTCCTACTTCTACTCAAAAACAATGCACTTTCACTATAATCAAAGTTTACCTAAAATGAAATAATGATCTGAAAACCAAAACTTGAAAAGAATACTTTCAAAAAAGTCTTAAGACAAATAGTGCGTAAACATAAACAGACATGAAAGGGGGGAAACTACAAGCCAAACATTTAAGTATTTGCATTCTATTTATTGGACGAGGAATTTACTTTCACCTTCTAGCCATTTGGAGAGAAGGTATATGTAGGTGTCACTATTAAATGATTTTTCAATATTGGAGAAGAGGCTGCAGTGAGTTATCCAGATGTTTTCATGTTGTCTACCATGTAAATAACAGTACATGCATGGGAGGTGACAGGTTGTGATTAGTGGTATGGCAGTCATGGAAGAAAAATCAAACCAAATGGCCTGGGAGGCAGTAAAAGTCACTGGCTTTAGCTACAATCCTTGCTCTGTTCAACAGAATTCTACCACCTTTTCCAAGACTACCATAAATCTGGTCCCACCATTAAAACCATTACAGACACAAGCAATCCTGTCTTGATTTTCAACTCCAAGTTAATCCTACCTCTGCAATACCAATATATTAGTGATAGGAAATCTAAACTATTAGAACCTCCGGCCCAATAGGCCTTGTCTCAATTTCTGAAAATCTGGTAGAATTACAATCAGTAAGAAAAGTAACAAATCAACAAAGGAGCACTACTGCTTATAGATACCTATCACTGCCCTAAGGCTCTCACAAGCACCATTATGTTTCAAATATCTATATATCTATCTATCTATCTATATATATACATATATATATACATATATATACACATATATATATACATATATATATACATATATATATGTGTGTGTATATATATATATAAAGCCAGCAACCATAAGGGCCATAATGACCATAACTAACGGTTGGTATGACACTCACTGTGGCCAACGAACTGCCTGATCAGGGAGTGGGGCTGGCCGGCCAACCTCGCAGCCCCCCCTGCTGCCAGCCTGCCCCTGATTGGACTCTCCCACTCCAATCAAGAGCAGGCCACCAGCCAAACAACCCTCCCTTTCCCCCAGCCAGCCCCACCCCTGATCAGCCTGCCCCACCACTATAGGCCCGCAGCCCCTCCCCACTGCCGGCCCACCCCTGATCGCAACCCCCCCACCCCAATAGGGGGCAGTGCTGGGTGGTCAACCTCCTGAAGCCCCTCCCCCTGGCCGCCCCACCCCTGATCGCACCCCCCACCCCAACAGGGGGCGGTGCTGGGTGGTCAACCTCCTGAAGCCCCTCCCCCTGGCCGCCCCACCCCTGATCGCATCCCCCACTCCAATAGGGAGCGGGGCCCACTGGCCAATCACCTGCGGCCCCTTCCCCCAGATGGCCCAGGCCTGATCAGGCCCCAATTGGGGCTAGGCTGACCAGACCCCACCCATGCACGAATTCATGCACTGGGCCTCTACTATTAATTAAAAAACATGAAGATATTGTATCAATTAGCTCCAAATTTTTTAAAAATTAAATAACATTTTACATCTATAAAGATAGCCAAAAATATGTTTAATGGACTATGCCATTACTTGTCAAGGAAAATTTGTTTCTATTTAACATCGTTTTACTTTACCTCTCCCCCTGCCAGTTTTTGTCCGATGGGGTGAACATGTGATCCAATCTGGCTATTCAGTCTCCTATAGCAATAGAAACTGGTTCAGTGCTGAGCAAAACCCAAGCAAAGCTAACCAGTCCCCTCTAGAACCAAGATATAGACAATGAGGAAAAAAAGTTCTTTTTCTGCTGGGATAACAAAGCTAAGATGACCACCTCAGACTAGAAGTGGGCATCTTCTCCATATGTACATATGAAAATAGAAGTAAACTGAAATTCATGGAGGCAAGTCAAGAAGAAAGCCTCATATCTGAGTCAGTCACATCTAGCCATGCCTCTTCTCAATATCTAAAGGTATTCAGAAATGTTTTGTTCAATGTTGCTTCATCATAGTGTTTAAAAAATGTTTATTCCCAGCCAAGGCCACTGCTGTGTTGAGTTTGCACATCTCCCCACGTCCATATGGGTTTTTTCCGCATACTCCCGCTTTCTTAATGCGTCTACAATGTCCCAGTCTGAGTGGATATGGGTATGGGTGTGAGTAGCCCTGCAATGGAAGGACATCCCGTCCAGGGTGGGTCCCACCTTGCACCCTGAGCTGCCAGTAAAGAATTCAGCCACCCACAATTTTGAAATGAAGTAAGTGGTTTGGAAAATAATTCTGTTTTTATTAATCTTTCTAAAATGCATGCATAACTCATTTATTTAGAAGTGTTTAATATTAGAAGTGTTTTGGGTCTTAGAAGTTTGATGGTGCTTTTGTGACTAGAAATATGTCACAGAATTAAAACTTTTATTTATTTATATCAATTAGCCTATGGTAAAACTGATTTCATTACATGTTGTTTCATTTAAAATCAGAGTTTCCAAGAACCTATCAATGACCTTAAGTAAGGGCATACAGTACTGGAATTCCCAATGACATACAAAGGCCTATAAATTCCCTTTTTTGAGTAAACAAGTCTTACATAAACACGTTGAATTTCTGTTACTTATAACTGCAAATATGTGAACATTAACACATTGAAGATATAGCTCTACTAGAGAACAATTTACTAATATTTATTTTTTCCATTTTATTTTATTATACTTCCTGGTCAAGAAGTCTATTTCTTTCACCAGGTGGGGGATTTTCGGTCACTATTTCTTCAAATAGGTTTTCAGTATCTTGCTCTCTCTCTTCTTCTGGCATCCCCATAATTCGGATGTTGGTACGCTTGAAGTTGTCCCAGAAGCTCCTTACACTATCTTCATATTTTTGGATTCTTTTTTCTTTTTGTTTTTCCGGTTGAGTGTTTTTTGCTTCTTTGTATTTCAAATCTTTGACTCGATTCTTACAATCCTCTAGTCTGCTGTTGGATCTCTGTATAATATTTTTTATTTCAGTCAGTGTATGTTTAATTTCTAGTTGGTCCTTTTTCATATCCTCGAGGGTCTCGCTAAATTTATTGGCCTTTTCTAGAAAATTCTTGAGAAACCTTATAACCGTGGTTTTGAACTCTATATCCAGTCGTTTACTTTTCTCCATTTCTTTAATTTGTGATCTGTTTCTTTGTCTCTGCATTTTGGCTGCTTCCCTGAGTTGATAGAGTGGCTTTGTATGCTAGGTGTCCTATAAGGCCCAGTGGCTCAGCCTCCCCAGTTACCTGAGGTGGACACTCTTGGTGCACCCCTTTGTGGGCTGTGTGCACAGTCTTATTGTAGTTAAGCCTTGATTGTATTGGTATCACTGGGAGGAACCGACCTCCAGGCCAATTGGCTGTGAGGATCAGCTGTGTCTACACTGGGAGAACTTCTGTGCTGGAGACACCCTTATGAGAGAAGACTTGCAAAAGCCTCTGTGTTCAACTTGGATGGGGCAGAGTCTCAAGGTGGAGCAGACAGCATTGGTTTCCCATCAGCCCTGCCCTAATAGGCCCCTGTGTCTCAGTGTCCCGAGGTAATCGTTGCAAGCACCTCTGAGAGAAAGCCACCCTCTAGTTCCGCCCACTGCCACAGTCCAGTTTCTCCCTGAATGAGTCTGGGTCCCCAGAGTCTCTCCCGGAACTGGAGTTCAGTGCAGTCGGGAGCTTTTGTCTCCCTCCCGCTTGAGAAAACCAGCCGCATACTCAGTTGCCCAAACTCTCCACACACGCGCCTCGGTACCTCTGCCTTCCACAGTTCCTCTGAGTCTCAGTGTGCTTTTCTCTTTCCTGACAGTCCAGTTTCACCCCGTATGAGTCTGGGTCCCCAGAGTCTCGCCCAGAACTGGAGTTCAGCGCAGTCGGGAGCTTTTATCTCCCTCCTGCTTGAGAAAGCCAGCCGCGCACTCAGTTGCCAGTCCTCTCCGCACGCCTGTCTCAGTACCTCTGCCTCCTGCAGCTCCTCTGAGTCTCCGTGTGCTTTTCTCTTTCCTTCTAGTTGTAGAATTTCCACTCTGCCAGCCTTCCTGTGGTTCTGGATGATGTCTGTTTTGTCTTTTAGTTGTAGTTTTCAAATTGTTGTGCAAGGCAGCTGTTTAGGTGTTTACCTATGCCGCCATCTTGGTTTCTCCGTCCAATTTACTAATACATTTAAAAAGCCCTAAAACCTGTATTTCTAAAGAAATTTTGTGAATAGTGATTATACAAGTAGACATATATGTAAAACTTCAAACTGTACACTGATTTGTGCACTGTCTTATAAATGAATTTACTTTAATTTATAAAAAAGATTCTGCCCTATATTCCTACTCCTAGAAACACACCTTGCAGATTTTTTTAAAGAAGTATAGCACTATATATACATGGTATTCATTCACTACAGCATTAATAATTTACATCTAAAACATAAAATCATTTAAGTCTAATAACAGAACAATGATGCAATAGAAAGTATATAATTTTAAAGATTATAAATTCCACGGTTATACTAAATCACTTTTAAATTCCTAAAATTCATGTTAAATTTTTAAAAATAATAAAAAAATATCAAAGCTAGAGTTTAAACTAGAATAAAATGCAAATACATGTAGCCAAGGACTTGAAAGGGCATACAAAACTAAATATATATAATACTATTTATAATGATTCAAAAATAAAATAGTATGAATTTAAGAAAACATGTAGAGGACTTATACAGGGTGGGGCAAAAGTAGGTTTACAGTTGTTCATACGGAAAATAATACAATAATCCTAATATATAAAAACCCAAGGTCCGTAACATCCAAAATGACTGAAGGCTTGACCAACCAGAAGTCAGTGCTGGGTTGTCGTAGTGACCCAGCACTGATTCTGCTGAGGGGGCTGCGGATCAGGCCCAGAGAGAGGCCTGGGCAGAGAGAAGCAGTCTGATCCGCAGCCTCCATGGCAGCTGTTGATCAGCATTTACCTCTTCTGCTTTGGGCCTGGCCAGCAGCCCCGCCTCTCTTTCTCTCAGGCCCCCGCTGGGGCTGCTGACCAGCCCTGCCTCTCTGATCAGGCCCGTTGATAGGCCCGGAGATGCTGACTGGCATAGAAACCGACCAATCAGAACCAAATCTGAGTGAACTGTGAGTAGTCAATGGCTGCCTAGGAGGCAGAGCTTTTAACACTGACTGGCATAAAAACCAACCAATCAGAACCTAATCTGGGAAGGCAGAACCTAAGATAGGGGCTGAGGAGGGGTTTTAAGGGCAACAGCTGTTTGGTATAAGATGTAAGAAAGCAGTTCAATTTTTTTAATGACCAGTAGTATAGTGCATATGGCTGGCTACCAGTCCAGATTTAGGAAATATGTACTTTTATCTGCCAAGAGCATCTCCTCCTGATGAAAAGGCTCACCCCCCCCCCACCCATTTAAGCAATCCTATGCATCCTATATAATCTATCTATACTACTAAAAAGTTAATATGCTAATTAGACTGGGTCAACTGGCCATCTTCTGGACATCCGACTTCCTTCTGGACAAAGCCCTGGTGGTGGGGGCCGATTAGGGGCAATCAGGCCAGCAGGGGAGGGCAGTTGGGGGCAACCAGGCCAGCAGGGGAGGGCTGTTGGGGGCGAGATCAGGCTGGCAGGGGAGGGCAGTTAGGGGTGATCAGGCAGGCAGGCAGGCAGAGGCAGTTAGGGGTGATCAGGCAGCAGGCAGGTGAGTGGTTAGGAGCCAGTGGTCCTAGATTGCAAGAGGGATGTCCGATCACCAGTTTAGGCCCAATTCCACAGGGATCTCTGGGGGTTTGGGCCTAAACCGGCAGTCGGACATCCCCTGAGGGGTTTTGGATTGCAAGAGGGCACAGGCTGGTGTTAGGGACCACCCCCTCCTCCAGTGCATGAATTTCGTGCATTGGGCGACTAGTTAAAAAATAATAAAAAAAGAATAAACTGTGTTTCACATAAAACTGTAAATCTAGTTTTGCCCCACCCTGTAAACATTGATCAAAGAAATCAAAGACGATCTAAACAGATAGAAACATATTTTATTCATGAATTGGAAAACACAATATAGTAAAAATGTCAATTCTCCCCAAATTGATTGATTACAAATTTAATGTAATTCCTATCAAAATCAGTTTTTGTAGATATACAGAAAATTATCTAAAATTCCTATGTAAAATCAAAAGAACTAGAATAGCTAAAACAATTTAGAAAAAAAGAATACGTAAGTAGAATCACTCTATCCAACTCTAACACTCACATAGCTTCAGCAATAAAGCAACTCAGTTGCTTGTTGGTACTGGCAGAGGAAAAAACACAGAGATCAATGAAACAAAGAGAGAACCCAGAAATAATCCCACACAGGTACAGCTGACTGATTATTAACAAGGGTGTTAAGCAATTCAATGGAGAAAAGATAGTCTTTTCAACAAAGAGTACCGGAATAACTGGATGTCCACTGAGGGGGAATAAAGAACTTGACCTAAACCTCACATTACCCAAAATTTAACTCAAAATAAGTTACAGGCTTAAATGTAAAATGTAAAACTTAAAAAAAAAAAAAAACTGGAAAAAATCTAGCTTCCACTCTCTCTAAAAATCAATGGAAAAAATATCCAGTATGACCTCATCTTAACTTGATTATTTCTGCACAAGATTACCTTAGATATAAACAAAAATAACAAGTAAACAAAAAATAATTTAGATATGCATTGAAAACTGGGGGCAGGGAGTACATGTATTGTTACCATGATTGCTACAGATTTGCATCAGAGAATCTTCTAAACCAAGGAATACTAATAGAGTGAAAAAGTTGCCTGCTACAATGAAATGTAGTTTGAAAATAAATATCTTAGTCACTAGACTCAATGAACACTTGGCCAAATTCATCTGTTAACATTACTGTAAGTTTCATGGCAAGGGGCAAGAGGGCCTGGGGAGTAAAACTTTCACACAGAGAATAATGAAGTAAAAGCCATCCTGAGCTTCTCAACAAAAAGCTCAAAAATTATCTTGAACCAGACAATTAAACTGCTTAAAGACAAATTAATTCAAAACCCACTCTACTGGATTGAATTGCGTCCCACAAAATTTATGTCCACACGGAAGCTGTGAAAGTGGACTTATTTGGAAATAGGGTTTATGCAGATACAATCAAATTAAAATGAGGTTATACTAGGTTAGTGTGAACCCTAATTCAATGACTGATGTTCTTATCCAGGGAACTTTGAACATGACACACAAGAAGAATGCCATGTGGCAACGAAGGCAGAGACTGAAGCAATGTGTATACAAGCCAAGGAACACCAAAGATGCTGGGAACCACGAGAAGCTAGGAAAAAGAATGGAAAGATTCTTCCCCTGAGCCCCCAAGAAATAGTCAACCCAGACACATTGATTTCATATATCTGGCCAACAGATATGTGAGAGAATAAATTTCTGTTGTTCTATGCCATCAAGTTTGTAGTAACTTATATGTTACTAGAGGCCTGGTGCACAAAATTTGTGCAATGTTGGAGAGGGGGGTGAGTCCCTCAGCCCAGCCTGCACCCTCTCACAGTCTAGGACCCCTTGCTCCTTACTGTCCACCTGCTCATGCTCCTTACCACTCAGCTCGCTGCTCCTTAGCGCTGTCACAGAGGCAGGAGAGGCTCCCGCCACTGCCACTGCATGCTCACCAGCCAGGAGCCCAGCTTCTGGCTGAGCGGCACTCTCCCTGTGGGAGCGCATTGACCACAAGGGGTCAGCTTCTGCGTTGAGCATCTGCCCCCTGGTGGTCAATGCACATCATAGCGACAGGTTGTTCTAGTCGTTCAGCCATAACAGTCGCTTAGGCTTTTATTATAGAGACTAAAGGCCCAGTGCATGAAATTTGTGCACTGGTATGGCCCCTAGCAGCTGCCGGCCAGGGCCTCCCTTCCTTCCCCCAGCCGGCCCCTCCCCTGGTCAAACTCCCAAATGACCTCCCAGTCAAGGGGACAATTTGCATACTACGCTTTTATTATATAGGATTGCAGCCCTGGGAAACTAATACATCCAATTAACTAGTATTATGGAATTTAAATAATCTCATCATTTGCAGTATGAGAAATACTTATCTTCAGCCTGAAAACTGAGAAAAATATTTAGTCCACCAATTCAGAACAACTAAGGACAGCATCGCCCATTTAATGCATTGTCAAAGGGTACTGACACAGGAATGAATTTGACATTAAGACTCCGATGGACAATGCATGCACATTTTGCTGAGAGCCATCAGAGATCCAATGAGGTGCTCACAAAGGCCAATAAAGCACCTGCATCGAGTAGGGATTCAGTTCACCTTAGTTGATATCCAACAGCCTTACAGGAAGCTAGGTCTTTGATGAAGTCCCTGCTGGAACACAAATTTAACACAGAACTACAGATCACAAGAAGTTAGTCTTTCACATTTGAAGTCCTCTTATCATTTATAACATCACAGTGATGACAGCTTTTCTAATAGTTAATTACTGGTAGGTAACTTGTGGGTTATAATTTCACCTTCTATTAGTTCTAAGTTCCCCAATATATGATTTTTTTAAGCCCAGATTCAGTTTATTTCAAACCAGTGCAAATATGTGTGACTAATGTTACATACCAGTCTGACAAAATGGGGCAATATCTATGGTATTTCCAGAACTGTTGGACATTTTTACATTTTATCACCCCTATGTCCTCAGCATGAACTAAAAAGAAATACTGCATAGGATGACATGAAAACTTCTGCCCCATTTATTTTTTATCAAATTGACAACATTTCTAAGACTCAACTTTTACTTGGAACACCCATGAGAAGTGAAATCAAATTCTCCAAAAAAATTTGTTCCTTTGTTACTATCTCTCCTGATTAAAATTTAAGCAAGCACAATTTAATGTATCTCCAATAACTGAATATGATTAATTAGAGCAACTGGCAAACATAAGAATGAAAATATTGACCACAAAAAGTCACCTTCCAGGATTAATTTTCTAAAAAGGACGCCCCTCTATATATATATAAAAGGCAATATTGACCTACCTTGTTTTCGAACATCTTCTACAGCAGCCACAAGCTCCTCCTTGAGAAACTGACTCTCCTTTGCAATTTTATCCCCTTTCTCCAAGAAATTCTCAGTTGCTTGTTCAACAGATGCAGCCAAAACATGGGCCTTCTTAGAACGACCTCTCTTTTTATTAGAGGGCCCCTTACTATTGGTGTTTACCAGAGTCGTTACCTAAAAGTTTCATTTTTAAAAATTAAACTACAGTCAATTAAAATAAACAGAAAGACTAACATCTTTAAAAATAGCAAAAATAGATTATTCATAACAAGTATCACATTTATGACATTTCATCAGCATTAAAAAATAACATACAACTCTCTCCATGTTTAAAGTATACAGCAATGATACTCTATTTAGTTTCTCAAATAATTTGGCTCTCATGTAGAAGATAGAAAATATAATATTATAATTCCTCAAATATGAATATTAGATTTTTCATTATCTTAAAAATTAAAAACTGACTAGAAACAAGTTTGAAATCTCTACTCTTGTGTCATTAAGAAGCTGCAGGGGGTCTAGAGGAGTAAGAATAGGATAAGGGGGATAAATGGTGATGAAAAGAAACTTAAGTTAGGGTGAACACACAATACAATATACAGGTGATGTATTATAAATTGTATACCTGAAACCTGTATAATCTTATTAACAAATGTCACCCAACAAATTCAGTTTTTTTAAAAAAAGAGTTCCAGAAAGAGGTCAACAATGAACTTAGTTTTATCTGAAAGTCACATTTTTCCCATTTTCAACCTGTGCAAAATGTTTTAAGATAACTTACTTCTGAAATCTTTTTACAGTTTCTTCACACAAATATCAGCAATTAATTAATGAAGACCCTTAGGAAAGAAAGGAACAACTGCCCAAAGTAGCCTATCACAATGGTGTTTTGAGTCCAAGAACAGTAACCATCATAAATACATATCCTATATAATAATCCTATATAATAAAGAGGTAATATGCAAATTGACCGTCACACCCTCGCACAAGATGGCTGGCAGAGCAGTTGTGGGCGATCAGGCAAGCAGGGGAGGGCAGTTGGGGGGACCAGGCCTACATGGGAGGGAGGGCAGTTAGGGGCGACCAGGCTGGCAGGGGAGGGTAGTTAGGGGCTACCGGGCCTGCAGGGGAGGAAGGGCAGTTGGGGCGACCAGGCCTTCAGGGGAGGGCATTTGGGAAGACCAGGCCAGCAGAGGAGGACAGCTGGGGGCGATCAGGGTAGCAGGGGAGGGCAGTTGGGGGCGATCGGGCCGGCAGGGGAACAGTTAGGCATCAATCAAGCTGGCAGGGGAGTAGTTAGGGGGTGATCAGGCTGGCAGGCAGAAGCAGTTAGAAGCAAACAGGCAGGCAGGCAGACAAGCAGTTGGGAGCCAGCAGTCCCAGACTGTGACAGGGATCGGGCCTAAACTGGCAGTCGAACATCCCCCGAGGGGTCCCAGATTGGAGAGGGTGCAGGCTAGGCTGAGGTACATTTCCCCCCTCCCTCCAGTGCATGAATTTCGTTCACCTGGCCTCTAGTAATACTAGAAAATCTGTAGGATGAAGATGACTGAAGATTTGTTATTAATCTGTCACACAAAAGACTTACTGAGAGTTATAACAGATGGGCTCCAAGAAAGTAAATATACCTGAGTCTTACCACACACTCCTACATATTTTTAAAATTATGTATGTGCAACACACGTGTGTATACATATACTATAGTTTATATTTATCAGTTGAAATGGAATTTTTAGAAAAGATAGCACATGCCACTACATTTTGACTATCTACCTCTCTCTCTCTCTCACTCTTTCTCTCACTCACACTAATCAACTGTGCCAGAACACTAAAAGTGCATACCTAGTTGCTAACAGTTAATGAAATGCCACCCCATTATATTTGTATTTGTAACAGAGCATACATAAACTACACCCTCAAATTAAATGACCTGTTAATAGACAATGAAAGGTGTTAACAGTCAAGATTCCACATCCCATCCTTCTTGGATATATGTTCCAAGAAAATAGTGATGCCAAGAAAATGTCTGCAAAGTGCAAATATTTGGAAAGTTGCACTACATACCATCAGCCCATATTGTTGCCATTAAGACTAAAGAAAGCAGCAGCATCTAAAAGGTTGTTTCTAAAGGGTTAAATGATTCCATACACCAATATTTCATTACTAGAGGCCCGATGCATGAAATTCTTGCAAGGGTAGGCCTTCATAGCCCCAGCCGCCTCATCCACTGCTTTGCAGCTGCAGCGTCGTCTAGAAAGTCATCCGGACAGTCTTTGCGCTGTTCGGCCGTTTGGTCAATTTGTATATTATACTTTTACTATTATAGTTTATTACAGATTAGAGGAGCCAAATAATCTAAGCACCATCAACCTAATGCTCAAACGCTCAACTAAATAAAGTTATTTGAACTAAATAACTTTGTTCTATGTTTGTTACTGCTATGGAACCATGTTACAATAACTATGTATGTATTTGTTTTCAGATGCTTACCTGTGTAACAAGAGGCTCCAACAGTCTTTCAACAGCCAGAGTCCTGATCTCTAGACTTTTGGGGTCCCATTTGAAGTTTATGTTGCCTGTGTGAACAGCAGTCATTTCTAAAAGAGAAACAAAAAGTCAATGTCAGACAAACATGAAATATGTAACAAATCTCCTACTTAAGGACTTTTATATCAGGAAAGCTACATTCACCACAAGATGGAAAAAATTCTTACTAACCTGTACATGAGGACCCAATAATTCTCACAACCTTTTAAGATTTCGAGTTTACAAACATTAGGGGTACTATAAGAAGGTATTACCAGACATACAGAGCTTTTCTCTTTGGGCTTCTCTGGCACCAAAGCATTTCTTTCAGTTTTTCCATGACAACTTAGAAGTAGGATAAAAAGCTAAAGTGAATGAACCCTAATACAAAAGATTCTTATTTTGAAAAACATCAATCAGTTGCCTCCTGTATGCTCCCCAAACAGGGATCAAACCCAAAACCTGGGCATGTGCCCAGACTGGGAATCAAACCCACTACCTACCTTCTTCTGGTGTAGGGGACAATGTTCAACAAATTTAGCCACATTGGCCAGGGCCATAGTACATTATCTAAACTAGAGGCCTGGTGCACAAATTCATGCACGGATGGGGTCCCTCTGGGTAGCCTGCAGGGATCAGGCCAAAACCCGCAGTCCAACACCGCCTGCCACTCCTCCTCATCCCAGCCCCATTGTGCCAGCCATGGGCTCACACCCAATCAGTCCCAATCGGGAGAGGCTCGCAGTGCTCGCCAGCCATAAGCCCTGCGTCTGACACCCTCCCTAGGGGAGTGGTCTGCGGGATTGGGCTAAAACCATCCCCTGAGGTGTCCCAGATTGTGAAAGGGTGCAGGCCAGGCTGAGGGACCCCTCTGGTTGTCAGTGCATGTCACAAGTGAGCAGTTTAGCAGCCTTAGCATATCATTAGCATATTACACTTTGATTGGTTGTTCCATTGTTCTGCCGTTCGGTCTATTTGCATATTACCCTTTTATTATATAGGACTAAAGGCCCAGTGCACAAAATTCGTGAATGGGGGGGGGAGGGTTTCCTCAGCCCGTCCTGCACTCTCTCCAATCCAGGACCCCTCAGGGGATGTTCAACTGCCGGTTTAGGCCCAATCCCGCAGTCGGAAATCCCTCTCGCAATCCAGGATCACTAGCTCCTAACCACTCGCCTGCCTGCCTAATCGCCTCTAACTGCCTCTGCCTGCCTGCCTGATCACCCCCAACTGCCCTCCCCTGCCAGCCTGATCTCGCCAACTACCTTCCCCTGCCAGCCTGATCTCACCCCCAACTGCCCTCCCCTGTGGGCCTCGTTGCCCCCAATTGCTCTGCCCTGCCAGCCTGATCGTCCCTGATTGCCTGCCTGATTGCACTCCCCTGCTGGCCTGATCTCGCCCCCAACTGCCCTCCCCTGCCAGCCTGATCGCCCCTAGCTGCCTCTGCCACAGCCCCCACCACTATGGCTTTGTCCACAAGGAAGTCGGACATCCGGAAGAGAGAAATGGAAAATGGGACAGAAAGTTAGATGAAAAGAGAAGGGAGTGAGAGAGGAAGGACAGGAGAAGAAGGACAAGGAAAGGAGGGAAATGGGGAAAAAGGGACAGGAAGGGAGAAGGGATGGAAAGAATGAAAGGGGTAGGAGGAGAGGAGAAGGGAGGAGGATTAAGGGAGGAAGGGGTAAGTGAAGAAGGTAAAAGGAGGAGAACAGAGGAAGAGAAGAGAGAGATATCTTGAAATGTGGCTAGTGTGGCTGAGGAATTGATTTTTTAATTTCATTTCATTTAATGTTAAAATCTGTATTTAAATGATGACCAGAAAAAAAAGATTATAAAATGATGAGTAGGACAAGATAGAAAAGCACATGTCTGTGACTAGTCCACTCTTAGCAACTTTAATAGAAAAATATCTGTATAGCCCTAGCTGGTGTGGCTCAGTGGATAGAGCATTGGCCTGCGGACTGAAGGGTCTGGGTTTGATTCTGGTCAAGGGCACATGCCTGGGTTGCAGGCTCAATCCCCAGTAGGGGGCATGCAGGAAGCAGTCAATTGATGATTCTCTCTCATCATTGATGTTTCTATCTCCATTCCTTCCTCTCTGAAATCAATAAAAATATATTTTTTAAATTATATTTTTTAAATGTATATCATCTGCCATAAAGGTATGCCTGAGTGACAATGAATAGGTGGACCCCGTTAGATGTTGCTGGAAATATCAGCACAGGTATCATTTAACATTTCACCAAGACTTACCTAAGCATCAAAAAACTGTAGAATCATTGGAGATGGAGTGCCAAAAAGAACTTAGATTTTGGTATTGCTTAATCTGGTAATACAGAGTGCCAGTTTCCAGGGAATTTGTTTCATTCCAAGTGGGCAAATACTCTCTCTACACTGATATATCAGGCCTATATTTTGGTTTTTAAAGGTTATATTTGTCCACTAATCTGATGAGCCCAAATCAGTAAACTTTAGAAGATGGAGTACTCTGGATTGCTAAAGGGCTAATAAGAGTTCAAGCAAATGTCATCAAATGTCACAGATAAGACATTTTAGAAAGAATGATTTATCCCATGGATTCTGCATTCATGTATCCTAGCATTCCACAGTAACTGCATCAACACAAATGTAACAGAAAACTCCTCAAGGGTTGTAGAAGGAGAGCCAAGAAATAAATGAAGCCAGCTGAAGTAGTCATGTGGTCACATTTGTTTTAATTCTTAAACAAGTACAGCAAATAATTCGCATTCCAAAGAAATACAATCTTCCTTTTTTTTGTTTGTTTTCTTCTTGAAATAAAATGCCTTCTTCAAAAGCAGGAGCCCAGGGAAAGACAGTAGTTAGCTGGGGCAGAGCCCTAGGTCTGAGGACTTTGTACCTTTTGAAAACCAGCAAATCAAGCAGCATACATACGCATTCCTATTGCTTTAGAACCGAAGCTCAAGCCCTTTTCCTACATAAACAAAACTGAGAACCAAACCCGGCCAGTGTGGCACAGTTGGTTGAGTCATCCCATGCACTAAGAGGTTGCCGGTTCTGTTTAGCGCACATGCCCAGGTTTCGGGCTCAAGCTCCAGTAGGGGGGATGCAGGAGGCGGGTGATCTATGTTTATCTCTCATGATGTTCCTCTCTCTCCCTCCCCGGCCTCTCTCTCTAAAAATCAATAAACTTATTTTTAAAAAATAAAAAAACTGAGAACCAAGATGAGCATTCTGGTCTGAGAAATGGGTTCTCAGGCTTAGGGCAGCTGTGGAGAAGAAGGAAGGCTGTTTGGAGATACCTGGAAGGAGGAAGAAAGAGGGAGGAAGCTGCCCAAGGTGAGCCTGCAAAGAATGGGCCAGCCCCATCAGGGAAAAGGCTTCTGATACTTAAAGAAAAACCAGGTTTATCTTAGAGCAGTGGTTGGCAAACTCATTAGTCAAGAGCAGCAAACCGTGGCTCTCGAGCCATGGTTTGCCGACCACTGTCTTAGAGAAAGAATAAGACTCCCCTGAAGATTTGTACAGCCCTGGCCGGTTTTTCTCAGTGGTTAGAGCATCAGCCTATAAACCAAAGAGTCATGGGTTTGATTCCCAGTGAAGGGCAAGTACCTCGGTAGCAAGTTCCAGAGCCCTGGTAGGGGCACTTGGGGAAGGCAACCAATCCATGTGTCTCTCTCACATCAATGTTTCTCTCTTTCTCCCTCTCCCCGCTCCTCCCTCCCTTCCACTCTTTCAAGAAATCAATGGAGAAAAATATCCTCGAGTGAAGATTTAAAAGATTTAGACAGCCCAGCTGTCATGGCTCAGTGGTTGAGCATCAACCTTATGCACCAAAGTTGTTTGTTTGATTCCCAGTCAGGGCACATGCCCGGATTGCGGGCTCAATCCCCTGTGTGTGTATTGGGGGGTGCAGGAGGCAACCAATCAATGATTCTCTCTCATCACTGATGTTCCTAGCTCTCTCTCCCTCTCCCTTCCTCTCTGAAACCAATAAAAATATATTAAAGAAAAAAAAGATCTGTACAGATGTTGATAATTCAAAGGCTCTCATTTTTAAAAAGCCTTCTTGGTCTTCTATTTTCCAAATTTTGATACTTCGGGGTACAAAATAATTTCACTTCTTAACTCTAACAAAGGCAAAGTGTAAGCACAATAATGAATTACCAATGACATCTGACTCTGGGGAGACTATTAGGAGGGGCTAGGACTGGTTAATTAGGAAAACGTGACCAGCTGCCCATCAGCTCTAAACAACCTTTATGATGTAGATCTAGGGCAGTGGTCGGCAAACTGCAGCTCTGTTGACTAATGAGTTTGCCGACCACTGCCCTAGGGGCTTAATCACAAGGAACAACAACAGCCTGTAATTATTGGAATGGAGAGTCTAGGTCAGCGGTCAGCAAACTCATTAGTCAACAGAGCGGCAAACCGCGGCTCGCCAGCCGCATGTGGCTTGCGAGCCACAGTTTGCCGACCACTGATCTAGGGTTAGAAAGTCATCCAATTTTTCAAGAGATGCTGATTTTTATGTGAAATCTTCCAACTTTAACATTAGCAACTAGTTCCAAAAAATTTTACCATTGTGTGGGACAAGCAAAGGTGCCCTGTTTGTCAATACTTTGCAACCATTGAACAAGATTCTCCCCTAAAATCCCTTCCATTTCTACATTCCAGAATTCCACATTCCCTTAAGTAATTAATATCTCTGAGAAGTCTCCAGTCTCCCTCATAAAAATTCAACAGATGCAGGCTCCCACTAAAGGTGTTAAGGCAAAGGACTCAATCACTCACTAATATCGAGAAACTTGAAATATACTGACACTTGAAAACTGGAAACCAATGCAGTGTGTTTTCAAGTCTTTTGATTACCATCATGGAAGTAGACTGCCCTATACGGCATCTTTAATCAAAGGCCCTGCCAAGAATTATACTGAACATTATTAAACTACAGAGCCAAGTTATGCTTTTGGTGACCCCAACCCTAAAAGGATTCTAAAAAGTAGTAGAGTATTTAAAATCAAATGAGAATATGTCCTCTGGAAAGAACATGGCTTCTGGGTACCAGCTTTGCCATTAACTTATTATCTGATCTTGGGCAATCACTTCACTTCTCTGGGTCCTCAGTATTTTCATCTATAAAATGAAAGGGATTGAATTCCAAGCTCTTAGCCCTTCCAGCCCTGAAATTCTAGTATTCCTTTCATTTCTATTATCTCTCCATAGCCTCTATATTGTTATATTGAAGGTAATTTTCCCTGTGGTCTTCCTAGCTAGATGTTAATTTTAAGGAGGATAACTATGCTTATGTTTCTTTATAACCCTTAAGTTGCTGGCAATAAGGTGTTTTATGCAGAATAGACACAGTATTGGTTTACCTGAATTTATGCAACCTGATTTTAAAATATTTACAAGCCTACCAAGACAAAGCTTCTGCCTTAATCTTAGTCATAGCTTCTGCTTCTCTATAATTAACGATATTGTTTAGAGTAGGTAAACAAATAAGTTTCAAACTCTTGGCAGTTTCTAAGTTTTCCAATTAACTTACAGAGCACTCCTTCACAAGATCTATTACAAAACCTACTAAAGCTAGCCAACCTTAATGAATTACAACCACCTTAGGTTTTTACAGGAGAAATCATGTTTAGTGGAATTAAATAAAAAGTTAAACTGTATTCAGTCTTAATTACCTTATAAACAGTAATCCCGGCTATAAAGCAAAAGTTCACTATAAATTCAGAAAGCGGCAGAGATGCAGGAGTTTGACCAGCAATCTTTATGACAGAGAAATTAGGAAGCAAGCAGAAAATAAAAGCACAGCTCTATCAGAACTAGGGAAGCTGACTGTTGCAAAACTGCCTCGTTAGTGCAAAAGAGCTACATACCTACTTCAAAGACTTTAAATGTTCATTTACATTTAAAATGTAAAAGCTCAGAGGAACCAAGATGGCGGCATAGGTAAACACCTGAACTTGCTGCCTCGCACAACCACTTCAAAACTACAACTAAAAGACAAAATGGATATCATCCAGAACCACGGGAAAGCTGGCTAAGTGGAATTTATACAACTAGAAGGAAAGAGAAAAGCACACTGAGACTGGGAGGAGGTGTGGAGGTACGGAAGTGAAGTGCTGAGGTACGGAGGCATGCGCAGAAAGGAGCTGGCAACTGAGTACACTGTTGTCTTTTTCAATCAGAGGGACATACAAGCTGCCGACTGCTCTGAACTCCAGTTCCGGGCAAGACTCTCAGGACCCAGACTCATACGGGAAGAAACTGAACTGTCTGGCATTGGGCCGGAACACAAGGGCAACTTTCAGAGGTGCTTGCAGTGATCATTGTTCCTGCAAAGTGCCACAGGTCACAGAGACCCGGGACCACTTCAGGGCAGGGCTGACAGTCAGCCATTGCTGTTTGCTCCACCCTGGTGATTCCCTGAGACCCCGCCCTACCAAATTTACAACCCCACCCAACCTGTGCGCAGAAGCTTTTGCATAGGAATGGCCTGGCCTTTTTGCAATCTAAAATCTAACATATTGCAGCTGGGTCGGAGAGCCTCCAAAAGAAGACCCAAAGCTGGACAGCAGCTTGCATTGCTTCACATCTGGGCCTCATCTGGGCACCTCCAAACCCTAAACAAAGAGGAGGAATCTGCAGATCTCTCTGTAGCTCCTGCTGGGTGGCCTCAGGCAGAGGCTGACTTTGCATCTCCTTGGAGATCCAAGAGCCAGTGTACCCACGGGTCAGAGTAGGACCATCCAGATTACAACTCTTTGCATTCATATGAGACACACTCGGGGGGCAGACTCAGTGAGCACCAAAGCCCCACTGAAGCAAGTCTTGCCCCATAAGGGTGTCTCCAGTACAGAAGTTCTCTCATCATAGACACAACTGATCCTCACAGCCAATTGGCCTGGAGGTCAATTCCTCCCAGTGATACCAACAACAATCAAGGCTTAACTACAATAAGACTGTGCACACAGCCCACAAAGGGGTGCACCAAGAGTGTCCACCTCAGGTAACTGGGGAGGCTGAGCCATTGGGTCCTATAGGACACCTAGCACACAAAGCCACTCTATCAACTCAGGAAAGCAGCCAAAATTCGGAGACAAAGAAACAAGTCACAAATGAAAGAAATTGATGAAAGCAAAATACTGGATATAGAGTTCAAAACCACTACTCAAAATCTTCTAGAAACCTCTGAGAAATTTAATAAGATGCTCAAGGATATGAAAAAGGACCAACTAGAAATTAAGCATATACTGACTGAAATAAAGAATAATATACAGAGATCCAACAGCAGACTAGAGGATCCCAAGAATCAAGTCAATAATCTGAAATACGAAGAAGCAAAAAACACCCAACTGTAAAAGAAAAAAGGATCCAAAAATATGAAGATAGTGTAAAGGAGCCTCTGGGACAACTTCAAGCATACCAACATCCAAATTATGGGAGTGCCAGAAGAAGAGAGAGAGCAAGATATTGAAAAACTATTTGAAGAAATAATGACAAAAAACTTCCCCAAACTAGTGAAAGAAATAGACTTACAAGTCCAGGAAGCACAGAGAACCCCAAACAAGAGGAATCCAAAGAGGACCACACCAAGACACATCATAATTAAAATGACAAGGGCAAAAGACAAAGAGAGAATATTAAAAGCAGCAAGAGAAAAACAGTTAGTTACCTACAAGGGAGCACCCATACGACTGTCAGCTGATTTCTCAACAGAAACTATGCAGGCCAGAAGGGAGTGGCAAGAAATATTCAAAGTGATGAACAGCAAGAACCTACAACCAAGATTACTCTACCCAGCAAAGCTATCATTTAGAATTGAAGGTCAGATCAAGAGCTTCACAGATAATAAAAAGCTAAAGGAGTTCATCATCGCCAAACCAGTATTATATGAAATGCTGAAGGGTATTCTTTAAGAGGAAGAAGAAAAAGGTAAAGATAAAAATTATGAACAAAGTGACAACAAATACATATTTATCAACATGTGAGTCTAAAAATCAAGTGAATAAAAAATCTGATGAACAGAATAAACTGGTGAACATAATAGAATCAGGGGCATAGAAAGGGAGTGGACTGAGAATTCTCAGGGGAAAGGGGTGTGGGGGGTATGGGAAGAGACTGGACAAAAATCGTACACCTATGGATGAGGACAGTGTGGAGGGTAAAGGTAGAGGGTGGGGTAGGAACGGGGTTGAGGGGAGCTATGGGGAGAGAAAAAGAGGAACAACTGTAATAATCTGAACAATAAAGATTTATTTTTTAAAAATAAAAAATATAAAATCTCAGACAACTCTTGTAGCAATATTTTTGCCAATATATCCCCTCCAGCCAGGGAAACAAAAGGAAAAAATAAACAAATGGGACTACATCAAAATAAAAAGCTTCTGCAGAGCAAAAGAACCATCAACAAAATGAAAAGGGAATCCACTGAATGGGACAACATATTTATCAATGATAATCTGAAAAAGGGGTAAATTTCCAGCATGTATAAAGAACTTGTACAACTCAACACCAGGAGACAAACAATCCAATTTAAAAATGGGCAAAGGACCTGAATAGACAAATGGCAACAGACATATGAAAAAATGCTTTACGTCGCTAATCATCAGAGAGATGCAAATTAAAAACATCAGATATTATCTCACATCTGCCAGAATCGCTACCATCAATAAAAACAAACAACATGTGCTAGTGAGGATGTAGAGAATGTGCACTGTGAGTGGGAATGAAGACTGGTATAGCTGCTATGAAAAAGAGTATGGAGTTTTCTCAAAAAAATTAAATATGGAACTGCTTGATGACCCATCGGTCCCATTTCTGAGAATATATCTAAAGAAATCCCAAACACTAATTCAAGAGAATATATGTACCAGTAAGTTCATTGCAGCGTTGTTTACAATAGCCAAGATCTGGAAACAACTCAAATGTCCATCAGTAAATGAGTGGATAAAAAAAGATATGGTACATTTAGATAATGGAATACTATGTGGCCATAAAAAAGAAGAAAAAATCCTACCCTTTGCAACAACATGGATGGACCTGGAGATTATTATGCTAAGTGAAATATGCTAGTCAGAAAATATAAATGCTATATGATCTCACATGTGGACTTTAACAAAATAAACTGACACACAAAATACAGAGGCATGGATACATGGAATAGACTGACAGCTGTCAGAGGGGAGGGGGCCTTAGGGGGCTGGATGAAAGAAGGTGAAGGAATTAACCAAAAACATACATACATACATAACACAGGTCGCAGTATAGGACTAGCCAGAGGGAAAGGTGGGGGGGGGGGGGTGGACAAAGGGAAGAAAATGGAGATGGAAAGAGACTGTTTGGGGCAATGAGCACACGATACAGTGTATAGATGATGTTTCATTGAGTTGTATACTTAAAATCTGTTTGATTTTGCAAACTAGTGTCACCCCAATAAATTCAGTTAAAACAATAAAGACAAATTGTTTTTAAAAAAAATAACAACACATAATCAGAGTAGTAAAATGTTTCCCATTTTCTGCAGAGTGACTGAATTAAATAAGCCATCATTTGTATGTGGCCAACCCATCATATACAAACACGTTTTATATTAGGCACTTAGATGGCACACAGAAGTTGTCACTCACCGTCCAGTTATACAAATCTATAAGAAAAATGACACTTGGCTAGATCTTTATTATTTTTGAAGATTATAATTATAATTATTTTTAATCATCATAAAACATTTAATCACTCTCACTTTGTTCTTTATTTTCTTGAGGCAATGGGGATACAATAATTATCAAAAACACTAAGCAAAAGGCAAAATGTAAACCTTTAAAAACTATCAACCATTTAGCCACTCAATCATCAAATATTTGAGCGCCTTCTCCATATAGGCACTATTCCATATAGCACAGAACAAGGCTAAAAACATAAATAAGACAGGTATAAATAAGACAGGTATCATGCTAAGAAAAAAAATTTTAAGCAGGGTAATGGTAATGAAATTATGTAGGGTCCTTCAAGGGCCTTTCTGTCTTGATAACATTTGAAAGTCAAGGAAGAGGCAGTCAAGTGAGTATCTAGAGGGAAGAGCATTGCAGGCAGAAGTAACAAACAAGGCAGCATCTCCTAGGACTTAGGGGGGAAAAAAACAATGTGGCTGGAGCATAGAACAAGAAGAGGTGAGATCAAGTGGGGGGAGGGGCCCTCCAGAGTTACTGAAGTGACTATTTGCATTAAGAACTGGCTACCTATGTTATTTACTTAGCTTTCACCCCATATGATTTAGACAACTAACAATGGAAGTGTTTTAACAGAAAGCTACAGTAAACCCTCCTAACAGACAACTGATTATGGATACACAGGAGGTCTCTGTTTCCATAAGAAACTGGATGCTTCTGTTCTGAAAAGAAAAAGAAAAGATGAAACCAGCATCTGAACTGGAGGCACAAAAGAAAAAGAGACAAAACGAAAGAGAGGTTGTATTGTAGAACAATGGGACTACAAGGCAGAGAAACTTTAACATAGCTGAGGAAAAGCCCACAGGAAGAAGAGGACTATAGTTTTCTTGGAGAGCCAGGAGAAAAGATGCCTGCACTTGACTAGAATCTAGGAAGTTAACCAGACTGAGAAAACAAAGAACTGTATTGTAGAATATATACCTTTGATAACCTATTTTGTCATTCATTACTTCATAAATAACTGACCAATTATCCAATTATCATGTCCCAGGATCCTGTTAGGTGCTAGGGACATAAAGACTAATTAGAAACCCCTACCAGATCATCACAGCAATTAATGATTAAGTACAAAAATAACCAGGTGCTTTTAAAATGAAGAAATCTGGCAGATGCCACTTAAACAGTGTTTAAATTTAGCATCATCACCAATGGTACAACCTGACAACAACTGCAATACCCTGAGGAAGAGTCATCTTCACATAGGTAGTATTCCTGCCAAACGTGGAAATTAGACAAATTCAAAGGCGGGACATCTATATAAAACTAGCCTAAACTCTCCAACAGTGTCAGTATATTGGAGGGGAAGGGGGGAGAAAGGCTAAAAGTCAAAACTAAAGAAACAGGACAACTAAATGCATATGTGATCTTTTACTGATTCCTGGATTTAAAAAAAAAAAAAAACTATAAAGAGCATCACTGGGACAACTGGTGGAATTTATATGAATATAGACTGTGCATGAAAGCAATACTTTTGGAAATCTTGTTAAAAGGCATATTCTGATTCAGTAAGTCTAGGGTAGGAAAAGTCTGCATTTCTCACAAGTGCCCAGGGAAAGGTGACATTGGTTCTTAGACCACTCCTTAAAAGGAACTAAATAATGTTATTCCTAGGCATTACATACTAAAGAACTTAAAGGTGAAGTGCCCTGATATCTACAGTCAAATGCCTCAGGAAAAAAAATGTTTATATAGAGGAATTGTGCAAATTTGAAAATGTTAATAATTGGTTAATCTAGATGAATTGATAAATTAAGTGTTCATTGTATTATTCTTTCAACTTTTCTGTACATTTAAAGATTTTTTTCTTTAAGTTGGGGAAAAATGTTCACAGTCTAGACAGGAAAATAGCTACAACACAACAGAAAGTATGAAGTTATAAATTGCTCCATTAGTGCACAAGAGGAGTGCCCAGGAGAGAATTCCCAACTGGCCAGCAAGTCCTCACTCAGGATCCAATGTACGGATGGAGTTAGGGGGCAGCTGTTTCAGGTTCTGCAAAGGGGCAATAACACTAGAGAACTTTGACACCTTCCAAGAAACACAAATGTGAGGGAAAAAAAAAGATGATGAAGAGTGAGATGGCAGAAGATAAGGCTGAAAGATAAACAAGAAGTTAAGAGATTTGCATTTCATCTTTCTTAATTTAAAAATACTTTGGACCATTCTATTCTTACTTATTAGTATTCTGTTTATTCTAGTTACCTAAGGCAGTGGTCGGCAAACTGTGGCTCGCGAGCCACATGCGGCTCTTTGGCCCCTTGAGTGTGGCTCTTCCACAGAATACCACAGCCTGGGCGAGTCTATTTTGAAGAAGTGGCGTTAGAAGTTTAAGTTTAAAAAATTTGGCTCTCAAAAGAAATTTCAATCGTTATACTGTTGATATTTCGCTCTGTTGACTAATGGGTTTGCCAACCACTGACCTAAGGAATCCTAAACATCACCGTTACCACCACTCAAAAATGGAACAAACCCCACCTCTTATAATTACCATAGCGAAGTCTAAAAGCAGCCAGCAAGTGCTTCCAAACCATTGTGGCATTTCCCCAGTCTTAAGGAGTTCACACACACAACTGGAGTTGAGTTCCTCAAAACTCCAAAGGCCCCAAACCAAGCATCTTCTTTCCAATCTATTCCCATTGTGACCTTCCCCATCTTCAATGACCAAAGCTCCACCAAATCCGGTCCCTTAGAAAGAGACTCTAGAGCCCCCTTTACCTCCTCTTCCCTCCCCCTCCTCTGCACCTCAGTAAATATCTCACTCTACTAACCCTTCCCATTCTCAGGGCTCTGGCCTAGGTCCTGGTTTAGACTGCCTAGGAGTCTTCTCCTAACAGCCCTAATAATCTCCTTCCACAGACAAGATGAAGCCAAAACTCCTGTGAACAAATATGATCCTCACTAGCATATCAGCCTCATCACCTGCCTCCACTGCATGAAACTCTTCTCCAGTCCATGTGCATGTCTCCAGAGCTCTGTACAAGCAAGCCCTTTCCTCTGCTCAAAGCACTCTTCCAGACTTTTCCACCTTCCTTCAAGACTAACACAAATGTCCTCTGCTTCTGTTCACTCTTTTCTGAGTTCCCCCCAGTACTTTACAAGCATCTCCTGTCTATTACAGCACTTGCCACAGAGCATTATATTAGTGTGTCTATCTCCCAAGAAACTGAAAGCTCTTTAAGCATAGGGACCATGGCTTTTTTAAGCATGGAAACTTTCATCTAATAACATTTTATACATTATTAACTAAATTGGCTCAACTGTTTTAGGTTTCATCTAGCATGAAGAAAGAAATAAGAAATGTCTCTTATTATAGATTAGTAAAAATGGCTATAGATTGCTAATTTTAGCCTATCAGTGATATTACTAAGGCCAATCCCATTCATTTGTAAACTCCTTGAGGCTATTAGCAATGGGTAACTCCCACATTAATATCTCTCCCAACACCTGCTTTGAAATGCAGACTTACTATATATATGTATATATATATCTCCTATCTAATAAGAGTAATATGCAAATTGACCATACCTCCACTACACCCACAAGCCATGCCCACAAGCCAATCAGGAGCGAATATGCAAATAAGCCCAACCAAGATGGCTGTGGCCACAGAGAGCAGGAAGGAGGCTTGGGTTTCCCCAGCAATAGAGGAAGCCATGCATTCTGCCAGCCCTTGCCCGCCCAGGCTTCCACTCCAGGCTACAAAGTTTCAATGATAGAAGATAAATAAATCCCAACAAAAATGGCGGCAGCCACAGAGCTGGAGAGAGCAGGAGGCTAGGGTTGCCCCCAGCAATGGAGGAAGCTAAGCTTCTGCAGCCCTGGCCTGCCTTGGCCTCTGCTTAAGGCTACAAAGTTTTAATTATAGAAGATAAATAAATCCCAACAGAAATGACTGCCCAGAGCAAGCAAAAGGCTTGGCTCTACTCCAGGCTACAAAGTTTCAATTGTAGAAGATAAATAAATCCCAGATCCCAGGGCCACTGCTTGGGCATGGCCGGCCTGCAAACCACCACAGGCCCCTCGCCCAGGCCGCCCCACACCCCAAGGGAACTCCCACCCTGATCCAGGACACCCTTCAGGACAAATCAGCTGGCCCCCACCCGTACACCAGACCTCTATCCTATCTAATAAAAGAGTAATATGCAGACTGACCATCACTCCAACACACAAGATGGCTGCCCCCATGTGGCCAAAGATCCTGTCCCCATGTGGACACAAGATGGCCACAAGATGGCCAGCAGGGGAGGGCAGTTGAGAGGGACCAGGCCTGCAAGGGAGGGCAGTTGGGAGGGACCAGGCCTGCAAAGGAGGGTAGTTGTGGACCATCAAGCCTGCAGGGGAGGGCAGTTAGGGGTGACCAAGCCGGCAGAGGAGGGAAGTTGGGGCGACCGGGCCTGCAGGGAAGGACAGTTGGGGGGGACCCAGGCCTGCAGGGGAGAGCAGTTGGGGGGGACCAGGCCTACAGGGGAGGGCAGTTAGGGGCAAACAGGCTGGCAGGGGAGCAGTTAGGCATCAATCAGGCTGGCAGGGGAGTGGTTAGGGGGTGATCAGGCTGGCAGGCAAAGGCAGTTAGGGGCAATCAGGAAGGAAAGCAGGCGAGCAGTTGGAAGCCAGCAGTCCTGGATTGTGAGAGGGATGTCCAACTGCCCGTTTAGGCCCAATCCTACTGGTAGGAGATAAATAAATCCCAACAGAAATGACTGCCGCCATGGAGCAAGCAAAAGGCTTGGCTCGGGCAGTCAGACATCCCTCGAGGGGTCCCAGATTGGAGAGGGTGCAGGCTGGGCGACACACACACGCTCCCCTCCCCCCCGGTTCACAAATTCCATGCACCGGGCCTCTAGTATATATATAAAAGGCTAATATGCTAAAAGACCCTCCACCCATCCACCCAGTCACTATGGCACACACTGACCACCAGGGGGTAGATGCTCAACATAGGAGCTGCTGAGCTACAGTGACTTAGCAGTGGCGGTTCTCAGGCTTCTCAGGTGATGCACCCTGAAACCAGAGAGGAGAGAGCCCAATTTCTCGCAGGGCCACGCGATTCCACCTTCAGCCGTGGGTTATGTTGTTGCTGGGGCCCTGTCGGCCCCGAATCTGGTTTACTGCACACTTGCATCTGCGTTCCACACCCTGTACAACAGCAACTTTGCAGAGTGCCCTCTCCCACTCTGGGACCCCTCGGGGGATGTTGGAGAGCTGGTCTCGGGCTAATCCCCACAGGCCAGGCTGAGGGACCCCACCTGCCGGAAGGACAGACGCTGGGGAGGTGTAGTGTCCCATCTGGGATGCCAGTTTGTAGTGAACCCCTTTCACATCCCACATAGTTCAGGGTTCAGGTTCAGGGTTCGGGCTCTGCAGGAGGCCGCACACAAATGAAAGAGACTAGAAAATATTAATTTGGAAATATTGGGGGCCAGGCAGGAGCCCAACTCAAGGGGAAGGACTCCACTTTGCTCCGGCCTAGCAATCCCTTTTATTAAGACTATGGGATCCACCCATAGCTCTAGGCAGGCAATTCCAGTAATAGCCAATCAGCAAGGATTTACATAAAGATTAAAAGGTGGAGGTTGCTTTAGCTATCATTGTCTCAACTAAACAGTGGGTGGTTGGCTCTGACCTTTCAGAGCTTCAAGGTTGACCAGCCTTCTGGGTTCCTTGTCCACACACACCTCTCTGCTAGTGAAGACAATGGGCAGCTTCCAACAGGGAGGGACCACAGGAGGTTGGTTCCAGGGTGTGTCCAGCCCATCTCGCCCAGTCCCACCCCACCAGCCACCTTCTAATTAATTCCTTTCAATGTGCACAAATCCATGCACCGGGACAATAGTAAAGGTATAATATTTAATTGAACCCTTCCCATGACAGTTAAGATATAGCAAACTAAATACTGCCTTAGACCCTGACTCAATAAAGATACCAAAAAAAAAAAAAAAAAACACATTTTTCACTGGTCTTAATGACCCTAAAGAAGCTTAAATTTTTCTCAAGGGTTGCCATCCTTCACTTCTTTGGATTTTCCCCCCTCCTCCCAAGCTATCAAGCTCACATTTTACTTAGCACTTCTCTGCAAAATGACAGGTTTCTAAAGATACACTTCAAAGTGAGTCCACAGCTTTTCTGAGAACACGATGACCCCAGGTCCAAGGAAGCAAAAAAATAACAGCTGATTGTAAGAAACCTTTGCCAATTTAGAGATTCCCCAGGAATAGAATATCTCCATGAATACTGACTTGTCAGTAATAACTTACCCTTTCAGCTTCTGCCTTATTCACTGAACTATCATTTTTCACAAACCATGATTAAGAGTCTGGATTAACACTGAAATATTTAACATTATGAAATATTCAATATACCATGAAAGAATAGTAACAGTGCATCTTTGCTTGAAAGGAAAGGTTTCGAAGCTGCACAAGGCAAATGGACTATTAACAAAAACTCCTCTATCTTTCATGTCACTAGAAATGGTCCACAAATGTATGCATTTTCTGAGTTATGATAGCACTTTCACTTTCAAGAACAGTCTGCAGTCTAACCTGGTTAGTAAACCAGTATAGGATTATATAACTTCATAATTAACCAGGCTTCATATTCGTACCTTCAACTCATAATGTCAAATACTAGCAAAATAAAATAAGCCATAGCAATAAAACATTTCCAAAATATAATTGATGATCTATTTATATATTACAATATTTAATAATTAAAACATCTCAGAACAAGAAAATGAGAGAAATCCACAACTGAATATAATGAAATGAAGAGTCAAAACAATCCAGGAAAAAACTAGCCTTCAAATTATCAACTAAAGAATAATAGTAGTTATTTAACACTTAGATTAAATTATTCATTACAAAATAATTTTTTCATATGTTTTATTGATTTTTAGGTAGAGAGAGATAGAAACATCAATCGACTGCCTCCTACATGTCCATTCCTGGGGATTGAGCCTGAAACCCAGGCATGTGCCCTGACCAGGAACGAACCAGTGATCTCTTGGTTCATAGGTCGACACTCAACTTACTAAGCCACACCAGCCAGACTCATTACAAATTTTTAATGCAAATGATAAGTTCTTTTCTCTGTAAAGCCCTCAAAATCTTAAAAAAAATTCTCACAGAGGAAAATTATAACAACTTCTATAATTCCCTCTTCTTTTACTATAATAGGAACATGGACCAGATAACAAGACATTTTAAAAATCGAATCACACTACCCATATAATAATTGTTCCATATGATCAAGTCTTTGTTACAAATATTTAGAACAACACTTGAAGAGCCCTTTCAAACTGTATTTACATTATGTGCATTACTCCAAACTTGCAACCAGTGAAAAAGCACAAATTAATCCCAATAAAAAAGTGGGGTTGACAGATGAGTCCATCAGAAAGTAAAAAGAAATACATGTTAATTTCAAGCTCCATTAGAAATGGGGTTGGGCATGCTTGCACAAGAAGAAATGTTTGATAGTTATTAAAAAACTAAAGAAAATAATGAACATTTAGAGGCTCCAACAGAGAAAGGGCAATGCTGAAGTTTTATGTGAAGTGTGGTTATTTCTGCACACTTTGAACTTGCAATAATAGGTAAATTTAGCATAGTGCTCTTGCAAGTGAGCAAACAGAGTGACATAGGGCAAGTCAAGCCAGACTGTCCACTTCCCCAAAATATTGAGCCCACTCAACCCGTGGCCACTACGTGGGGGTGCTGAGCAGACTACCAAGCTACACAAGCAACACCTTACAGGTCCACAAGCAAGCACACCAGCACTTGGCAAATTTTCGGAACTAATGCTCTGAGATTCTCCCAGATGCCTGATATGTTTAACTTCTTAAGAGGAAACAGAAGGTACTAATAAAACTTAAAGCCTCCAACATGTATAATATAACCAAAATTCCTCTAAGTCTTCTAAGGGTATGGCTTCACAATCATTCATGAGGAAAATATGATTTGGGCTGGGAAAGAAAAAAGGATAAACGATTCCACATCTTTCACTGTTTGTTTATTCTATACTAGAGGCCCAGTGCACGAAATTCGTGCACAAGTAGGGTCCCTAGCGGCTGCTGGCTGCCAGCCGGGACCTCCCTTCCCTCACCCCCACCCCCCAGCTGCCTGCCGCCGCCAGCTGGGGCCTCCCTTCCTGTGGTTGGCCAGCTGGCCCCGGCCCCTGGTCAAGGGGACAATGTGCATATTAGGCTTTTATTATATAGGATACAGAAACTAGCAAAAAATACACACTGTGAATGAATTTAATTTTTAACTGGTTTTTTTTTCCAGCTTTTACATGCAGTAAAATTCATTCTGATGTACTACTCTGAGTTTTGACAAACTCACAGTTGTGCAATCACCTCCATAACCAAAATATAGAGAAGTTAAAGAGCTTTATTTTAACAGCATGCACGTACAACTAAACTATAGAATTTAAGTGCACAAAATATTATTAGCTTCAAATGCTAATTTGGTCCATCAACTTACTGCAAAACTGCAGTAATCCGAACACTGTGGTACTGGCATAGAGAAAAAACAAACCAACACAATAGAAAGGAGTCCAGAAACAAGCATCCACATCTACTGTATAGTCAAATGATATTTTACAAGGGTATTGAGGTTATTCAATGAGGAAAGGACAGACTTTTCAACAAATGCTGCTGAGAAAACTGTAAATGCAACTGGAAAAGGATGAAATTGGAACATTACCTAATACCATATACAAATATTCACTCAAAATGGATCAAAAACCTAAATGTAGGAGCTAAAACAATAAAATTTTTAGAAGAAAACATAGGGCAAAAGATTCATGACACTGGATTTGTCAATGATTTCTTAGATATGACACCAAAGGAAATAATAGATATATTGGAGTTCAAAATGAAAATGTTTGAGTATCAAAGGACATGAATAAAATGAAAAGGCAACCCAGTTAGTTAATGGATGAAAATATTTGCAAATCATGTATGTGATAAAGGATTATGTTGTTTTTTATTGATTGCAGAGAGAGGAAGAGAGAGGGAGAGAGAGAGAAACATCAATGATGAGAATGCCCCCTACTAGGGATTGAGTCTGCAAACCAGGCATGTGCCCTAACCGGGGATAAAACCGTGACCCCCTAGTGTATGGGTCGATGCTCAACCACTGAGCCACAGTGGTGGTGCTGTGATAAAGGATTAACATCTAGAATAGAGAACTCCTAAAATTTAAACAATCAAAATATCAAAAACCTGCCCTAGCTGGTTTGGCTCAGTGGACAGAGCATCAGCCTCCAGACTGAAGGGTCCCAGGTCAAGGGCACATGCCTGGGTTGCGACCTTGATCCCCAGTGGGAGGTGTGCAGGAGGCAGCCGATCAGTGATTCTCTCATCACTGACGTTACTATCTCTCTTCTTCTCCCTTCCTCTCTGAAATCATTAAAAATACATATTTTTTAAAAATACCAAACAACCTGATTACGTGCAAAAGACTTGAATAGACATTTCTCCAGAAATACACGAATGGTCAAAAACACATGAAAAGATACTCAGCACCACTAATCATTAGAGAAATGCCATTCAAAACTACAATGAGATATCATTTCACACTCATTAGGATGGCTACTACAAAAAGAAAATACATGTTGGTAAGGATTTGAAGAAATGAGAATTCTTGTGCACTGCTTGTAGGAATGTTAAATGGTATAGCTATTGTAAAACAGCATGGTGGTTGCTAAAAAAAAACAACAAAAAAACAGAAATAAATTTACTATATAATCGAACAATTCCACTTCTGGGTATATATCCAAATTAACTGAAAGCAGGGTTTCAAAGAGATATTTGTACACCTGTGTTCCAGCAGCATTATTAACAGTAGCTAAAATTTTGCTATCTAAGTGTGCATCAACAAATGAATGGATAAACAAAATGTGTTATATGTATATAATAAAGTTTATTCAGCCTTAAAAAGGAAGGGAATTCTGGTACATGCTTCAACATGCATGAACCTTGAAGACATTATGCTAAGTGATATAAGCCCAACACAAAAGGAATTTATTATATGTTTCCACTTTTCTGAAGTACCTAGAATAGGCAAATTCATAGAGAAAGAACGAACAGAGTATACCACGGACTGGAGAAAGGGGAGGATGAGGAGTTATTGTTTAATGCAGCCATCGCCAACCTTTCGGACCTCACGGACCACCAGTGGTCCACGGACCACCGGTTGGCGACCACTGGTTGAATGGGTACAGAATTCCTATTTAGAATGATAGAAGTTCTGAAAATGAATAGTGATGATGGTTGTACAACACTGTAAATTTACTTAATGCCACTGAACTGAACACTTGAAAATGGTTAAAATGGATGTTTTTAACTCTCTATCCCTCTCCCTTCCTCTCTGTAAAAAATCAATAAAAATATTTTTTTAGCCCTAACGGGTTTGGCTCAGTGGCTAGAGCGTCGGCCTGCGGACTCAAGGGTCCCAGGTTCGATTCCGGTCAAGGGCATGTACCTTGGTTGCGGGCACATCCCCAGTAGGGAGTGTGCAAGAGGCAGCTGAATTGATGTTTCTCTCTCATCAATGTTTCTAACTCTCTATACCTCTCCTTTCCTCTCTGTAAAAAATCAATAAAATGTATTTTAAAATATATATATTTCAAAAAAAAAAGAAATAATCAAGCATGGGCAAAAGATTTACCTACAAGTTAAAGCAGCTCTGGAAGCAAACTAAATAACTTAATCAAAGAAGCTACATAATAAAATAGGAGGGGATCACTAATATGTTGTTACTTTTTCCTATGGGAGCCACCAGGTTGAGAGAAGTATGGTCTTTTCCTCTCATGCCATGGCATGTGCTCACCCACTAATATCAGTGTACTCTAAAAAGGTGGAGTCATCAGGCAAAAATGTCACTTTGCCTGCTGCATTCAAGGCTCCTATTCGACCAGATATTGTGAACTTTGCTCACACCAACTTGCACAAAAGCAATAGATGGCCCTAAGCTGTCAGTGAATTGGCAGATCATCAAAACATGCTGAGTCTTGGGATACTGTGGCTCAAATCCCCATTATTGGAGATGGTCAAACTCATCATTCTGGCCAGGGTGCTTTTGGAAATATGTGTTATGGAGGATGCATGTTTGCACCAACCAAAACCTGGCACCATTGGCACTGCACAATGAACACAACACAGAAGCGATATGCCATCTGCTCTGCCCTGGCTGCCTCAGCCTTCCCAGCACTAGTCATTTCTAAAGGTCATCATATTGAAGAAGTTCCTGAACTTCCTTTGGTGGTAGAAGATAAAGTTGAAGGCTACAAGAAAACCAAGGAGGCCGATTTGCTTAAGAAACTTAAGACCTGGACTGATATCAAAAAGGTTTATTCCTCTCAGTGAATGAAGCTAATGAGAGCTAATAAGGTAAAATGAGAAACAGTCATCATATCCAGCACAAGGGGACCTTGCATCGTCTACGAGGACAATGGTATCAAAGCTTTCAGAAGAATCATCCCTGGAATTATTCTGCTTCATGTAAGCAAACTGAACATTTTGAAACTTGCTCCTGGTGGGGATGTGGGCCATTTCTGCATTTGGATTGAAAGTGCTTTCCACAAATTAAGATGATCTCTGTATGGCACCTGGCATAAAGCTGCCTCCCTCAATAGTATCTACAACCTTCCCATTCACAAGAAGCTCAATACATATTTTAGCAGAATGTTGAAATGACCAGAGATCCAAAGCACCACACAAGAAGATTCATAGCAGAGTCCTGAAAAAGAATCCACTGGAAAGCCTGAAAATCATATTGATGCTAAACCCATATACAAAGACCATGCACCAGAGCATCATTCTTCATCAGGCCTAGAACCACAAGCTCCAGATGGATAAAGCAGCAGCAGCAGCTACAGTGCTAGAAGTCAAATTAGATGAGAAGGAGGTTCCAAGCAAGACACCTGTGGTAGGGAAGAAAGAAGGTTGTTGGCATCATGAAGCAGTTTTTGGTGGGGAAAAAAAGCTAGAGCTATCAAGAAACCAGCACCTGAAAACCCCACAGAAAAGAAGCCCACTACAGAAGAAAAGGCACTTGTGGCATAAACTTAAATTTGTTTTTTCCATAAAAGTCAAATCACTTTGCACAGCTGATCTATATATATAAAAGGCTAAGTGTCCATCCGGTAGCTATGATACACACTGACCACCAGGGGGCAGACGCTCAATACAGGAACTGCCATGACCTCACTGGCCATTTACAAAGAAATGGCACCACAGACCTGGCGCTGACAAAACAACACTCAGCTTCCCGCAAGTGGGACACAGGCCCTGCCACCACCCCGGAGCAACAGTCCACCAAATCGTAGCCAACGCTGCCGAGACCCCCATGACACAAAATGCAGCCCACAGCCCAGCCCAGCCCAGCAATGGTGACTGTGGGCGCCTGGTAATAACCTCACATAGCAATGCCCAGCTTCCTCTCCCTAGTGACTAGCCTACTTGGACTTTTTTCAGCCCAGGAACCCAACTTGCTTTATAGCCAGGTGCAAACATTTTACAGTTTAACCAAATGTTTGTGAAGCATTTTCCCATGCCTCATCTCATTTAATCCTCACAGAAGTCCTGGAGTAGGTAGATAGGAGATTGGTAGAACCCTATTTTCATTAGCAAGATGTGAATAGTGATATTAAAACATTTCTTCTAATTAATTTCCTTTCAATGTGCACAAATCCATGCACCGGGACACTAGTTTTGCATAAAAACCTGATCAAAGGCAAAAAAAACTGCTATGTTAGCATTGTGCAACTAACTGTATTTCATCAATTCTAAAACATAGGCATTTCACATTTTTTAGTCTAAAATCTGGATATCTTACAATTGATGGCATTTCCTAGTTTTTTGGCAGTCTTTCTTTTTTCTTAAGCAGTACATAAAGATTAATCTTAAGCTACTAATACAGGAAATGTTCAAGTAATGATCCATAGACAGCAGATTACAAAAAGCATAATGTAAAACCTTGTTTTTATAAAAGTTATACATAATCAATATACATGCCTAGAAAAAAGATTAGTGGGTATACATCAGAATATTAACAGTATTTATCTCTAGGTGATATAAATGAGCTTTACTTAAGAAAAAAATAAAAAAATTTTAAACTTTAATAAATTGGGTATAAAGCCATGCCTTCTCCCATTCACCCCCATATCAACATGACACAATTCTACATATAGCCTTAAGTACATCTACTATAATTCAGTATTTGTTATCTGCTATGGGTTTAGAACTAAGTCAGTTTTCTCAGAAGACAGGGATATACAAAAGAATGTAATTGCCTTGAAGCTCAGCATCTGACAAAAGAATTTACAGTCTAGAAGAATCTTAAGGAAAGTAAGTCAGCAACTTAATGCTATTTAAATACTGAACTAGTTTACTGGTTTTATTCATCAGACAACCCACTTAATATGGATAAAAACTTGTTCTGTCCAACACTCCATAACTGAAAGAATAAATTAGCATTTTATCATATTAGAGGCGAAAATAAATACCTATACATATAAAAGGCTAATATGCTAAGTGTCCCTCCGACCGGTAGCTATGACACACACTGACCACCAGGGAGCAGACGTTTAACGCAGGAGCTATCGAACTGCAGTGATTTGGCAGCAGCGGTTCTCAGGCTTCTCAGGTGATGCACCTGAAACCAGAGAGAAGGGAGCCCGATTCCTCGTGGGGCCGCGCAATTCCATCTTCAGCTGTGGGTTATGTTGTTGCTGGGCACTGTCAGCCCCGAATCTGGTTTACTGCACGCTTGTGTTTGCGTTCCACATCCTGTACGACAGACATCAATTTCGCAGAGTGCCCTCTCGCACTCCGGGACCCCTCAGGGGATGTCAGAGAGCCAGTTTCGACGTGATCCCCACAGGTCAGGCCGAGGAACCCCACTCACTCCGCAGACACCCTTCGAGCCTCAGCACCACCCCAGGTGCGGCCAGCCAGGGAAGGATCTCAGGAGGTTGGCTCCAGGGCATATCCAACCTGTCACACCCAGTCCCACCCCGCCAGCTATTTTCTAATTAACTTCCCTTCAATGTGCACGAATCCATGCACTGGGTCACTAGTCCTTTATAAATCATCTTATTCATTACACAGATGACAAAGTTCACTCTCAGGCTGGTACTCATAAAATTAAAAACTCAAAAAAGCACATGATCACCAGCCATTAGGTAATAGACATATAATCAATGACAAATTAGCAACAGCAGAAGACACCCTACCACATAACTCTTTATTTTTTATTATGACTTAAGAATTTTTTTTTTTTTTAATTCTCTCCCCAGGTCTTCCTTGATTACCATGTGTTCACTGTGCTGGAAGGTAAAGTCGCTACAAAGGAACCTAGTTCCTGCCCTTAAGATTCCCACAGTTCAGCTGACAGGGGAGAGGAAGAGAATAGGAGAAAAGCTCCATGACGTTGGATATGGCTATGATCTCTTAGATATGACACCAAAAGTACAGGCAACAAAAGAAAAAAATAGATAGACTGGACTTGACAAAATTTAAAACTTTTATGCATCAAAGGACATTATCAGCAGGGTAAATAGACAACCTATAAAATGGGAAAAAGTATTTGCAAATCATGTATGATAAGGGATTAATATTCAGAATATTTTAGCCCAGCTGGTGTGGTTCAGTGATTGAGCACTGACCCATGAACCAGAGGTTCTCAGTTCGATTTCCCGTGCCCCTGCCTGGGTTGCAGGCTCAGTCCCCAGTAGGGGACGTGCAGGAGGCAGCCAATCAATGATTCTCTCTCATCATTGACGTTTCTATCTCTCTCTCCCTCTCCCTTTCTTTCTGAAATCAATAAAAACATTGTTTTAAATACCCAGATTTTATTTTTAAAACTCTTACAACTCAACAACTAAAAAACAAACTTTAGTCAAAGTGATAGGGGAAGGGGCACATAATAGGAATAGAACCACAGTTGTTTAATGATTATTAACCTTACATACCCTGGAAAACTGGAGGATGTGTTGCAAGAAAAAAACAGGGCTATAAAAAGACAAGACACCTTGGAGTCCAGATGTGTCCATTTCTCAGGAAAGAAAATACATTTTGAGAGCAGACCAAGGACAGGACACGCTTTGACTTGATTGCTGGACTCTGACCCTCTCTGAGAGTTTGCCTCAGGAATGCTGACCATTCTCAGGAGCCAGGAACAGGTTGAGCTGTGTTTAACATCACAGGAGATTAACTACCTTGTTATCGGATTTCAAGATCTTGGAAAAGAGATGCACAGACCATGGACCCTGTAGCCTTTATACTGCCCTTCTTCCCCTTGTACATAGCCCTTCTTCCTTATCCTTATTCCTTATCTATATACTAGAGGCCCGGTGCACGAAATTCATGCACACGGCGAGGGGGAGGGGGAAGAATCCCTCAATTTGGCCTGTACCCTCTCCAATCCAGGACCCCTCAGGGGGATGTCTGCCTGCCAGCTGGACCCCACTAACTGCTCTCCCCTGCTGGCCTGATTCCCTTAACTGCTCTCCCCTGCCGGCCTGGTCCCCCAACTGCTCTCCCCTGCCGGCCTGATCCCTCTAACTGCTCTCCCCTGCCAGCCTGATCCCTCTAACTGCTCTCCCCTGCCAGCCTGATCCCCCTAACTGCTCTCCCCTGCCAGCCTGATCCCCCTAACTGCTCTCCGCTGTCGGCCCGAACCCCCTAACTGATCTCCCCTGCCAACCTGATCACCCCTAACTGCCTCTGCCTCACCCCGCCACCATGGCTTTGCCTGGAAGGATGTCCATAAGGTCATCTGGAAGACGTCCAGTCTAATTAGCATATTACCCTTTTATTAGTATAGATATAAAAGCCCAGCGACCAGAACGGCGGAACAACCGGAATGACCAGTGGCTATGATGCACACTGTGGCAGCCAACCAGCCTGATCTGGGCCCCGGCTGGCCCCCCCAACCCTGACTGGGGGAGGGGCCAGCCAGCCCAGCCCGGCCCAATGGGCCCCCATCGGGGCTGGCCAGCCCGACCCCACCCATGCACAAATTCGTGCACCAAGCCACTAATCCCTATATAATCAGCTAGCTAGTAGGGGATGGGAGATGATCTGCTCTCTCCAAACTACCAGCATTATTGGAATAAATACTCACATATGATTCAACCCTGTCTCTGCTTAATTTGGCTCAAGTAGTGGCAGGCAGCCTCAAAACTGTTTAGTATCCAGTATCAAAAGGACATTATCAACAGAGTAAAAAGACAACTTATAAAATGGAAGAAAATATTTGTAAGTCATATATCTAATAAGTGATTAATATCCAAACTATTTAAAGAACTCCTACAACTCAACAACAGAAACAACTTGATTAAATTAGGCAAAGAACTTGAATATAGATTTCTTCAAAGAAAATATACAAATGGACAATAAACAAATTAAAAGATGCTCAACATCACTAATCATTAGAGAAAGGCAAATCAAAACCACAATGAGCTATCACCTTACATCCATTAGATGGCTATTTTATTAAATAAATAAATAACAAATGTTGGTGAGCATGTGGAGAAATTGGAACCCTAATATAAATCTGGTAAAAATGTAAAGTGGAACAGCTATGGTGGAAAACAGTATGGCAGTTGCTCAAAAATGTAAGCATAAAATTATGATATGACCCAGAAATTCCACTTCTGGTAATATATTCAAAAGACTTAAAAGCAGGAATGCAAATACATATTTGTACGATCATATTCAGAGCAACATTCATGAGTGCCAAAAAGTGGAAGCAACCCAAGTGTCCATCAATACATAAATAAATAATGGAATATTATTCAGCCTTAAAAAGAAATTCTGACACATGCTGCAACACAGGTGAACCTTAAAGGTATCATGCTAAATAAAATAAGACAGGCGCAAAAGTACAAATACTGTATAATGCACTTATATGAGGCACCTACAGTAGTCAAATTCAAATAGGCAAAAAGTACAATCGTGGTTGCCAGGGGTTGGAGGACAGGAAATGGAAATTATTATTTACTGAATGTGGAGTTTCAGTTTGGGAAAATGAAAAAAGTTCTGGATATGGATGATAGTGATGGTTGTACAATGTGAATGTGATGACACTGAAGTATACACATAAATAGTTAAAAGGTAAATTTTTTGTGTAATTTAGCACACACAAAAACTGGATATATGAGTGAGAATATCATAATCAGGTAAAAATTTTAGAATTTCAGATAAGTAAAAGATCACTTTCAGCAGTGATAACCAATGTCTCAATGAAAACAGACATGTTAATCAGCCTTGAGAGATGGATAGCATTTGTGTCAAAGAAGAATGGAAAATCCCAGTACAAATGCCTGGCAAAGGACATGTAGCAACAATTTACAGTAGAAAATAGCCTAAAAAAGTAAGTTAGGGCAAGAATTTAGAAGACCTTGAATGGCAATGCCAATCTAAGAGCCTAACCATTGCAACAACAAGATAGCAATAAGTTTCTCAAATGAGAGTACTGCTTATATGAAAAAAGACTGAATGATGAAGGGTAAGACAGGAAGAAATTCAACTAACTTCAGCAAATACTTATTGAGCAACCTTAATGTCTCAGTAAGTATTTGCAACCTTCAATAGCATACATACCACCACCCCCACTAGGGGAAAAAAAGGGGTGCTCCAGGCAAGAAAAAAATAAAAACTGAAGGGAGAGGAAGGGTTGGTAGTGACTGCAATGGAACAAAAAGGGATTCCCTGGAATACTGGTAATTTTCTGTTTCTTGATCTGCACGGTGGATATGGGTGGTAATCACTCAAATAATTCCTTAAGCAAGTACTCATGATTTGAACACTTTCCACATGTATGTTATACTTTTATGTATGTTATACTTTAATGTCTTAAAATTGTATCAAAATTAAAGGCCTAGCTCTGGACGGTGGTTCAGTTGGTTGGAGTGACATCCCGTGCACCCAAAAGGTTGCAGGTTTGACTCCTGGTCGGGGTACATACCTAGATTACAGTTTAATCGACGTTTCTCTCTCACATCATTGTTTCTCTCTCTCTGTGTCTCTGTCTCTGTCTCTGTCCCTGTCCCTGTCTCTGTCTCTCTCCCCTCCCCCTTCCCTTTCTTCTCTCTAAAATCAATAAAAACAAATCCTCCAGTGAGGGTTAAAAAAAATAAAGGCCTAGACCCCACTTCTAAAAAACCCCAGCTGGAAGTCATACCTTAAAAATATTTACCAAACAATATAAAAGATGCAACCACAGAATTTGTACAAGGTACCCAAGAAGCACTGAGATCCAAGAGAAAACCCAGAGGCAGCCAAGTCTAAGGTGGGTTTTAAAAAATAAATGAATTTATCAGATGGACGAGGAGAAAAAGAGGAGTGCTCCAGGCACAGAAAAAAATATTTAATAAAAGGCAACAGAACAATTTATCCAGAAAACAAGTAGTTTCATATATAAAAGAATAAAAGTTCAAAGATAAAAGGATAATCTAAACTAGAGGAAAAACATAGAGACTGGAAAAAAAGAATTTATATAAGCTGGAGAAGTCATCTCTGATTAGATCTGGATAGAAAGGAAGAAGAATGAAATGGAGGTGGTTCTCAATTTGCCCAAAACAGCAATATGATATTATAAGGTCCTCCATAATCTGACTGTTCTCTCATCTACCATAGTTCCACCCACAAGCTATACTCCAGACAGAAAAGACTCTTTCCTCCTCCACTCAACAAAGTATCTAATTTGCACTCCACAACTCCTACTACGCCAAAGACTAAAAGCTATCCATCCCTCTCTTCAAGATGCTCACAGTCTCACTTTATAGCAGAAAAGGCAAAGACATACATCAATAAATAGTATAGTACAATGGAGTACACCATCCGGTGAGAAGAGGTTTGCTACCAGAAAGTAAAGTGCTAATTTGAGTCCAAAGATATTATTAAGAGTTCATAATGAAAATGATCCTATCTAATAAAAGAGTAATATGCAAATTGACCGTACCTCCGCTATACCCATAAGCCATGCCCACCAGCCAATCAGGAACGGATATGCAAATAAAACCAACCAAGATGGCTACGGCCACAGAGAGAGCAGGAGGGAGGCTTAGGTTTCCCCGGCAATGGAGGAAGCCAAGCTTTCCGTCTGCCCTTGCTGGCCCAGGCCTCCACTCAATGCTACAAAGTTTCAATGATAGAAGATAAATAAATCCCAACAAAAATGGCGGCAGCCACAGAGCTGGAAGGCACAGGAGGCTACGGTTGCCCCAAGCAATGGAGGAAGCCAAGCTTCTGCAGCCCTGGCCTGCCTTGGCCTCTGCTTAAGGCTACAAAGTTTCAATTATAGATGATAAATAAATCCCAACAGAAATGACTGCCACCAGGAGCGAGCAGAAGGCTTGGTTCCGCTCCAGGCTACAAAGTTTCAATTGTAGAAGATAAATAAATCCCAGATACCAGGGCCTCCCCTTGGGTCGCTGGGGGGCATGACCGGCCTGCAAACCACCACAGGCTCCTCGCCCAGGCCACTCCATGCCCCAAGGGAACCCCGACCCTGATCTGGGACACCCCTCAGGGCAAACCAGCTGGCCCCCACCCATGCACCAGGCCTCTATCCTACCTAATAAAAATAATATGTAAACTGACCGTCACTCCAACACACAAGATGGCTGCCCCCATGTGGTCAAAAATGACTGTCCCCAGGTGGACACAAGATGGTCATCACAAGATGGCCAGCAGAGGAGGGCAGGTGGGAGGGACCAGGCCTGCAAGGGAGGGCAGCTGGGGGGGACCCAGGCCTGCAGGGGAGAGCAGTTGGGGGGGGACCAGGCCTGCAGGGGAGGGCAGTTAGGGGCAAACAGGCTGGCAGGGGAGCAGTTAGGCATCAATCAGGCTGGCAGGGGAGTGGTTAGGGGATGATCAGGCTGGCAGGCAAAGGCGGTTAGGGGCAATCAGGAAGGCAAGCAGGCGAGCAGTTGGAAGCCAGCAGTCCTGGATTGTGAGAGGGATGTCCGACTGCCCAGTAGGATCGGGCCTAAACGGACAAGGGAGTTCCAGATTGGAGAGGGTGCAGGCTGGGCTGAGGAACACCCCCCCCCCCATGCACGAATTTTGTGCACCGGGCCTCTAGTAAAATATAAATGGGGAAGGAGTTGTATTCTTGCAGGATGCATCACTGAGGAAACAAGTTACAATAAGCCTAGACCACCTACACCCAATCCATATTTAAGCCCTATCTCATTTCTCCAAAATACAGCTCCTTCATCTCTAACACCTCCACTCCATCTTCCTAGCATAACTCCCTACTTCCACTTGTATACAAATACAAGCCCTGCAAGCACCAGTACTAGTGATCTTCTTAAAAAGGAAATCAGAGCATGAAACAGCTTCTTAGAGCTCTTAGAGTAAAATCCAAACATGTGACCTAGCATTTCCTGGCAATCTCATGAGAGGCCTCTCCTCATCACCCCAAAAGTATTCAAGCTACACGGGTCTTCTCTTAGGTCTCTAAACACATGGAGTTCTTTCCTGTCTCAGAACTTTTACACAGCACAGGACCAGAGGACCCTCTTCCCTCTGTTCAGATCTTCAATAGCATACATACTACCACCCCCAACAACCAGGTATGTCTGTCTTGTCTCACACTATTGTTACGTTCTCAAAGAAATTCCAGTGGCCTTCCAATTACTGACCTCTGGTTTAGGTGTCCAGAAAAAAAGGTGTCTCATTTTGGGCATGCTGAGCTTGAGAAGCCCCTGGAATAACCAAGTAGTTCTTTGGTGCACAATTGACCATGGGGTCAGGTAAGACCTTTACTCAAAGTAGAACTTGGGCCCTAGCTGGTGTGGCTCAGTGGATAGAGAGTTGGCCTGGGGAGTGAAGGGTCCCGGGTTTGATTCCGGTCAAGGACACATGCCCAGGTGGTGGGCTCGATCCCCAGTAGGAGGAGTGCAGGAGAAGCTGATCAATGATTCTCATCATTGATGTTTCTCTCTCCCTTCATATCTAAAATCAATTAAAAAAAATTTTTTTTACTTTTTTTAAAGTGTGTTACTTTATTTAAAAAAAAAAAATAGAAACTTGGGCCTGGCTGGTGTGATTCAGTGGTTGAGTGGCAACCCTAAGAAACAGAACAAGGTACATGCCCCTGTTGTGGGCTAGATCCCCAGTAGGTTGTGTACAAGAGACAGCTGATCAATGATTTTCTCTCATCATTGATGTTTCTTTTTCTCTCTTCCTCTCTAAAATCAATAAAAATATTTTTTAAATAAAAAAATATAAGCTTGGACTTTAACATGTCAATTTGATAACAGGAAGACTGTGCAGAGAAGTGATTCTCAACTTGGATGAAGAAGGCACCCCTGATCTCTAAGTCACTGTATGGGATGAGATGTTACTTTGGGAGTTAAGGGTAATGCCAGATCAATGGTGTGAAGGACTGAGATATATAGGATAGAATCCTCGCTATGAGTGGACTGGGGGGAGGGGCGGGTGAGAAGAGCCAAGAGAATAAGGCAAACAAGAAGACAGTCATATTACAATTCCACAGACTCCCATACACTTTTATACTTCCTCCCTTGACATAACTCTACTCATTTTCATCCAGTTCAAATGCCACCCCCTCCTAGAAGCTTTTCTGGCCTAATCCAAACAAAACTAGCCCCCTTCTCCATACCTCTCCAAGTTTCTCTTACCATTAGTATTCTATAAGATTTGACCCACACACAAGTTCCTCATCAGTACTGATATGGCACTTAATGCAATCTGCCTGCCTTGTTCTACACGTGGTGTTGTGTGCCTTCCCCATCACACTGAGAGCTCTTAGGGGTAGAGACGTATCTTCATCATCTGTGGGCCCTTAAGAAAGTGTGTGTGGGGGGGGGGGAGGGGGAAGAGGGGAATTATTTTTTAATTTAATAAAAGTCAAGGAGGGTAAATAAGTGGGTAGAGATTATGGATAATTTCTCCTTCTGTCTTATAAAACAAACTAAAACATCATTCCCTCCAACATAAATATGAAATAACCTTAATTTAGTTGGAGACTTAACACAGTTTTTTCTAAATTAGTGTTAACTTCTGTACAAACCAAACAAAAATGTTAAAAAGACGCAAGAGGACAAAAAGAGGGTGTTAGTTCTGGATTTGAGCCAGCTGCCGCCTGCATTATTGGGAAGCCATTCCTGCCAGGGTTAGGCATTCCAGTCGACATTTTTTACAACAAGTGATTCACACACACACACACACACACACACACACACACACACACTCCTTTAAAAGTCAACAAAAAGAGCCTCTAACGCCAATCGGGAGAACTAGAACTAATCCGAGTTCAGAATTTCCAGTGAACCAGCACAAGAAGCCTGAGTAATCTCATAAGGAAGGTTAACTCGGTACACGCCGAAAGTCCACACGGGTGTGGCGCACCTTCCCAAGCAGACGGGGTCAGAGAAAGCGAGCACACAAACTTTCGCGTTCGCTCGCGCCGGGGATGCGGTGTGTGGACGTGCGGGCCAAGCGACATCCTGGCCAGCTGACCGGGAAATTTCGGGGCCGCGGAAACCACAAACCACAATCACTTCCCCGGAAAACTCAGTTCCCGAACCTTTCCGTGCCGGGTCAACGCGCAGATTCCTCACAAGAAGGCAGCCGAGGGGGCCACCGCGGGTCGGGCGCGCGCACCGAGGCCACTTGAACAAAGTTTAGGAATCGGGAGAAACTTTCCCGAGAGGAAGAGTGGCGGCCGCGCGGGGCCTGAGGCTCGCTAGGCTCAGCCACCGTGGCCCCTCAACTTCCCGAGCGCCAGAACAGGCCGGCCCCACCCGGCCGCCAGGGCCCAGGCCCGAGGCCCCACAGGGGAGGCGGGCCGGCCGCCCCAACCGTGCCTGCCCGGAGCCGGATTCCCAGCGGCGTCACAGAGGAGATGGCGCCCCGCCCGAAGAGCCCCTCGGCCCCGCTAGGGAGCTCACAGCCCGACGAAGAGTTACCTGCGGCGAATGGTACGAGCGCAGGAAAATTCCCGAGGCTCCAAACTGACGGACGCCGCTTTGTCTCCCTCCCGTCCGGCTCCGAGGAGGAAGTCGGCCGCCCAACGCCCCCGCCCCGCCCCCCACCCCTGGCCCCCGCCCCGCGGCCTGGGCGCCGCCCGCCCTTCCCAGCACCTCCCTCCGGGGCGCTCTTCCAGTCGCCTCCCGCCTTTGCCCTGCTTTCCCGGCCCTCGCTTTGGGGACCGAGTCCCCAACCAAGAGAGCTTGGAGACGCCAGGCCAGAACCCCCAAAAGGACCTCTTGAACCCCGCCCTTCACCCCACAGTTACCTCATTCCAGGCCCCTAGTGGCTTCTCAGGCCAGGAGTGACCTCCGAGAGGAAGGAGGAGCGGTGATTCCTGGAACAGCGAGAGTGGGAGGGAGGGCAGGTGAGTCACCACTTAGCATACAGGTGAGTCTCAGGGCGCTGCCCTCGCAGGCCCCATCCCTAGCTGGTGCTTCAAGGATCTGGGCACACTCCTCTGAGGAGTGCCACAGGTGTTCCTCCAAGTCGCAGGCTTCCAGAAAGGTGCTCTAGACCCACCCCCTGTTTTACAAGAGAAACTGAGGCCTCACAGCTTGAGGCAGAGTGGCACAAGAACCGACTCTAGGGACCTCTTAATGTGAGATGGAAATCATCCGCTCACTTGACAGACTAGGAAACCAAAAGGACCTATCTTCTATCCCTATCCCTCCCGCCATTTAGGGAATTTTATTCCCACTATCTTCCTTACCTTTCTGGTGAATGCTCAAAAGAACAAAACAATCTGCAAAGCAAACAAAAAATATTACGTATTCACTGTCAGCCCCATAGGATGATGAACAAGGTTGATTTCAGTAATGGCCTATAAATCCAAAATAATGCAAGGCAATATCCACTGCTGACTCAGTACTGAGTACTGAGCAGGGTGCTAGGGAGACCTGCCCTCAACATGTTCACCCTTTACTACTCACACTCCCTCCTCCTCCCCCTGGGAAATGCAAACTCCTGGAAGACAGGAGTTGTATGTATCCCCTATAACACTCAACACAATGCTCATCCCCTACTAGGCAGTGCCCAGTTAGCATCTGTGGATGAATGTGCCCAAAACCTTAACAAGGCCGTTCTTACCCTATTACACTCCATTCTGTTTCTAACCAGAATATTTGCTCCTTTGGTCTCTCCTGCCTGGAGTGGACATGGCTTCCCCATCACTACACTTGGCTAGCTAAAAAATATAGTAGTCATTCAACAAATATTTGATTGAACTAACAAAAGATAGAGTTAAAGGATTATGCTCTATAACGCTGTAAATCCATCACTTCACTTAGGACCAGCTACTTAATTTGTGAGGCCCCTTGTTCAAAAATTAACAATTTCAAGACACCAACAGCAGGGTATTAAACCAAGCATGGGGTCTTTCTAAGCACGGGGCCCTTCTACAAAAGTTGAATGTTTGTATCCCCCCAAAATTCATATGTTGAAAACCTATTGCCCAAGGTGATGGTATTAGGAGATAAGGCCTTTGCAGAGTGATTAGGTCATGAGGGCTTGGTGCCCTTATTTAAAAAAAAAAAAAAGGCCCCAAAGAGATCCCCTCCCCCTTCTGCCATGTGAAGACACAGCTAGAAAGCTCTGACTATGAACCAGTGAACCAGGAAGAAAGCTCTCACCAAAACATGACCATGCTGGCCTGCCTGGCATGGCTCAGTTGGGGAGCGTTGACCCATGAACCAAGTGGTCATGGTTGAATTCCTAATCAGGGCATATGCCTGAGTTGTGGGCTGGATCCCCAGTGTGGACCATGCAGAAGGCAGCTGATCAATTATTCTCTTTGATCACTGATGTTTCTCCTTCTCTCTTTCTCTCAGAAATCAATAAAAATATATTTTTAAAAAAAACATGACCGTGCTGGACTTTCCAACCTCCAGAATTATTAGCAATAAGTTTCTGTTTTTAAACTATCCAGTCTGTGGTATTTTTGTTATATCAACATGAATGGACTAAGTCCCTAAAAATGAAAGTGCAAGGTTTATTTGGGGAAAAGAAGGATAGCAGAAAGAATATGATGAGAGTCTTGCAGTATACCCCAGCTAAGGGGAGTCAGTTCCCTACCTCTGAGAAAACTTGAAAAGCTTACTAGGAAAGACTTGAATATTCATATGTCCCAGGCACTTGCTATGTGCTGGGGAAGCAGAAGTGAATAAAACTGACTTGATCCCTGATAAACTAAAAAAGAAGGTCAAAGTGGAGATAGGGGAGAGATGCAAGGAGATTTCGGGGGGAGTTAACCTAATCTAGGGTTCAGTGACATGAGGAAGTGACCTTTATGCTCCGACCCACTCCATTTAGATGTTAATACTCATCTCTCCACCAAAACTGCTTTTATCTAGATCCCTAATAACCTCCATGATGCCAAATCTAGTGGTAAGTCTCTGTGCATGGTTGACTTAATTTGATCACTCTCCTCCTTGAAATGCTATTTACACTGGGCCTCCAAGGCACCAGGCTATTCTGACTTTCCCCCAACCTCCCTCATTGCAACTTCTTAGTCTCCTTAATCCTCCCAACCTGCAGATGGTAAGCAGCAGTTCTCAAAGTTCGGTCTGAGTACTCCTGAGATCTTTTCAGGGGGTAGTAAGGTAAAAACTATTTTTGTAAAAATACTAAAATATCAGTTGCCTTTTTCACTCCCAATCTTTCATGGTAACACATTAGAGTGTTCCACAAGCTACATGATATATGATGTCGCATCACATGAAATGCAGAGCAAATACAACAAACCAGCTACCTTTTCATTAAATGAGACATTAAAGAGATTCACAAAAATGCAAAACAATGATATCCCTCAATTTTCTTTTCTTTTATAAAACATTGTTATTTTTCTTTTTAAAATGTTGTATGATAACATGTAATAATACAGTAAACATTGATAGGTAAACTCACATTAACAAAAGCTCTTTGAGATCTTCTAAAACTTTTAAAGGTATTAAAGGATCTTGAGATTAAAAAGTTTAAAACTACTGTTAGAATGTCCCACACTCCATGCCTGGACCTCTTTTTCTGTCTGCCATCTCATCCAGTCTGTATCTCATGTTCATATCTCAACCTGAACCTTTCCCCTGAATTCTGAACTCCCATATCCAGCTTCTGACTTGGTCCCTCCCACTTAGATATCCAGTAGGCATCTAAGCATCTCACACTTAGTGTGTCTATATGTCCAAAACTGATTTCCTGATATCTCTGTTTAAATTTGCTAATCCCACAGTTTCCTTATTTCATTAAATGGCAACTCAGTTCTTCTACTTGTTTAGGCCAAAAACTTTGAAGTTATCCAAAGTTTTTGTTCTCTCACACATTTCATGTCTGATTTCTCAGGACATTCTGTGCTTCTACCTTCAAAATATATTCAGAATCCACCAACTTTTTACCATCTCTGCGGTTACCATCCTGAATCAATCCGTATCCATCACTTAGTTTGAATTTCACAGGCACCTCCTAACTGGTCTTCCCACTTCTGCCCTTGCTTCCCTCAGTCTAAATTCAATGACTGGGGAGATCCTAGTAAAATGGAAATCAGAACATGTCACTCCTACTCTGCCCAAAACCCTCCAATGACTCCTGGCTCACTTAGTAAATGGCAAGGTCCTTATAAGGGCCTCCAGAGCTCACCTGCCCCCTACACACTTCTCTGACACACTGGCCTCTTTACTATTCCTGGAACACAGCAGGCAGGCTCTTACTTAGGGCCTTTACTTTCTGCCTGGAATGCTCTCCTCCAAATAGCTGCCTGACTCATTCTCTCACCTCCCCCAGGTCTTTGCTCAGCTGTCGCTTTCTCAGTGAGACTTCCTCTTGGCCACCCTATGTAGAATTGTAACCCATTCCTCCCACATCCCATCCCTCCTTACTTGCTTTATATTCTCCTTAGGGTGTATCACCATCTGACATATAAAGTCATTATGTATATTTACTAGAGGCCTGGTGCATGAATTTGTGCAGCAGTGGGGTCCCTCAGCCTGGCCTGTGGAATCGGGCCAAAACCGGCTCTCCGACATCCCCTGAGGGGGTCCTGGATTGCGAGAGGGTGCAGGCCAGCCCGAGGGACCCCACCCATCAGCTGGACCCCAGCAGCAAGCTAACCTACCAGTTGGAGTGTCTGCCCCTGGTGGTCAATGCACGTCATAATGAGCAGTTGAACAGCCTTAGCATATCATTAGCATATTACACTTTGATTGGTTGAACGGATGACTGGACACTTAGCATATTAAGCTTTTATTGTATAGGATTATTATATAGGATAGTCATATGTATATATGAATATGTATATGTCATATTTTTAACTTATTGTGTTCTCCTGTCTTCGTCCCACTAGAATTTAAGCCCCATAAGAACTAGAATTCTTGTCTGCTTTGTTCAGTGCTATGTCCCTAGTGCCTAGAATAATGCCTGGCACATTAGCAGGTCTCTCAATCAATATTAGTTAAGTGAATGAAAAAATTAGTAAATGAGATCTAGAAAAGCCATTGACAAGGTGGACAGGGAGGGAAGGAAAGGGTTCTATTCTAGACAAGCACATTTGAAGGTGCTGAGTCCCATTCCAGGAAAAGAAGTTCTGTAATTCAGGAGCTGGTGAGGTAGGCAGAGGCCAGACTAGACAGGGTTTGGTAAGGCTTTAGATTTCATTGTGAGGGAAAACCACAAAGAATTTTAAACAAAGAAATAACATGACCATATTTTGTTTTTCTAAAATTCACTTTGAAAAAAAGCAGATTGTAAAGCAATACACATAATATTCCTTTTATGTTTAAACAATGAATACATATTTGTTTTAATGCTTTTCTCTCATAGCAGCTGAGCCATTTAAAACATATCATCTGTTCAAAACCTTCCAGTTCTTCCCATCTCACTCTGAATAAAATTTATATTATCTTTCCCAGCAACTCAGACCTATCTTTGGCTTTTCCCCTCCATCTTTCCACTGTAGTCCACACTGGGGTCCTAGACATTCCCACGACACATCAAGCACTTTCCTGCCTCAGAGCCTTTACATTTCCAGTTCCCTCTGCTTAGAATGGTCTTCTCCCTCTTGTACATTTTGCCCCTTACCTCACTCCATGGCTTCCTTCAGATCTCTGCTCAAATGTCACCTTGTCCTAAAGGCTTTCCATTACTACCCTTGTAAAATAATACTAGCACCAACTTCCCTTCCCTCCCTTCTCCATTGTATTTCTTTACCCTACTGTACTTCACAGCACTTGTCATCACCTAAGACATTATATGCTTGCTTATTTATTTATTTATTTATTTATTGCTCTTTTCCCCAATGGAATATAGTATCATTAAAGCAGATATTTTTCTCTTCTGTTCACTGTTGTGATTCCAGCACCTAGAACTGTGCCTGGCAGGTAAGAGATTCTCAGTTGAATGAATAGTTACATGTCTATAAGGATACCCAGCTAAGTATGAGAGTGGTTAAATGCAGGAGGGGATAGAGGGACTTTTAGGTTTACTGTATATAGGATCTATATATATAAAAGCACAGCGACCAAGTGACAAAACAGTCGGTTGACCAGTCGCTATGACATGCACTGACCACCAGGGGGTAGACACTCAAGGCAGGAGCTGTCCCCTGGTGGTCAGCGTGCTCCCAAGTGGGAGTGCCGCTTGGCTGACTGGGCCAATCCCCACAGGCCGATCCCCACAGGCCATGCCACCAGTGCACGAATCCCCAGGAACCGGGCCTCTAGTAGTATATAATATATTAAATGTAATGGGATGGGGGAAAAGTGGGTAGATTTGGAAGCTATGCAAAAGGAGAGAGGATCCTCAATCTTGCCAGTGGATTGGATATTAAAGTTTCAGACTTGATCAGCTGAGGAAACAGTGGTGCCATTTACCCAGATGGAGAGCCCTGGAGGTAAAGCACATAGTGGTGGAGGGTGGAAACAGTGTAGACAGAGGGCTATTTTTGGTCATGCTTAGTTTTAGTGCCTACCAAACCTCTAAGAGGAGATAGCCTATAGACAGGGGTATGTCCAGATCTGATCCCAGGAAAGGCCCCAGTGGAGCTAGAATTGTGGGAGTCACCTGCACCTGGTGAATATACGGCAAGAAAAAGTGGAGCGAAGGACCAACATCCAAAAAGAAGAGGAGCCAGAACAGGAGACTGAATTCCCCTCTGCAACCAGAGCCTTCATCTCCTTTCCTAAAATGCTTTCCCACAGTCATGGTTTTTGTATTTACTGCACCTACTACTTGGAAATCTTTTTGCCCTAACTCTTCAGCTTGGCTCCTTCTTACTCTCTTTTTTTAAATTGAATATTTCATTTAACGTCTTATATATTGGATTTTTGTAGACTATTTGTATTGGGTTTTTTTCCAACCTATAAGCCATTTTAAAGATTTTTTTTATTATTATTAAATAAATCTTTATTGTTCAGATTATTACAGATGTTCCTCTTTTTTCGCCCCATAGCTCTCCTCCACCTGATTCCCCACCCCACCCCATGCCCTTACCCCCCGCCACTGTCTTCATCAATAGGTGTAAGATTTTTGTCCAATCTCTTCCCGCAATCCTCACACCTCTTTCCCCTGAGAATTGTCAGTCCACTCCCTTTCTATGCCCCTGATTCTATTATATTCACCATTTTATTCTGTTCATCAGTTTTTTTATTCGCTTGGTTTTTAGATTCAGTTGTTGACAGGCATGTATTTGTTGTCACTCTGTTGTTCATAATTTTTATCTTCACCTTTTTCTTCTTCCTCTTCTTAAAGAATACCCTTCAGCGTTTCATATAATCCTGGTTTGGTGGTAATGAACTCCTTTACCTTTTTCTTGTCTGTGAAGCTCTTTATTTGACCTTCAATTCTAAATGATAGCTTTGCTGGGTAGAGTAATCTTGGTTGTAGGTTCTTGCTATTCATCACTTTGAATATTTCTTGCCACTCCCTTCTGGCCTGCATAGTTTCTGTTGAGAAATCAGCTGACAGTCCTATGGGTGTTCCCTTGTAGGTAACTAAATGTTTTTCTCTTGCTGCTTTCAAGATTCTCTCTTTGTCTTTTGCCCTTGGCATTTTAATTATGATGTGTCTTGGTGTGGTCCTCTTTGGATTCCTCTTGTCTGCTTTGTTCAGTGCTATGCAAACCCAGAGCCTAAGTTTGGGGTTCTCTGTGCTTCTTGGACTTGTAAGTCTATTTCTTTCACCAGGTAGGGAAAGTTTTCTGTCATTATTTCTTCTAATAGGTTTTTAGTATCTTACTCTCTCTCTTCTTCTGGCACCCCCATAATTTGGATCTTGGTATGCTTAAAGTTGTCCCAGAGGATCCTTATGCTATCTTCATATTTTTGGATTCTTTTTTCTTTTTGTTTTTCTGGTTGTGTGTTTTTTGTTTCCTAATGTTTCAAATCTTTGGTTTGATTCTGGGGGTCCTTTGGGCTACTGTTGAATTTCTGTATATTCTTTATTTCAGACAGTGTATGCTTAATTTCTGACTGGTCCTTTTCCATTTTTTGGCATTCTCATTAAGATCCTTAAAGGTCTCACTAAGTTCCTCAGAGGTTTCTAGAAAATTCTTGAGTAACTTTATAACTGTGGTTTTGAACTCTATGTCCAGTTGTTTGCTTTCCTCCATTTCTTTCATTCATGTTTGCTTTCCTCCATTTCTTTCATTCATGTTTCTTTGTCTCTGCATTTTGGCTGCTTCCCTGTGTTGATGGAGTGGTTTTGTGTGGTAGGTGACCTATAGGGCCCAATGGTTCAGCCTCCCCAATCACCTGAGGTGGACACTCTTGGTGCACCCCTTTGTGGGCTGAGTGCACAGTCTTGTTGTAGTTAAGCCTTGATTGCTGTTGGTACATTGGGAGGAATTGACCCCCAGGCCAATTGGCTGTGAGGACCTGCTGTGTCTATAATGGAAGAACTGCTATGCTGGAGACACCCTTATGGGGCAGGGCCTGTTTCAGTGGGGCTTTGGTGCTCACTGAGTCTGCCTCTTGAGTGTGTCGCTTATGGATGTGAGGAGTTGAAATCTGGTGTCGTCTCACACTGACCACTAGGTACACTGGCTGCTGGATCTCTAAGGAGGTGCAGGTCAGCTACTGTCTGAGGTCACCAAGCAGAAGCTACAGTGAGATCTGCAGATTTCTCCTCATTGCTTGGGGTTTGGAAGTTTTGGAGCTCTCTGACCGGAGCTGCAGTTTGTTAGGTTAAGCTGTGATAAGGCCATTCATATGTAAAAGCTGCTGTGCAGAGTTTGGGTGGGTTTGTAAATTGGGCGGGGCGGGGTTTCAGGGAATCACTAGGGCGTGGCAAACAGCGATAGCTGCCAGTCAGCTGTCTCTGCGTCTCCGCGTTTCTGTGTCCCTGCATTTCCGCATCCCCGCGTCCCGTGCCCCAGTGCAGTAAACAATGATTCCTGCATGCATCTCTGCAAGAAAGCCACCCTCACTTTCTGACCCAATGGCATACAGTCCAGCTTCTCCCCGTAGGAGTCTGGGTCCCCAGAGTCTTGCCGGAAACTGGAGTTCAAAGCAGTCGGGGGCTTGTGTCTCCCTTCGGATTGAAAAAAACAGTGCACCCAGTCGCCAGCCACCAGCCCAATTCGTGCGCCTCCATACCTCTACTTTTCCACGCTTGTAACGTCCTACCCAGTCTCAATGCTCTTTTCTCTTTCCTTCTAGTTGTAGAACTTCTACTCAGGCAGCTTTCCCATGTTTCTGGGTGATAGACGTTTTGTCTTTTAGTTGTAGTTTTGGTGTGGTTGTGAGAGGCAGCACGTACAGGTGTATATCTTATGCTGCCATCTTGTTTTTCAAGATTTTATTTTTTTTTTTAGAGCAAAATTGAGAAGATACAGAGATTTCCCATATAACCCATGTCCCCACACATGTGTGGCCTCCCCTATTACCATCCCCCACCAGAGTGGTACATTTGTTAAAACTGATGAACCTATTGACACATCATAATCGCCCAAAGTCCATAGTTTATGTTCATTCTTGTACATCAACCAATTGGGACAAGTGTGCAATAACACTGCCCTAAAAATCTTCTGTGCTCTGCCTGTTTGTCACTCCACACCATTTCTCATTCTTGAGGGCCAACTTTGATATTACCTGGTCAGAGAGGCTTCCCTAACCACACTCACCCACACCCCAGTAATTCTGCACCACATAACTGCATTTCTAATCTTTATAGCATTCATACCTCTTTAGAACTGTCTTGTTTGCCTACTGGTTTACTTTCTGTCTCCTACATTAGACCATAAGCTCCAGGAAGATAGGAATTTTGTCTTACTTTTCCACTTCTCTGCTCCTATAATTTACTAGTAATACAATTCCAGGAACATAAAATGTACTTTAAAAATATTTGCAGAAAGAATTAATGGCCATGGATATAGGAGGAAAAATCATGTCATTGAAACCAAGTACTTAGTCACTAGTATCAATTGATGACATTTGGAGGTTACTGAACATAATGCACATAATCACAAGAGGTTAGCTGCACCAAGAATGTCAAGGGGGAGAAAAAAATCTAAAAAAAAAGTCAATCAGCAAGATTTATGTAGTATTCTAAAAAACACAATGTTGAAATTCAATAAAGATGAATTATAAGAGATCATTTTAGATATTCTCTACATTATGAGGGCTTCATTATTATTTATATACATTGTGTTGTTAAATAGCTTTAACATTTACAAAGCACTCTTCTGACTTCATTTGAGGCACTCCACAATCCTTCTGGAAGGTAGAATCAAAATGAGTAAAGATCCCAGAATGAAGAAGATGATAACTGACTTGGAAGCTTTAGTATGAAAAACTGGAAAAATTTTACCTCTTGTTGTGAGCATCAAATGATGAGCATCCCTTCTCCCATTAAGTTCCAATGAAGAAATCAAAGAAACCTTTGTCTTAGCCTGGGAAAAGCCAACAAAGAAGGTCAGATTTGGACAAGAGTCAATAAACCAAAGAGTGGGACTACATCATAGTCAAAGGCAATTGGATGCCCTGGTTGCCTTTCAGTTACTTTCTGATGGGTGGGGGGGGAAAGCAGTAAAGCCTGTCCACCCTGACAGTTTTATTTATTAGCTTAGCTAACATTAGGGTATTTTCCTCATTTCTGTGTAGCTCAGTAATGCACAACTCTGGATGCACATTAGAATCACCATGAGAGCTTATCCTATATAATGAAAGCCTAATATGCCAATTGTCCCCTCCATTCAACCTGGAGACTGGGAGTTCAACCACTCGCTATGACGTGCACTGACCACCAGGGGCAGCATGGAACATGGTGAGTATTGGCAATGCACTGTGACCTCTCACCAGCTACCTGGAGGTGGGGATAACGGGGATGGAGATGCGGTGAGAATGCAGGGTGTCCACCAAACTCACTCTCACGCCCCCTGTTACCCTCCTCCGGGACATCAGGGCTAGTGCACATGGAAGCCCTCCCCTCACCCGCGCTCAGCTGCCAGGCGCCTGCAAGGATCCCACCCCACACCCACAGGGCATCTTCCGGGTGAGCTGGGCCACAGCTGCTGGGACCGCAGGGGCCAGTCAGGCTCCCCGTGGGTTCGTGCTGGAGCCGGTCTGCGAAGCCAGTCGGCAGAGAGCGCACTGCCCGCCCAGCTTCCATGCAGCGCCGCTAGGTGGCCCAGAGGCCCACACTGCACCCAGACCCGTGACATTTGGCCACACTCACTGTATCTCCATGTGGGGACTCAGGCACTGTGAATCAGGCAGAGGGGGATGTGCAGGGGGCCGGGGCCCAGGTGCTGCCCAGGGCCCAGAGGTCAGCTGGGATCTGCCCTTCCACAACAGACACTTGCGCTTCGATTGCTGGCCAGGCCTAGGGACCGTACCTGTGCGCTAATTTTGTGCACCGGGCCTCTAGTCTATATATATATATAAAAGGCTAATATGTAAAGTGTCCTCTCAGGAGTTCGACCAGGAGACCAGAGTTCGATTGCTCGCTATGATGTGTGCTGACCACCAGGGGGTGGTGCAGAACGAAGAAAGGCCCCAGCCTGCAGCCAGCAGCCAGGAAAGGAAGGCCACGGCCAGCAGCCGGAAGGCCCCAATAGGCCCTGATTGCCAGCCAGGCATAGGGACCCTGCCCATGCATGAATTTCGTGCACTGGGCCTCTAGTTAAAATACGATATACATATTTTAACTAGAGGCCCAGTGCACGTGACCACCCAGAGGTTCCTTTTAATTGTTGTTAACTGTGGACTAGGTATTTTTAAAAAATTGATTTTAGAAAAAGAGGAAGGGAGGAGAGAAAAATACATCGATTTTTCTGTTCCACTTATTTATGCATTCATTGTTTGATTTTTTTTTTTTAGAAAGTTTATGTGCAGTCTTCAGAAGTTTTTTTTATATATACTTTTATTGATTTCAGAGAGGAAGGGAGAGGGAAGAGAGTGATAGAAACATCAACGATGTGAGAAAGTCATTGATTAACTGCCTCCTGCAGGCCCCCTACTGTGGATCAAGCCCTCAACCCAGGCATGTGCCCTTGACCGGAATCAAACCTGGGACCCTTCAGTCCACAGGCTGAAGCTCTATCCACTGAGCCAAACCAGCTAAGGCCATTGGTTGATTCTTGTATGTGTCCTATGTGGGGATCGAACTCCAACCTTGGAGTATTGGGGCAATGCTCTAGGTTAGGGACTAAGAATTTTTAAAATCTTAGCATCCCTGGGTGATCCTAATGTGCAGCCAGAGTTGAGAATCACTGATACCTACTCTAAGCTTGAGCCTGGAAACAAAGTAAAATATACTTAACACTCATTCATAAATTCACTTGCTCATACAATATTATTTTAACACTCAATGACTAAAAGTAATAATAGCTCATATGTATTAAGTCTTTGGTACATGCCAGGCTCTGTGCTAAGAGCTACACATTTTATCCAAGCCTTTTTACCAATCCTAAGGTAATTACTATTGCATTCCTCATCCTGTAAACTCAAAAACAGGCTCGGGTCACACTGGGAGTTTGTGGCAGTGCTGGAACCTAGATCTGCCAGAATTCAGGACCAGGCTCTTCACCACCCCCACTTAGCCTCTGAAATGTCAATGGCTTTCTGAAAATCTTTGTTGAAAAGCCACATTTAAAATAGTTTCCATGTCAAAACTATACCATGACTGAAGTAATTCAAACGTCTGGTTTATGCCGTATACATTTTGTCCTTTTGCACAGCTTTAAGCAGTTTGACAAGTGGGGTTAATTGGGGGCTTCTGGCATGGAGGTAGGAGTAGGATGGAGAGGGGCTTATTTCCCTTCCAGGCCTCTTCTAATAGAGAATGCTGTTGGTTTTAACCAGTGAGTTAAGTTTTAAATAAAAGAACCAAACTTAGTCCACCCTGCATGGCTCAGTGGTTGACCATCGACCTATGAACCAGGAGGTCATGATTCAATTCCTGGTCAGGGCACATGCCTGGGTTGTGAGCTCAATCCCCAGTGTGGGGCATGCAGGAGGCAGCTGATTAATGATTCTCTCTCATCATTGATGTTTCTATCTCTTTCTCCCTCTCCCTTCCTCTCTGAAATCAATTAAAAAAATAAAGAACCTAACTCAGGTTTATGAAAATGTGTAAGGGTTTCTTATTCATGTTATTCTTCTTCCCTACAGAAAATGAAATCAACACGTAGTTCTTAAAACCAATCAGCAGTAGATATTCATGATTCTTTCCTCTCTCATATGATAAAAGATATGTACACAAAAACAAACACTTCCCGTCCCTTTCATGCTCATATTTCTGTTGATAACAATGGAGAAAGAGAACCTAAAAGGAAAAAAGTTAGATTGTGGCAACCAAGCAAAATTATATCTAAAAAGAAACATTTTTAAAGGGAGGAGGCTGGAAGAACGGGATTGTGCTTTATTCTTCTCTTTAAAGTATCAGTAGGCTTTATTATGGAAACCTGATTCTTTGTATTCACCATTCTAAAAATTCCTTTTTTGTCTGGCAATTTTAGATTTTTTTTAGGTGTATGGAAAGTGCTATCAAAATAATAATTGTTACATTGTAATATAAACTTAATTTAATTAATACCCTTTAAATCTCAGATGTATTGGTAAATGAATTACTTGTCTCCATTGATTGCTTCTGTTGCATAACAATTTTTCTAAATTCCAAGAAACTTTGAGAAAAAAAAAACTTGTTGGAACACAGCAGAGATATACACCATTCAGGAATCTTTACATGTCCCTTACGTCCCCATATGGGCATTCTGAATACAGAAGAAAAAGTGGAAGCTGGGGCCATCTTATTTTTGGTTTACCCAGGGTGAATTGGATTCTGGGTTGACTGGAGTCAAAGCTGAATAGGCCCTGGGACTCCTGGACTCCATGAGCTCACAGTGGAATCTGGCACTATATTCCGTCCTGGCTCCCTCCATCAGTTCTGACCAGTCCTGTTTCTTAATTTATTTAATCACAATAAATCTTTCTTCTGTCTGCCTGTGAGTCTGACAAGACCAGCCCATCCATCACAGAAGGCTATTGTCATATTCATTCATTCATCCATTTATTTGCTCGTTCAACAAATATTTTGGAGCACCTACTATGTGACATTCATTGTATATTAGACACTAGCGGTACAGTAGTGGGCAGCCCTCATGAAATTTACATTCTAGAGAGAGAGAGGAAGACAGTAAGAAAAAATTAAATGAACAATATGATTTCAGATAGGTATAAGTGCTAAGAGTGACAGGAAGGAGGCGTGATCAAGGAGACTTCACTGAAAAGTTGATGTTTGAGCTGAGACTTGAATGACTAGAATGAGCTCTGTGATGGGGTAGAACATCCCAGAGCAGGAAATAGCAAGTGAAAAGGCTCTAGGGTAGGAATAATCCTGGTATGTTCAAAGAACAGAAGAAAGGCCAGTGTGCTGAGAAGTAGTAAATAAGGAAAACAGTAGTACTTGATGAGGTCAGAAAAGTAGGTAGGTAGTATGGAGTTTGGGATGTCCTTTAAGAGCAATGGGAAACCCCTGGGGGATTAAACAGTGGAGTTAACACGATCTTATTTGCATTTTTAAAAGGTTACTTTGCTGTAGTAGGAATGAAGTATAAGAGAACGTGAGTGCTTGCCATTCATTCATTCACTCATTTATTCATCTATTCAAAAATATTATTTGAGTGCCTAATTGCCAGGCAGTGTGCCAAGCGCTGGGAAATCATGATGGGCAAAACATCATTCTTCCCCTCAAGGAGCTTAAAAGACAGCTGGAGAGAGACAGAAGTATAAAATAATGAGCTAAGTGCTATGCTGGAAGTAATCTCCATGTGTTGTGGGAGGAATCCATTCATTCATTCATTTAGTAAATATTTATATGCCAAGCTCTTGGGATGCAGTGATGAACTAAACAGACAAGGCACATAACCCCATGGTGTTTACAGGTTAGTGGAGGAGACAGGCATTAATTAAATACTCTCCCAGACCTATCATTATCCTTTGTGATATGAACTATGAATGGAAAATAATGTGAGAATGTGTAAGAGGGGAGCCTGGTATAGTCTGGGAGGACTCAGGAGACCTAAAGGATGAGCTGCAGGTAAGTAGTTAAATAAGTTTAAAAAAATAAAAAAGGATAAGAAGTTTTTCAGTTATTCCTCAATAAAGCTTAGATAGATAGATAGATAGATAGATAGATAGATAGATAGATAGATAGATAGATAGATAGACAGACAGACAGGAGGGGAAAAGTGGTATGGGCCTACTGAGCTCCAGTCCCAGCTCTGTGGGTCAGAAAAGACTTTCTGACATGTAAGCTGAGGCCTGAAAGACAAGTAGGAGTTAGCCAGGTGTAGGGGATTCAGAGGGGAAGGGAAGGCATTCCAGTGCAAGGGAACAGCTTGTGCAAAAGCATGGAGGCAACAGAACACAGTGAATTCTGGGGGAAAGCAAGGTGTTCATTATGGCTGGGTTGTAGAAAAGCACAAGGAGATGAGAGAATGGAGAAGTGATTAGGATTAGAATCATGCCAGGCTGAGAAATTGTTTTGAACTTCATTCTGGGGACAGCAAGGAACTGCTAAACAATGTCAAGCAGGAGAATAACCAGGCCAGATGGAATATTAGAAACTTCTCTGGACACAGAAAGGAAACTGAGCTGAGGCCTCACAACAGGCCACACTTTAGCTAACAGACAAGATCCTATGGAAAATGGGCTTTATGCCCTCAGAGAAATCATTTTTGAGATTTTCTGGGTTGAGCAACAGCCAGTTTAGCAAAAGACATTGGCTACCCTTTTATTGCCTCCCTACTGCCCACATCCCAGCCCTGGATGGCAGGAGTCATGAATTTGAAAAACAATGTTTGTTGATTGACTAGATAGAAAAATATGGTTCAGAGAAAGATAGATTAGGAAACTATGGCATTTTAATGGAAGTGATAGGAGGGGTTGTCATAAATCTAGAATTACAGAGAGGCAGCTCCTTCATATGGGCCAAACCAGGAAAACAACACCCTATTGAATTCTGATAACTAAGAAGAAAAGTGGGTGAGTATGGCCAAGAAAACCTTGTTTCTCACCATCCATGTACTTCCAAGTGGGCAATAACTGCTAATTCATGGGTGAGAAGTACAGGAGTACTCTCCCTATTACCTCTGGCAGGATCAATCAAGGAGGCCTGGGAGAAGTGCCAGCTAAAGTTTGTACAGTCCTTCCCACTCCACCAGGCACGTCCTCAAACCTTGTCTCACTAGAGTCTTGGGGGAAGGAAAGTAGGTTTCATCCAACCAGTGAGGCTCACAGACATCCAGCAGCCTGCCCAAGGAGACACCACTATGAGTGAATTGCTCTGTAGCTTTGCCTTTATCCTGTTTGGAAGACCTTAACATGCTCATCCAAGCTTTACTTACTAAGCTCCTAGAAATATAATTATTATTGTCTAAAATACAGAACAGCAGAATGTGTAATTAGATGCTTTCAATAAAGTCCCTTTGGATAATGCTGATGATGAAGACAATGCCATTATTTACAATGATGATGATGAAAATGCTATCCTTGAGGACAAGGGTCGGGAGGGAACCCTTATCTTACAATGAAGCCAGAGTCAGTACCACAGGCAAAGGGCTGATCAGAATGCAGCATTGCCTAGCAGTTGACCTGGACTCTCCCATTGGGCCACCTGTGACTTCTTACTGTGTGGTCTCACCAAGCCTCAGTTTCCCCATCTGTAAATGGAGAGATTATTACCTTAGGGTTGTTGGGAAGCTCTTTTGAAGTAGTCTCTGTGAAGCATTATCATGGTGCCTACATGAAAAAATATGCTTCGTGATGATACTAGCAAACTCTTACAAACAGTATACTTTATGACAGGCAATGTTCTAAGTACTTTACAACTCATTTATGTGACGCCCTATAAGGTAGCTACCAACATCAATACCTCTGTTTTCTAGATAAAAAAAACTAAGGCCCAGGGAAGTTGAATCATTTTTCCATAGTCTCAGAGTCAGAAAGTGTCAGAGTTGGGTGCTGAGACACAGTTGGTTGAGTCCAGAGGCACTGCACAGCTAAGGCAGCCATGCAGATGCACTGCTCAGATTTCCCTTTGAGAGAACTGTTACAGCAAGCAGCGTTCACTGACCTGGGTTTTCATCACAGCATCCATACCAAGGCTATGCTTCCTCTTGGCTTTTCTCAGCCCGTAATTAAATACAACAGGGATACCAGAGTTGGACCATTCCTACCCAACATGGGACTCCTCTGATGGGCAAACGTTCTGTGTGTGTGACAAAATACACTAGTACATAACATAAAGTTTACCATTTTAACCGTTTGTAACTGTACGGTTCAGTAGCATCAAGTACATTCACATTGTTGTGAAGCTATCACCACCATTCTTCTTCAGAACATTTTCATTTCCCAATCTGAAACTCCATATCCATTGAATATTAACTTCCAATTTCCTCCTCCCTGCACCTCCTGACAACCACCATTCTACTTTCTATCTCTATGAATTTGATAACTCTAGGTCAGTGGTCAGCAAACTCATTAGTCAACAGAGCCAAATATCAACAGTACAATGATTGAAATTTCTTTTGAGAGCCGAAAACTGACTTCTATGCATGGACCATGAAGTTTCAATCGCACTGTACATGCACGCCCGCACGTGGTATTTTGTGGAAGAGCCACACTCAAGGGGCCAAAGAGCCACATGTGGCTCGCGAGCCGCAGTTTGCCGACCACTGCTCTAGGTGGAATCATACAATGTTTATCCTTTTGTGACCGGCTTATTTTGCATAGTGTAATGCTTTCAAGTTTCAGAGATCTTGTAACATATGTCAGAATTCCCTTCCTTTTAAGGCTGAATAATATTTCATAATATATGTTTACCACATTTTGTTAATCATTTCATCAGAGGGGCAACCTTTGCTCAGGGGCTCCCGATCAGCCTGCCTGAGACTTTTTCAGAACTGTACTACAGTCTGAAGCTCTTCTTACCCTATCCTCCTTCATTGCTCATCTCCTTTTCTAGATTGTTAAATCTGCATCTTAGTCAAAGACTCTCAATATCTTCCCCAGCTCCCTCTCCCTTTTTCCTTCGCAGATGCTCCCCCATTAATCTTCTGCATGCCTAATCTCATCTGGGTGTCTGTTTCTCAGAGGACCATCCTGTCACAACAGCATAATATCTTTTATATTTATCTTTACTATTGAAATTATTGCAGATCCCCCCCCCCCATTGACTCCCTCCATCCTTCTCCTGTCCCCTCCCCAGGCCTTCCCCACACTATTGTCTGTCCATGGACTATGCATATATACATATAAGTTCATTGGTTAATCTCTTCCCACTCCCCTCCCCCTGCCCTCTGAAATATGTCAGTCTGTTCCATGCTGCAGTGCTTCTGAATCTTTTTTGTTCACCAGTTTATTTTGTTCATTAGATTTCACATATAAGTGAGATCATGTGATACTTGTCTTTCTCTGACTGACAGCAGTCTAATATTAATAAACATTATTTATCACTGTTATTATATTTTGGGAAGGGGAAGAGGCATTTAAAGCAAATTTGTAAAAAGAACTTAAGGCAGTTATATAATTGTGTGTGGTATATACTTCTTTTGTTATAGATATCTCATCATAGGAAAGTTAGGAAATACACAGAAGTAAAAAGAAGAAATTAAATCACCTATATTCTACTACCCTAGATTGTTTTTAACCATCACTGTCATTACTGTTTCATTTTGGGTAGATCACTCTAGATGTTTATCTCTATATATGCAATATCAGTTTCTTTTTAAGGAAACCGGATTCTCCAGAATGAACTGGTTGCAGATGACTCTATGGAGCTTGGATTCTAAAAATTAGTTTATGAATGTATTCATTCATCCATCCATTTAACACGTAGTTATCAAACAGCTACCAAGCATCAGGCCCTGCACTAGACACCAGGAATATAAGACACAGAAAGCATGCAGTCTACTGGAACCATAGACACATTTCCAGGCAGTTATACCATACTACTGTGTGGACTCGGAACAGGGCCATCCAGCCCAGCTTGATTTCTTGGAGAAAGTGGTGGCTAAGTCAAGGAGTTAACCAGGCAAAAGAGAGGAAATTTTAAGAGGCATTATGAAGCTAGAACCTAGGCAAAGGAAGCTATGTATAATAGGTTTGGTTGTCTAAGGAGCAGCTGACTCTGCCCATGAGTGCCAAAAATGACTCGTGTGTGTGTGTGTGTGTGTGTGTGTGTGTGTGTGTGCGCGCGCGCACGCGCGCAGCTCAGACTGACCAAGGGATAAGATCTTAACCAGACAAAGAATGTTGAGCAGAGGCTCTCAATGGAGAAAGCAGATACCCAGGAACCCACCAGAGGAGAGAAACTAACCAATCCCCATCCTTAAACTGGAAATATTAGATAAGCCTTCAGCTCTCTGAAGGCACGGATGGGGGCTTCTCCACCTCTACGGAGTCCATAGGCCCAAGACAATACCAAGTACAAAAAGAACCCTTGGTTGTAATTGGTGCCCATAGCATCATTGTTTCTCAACCTAAAGAGGCCTGAGGAAGACACTCTGGACAATGTGGTATCATCCTAAGCCTCTTAGAAGTGCACTTAGTTCAATATGAAGTATGGAGTCTAGTATCATAGAAATGATAAAGAAAAAATATGAAAGTCCAGCCTTTCTGAATTATTTATCAATAGCAGCAGCAGCACTGCCCATCACAGAATTTCCAAGAGAGGTTGTAGACCAGCAAAAAATAAGTATTGTTTTAAATACTGTTCTGATGTTAACTTTTTTCTGATTGGCAGCAGTCAACATCATATTTTCTGCATCCTGTAATTCTTGTTGGCCAAATTCTATTTTGACATATGGGTATAAATAACATTATTCAAAGAGATAATAGCAAAAGGGCTCAAAGTGAGCTGACAGGAACCCTCATCTCATTAAATGTGAATGTCTTTACAATGTAACGGGTTTTTTTTAAAAAGCAGTAGACAATCATGGTGTGGTATTTATAGGTACATGGGTGAGGCAGGTGCCCACACATGCCACCACATCCCTCTGAATGGTAAAGACAGCTCCTCACTTTGCCCAGGCTGGGAGGGGATGGGCTTCGATGACCTGGCATTGCTTCCTCAGTGTTAACCTTCCTTGAGAGTCAGGAAGCCCTCTCCCACTCCCATCTCCAAATTCTATGCTTGGTGAAGCATCTGCCAGCAAGTGGCATAGGGATTCAAGGCCCATCTCTGTGGTCAGTGAGGCCTAGGCACTGAAAGGGACAGGCACACACCCAGTCCTGGCAGCTGGACTCAATAAGACAGGCAACCACAAATGCCAGTTTGGCCAGGGGTCTGCATGTCCTGCCCATGAAAGAAATGCCATTCCCACCTGTCTCAGGAACATGCCTGTGTGGGGGTTGTCACTGGGTGGATGAACACCCACTGGTCTCAGCCAATTTGACAGTAATGGTAAAAATAACACCAGCCCCATCATTTTCCAAAATTAAGGGTGATGCTATAGCAAATGTATGCAGATGTATACAGACACAGATGGGAACAAGTGTATTTAATTGTAAATGAGTCAGAACGGAGCAAATGAGATTTCCCTTATATTTGGGTTCCAAAAATTACAGAGAAAATGTGCCTGAGGCAGAAACAACCCAAAAAATAAGTAAATAATAAGTAACGAATCACACACACACACACACACACATACACACACACACATATACACATACAAGGGGGTAGGTTGTTGAGTCAGGAGCCACATGAGAGGGAACCTTTGACATCTTGAAAACTAGGGTAACTTTAGTCTCCTCTGGGGTTATGAAAGTGCCCATGTTCTCAGAGGCTGTAAGGTGACTGAAGTGCTAATGGGATGGACACAGACAGCAGGACTCACCACGCCTCAGCCTCATCTGGCTCATCGGTGCCAGAGAAAGTGGGAAAAGCAAGGGAGGGCTATAATGGACTGTCCCCAGGGAGGGAGCAAACGGCTAGCTTTTGTGATCTTAGAGAACCGAACTGAGGCAGGGAAAAGGAAAGGGAGCAAAAACATATCTACCTAGCTCCCTGAGGCCAGAGAGAGAAGAATAATGACAGAATAATACTTCTTGCTTGGAAAGCACCATTTCTCTCAACAGCTTTAAGAAAGGCACCTACTAGAGTGCCGGGCTCTTGGTAGACATTCGGGGAAAAGAAGGGAAGGAAAGAGAATGGGTGAAAGAAGGAAAAATACATCATCCTGCAAGTCCCTCCCATATTTGTGGACTGAAAGGAAGAACAGTGGAAGCAAAAAGGCAGATTGCCCAAGTAAAAGGGACCTGCTTCGAAAGATAAGTGTGCCTCCCTCAAGGTTCAGGGAGATGTGGGGGGTGGGCAGGAAAGTACTGGCCAGGGGTCTGCATGTTCTGCCAGGCCTCCTATGCCTCTAAGCGCATCCCCTCCACAGGCAGCAGTCTGGAATTTATATCTATCCTCATGCCTGAAAAACTGTAATTTGTTCCTCAAAGAACAGAGAACATTGGTTTCATCAGAGCAGGGGCTATCCCCAGAGACAGCATCCTGACACACAAGCAGAAAGCTTTGCGCATCAGAGCTCAGCACCTCCTAGGCATCTAAGAAACGCTTGTGAGTAGATGAATGTATGGATGAATGTATGCATAAGTGCATGAACACAACAAAGACTCTTTCCCCACCCAAATACTGTCTCACTCTGGTTGGAGCCTTTTACCTCTCCCTCACCAGGCTTGTTTCCTCTGTGTACTGATGATTTGCTGCCTTCCCGCCTTGAGAAGCAGCAAATCCAGCCTTTTTTCCTGGGGGCCAGCGCACCTGGCAGGCGGATTCCAGAAAGGCATGCAGCACAAAGCCTCCACTTGGAAAAAGGGCAAAGAGAATTTTCACCCCAGCCACCCTGCATTCTTTGTTCATCACATTTCCATTCCTTGCCTTATCTCCCCAGAAGGTCCAGAGGGACTAGATTGGCCTTGTTGACATTTGACCCAAGCTTCCCACCCCCACTCCCCAGCTCACTCTCATCCCTGCCTGGGATATCAACCTTGAAGAAAGCCCATACTGTGTACCTGGTGGTATGCAGGTCAGCTCCCGGGTGGGATCCTTGTGCTCAGAGTACCACACACCCAGGAGAGCATATGCCTCAGTTCTGCAAGTCATCTGAGCCACCCAACCTGCTAGATGCCAGTGGATACAAAAACAAAGAGGAAAATGAAGACACCCCGCACAGCCCAGCTGTGAGCAGCCCAGCATCAGTACTGCAGCTCCAGTCTGCCACATGCCAGCCTGGTGGAAGAGTTTATTTAAAATGCAGTCAAAGAACCTGCTACAAGCTGAGGCCCATAGCTGCTTTTCACGGGCCTTATTACAATACTGGCTTCTGAAAAAAGCTCAGTGCCCAACCTGTGCCCACTTTTTGTAACTGCCTCCCCTCGCCCTGCCTTTGCTTTCTGTGTCTGATTCTGTGTTCTGCTTTCTAGCTCTTCCATCTTCCTTCCTCTTGTTTTTCTTCTTCTCCTCTTTCTCTTCTTCCCTCTTTCTCACCTGTTCTATTTGCTCAGCACTTTAGGCAGCTCTTTCAAATACATCAGACATAAAAAAAGATGAGTTCAAGGGCATATGGGACAGAGCAGAAACTGTGGCATATACCAAACTAGGCAATTAGAAGGTAGGTTATAAAAAGACGGAAAAAGAGACAAAGACTGTTAACGTAATAACCACCAGAATTATGCCATATGAGGGAAAGCACCCTATAGATGCTTCATCACAGTGCTGGGCTTTGAAAAAACAGCCCCTGTCTTTCATTTCCAACAAGCAAGACCTAAGACTGACATCTATGCTTGTGTTTTTGTGAGATGTTTGTCTTGATTTCGGTTCCCTCAAAACAGATCCTAAAACAGAAGTTCAAAGGAAAATAGTTTATTTGGGAGGTGATTCTAGGAAATGCTGGTAGGGGAGTAAGGAAGTGAGACAAAGAGGGGAAGGAAGCCACAAAAAGGTAGGCTATAAGGTGTAACTACGTGGACAACTGGAGCACAGATTTGCTGGAACTCTGGAAGACAATATAGAAGGTGCCTCACGGGGTGAGGAGGCGGGGCTACACATAACACTTCTGTCATTGGTTGAGAGCTGCTTCCAGAGCTGAGTCATTAACTCCCTGGCACTTCCCATTTTCCCTGTACAGAGGCCAAGGAGTTTCTGTGCCCAAAACAAAGCCCTCAGGTGTTTGCAGAAATGGTCTCTGGCATGTAGAGATGAGCACTGAGAGGATCTGAGCAGGAAAACAACAACATCTGCTGCAAACTGCCGTAGTCTTATAATCAACTTGAGCCAATTTGAGTGGGTTTCTGTTCCTTGAAACTTAACAACCCCTCACTAAGATACCACACCCCCCCCCTTTCCCCCATCACTCCTAGTAGTTAGGCAAGACAGTGCAAAGCTCCCTCACTCCTCCTTTCTCTTGTCCCTGTGGTCTTCAAAAGTGCCTCTTATCCACCTCAAAATGTCTTTGAATCTTCACCCATTCTTTTTTCCTTTGCTCTGGGCTTGGAATATTTTCCTTCCACCTGACCTTTTGTACACACACACACATACACCCTGCTTCCTCCAAGACTGTTCTGTTATCAGCCAGCCTCCTTGAATGAAGAGTGTTCCAGTCCGCTGAAGCAGCAAAAGCCTGCACATAAACTGGACCTAAGGGTGCCCTGACCAATGGCTTCTGTTCACCCACAGTACAAAGTCCACATTCCTGAGCCTGGAAGTCAGATGTCTTTTCCTATATGTTACATTAATCAACAAATATTTATCTAGGGCTTTACTATATACCATAGGTCAGGCACCAGGAAGAGCAATGAATAAGACACACAGTTACACAGTCCCAGCCCTGATAGAGCTTACAGCACATGAGGGGTGAAGATAGGGTGGAGATCATAGGAAGTTTGCCCTTCTCTGAACCAAAAAGCTTTCAGTGGAGGAGCCCAGAACCACCTGTCTTCCTGATTTCTGTGCCCCTTCATCTGTATTTAGACTCTAATAATCTTGGCCTCTTGGTGTTCACACCTGGTATAGTTCCTTCCCACACTATGCCAGAGTCAGTCTACATGACCAATAGAATACAGCAGAACTAATGGTATGTCACTGATATTAGGTTACAAAAGACATTGCGGCTTCTGTCTTAGTCTCTCCCTCTCTCTCTCTCTCTCATTTGCTCTGAGGTTTAGTTGCCATATCATAAGCATCTCTGTGGAGAAACTGAGACTTCCAGCAAAAAGCCACATCAGTGACATCTTAGAAGTAGATCCACCAGCCCGTCAGGCCTTCAGATGACTGCAGACCCAGTTGATGCAACCTTCCGAGAGACCCTGAGCCAGAACCACCTTGCTAAGCTGCTCCCTGACTTCAGACCCTCAGGCTGTGTGAGATAATTAATGTTTATTTTTAAGTTATTATATTTTGGGATAATTTGTTACAGTAACAGATAACTAATATACTACCTTTCACCTTATCACCTCACTGATATCCAGGGCCTTTCTGCTTGTCGCATATGGTTCACATTGTCCACCTGTTCACCAGCATCTCTTGATGATCTGAACAGAAAGTATTATGACATGATTCCAAAGGTGTTTTCAACGCCTTAAAGTTAGCTAAAACCCTGCACACTCTTCTTTCCCTTAGCAATTTTCCCCTTAATTTATGTTTCCTTGTACAATTCAAGGGGTTGGAGGCGATAAGCTATAAGTTCCTGATTTATTTACATTCAGCTCTTCCCTGTGGCCTTGTGAGAGTGATTTGGTGTGAGAGAGGCCTCTCTATGAGCCCCTTAGAGCTTCTACTTTCTCTGTGAACAAAAGAAGTGAACTTGCCAAAAGCAAATGGAACTTGGACTTCAAAAAATAGGAGTTGAGTTTTAAATCTGGAATTTGTGTTCTCTGAGTGGGCTCCAAGTCGGAAAGCTTCCTTGCCTTCTTCTGATTCAGACTCTGCCTCATTGGACTGCTCTTTCCATCAGAGATATGCAAACACTCCTGTGGGTGGTTTCCTTGAAGGGCATAAAGAAAGGACACACTGAAATACAAAATCACCTTAGAGCTTTAAGTGCAAGGCTTAGACGTTCATAGGACAGAATCATAGGGCTAGCTTCTCTATTTTGGACTTGGTTTTCCATTTTTTGCTTTAATTTTCTATCCTGAGAAATAACTCTGAAAATTCCTAAGGAATATTAAACTACCTTTCTGCCCCAGGTCACCACCCTAAGATTTGGCATTAAGGGATGATTTTCCCAGGTTTTGTGATAGTCTAGACATAAGACAGAAGCAGTTTTAGTTATTCTGGCAACACTGGTTGTGTACCTCTCCCCTGCAGTGCAAATTATTCTGAAAGGAGATGGAGGATACAGAAACTTTATTGAGTCCATACTATGTACAAGATTATTATTTCTTTTCTCACAGGAACCAAGTGAGGGAAGATTTGGTGATAGTTTTAGAATATGGCTTCAAATTATTTTATCTTCCTCTCACTGAGAGGAGGGGTCTATTCTGTGTCCTCTCCCCTTGAACCTGAGCAGGCTGGTGACTTCTTTGACTATAGAATATGGTGGAAGTGATGCTATGTGACTCCCAAGGCCAGGTAATAAAAGGCTTTGAAGTTTCTGCTTTGTTGTCCAGGACACTCACTCCTGGAACCTGGAGTCATCATGTAAGAAGTCCCAGACTTCAGAGGCCACCATGCTCTGAGGAAGCCCAAGCTACATGGAGAGGCCATGGATAGATGTTCTTGTCAAGAGTCTCAAATGAGAAAAGTTTCAAGTTATCCTAGTTGAATTCCCAAACATCATGAAAAAGAAACAACCAATCCCCACTGTACCTTGTCCAAATTACTGACGCTCAGAATCTGTGAGCATGACAAATTGTTGTTTTTTAAAGTATGATTGACATATGTTATACTAATTTCAGGTGTAAAACATAATGATTTGACATTTGTATACACTGCAAAGTGATGACCACAATAGAATACCATAACATTATTTTTATTCCTGTTGCGCAGATGTGGGAACTGAGACTTGGAGAAACTAAGTTTTAAGGCCAGTAAGTGACAGAATCATGATTTGAACTCAGGTCTCTGACTATAAAGCTCATTATTTTTTCAATAGGGACCCAATCAGGGACGGGATATCAGAATTAGCTGGGTTATGGGGTTGAGGAGAATCATATAGTTGTATTTTTCCTCAGTTGAGCCACATCTCAAATCCTGTACTCATCTTCCCTCAGGGCAGACAGGCTCACATAGTGCAACTCTTGGGGACATTTGGCAAAGATTAATCCAACTTCTTTTATTAATTATCATCTGATACTGATCCTGGGGAGCGGGAGCAGAATACCTGAGTCTGAAGACCTCATCTCTAGTAGGTCATATCTGTATGCTAATGCCAGACTGACCATTTTTCAGGCAGATCCTGACCTCCAGGAGATGCTCTGAGCTAGCAACCCTCTGAAAAACAATCAAAATCCCTTTGAAGATTGACTTTTTAAAAATCTGGATCCACCTGTGAGGTGGAAGTGAGGCATATTTGGTCCTTTGTGTCCTGTGGGGAGAGGACATGAGGTCTCTCCTCTATTTACAATGGTGCTGAGGGTTTCATTTCATTAGTTTTCTAAAGTCTCTGGAGGCACAAGATGCCAGGTGCTATAATAAGTGTGAAATTTAACTACTTTTTCATTAAAAAATCCAGCCTCAGAGATTCAAGTGCTGAAAATTTGCTTGTAAAAGGGAGAAACCCTATTGTCAACTTGAAATAAATTGCAACTAAAGCATGATCAGGCGACAACTTATCACCACAAGTCCTCTGGGGAGTTCTCACCCCCCAGCAAGAGACAGGCAGTAAGAACTCAGTCCAGGAAGGAGGCTGGATGGAAGCCACGGTCCTACTGCCTCACGTGGCTGGGGCCTTCCCATGGCCCATCTTTTTTCACCAGAATGTATCATTCTCCCTATAGACGCTCACCATCCCACTCGGCCGGCAGACCTTCTTCAACACCTTCCCCACATCCTCTCAGCACAATAATTTCTGGTGAATGCTGTAGGCCAAGTTTTCCAACGGTTCAGCCCTGACCATTAACCTTTAGAGAGCAAAATACCAATAGTGTTATGACATGCCTTCTATTTATAGCTGCTTTTTCAGATCACAAGGTACTAGGCAAAGAGAGAATTTTGCTTTAATAACAAACAGGTACTTAGAATTAATGCAGGGGAGAAAAGGCCACGAAGAGATCTAAGCAAGCCATGGAAAATCCATGTCAAGCACGGGAGATACTGGGAAGCATACCACAAGAAAAATCTGGTGCCAAAGTTACTAGGAGCCAATTTTACAAGGAAGGGAAATCAGCATTTACTGAGCTCTTACTATGTATCAGGTGCCATGCACAATATTTTACATACATTATGTGTTCCTTATTTCAAACCTGTGAGGTCCCATTTTATAAATGAGTAAACAGAGGCTTAGAGAAAAAGTGATTAACTGAGGTTACTTGCCCCAAATCACACGGCTAGTGTGGGAGGGACCTGAGATTCAAATCCAGATTAGTTTACACTGCATTCTTTATTTTATCTACTGCTGGAGAAAAGTATTTATTATGATTTTTTTAATTAATCTTTATTTTTGAGATTATTACAGATGTCCCTCTTTTTTTCCCCCCATAGCTCCCCTCCACCTGGTTCCCACCCCACCCCAGGCCCTCACCACCCTATTGTCTGTGTCCATAGGTAATGCATACATGCATATAAGATCTTTGTCTAATCTCTTCCTGTAGCTCCTGCTGGATGGCCCCAGGCAGTGGCCATCCAGCAGGAGCTACAGGAAGAGATTAGACAAAGATCTTATATGCATGTATAAGATCCACACCCCCTTCCCTCTGAGAATTGTCAGTCTGTTCCATTTCCATGCTCAAGATTCTATTACATTCACCAGTTTATTCTGTTCATCAGATTTTTTTATTCATTTGATTTTTAGATTCAATTGTTGATAGATAAGTATTTGTTGTTACTTTGTTGTTCATATTTTTTATATTTACCTTTTTCTTCCTCTTCCTCTTCTTAAAGAATACCCTTCAGCATTTCATATAATACTAGTTTGGTGGTAATGAACTCCGTTGGCTTTTTCTTGTCTGTGAAGCTCTTTATCTGACCTTCAATTCTAAATGATAGCTTTGCTGGGTAGAGTAATCTTGGTTGTAGGTCCTTGCTATTCATCACTTTGAATATTTCTTGCCACTCCTTTCTGGTCTGCATAGTTTCTGTTGAGAAATCAGCTGACAATCGCATGCACACTCCCTTGTAGGTAACTAACTGCTTTTCTCTTGCTGCTTTCAAGATTCTCTCTTTGTCTTTTGCCCTTGGCATTTTAATTATGATGTGTCTTGGTGTGGTCCTCTTTGGATTCCTCTTGTTTGGGGCTCTCTGTGCTTCCTGGATTTGTAAGTCTATTTCTTTCACCAGGTAGGGGAAGTTTTCAGTCATTATTTCTTCAAATAGGTTTTCAGTATCTTGCTCTCTCTCTTCTTCTGGCACTCCCATAATTCGGATGTTGGTACACTTGGAGTTGTCCCAGAGGCTCCTTACACTAGATAGCTTCATATTTTTGGATTCTTTTTTCTTTTTGCTCCTGGTTGGGTAATTTTGCTACTGTTATGTTGGGTAATTTTGCTACTGTTATGAATCGTAATGTAAATATCTGTGCTTTCCGATGGTCTTAGGCTTTACAGCAGTGGTTCTCAACCTGTGGGTCGCGACCCACAGGTTGACAAACGCTAGCAGGGTCGCCTAAGACCATCGGAAAGCACAGATATTTACATTACGATTCATAACAGTAGCAAAATTATAGTTATGAAGTAGCAACGAAAATAATTTTATGGTTGGGGGTCACCACAACATGAGGAACTGTATTAAAGGGTTGCAGCATTAGAAAGGTTGAGAACCACTGTTCTAGTCTACTGTTGAATCCCTGTATATTATTCTTTATTTCAGTCAGTGTATGCTTAATTTCTGATTGGTCCTTTTCCATTTATTTATTTATTTATTTATTTTTGGCATTCTCACTAAGATCCTTGAAAATATTATTAAGTTCCTTGGAAGTTTCTAGAAGATTCTTGAGTAACCTTATAACTGTAGCTTTGAACTCTCAGTAGTTTGCTTTCTTCCATTTGTGACATGTTTCTTTGTCTCTGCATTTTGGCTGCTTCCTTGTGTTTCTTTCTATGTAATTGGGTAGCTGCTAAGTCTCCTTGAGTTGATAGTGGCCTTGTGTAGTAGGCCTCCCCAATCACCTGAGATGGATACTCTTGGTGCACCTCTTTGTGGGCTGTGTGCACAGTCTTGTAGTTGAGCCTTTATTGCTGTTGGTGTCACTAGGAGGAATTGACCTCCAGGCCAACTGGCTGTGGGGACCAGCTGCAACTACAGTTTGAGAGATACTGAGCAGGACACACCCTTATGGAGCAGGACTTGCCTCAGTGGGGCTTTGGTGCTCATTGAGTCTTCCCCTTGAGTGTGTTCCTTATGGATCTGAGGAGTTGTAATCTGGTGTGGTCTCACACTGACCACTGGGTACATTGGCTTTTGGGTTTCCAGGGAGGTGCAAAGTCAGCCACTGCCTGGGGCCATCTAGCAGGAGCTACAGAGAGATATGAAGATTCCTCCTCTTTGCATTGGGTTTGGAAGTGACCAGATAAGGCCCAGCTGTGGAGCAAGGCAGACTGATGCTGGTGCCGGGCCTTGGGCCTTTTATTGATAGGTTTGGGGCTCCCTGACCCAGCTGCAGCTTGTTTGACAGATATTTAGCCTGAGAAAGGACAGGCCATTCATATGCAAAACTGCTGCACACAGCTTGGGTGGGATTATAAATTGGACAAGGTGGGGTCTCAGGGAATCACCAGGGTGAAGCAAACAGAAATGGCTGCCAGTCAGCCCTGCACTAGGGAGGTCCCAGTTTGGGAACAATGATCACTGCGAGCACCTTCGTCTGGAAGAAAGCCACCTTCGAGTTCCTGCCCCAAAGCCAGACAGTCCAGTTTCTCCTCGTGTGTGTCCAGTTCCCCCAGAGCCTCGCTTAGCACTGGAGCTCAGAGGAAATGGGAGCTTGTAAATTCAGTTCATGGTGCTGGCCTTTTAAGAGGAGCAGCTGGTTCTCCAGAAGCCTGTGTGCCACTCAGGCCCAAGCCACACTGGTTTTTATAGTCTGTAGTTCTCATTGCCCATAGGGACTTCTTTCCCCAGCTCTGGGACCCTGGGCTGGGCATCTGGTGTGGGGCTGGGACCCCGCACTCTTCCAGGTGGCCTCCGCAGAGGCGATCTCCCTCTCAGTTAAAAAAGCAGCCCATGTGGGTGCCAGGCCAGCCCATTCCACACCTCTGCACCTCCTACCAGTCTCAGTGTGCTTTCTCCTTTACTTCTCTAGTTGTAATACTTCCATTCAGCCAGCTTTCCGGTGGTTCTGGATGATGGTTGTTCTGTATTTTAGTTGTAATTGTGATGTGGTTGTGGGAGGCAGCAAGTACAGGCATTTACCTATGCCACCATCTTGGTTCTCCGTATTTATTATTCTTGCCTTTGCACACATCCCAGTGTGAAATCTCCACTCTCCTCAAAATGAAAATAAATAAATAATAAATAAATAAATAAATAAAATTTATCTGTAACATGCTTATAGAATGACCTGAATGAAAAGATCTTTTATACCCCTTGAGAAGATTGGCACCAAGTTATCACCACAAGTCCTCTCTGGAGCTCTCACTCCACAGCAAGAGACAGGCAAGACAAAAATTTAAGAATAATTTTCAATTTCTTTCTTTCTCTTATCCTATATAATAAAAGGCTAATATGCAAATCGACTGAACAGTAGAATGACCTGTCTCTATGACACACACTGACCACCAGGGGGCAGATGCTCAATGCAGGAACTGCCCCCTGATGGTTAGTGTGCTCCCACAGGAGGAGCACTGCTCAGTCAGAAGCCAGGCTCATGGCGGCGGTGGGGGAGCCTCTCCCATCTCTGTGGCAGTTGGACATCCCCCAATAGCTCCCAGACTGTGAGAGGGCGCAGGCCGGGCTGAGGGACCTCCCCGCCCGCCCCCCCCCCCCCGCCCCGAGTGCACAAATTCCGTGCACCAGGCCTCCAGTACTCTATAATATTCAACCCATCAGCCTGTTGCCTCTAGTTCAAAATATATCCAGAATCTAACCACTTCTCACCATCTCCAGTGCTTCTACCTCATCCAAATGCCCACTGTCTATAATTTGGACTATTGTATTCCTAACTAGTTTTCCTACTTCAATTCTCACTCTCTTTTTGTCTATTTTATGCATAATATTTAGAATTGCACTGTATAACACTGTAGCCTCTATGCACTTGCAGCTATTTAAATATAAATTTAAATTAATTAGAATTATATAATAACTAGGTTATTACAATGGTATCAAACCTAGTTATTAGTAACAGGAAAGGAGAAAAAGAGAAGGCCAAATATTATAGGCATGTCACTTGGGCAGCTTCGCCAGAAAGCTACAGCTTTGTAGATCATGGCGGGAAGGAACTGGATAGCAGGGAGATAGACACATGCCTAGTAAAGTTGGGGGGGACTAGCAAAGGTGCTTACTATCTGTCACACCTAGGAAGAAGTCATTGGCCAGAATAGGTATAGCCACTGCAAGGGCGAGACATTTGGGATATTTAATCCCTAAACAGAGTTTGCTCTCTTGTTCCTCTTGGTTTCTCTTGTGCTCTGATGCTCTTGGTTGACTCCTGGTTTGTGGGGCTCTCTTGCTCCTGCTCCCCTGCATTGGGTCTCTCTCTCCCGACCCCCTCACACAATGGACTAATGGACTGTAACTAGCCTAATGCTGAACTGGACCCGGCTGCAACATGGAACGGAAGCTCTGGGCACTGGCATTGCTTTTAGCTCTACTGAATCCCCAACTCCACTTCTGCCAGAACTGGATTAGGGGAAATGGGACTTTGGAAACCAAGGGATATAATTCCACACAAATAAAAATCACTCATCTTCCCATGTGAGTCTCAGAAAATTCTTTTTCTTGAGGTATTGTAAGGACTTCACTCTACAGTAAGCACTCAGTGAGGAAAGGGATACCAAAATTTCCCAGATAACGAAAGCACCTGAAGGGCAGGAAGTGTTTTGTATTTCTTTTTTAATCACCAAGCCTCTCCTCCCCACCACAAGACAGCACATGTAACAGATGGTCATGAAATGTATGTTGCTTAGTTTATTCCACTCTAGCCTCCTTTCAGGAGACCACCCATTAGATTCTATCACGCTGCACTTGGAACAGGAGTGGTTAAAGGAGCTGTGAAGAAACTGCCCAGGGGAGATTTTTGTTGGTACCAATTGTCCTCCCAGAGCTTTCAGGGGTCCCACTGCAGGGAACCCTGAACTTTCATCTGAGCAGATGAAAACCAACTCTGTCCCCCACCAATGCCCAGAAGGTGGGGAGTCCCCAGGCAGTGGAGAAAGGCAGGCACAGAACCCTGAATGGTGTGCCGCTAGTAGGCCCCAGGAAGGATGCAGCAGCTCATGTAGTGAGGCCCCTTGTAAGATATATTAACATTACAAACTTAATGGACCAGGAAGGGGGGAAATTAACATAAATTACCTTCTGCTGAAGTCCTGCCTTCCTTGGCAACTAAAGAAAAAATTCAATGTGGTGCCAGAGGAAAATCGGACCTTGGGAAGCAGAGGCCTTAATGGGCTAAAATATCACCTCTGATTCTGCCTCAAAAGCAGTAACTCCCCAATTATCCAGGCCTAGTAACAAAGTATGTAGGGCAAGTGGCACAGAGAAGCTGGTTTTACTTATGCTACTTACTTTCTAGTGCTTTGTGCAGTGTGGGCTTTATATAGCTTTTGCTGGGTGTGCAATGGTCCTTGGGGAGATGGTAACTTCTTCCTCGCTAAGGAGCCTTTGGGGTGTCCCTGAACCCCACTGGGCTTCCTTGAGTCCTTATAGTGAGTGAGAGAGTCATCTTTATTTGGAAACTACCTTCAAGGCCTCTTTAAATGTAAAACATATATCTCCTTGCACTTCCTATACCTCACTCCCCCATGCCAGTGAGGCTAAGCAAGAGAACAAAATTTCTCAGGGGAAAGAAAGAGATGTGAGAAGATGTTGATGAAAAATGGGTATACACAGCAAGGCAGCAAGCTGGCATTAGAGAAGAAAAGTTGGACAGTGGCTGAGAGATATACAGTGGCAGGAATGACCAGGGAACTTTATTTATTTATTTTTAATATATTTTCATTTATTTCAGAGAGGAAGGGAGAGAGAGTTAGAAACATCAATGATGAGAGGAAATCGGCTACCTCCTGCACTCCCCCTACTGGGGCTCAAGCCTGCAACCCAGGCATGTGCCCTTGACAGGAATCGAACCTGGTACTCTTTAGTCCATAGGCCTATGCTCTACCCACTGAGCCAAACCAGCTAGGGCTGAGGGACTTTAAATAACAGCAATGCCCGAGACACAATATTAAGTTGTTGGCTGTATGGTACATGGCCTTCTGTTTCCGCAAATTTTTAGTGAGTCTACTACACATAGTCATTAACTAGAGGTGCTTTGGAAAGTGAAGAGATATTGGCAACTTGAGAATGATACCATTGTAATTACCTGGTTATTAATAACAGGAAAGGAGCAAAGAGAAGGCCAAATATTACAGGCATATCATTTGGGCAGCTTCTTCAGGAAGCTAAAGCTTTACACTCCCCAGGGAGCCACCAGTGTATTCCCTACAGACCTCTCCAGAAAAAGGACTGGACAGGGAGGAGAATAGACTCATGCCCAATAAAGTTGGGGTGACATTGGGAAGGTACTTGTTTGTCAGTCACACCTGGGAACAGATCATTGGCCAGAATGGGCGTGGCCATGGCAAGGGCATGAAATTTGGGATATTTAATTCCCTGAACAAAGGAATTTGTTCTCTTGTTGCTTAGTTGCTCTTTGTTCCTCTTGGTATGTTGCACTTGACTCCTGGCTTGTGGGGCTCTCTCACTTCCGCTTCCTGGCATTCACCCCCATGGCCCATGCCTGTGCAGAATCCCACACACAATGGACTAATAGACTGAAGCTAGCCTGATGCTGAACTGGACCTGGCTGCAACATGGAATGAAAACTGGACACTGGCTTTACTTCTAGTTTTACTGAAACCCCAGCTACTCTTCTCCTATGACTGGAACAGGACCTTGGAGGCCCAGGGATGTAATTCCACTCACTTATCCTCCTGTGAGAGTCTCAGAAAATCCTTTTTCTTGAGTTATTGTAAGGACCCCACCCCAGCACCCAGTGGGAAAGAGAATGCCCAATTTCCCCTGATAACAAGAGGAGAAAGCAACAAGGTGCATAGTAGGTCAAGAATTCAGCAGAAACAGGTAGTAAGAGCAAATAATTGTATTGTAATTAATGGAGTGGCAGGTACAGTGCTAAGTGCTTTATATTTGTATACTGCTTGTAACTCATTTAATGCTATACCAACCCTGCAAAGGAGGAACTTTGACTATCCCCATTTTATATACAAGGAAACTGAGGCATAAAGTTAAATAACAAATACAAGGTCATACCACAAGTAAGTGGCAGAGCTGGGATGTGAGCCCAAGCTTCAAACCCATTCTCTTGAACACTATACACTACTGCCCCTCAAGAATTCCCAAAGACAGAGCTCAGGACATGGGTTTCCTATTGTACTGGGGGTGAGGACAGCAGGAGATGAGTACTTCTAGCCAAACACAGAAGGAAAGGTGACCCCAGGAGGCTGAGAGACTTGGAGAAACTCAAGAGTCCAATAGTTGGATACATTTACATTAGGAAGATAGGGCCAGGTGATGCCCCAAGTTCTTTCCTGGATTAAGGATCTGTGAGACCAAGACAGGGGTCCTGCTATGGAATAGGTTGTGATGTGGAGAGGACACACACATGGAACAGTCAGAGAGCCTATAAGGCAGTAAAGGATCTAGTGTAAGGTCTTTTGGTCAAAATGATGTATGTTAGATGAAATGCTTTAGGGAAAGAAAAAACAGGTTTCATGGAGGAGGTGGCCTCCTGCAGAGCAGTAGGATCATGAGGCTCTGGAGTCTCATTTCAAGTATTTCCCAGTCCTAGCCACTTTTGTTTAGGTTCCTCCCCCACTCTCTTTCCTTCCATTTCCCAGACTTCCTCTTATCAAATCAGCAAAACACAAGGAAGTGCCTTGTGGAGAGTTGGGAGCAGAATGGTCAAGAGCTAGGTTGGTCAGTGAGTCAGTAGGGAAATGACCTACAAAGGCTCTGGTTCCTAAAAATGGTCTGCAGGCTCAAAATAAAGAAAAATGTGTTACTTTCCATTCCAAATCCTTTGCTAAACTTTTGTTTTCTAATTGAGATATAATTCACATATTATATGTGAATCATATATTAGTATCACATATGATACTATTTTTTAAAATAAATCTTTATTGTTCAGATTACAGGTGTTCCTCTTTTTGTTTTCCCCCTATAGCTCCCCTCCACCTGATTCCCCACCCCACCCTACCCCATGCCCTTACCCCCTGCCACTGTCTTCATCCATAGGAGTAAGATTTTTGTCCAATCTCTTCCCGCACCACTCACACCCGCTTCCCCCTGAAAATTGTCAGTCCACTCCCTTTCTATGTCCCTGATTCTATTATATTCACCAGTCCATTCTGTTCTTCAGATTTTTTATTTACTTGATTTTTAGATTCACTTGTTGGTAGGTTTGTATTTGATGTCATTTTGTTGTTCATAATTTTTATCTTTACCTTTTTCTTCTTCCTCCTCTTCTTAAAGAATACCCTTCAGCATTTCATGTAATCCTGGTTTGGTGGCGATGAACTCCTTTAGCTTTTTCTTGTCTGAACTCTGAATGATAGCTTTGCTGGGTAGAGTAATCTTGGTTGTAGGTTCTTGCTATTCATCACTTTGAATATTTCTTGCCACTCCCTTCTGGCCTGCATAGTTTCTGCTGAGAAATCAGCTGACAGTCGTATGGGTACTCCCTTGTAGGTAACTAACCGTTTTTCTCTTGCTGCTTTCAAGATTCTCTCTTTGTCTTTTGCCTTTGGCATTTTAATTATGATGTGTCTTGGTGTGGTCCTATTTGGATTCCTTTTGTTTGGGGTTCTGTGCGCTTCCTGGACTTGTAAGTCTATTTCTTTCATCAGGTAGGGAAAGTTTTCTGTCATTATTTCTTCTAATAGGTTTTTAGTATTTTGCTCTCTCTCTTCTTCTGGCACCCCAAAAATTCAGATGTTGGTACGCTTGAAATTGTCCCAGAGGCTCCTTACACTATCTTCATATTTTTGGATTCTTTTTTCTTTTTCTTTTTCTGGTTGGGTGTTTTTTGTTTCCTCATATTTCAGATCTTTGGTTTGATTCTTGGGGTACGTTGATCTACAGTTGAGTTTCTGTATATTCTTTATTTCAGACAGTGTATGCTTCATTTCTGACTGGTCCTTTTCCATTTTTTTGGCATTCTCATTAAGGTCCTTGAAGGTCTCACTAAGCTCCTCAGAAGTGTCATCAAGTTTCTCGGCAGTTTTTAGAAGATTCTTGAGTAACCTTATACAAGTGGTTCTGAACTCTATGTCGTCCAGTAGTTTGCTTTCCTCCATTTCTTTCATTCGTGACATGTTTCTTTGTCTCTGCATTTTGGCTGCTTCCATGTGTTGATGGAGTGGCTTTGTGTGGTAGGTGACCTATAGGGGTCAGTAGCCCAGCCTCCCCAATCACCTGATGTGGACGCTCTTGGTACACCCCTTTGTGGGCTGAGTGCAAAGTCTTGGTGTAGTTAAGCCTTAATTGCTTTTGGTACGCTGGGAGGAATTGACCTCCAGGCCAATCGGCTGTGAGGACTCGCTGTGTCTATAAGAACTGCTGTGCTGGAGACACGCTTATGGTGCAGGACTTGTTTCAGTGGGGCTTTGGTGCTCGCTGAGTCTGCCTCTTGAATGTGTCACTTATGGATGTGAGGAGTTGAAATCTGGTTTCTCACACTGACCACTAGGTATACTGGTTTCTGGATCTCCAATGGGGTGCAGGTCAGCTATTGTCTGAGTCCACCCAGCAGGAGCTACAGCGAGAGCTACAGTTTTCTCCTCTTTGCTTGGGGTTTGGAGGTTTTGGAGCTGCCTGACCCAGGCTGCAAGTTTGCTAGGTTAAGCTGCGATAGGGCAGGTCTTTCTTATGCTAAAGCCGCTGCTTGGAGCTTGGGTGGGTTTGTAGGTTGTGCGGGGCCGGGTCTCAGGGCATCACTAGGCTAGGGCGTGGCAAACAGCAATGGCTGCTAGTTAGCTGGCTCTGTGTCTCCAACTGCGTCCCGTACCCCAGCACAGTAAACAATTATTCTTGCGCGCAGCTCTGCAAGCAAGCCCCCCTCACTTTCTGACCCGATGGCAGACAGTCCAGCTTCTCCCCATAGGAGTTTGGGTCCCCCGCGTCTCCCCAGAAACTGTATTTCAGAGTAATCGGGGGCTTGTCTCCCTTTGGGTTGAAAAAAGCAACACCCGCTGCCAGCCCAGATCACGCGCCTCCGTACCTCAGCTTTTCAGCGCTTGTGCACGTCTCAATGCTCTTTTCTCTTTCCTTCTAGTTGTAGAACTTCCACTCAGCCAGCTTTCCCGTGGTTCTGGGTGATAGACGTTTTGCCTTTTAGTTGTAATTTTGAAATTGTTGTGAGAGGCAGCAGTTTAGGTGTTTACCTACGCCACCATCTTGGATTCTCCCACATATGATACTATTTTTTAAAATTTTTTATTGATTGACTTTAGAGAGGTAGAGGAAGAGAGAGAAACATTGATCTGTTGCTCCACTTATTTATGCATTCATTGGTTGCTTCTTGTATGTGCCCTAACCAGGGAACCAACTGAGCTACTTGGCCAGGGCAGCATAATACTATTTTAAAATGTACAATTAAGTGGCTTTTGATATATCCATAAAATTGTGCAACTGTCACCACTATCTAACACTTGAACATTTTGTTACCTCAGAAAGAAACTGTATCCATTAGTAGTCACTCCTCATTTCCCACTCATCCCAGCCCTGGCCACCACTGTCTACTTCCTATCTGTATGACTTGGCCTATTCTGAATATTTCATATCAAGGGGATCATATAGTGTGTGGTCTTTTGTGCCTGGCTTCTTTTACTTTGCACAATACTTTCAAGGTTCATGTACATTGTGCGTGTATCAGTACCTCGTTCCTCCTGGTTCCTGGCTACAGCAGCTTGTTTCAGGCAAACTGACCTGTATTCTATGTACCAGTATTTACCTGTTTCTCTAGTTTTAGGGTGGCAGTTTGTCCTGTGACCTTGGTTTCTGATGGATCCCAGAAAACTTGTTTTCCGTTTTTTCAGCTTAAAAAGAGTTTCTGCCCTAGCTGGTTTGGCTCCGTGGACAGAGCGCAAGCCTGCAGACTGAGGGGTCCCAGGTTCAAATCCGATCAGGGGCACATTCCTGGTTGCAAGTCTTGATTCCCAGTAGGGGGCATGCAGGAGGCAGCCATTCAATGATTCTCTCTCATCATTGATGTTTCTATCTCTATCCCCCTCTCCAAAATCAATAAATATATATATATATTTAAAATTTTTTCTTTTATTGATTTTTTTTTTTAGAGAGCAAGAGGAAATGAGAGGGAGGGAGGGAGGGAAGGAGGGAGGGTGGAGTGGATTTGTTGTTCTGGTTGATTCTTGTTTGCGCCCTGACCAGGGATGGAACCCAAAACCTTAGTATATCAGGATGATGCTCTAACCAACAGAGCGACCCAGCCAAGACTGTTCAACATTTTTCTTATTATGAAGCAGCTGGGATTTTGACTGGAACTGAATTGAATCTGTAGATTAATTTTGGGGGTATGGCCATCTTAACAATTGAATCTTCTATGAACGTGGAATGTTTTTCCATTTATGTAAGTTTTCTTTAATTTCTTTAAACAGTATTTTTTATTTTTCATTGCACCTTTGTTTAACTTTTATCTCTCCCTGGCTCAGCTGCTGCAGAGTTGAAGGGTTAAGATGTGAGAAGGGTAGGAGAGGTTGTCACTATTTCTTAGCTGGGGGCAAGACCAGGCGTCCCCTGAGATGACCCATGTTGGGTGCTGGGCAGTTACCTAAGGGCCTTCATGCTGAAGTGCTGGGCACAGCTGTTAGCACAACCCTGGCACTGTCCCACTCTGGGCCACTCACTGACTCTCAGTTCTTGAATGCTGAGATGGACAATCTGTCAGTCTCTCTATTCCAGGAAAGCTCTTCTTCTTAGGCCAGCCTTGGAGCAGCAGCCAGTGACCCTAACATCTGGTCTCCAGCACTTACTTGCCTTTGGAATTTCTCTTGCCAGGAAAGACAAGGTGCCTTCTCCAGGAATGTCATTGGCAGAGAGAACAAGAACCATGCAAATATATTTCCAAGCCTTCCCCTAATCACATCAAAGTCCTTTGCAAGGAGTCTTCTGGCCTAACTGGAGTTTGATAATTACAAATTATTTCTAAAAGAAATGCTGACTGTGGGAAGGCAGGTTAGAGAAAATTTGATTTCTGTTAAAGCCATGGTCAGGTCATCATGAACCCTCAGGGTATTTATTTTTCCATCACTTCCTCCCTGGTTCCTCCACCTCCCTTTTTGGCCTGCTGGGCTGGAGTCTAGCCTAATACAAATGACAGCATTTAAATAAAATCATGCAAAAGCTCAGGGGAGCATGCCTGAGTAATGGAGAAGATTATAAGTTTGGACAACTACCCCAGTCCTCTCCTCTTACTCCCCCAAGGCAGGCGAAAGTTCACAACTGATTTGGGATCCCTTCTAACAGTAATCAGGAGGAAAACTATTGCTTAAGGGGTTTAAGAAAAAAAATTTGTAATAATGTATCAGATCACTATCACTCCACTGATACTCAGTCCCTGCGTCTCTGAAGTAATTTCCACTTTCTAAGTTATAATGGGGGGAGCTGTGGGTGTAGAACAGAAGAGATAAAGCCATGAGACATAAACCAACAAAGAGGTGGCTCTGTTCATTTGTCTATTCACTCATTCATTCATTCATCAAACATCTGAGAGCTGACTGTCCCAGGCACTGTGCTGGCTGCAGAAGATGCAGAGATGAAGGAGGTAGGGAAAACTGTCCCTACTCCCTAGTATAAGGGTGAGGTAGACTCTTCCTGCCCCTCCCCCCCACCACAGCTTGGATTGGAAGAGGGAAGGTAGAGAGGAAGTAGTCATCTCATCTCTGCCTCAAGAAGCTGGGCAGTAGAGCTATGAATTCATCACTTCAAAAAGAAATATAAGAAAGAAGGGAGAGAAATAGAGAGGACGGAGGAGGGTTGTCCTGTCCTAGAAGAGGGCTTTGAATGGACAACTAGGTTGGTCTTAGAGATCTGATTCTTTGGACACAGGGTCTGGCTTGAGGGGTGCAGAAGATGATCAAAAGATTATGAAGGCCCAGCTGGTGTGGCTCAGTGGTTGAGGAACCTAAAGGTTGCTGGTTCAATTCCCCATAGGGAAATTGCAAGAAGCAGCTGATTGATGATGTTCCTCTCTCATCGATGTTTCTATCTCTCTATCCCTCTCCCTTCCTCTCTCTCTAAAAATGAATAAAAATATTTTTAAAAAAGCATTAACTTAAAAAAAAGATTATGAAGAGAAATCAAGAGTGTCTAAACCTAAAATGTAACATTTGATAGAAGCTGCCACCCATAACATGGAACTTCTCCTTGCCTACCTTCTAAAGAGATGATGAAAATAAGGAAAAGGATGGTTGAGAAGGGTCTAGATTTACGTGGAGAAGTGTCAGGGTCACAGCTCTCACTGGAGTAGCAGCAACAGCATCCCCTTCTACTGCAAATCACTTGAGAGCATCTGGGGGCTGTTGTAGCTTATTACTACAAAAATTCTATGGCTTTTTATTGTTGGGAATGGTGGCCATATTTTCGGCTCCTCCAGGGCCAGGATGTTTGGTGAGAGTCATCTCTCAAATCTCCTCTCAGTGTGAAATGGATTGCTGCATTTCCAGGGCTTAATTGTCCTCCCCAGCTACGGAAAAAGCACTCTGCCAGTAATGAAAATACTTTCCCTCTTTTTATCAAGAAAAAAGGATAATAGCTCAGCCGGCTTTAGCTTACATTTCATTGAACATCAGCCCAGCTTGTTTCTAAGGACATCTCTGATGTGAAGTACAGAAAGCTGCTGGGGGGCTGAGAGACACTGAGGTAAGGTCTGGGGGCGGGGGGGAGGAGGAAGGGCAAAAGGATGGACAAGGATGCCCTCCTTTATCCCCTCAGAGTATGCAGCTTTCCAAAATGATACCATCCCTTCCCAAGAAGCTAGAGGATGTGACTACTCAAAATTTCAAACCCCTTCATTTCTCCTGGAACATGAATGATAGCCATAGCAATAATAATAACTGTGGCATTTTATATTTTTCAAAGGACATGCCAATCTTTGTACATTTGGTCTTTACAACTGCCCTGAAGGACAAGCAGAACAGATGTTGTATCATTTCTATAGATAGTGAAACGAAGACTTAAAGAAGGGAAGTGACTTACCCAGTGTCATCAGCCAGTGTTGGAGTCAGTGTCTGATATCTAGCAGTCTTTCTGTGACTCCACACCCAGAGACGGGGCGGCACCTCTAGCGGGGGGAGTCCTGGAGGGAGTAACTGGTGTCAGTTTCTGTAGGTGGAGTAAGGCCTACAGAAACTGACACATTTCTGAAAGATTACATCTGAAGAACCTGAAGCAAGTTCTGCATTCCTCAGTTCCATCTCCATAAGAGCCTCTTATACCAGTGCTCCAGCCACACTGGCCTCCTGTGGCCAGTATTCTTGAGCTCCCAACTACAGCAAGTTGTGCTCCACTTCTTCCTGACTCACAGAAACCCGCTTTTACTCTCAGACGCCTGTTGTTGTTTTTTTGTCAAAATTTGGGAGCGCTGGTTCTACAACTAAGTTTAGTAGAAGCTAGGCCACTCTCCAGCCCAATTCTAAACCAATCTGAGTCATTCATTCCTCTTGATCACTTTAGGAATGAGTATGTGAAGAATTTTGTTCTGTTGTGAGATCTGAAATGTGTAGAGAAATCTTCAGAGAGTCAAGGGAAAGATTTCCTTGTTCTGAAAGGGAAGGATATGTCCTCTTCCTCTCTCTGTGAATACCAAGCCTGTGAAAACCAAGAATGAGGAAGTTGTATGAGGTTGGAGCTTTAGCAGCCAGCTTGCCATCTGGAAGGAAGTCACCACAAGAGGATAACAGTCTGCCTCTAGATCAGCGATTTTCAACCGGTGTGCCGCAAGCATTTTAAAAGCACGCAGTATCTGAGTACTTAGTCATGTGGTAGGCAGTTAGACAGGCTTGAGCAGAGCACGGATGAAAGGCCAGGTACATCAGAAGGTCACTAGGGTGGAAAGCCCTGGGTACGTAGTAATGAGCAAAACTGGGCTGGAACCTTGCCTCCAAGGTGACCTTTCCTCCCCTAGCATATTGCTGGTCATGCAGTTCGGATCCTCCCTGGCATGTTTAGGTTAAACCCCCTTAGTGGGGGAACAAATAAGGGGGGCAGAAAATAGCCCTTAAGCATTAAACCCCCAGGACAATGAGGTTCTGACCTGTATCAAATACATCTAGGCTTCAGTTGTGTTTCAGCTCCAGGCCCAGAAAAGCAGCAAAACCAGACAAGTCCCTTCATGGCTGCCTCAGGACCAGCTACATTGACTAATGACCCGCTGCCCTGGTGCCAACCAATCAGTGGAGACCTAGGGACATACCTGGAAAGCTAATGAATAGTCTATTGGAATCCTCCCCTGAGACCTCCAGATAACATCCCCCAAGACAGAATCTCTCTCTCTCTCTCTCTCTCTCTCTCTCTCTCCCCCCCCCCACCCCCTCTCCCTCTCTCTCCCTCTTACACACACACACAACCTGTGCCTTACCCACTCACATTTTCCTTGCCTCTCTCTTTCTCCCAAGTTCTAAGGGCCCCTCTTTTTGCCTCTATAACTTGGTTCCTGAGCCCATTTCTTCTATAGCTCACTGCTTCTATCTCTGTGACTGTCAAAACTAACTTTCTCTTATAAATTTGAGTCTTGGCACCGAACTCTTCTCTAAGCCAGAACTCAAGAACTGAGGTTGCTGAACTGAGGTCCAATCGCCAGTTATAACTGGTGCTGTTTTCACTGCCAACAGTCAGGGGCACTAACTTCTTTTCCCTTAGATTGTCAAATTAAAAGACAACAGCCAACACAATAGCCATCTGGTGTGATGAATCAAAATTATACTTTTTTTTTGTCAGATCAGCAAAAAATATATATATTTTGGTATGCTGCAGAATTTCAGTAATTAGTTTATGTGCGCCATGAGATGAGAAAGGTTGGAAATAGCTGCCCTAGGTAATGTTGATTTGCTCAATTTAAAATTCTACCCTTTCTACCCCCAAGCTTTTTTATGTGAGGTAATAAAAGTCCTTTTTGGGCCATTTTGAATTTGCAGCACTGAAAGGGCTCTAAATGATATGCCTCCTTCCTATTCCTCAAACCCTCCAAGCTCTTTCTCATTTCAAAGTTGTTCCCACTGTCTGGGACACTTTTCCAGCAGATGTTTACATTGTTGTCTCCTTATCATTCAGGCCTCAGCTCAAATGTCACTTTTCCAGAGAGACATTCTATGAACTACCCAATCTAAACCAATTTTCTAGTCACTGTTTTCATTTTAGCACTTGTTAGCATAAAAAATAATGTTTTTATTTGTGTTTTGCTTGTTTATTGTCTATTTTCCTTGGTTGAGTGAAAGCTTCATGAGTAAGAATTGTGCCTGGCTTGCTCACCACTGTATTTCTAGCACCTGGAACAGAGCCTACTGCATAATAGGTGCTCAATAAACATTTGGTGAATAAATAAATGAATCCTAAAGACAATCTCCCCATGCTGCTCCTCAGTCTGCCTCTCTTTCATGGCTGTTGGGATAATGTGTATGCACCCTTGGCCTTTCATCAATTCCTTTTACAAAAATCTAAATTTCAGGGCCAGTAAGAAATAAAGAAGGCAGCAGAGAAGAAAAATATCATAAAATCAAAATTATTTCAGGCTTAAATATAAAAGGAGAGAGGCTGATTGTTTAACATATGTAGATCTATGCAAATTATCATATAAGTCAACTAGGAGAGAAGGCTGAAGTAGTGGAAGGTCCAGAGTGCCTTGCTGAGTATGATTGATTTCCTTCTCACCAGGAAGTAGTACCCATTTCTTAGGCTCAGAAAGTGAGTATGCTGGCATACAGTGAGAGAAAAATTAACTGAGAGTTACACAAGTAAAAAAGAATTTAATTTAGTTGTTGGGTTTTTCCAAGAGATAGAAATAAAAAACATTCCACTTATCAACTAAATAGTAAGAATAGAAAGCATAAAACTCTATTCAGTTTTAAATGATGGCCAACTAAGATTACAGAGGAAGAGGGAGAAGGAAAACAGACAAATGAAGAGGAAGGAAGAGATTGAAAACAACCCCCAAATTATCCATAGTCTTCAGAAGTAAGGACCTTATCTATGTGCTGATAATTCTTTATATCCACAGAAAACAAACACAAAAACTTCTCACACAAACAGCCATCTGGGTTTAAAAACACACACACACACACACACACACACACACACACACACACACACATACACACACACACATTTGCAGAGTTTGTTATTAAAACTGTTTTAATTCCTACCTAAAATGTGTTCAGCAGCTATTTTGGGGGCACACATGTTGTGGGACTTGAAATAGGTGTTGGGGAACACCTGAGAATAGGATATGGGCACACAGTACATGGGCTTGCATTTTATCAGGTTCTCTATTCTAATTTTCAAAGGGGAAACACCCTTACCTGCCTTCTCTATAAAAAAAAAAAAAATTATTCATCTCATTTACAGCGGAAAAGGTCTACTTTTGGAGCCCCACATTGCTGCTATTAAGGAGTTGAGTGCCCTGTCACAATTTCCCACAGCTAAGTGGGAATTGCCTTTTGGATGCCAACCTTACATGCTGGATTTTCTAGGATATTACTAATTTCAAACATTTTGAACCCATGCTTCCCTCAGCTCTGGACCTATCACTCTGGCCACCCCATTACCTCACTTCAGTCACTACAATAGTCTTCTGACTGGTTTCCCTACTCCCAACCTTGCCTTCCTTCTCTCTGTGCACCATCTGTTTACATCTATGACAGAGGTGGCCTCTTTGCTGCAAGTCTGCAATGGCTTCCTGTTTATCAAAAGTCCCTACAATGGACTACATGTCTACAGTCCCATTCCGCCAATCTCCTCTCCTCCTCTTCTCCCTCCTGTCACTCAGCTCCAGCCACAGATCACCTACAATTAGTCTTTTTTTTTTTTAATTGATTTGAGAGAAAGAGAGAGAAACGTCGATCTGTTCTACTTATTCATACATTCATTGGTTGATTCTTATATGTGCCCTAACTGGGGATTGAACCCATAACCCTGGTATATTGGAACGTTGCTCTAACCAACTGAGCTACCCAGGGCTCCACATTAGTCTTTGTACCTGGCAACCCTCTCCCCAGAGTACTGCCTCCTACATCCCCCAAATTCCTATGGCTCAATTTCTCACTTTTCATGTCTTGACTCAACTGTCACCTTCTCATGCCCTTCTCAACTACTCTTCTGCCCTGCATACACCCTACCCACGTTCCTGGTTTTATTTTTCTCCACAGCTCTTAATCACTCTCTAGTTTATCGGATATTTCACTCATTTGTCTTATTTATTATCAGTCTCTCCCCCATAGAAAAAAAGCTCCAGGAGAGTCAGGATTTGTGTCTGCTTTGTTCATTGCTGTATCCTCAGTGCCTTGAGGAGAGACTGACAAATTGGGCACTGGAAAAGTATTTGTCAATAGTCCTTTGGTTTAAATTGACTTAGTTTTATGGGAAATGTGACTACATTCTTCTCATTTCTGTCATTTTACAGAGGACCAGTGAACACTTCATCAAAGGTTCAGCTTAGTCCTCACACTTATGATTGGGAAGCCCTGGCCCACAATCTATAGTCCCTGGAGACAAACCCTGGCCCTGAACCCCAAACCAGGCCCAGCAGGGGTGGGTCCTCTTTGATGCTCAGCAATCATAGGCTAGGTCCCTAAACAGCAAGTGTCAGAGCCTCCTCCTAAACGCAGGCAGATTTACTTTGCAGACAGTGAAGATGCATTTTAATTTGTTGATGTGAAATCTTAATTGAACTAAACTGCTAGAGGTAGTCTCCGTTCTCTGTCAAAGTCTTAATTTAGTTGGCAAAACAAGATATCATCAGAGGAAAATCTCAGGCAAAGTTCTGTGCCCAGAGGGTTTCAGGAACACCCTTCTGCATTTGGAGGTGCATTGGTGAATGACTAGCACAAGCATGAACCCCATCCAAACAACTCAGGATGCCAACTTGGCTTTCCAGGGATACCCAGGGGGCATCACATGGGCTCAGGCACATGGATCTCCTCAAAGCAGCCAGACTAACACTGCTCCTTTCCTGTATTCTATGTTCTATTTTTAGTGTTAGAACAGGAAAAGGATGAGGGATTTTTCACCTGAAGGTATTTCAGTGTGGGAGGTGCCCGCTCTCTTGCTGTGGGACCTTTAGCAGGCCACTTCCCCTACCTGGGCTGTGGTTTCTCCACCTGTGTAACAAAGAGGTTGGAATCCATGTTCCTAAAGGCTTCAATTGCGAAGATACCATGTATGACTCTCCCAGGACCCTCAGGCATGTGTCAGCATCCAAGGTGAGCTTTTCACTCTTGTCCACCAAATCCTGCCGAGCTCTTGGCCATGCATGTGTACACCAATGACCTCACTGTCTCCTATAGGAGGTCAAGCCACAGGCCTTTCACTAATGTAGCCTTATCCTTGACCCACAGGATCGCAGGCTGCGATTCTGGTTATGCCCCTGAGAGAGAGGCCTTAGGAATCCTTCTCTTGCTGACAGATGCCCACTCCATTCTTTTCCCAGACCTCTGCCCCCATGGAGCCTTCTACACCTGCTATTTGTCTTACACTGGCAGTTTCTATTTAAGAGGCCTGTCCATATCTGGAGAAGCTCCAAGCTCACTTTCAGCTGTACCTACCAAAACAGTCAGAGGTAAATAACCTCAGGCAGTTGGCAGGAATCATCCCCATGGGCAGTTCAGCTCAGATTCCTGAATTATATTATTCCAAGGACAGTCTCTGTAAGGGAGTTCCCAAGGAAGTGACTCAGACCTTGGTATCTCCCTCTGACGCACAGTTGTAGAAGGGCTGGGGTAACTTCCTTGAGGGTCACATTCCTGAGCTGGCAGGTCCTAACTCTGGTAATTCATTGGTTGGGTTGCAGGTCAAAGTACCTGCATTTAGTCACTGGTTCTTCTCATGCTAGGAATCAGGTACCAGGAGGTTTAGCAAAGAGACAATGCCATGTACTGGTAACTAGAAGGAAGATCACCTTTGCAATAGGAATCACCTGGCAAGTCCCTTCAGCTCACTGAGCCTATTTCTTCATCTGTTAGGTGAGGATAATACCTACCTCAGAGAACTGTTGGGAGAAATAGGTGCTATAATGCTCCTAGAGTGCCTAACACTGTGCCTGGTCCAGAGACCATACTCCCCAAATGGCAGCAGTTGTGTTATCACAGTGCTTGGCATCCAGATGTTGCTCAGTTAATGCAATTGTGATCATCACCCACCAGAAGACAGGCAGAGCTGCCGAGCTCCTTTAAACTCTTTGGAGATGGTAGCAAACTGCAGGTCATGCAGACACATCCCTGAGGTTCCTTTCTCCCTAAATTCTTCTGTCTTACTCCGCCTCCCCAAAAACTCTGATAGCTGGTTGGTGGTGTCATGGCATTTGGGAGATAAACTGTGAGTCTGCCTCCTTCTACCCTTGGTGGAAGCTGGAGATGGCTTTTCCCCATCACAGGATGGAAGGTTTAAGGATGTTAACCTAAAACCAGTGGGGCTTCTTGCACAGGAAGGACCTTGACTTATGAGCAGCCTTCCTTGGAGTGGGGTCTTTTGTAAAGACTAGCCTCAGCTTTTGGTTAGGTAGGACTCTTTCTATTTAGTGTCAGAAACCTCCCTCAGATTCTTTAGCAAAAATTGAATGTGTTGACTCACAAACTTGGGGAAGGTTCTAATCAAAGGGTCAAAGAAAGCCTAGAACCAAGGCCACAGGGACTGGAACCAGGGATTCAGCATGCAGGGACATGCTCTCCCACAAGAAAATAAAACCTGGTCGTGTGGTAGAGACTGGGTCCACTTTATATATGTTGGGAGGCCTCGAAAGGTCAGTTATAGGCAGATCTATGGCTGGGCAGTCGAAGCAGAGGTAATATAATACCCAGTGCAAAGGTCCTAAGTCAGGAATGAACTTGTTCAAGGAACAGAAGGAAACTAGTGTGGGTAGAAAGCAGTAAGCCAGGAAGAGAACAAAGAGAGATGATAGCCAAGAAGGAGGCAGGGGCCAGATCACAAAGGATCTTGTAGGACAAATTATGGCATTTTTCAAAAGATACTGTTATGACTCCTAAAGCTTCTGCTCTGATCACTTCTGTTCTCATTTGATTGGTCTAAGCAAGCCACATAACAAAACCTGGTAGCAGCCCTAACCGGTTTGGCTCAGTGGATAGAGCATCGGCCTGGGGACTGAAGGGTCCCAGGTTCGATTCCAGTCAAGGGCATGTACCTTGGTTGTGGGCACATCCCCAGTAGGGGGTGTGCAGGAGGCAGCTGTTCGATGTTTCTCTCTCATCGATGTTTCTAACTATTCGTCTCCCTTCCCCTCTGTAAAAAATCAATAAAATATATTTTTAAAAAGACAACCTGGTAGCAATGGGGTAATGAAGTAGCCTCCTTCCACAGAGGTACTGGAAGTCACTTGGTGATATTTGTAGATGTATAACACTTTAACAGAGGAAAAGTAAATAATTTTGAAAAATAATATAATCAAGACAAAGGGTTAAAAGCATGTGAACACTCATATACAATAGAAAGTGACCAGAGTTCTATGATTCAGGGCATTAGGAGTCAAAGTGGAGAGCAATACTCTCCAGTTGGGAAAATAAGAAGGCTTTTTGGAGGAAGTGGTTTTTGGGCTACGTTTTGAACAACACTAGGATATTTAGATGTGCATAGAAGAAAAAGGCAGGGTATACTAGCAGGACAATATGAAAAAGCCATATAAGAGGTAAAGTAGGATGCTTACATAGGAAATGCTGAATGGTTTAGTTAGCCAAAAGCAGCGGAATTGGGAGGAAACAATGGAAAGAGAGCAAAATGAGTCTGTCTGCCAGCCTCTGAGAGCATATAGAAGCTTTCACCCCCACCCCATCTAACTGCCCAAACAGGGTTCCTGGGTTGGGAAAGTACCTGCAGTGGTTGGTAAGTTAGTCCAGAGCAGGTTAATCTTTGACTGGACTCTTCTGCCTTTCTTGGCCTCATCAAACCAAGGTCCCAGCCCAGAGTCAGCTTCTCTTTTTCAAACCTCTTTCAAAATTTTGTTGGAAATTGTTCTCCTAATGTTCTTATACCGGTTTTTATGGATTTTCTATTTGTTTCCTCTGCCTGTGCCAGCCAGTCTGATATCCAAAAGGTACTCTCAAATTAGGAGATGTTAAAGACAAAAAAAAAAAAAAAAAGAAGTCTTCCAAAGGCATGCGAGATGACAAGATGGCATCCTTGCAAAGCGAGCCTCAGTCTTCATCCTGCTGGCTTCTCTCTTCCACTGCAGCAGTAAGATGAGTTTTTGTTTTGTTGAAAAAAATCCCATAATTTATTTTGCTCATAATGTCATAAAAATAAATATATATTGGCTCCTTGTAGTTGCATATTCCAGTGTGACTTCCATTGATTTTTTTGGATTCAGCTTATCACTACAGCAATGATTTTATTTTATTTATTTATTTTTTTTACATTTAATAAATCTTTATTGTTCAGATTATTACAATTGTTCCTCTATTTTTCCCCCCAGAGCTCCCATCCACCCAGCTCCCACTCCACCCTCTGCCCATACTGACCCCCCCCGCCCCAGTCCTCATCCATAGGTGAGGTACGATTTTTGTCCAGTGTCTTCCCACACCCCTTTCCCCCTGAGAATTGTCAGTCCACTCCCTTTCTATGCCCCTGATTCTATTATCTTCACCAGTTTATTCTGTTCATCAGATTTTTTATTCACTTGATTTTTAGATTCACTTGTTGATAGATATGTATTTGTTGTTTATAATTTTTATATTTACCTTTTTCTTCTTCTTCCTCTTCTTAAAGAATACCTTTCAGCATTTCATATAATACTGGTTTGGTGGTGATGAACTCCTTTAGCTTTTTCTTATCTGTGAAGCTCTTTATCTGACCTTCAATTCTATATGATAGCTTTGCTGGGTAGAGTAATCTTGGTTGTAGGTTCTTGCTGTTCATCACTTTGAATATTTCTTGCCACTCCCTTCTGGCCTGCATAGTTTCTGTTGAGAAATCAGCTGACAGTCGTATGGGTGCTACCTTGTAGGTAACTAACTGCTTTTTTCTTGCTGGTTTCAAGATTCTCTCTTTGTCTTTTGCCCTTGACATTTTAATTATGATGTGTCTTGGTGTGGTCCTCTTGTTTGGGCTTCCTGGACTTGTAAGTCTATTTCTTTCACTAGGTTGGGCAAGTTTTCTGTCATTATTTCTTCTAATAGGTTTTCAATATTTTGCTCTCTCTCTTCTTCTGGCACCCTCATAATTCGGATGTTGGTATGCTTGAAGTTGTCCCAGAGGCTCCTTATACTATCTTCATATTTTTGGATCCTTTTTTTCTTTTTGCTTTTCTGGTTGGGTGTTTTTTGCTTCTTTGTATTTCAAATCTTTGACTTGATTCTTGCAATCCTCTAGTCTGCTGTTGGATCTCTGTATAATATTTTTTATTTCAGTCAGTGTATGCTTAATTTCTAGTTGGTCCTTTTTCATATCCTCAAGGGTCTCACTAAATTTATCAGCCTTTTCTAGAAAATTCTTGAAAAACCTTATAACTGTGGTTTTGAACTCTATATCCAGTCGTTTGCTTTCCTCCATTTCTTTCCTTTGTGATCTATTTCTTTGTCTCCGCATTTTCGCTGCTTCCCTGAGTTGATAGAGTGGCTTTGTGTGGTAGGTGTCCTATAGGGCCCAGTGGCTCAGCCTCCCTAGTTACCTGAGGTAGACACTCTTGGTGCATCCCTTTGTGGGCTGTGTGCACAGTCTTGTTGTAGTTAAGCCTTGATTATTGTTGGTATCACTGGGGGGAATTGACCTCCAGGCCATTTGGCTGTTAGGATCAGCTGTGTCTATGATGGGAGAACTTCTGTGCTGGAGACACCCTTATGAGACAAGACTCGCTTCAGTGGGGCTTTGGTGCTCCCTGAGTGTGTTCCTTATGGATTTGAGGCATTGTAATCTGGATGGTCTCACTCTGACCCCTGGGTACACTGACTCTTGGATCTCCAAGGAGGTGCCAATTTAGCCTCTGCCTGAGGCCACCCAGCAGGCGCTATGGTGAGATCTGCAGATTCCTCTTCTTTGTTTGGGTTTTGAAGGTGCCCAGATGAGGCCCAGCTGTGAAGCAATGCAAGCTGCTGTGGGTCCTTGGGCCTTCTTTTGGATGTTCTGGGTCTCACTGACTCAGCTGCAGTTTGTTAGGTAAGTTTAAAATTCAAAGGACCAGGCCATTCATATGCAAAAGCCTCTGTACTCAGCTTGGATGGGGCTGAGTCTCAGGGCGGAGCAATCAGCAATGGCTTCCTGTCAGCTCTGCCCTAAGAGGCCCCTGGTTCTCAGTGTCCCACAGTAATAGCAGCAAGCACCTCTGAAAGAAAGCCACCCTCGAGTTTCGCCCACTGCCAGACAGTCCAGTTTCTCCCCACATGAGTCTGGGTCCCCAGAAACTCGCTGGAACTGGAGTTCAGAGCAGTCGGGAGCTTTTTTCTCCCTCCTGATTGAGAAAGCCAGCCGCATACTCAGTTGCCAGCCTTCTCCACGTGTGTACCTCTGTACCTCTGCCTTTACTTCCGCAGCTCCTGTAAGTTTCAGTGTGCTTTTCTCTTTCCTTCTTGTTGTAGAATTTCCTCTCAGCCAGCCAGCCTTCCTGTGATTCTGGATGATGTCTGTTTTGTCTTTTAGTTGTAATTTTGAAATTGTTGTGCGAGACAGCAGTTTAGGTGTTTATCTGTGCCGCCATCTTGGTTTCTCCCCTACAGCAATGATTTTAGTTAAATGTTTATGTAACAGAAGCATTCTGCTTCTTATTATGTGATAAGAATGTGATGATCAGTAAGATTAATTTTATAACAACCTTATTTGTTTTCTTTGTAGTTACCAAATGCAGCATACAGATAGAAAGTTTTGTGAGAGTGGGTCCTGGCTTATTGGAATTAATAAGCTGCCCACATCATGGGCATGTGGGCTAATTGATACGGGCCCTGAGCATGTTTGCACTTTTAATCATTAATGCCCTGTGGCCTGCTGGAAGCATGGAAAGAAAATAGGCTGATTAGGACATGCCAGAAGACAAGGGCAAGGCCACAGGGGGCCTCCCACTGTCCATGAGGGACATGCCTAAAGGCATAATGAAGCTCATGGCCAGGCAAGGATATCTCTCCAATGTCAAACATCTCCGTAGGTGTCAGGCCACATCTCAGGCCTAAGGAGAGACTTGCATATCCCTTATTCCATCACTCATTCACCAAAAATATGTATTAAGCACCAAATTTGTGCCAGGCATTGGATACAGTAATAAACAAAACAGACAGGCTTTCTGTGCTTTTAGAGTTTCATTATAGTCTGGGAAGCATACAATAAACAAGGAATAAATCAGCAAGGTAATGTCAGTTAGTAATAAGTGCTCGGTCAGGGCACATGCCCAGGGTGTGGGCTCAATCCCCCACAGGGGTGTGCAGAAGGCAGCTGATCAATGTTTTGCTCTCACATTGATATTTCTCTCTCTCTCTCTCTCTCTCTTCCCCCCCCTCCCTCCCTCAATCTCCCTTCCACTCTCTCTAAAAATAAATATTTAAAAAAAAATAAAAAACAAACTAGCTCTACCCAATTTGGCTCTGTGGATAGGGTGTTTACTGGTGGACTGAGGGTCCTGGGTTCAACTCCCATGAAGGGCATGTACTGTGATTGTAGACTTGATCCCCAGCCCTGGTTGGGGAGCATACAGGAGGCAACCAATTGATGTGTCTCTCTTATATCAATGTTTTTCTTTCTTTCTTTTTTCTCTCTCTCTCTCTGTCCCTCCCCCACCCTTCCACACTCTCTGAAAATCAATGGAAAAGTGTTCTCAGGTGAGGATTAACACAACAAACAAACAAAAACTGAAAGGAACTAGGAAAGTTGTAGAATGTTTGTGAAGGAAATTATATAGATAAGCTGAATAGTGAATTTAATTCAGTAAATGAACTTAAAGATCAAAAGTAAGCTAACACACACCCTGGCTGGTGTGGCTCACTTGGTTGAATGTCATCCTGTATATCAAAAGGCCACCAGTTGGAATCTGGTCAGGTCACATACCCAGGTTGTGGGAAGCCTGGGGGATCCCAGTCCAGGTGCTCAGGATGCATAAGGAGGCAACTGATTGATGTTTCTCTCATATATATGTTTCTCTCTCTAAGATCAATTTTAAAAATGTTTTTTTAAGTAAGCTAATACAGAGTTGGAGTTTGGTTCTTTTCCACTTTGTTAAAAGGGCAAGGATTTTCCTTTTACTTTCCAGATAAAAATAAACTTATTTTTCATAAAGCAATTTGGTAATTATACTTTCATAAGCAATATGGAGGCACTTATATTGTTCTCCCTACCTGATACCTCCAGGATTTGAAAACTCTTAATGAGAGAATATTATTATTTCCATGGCAATATGTTTGTTTGCATGAATGTGATAAGAATATGATTTCTTTATAATAGGACACATAAAACTATTTTCCAATTGTGGTTTTATTAACAAGGACTTTGAGTGGAATGTCATTTCTGAGAGAGACATGCCTAGACCCTAGATATCACCAGAAAACTTTAAAGAATGAAGAATGACTTTGAAGCCAATAAAAGTCCCTTGGAGAAATGGCCTGGTACCTCACTTATTCACATTGTTCATGGCAGTCTTTCTAGGTAAGGAATGAAGGTTGCTTTCCTGAAAGACGGCAAGGAGAGAACCTCAAGACATTTTGGGGACCCCAAGAACGTGAGGACTCCATCCAAACCTGTAGGTATTTCAGGCAGAGCCTGATGGCAACTGTGTGGCTTGGCTTCTTTGCCCTGAGAAGCTAATTAAAGCTCAATCTTGAAATTCCTTAAAAAATTCCAGCAAAGTACACTGAGTAGCCAGATTATTATGATCTCTGAACACATAATAATTTGGCCACTCAGAGTGTGTGTGTGTGTGTGTGTGTGTGTATTAGAGGCCTGGTGCATGAATTTGTGCATGGGTGGGGTCCAGCCAGCCTGCCCAGAGGGAGGAGACATGGGCAGTTGGCCAGCCTGCCTGTTGGTCGATCTCCTGGTCGAGGGGACAATTTGCATACTAGCCTTTTATTATATAGGATATACACTGAGTGACCAGATTATTATGCATTCAGAGATCATAATAATCCAGCCACTCAGTGTATGTCAAGGACAAGACCTTGATGCAAAAAAAAAAAAAATAGTATAAACAGATTTCAGATTTGCAGAGATGGAAGTTAAAGCTCTTTCTGCCCAGGGAAACCCTAGAATCTAAAAATCGGATTATGTCCACATATAACCCTCGTGGGGCTCAAGAAAGTCCAAACCTCTGGCCCTGGCCAGTGTGGCTCAGTTGGTTGCCGTGTCGTCCCATATGCCACGGTTGTGGGTTCGATCCCCGTTAGGGAAAACACAGGAAGCAATCAATGAATGCATAAATAACTGGAACAACAAATCAGTCTCTCTCTGTCTCTTTCTCTGTGTCTCTCTCTCTCTCTGTCTCTCTTTCTGTCAAAAATTTTCTTAGAAAATAAAGAGAGAGAGAGAGAGAGAGAGAGAGAGACTGGCTTTTCCCCCAGGAGAGGTGGAATGCTTTTCATTTCTTTGAGGTGAACCTGCAGCTGAGAAAAACTAGACAAGGTTATTTTCCCAATAAGTCATCCTGCTACATCTAATTCTCAATAAATCTTCATAGCTAGACTGTGAATTCCTTGGCTGTGTTTTATTCACTGTGTACCTCCAGAGCTTAGTAGAGAACCCACACTTAGTAGGTGGGTGATAGATGTTGGGTAAATGAATGAATGAAGAATATGGGTTATAGGACCAAGACAATTGTCAAACCAAGGGTGGAGAAATAAACACGAGCATCCACTGTGTGCTCAGGCTCATACACAAAGGCCCATACAGGAAAAATACCAAGACATCTTAGTCATTGAAGACTTAAGTCTACAAAGCAAATAAAAGTCAACCACACAAATCACTTGCTCTGTCCCACATAAGTGAGAGAGGCCACTGAGGTGGTTGGTTCAGAAGCAGCTGTGGGGAGGTTTAGGAAAGAAAGAGGCAGGATGTGGCCTAGGATTTTAAGGGCTGAGAGGGGTTCAGAGACTCAGCACAGGGCTAGCAGCTTATAAGGTGTCCAAGAACATCATGAGCAAAGGCACAACACAGGAAAGAGTTGTTTTATCTTGCAAAAATATAGCTATTTTTGGAAAATAACAAGAAGACCAGCCTGACCTGGCTGTTGAGTTTGTGATAGGGAGTCATGGGAGATATGTGTGGCTATTTCAGGCTGTGACCTGAGTGTGGAGAGCTGGAAGTCAGACTGAGAGTGGTTCTTTTTGAGTCAGGCAACAAAAACAGGTTCCTAAGATGAGGTGTGTGACAAGCATCCACTAGCAGTGGGAGCTCTCTTTCCTTTTCATTCCAGAACTAGATGAGATTTGCATCCAAGCCATAGATTCCAGACATGAACCCACTAGAGAAAAACCCCTCAGCTCCTCGAAAAAAGTAGATTTGTATTGGTGAGAATGTTTGGTTGCAAGCAACAGAAAAACTTTAGCTAATTGAAACAAAAAAAGAATGATTATACTAGAAAGAAATGGGGGTAGCTCACAGAATCAAAGAAAATACTGAAGAGGCTCATTGTGGCTCAGTGCTTGTGTGTCCACCTATGAACCAGGAGGCTACAGTTCGATTCCTGGTCAGGGCACATGCCTGTGGTGGGGAGGGGGGTGGGGGTACAGGAGGCAGCTGATCAATTACTGTTATCATTGATGTTTTTATATCTTTTTTCCTTCCCCTTCCTCTCTGAAATATATATATATTTTTAAATATGTTTATTGGTTCCAGAGAGGAATGGAGACGGGGAGAGAGACAGAAACATCAAAGATGAAAGAATCATCAGTCAGCTGCCCCTTGCACACCCCACACTGGGGATCGAGCCCACAACCCAGGCATGTGCCCTGACCTGGAATCAAACTGTGAACTCCTGGTTCATAGGTTGACACTCAACCACTGAGCCACATTGGCTGGGCAATAAAAATACATTTTAAAAAAGAAAAGAAAATACTGAAGAGGCTGTTCTAGCAAGATGAGGAACCAGGACAGTGAAATCAAGGGAGCTGGGGCTCAGAAACAATCTCTTCATGGTACTATCTGGGGAATAACTGAATTCTATTTTCATGTCATCGCATTCAATATTCAAGGGAGAAAGACCATCTGATTGGCCTAGCTTAGGTTACATGCCAACTCCTTGGCCAAGGAATTGAGGCAGTCTTCAATAATAGTCTACCAAGATTATAACTACTAAAGTAGTGCCCGAAGTCAAATCCCCAAGGCTGGTGCCAAGGGAAATGAATGCTAGACAGGTCAAAACAGTAGTCTTCTACTACAAAGTGTGTGCACTGGTAAAACTTAAGGCCCAGTTGGTCCTGGATGCTGGGGAGAGAGGAAGAATAAACAGTTACTTAAACTGGTAGGTATATGGGATGGTAAATTTTATGTGTCAACTTACCTGGAACACAGGGCGCTCAGATATCCAGTTAAACATTATTACCCACCCACATTATCAAGGGCAATCACTTTAGTCCACCAATTTAAGTGCTAATTTCCTCCAGAAACACCTTCACAGATACACACAGAAATGATGTTTAATCAGATATCTGGGCATCCCATGTCCCAGTCAAGTTGACACATAAAATTAACCAATCTTTTGAAGACCCAAATAGAATAAAAAAGTGGAAGAAGGTTGAATGCTCTCTCTGCCTGACTGTATGAACTGGGACATCAGTCTTCTCCTGCCTTTGGTGCTCCTGGTTCTCAGTTCTTTGGTTCCAGACTGGAATCTATATCGTCAGCTCTCAGGTTCTCAGGCTTTCAAAGTACAGACTAACTTCCCTGTGTCTCCAGCTTGCAGATGGTTGATCATGGGACTTCTTAGCCACCATAATTGTGTGAGCCAATTCTTGATAATAAATCTGATTTCCAATTTTATATCTATAGCTATATTTATATATACAGTTCCTATTGATTCTGTTTCTCTGGAGAACCCTGAATGACACAGTACACATTTATGACTGAATTACTAGGCTTCAGAGCTTCGAGTACACCTTAAGCTCTTACCTTAGGAATCTTTAGGGAGACCCAGGATGAGAAATGAGCTGGTGTGGGGGAAGGGACCAATTAAGGTTCAAGGTGGAAACCCAGGACAGTGTTGGACCCATGGAATTTAATAACTTAATAGTTCTAAGGGGGAGGAGGAAGGGCCTTAGCATTTCTAGGATAAGTCAAGCAGGAATAGGCCCTTTGTTAGTTTTTGAGATGCCGAGTAGGTCAGAGTGCCCTCCCAGCTCTCCCAGGCTCCTCAGATCAAAATGGAATTTCAGATAATACGGGACATATCTAGATAGGGGAGAAGCAGGGGGAAAGCCCTTGCCTCATCTAGTTGAAAGAGACTCAAATGGGGGCAAGGGTTTGTTAGGAAAGTGTAATTACCCAGCCTGGCATAAGGAGAATGGGGTCATCTGGGAATCCTGATCCTAAACAGCTGAGGTAGAGGTAGACTCAGGATAACTGAAATCCTCCCCACGTGGTTAGGGCATCCCCTGAGCCTGGCCCAGACCAGGCCCACCTACCCTGAGAGATGGTATGGGTTTTGGTCACAGATGGCACAGGAACTTACAAGCTTTTTAGGAACCAGGTAGGGACAAGGCAGGCCTAGGGACAGGTGACATCAGGATGAGAAGATGAGAATGTTCTTCTCTGCTTTGCTCAGTGCTCCAGGTAGCTATGAATTCCTAGGCTCTGGACTGTAATGACCTGGCTCTTCACCCACAGTTCCCTGTTGGGTTTGGCCAATGGGAGGCACTCGCAGGTGTCAGTCTGCACTGCTGGACCTCAGTGTTGGCAGCAGCGGTATTCCTTTACACAAGCCACAGCTCCTATAGGACCATGGCTCTCCCACATACAGGTCTCACCACGTGCTGGCAACACCACTCCCTGCCTTACCCCTTTCCCATCAAGCCAAGAACTGTTAGTCTTTCTTCTGTGGCCCTGGGTGTCACTGTATCCTTTGTTGCTTCCTGTAACCCAGCCCAGGAAGTATTCCCTTCAGTAGCTTCCCTTCAACTTACCTTCTGAGTGAGCCATCTCTTTTCTGCAGGGCACCTGCCAGGTATAGCCTATTACCGTGGCACAGCAATATGGAAACTCTCTGTTCACCCTGGCCCCTTGGTGGGTGTCCCTCCCCAGGGCTGCCTCAGACCAACCAACAACAATCAAAGAATCTCAATCAAATGTTTTCTGGTATTTAGCAGGGCCTTTAAAAAGTCATTCTGTCACCTCCTTGCCTCTTCACATGAAAAACAGTAACAGGACAGAAACTGGCCAGCCTAGGAAAGCCATTGGCCAAGCAAAGGCCCCCTGGCTTCAGTTGCCCACCAGAATAGGATCTCTCCCTTCAGCACTGCCTGTTACTCCTGCTGCTTTCTCATTCTGTTCCTTGTCCCCTCCATGGACTCTTTCCATCAGGGAAGCTGGGCATTCCTTTATAAGCTACCTCTAAACTTTAGCTGTCTTGCAATTACCTCCTCTTTTATCCAGAGATAATCCTTGCTTTCTCCCACCCCCTTAAGAACATGGAGTGGTGAGGGAGCAGGGAAGAAGACTGTGATCCTTCTCTGAGCATTATACTCCCACCAAAGACCTTGGTTTACCCAGGAAGCAGCAGGCAGGGGGAGGCCTGTCTCAGACTGAAGACAAGACAGCTGCTCATTAAGGAAGCTGAGATCTGAGGGAGGTGACTAATGGTGTCAGGAGCAGAGCCCAGCTTGAGCAGGGAAATGAGCAACCGTGTTAGAACTGGGTGTGGGAGAAAAGAGAAGACAGGAGAGTCAGTGCGCAGAGCAAGCAGGGCTCTCACTCCCAAAGGATTCTCACAGGATAAAACAAAACTAGCCTGACCCCATCCTTCCTGGAGCTGTCATTTTAGAAAAGAGAACTAATCTGTCACCTTGTGTGGAACAAGAGATGGCTGGGACATGGCTTGGGGGGAAAAGGAGTTCTTTGGAAAGTAACCTCATGGGGTGATATGATCATAAATTCCTAACTGGGCAGGTCATGGTGGGTAGTCACATTGCATGCATATAACTTTTTTTAGTAAAACATTTATCTTTGCCTTAAGGAAGCCCTCCCTGTCCATTGCTTTTGTGCATCCAGGTTGACATACTTTTGAAATAAGCATAACCCTCAAGAGAGCACATAATCTTGTTAACCATTCTGTAATCCAATCCCCAATCTTCCTTATGTTCCCTCCTTAACTTCAAATGTGTAAGAAAAAGATGAAAAGCTGCCATTCTCCAGAGCATTTGAGATCTTGCTTCCTGGTAATTGTTCTCAGTTTGGCACAAAGAAATTCATAAAATACTCTATAAGTTTGGACATTTCTTTCTCTTTTTTTAAAATATATTTTATTGACTTTTTACAGAGAGGAAAGGAGAGGGATAGAGAGTTAGAAACATCCATGAGAGAGAAACATCGATTCAGCTGACTCCTGCACACTCCCTACTGGGGATGTGCCCGCAACCAAGGTACATGCCCTTGACCGGAATCGAACCTGGAACCCTTCAGTCTGCAGGCTGACCCTCTATCCACTGAGCCAAACCGGATAGGCCAGACATTTCTTATGTCAACAAGGAGTACAGGCAAGCATATTTATTCACTTATTTCACAAACATTTATGAGTGTCTACTATTTACTGAGACCAGCGGTGAATCAAACAACATAATCCCTGCTCCAAAGGAGCTTACTTCCTGATGCATTTAAAATACAAACTCTATTGTGGACCACAAAACTGCACTTGGTCTGGCCCCTGCCCTTTCCAACTGCATTCTGTACCCCTCTTCCCTTTCACTCTGCTCTAGCCACAAAGGCCTTCTTGCTGCCCCTTGAGCATGACACATTTAATCCCTCCTCAGGGCTCTTGTGTTGGCTTGTTCCCTCTGCCTGGAACATTCTCCCAGATCTTCCTTCTCATGGCTAATCATTCATTTCTCAGCCAAGGGACTCCCCTAGCAGAAAGAAAAGCACTCCAGGTGATGGGGAAATCTTGTTCAAAAATCCTGATGTGGGAAAAGTAAAAAAACTGAAAAGCAACTAGTGTGGCTAGGACAGAGCAAACAAAAGGATAAGGGAAGTGATTTAGCTTGAGTACCCTTGAATGTAGAGTGTGGTAACTGCCTGATGTCATCTGCTAACTTAGATTGCAGTGTTCTTTCTGGTGGTTTTACTATTAACCCCCTATAAAAAAGAGGGATATGGATTCTTCCTGGCAGGCCACCACTGGAAGCAGCTGCTTTGCCCCGTGTATGTAAGTTTCTCTTATTAAAACTCTTATGAATTTGAATAAGGTATATGTCAGTTCTTGAATTTGACTTTTGGGCTTTCCCCAACAGCCGGGAAGGATTCTCACAGTGTTTATCAGGAGACTCTGGCCTGGTAACTATATTTATTCAGGAATCAGTATCTATTTAGTGAGCATCTACTATACCAGGCACTGTCCCAGGTACTAGAAACTCAGGCAGTTATCAAGAGACCCTCACCAAGCCCACATCCTAGTAGGTGACATGAAGACTTGGTACAATTTCTGAACACGCTTCAATGTGCACATGACACAGGTATGTGCTATGTGGTGGGGGGCTTATGATGCTGCCTCGATTCCTCCATAATCTACCCCTGTCCTCACTTCCACCCGGCACCCCCAAGCCCACACTGACAGCCCCAGGCAGGAGAACGATTCCAACCCTGGGGGCCAGCTCATCCTCATTTATCAGGAAGTTTAATTTTGCCAACAGCCAGAGGCAATGGCAGCAGCTCTGGAAATCTAGCTGCTTGTACTCTGGCCTGGGATAGGCAGCCCCGAAATAATTGCCTCTTTGAGTATTTTATTGGAATGTGCATGTGTTTCCTTCTTTTTGTGGAGGCCATTCCCTCCCAGGGCTGCTGCTTCTTTCTTTCTAATCATTTTTTTTATTGTTCAATTATGGTTTATATACAATATTATATTAGCTTCAGTTGTATACTCTAGTGATTCGACACTATATAACATACTAAGTGATCATCCCAATAAATCTGTCACCCATCTGACACCATACATAGTTATTAGAATATTATTGACTGTATTCCCTCTGCTGTACTTTATATCCCCAGGGCTGCTTCTTAATGTGAGGAATGAATTAGCTGTGAGGCCAGTGGAGGCCATATCAAGGAGAGGGTAGAGAATGGGTCAGCCTCAAGGACATTTATCTTGTCCCTCCTCCTTCCTCCAAAGCCACATTATTCAAGCAGAAGTTTGAAGAGCACCTGCAATCTGTCTGTCACATGCACCAAAGCCTCACCAACTTGTGGTCATATACTTTCCCCCAAAGTCTGCCTCAAAACCTCCGACTGCCCCAGGAGTCCCTTGCTATACTGGCTAAAGGTGGTGGCCCTGTGACTTGAGCTAGGCTCTAAAGGCTGCTTTGCTCTAGGAGTCTTCCCCTTGCTGCTGTCCATGCAAGATGTCTCCTTCTACTTGCTCTGAGTAGGCAAACAGAAAGTTAATGATGATGAGTCCAAATTTTCCCAGGTGTGGAGACAGCCAGATGGGTCCTAATGCCATCTGGGCTGACTATTAGACCTGTGACTGCACCAGGATGGCTGCCTCCTCTGCAGCTGTGGAAAGTGTGAGGAGAGTGAAAGGAAGAGAGAGAGAATGAAGTGGAAATGACTGTAACAAAGAAAGGGGTTTCATTTATCTGCCCCAAATCTGGTGGGGTCTTCTGAAGGCCCTTGATACTATCTCCCTGACACCAGCCCTGGCAGTGACTCTCAGATTCCCTGGGGATCCTGTTGTATACCCCTGACTCATGGGGTCCTTGGCTAAGTCAACAGTTATGGGGAGAGGTGCTCCAATGCCATACAATTATTTTAACTCTATGCCTCAGTGAAATCCTCTGAGATTACAGGCCTGTTGACTATATTCTCCCTAAAATAATCACCTTTCATGTAGGTTATGATATGGTCTTGAAAAGGAAATGGTTGTCAGGGTAGGTGCAGGTAACCATGGCCCAGTTTAGTGTTCCCTGGTGTGGGACCTGAAGACCTCCAGGCCTGAGGAACTTCTGCTGGTGTTGCTTGCAGTTCCAGTCCTCCAGTAGACCCATAGAATTGCTGTGCTTTCCTGTCTTGGCTCTTGAAAAACTCCTATTCATTCTTCAAAATCCTGATCAAATATCACTTCTTCTCTGAAGCCTTCCCTGATCCCTTTTCAAATAGAGATCACTCTCCTTCAAGTCAATACTTCATTCTGCAAAAAGCCTGATCTTGAGCAAATTATTATGAAACCTCTATAAAATGGGAGTAATATAGCCCTTGCAGGGTTAGGGAGGAATTAGAGATAATGTATCTTTTTTTAAAAGATATTTTTATTGATCTGAGAAGGAAGGGGGAGAGAGAGGGGAGAGAGAGAAAGAGAGAGAGAGAGAGAGAGAGAGAGAGAGAGAGAGAGAGAGAGAGAGAGAGAGAGAGAGAAACATCATTGATGTGAGAGAGAAACATTGATTGGGTGCCTCCTACATACATCCTGCAACCTGGGTATGTGCCCTGACCAGGAATTGACCCGCCACCTTCTGGTGTATGGGAAGATGCTCCAACCAACTGAACCACACCAGCCAGGATAGAGATAATGTATTTTTTGTATCTTTAAAACCTATTATTGTGCCTGGCACATGGTAAGGGCCAGAAAATGGCAGGTCTTGAGTGATGATGGCAGTGGTAATAATTTTTCAGTGGTCTGTTTACATATCTGTCACCTCTAAGAGATTATGAACTCCTTAAGGACAAGAGCTACAGCTGAATCATTGCTGTATCCATAGCACCCTGACTGTCTGAATAAGCACCCAATAAAGGTTAATAAATGTCAGTAATATCATTAGGATACTGCAAATAATATTAATTGGCCTTTAGTGCATGTTTACTGTGTGCCAATCACTGTTCCAAGCAGTTTACCAGGATTATCTCACTTAATCTTCACAACAATCCTATAAGGTGATATCTCCATTTTACAGACGAGTAAACTGAAGACTAGACAATTTGTCTGAAGTCACACCATTAGGAGTGAGGAATGGAGGCAGTTTCAGAACTAGGTCAGTCTGACTCCAGAGTTTTTCAATAACTACATATTTGATTGCTGAGCATGCTCTATACAATCTTCAGTCCACCTATCTTTCTCTTCTACCTGACAACAGAAACTAGATTTGGTTTACTTTTGTAGTCCCAGACCCCAGCACAGATCCTGGCACAACTACCACCACCCCACCTCCAAAGTTTCTTGGATAAGTAATTGAGAAAAGGAGAGGGAGAAAGGAGAAAGTCAAGGGCAGATGGTAGGGCTGGGTGGGGCAAGACATATTTTGTTTTGAAGGACAACGGGGGATGCGGGTGAGTAGCTGTGTCCTGGCCCTCAGGTTCACACATATTTTCAGGGCACCCTGCCATTCCCACCATCTCAACTGTGCCTAAAAGGGTGTTCCCTTGTGAACAGATTGGAAAAATGTGAGCTGAGAGCTAAGGCAGCTCCTCCCCATCCCCAGGACCCCTACCATAAGTTGTAGGGGACAGAGATGTTTGTGGTACATGAGTGAGCCAGCATTTGAGAGGAGACAAAAGTAGGCCACAGCATCTCTGTGCCTCAGAAAACTAGAATGCAGGGGACCAAGGGGTCACCCCCAGTCTCTCTGAACTCAACATTCAGGGCCTGACCTCACTCAGCAGGGTCATGGCCTGAGAAAAGACGACCTTGCTGGAGGTAAATCTCCTGTGAGTGGGTAGAAGGTCTCTGTTCCTTGTCATCCTGTCAGCACCCTGAGGTGGGGGCAGGGCCCATCTGACTGCATGGCCAGGGTTGTGGGGACTTTGACCAGCTGTGTCCTAGCTCGCCCTATTTCTTCAAGTACAATTGGAGCTAAGGAGGGAGAAGGAAATTTAATTTACATTTCTCCCCTCAATTCAGATTCTGGGCAGCTATTCTGACTGCTTCACTGAAATATTCTTTAATTTTGACTTTCTTTTCTCATTATGACTCGAAAATTAAAATGTCTCTGCCTTGGGCAAGTTAAGACTGAGTGAGGGACGGCTGCTGTGAAACATTTCTTACTTAAGTCAATTTGGAAACACCAACACCAACTGCTTTCTCTCAGGGCAGGTGACCCCTAGAAGGGGATAGAGCAGACTTTAGCCTCCCTCTTCCCCAGAGCATCAGCATTAATCCTCCCATTATTCCTACAGCCCTCACTGACCTGTTCTAATCACAAACTTAATAACACTCTGTGCTTGTAAAGCTCTTCCTTGTGTATTATTTCCAGCTTATCCTCACAATAACAGCGCTGCTAGGAAGAAAAGCAGATATTCTTGTCCTTGTTTTTATTAATGAGGGATGTAACTATTTTCTCTCTTTTGCGCATCCAGCACGGCTAGAGAGCGGGTCCAATTCCTGAGTAGAGGCGGCTGGGGATTGAGAAATAAAAGAAAGAGACAAGACACAGAGATAGAAAGAAAATGGGGCCAGGTGGACCGCTGCCCTCTTCTGATGGAGAGACAGTGACCCAGAGCCGATGCAGCATGCTTATTTTATACCCCCAAATACCAGGAAGTTTCACCAAAAGGTCAAGACAAAGGAGATTATTTGCATTCTTGAGTAGGCCCTGAGCATTCCTGGTGCTAGGCTGGATTTAGATATCAAAACCCACTTCCCCACATCATGGGCTGAAATGAAGGTCAAGCTGACACCCCTTGCCCTTTTGGTAAGGCGTGTTCCCAGGGCGTGGCTTTGCTGACGCCACTGGATTCAGCTGACAATAATTAAAGAATGCCCATGTGCCTTCCCAGGGGGCCCTCTACAGAGGGAACTGAGGGTCCACAGCATTTTACAGATGAGAGACAAAGCCCCTGATGTCCATGCGGGGGAGAAAAGGGGGTGTGTGGAACTTGTGAGCTCTCCCCTTCAGATCTCCCTGCTTTTGAGAAGACAGCTGGAAAAGGGCTGCCTCTTTTCATTGCTCCCAGAACACTGACTGGAAGACCCAATCAGGAGTGGTGTGATCTAGGGCAGCTTCTGTCCCCCTCTGAGCTTCAATGTCCTTATATATTTTTTAAAATACATTTTATTGATTTTTTTACAGGGAGGAAGAGAGAGGGAGAGTTAGAAACATCGATGAGAGAGAGACATCGATCAGCTGCCTCCTGCACACCCCCCACTGGGGATGTGCCTGCAACCCAGGTACATGCCCTTGGGACCCTTCAGTCCACAGGCCGACGCTCTATCCACTGAGCCAAACCAGTCAGGGCTCAATGTCCTTATATTGAAAAGAGGGGCAGGTGGCTCAGTTGGCTGGTGTGTTGTCCCATACACCAAAAGGTTGTGGGTTCCATTCCTAGTCAGAGCACATACCTAGGTTGTAGATTCAATCCCCGGTCGGGGCGTGTATGGGAAGCAACCAATAGATATTTCTCTTTCTCAAAAAAAAAAAAAGGAAAAGAAAAGTGGGTTTGCTCAGTATGTGGGGGAAGTCATTTTGTAACGTGATTGTCTAATCACTATGCTGTACACCTGAAAATAAAAATAACATTGAATGTAAATTCTAATTGAAAATGAAAAATTCTTTTAAAAGGAGGGTTGCCCTAAGTTTTTCCCAGAACCACCTTGCAGCACAAGTGCCCTGACCCCAGCGGAAAGGAGGACCATGTTCTCTGTTGCTCTGCTCCATCTCCATGATTATGGCTCTCTCCTCAGGTGGCATAGTGACTGTGCCTTCCTGCGTGAGAATACCCAGTTGTCTTTGCCCTGCTCTTTTTTTCACTCTGCAGAACTCTCCCTGATTTGCTCACAATTCTGAGAGGAATATTTGGTCCACATGGGTTCTCTCAGTAGCACTCCAGAACATACCCTCTGAGAGAAAATAGTCTGGTGGGGCTATTAGTCTGGTGGAAGGTGGTTCCAAGATTGCCTCAAACCTTAGTAACACATTGTTTTCTTTTTGTTGTTGTTATTGTTAATCCTCACCTGAGGATATTTTTCCATTGATTTTTTAGAGAGAGTAGAAGGGAGGGGGAGAGACAGAGAGAAAGAGAAATATTGTTGTGAGAGTGACACATCAGTTGGTTGCCTCTTGCATGTGCCTCAACCAGGGCCAGGGATTGAGCCTGCAACTGAGTTATGTGCCCTTGACCAGAATCGACGCTGGGATGCCTCAGTCTGTGGACCGATGCTCTATTAATATCTACTGAGCCAAACTGGCTAAGGCAACACATTGTTTTCTCTGACCATATCAGGAGTTACCTGGGGCCTTCCAAGGTCTGAAACAGGTTCATTCCACTGGGGAACACAGAATCTAGTAATGCAGGCTGAGCTGTATCTCAAGCAGCATTAAAAGTTGTGACTGCCCTGTCCCAAACAGCAGCAGCAGCCTGCCAGGGGCACAGGGTCTAATGGAAAAGTATTTTCTTGTTCCACCTTTGCCCCTATCCCCAGCTCCCTTGAGGATCTGGTAGTTTTCCACGTTCTTCTATTCCCTTTTGTGAGACTCCACAGAACCAGGAGCTCAAGGCACCATGTGACCCAAAAACCTCTCCAATAACCTCATGTTTTTGTTTGCGGTGTGAAATGACAGCCACTTCCCCACCCACCCCACCCTCACCCTCTCTGGGGAGTGGGAGTGCAGGGCCAGACCGCTTCAACCCCAAGAGCTACAAAGGGAACTCCAAACCTAGTAAGAGCCTGAGGGAGGGGCAGTCTGGGCAACCAGGGGCTTCCTGAGGCTGGTGCAGGAGGGAGAGCTGAGGGAGGGAGCAAGGAATGAGAACTTCCTGGAAATAAAGGCTTTGGATTGCAACTCAAACTGAAAAGGAGGCTGCAATGCCAAAGCAGGGAATATCAGACAGATCTGGGATCAAATTTCAGCTCCACCTCAAACTATGACATCTTAAGCAACCTCTGGAAACCTGTTTCTCCCTTCACTTTCCACAGTGGTGCTTATCCCATGATGTTATTACAGGATTGAATGAAATAATGTACATAAGACATTTACCAAAGTCTCTGGCATATATTAGGTGCTCAGTACATGGTAGCTATTATTATTATACTAGAGTCCCTCGGCCTGGCCTGTGCACTCTCGCAATCTGGGACCCCTTGAGGGATGTCAGACTGCCAGTTGTCCAATCTCCGCAGGCCAGGCCAAGGGACCCCACCAGTGCACAAATCCATGCACCAGGCCTCTAGTATGCATATAAGATCTTTGGTTAATCTCCTCCTGCCCTTTCCCTCTGAGATTCATCAGTCTGTCCCATGTTTCCATGCCTATGCATTGAGCATCTGCCCCCTGGTGGTCAGTGTGCATCATAGCTACCAGTTGAACAGTTGGACAGTCGCTTAGGCTTTTATATATAGAGTTTATTATTGGTATCAGTATTGTTTTTGAGAAATAGAGATTGGAGATTGACCTTCCTGTTTGTAGAGACACTCAGCCACAAAACATAGGGAGAAGAAATCCTAACACAGGGGTCTTCTCCACCCGACACTCTGTGGTCTGGTGAAACTTCAACCTTACTTCTCTGATTGAGTCAGACATAAACCCAAAGGCTGTTTCCTGTGGCAGCTCAATTTACACCAGGAACAAACAGCATCTTGGGAAATTGGAGTCACAGACTAAGCAGTCAAGTCTCTTTCACTTCAGATAAAGGGGCCCCTGTTCTGATTCCCGTTCGTGACAAGGGATGATGCTCAGGCTGCCACTGAGCACGAGGGTCAGGCCAGAGGGAACAATGGTTGGGCAGGTGCCAAGGGCTTGGAAAAAAACTGAAGTCCCAAGACAGAAACCAGAGCTGCCCCAGTGGATGCTGCCTTTCCTTTCTGTGCCTCTCACTCTTTGCTCCTCCCCTCTGTCCAGTTTCTACCTCTCCCACCCCATCTCTAATGAGGGTGGGACTATGGTGAGACTTCAAAGGGTAGACATTGGGGCTCTTCTGGCAGGGAGGTAATTTAGAGTGTTGGGTATCCTCCTATATCACCAATTCTTAGAATCCAAATATAATTAGAGAACTGTATTGCTACTTAGGTAGCAATCCTAAGATCCTGAGAAATGAGAATCCACAAATGTCAGCTTCATCTCATCCCACCTCCCTTCCCCAATCCCAGTTCCCTCTTTCTTCTTTCTTTCTGGCTCTCCTTTCAGTTTTCTTCCTTCCTTCCTTCCTTCCTTCCTTCCTTCCTTCCTTCCTTCCTTCCTTCCTTCTTTCCTTCCTTCGTTCCTTCCTTCCTTCCTTCCTTCCTTTTTAAACTTCTTTTTCTTTTCTTTTTTAAATATTTCTATTGATTTCAGAGAGGTAGGGAGAGGGAGAGAGAGATAGAAACATCAATGATGAGAGAGAATCATTGATCGGCTGCCTCCTGCACACCCCGTCCTGGAGATTGAGCGGCAACCCGGGCATGTGCTCTTGACCAAAATCAAACCTGGGACCCTTCGGACCACAGGCCAACGCGCTATCCACTGAGCCAAACCAGCTAGAGCTTGGTTTTCTTTTCTTTTCCGTTTTCTTTCCTCTGCTTCTTCCACTTCCTCCTCTCCTTATTCACAGGCTGGCTCTGCAAGTTTTCAACTTTTGTTCCAAGACCCCTCCTTACATACAAGAATGTTTCTCTTTTTATTTCTCTTGTTCCCTCTCTTCTCTCTGATTGCCTCACCCAGAGGCAGGGATTCCTGCCTTATCTGATAGAGGCTTAAAAAAGAGCTAAGTCCCAGGGTGTAGGCTCAGGCTCCTCAGGGGTACAGAGGAGGCAGGGGCTGGGATATGTGGAAGAGAAAAGCATGAATTGATTCATGAAAGCATAAAGATGGCATAGACAAATGTAATGCAGTATTGATTGAGCTCCAGGTGACTCACCACCTCAAAGGAGCAATCTGGAAGAGTGATATCATTGCTGGAACTGTGGTGACACTGGCAGCTGCACCCCATCCCTGCCCTGAGAGCTTTCCTTGAGTTATTAGCTTCTTTTTGCCTCTCCATTACAGAGCTGATCTGTGGAAGCAGATTTCACCTTTTATGTCATTTAGAACTACAATGTGGTTTTTTTAGACTGAGACCTTCCTTCCCACATCCTCACCTCCACTTCCTCTGCCTGTGTTAGTAGATGTACTAATGTGCATGTGGTCATTCAATGTCTCACAAATGTGTGCACACTTTTTATATGTATGTACAGTTTATGTGCATATGCTTGCATTCTCTCTCTCTCTCTCTCTCTCTCTCTCTCTCTCTCTCTCTCTCTCTCTCTCTCTCTCACACACACACACACACACACACACACTCCCACCCATCATCTGTTTCTGTCAGTGAGGGGGAAAATCTTCCAAACAATGTTAAAGGACTCTGAGGGGCTGATTCTCCTGGGAGTGATTTGAGGAAGAACTCCATGTGTTCTTGTCTGCTGGCATCTTGAGGCCACGTTCCTCTTAATTTCAGGGATCAAACACTTGAGCCACAGGAAGCCCAGCATTTGGATAGGCATGTGTGTCCTTGAATACTGTATGTGCATTCCCAACTTCATGATCATGAGGAAACTGAGAAGGGATGAGGTTGGCAGGGGACAGGGATAAGTGGAGGAGAATTTGAGTAGGGCTAGAGACTTTAGAAACTGACTCCAAGACAAATATCATCATCATACCCTTCTCCCACCTACCCCCAGGTTGACTGTATTTTATCCTCTACATCCTGGGAAGAAAGTTCAATCTCATGTGCTAATTAAGTACAAAGAATCCAGCTTACACTGGGACTAAGGAAGTTTCCAAATATGAGTGTGAATATTAATGTTATGTAAATCACATGCAAATGAATTGTAAAAGAACAGTTAGTCTAAAGTGAAGGCAGTGCCATAGTCCTCATAACGGGGTGCTTTTGGAATCTGGGTGGAGGAAGTACCCACTCTAGAGCTCTGGAGGTCCTGGTCTATAACACAGTAAAAATTATTTGTTTTGGCCATAAAAACCAACTGACGGGTATTTCTCAAATGCCCACCTGAAGTGGTGGCGGTGGCAGAGGTGGATTTTCCATGAAGCTAATGAAGTTTAAGCTTCAGGGCTTCTCATTTGCACATGCCTTTTTCAAAGCTTGCTCTTAATTTTATACTATTTTTCTTAACGAGGGCCCCCCAAATTGTAATAAACCTGGGTTTTAACCTCTGCAATGAAGAGAATAAATTCTCTGGTCTTAACTAAATTAGCAGCCTCATTTGAAACCATCTCTCTGTCAAAGATGCCCATCTGCCAGAATGGCCTAGTATGCTTCTTCCTTTGGGCAGAAGAGGATCCGATGGCCTTCAAGGCTGCTCTAGCTCCAGAATGCCACCATTTTCTTCCATGAGGCTGGTGAAAGAGGAAGATGAAGGTAATGCTTTGTTGTTAAAGGGAAGGTGAACCTCTTGCCCAAACCCTGAAAACCTCAAGAAGCAAGTACCTGATAAATAATAATACCTTACATTTGTAGAGCCTTTGAGAGTCATTTGATCTTCACAACAACCTTGAGGTAGGGAAGAGATATATTATGGAGATTTGCTATAAACAAGGAAACTGCGACTCTGAGAGGTGAAATTATAATAATAAATAGCTCACAATCCAGAGAAGATTACAAAAATTATTACATATTATACTTCTTTAATCTGCACAACAACCCTACAAGGTAGGTACTATTATTATCCTTATTTTAGAAATGGGGAAGCTACACAGAGAGGTTATAACTTGCCCTAGCCAGACTAAAGAGTAGGAGACTAAGATTCAGACTCAGGCAGTCTGGCTGCAGAGTTCTTATTCTTTTCTTTTTTTAATTTTTATTAAAAATATTTTTATTGATTTCAAAGAGGAAGGGAGAGAAAGAGACAGAAACATAAATGATGAGAGAGAATCATTGATCAACTGCCTCCTGCATGCCCCACACCAGGGATTAAGCTAACAACCCGGGCATGTGCCCTAACCGGGAATCGAACCATGACCTTCTGAGTCACTGACTGACACTCAACCAGAGCCACACTGGCCGGGCACATAGTTCTTAATCAGATAACTGGTGCATGGTCCTGGACAGAATTTAAATCCAGATTTGTTTGATCCCAGAGAGCCTTTTCTCATCACCATTAAGTACAACCACCTCCCTAATGAATCAGAAAGTTGTGGCTGGGGCCCTGGATAAAGGAACAGGGCATTTGTGGGAAGTCCAAGTGATTGGTCTAAGGACCAAGGTCTAGCCAGGGAAAGAAGGATGAGAAGTACCAGTGTTCCTGCTGGGCTCAGGGCAGGCAGAGAGCCAGCAATCACCAACCTGCGAAGAGCCTGGGGAGAATTCTTCCCTCCTGAGCCCTCAAGAACCCAAAGTCTGACCATTTCTGCCCACACCTACAATTCCCTGACCAAAGAGATCAAGATTATGGTCAGAGGTGTGTTTGGGGAGGTCATCATGGCAACAAAGAATGTTGGATTAAGGGTAAGGGTGAGTTAGGAGATATTATGAAAATTCAAGGATAAAATAATGAGATCCCAAACAAACCAAGGTAGTGACTATGGTGTGCAAAGAGATGCTACAGGAGCAAACGAATGAAGGGTGGGCTCTGTCCTTTGAAGAAGGGAGGTCTTCTTCAAAGGACAGAGCCCATATTCAAGCCCCAGTGGAAGAAGGGGGACAGAGAATATGGGAGGTGAGGGGGAAATAAACAATGAGGCTTTTAGGATGAGCAGCTCCTGGAAGCTGACAGAAATGTTACTCTCCCATCTTCCTGATCTGTGGGTCCCCAGTCAGGCTGGTCTCCCCGCTCCACCCTCAGGTGTGTGTGTGTGTGTGTGTGTGTGTGTGTGTGTGTGTGTGTAGAAGAGTCAGTCCTGGGCTCTGGGGCCACATCACAGGTTGGTGAGCTACGGGGAGCATCAGGGAAGTGTCATTTAGAGTCTCAGTCCCACTGCCCTTCACTGTGCTACAAGGACAGTTCAATGTAATATATAATTACCACCGCCCAACAAGGCTGAACTGTACACAGAGCAGAGCTCCCCACCTTCCTTCTCTCCCTCCTGCCTGCCGGCAGACTATAAATCAGTTTTCAATCCTGAGTGCTACCTGTAAATGTTCGAGCTCAGGATCCTTGCCTCATATTCCTGCATCCCTGGGGGGTGATTCAGGCTCTGAGCGGGCACCTCATTCCCCTAGTCCTGATTCTGATATCCTTCTTATTCCCTGATTGATGGTGGGAGGGGCAGCTGGGAACTGCAATGACTCTCAGGTCTCTTCAGCTCTGTCTTAGGGAGTGGAGGTGGGTGGCTCTGTGCCTTCCTGACTCAGCCAAGTCTGAGCTGGACACTACCCAGTGTGTAGCACTATGGACATGCTCCGCATCAACTGGGCAAGAAGACATTGAAACTTGCCCCCAGAATGGCAACCTCCTCCCAGTCGTGCAGGATGTGCCAGAAGGAGGCAGTTGGGTACCTTCCCTGGAGAATCTCCAAAAGACAGCACTCTCACCATGGGCTGATGTGGGGATGAGAAGGCACCAGCCATGACTTTGCCCTGAGCTGGGATGGCAAATCCCATGATGTACCTTGGTGATAAAAGAACAAATCAAGAGAGGAATTCTTCATTTGTCCCTAGCAGGTACCTTGAGGACTTTTATTCTCCCTAAAAAAAAAAAAAAAGTTGGCTGCTTTCCTTCCCTCTTTCCTGCCCCTCTTTGCTAGGATGACTGCTATAGCCTTCTTATTGACCTACCTGCATCCACTAGTACCCTTCCAACACAGTCTCCTGCTGAATGAAGGTCAGTTCATGGCTCTGCTTCCCTGATTAAATCTCTCTGTGAACTTCCCTCCACCCTTAGGATAACATCAAATTCCTTGTCATGGCTCACAAGACCTGACCCTGCCCGTCTTAACCAGGTCAGCCTCATCAAGTACCACTCCTCCTCTCATTACCTCACTCCAGCCACTCCCGCCATAGGGCCTTTGCACTGGCAGTTCCTGCAACCTAAAATGCTCTTCTCCTGGCTCCTATTTTTCCTGGTCTGTTGTTATAATACTATCCTTCTCTGATTACTCTATCTGATGTAGGTTCCCCTTTCTATCTCAGTACCTGTTTGTTCACTTTATAGTACTCACTATATAATTAGTAATCCTGTCTTCATTTCCTCATTTTTTGTGGTTTTCCCAATTAGACTAGGATCTGTCTTATTCACCACTGTATTCCAAGTGCTTAGCATAAAACCTGGCACATAGTAGGTATTAATTATTCTTTGAAATAACTGAATGCATGGGAGTGGTTGCCAGAGGAAGTCTTAGAAGTTGAAACTGACTCTACCTATCCCTCCATCATACCCCCACTTGTAAGCAGCAAATAGAGTCATCCTTCCCTAGGTCAGGCTTGCAGTCGCCCTGGGTAAACTTGGAGCATTCCCTGGGTCCTTGGTCCTCTGTCTTCTCCTTTGGGAAAACTCTGGCTGTCCCTGGAGCTGGCCCTCCATGGATCATGGCTAATGTTGACCACCTCCACTCCCTATCAAGGTCCCTGGGTTGCTGAAAAGCATGGCCCACCCAGACTCATACCCATGCCCACTGGTGGGGACAGAGAGGAGAGGAGCCTGGAAGGAAGGAATGGGGGGTTTCAGGGACTTAAAAGGGGGACAGTGAAAGGAATCTGAGGAGGCTACTCTTCTGCACATTATAATGTCCATGAAGTAAATGCAAATTAACTGAAAGCACCTTTTGAACAAGCAGCTTTTATTGAGAGAGCTGCTCTAATCCCTAAATGTCTTTATGTCTGTGAGGCACTTCCTGCGGGAGGAGGGGGTGGGAAATGTGAATTCGCTGTCAGGAACTGCTCCGCAGTGCCCTTGTCCCTGTGCTATTAGATTCCAGACATGCTCCTTTTGGCTAATGGAACTCACAGATCTCTAACCTCTGCTTCCACATTCCACTCCCCTCCCCCAAGTCTGGGGAGCTGGCCTCTGTGTTTGCAGGAGGCTGAGGCTGCTGGATGTTGCACTGCAGGTCTAGATGTTGAGTGAATCTCAGGGACTGTAAGCAACTGAGTGTGGCTATAGTGAATCAGCTCTGTGGGCTCTCTAGTATAACTATACCTGGGCATGTAAAAAATTCCCATGTATGTGTGCTGTATGCACCAGTGGGTTTGTGTCCATTAACACACCCCTGGGATCAAGTATCACTGTGTGTCTGTGCACCTATGTGTGTGACTGCCCCTTGCCCCCATGTCTCCATCCATTTGTACTCCTCCTCAGGTTGTGGGGGGCTGCCTCAACTGGGGAGTCAAGCTTTTTCAAGAACTAGTGACTTTTATCAGAATGATGATATATGGAGGCCCTTGGGCTCTGGAGAGAAACCAGAGAACAACTGGGGACAGAGCGGAGGCTGGCGATGCTTGGGGCTAAAGGACCTTGTCTCTCAGAAAACCCATTCCAGCTCTGTTCAAATTTTAGAGGGTAATGGATGAGAACAAAGGAGGCCCAGGCGATGTTTGAAACACATCAATATTCCCAACCTGGCCTGCCTGCCTCTTCCAGAACCCTCTATTCCCTGCTTTGCTGATTGTCTTGCCCTCTCAAAGCACTCACCTTGACTATGGAGCGATGAGGAATAAGCCTGGCTATTCCACTCTCCCAGCCTCTGCCACTCTGGCCCTCACCCAAAACCAAGTCCTGCCCAGAGATGGATAGAGGGGACTGCTCCTCTGTATGGGATAACATAGAAGTCTGACAGGCAGGCCTTGGAGTACAAATACTGGAAAGTTGCCCCTTGGACATGGAGCCTGTCAAGGATTTAGGGCCAGATGAGTTGTCACTGGGGAAAGAAGGGGACAGTCCAGAAGCTTGCCAAACATCACAGTAAAGGGACCTGGATCGCAAACAGAAATTCCTCTCATGGGTCAGAGTAGAGTAAGTGCTACCCAGCTCCTAGAGGTTTTAGAGAGACTTCCTGCAGACCCGGCTTACAGCTCACAGGGCTCACCCACTGGAAATCTCCTTCACTCACTGCCATGGAGAAGCAGCCATTTCTCCCCAAGCTGGAAAGCTCCTCTCCCCCCTCATACAGTCTGGCACATAAATGTTCAGTAAATATTAGTTCTTGTGAATATTAGCATAATCTCCTGTTGGAAATTCTCTGAGGGTGGTCTCTGCAGAGAGGGCTGAGCCTCTAGGATCCTAGCAGTTAGGAGGGACATGAACAGTGCAAAGCAGGCATGGTGCCAAGATGCTCAGCTGAAACACCAAGGAGACAGGAGCCTGGCCTCCACTGTGACCTCTCCTTGACCTGCCCCAGCTTCTGAGGGACCTCCTCTCTCTGGGCCCTACAGGGAAGGGAGTCCTCCTTCTTTCCCAGGTAGACCCAGTGACCTTAAGCTAAAGTCTGCAAATATATTCTTGGTGAGTCTTAGAAATGAAATTGTGCTCAGCATTTGTACAGGGCTTTCCTGCCACCCAGCCCTTTACAGACATTAGCTAATTAAATGGAAGAGGAGGAGAGGAAAGAGGGCCTGATCTTTGAAGCCAAGGACTCCAGCCTTCCTGACCTGGGCAGGTCCAGTCTCATTCCTCCCTTCTTTCCTTGCAAGGTTGGACTTACTCTAAAGATGAAGCAATTCCTGGGGAGTTGGCCACTGAGTCAGAAAACGAAGGGAAGAGGGAGTGTGACAATATGTTGAAAAGGTAAGTGTTTTCCTGAGTTCATTCTGTCCCACTGCCAGCCATATCCAGCAACTGGCTCTGCCTGAAAATGCAATTATGTGTCTGCCATGAATGGGTCAGCCACCTTCTCCCCCTTGGAAGAGGACATGAGATCAGAGAGACTGTAACTAGAAGCAGACAAAGATGCTTCCCAAAGGGAGCAAAGCAGACAGCTGTTCAGCCTGGTCTAGAGACAGGGCCAATCTCTCAGCTCAGCTGGAAGTCACAAACCTGGACGGCAGCTTGTAGCCTAAAGAGATTGAGTAAACCTCTGGCCCCCATGCTCTCCCTGACCACGAGGGTTAGAGGGAAGCCATCCCAGCACTGGTAGAATTTCTCCCACTGTCCATCCCCCACCATCAGCAGACCCTGTTTGTGCCAGCAGTCAGTCAGTGAGTGGAGCTGCCCGTATAATGGGCAGCAAGTCAAGTCCCACCTGGGGAGGAGTGAAGGAACAGGAGGGAGGGAGAGAGGTGGAAGGGAGAAAGAAAGATAGATAGATAGATAGATGATAGATAGATAGATAGATAGATAGATAATAGATTGATTGATTGATTGATTGATTCAGGACTAGGACTGAGGGGAAAGACCAAGAGAGAAAACAGAGACCAGTCATAAAGACTGACGTAAGGAAGAAATAAGCCATATTTAGACTGAGACTGTGGGAGAACAAAAAGGATGAAGACTAGGAAAGAAGGAAGAAGAAACAGCTCCACAGCTAACAATGGTGTCAAGACTGAGGATTTCTTGGAATCAGAAAGGATATATGCACCCTATGTTCATAGCAGCACAATTTACAATAGCTAATATTTGGAAACAGCCTAAGTGCCCATCAGCATATAGATGGATTAAAAAACTGTGGTACATCTATACAATGGAATACTACGCTACTGTAAAAAAATAAAGGAAAGGAGGAAAAAAAAGAATAAACTCTTACCATTTGCAACAGCATGGATGTACCTGAAGAGCTTTATGCTAAGCGAAATAAGCCAGTTGGAGAAAGATAAATATCACATGATCTCACTCATTTGTGGAATATAATGAACAACATAAACTGATGAACAAAAATAGAGCCAGGAAAAAAAATATTTTAGAATATAGTAGAAGCAATCCTGTTATTTGCAGATTTTTAATATTTTCTACAACTTTTGTGATATTATATTACGATAGTATAGTTTTGATAATATCATTATATTTAAAATCTTTTTTCTTGAAATACTAATGTTTATTGCATGTATTATTATATTTAAAATAATTTTTCTTGAAATATTAATGTTTATTGCAAAAAAAAAAAAAAAGATTGAGGATTTCTTGGCACAGCCAGAGACAACCCTATGTAGGAATCTCCCTAGAAGCCTGAGAGAGTTGCCATAGGCCCCTGGAAGGAGAGCCACACCTATCTCCCTTTCCTAAGGACAGCATTTACAGGGGCCCACCTCAGATGTATGGGCTTCTTCAAGGGTCAGGCAGTGCTCCATCTTGATCCCATCACAGAGACTTGGCTCCTCCTCCTACCTGGAGTTTCTCTCTCCCTCCTCCACCAGCCTGCCCCAGCCCGCTAGGATCTCATCAGTCTGCCTGGTGCTGATTGGGGAGTCAGCAGTCTGGAGGCCCCACCAAGCTCCCCTCATTGAAATTAGCTGTCTCATAAGAAATAGGCATTGAACTTCATAAAACCAATTAAGATTTCAGAGTCAGGGCACAGGATCAAGCAGGAGTCCAGGGAGCTCTGGCAACAATGAGCCAACTCCAAGGGCACAGCATTACCTAATAGCTCCCTCCTCCCAGGCCCAGCCCCCAAAGCTGCAAAGCTCTTATTGATGCGACAGAGAGGATGAGGCCAGACCCAAGGAAGGACTGGCTGGCTGGCTGGCTGGCTGGCAGGGGCAGTGAGTACTGGAATGGTTTCTTCTCTTTCGTGACTGGCTGCCTAACAGAACATGGTTCCTCCCTCCATAGCCCTCTCTGGTTCTAGAAAGCCTCAAAAGTTCTCCATCAAGTTACCAAGGCAACCATAGCCCAGTAAGATTCACAGTGAGGTTGAAAGGAGAGCAGAGACTGACAGCAGGCTGCCACGGTGGGGGTACACATCTCAGAATGAGCAAGAAGGCAGAAGCCTCAAGCCAACGCTAACATCCCCTGCCTCCCTGTCCATCCTATTCCAGGGTCTGTTTTCCTGCAGTTTGTGGGTCTGCACTACCAGGTGGGTGAGAAGATAGCATCAAAGCTTCTCTCACTGTCAGGTAGGAATAGGGGCATGCTTTTCCACAGCTTTCCTGCATGGCAGATGTTTCAGCCCCTGGCTGAGTCCATGGGCCCCCTGCTTTTAAAGGCCAATAGAATTTTAAAATAAATAAATAAATGCCAGTAGAACTCTCTCCCATAACCACCTGTTCCCTGCATGATGGCCCCTTGGGAGGCAGTGTTGCTAAGGAATTATGAGGAGCACAGGCTGTTTAGGAATCAGACAGAAGTGGGTTTGGCCCTTGCTTTGTCACTTTCTAAGACGGTGTGACCTTGGGCAAGTCACTTCTCTCTCAGTCTGTTTTCTTAGTTGAAAATGGGGATAATATGATAAATTCCCAGGACTTAATCATATCATACATATAATGTGCTTGTGCAGGGCCTGCCATTGGATCAGCTTTAAAAAAATTAGGCTTGGCCAGTGTGGTTCCATGATTAGAGCATCAGCCCAGGCATCAACTGGCACGTGCAGGAGGCAACCAATCCATGTGTCTCTCTCGTTCCTCGCTCTCTCTCTCTCTCTCTCCCGCCACCCCCATCCATCCCTCCTTCCCTTGCACCCTCTCTAAAAATAATAATAATAATGGAAAAAATATCTTCAGGTGAAGATTAACAAACAATAAAAATGAACAAAAATAAATAAAAATTAAAGCTGTTAAAATTTTTTCATTATTACTATTTTAATTGTTATTGTCATTACATCCTCAGTTTACTCATTTGAAAAATATGGATCATTATTTAATGGGTTGTTTAAAGATTATAAAAGATAAAGTATGTGAAATGCTTAGACCAATACCTTAAGCATAGAAAGTGTTCAATGACTAGGAGCTGCTTTTATTATGATTTCTACATCCCCCTTTTCACCTCAAGGCCTTCAGATTATATACCAGGGAGCCATCACTGAGCTGGACCAAACTCCTAATTCCCTAAGCAGTAGGGGCTGTGAAAATGAGGCTTCTGGAATTGTACTGGGTGAGTGGGTGGGGAGTGGTCATTCCTAATAGCCATGCTAGTGAACTTCCAACTCATGGTCTAGTCCAAAAATGAGCCTTTGACATTTGCACTCCCTCATTTCCATCTCAGGATCCTGAGGTTTTCTGCGCAGGCTGATGTCCTCCTAATGTCCAGCACACTGGGGAGAGGAGTAAATGGTCATTTAGAATGGAAAAAAGTTTTGCCCCTACATAGAAGGTCACATGCCAGGCTGGGATAGGAGACACAAGAGAATGGATGATAGAACCATGCAGATGGGGCTACAATGCTTCTTAAAGTTTCCTGTCTTTTATTGGTCCAGTTGAGGCCTCATTTCCATCAGGAGACCTCAGATATGACTAAGCAACTGCAGACTGCTCCCAAACCCTCACCATCTTCCTCCTTGAAAATACCAACACTCCACCCCAGTAACACTTTGACCTTCTAGACCCACGAATAGGCTGCTTTGGGATGCAGTCTTCTTCACCCTCAGCCCTTTCCACACATCTGTGCCTCACTTACCCAGTGGCACATGAATTGCATAGGTGGTGGGTGTCCCAGGGGTCTCCAGAGTGTGCCACAAGCTAAAGGCTGGGCTAAAACTATAGTTGGAAAAACTTAGATGAAACCTCAGGGAAAATGTTCTGGTTGAAAGAGGTGGGAGACACATGGAAAAGGCTACAGGCAAGCTACAGAATCTGTTTCTCTGAAGATTTTTAATCAGAAAAGGCCCAATCCCTAACCTCTACTGCCCTAGAGAGCTTGAAAGGTAATGCCTGGGGATAGGTTAGAGTGAGAGTGGGGTAGGGCTGTCAGGACCCTTAAGACATTGAGGAAAGTGAGGCAGTTCTCATGCTAAACACATCTAGGGCCTTCAACACTGGCTTTATCCACCCTTCCTTAGCCTAGAATACCAGCTGCCTTACGCTCCCAGCAACCCTGAAGCCTTGTGGGGTGTACTGGTGCTCAGAGCCAGACTCTAGGGAAAAACCAGTGACTTTGGGTTCTGATGCCAGAAACCAGATCTGAGGATGACTCGGATGTGTCCTCCCCCAGAATAAATTCACAGACTTGGGCCTGTGCCCTCAGCTCTGCTGGCAACAAAGCCTTTGTCTCCAACCCAGAGATCCCATCCTCCACACCAGGCACCAGGCCCTGTTCTTTGAATAGAGAGGACTTGGAGGTGCTAGAGCTAAAGGCCAGGTTTTTCTTTGGGGGCTGTGTAACCTGATACTGGCATCTTACCCTCTTGTACCCATAAATCAGTGTCCAAACAGGCCCTCTTATTGGAAAGGAGAAATTCCTAAGTGTCTGTGGCTTTATGGAGACTAGAAGCATGCAGGAGTGGAGTCTTGGGAAGCAGCTGCTGCCCAGAAAGCTTTGGCTGTGTTAGCTAAGGTCAGGAATGTGCCACACTCTACTGACCTGTTCAGCACTCCCTGCCTCACCCCATTCCCATCTGAATCCCGAACAGGTCCAGGAACAGTCACAGAGCACTCTGCTAGATCTGGGGGAAAGAGAAAAATATTTTTTTCCCTTTTCCATGATGAAGAACCTAGTGGGCAAGGGATGGGCAATAGCTACACAGGTTAATCTGGAAGTCATTCTGAAAAAAATTCAGTTCCCTACAGATAGCCAAACCAGGTTCAGCTGCTGGGGACAGGCAAGGGGCCAGGAGTTATACCGTGTTCAAACTGGGACCCACCTGGCGTTGGCCATGGCCCCAGGATGGAGACCTGCCCTACTAGCTGGTCTCCCAGAGGCAAAAGTCAGGTTCCTTCCTGCCTGAGGAATCTCAGGGACAAGTCAGAAAAGTCAGTTTTCTCTCACATCTCTGTCTCTGCCTGCTAGAAAAATATTGTTTCCAGCTCTCAACAGGTCTGCCCTGCTCACCCTCAGACTGATAAGTGGACAGACAAAATTTCCAGTGTTCTGAGTCCAGGCTGAACAAGCCTGTTGCCCAGAATTCTCTCCTGGGATGACCCAGGAGCGCCCCCTGATGCCTTGTTTGGCTGAAGCCAGCTATAGGGAGAAGGAAGGAGGGAAGGTTAAAACAGATTCTAGTTGCCCCAGCAGGAGGGACCTTACTTTATACTGCCCCTTCTATACATTGCAGAGCCTGAATCAGAGCTGGACTTCCCCTGGGGTCACTGAGGAGGGAATGTCCAGAGAGCAGTCTGGGAGGAGGACAACATACTAGGTCCCACAGCCTGGCCTCTGGGCACATGAAGGCTATCCAGCCTGCAGATGTCCCTGGCTTCGTGTTCTGGGTAGCACAATCAACCCCCTCCTCTGAGCCTCAGAGGAAAGAGGCTGTTCCAGACTCAGTGAATCATCTCACTGAGTATGTGGTGGGGGATCTGCCAGAGAGACCCCACTTCTTTCCAGGTACCAGTGGAATACATCCAAATTTACCATTGGTAATACAGATTATAAAGGATAATAATAGTTGTTTATCAAAGAACCTCTGGCCACATACCTGTAGTCTTTAGGTATCTGATGAATCCGCCCACACACTATCTCCAATATTCTATGAGTCTGTAGGATTCCATAGCCCACCCCAGTAGTTGCCTTCTCTCCTGACCACACATTATTCCCCACTCCTAGTTCTTTCTTTTATCTGATTTAAATCCATCTTGCTGCATCCTGAATAGTGGCAGCTAAAAGAAAGGGTCTTTGTCCAATACATCCGATTTTCATGATGAGAGAGAGAGAGAGAGAGAGAGAGAGAACTTGTCCAACACATCCCATTTTCAAGATGAGAAGAGAGAATGAGAATACTGGAAAACCAAAGGAACAGAAAGAAGAAGCAAGAAAAAGGAGTGGCGATATGACCAAATAAGACCCAAATAAATATCAGAGAAAAACCATCTGAACAGCTGGAGAGGTAGGGAACAAGCTTCAGCATAGTTTCTAGTAATTTTCCCTCTAAACATTTCATAGCTGTATCTCTGTGATCACACTAAATATAGGAGTGCACACATGTGTACACACACTCATGTGCTTAGATTGTGGGGAGGGACTAGCTGTGTGGGGGTTGGAGGGGGCAGCTATTCCCTCTTAGCCCAGAGAGTTCTGCCCCCCACCTGCATAATTATCTTCCCTGTTCACATTCCCGCCCCCCTCCCAGACTCCAAACCTTACAGCACCAGGTCTTTGTGCTTTCAAAAAAGCTCCCTCCCTGAGTGCTACCTTCAGGAAGTGCTGAGCTGCTCCAGTGAGGAATGGAAGGGGAGATAGTTGTCTTCTCTCCAGAGCACAATCTCATCAAACAGCCCCCCTTCATCTCCCTTCCCCTCCTCTCCATCTCTTTCATCACGGTCAACAACAGCTGCAGAAAACAGCCTGCCTCACCCTGAGCAGTAGGCTGCAGGGGATATGCCTACTTCCCAGGGCAAGAGACAACTGGGTGAGGGGGGTCTGGGGCGGCAGAATTCCCAGCAATGCCAATATCTTCTAACTCCTTTCCTCCATAATTAAAGAACAAAAGGGAAAGCCTTCCCAGTCAATCTCTACAGCCACTTTGCAGTCACCCCAGCTTCCCAAAATCCCTACCCAGGCTGCCCCCAATCCTGTCCTCCCACAGTAGCCTATATTTCTCACACCTTGGGAAGTCACTGCAAGATATTTCACTCTGAAAGACAGATCTGCTCTGGGAATACAAAGAGACAGTGATGAATTCACCCACACACTAGCAACCTACTTCCATTAACTGCTATGTCCAAATAATTTCTTTAAACCACCAAGGATGAGGTTGGGGGAGGGGAAGGTAAGTCTGTGACATCAATCTTCAGTGGGGATTCCTCCTTCAAACCGGGCCACGGCTGGGCAGGAGAAAAACCCTGCACGCGCGCGCACACAATGGGGGCTTCTGGGGCAATGAGACCTCACCAACCCACCCCATTCCTCCTCCCCACCTCATTCTCACCTCCCCAACCCATCCTACCACCCACAGTGCCTCCTCTGACCTAAGTTATTTCCCACTCCCCTGCCCTCCCTTGGGTCCTTGGAAAAAATAACAGAGATACCAACTCACACATCCCTTCCTGGAGGTTTCAGAGCTCTGGCTGCTCCTGGACAGAATAGGCCCTACCCACAGGCAGACAAGAGAGCATCTCCTGTGTGACCAGCATCCAGGGGCACCCAAAGGAACAGTGCAAGAGAACTAAGATCTGTACTGCAGTTCCAGATTTACTCATTTCTTCTCAAATTATGCTACTTAATGCCTTCATTTTATAGATGGGGAAAGTAGATTCTCAGAGGGTTGACTTGAACTTGCCCAAAGCAACCAGCTAGAAAAGGAACAAATCTGTGTCAAGCACAGGACTTCCACCTTTAAAGCCTGCTTCAGGAAGATCATATCCTGGTAGGGAAAAGGACCAGGAAGCAGGTGACATTTCGTTTGCTAAATGTGCCTACCTACTCTTGGCTTCAAACACAGGATCATGAGTTTAAAGCCTACAGTTTTAGATCTTGCCCAACTTACACTGCCTGCCAGCCACCCTCCAGCTGGAAGGTTTGTGCATCTTGGGAAGGGGCCAGGTGGGACCCAGAAGGCAGAGGAACAGAGAAGGGGAATGCTGGCATTTCTCCATGGCCCAGGAGCAGGAGAGGGGATGACAGTTGGGCAGATGGGTCTGAACAGGCCATGTGGGAAGGCTGGGCTGTAGGAGAAGTGTGGGCACAATGTGGCCTGGCTTTGCTCGGTTGGCGACCTAGCACTTCTCCCTTCCTCCATTCTCCCTCTCTCTCTCCAAATTGCCTGCTTCAAATGTGATTCTTTCTAAATGCACCCCCCCCACCACACACACACACACACAATGAAGGGACTAGCATGTGGAGGGATGCTATAGACTGATTATAGTCTTCTTCCAGCAGCAGCAGGCTGGGGGCTAGTGGTCCAGACCACAATAGGAGCAGCTTGTGAAGTTCTGTTCCAGCAAATTGAAAAGGGCTCCCCATGGCTCAGACCTGAGGCTGAGGAGCCAGGATAGACAAAGCAGGAAAGAGGAGGCCCAAACTCTTGGCCAACCAGTGGCTAATTATTGGTCGTCTGGAATATGGGTGTCCATATGGGCTCTCCCTGCCTAGGAGAAAAATCAACATTGTCCAGCCCTGTGATTCTGATGGATGTTGGGTCTCAGTGTTGGGATCCCCATTAGAGTTACTCAACCTGTTCCAGACCCTGGAGTTCCCAGAAATGAGAGGAGGGTGAGCATGAACCAGTCACTGGCACTTGCTGGCTTATTAATAGCAGAAACTCACCTCCTCTCTCTAGTGTTTCTTTGAAGCAGGTGGGAGTGGGTGGGAGTCTTTGCTTCCAAGCATTTTGTGGAGCTACCAGTAGTTTGATTTTTCTAGTATAGTAGGACCAAAAGTATCATGAGATGTCAAGAGGAGCAAGAGACAAATACTTTGAGATTGGCTTCAAGGCATACATAGCCTCCTCTCTGAGAATATTATCTGGTTACCTTTAAATGAGAGCACTCCCAGTATTCTGCCTGTAGATAAAAACCCCTACAGAACTCTTTAAGAGCAGCTGCAGAAGTAGCAGCCAACACAGATCCACAGATTCTTAGAGCTAAACAGTCCTCAGGGATCCCCAGGCCAAAGGACCTCGCCATCTATTTGATGACAGAACAACATTTGGATTTTGAATTTTGGAGGGGGAAGCAGGTGGTGTGGGAGAGAGACTTTCATGCATAGAGGTCCTCAATAAATGCTGGATGAGGGTCAGTGGTACAGGAATATGCTTCCAAAGGAGCCCACTGTCCTTTAATGCGAGGAGAGAGCAGGCTAGAGTAGGAATGGCGGGGGGTGGGGGGGAACAGTGGGGTCTTGCTATTTCACCCAAGGTGATTAGGGGATCTACTCTGGCATCTCTACCAAAATGTAAGTGGAAGGACAGGTTACCATTAAATGGGCCTCCTACACTGGCATGAATAGTTTTCAGGACACCTTTGAACCTATCTGGGCTCTGGTTTCTGTCTAGATGCTTCCTCCCCAGCTGGGGCTGGGAAGCTGATGCTGGTGCTGATGCAAACACGCACAACCTCACTCTTCACAGCACTGCCATTAAGGAATCTGATTAGCAGAGCCCCATGCCAGGCTGCTAATGGGTTGGAGACATTAAGCATAAATGGTTTCCCAGACATCAGCATTAAGCAGAGCCCAGGAACAAACAAATATTTTAATTTCAAAGTAATAGAAGTGTGGGAGGGGAGAGAGTTCCCTCTGCTTATTCTGCATCAATTGTTCTCCCATTCCCCATCTAAAACAGTTTCTACAATTCTCAGGTCAGGGATTCCCTACCCTGGAGGGGTTGTACGCAGGGGTTAGGGTTGTATATAGATAACAGATCTTCACTTACCCAGACATATAGGAGTGGAAGAGATTCTCAAAGTGTTACCTGGAGGGCGATTCTTGGGACTGACTTGGCTAATAACTCTGATGGTCAGGAAATCCTTGACATTTAATTTGAATTAATCTTGTGATAACTTAAGGCCCACTTCCCTGTGTTTGGAAAGTGGAAGATCAGGGATGGGACATTTTTAGACCCAAATTAGTTGTTCTGGGCCAAATGTTCCCCCATTAGCCTGTGTGGTTGGGACCACCAGCAGCAGCAGCATCTGAGACTTTGCTATAAATATAAATTCTCAGGCACCACCCCAGATGTACTGAATTAGTAAACTCTGGGGATGACAACAGCAATCTTCTTCCCTCAAAGTGGTCCCATTGCATGTTTAAGTTCGAGAACCACTGCTCTTGGCATTACCTCTGACATGGAAAGGGGATGTCAAAAGAGAAAGAAGAATTAGAAGGGGATGCAACAAGCAGCCTTTTCCAAAGAGGAAAAATACTGGAACTTTCCCAATGTGGAAGTTCAAAGATAGGCCTCAGAGGAGGCTTTGCTCTTTTCAGGCTGTAAATGTCAAAGCAGTGTCTAAGTGGCCCTTCATGGAGGAGTGTGGGGAAAATAACGAACCCTAACCTTTTGGATCTTGCCCTGAGCTGGAAAAGATAATGGAGCAATTGTTTCAGGTAATATATTTCCTACTCAGCTTTTCTGAGCTCCCTTGTCCTTCATCAGCAGCCCCTCCTCATGCCCATCCTCCCCCCAAATCTATATATATATTTGTTTTTATTTCAGAGAGGAAGGGAGAGATACATAGAAACATCAATGATTAGAGAGAATCATTGATCAGCTGCCTCCTGCATGTCCCCTACTGGGGATCGAACCTGCAACCCAGGCATGTGCCCTTGACCGAAATTGAACCCAGGACCCTTCAGTCTCCAGGCTGATGCTTTATCCACTGAGCAAACTGGCTAGGGCCCAGTTGTTTCTTAATGAGACCAGCAGTGAGAGAGGCCCTACTCCCTAGGGCAAGGGTCCTCAAACTGCGGCCCGCGGGCCACATACAGCCCGCCGAGGACATTTATCCGGCCCGCCGGGTGCCGCTGCCTGTCCTGCTTAGCAGCTGACTTGTCCCGGGCCTGCAGTGCGCATAGGAATTTGTTCATAGTTTTTTTTTTAAACTATAGTCCGGCCCTCCAAAGGTCTGAGGGACAGTGAACTGGCCCCCTGTTTAAAAAGTTTGAGGACCCCTGCCCTAGGGAGTCAGAGTAAGAAGCCCATCATAACATAGAACTATAACCTATAATGGGTCAGTTTCTCTTTATACCCTACCATCCTCCCTCATAGTGCCACCAAAAAGAAATTGCTCTTTCCTGACCTTTTTTTTTTTTTTTAATATATTTTATTGATTTTTTTACAGAGAGGAAGGGAGAGGGATAGAGAATTAGAAACATCGATGAGAGAGAAACATTGATCAGCTGCCTCTTGCACACCTTCTACTGGGGATGTGCCCGCAACCAAGGTACATGCCCTTGACCGGAATCAACCCTTGGACCCTTCAGTCCGCAGGCCGATTCTATCCACTGAGCCAAACCGGTTAGGGCTCCCTGACCTTTTATACTGTATCTCAGTAGTCATACTTGCAAAGAAAGTGTGGGGGGAGGAAAGGACAAAATTAAGGCTCCTAACCAACCCATAAGTTTCCTGAGGGCCAGTACTGGCTTATAGCTTATTCTCCTTTTATATGCACCACACTAGACACCTAACACACTAGGTGGCTAATGAATATTTGATAAATTGAACAGAAGGGACCTCTCAGAAGCAAGAAACTAACGTGTCTCTGCTTCCAAACTGGAACCATGACAGAGATCAAGAAATGGGTCTTCCCTGAAATAATTAGGAAAGAAGCCCCTTCCTGCCATTTTTGAGCCCAGGCTCTGCCATCTTCATCTATCATTCATTCAACAAGCATGTGCACCACATGTTATGTTCTAGTGGGGAAAATAAAAGATAAATATATAACATTACTTCAGGTGGCATCTGAGCAGATACCTGAAGCAAATGGAGAAGCTAAACTTGCAGCAATCTGGGGGAAGAGTGTTCCAGGCAGAGGGAACCGCAACTACAAAAGCCCTGAGATGGAAGCATTTCAAAAGAGTCCAGTATGGCAGGAGTAAAATGAGCAAGAGGGACAGATACAGGAGAAGAATTCAGAGGACCTTGGATTTTAGGTTTCATTTTGAGAGAGAAGTCATTAGAAGATGTGCATGGAGAAATGGCATGTTCTGATTTACAAAACTGCTCTGGCTGCTGTGTTGAGAGCATCCTAGTGAGTAGAGGGATATCTGCAACTTTCAGGTCATATTCTTAAAGGAATGGTTCTGCCCTCTACTTCTCCTTCTCTCCTTTCCACAGACTGGAATCTTATGGCCATGATATGGCATCTGGAGCAGCTATCTTAGGCCACGAGATGAAAGTTACATGTTAAAGACGACAGAGTAGCAAGCCAGGAAAAGCTAGGATCCCGACATTGTGGAGTGACTGTATTAACCCCAGACTACTATGCACAGGTTCATACTTGAGAAAGAAGTAATCTTCTATCTTGAATAAAACACTGTATTTTGGAGACTGTGATATTGCAGCTTCATTTGAATTGTAACTCATTCAGAAGTGATTGGAATTGCCTTGGCAAGTAATGATGGTGGCTCTGATGAGGGTAGGAGTGGTATAAGTGACCAGATTTTGGAGATAATTTAAGGAGTACAACTGACAGCATTTCCTGAGGAATTCGATAAGGGGACATGAAAGAAAGAGAAGAGCCACAAATGACTTCAAAGTGTGGAACCTGGTACAACAGAGTTGCATTTATTGTAATAGAGGAGACTGGGGAACCAGTGTGTTTAAGCAGACAGTGAGCGACCTTCACAAGGAGATGTCAAGTAGCAGCTGGATATAATTCTAAAGTTCAGGGGAGAAGTAGGGGCTAACGATATCCATTTGGAATTTATCAACATGTAGCTGAATTTAATGTCCTGAGATAGACGGGATTTCTTAGGGAGTAAGAGTAGATAAAGTAGAATAGAGGTGTGATGACAGTCCAGGGACATCCCAGAGATGGGGAAGATGAAGAGGAGCCAGCACAGGTAGGAAAAGAACTGAAAAAGAAGTGTCTTAGAAGCCAAATAAAAAGTGTTTTAAGAAGGAATGAGTGACCATCCATGACATATGCTGCTGCTAGGATGAGTAAGATGAGGATAGAGAGATGAATTCTGAAATTGGCAACAGGGAAGTCATTGGCGACATTGACACGAGAATTTTCAGTGGAGCGTAGAGAACAAGAGAGAATGAGAAGAGAGGAAGTACAGACAACTCTGAATTCTGGGCAGGTAGAAATCATTCCAGCAATCTAACGTCCACCCTTCCTATCATAGTTCCAAGCATTCTGAAAGAATGAGGGCTCCCATGCCCACATGTCTGAACAACCCTGCAGTCTCTTCTCTCCTGGCTTCAGAGCCCAGCCTCTCTGTAGCTCTGTCTCGGCCCTGCTGGCTCCCAAGGCTGCTGTCAAGGACTGCCTGCGCAGGCTAGCAGCCAGGCCTGACTCTCCTGGATCATAATTAGTGCTGCTGCTAACGATGTTTGGCCCTTGTGGAATAGCAACCTGGGAAATTCTGGTACTTCCAATTTTCCCCCTCAGTGCTTTCCCAGATGCAATTTCCCAGTCAGTGCCTGTGCTGCCTCCTCACCAGGGAGAATGAAGACAGTGTCTCAGATGCCATTCCAGACGGCCTAATCAGCTAGCTGAAGTCATGTCCTGGCCATTATCATGGCATTATCACAATAATACAGGTACTGGCTTTGAGGAAGGCAGGGAGGTTGCTGTGAGGAAGAGGTGGGGGCACCAGGCCAGCTCCACACAGCACATAGTAAGCATTGCTAGTGGCGTGATCAGAAAACTGATGGCTAGAAAGGAACCCTCCCGGAAGAGCTCTGTAGTTTCCAGCAGAGATGCAGCTCAACCATTCACTCTTTCCCAACCTAAATCCTGGCCTCCTGCCCTAGAAAGTGCTCATCTCATAGCAGTCCTAATCTCCCAGGTCTGGAGAGTTTCCTTCATTGCCCCAGTGGGCCTCCAGCTGTCTAGGGCAGAGGGCTACAGTGGGTCCCATGGTACAGGGTCTTAGAAGAGAGGATTGCCTTGGGTTAAGGGCCCTGGGATTGACTGGACCTTGGCTTCTGCTACAGGAGATGAAGATAGAAACCAACATTTATAAGGCAGCTGTTACATGGAAGACCAATGTAAAGGTTTGGGTTTGTGTGTTTTTTTTCATGTAAAATATACATAAGATTTACCATTTTAAATGTACAGTTCTGTGACATTAGTACATTCATAATGTTGGACAACTATCACCAATATCTCTCTCCAGAACTTTTTCACCTTACCCAACTAAAACTCTGTACTCATTAAACACTAACTCCCCCAGTGTAAGGTCTTGCATATTTATCTCTTGTAATCCTTATTGTGAGATAGGAATCCCCATTTTACCAATGAGGACACTAAGAAACAGACTGGGAAAGTAGTGCTGCCTTTCCTGAGGAGGGATAGACAAGAAGAATCCCAGTCTACCCTATTCCAAAGCTGTGTTCTCTGTAGTTCCCTACCCCGAGCTACCCAAGGTCTAGGGCCATTATGAGAATGGCATTGCTGAGTGATGTCACTGACAACTAGTGACTTCACACATAACATCACACACCAAACTGTGGCTGGCAATGGGAGGGCTTCTAGTCAGCATGTTTGTTTGTTTTTAATTTAATAAATCTTTATTGTTCCTCTTTTTTTCCCCCCATAGCTCCCCTTCAACCAGTTCCCACCCCACCCACTGCCCTTACCACCCCCCCACTGTCCTCATCCATAGGTGTATGATTTTTGTCCAGTCTCTTCCCGCACACCCCACACCCCTTTCCCCCCGAGAATTGTCAGTCCTCTTCCTTTCCATGCCCCTGATTCTATTATATTCACCAGTTTATTCTGTTCATCAGATTTTTTATTCACTTGATTTTTAGATCACTTATTGATAGACATGTATTTGTTGTTCATAATTTTTATCTTTACCTTTTTCTTCTTCTTCCTCTTCTTAAAGAATACCTTTCAGCATTTCATATAATACTGGTTTGGTGGTGATGAACTCCTTTAGCTTTTTCTTATCTGTGAAGCTCTTTACCTGACCTTCAATTCTGAATCATAGCTTTGCTGGGTAGAGTAATCTTGGTTGTAGGTTCTTGCTATACATCACTTTGAATATTTCTTGCCACTCCCATCTGGCCTGCATAGTCTCTGTTGAGAAATCAGCTGACAATCATATGGGTGCTCCCTTGTAGGTAATTAACTGTTTTTCTCCTGCTGCTTTTAATATTCTCTCTTTGTCTTTTGCTCTTGGCATTTTAATTATGATGTGTCTTGGTGTGGTCCTCTTTGGATTCCTTTTGTTTGGGGTTCTGTGCGCTTCCTGGACTTGTAAGTCTATTTCTTTCACCAGGCGGGGGAAGTTTTCAGTCATTATTTCTTCAAATAGGTTTTCAGTATCTTGCTCTCTCTCTCTTCTTCTGGCACCCCCATAATTCGGATGTTGGTACGCTTGAGGTTGTCCCAAAGGCTCCTTACACTATCTTTAAGTTCTTGGATCCTTTTTTCTTTTTGCTTTTCTGGTTGAGTGTTTTTTTCTTCTTTGTATTTCAAATCTTTGACTTGATTCTTGTGGTCCTCTAGTATGCTGTTAGATTTCTGTATATTATTTTTTATTTCAGTCAGTGTATGCTTAATTTCTAGTTGGTCCTTTTTCATATCCTCGAGGGTCTCGCTAAATTTATCGGCCTTTTCTAGAAAATTCTTGAAAAACCTTATAACCGTGGTTTTGAACTCTATATCCAGTCGTTTGCTTTCCTGCATTTCTTTCATTTGTGATCTGTTTCTTTGTCTCCGCATTTTTGCTGAGTTGGTAGAGTAACTTTGTGTGCTAGGGTGTCCTATAGGGCCCAGTGGCTCGGCCTCCTCCAGTTACCTGAGGTGGACACTCTTGGTGCACCCCTTTGTGGACTGTGTGCACAGCCTTGTTGTAGTTAAGTCTTGATTGTTCTTGGTATCACTGGGAGGAATTGACCTCCAGGCCAACTGGCTGTGAGGATCAGCTGTGTCTATGCTGGGAGAACTTCTGTGCTGGAGACACCCTTATGAGATAAGACTTGCAAAATTGCAAAAGCCTCTGTGCTCAGCTTGGATGGGGTGGAGTCTCAGGGCAGAGCAGACAGCCTTGGCTTCCCATCAGTCCTGCCTTATGAGGGCCCTGGGTCTCAGTGTCCCTTGGTAATCACTGCAAGCACCTCTGAGAGAAAGCCGCTTTTGAGTTCCGCCCACTGCCAGACAGTCCAGTTTCTCCCCGAATGAGTCTGGGTTCCCAGAAACTCGCCCAGAACTGGAGTTCAGTGCAGTTGGGAGCTTCCATCTCCTTCCCGCTTTAGAAAGCCAGCCGTGCACTCAGCCACCCATGCACTCAGCAGTCGGTCCTCTCTGCATGCACGCACCTCCAGACCACTGCCTTCCGCAGCTCCCCTGAGTCTCAGTGTGCTTTCTCTTTTCCTGACAGTCCAGATTCTCCCTGAATGCATCTGGGTTCCCAGAGTCTTGCCTGGGACTGGAGTTCAGCGTAGTCGGGAGCTTCCATTTCCCTCCCGCTTGGGAAAGCCAACCACGCACTCAGCCGCCCATCTTCTCTGCCCCCGTGCACGCGTCTCTGTACCTCAGCATTTTGCAGCTCCTCTGAGTCTCAATGTGCTTTCCTCTTTCCTTCTAGTTGTAGAATTTCCACTCAGCCAGCTTTCCTGTGGTTCTGGATGGTGTCCATTTTGTCTTTTAGTTGTAGTTTTGATATTGTTGTGCGAGGCAACAGTTTGGGTGTTTACCTATGCCACCATCTTGGTTTCTCTCAGTCAGCATGGTTTTTATTTCTCAGGAAGGATTCCCAAAAACAAAGGCAGACATGATTAATAAGGCATTTGACCACCTCAGAGCACATAGCACATCCTTCTTTAAATCAGTACCTCTCTCCAAAGTTAACTGTGTTCATTCCCAGGGTGTTGAGTCCGTGACTGCTCAGGGATGTGCCCTCTGCAGTGTGGAATAATAAAAGGAGCACAAATTGTTTGGTCAAATGGGCTTAGGTTCAGGTTCTGACTCTGTAATTCTAAGACCATTTGAGTCCAACTCTTAAGGCAAAGTTAGCTCAGACATGGAAGGTTAATGTCAGAATGCATGAGGAGCCAGGTGGGGCTTCTCAGAACACTCCAGGGACAGGTGCTTAAGCTGGAAGGAATCTAGATAGAAGATTACTCAATGGCTGAAGGTCATGGCTCTTCCTTGCCAAGTTCCAACTGCCCTTAATGTAAATCAGACACACTGGGCAAGTTTATTTGTCTCGAAGGCTCTGGTTGCTGCTAGAGAACCTTTTACTTTAGGTTGGGGTTTCTAAGAAAGGGACGGATTGGCCCAGTTCATCTTTTTTCCACTGGGCCATAAATTAGAGTGACTGGCCACTATATACTGACTGACTTTGGTCAGAACCTCTCTCTGGTCCGATCACCTAGGGCAGAGGAGGTAGGTAAGTGGTGATTTTAAAAACTGGGGGTGGGGTGTCATGTGGTATAGAACATAGCCTGCCGCCAAGTTTTGGCCAGTACAGAATCTCATAAAAAGGGCTGTGGAACGGGTAGGTAAATAGGTCTACCATACTATATTAGATATACAAGTAAGTTAATCTCTCTGGGCCTCAGTTGTTTTCTCATCTATATAAATGGAACAATAATTCCAACCTCACATGGTTGTTGTAAAGACTGAATGAGAGAACAAGTCCAAGTGGCTGGTAGGTGCTCAATAACACAGCAGATGCATAACAAATGTTGGTTTCCCTTCTTACCTATAGGAAAGGCCACTTCCAGTGCTATATTTACCTCATCTAAAATAAAAATAAAATAAACCAAGATGGGGGTTCTATCGTCTACAGCAGATAAAAGTCTCCCTGCGGACAGACATCATGACTCATTCTCCTTTTGTATCCCTTTTGGCTCCTTGGTATATTTTATTCTCTCTTGCTGAAATAGGCCTCCTAGCCAAGCACCTAGTAGGAGAGAGATTAGGTGTCCTCCTTTATATTCCTGAAAGGCCAGTATTTCTAGCTAAGCTCCAAAGCCACTGCCGCGAAGTGATGGGGAGCAAAGAGGGCTCCTATGTCAAAAGGAAGATTAATGTGCCCCAGCTCTTATGAAGACACTTTGATGGAAAGCCTAGGACAAGGCAGCATTTTTCTTTGAAATGCTATGAGACAATAGAAATAAAAATAGGTCTTCCCCCAACTCAGGGGCCTAGGGCAGAAGACTTATCTTTCAATGGTTAATCTATGCTCAGAGGAGTTGTCCTAGGCTTCAGTTGATCATTGACTCAGTAAATTAAATATATATAAAATTTCTGCTATCATGGAACTTCGGAGCTCATCAGGGAGAGACAATAATCAAACAATCCCACTCATGATAGTACAAACCATGACGAGCATCATGAAGGGAAGAAACATGTTCTAGGAGAGCATATCCCAAAGAACCTAACCTAGAATCGGGAGTCAGATCATGTTCAAGTCTTTGACCTTCACTGTGAAAACAGCAATGGGAGGTCACTGAAAGGTGTAAGCAAGGTTTTGGCATGATCAGATTTGTGTTTTGAAAAGATCACTCAGCTACAGTGCTGAGAATAGCTTGTAGGAGAACTGCTGTAATTCCAGCAAGAGATAATGGTGTCTTTGACTTTGGTAGTGGTGGTGGTGGTAAAGAGAGACAGAGGTGATGGACTAAAAGGATATTTAGCCCCGGCCATGTGGCTCAGTGGTTGAGTGTCAACCTATGAACCAGGAGATCACGGTTCAATTCCAAATCAGGGCACATGCCCGGGTTGTGGGCTCGATCCCCAGTAGGGTGTGTGCAGGAGGCAGCTGGTCAATAATTCTTTCTCATTGCTGATGTTTCTATCTCTCTCTTCCTCTCCCTTCCTCTTTGAAATTTAAAAGTAAAAAAAAAATTTTTTTAAATAAAAGGATATTTAGGAGGCCCTGGCCAGGTAGCTCAGTTGATTACAGAATGTCATCTCTATGTGTCAATCAAGATTGTGGGATCAATCCACCGTCAGGGTGCATACAAGAATCAGTCAATGAATGCACAAGTAAGTGGACTAACAAATCTCTCTCTCTCTCTCTCTCTCTCTCTCTCTCTCTCTCTCTCTCTCTCTCTCTCTCTCTCTTTCTCAAACCAAAAAAATTAATAAAAGCTATTTAGGAGATAAAATTAACAGACTTGGTGTGTGATTGTATAAGGGGGAGCATGAATGTGGTAAGGACAAGGATTCTGGCTTCTTAAATGTAAATGGATGGAAGACAATAAGGGAGAAGACCACAAGTGAAGTCTTAGACAGATTATCCTGGAGGAGTCTTTGAGTCAAGTGCCCATGTTGAATCGGCAGCTAGATATGTGGTTCTGGAGCTCCAAGGAGAAGTCAGGGCTCGAGATAACAAGTGTATGGGTCATTTGCTCAGAGGTAGTTCAAAGAGAGTAGAAGAGTTTGTTCACCTAAGGAGAGAGTAGAGAGTGAAAAAGAAAAGAGGACCTAGGGTCAAACCCTGAACTCAGACATGTCATTTGGGGCAGTGGTTCTTAAGGTGTGATCCGTAGACCCTTAGGAGGTTTCCAAGACCCTAAGAGTCCACAAGGTCAAAACTCTTTTCCTAACACTTTCAGACATTATTTGTCTTTTTCACTGTGTTCCCTTTTATACTAATGATTCAAAAGCAATAGTGAATAAAATAGCTTGTACCTTAGCACAAATCAAAGCTGTGGCACTAAACTGTACTAGCAGTCCTTATACTCCTTTCTGCCATACATATGCAGTTAAAAAAAGAATCACTTTCACTTAGGAATAGCCTTGATAAAACTGCACAAATTATTAATTTTTACTAATCTCAACCCTTGAGTATTGTTTTTAATATTCTGTCTGGTAAAATAGAAAATACACATAAAACAGGTCTTCTGTATTCCAAGTACAATGGTTGCTGTCTCCAGGAAAAACACTTCTGCAATTGTTTGAGTTTCAAGCTGAACTAGCCTCTCTCTTCATGGAACATCATTCTTACTTGAAAGAACTGAAAGACAAACTAAGATTATTCAGATTTGAGTGTTTGGCAGACAATTTCCCCAAAATGAACAAAGCGAGCCTGTCACTTCAAGGAAAACAACCAAAAGCATTTGTTGCCAATGATAAAATTCAAGCTAACAAGTGAAAATTTTAGAACACTTGTACCTGCCACCATGAACGTGACAGCTTCCCAATGCTTAAAGATTTCTCTAAAGAAATTGATAGTGATATAATGAATGTGATTTAGAAAACATAATAAAATGTATCAACATTTGGAAGATCTGTACAATTCAAGAGAATCTATATTTTCCAAATGACCAATGCATGATGTTACAAAATCTATTCAAAGTGTAAGATAATATCTGGATCAGGTATTCAGTTGGTTAGAACGTCATCCCAATACACCTCGGTTTCAGGTTTGATCCCTGATCAGGGCACATACAAGAATCATCCAAAGAATGCATAAGTAAGTGGAACAGCAGATCAATGTTTCTCTCTCTCGCTCTCTCATTCTCTCTCCCCCCCCCTCCCTTTCCCTTCCTTACTCTCTCTCTCTCAAATCAATCAAACAATCAATAAAGCCCTAGGCAATGTGCCTCAGTTGGTTGGGTATCCTCACATGTACCAAAAGGTTGCCGGTTTGATTCCTGGTCAGGGCATATGCCCAGGTTGTGGGCTCAATCCCCAGTAGGGGGTGTGCAGGAAGCAGCAGATCAATATTTCTCTCTCACATCACTGTTTCTCCCTTCCTCTCTCTCTAAAATCAATAAAACATGTTTTAAAAATGAATAAAAGAATTTTTAAGTGCAAAATAAACCAATAAATTTTAATGTAATAGAGTAGGAATTGATTGATATGGTTTCAGATTCCACATTGCAACTAACCTTTAAGAAGTTACTATGTGTCAAGTTTTGGTGTAGTATCAAAGAAAAATAAGTACAATTATTTGAAAAGTAAAATACTCCTCCCTTTCCCAACTCTATAGAGGTCATATTTTCTCCATGTACTTCAACCAAAACATATGGAAATTGATTGATGCATCTGAGAGAGCAAGATGAGTCATCAGCAGCTCTACTGGAGTCATCTGAGAAAATTTGGCCAGGGATCTTATTTTTTTCATAGATGATAGACATAGAGATAGAGATAGATAGAGATAGAGATAGAGATAGAGATAGATAGAGATAGAGATAGAGATAGAGATGATAGATATATAGATAAATATATTCATACACACATATACATATACATACTTAAATATATTTTTATTGATTTCAGAGAGGAAGGGAGGAGAGATAGAAACATCATTGGTGAGGGAGAATCATTGATCTGATGCCTCCTGCACACCCCCTACTAGGAATTAAGCCCACAACCCAGACATGTACCCTGACCGGGAATCAAACCATGACCTCCTGCTTCATCGGTCTACACTTAACCAATGAGCCACACCCGCTGGGCCAGGGTTCTCATTCTTGTCCCATCTACTCAATCTGGCACGGTCTCAATGTGTGTCACCAGTGATTCCGTCAGTTTGCGAAGAATGTAGGCTTCATTAAGTTGGACTTAGTGGACTTCCTTGAATGGGTCATTCAAATAAGAAACAATGCTAGCTAGCTCTTTGTACATAAAATAAAATTTTGCCTGGCTGGCGTGGCTCAGCGGTTGAGTGTCTACCTGTGAACCAGGAGGTCATGGTGTGATTCCCTGTTGCAGGCTCCATCTCCTGTGGTGGATGTGCAGGAGGCAGCCAATCAATGATTCTCTCTCATCACTGATGTTTCTCTCTCTCTTCTTCTCCCTTCCTCTCTGAATCAACAAAAATATTTTTTTTAATCAATAAAAATAAAATTTTTAACTTAAAAAAAAGAAACTGATTGAATGCAATAGAAATGGGAATCCAGATGTCTTCTGTTAAGCCAGATATTAGATTTTCAAAAATGCAAAACATGCCAATCTTACCACTTATTTTTTTTTCATTTTAGAAAATATAGTTCTTTTTTTCACCAAAATTTGTTATTTATGTTAACATATCATGATTTATTGTTGTTATTTTTAATGAATTAATAAGTAGTCTTTTAATTTCTCAGTTTTAATTTTTAACACAGTAAATATCAATAGATATAACCCACATAAACAAAAGCTCTGGGAGGCCCTCAATAGTTTTTAAGAATGTAAAGGAATCCTGAGACCAAAAAATTTGAAAACTGCTTATTTATAAACTGCAATCCCCTCCATCTCCATGAACAAACAATTTGGAATAAAGTATCTCTTCTAATTTGTAAATATCTCTAGGGAAGAGGAACCATTATGACTCACATATACTCACAATGTTTTGGAACTGCAGAGATAGACACTCCTCAGTTCCCAGAAGGTACCAGGAAAAGTCCCCCATTCAAAAGACCCCACCCACTCTGTCTTTCTCTCTTCCCCCCAAAAGTAATGGTTCACATGAGTCAGTAAAACCCAACATCTTACTCTATTGGTGCCACCACCTCTTCCCATCAGCATATCTTACCCTTGATTTTTCATTCCAGGTCAAGGCACTGCTAGAGGAAGGGAATACGAAGGGGCAGATAGGGTCAGATGTATTTCTGAAATGCCAGCACATTCAATTTGTTGGTATTTCACATGCATTTCCTCTTGAGTTCACAGGCTCCTAACTCAGCAGAATTAAAATGGAATGAAGTAATTAGAGCAGCAGGCGGCTGGGATGTTCTGGGTCTGGCATACACAGAAAATGGAGCAGGAGAAAAAGAAGAAGAGAAGTGAGCCTTAAAACCAAAGGCTAGGCAAGAGACCCATCCCAAGGACCACCTCCTTGGGAAAGTCTCCCCCAACCTCCCTAATTCCTGGATCAGAAGCTCTTTCCTCAGTTTTGCTTCCTTAAGAATCTACTCCTAGCCTGGCCCCTCATAATCAGGCTCCAATCTTCCTTTCTAGTCCTCTTTTCAGACACTCCCAGCAAATGCACCTTACCTCTACTCATACTAATCCATCATTGCCCCCTTATAGCATGGTTCTTTGTGGCTTTGTACCTGCATTTATCACACTGTACTGAAATAATTGCTTATAGGTCTGACTTTCCCATGAGACCAATGGCTCCCCAACCTCTGGATTTCAAGCATACATTTCATCCTACTCACTAAGCAAATTGGCATCTCAGAACAAGATTTTCTCCATTTGGTACCCAGATTGACTCCTAAATTAGTTTAAACCTACAAACCCTATTATAATGATGCAGCCTGGTTGTAGTGCATTAGGTGCTAACTAAGCTATCACATGGATGGGTAGGTGGGTTATTTGTGCTTGGGCCATGGAAACCCTGAATGCCTGGCTAATTTTGATAAAAGATGGTAACCACATTCCATTACTCCATAAAGGACAGGGTCAGAGGCATCCCACTCATTTCACCAGCTTTTCCTGTTATACTTGCTGGATCTCTCTATAGAATTGCTGACCTTCCTCTAATGAGTTAAACCAAGACCTCCTGTTATTGTGAATTCCTGGAACATCAGCCATGCCTTCATTTAATATATATATATAATTTTATTTATTTCAGAGAGGAAGGGAGAGGGAGAGATAGAAACATCAATGATGAGAGAGAATCTTTAATGGACTGCCTCCTGCACGCTCCCGTCCCCACTGGGGATTCAAGTCACAATCCGGGCATGTGCCCTTGACCAGAATCGAACCTGGAACCCTTCAGTCCATAGGCCAACACTTTACCCACTGAGCCAAACCAGCCAGGGCGAGCCATGCCTTCTATGTTATCAGGAGGAGAAGCCTCTCTCTAGAGAAGAAATTTCTGACTCTCTTGGGACCAGGGACTCTCCCTTTCATATCTGAGTCTAGGGAGAGTGGGAAGTAGCATAAGAGCCTGCTTTTGTCTCAGTCGTCTCTGTTAAGTCCATGTTCCCTGCCATAAGCCCACTCCTTTGGGTAAAAAGGCCTTCACTTAGTCCCACCATTGGAATGAGAAAATTAACCTTTAACTGATATGGGAGAAAAACGTGTCTCATCTTTCCCCATTGCTAGTGGGGGTGAGGTTCTTGGGGTACTGCTGGAATAAACATTTATGGAGGTCCCCACAGGAGGACAAGATATGGTAGAAAGCTTTATTTATTTTTGTGGAATTATACCCCTGGATTTCCAAAATCCTATTTCCCTTAGTCTAGTCATAGAAAAAGTGTAGCTGGGGTTTCAATAGAGCCAAAATCAGAGCCAATGTCCAATTCCCTTCCATGTTGGAACCGGGTCCAGTACAACATCAGGCTAGTTGCAGTCCATTAGTCCATTGTGCGTGGAGTCCACATGGCCATGGGCCACATGGGACAATGCCAGGAAGCCAAGATTGTGCCATGAGCCAAGTGTGCCAATAGGAACCAAGAGCATAAGAGAGTGAGCTTTTTTGTTTAGGGGACTACATATCACAAATTTCCACATTCACGCAGTGGCCATGCCCATTGTGGCCAACCATCTCTGTCCCTTGGTGCACATAGGCAAGAACTTCCCTATGTGGTTCCCACCTCCAGTGTTTTGCAGGGAATCCTATATAATAAAAGCCTAATATGCTAAGTGTCTGGTCATCCATTCAACCAATCAAAGCATAACATGCTAATGATATGCTAAGGTCGCTCAACGGCTCACTATGACGTGCACTGACCATCAGGGGGCAGAGAGTCGACCGGTCAACCAGTTGCTATGACGTGCACTGACCACCAGGGGGCAGATGCTCCGACCAGTAGGTTAGCTTGCTGCTGGGGTCTGGCCAATCAGGACTGAGCAAGACAGGCCGGACATGCCCTGGAGCCCTCCTGTGGTCCCTCCCCAGCTAGTCAACCTCCCACATCCCTCCCTGTCCCTGATCGTGCACTGGTGGGGTCCCTCAGCCTGGCCTGTACCCTCTCACAATCCAGGATCCCTTGGGGGATGTCGGAGAGCCAATTCTGGCCCGACCCTGCAAGCCAGGCCGAGAGACCCCACTGGTGCATGAATTTGTGCACTGGGCCTCTAGTATGTCTATAATGTCTGGCTTTCCTTTGCATCTCTGCTGTTATTAATAACTAGCTAATTACAACAGTATCATAACCAGTAAATTTCCCTCATGCACACAATTTTTGAAATATGACAAAAGATTGCTAGCTTTTCATTTTGCCAAGTAAGTAAACTGAAAACAAAACAGAAAAAAAAAACTACCATCTCCTATCATCTTTTCAGGAAAGTGTGAACATAAGTATATAACCTCACATTGAAGAGGAGAGGTTTTATATTGAATATATTGTCCTTATTTTTTCTCATTTCATCATGGCAGTGAAATAAATGGACCAGTGAGTATTTTAGTATGGAGTTTAGGAAGAACTAAATCAGACTGTGAGCTCCTCTGAGCAGGGAATGGTTTTTATTCATTTGCATTTTCCCAAGACCTAACTCAGAACCTGGCTTATTTTATGATAAGTGCTCACCACATATTTGTGGAAGAAAAGAAGAGAGGAATAGAAAAGGAAAGAATTCCTGGTTAAGGACCAGGATAGGAGATAGATGTGAAACCCTACTGTATGTGGGACCCTGGAACAAACTATCTCCAACCCACTCTACTCTGTGACCTCTTTATAAAGCAAAGAGCTGATTATCTTTCTCCTTTGTTTAACAGCCTTCAGTAGTTCCCCACTGCCTACGTGATAAAGTCTGAACTTCTTAGCAGAGTATACTAGTTCATTCACAATTGGTCTCCACTTTCCCTTTGTAGTCCCCTTTTCAGACACTCTCACAGAATTCCCTAACCTCTACTCATACTAAATTCAACATTCTCCCTGTTCATTATGCTCCTTTGTGCCTTTATAATTCCTGTTTCCTCTACTTGGTATCTGGCCTCCTTCCAGACTGGCCAACTCCTAACTCAGACTTTAAGAAGATCCTGGCCAGGTAGCTCAGTTGGTTAGAGCCGTGGTCGGCAAACTGCGGCTCACGAGCCACATGTGGCTCTTTGGCCCCATGAGTATGGCTCGTCCACAAAATACCACAGCCTGGGCGAGTCTATTGTGAAGAAGTGGCGTTAGAAAAAGTTTAAGTTTAAAAAATTTGGCTCTCAAAAGAAATTTCAATTGTTGTACTGTTGATATTTGACCCTGTTGACTAATGAGTTTGCTGACCACTGGGTTAGAGCATCATCTCAATAAGCCAAGGTTGCAGGTGCAATCCCTGGTTAGGGCACATATAAGAACCGACCAATGAGTGCATAAATAAACCTTTGAGTTTTCAGTCCAAGCTCCACTGGAACATTTATCTCTAGAAAAGCACTGAATACAGCAAGAGGCTGAAGGCATGCTGACATCTGCTCATGAGCAGGCCAGAAATGAAGGCTTCAATTTCCTTCCTTGTTTCATTTCTTCCCACGCTGCTCCCTCCCCCCTTCATAAGGCAGATATTATTTCAAAAAAGCTAACGTAATGAAACTGTTCTCCATTCTTCATGGAGTGTATGCTTCCTCCTTATCAGATATACCCCTCATACCTTCTCACCTCTTCCCATCACCTTCCTTTTCTCCCTTTGTCTTCTCTCTCTCACCCCTTCCAGAGGGAATTCAGGGTCATTACCTCTCCTCAAAGTCCCACACTACCTAGAACATCCTGAAATTATTCTTAGCTGGGTTGGTTATCACAGCGCTAAACACATAATTTATGATAAACTTTGTATTTTTGTGATTTCCTTGTGTCAATGTCCCAGGCTATGTATCGATCTGCTGTTCTAGAGAGAATCAAAAAATCCCAAGGGGATTAATGGGCCATAACCTGGATGGGTTTATCCTTCCCCATCTCCAAGATGGCTGACCCCAAATACCAAAAAAACTGGCCCTGCAGACTGGGTCTGGATTCGAAGCCAAGAATTCTGTAGTGACAACCCTTCTGTGGGCACCTGCACAGTCATTCCTCTTGCCAGCATACTTTGACATTATATTTGGCAATATAAAGGTACACAATAGAGCATGTGGGGTAAGGCATGGGCTTTAAAGTACAACTTGAATTTAAGTTCTGTCCCAACATTTACTATTTTTGTGAACTTGGTTAAGCTACTTCTCCCTGCCTTAGTTGTAAAGTAACAGTACTGCCCTAGCCAGTTTGGCTCAGTGGATAGAGTGTTGGCCTGCGGACGGAAGTGTCCCAGGTTTGATTCCAGTCAAGGGCACATGCCTGGGTTGGGGGCTCAATCCCCAGTGAGGGGCATGCAGTAGGCAGCCAATCAATGAGCTCTCTCTCCCTCTCCCTTCCTCTCTGAAATCAATAAAAATATTAAAAACAACAATAAAAAATAAATAAAGTAACAGTACCTCCCTTATTGGAGGGACCAAAAGAGAACACATATGTAAAGCATTTAATGCAGTGCCTGGTACATGAGAGCTCCCAATATTAGTAAATGTTAGAAGTTATTACTATCATACTAGTGGCCCTGCGCACGAATCCATGCACTAGTAGCTCGCTGCCACTTGCCTCAGCTGGCCGCCCTGCCCACCGCATTCATAGCTCTCCGCTGCTCGTAGCTCTCTGCCCCACCCTCCAGCTGATCAGTCATTACGTGACGGCATCCTGACCAATTTGCATATCACCCTATTATAAGTATAGATATGAATAGATATCAATAAAACTGTTCAAACACATTATAGGCTTTTACATAAAGAAATACAGTGTTACTTTTTTTTTTTTAAGTATTGCCTCTAGGAGTTGTTTTAATGAATTGCTAGGAATGATTTATAAGTACCATATTGTTGGAATGCAAATTGATACTTCAAAGAGGTGAAAAGTGACTTGTTGTCTTGAGTGGAATAAACATTACTTTTGGGATCTTATTTGTTTACACACTAATAGTACTAAGATGAACTCCAGTCCTTATTTAGGTGAAATGATCACAAATGAGGTTCTACTCTATCAAAAAGGAGTCACTGCTCAAATGAAATGCCCTAATTTCAAAAGCACAAAAGAAAATGTCTATCTTCAGGTTTTCCTTTTATATATCTTTATTCTAATTTTGTAAAATATTGGGCAATGGGCAACCTCATGCACAAATATAGTCAATTTTTAATTATTCATGGGTGAGCTATCCAAGACAGATATCTAACCACCCTTACGTTTGCTTCTTTCTGTTCTGCCTTTTATCTTTTTTAAAAAATATTTTTAAATTGATTTCAGAGAGGGGGAGATAGATAGAAACATCAAAGATGAGAGAATCATTGATCAGCTGCCTCCTGCACACCCCACACTGGGGGGTCGAACCCGCAACCTGGGCATATGTCCTAACTGGGAATCAAACTGTAACAGGTCGAGGCTTAACTACTGAACCAAGCCAGCCAGGTTCTGCCCTTTATCTTTAAAGCCCCTGAACACACACATACACACACTCATATACTAACAACACACACTCACAGATACACACACTCACAAACATTAACTCTATTATACACACACACACACACACACACACACACACACACTGCTTTGCCCAAAGTAAGCATTGCCCAGAACTGTCTATTCTGGTGGTTACAGAAAATGTTGGTCCCTAGGAAACACCTTTATTCCTTTCCTCCCTTCACTTCGGATCTCCCTTTCCTGACTATCATGAGGGACAGGGAGGGAAAGGCAGGAAGGAAATGAAACTGTGGTATATGTCCCCCCGCCCAGCAGTGCAGGCTGTGAGAAACAGAAGGATCCAGTTCCGTGTGCTGGCATCTCTCTTGCCATTTTACTGAAACTTTGGGGTGTTTTTCTCTCTGCAGCACCCACGCTCCCTCCCTTTCTGCCAAAGCTCCTGTGACAGAATGAGAGGCTGGAGGGTTGGGGGGAAGTGGAATGTAGTTAGGTAGCCTGAGGGTGGAATGACAGCTCCCCCTCCAGGAACAGGGAGGATGGGGGAAATAAAGCTACACACAAATCCTAGAAGACCCCCTATTGTTGAACCTCATACATACCCGAAGCATCTGCATACTCACAGAGCTGTGTACTACTCTCCACCCCTCACCCCACCCCCACAAACCCCACAACTAAAATTTGGCAGGCACTGTCACGCATTTAGCAACATTTGGACGGAAAATACCATGTTACATTGGCACAGATCTGTTCAAAGCAGCACATGCCCCAGGTCCCCCTCCTTTGATCCCTTTCCTTTTTGATGGGCCAGAGAACGCTGCTGGGTGCTAGCTATACTGTGGTATAAGAGATGGCGAGTCGAGTGCATAGGCTAGTCCTGTGGTCGGCAAACGGCGGCTCACGAGCCACATGCAGCTCTTTGGCCCCTTGAGTGTGGCTCTTCCACAAAATACCATGGCCTGGGCGAGTCTATTTTGAAGAAGTGGCGTTAGAAGAAATTTAAGTTTTAAAAATTTGGCTCTCAAAAGAAATTTCACTCGTTGTACTGTTGATATTTGGCTCTGTTGACTAATGAGTTTGCCGACCGCTGGACTAGTCTGTTATCACTTGGCTCTTCAAATAGGTAATACCAGGGGCAGGGCCAGCAGACTACTCAACCCTCTCCTCAGTAGTCTCTACGCAGAGCACCCATGGGCTCCCTCCCAGGACTCCCAGAAGCACACCCTGGAAAACACAGACCCAAGTTCTGGTTAGGGAGCAGAGAAAGTTTGAGCTCCGCACTCCCCTCAGGCTTAGCTGATATCCTGGGCTTGTCTGAGGGAGAGGCCCTCTATATAAGGAAGGAAAAAGGATCCAAACAACTCTCAAAGCTCCAGAAGCAGCAGCCAATGAAAGCTGATTGATCCATCTGGATACCAGGCTAAAATATAGAGGACCGAGCATTGCCAGGCTAGACTCTGACCAGAAAAGTCAAAAGGAGATTCTCAACTGTGTGAGATGAGGCAGCCAGTCTAAGATGGACTCAATACTTCTCCCTCCTAGCCACTGCTGGGCAAATACACTGCCTTTCCACCTCTCTGAATCCTTCTCTTTATTAGGCATCTACACCATTCCTTGTATTTTAGGCACATTATTTTAATTTAAAAAACTCCACAGATGTTATTGTAGAGAAAGTTGAGAAAACTTGACGTTCAGGGATTTTATGTGAGTTTTTCAAGATAACACAGCTAGTGCGCAGCCTGTGTCTCAGTGGTTGAGTAGTGACCCATGAACCGGGAGGTCACTGGTTCAATGCCTGGTCAGGGCACATGCCCTACTTGATCCCCAGTAGGAGGGCATGCAGGAGGCAGCTGATCAATGTTTCTCTCTCAATGATGTTTCTATCTATCACCCTTCCTTTATCTCTAAAAATCAATAAAAACATACTTTAAAAATAAGTAAAAACATATTTTTTTAAAAGATAACATGGCTAGTAAGTGAAGAAACCAGTATTCACCCCCATGGGTGGGTGACTCCAAAACCCCTACTCTTTCCAAAGTTTCTCAAGAGCACTCCATTGGGAACCCTACCATCTGCCTCTAAGAAAGTGTGAGACCATGTCTGGTGGGATAGTGTTGAAGGAGTTAGAAGTAGATGAATGTTCCTGTTGACCTTCTTCCAAGGGACATAAAAAGTAGTGCAGCCTGAGTCTCCCAACACTCTGCTGAACCTCCATCCAAGCATTGTGAGTTGAGGGCAGCTCCTGTGGAGCAGGGTCCAACCCTGGACATGCAGGGAATGTGTTGATTCAGAAACTTTTCAAAAATTAACCAGCACATGGTAACACAGGTTGTTTGTTCAGGGCAATGTTCTGCCTAAGCTGTAATGTGCCGAACTCCTTCCTTCCCCTTCTCCCAATTGCTTCCCTTTCCCAGGTCCTGGCTGTTACCCATGTCATTCTGGCAATGAGCATTTGCTCCCTCATTCCCTCAAGGGTGACTGTTTGCAAAGCTCAACTTGCCAACTGAGTAGATTTCCCAGGTGTGTGTGTGTTTTCTTCTTCTTCCTAAACTGAAAAGTGGTGAATCCACTGGTTTCTCTACTTTCTGGAACATATCCTAGGAGTACAGGTACTTGGTTTCAGTTTTGAATCTCCTTTCAGGAAGCAGGTATCAGCAGCTACTCCATGAGGCAAGAACTATGGGTTGGACTTTCTTGAGAATGACCAAACTAGAGATTACAGTAGTCCCCCTTATCTACTGGGGATATGTTCCAAGACCCCCAGTGAAAGCCTGAAACCCTGGATAGTACTAAAAAATACACGTTTTTCTATGCATATAATACCTATAAGACAGTTTAATTTATAAACTGGGCACAGCAAGAGGTTAACAATAATAAAACAGAACAGTTATAACAATATCCTATCTAATAAAGAGGGAATATGCTAATTGACCCTCACGCCATTGCAAAGATAGTGGCGCCCACAGCCAATAAGGAAGGGATATGTTAATTGACTGCCCCGCCCTCAAAGATAGTGGCACCCACAGCCACAAGATGGCGGCACCCAGTCCCCTCAGCCTCACAGGGGCATCAGGTGCACGGCAATCAGGCCACTCTGCGCACCTGCATCCAGAGTTCGCCAGTCCCCCCAGCCCTCCAGCCGCCCAGGGCTGGCCTGAGGTGCAGGCAAGCCTTGGATGGCAGCTGCCCAGCCACCTAGGGCCTCCCAAGGCTCAGGTAACCAGGCCAGCCAAGGCTTGCGCTGCCAGCAGTGGCAGCAGCAGAGGTGTGATGGAGCACCACCTTCCCCTGATCGCGAGATCACCTCCCGCCCCTGAGGGCTCCTGGACTGAGAGGGGCAGGCTGGGCTGAGGGACCCCCCTCCAGTGCATGGACTTTCATGCACTGGGCCTCTAGTACTGTAATAAAAGTTATATGAATATGGTCTCTTTCTCTTTCTCTCTCCCCTCCTCCCCTCCTCTCTGATAACCAACCTGATAACCAAGATGGCTACACCTAAGTGACTAAGGGATGGGTGGGTAGCATATACAGAATGAATGTGCTAAACAAAGGAATAATTAATGTCCTAGGTGGGATGGAGCTATACAGCTGAGATTATTACCCCATTCAAAATGGTGTACAATTTAAAACTTATGAGTGGTTTATTTCTGAAACTGTAGTTTACTGTGGATAACTGAAAGTGTGGAAAGCAAAACTATGGAAAGGGGTAACTACAGTAATACTCCTAGAGGTGCTGCCATCAAAAGTTTACATTATCTCCTTCCAAATTGGGCTGCTCTTCCCTTCAATACAGACAAATATAATTCATCCAATCACTCAGTCATTCAACAAGTATTTATTGAGCACCTACTATATAATTCAGAAACTGTTCCAGGTACAGGGATATGGTGGTAACAAAACATACACTGCTTTCATGAAGCTTGCATTATAGTGAGAAAAGGCAGATAAGAAATGAATAAACTAAAAATCAGAGCTAGAATGAATATAAAATAAAATATGATAGAGCAGAGATCAGCAAACTATTGCCAATGGGGCAAATCTGCTCACTGCCAGTCTTGTAAATAAAATTTATAAAGTAAATAAAGAATGCTCAGCAAATGCTACTTTCTTTTTTCTCTTTTTATTTGTATGTTTAAATTAATTTTTTAATAGATAATATAGTCAGTAAGTCTAAATTAAAAGATCCATTACTAGGGTTACCTGAGGCTGCATGGTACCGGGCCGGGCCAGTGCGAGGTACCTGAGGCTACGCGCCCCCCCCTTCACGCGCCCCCCCCCCCGCCCTCCGCCCCCAGCCCAGTGGAGCTTGACAAATAAACCTCAAGCCGTGCACCCCACGCCAGGGTGGGGGACCTGAGGCCATGCTCCCTGCCCTGGCGCCAGGCTGGGGGACCTCAGGCCATGCCCCCCACCGGGCGGAGCTTAACAGAGGTGGAGACGGCCAGGTCTGGATCTTCCACAATTTCCAGGTGCAGGTGGGTGGGCAGGGACTTAACTCTGGGTCCTGTGGCATGCCCCAGATTCTGACAGGAGGAAGATTTTCATATACATTTTACTAATTTTCTTTTTTTACCTTTTATTTTTATTTTTATTTAATTTAATAAATCTTTATTGTTCAGATTACAATTGTTCCTCTTTTTTCCCCCATAGCTCCCCTCCACCCAGTTCCCACCCCACCCCCTGCCCTTACCCCCCACCACTGTCCTCATCCATAGGTGTACGATTTTTGTCGTCTCTTCCCGCACACCCCACACCCCTTTTCCCCCAAGAATTGTCAGTCCACTCCCTTTCTATGCCCCTGATTCTATTATATTCACCAGTTTATTCTGTTCATCAGATTTTTTATTCCCTTGATTTTTAGATTCACTCGTTGATGGACAGTATTTGTTGTTCATAATTTTTATCTTTACCTTTTTCTTCTTCTTCCTCTTCTTAAAGAATACCTTTCAGTATTTCATATAATACTGGTTTGGTGGTGATGAACTCCTTTAGCTTTTTCTGATCTGTGAAGCTCTTTATCTGACCTTCAATTCTGAATGATAGCTTTGTTGGGTAGAGTAATCTTGGTTGTAGGTTCTTGCTATTCATCATTTGAATATTTCTTGCCACTCCTGTCTGGCCTGCATAGTTTCTGTTGAGAAATCCGCTGACAGTCGTATGGGTGTTCCCTTGTTGGTAACTGTTTTTCTCTTGCTGCTTTTAATATTCTCTCTTTGTCTTTTGCTCTTGGCATTTTAATTATGATGTGTCTTGGTGTGGTCCTCTTTGGATTCCTTTTGTTTGGGTTCTGTGCGCTTCCTGGACTTGTAAGTCTATTTCTTTCACCAGGCGGGGGAAGTTTTCAGTCATTATTTCTTCAAATAGGTTTTCAGTATCTTGTGCTCTCTCTTCTTCTGGCACCCCCATGATTCTGATGTTGGTACACTTGAAGTTGTCCCAGAGGCTCCTTACACTATCTTCATATTTTTGGATCCTTTTTTTCTTTTTGCTTTTCCGGTTGGGTGTTTTTTGCTTCTTTGTATTTCAAATCTTTGACTTGATTCTTGCAATCCTCTAGTCTGCTGTTGGATCTCTGTATAATATTTTTTATTTCAGTCAGTGTATGCTTAATTTCTAGTTGGTCCTTTTTCATATCCTCGAGGGTCTCACTAAATTTATCGGCCTTTTCTAGAAAATTCTTGAAAAACCTTATAACTGTGGTTTTGAACTCTATATCCAGTCGTTTGCTTTCCTCCATTTCTTTCCTTTGTGATCTATTTCTTTGTCTCCGCAATTTGGCTGCTTCCCTGAGTTGATAGAGTGGCTTTGTGTGGTAGGTTTGCTATAGGGCCCAGTGGCTCAGCCTCCCCAGTTACTGAGGTGGACACTCTTGGTGCACCCCTTTGTGGGCTGTGTGCACAGTCTTGTTGTAGTTAAGCCTTGATTGTTGTTGATATCACTGGGAGGAATTGACCTCCAGGCCAATTGGCTGTGAGGATCAGCTGTGTCTATGATGGGAGAAGTTCTGTGCTAGAGACACCCTTATGGGAGAAGACTCGCAAAAACCTCTGTGCTCAGCTTGAATGGGGCGGAGTCTCAGGGTGGAGCAGACAGCATTGGTTTCCCATCAGCCCTGCCCTAATAGGCCTCTGTGTCTCAGTGTCTCTTGGTAATCACTGCAAGCACCTCTGAGAGAAAGCCGCCCTCGAGTTCCGCCCACTGCCATACAGTCCAGTTTCTCCCCGAATGAGTCTGGGTTCCCAGAGTCTCACCCGGAACTGAAATTCAGTGCAGTCAGGAGCTTTTGTCTCCCTCCCGCTTGAGAAAGCCAGCTGCGCCCTCAGTTGCCCGCCCTCTCCCCGCATGCGCACCTTGGTATCTCTGCCTTCCACAGTTCCTCTGAGTCTCAGTGTGCTTTTCTCTTTCCTGACAGTCCAGTTTCACCCCGTATGTGTCTGGGTCCCCAGAGTCTCGCCTGGAACTGGAGTTCAGTGCAGTCGGGAGCTTTTCTCTTCCTCCCGCTTGAGAATGCCAGCCGCGCACTCAGCTGCCAGTCCTCTCCATGCGTGCACCCAGGTCTCAGTACCTCCACCTCTTGCAGCTCCTCCGAGCCTCAGTGTGCCCCTCTCTTTCCTTCTAGTTGTAGAATTTCCACCCAGCCAGCCTTCCCGTGGCTCTGGATGATGTCTGTTTTGTCTCCCAGTTGTAGCCTTGAAATTGTTGTGTGAGGCAGCAGCCTAGGTGTTTACCTATGCTGCCATCTTGGTTTCTCCCCCATTTTACTATTTTTCTTTCATCTCTGACACTTCTATTATAGAGAAAGGGCAAATAGCAATATTAAAATATTTCCTCTAATTAATTCCCTTTTAATGTGCATGAATTTTGTGCACTGGGCCACTAGTTTACAATATTAACCCTGTGATTGGGCAGGGTTTCCATTTTTCAGGTGAAGAAACGCAGGCTCGGATGATTAAATACATTGCTCTAGTCCAGAGCAGGAACTGAAACCCAGGTGCTTTGAATCTACATAGTGCAGGCTTCCCTTTCTGTGGGGAAAGCAGCAGGCAATTCAAGCAGGCAGAATAGCAGGAATCAGAGAAAGCAGCAGGGAGCCATGGTAAGCCCAATTAATGTCAGTTGCACCAGGATATCTCTCTCTCTCTCTCTCTCTCTCTCTCTCTCTCTCTCTCTCTCTCTCTCTCTCTCTCAGCCTACATGTCCTTCTTCTTCCCCTAGAAAGGGCTCATATTCCCAGATCACAAATCCTAGATCAGAAAAGGAGAAACTTACTGGTGGACAGCCTCAACAGAGTAGGAAAACTGTGACCAAGAGAAATTCACCATTTCTGCAATCTCATTAGCACTACAGACCAACGCGTACACACATACATCTACACACACATAGACCTGCAGGTTGTCAATGGTTAAGTTTCTAAGCCTGAGGCCTGAAGTAAATTAGGCTGTCTCAGAAAAACAAGGTTATGTTACTCTTATTAAATATCCAGGTGGATTAAAATGCCATCTGTTTTTCAAATCCTTTCTTTTCTCAAGATCCTGCTGCGTGGCTGGAGGGTTATCTTCCACACCCTTCACTTAGACCCACCTGAGCACATTGACCCTGTCCTGTCACTTCCTAGGGTGGACTGACTGAGACCTGTGGGTTGTCTATCAGAGCCCTGGGGCAAGAGGCTTCAGTGACTGCCTTTAAAATGAGGCTGCCTTCTGGGGTTGCCCCTGGCAACCAAGCTGCTCCAGTGTCATGCATCTCTTAGATGAGATTTGGGAATTGAGGGAGGTTGCTAAACCATAGGATGCAGTGCGCATATCAGTCATTGTCCTCCTTCCCTCCTCTCAGCCCCAGACTCCACTCTCCTGGTAAGGATGCATGCTTTCCCCTTATCTGTCTTCCCACTGTCAACAAGATCAGTCTGAGATTCTTTGTGAGGATGCTCCCTGAGGTAGGGAGAACCTGTCTGTTAGCCCAGCACCAAAGACCTGGGTACCACATCCTCAGCCAGTCCCCAGCATACCACATGCCTTTTCACCCTTTAAGTGTAAACATCCCTTTCTCCAGGAAACCTACCCTGAATTGCCTCTGGTGTGCCCTAGGCAGGGATAGGTGCCGTGTTCATGAAACCCTATATGTCACTATACTATAGTACACATCACCCTGCATGCATTCATCTGCGTTTATTAGCGCCTTGAAGTTAAGGACTATGTCTTTTTTTTTTTTTGTCTTTTTTTTATTGTTTGAAGTATTACAAATAGTAGTACATATGTCTCCTTTTTTTTTCCCCATTGACCTCCCCCCACCATCCCCTACCCCCCAGTACATGCCCTCACCTGAAGGACTATGTCTTATTCTAGCACAGGATCTAGCATACAGGTGGCACAAAATAAATGCTTGTTGAATGGGATAAGTGAACAAATGAGAACACAAGATTCTGAGAGGAGGAAACAGAGATGGAGGAGTGGGGGCAGGAGATAGATTTTCAAGCATTGGATGGAAAAATTAGCACACACACAGCACAGAGGGGCTCCAGAATGATTCAGCTTCATCTACAATGTAGGATGTGAGGAGAGAGCAGGAAGGTAGGCTGGGGCCAATCAAAACATCTTGAAAACTGAATTAATATATTTGGGACAGGAAAGCGACAAGTTTGAAGCAGCATTTTAGGAAGACTGATCTGGCCAGGTGTGCAGGATGGACTGGAGCAGAGAGCCAGCTGGCAGGGAGACTAGTCAGGAGGCTGTTTTGACAGACCAGAATTGACATGTAAAAGGTCTAGACAACAACAGTGACAAGGGGAAATGAAAACAAGAAATAAACCACCCAAGTCTGTTGGATGGCTTCCTCATGAAGCCCAGGACTGTCAGCCGCCACCCACCTTGGTTAATTGGTGTCTTCCTGTTGCCATCTGAGCTGGCTGGCCACTGAACACTTTTTGCTCTCCACAGAAATCTTAGCTGCTATCCTAAGTGCAGCTGTTAACTTCAAGTGGACCGAGTGGTAGTGGGGTGGAAAGTAAGCCTAGAAGAGCATTTCCCAAACCAGTCTTCTTGGAATAGTGGTCTATTGTACATTAGTAGGCATCTAACAAAGAAAAGAATTAGTTCTCTACTTAAATAATTTTAGAAAACTCCAGATTCAATAAAGGACAAAACCATTCCTTTTTTTCTTCTTCTTCTTTTTTAGGGGAAAGGGGGAGAGACAGCAGAAACATCAATTTTTGCCCTTCCACTTATTTATGCATCTATTGGTTGACTCTTGTATGTGCCCTGACCAGGAGTCAAACCCACAGCCTTGATCTATTGGGATGATGCTCTAACCAACTGAGCTACCCAGCCAGGGCCACAAAGCCATTTCTTTACTGTAATGTCTCAAGAGTACCATATACCCCGCAGTGTTTATCAACCTTAAATGGCAATGGAGCCTTTTTCATGCCACACCTATTCCCAGCTCTTAAAGGAGCACTCACAAAATAGCTGGAAGACTCTGGAATCAAATTTGTTTGCCATGACTCCTGAAGGATATGTCTGGACAACACATGTAGATCACATTGCCTGCATGCCCACCATCTTTGCTTAGAGGACTAGCTTCCCACAGCCCTACCTCAGAAGCTGTATAGAAGCTGATTACAAGCTCTGGCTTTGAAGCCAGTCAGCCTGAATTCAAATACTAGCTCTACCACTTAGTTATCTAGCCTCTGTGTGCTTCAGTTTCCTTATCTCCACAATGGGGAAAATATTACAACCAACTTTAGTGGGGTTGTTTGGACAATTATATTCCTGAGATAAATGGTAAAGAGCACTGACCACTGTGCCTGGTGCATAGTAATACTCAGTAAATGTGATTTACCCTTTTTATTTTATGCAGCCAAGTATTCTATGATGGGAGTCCAAGCTCTCTGACCATAGCTCTGAACTCAGACAGTCTGGTGAGGTCTAGTATAAAAAGGTAAGGGGGTCAGATGCTCTCTTTGGGGAATTAGGAATGAAACATGGCTATAAATTTGGTGTGTCTCCCTCCCGCCGCCCCCCCCCCCTCCCCGCAAGGTGCAATAATTTGGTATAATAGCTCACAGAGCTAAGGAAAGCACTTTACTTATACTTACAGGTATATTATAAAAGATATTTTAAAGGATAAAATGAACAGCCAAATGAAGAGGTACATAGGACGAGGTCTGGAAGGGTCCCCAGCACAGGAGTCTCTATTCTTATGGGTTTGAAGTGCACCACCCTCCTAGCATGTGGATGCATTCACCAAACTGGAAGCTCTCTGAAGTTTGTCATCTAGGAGATTTTATGGAGGTTTCATCACATAGGCATAATAGGTTATTTACACAATCTCCAGCCCCTCTTCAGAGGTTGAGAGAATTGGAGCTGCAAGTTCTAGGCTTCTAATCAAGGCTTAGTCTTATTGATGACCGGCCTCCATTCTGAAGCTATTTAGGGTCCCACCAAGAGTTGCCTCAAAAGAAGCTTTGCCCAGCCAGCATGGCTCAGTGGTTGAGCATCAACCTACGAACCAGGAGGTCATGGTTTGATTACCGGTCAGGGCACATGCCCGGGTGAGGGCTCAATCCCCAGTTGGGGGCATGCAGGAGGCCCGATCCTATTAGGATCGGGCCTAAATGGGCAGTCGGACATCCCTCTCACAATCCAAGACTGCTGGCTCCCAACTGCTTGCCTGCCTGCCTTCCTGATTGCCCCTAACCACTTCTGCCTACCAGCCTGATCACCCCCTAACCAGCCTGATTGATGCCTAACTACTCCCCTGCCAGCCTGGTCCCCCCCAACTGCCCTCCCCTGCAGGCCTGGTCACCCTCAACTGCCCTCCCCTGCCAGCCTGGGTCCCCCCAAACTGCCCTTCCCTGCAGGCCTGGTCCCCCCCAACTGCCCTTCCCTGCAGGCCTAGTTGCCCCCAACTTCCCTCCACTGCCAGCCTGGTCACCCCTAACTGCCCTCCCTTGCAGGCCTGGTCCCCCCCAACTGCCCTTCCCTGCAGGCCTAGTTGCCCCCAACTTCCCTCCACTGCCAGCCTGGTCACCCCTAACTGCCCTCCCTTGCAGGCCTGGTCACCCCCAACTGCCCTCTCTTGCAGGCCTGGTCACCCCCAACTGCCCTCCCCTGCTGGCCTGATCACCCACAGCTGCCCTCCCTTGCAGGCCTGGTCCCTCCTAACTGCCCTCCCCTCTTGTGGTGGCCATCTTGTGTCCACATGGGGGCAGCCATCTTGTGTGTTGGAGTGACAATTTGCATATTACTCTTTTATTAGATAGGATTAGATAGGATACAGGCCTGGTGCACAGGTGGGGACCGGCTGGTTGCCCTGAAGGGTGTCCCGGATCAGGGTGGGGGTTCCCTTGGGTCATGGGGTGGCCTGGGCGAGGGGCCTGTGATGGTTTGCAGACTGGCCATACCTCCCGGTGACCCAAGCAGAGGCCCTGGTATCTGGAATTTATTTATCTCCTATAATTGAAACTTTGTAGCCTTGAGCAGAGGCCTGGGCCAGCCAGGGTGTGCAGGAAGCTTGGCTTCCTCCACTGCTGGGAAAACCCAAGCCTCCTGCTCACTCCATGGCCGCAACCATTTTTGTTGGGATTTATTTATCTTCTATAATTGAAACTTTGTAGCCTTGAGTGCAGGCCAGGGTAGGCCAGGACAGGCGGAAATCCTGGCTTCCTCCATTGCGGGGGAAACCCAAGTCTCCTGCTCACTCTGTGGCTGCAGCCATCTTGGTTGGGTTGATTTGCATACTTGCTCCTGATTGGCTGGTGGGCATGGCTTATGGGCATGGTGGAGGTACAGTCAATTTGTATATTACTCTTTTATTAGATAGGATATATATACACACACACACTAGAGGCCCGGTGCATGAAATCCGTGCACGGGGAGGGGGTGTCTCACAGCCCAGCCTGCACCCTCTCCAACCTGGGACCCCTCAAGAGATGTCTGACTGCCCATTTAGGCCCAATACCGGTGGGACATCCCTCTCACAATCCAGAACTGCTGGCTCCCAACCACTTGCCTGCCTGCCTGCCTGATTGCCCTTAACCACTTCTGCCTGCCAGCATGATTACTCCCTAACCACTCCCCTGCCAGCCTGATTGATGCCTAACTGCTCCCTTGCCAGCCCAATTACCCCCAACTGCCCTCTCCTGTTGGTCCGGTCACCCCTAACTGCCCTCCCTTGCCAGCCTGGTCGCCCCCAACTGCCCTCCCCTGCAGGCCTTGTCCCTCCCAACTTCCCTCTCCTGCAGGCATGGGTTCTCCCCTGCAGGCCTGGTCGCCCCCAACTGCCCTTCTCTGCCAGCCCGGTCACCCTAACTGCCCTCCCGTGCAGGCCTGATCACCCACAAATGCCCTCACTTGCATACCTGGTCCCTCCCAACTGCCCTCCCCTGCTGGCCTGATTGCCCACAACTGCCCTTCCCTGCAAGCCATCTTTGTCCACATGGGAGCAGCCATCTTGTGTGTTGGAGTGATGGTCAATTTACATATTACCTCCTTATTATATAGGATATATAGTTTAAAAGAAACTTCTATCACCCTGGAAATTCCACAGAATTTAGGAGCTCTGTGTCAGAAATAAAAGATGCAGCTATTACCCCCTTTCCCCCCTTCCCCCCCGCCCACACACACTCAGGAACTTCCAAGGGTTTGAGGAGCTCTTTGTCAGAAAGTGAGGACAAAAATAAAATAAGTATTTCCTATTATACAACAGGTAGCAATTCAATAGGTATTTACAGATTCTTAACTGTGTAAGAAGCTCATGTCACATCCTCCATGACTACACGGGACACCATTTCACCACATGTTTTACTCTCCCTTCATCCCTCCTTGCCCTCAACACATACATACCTTTCCTGATGCCTATCTTGAACCCAATAGCTTTCACACCTTCCAAGCTGAGGTCTTTGTCTTTATCAGACAGAATAAAGGAATGAGGAAATAACTTCTTCCACCAAAACAGCATTTTACAAAGTGTTTTTATGCATATTAACCAATTTTGATAAAGGCCCTCTCAGGGAGGTGTTATTACCCCCATTCTATCTTATAAAGAGGGAATATGCTAATTGACCCTCATGCCATCACAAAGATGGCGACACCCGCAGCCAATAAGGAGGGAATATGCTAATTGACTGCCTCGCCCTCAAAGATGACAGCACCCACAGCCACAAGATGGTGGCACTCAGTCCCCTCAGCCCCACCGGGTGGCAGGCATGTGGCAAGGCCAGGTCCACCTCCAGCTGGACCCGGCCACTCCGCATGCCTGCCTCCAGAGTCCCCCAGTCCCTTCAGCCCCCCAGGGCCAGCCCGAGGCGCAGGTAAGCCTTGGATGGTGGCTGCCCAGCTGCCCAGGGCCGCCTGAGGCTCAGGTAACCAGGGCCCGCCAAGTGGCAGGAGCAGAGGTGTGAAAGGGCATCTCCTTCCCCTGATCTCCGGGTTGCCTCTCACCCCTGAAGGCTCCCGGACTGTGAGAAGGGGCAGGCTGGGCTGAGTCCCTCCCCCCCCCCCCCCGACTCCAGTGCATGAATTTTCATGCACCAGGCCTCTAGTTTTAAAAAACTAAATTTAAAGAACTCAAGTAATAACTCAAGGTCACACAGGACCTGAACCCAGCACTTTTGACCTCTAAGCCAGGGGCCTCTTCACTGTACCCTCCAATCTGGCCTGCACGGCAATCTAAGATGTAGGGTCAGGTCCATATACTCGAGAATCATAGTCTTGATCTGACCTAGAACTTGTCTCTGGGAAAGTCATACTCAATTCTATGTATTTGTGGATAGGCAGCACCCTAAATATCTAGCTTTGCCTCTGGAAGTGACTTCTGAGAGGAGGTGAGCTGGCAAGGGCATTCAGGAAGGCCAGGAGCAAAGTCTTGAGCTACTCTGCCCATTCTTATTGCACATTCTCCTCTGGGGAAATCTAGCAGTTATGATATGGTTAGGTTCAATATTCTGCCCTAATTCAGTCTGACTCAGCTAAAAGGCTGCAATGAGAAGAAACTAAGAACTTTCACTCAAAGTGGAAAGAAAAGTGATTTCATGTTACTATCCGTTGTGTTCTCTGGGTACCAGGGACCCAGGAAGTGTCAGGCACCACAATTATCTGACAGTTTTTTGAGCATCACTCGTTAGCCATTGTAAAAGCCATCTCATCCTTCTCTTGCCTCCAGAGAGGGCCTGAACTTAAATCACCCTCAAGCAGAAGATGGTGTCTGCTCCTTTGTTTTCCTCTTTAGACCTGTCCCTCCTCTCCTCCTGCAGTGGTAACCAGTTTATTCTCACTCATGAACCAGTTTCTGAATCCTGGGACTCACTTTACCTCTCCATTCCCTTTCCTCCTCATCCACCTGCATGATCACAGAAGCTCTCAGAGGGCACCCTCAAATCCCCCATGTTTTTATCTTCTGATTCTAGGACCTATAATTTCTTCATTATAAGGGGGGAAAGATATATCCCTTCTCATCCTTCCTATCCTGCAGGAATCAGGTGAAGGCCGGTGATATGAGTCCTCATTCTATCCTGTCCAAATTGTTACCCTTCCCAGCTCCACCTCAGCTTTCAAAGCCTATAATGACACACAGACTATAAGAACCACATGAAGATCCCTCTGGGGACATGGAGGAAAGCTCCAAGCTTTTTAGTTTCTCCCAACACACACACATACACTCACTTCCTCTCTCACTCTCTCTCCCTCTTTCTCGGCTGCCCCTTCTCCCTCTCCTTCTCCCTTTCTCTCCCTCCCTCCATCCAATATGATGTTAATGGAGTTGTCCATTAAATGCAGCAGCTTACCAGAGTGTTAGGCTGACTGGGAAGAGGGCCTGAACCCATTTATTCCAAACTATAGCCCCTATCACATATCTCACATTTTTATCTTTTCATTTCTACATTGTGTCTCAGCCAGGTCGCTAAATGCTCCCAGTCTGAGAGCCCACATGCTTCCCTGGAGCACACACTGATGCCTGCTTGTCTGTGGAAAAGCATGAGACTTGGTTGGAAAGTTTGTAAGGAGGACATTCTGAAAAAAGGGAAGTGTGCAGAAGGCCACCCACCCTGTTTATCAGAATTCCATCTTAGGGCCCGAGTGCCGAATGTGGCACCCCTAGTTATTCCTTGACCTTTTCCAAACAAGTCTTTGCACATGCAGACCCCCAGGTGTTTACTGGAATCCTTATGCTTAATCTTTGGCTGTCCTTGCTTAAAGGACACTACAAACACATGTGTCCTCCCAAGATTACTTAGGCTACTGATTGTATCTTAAAGATAAACTTTATCTCAAACTGCTGTTACAATAAAAGCTAATGAAGCAGGCAATTGAGGTTGTCTGATTCCTTTAGCCAGCCAGTCCCTTATCCCTCTCTTTCACAGTAAACAATGTGTCGGAGTAATCCATTCATCTGTCGCTCAAGGTCTGATGGTCAGCCCCCGCACTTATCTACCTGCCACAGTAGTAGTGCATGGAACCATGGGAGGGAGTATGGTGGAAGTACACATCTCCCAAAGCCCAACCATGTCCAGGAAAATGTTGCTTAATAAAAAACAATTGTGGAATCTTTCTCTGACACTTGTCCATAATTGTGATAATTTGCTACAATATCACAAAGTCTAAAAGCCACTCTTAAGAGGAACATTGCTTACCCTGGCCAATGTGGCTTAGTGGTTGAGTGTTGACCTATGAACCAGAAGGTCACGGTTCGATTCCTAGTCAGGACACATGCCTGGGTTTCGGGGTCGATCTCCAGTGTGCGGTGTGCAAGAGGCAGCCGGTCAATGATTCTCTCTCATCACCGTTTCTATCTCTCTCTTTCTCTCCCTTCCTTTCTGAAATCAATATATATTTTTTTTAAAAAAGAGGAAATTGTTTTCTTAAGTCTCTGGACTGAGACCAGCATCCTCCTGTCATTATTATCTGGTGCTTGCCCTGTGAGTTATTAGAAGGTCATATACTTATAGCACCAAAGCAATAACTTGAATCATAGTATGGAAAAATCTTAGAGTATCAACTGTGTATAATCTGGCAAACTGTGGGAACATGGTTTGGTCAAAGAGTGAAATCTGGCATAGCACAGGAGTCTGCTTTGAGCTCTTGATTCTTCCTGCTTCTTCCAGCTTGCTCTTTGACCTGTGATTCTCAGAAAACCCATTCTACAAATATTAACTGAGTGCCACTATGTGCCAGGCTGCTCCTTCTGGCACAGCCCTTGGGTTAATGGCAAGACTGCCTCTTCCTTATGGTTCTCCAACACCCTCAAGCTGGTTCTCAAACCAGATGGACTGATTCAATCCTTTCTTGAGCTAATCTTGCCTATGTCACATCTGAGTGTAGAAAGCACCATTACCATGGACTGTGAACCCCAAATTTGTATTTCATAAGCACTTTTATTTGAATAAGCGAGATCTATTCTATGGTCAAATAGGATAATGGAAAATGCATTCTGTGCTGGACATATGTTCTTCACCAAGCATCACATCCTTAGGGGATCTGTCATTCTAATTCCCTAGTTATTTCAAGACTACATGGTTCTAGAGAGGCAAGACACTCCCCTCAACTTTAGGGCAAAATTCAAGTCATATGATTTATTGAGGTGTGCCCTGAGGAGAAAGAAAATGAAAGAAGCAGGAAATGATAGGAAAGAAGAGTGTGGTCACAGCTTTGTATCTGGCCTGATCCCACAGGAGAACTCAGCACCCTAAACAGGACCAAAAGAAATTATCCTTCCTTGAGGTAAAGTGGCTGGTTTTTGTTCTTCCTTGGCAAAAAGCTGTAGGGAGGTACAGAGGGATCTTCCATCCACCAAGAGCAATTTTCTGGAGAAGGGCAGGCATCTGTGAGCCACTACAACCCAATGCAGCAGCTGGGAAAATGGATAGACTGGTATGTAAAGGGATTTGGGCCAGGTACCAACAGCATCCATTAGAACCACTGTATTAGTCAGTTCTGGTTTTCATAGCAAGATACTATAGACTGAGTAGCTTAAATTTATTTTCTCGTGGTTCTGAAGGTTGGAAATATGAGGTCAGGTGCCATTGTGGTTGCATTCTTGCGAGGGCTTTCTGGCTGCCTTCTTGCTGTGTGTTCACATGGGGTGGGTGAGGTGGGAGAGGGTAGATAACAAGCCTTCTGGTATCTCCTTTTATAAGAACACTAATTCCATTATGACAGCCCTACCCTCATAACCTCATCTAAACCTAATTACCTGAGAAACCAAGATGGCAGCGTAGGTAAACACCTGAACTTGCTGCTTCGCACAACCACTTCAAAACTACAACTAAAAGAAAAAACGGACATCATCCAGAACCACAGGAAGGCTGGCTAAGTAGAAATTCTACAACAAGAAGGAAAGAGAAAAGCACACTGAAACTCAGAGAAGCTGCGGAAGAAAAATGCAGAGGTACGGAGATGCGCATGCACAGAGAGGGCTGGCAACTGAGAACATGGCTGTCTTTTTCAATCCGCAGGGTGACACAAGCTCCCAACTGCTCTGAACTCCAGTTCCGGGCAAGACTCTGGGGACCCAGACTCATACGGGGAGAAAGTGGACTGTCTGGCAGCAGGTGGAACTCGAGGGCGGCTTTCTCTCAGAGGTGCTTGCAGCGATTACTGCAGGACACTGAGACCTGGGGGCCACTTAGGGCAGGCCTAAAAGGAAGCCATTGCTATTTGCTCTGCCCTGAGACTCTGCCCCACCCCAGCTGCGCATAGAAGCTTTTGCATGTGAATGGCCTGGTCCTTTGAAATCTAAACTTACCTAACAAACTGCAGCTGAGTCAGAGAGACCCAGAACATCCAAAAGAAGGCCCAAGACCCACAGCAGCTTGCATTGGTTCACAGCTGGGCCTTATCTGGGCACCTCCAAAACCCAAACAAAGAAGAGGAATCTGCAGACCTCTCCATAGCTCCTGCTGTGTGGCCTCAGGCAGAGGCTAAATTAGCACCTCCTTGGAGGTCCAAGAGCCAGTGTACCCAGGGGTCAGAGTAGGACCATCCAGATTACAACTCCTCAGATCCATAAGGGACACACTCAGGGGGCAGACTCAGTGAGCACCAAAGCCCCACTGAAGGAAGTCTTGCCTCATAAGGGTGTCTCCAGCACAGAAGTTCTCCCATCATAGACACAGCTGATCCTCACAGCCAATTGGCCTGGAGGTCAATTCCTCCTAGTGATAACAACAACAATCAAGACTTAACTACAACAAGACTGTGCACACAGCCCACAAAGGAGTGCACCAAGAGTGTCCACCTCAGGTAACTGGGGAGGCTGAGCCACTGGGTCCTATAGGACAACTAGCACACAAAGCCACTCTATCAACTCAGGGAAGCAGCGAAAATGCGGAGACAAAGAAATAGATCACAAATGAAAGAAATGGAGGAAAGCAAACAACTGGATATAGAGTTCAGAACCACGGTTATCAAGTTTTTCAACAATTTTCTAGAAAAGGCTGATAAATTTAGTGAGACCCTCGGGATATGAAAAAGGACCAACTAGAAATTAAGCATACACTGACTGAAGTAAAAAAATATTATACAGAGATCCAACAGCAGACTAGAGGATTACAAGAATCAAGTCAAAGATTTGAAATACAAAGAAGCAAAAAAACACCTAACCGGAAAAGCAAAAAGAATGCAAAAATATGAAGATAGTGTAAGGAGCCTCTGGGACAACTTCAAGTGTACCAACATCCGAAATATGGGGGTACCAGAAGAAGAGAGAGAGCAAGATACTGAAAACCTATTTGAAGAAATAATGACCGAAAACTTCCCCACCTGGTGAAAGAAATAGACTTACAAGTCCAGGAAGCACAGAGAACCCCAAACAAAAGGAATCCAAAGAGGACCACACCAAGACACATCATAATTAAAATGCCAAGAGCAAAAGACAAAGAGAGAATATTAAAAGCAGCAAGAGAAAAACAGTTAGTTACCTACAGGGGAGTACCCATAAGACTGTCAGCTGATTTCTCAACAGAAACTATGCAGGCCAGACGGGAGTGGCAAGAAACATTCAAAGTGATGAACAGCAAGAACCTACAACCAAGATTACTCTACCCAACAAAGCTATCATTCAGAATTGAAGGTTGGATAAAGAGCTTCACAGATAAGAAAAAGCTAAAGGAGTTCATCTCCACCAAACCAGTATTATATGAAATGCTGAAAGGTATTCTTTAAGAAGAGGAAGAAGAAGAAAAAGGTAAAGATAAAAATTATGAACAACAAATACATGTCTATCAACAAGTGAATCTAAAAATCAAGTTAATAAAAAAATCTGATGAACAGAATAATCTGGTGAATATAATAGAATCAGGGGCATAGAAAGGGAGTGGACTGACAATTCTCAGGGGGAAAGGGGTGTAGGGTGTGTGGGAAGAGACTGGACAAAAATCATACACCTATGGATGAGGACAGTGGTGGGAGGATAAGGGCGTTGGGTGGGGTGGGAACTGGGAAGAGGGGAACTATAGGGCGGGAAAAGAGAGACAATTGTAATAACCTGAACAATAAAGATTTAATTTAAAATAAATAAATAAATAAACCTAATTACTTCTCAAAGGCCCTCTACAAATATTAGCAAATTGGGGGTTAGGGCTTTTACATATGAATTTTAGGGGGATACAATTCAATCCATAGCAGCTAGCATTTTGCAAACAGGAAAAAGAAACAACTGTAAGCCAGATTTGTTCAATTTCCCTTGCATCTAAGTTCTGGAATCCCATTTATTGACTGATGCAGAAGAGACAAGTTAAACCCCTACTAGCTGAGCCAGGCCTAGGATCTCCCAACGGCCTCATTTTTCTCAACCTCAGCAGGCACTGCTTCTCACCCTGGAAAAGTGAGGCTGTTATTGTTTGCAAGCAACAGTCATTGGTACTTATCTGTAGGTGACAGCAGAGGCATCTATGTGTGATTCTATCCAGCTCAGACTTTGAAGCTCAGAAGCAGAGTCATTAACATTCTCTTCAGCCACAGACAGTTCTCTTCAACGCTTGTTAGTCTCATTTTTCTTCCCTCCCGATCTTCTCATTGAGAGCAGCAGCTTCCTTGTTCCTAGAACCTTTTTTTCTCTTCAAAGAGCTCTGGGCTCCTGGCAGGCCTGTGGCCAAGAGACTTGCCAGAAACCTCTGGATTCCCAAAGAAGAACATACTGTGCTGCCTGATTTACAGCTAAGAATTCAAAAACCCCTAACTCCCTTCACTTTAGGAGCAAAAGACCAGCTAAGAAGCCACCTTCTTTCTGGCTTCCTGTGCAGTCTGCAGTGGTTAGGCCTTGGGTTATAGAAGCTATCCTGCTGAGTCCCCCAATCCACCCCCACTCTGAATTTGGGTTATTTAGATAAAGGAATACAGAGGAGGGTTGGGAGAGGAGAGTCATAGGCCCTGCCCTCAGAGTAGTAATCCATCCACTGCCCATCCTTCTTATTAATTTTTACATTTTTATTGATTTTTAGAGAGCTAGGAAGGGAGAGGGAGGGAAGGAAGGAGGAAGGGGGAGAGAGAGATATCTGACCAGCTGTCTCCTGCACATCCCCTACCAGGGATCAAGCCCATAACCCAGACATGTGTCCTGACCCAGAATCAAACCATCAACCTTGCAGTGCATAGTACAATGCCCAACCAACTGAGTAACACCAGCCAGGGCCCATCCTCCATTGTGAAGCCCCTTTACATTCTTATGGGATAAAGTGGGGAGGACTCTCCATTTCACAGAATGCCTGTAGGCCTGAGAGAGGTAAAAGAGAGTTCTCAATGGGAGCACCATTCATACCTCCATTATTTATTAAGAATTGCCATATATCCAGCTCCTTCTTAGAAAATAGAAAGAAGTAATCTCAGGGAAGCTTAAATTCTACTACTGGTCCCAAAGTAAAGTTCTCATGCAATCTACAGATTTTAGTAACAAAGACCCAGTGCCTGGAATTTAGACAAGAGTAAGTTAGGCAGATGGCAATTAGGCTTCATTGTCCAAACTTTCCTCTTAAGATTGCCCTTTCCCATTAAGAGCCACTGGTTGTATTCCTGTGTCTTCCTCAGGTTTTTCAGGGGTGAGGAGATGGTGCCATATTCCCCCACTACTCAGGACTTGATTCTGTCATCTCTATATCTTCCCTTCTCTTATGTCCCACGGTTATCTCAGACATACAAGCACTCATTCCTTCTAATGGCTTCTGCAGCAATTCCAGAGAGGCACATGAAAATGACTTTCCCAGGATCATATTTTACCAAACTTCTCTGCAGACAGGACAACAGTTCTGGCAACAAGGTACAAACAATCATTTGTATTCATTTCCTTGTCCCCTCTGGCCACAGGCTGGGACCAGCATCACCCAGCATACCAGCCCCGGTGGGCCCAGAGGCACACAGAGAAGAACTGCTACTCCATCTGCTGGCTTGACAGCAGCTCCGGAGTGCAACCTTTGAATTCCTTCCAAGGCAGGCTCTGTGAACCAGGAGATCAACATGCTTTTCATCATGATAGAGTAGATATTCTGCCATTTTGTCAAAAGTGATGACATCTACCCCTCCTACCTTAAATCCACAGACACAGACACAAATACACCTAGAACACACAGAACCAAGATTATTGGTTTAATAGGAGCTGGCTCTGCTCTGAACAAGCATTGCTTTAGTGCTATAATAGGGACCTGTATATACTAGTAACAAGAAAACAGTTCCAAACCAGGGCAGAGGTAGAAGGGGTTAGGAAGAGGTTTAGAAAAACACTGATGACCTGGGCATTTTTTCTTCTTTCCATTAAGCCCTTCATCTCTACTTCCCTTCTTTATGATAAATGATTCCTCTGCAGATTATTTAACTATGCCCCAGGGCCTGTTGTCCATCCAGTGTCATTTTATGCTCACCATTTCTTATTTCTCTTACTGAGGCAAAGAAAGGATGAGGTTCCACTTTATTTTTTATTTTTTTTTTTTTTTTCTGAACAGAGTTTATTATACAGACGGGGTCAGGCTCAGTCCTTCTTGGCTGCTGCCTTCCTCATGGCTGCAAGGACATTGCTCAGCTCCTCTCTCTTCCTCTTGGCGCGAATGTGTGTCCCCACCCTTTTCTTGATGAATTTCAGGGCCCTCTTGTCCTTAGAGACCTTGAGCAGCTCCATGGCACGCCGCTCATAGGGGGCAAAGCCACACACCTCTCGGATCATGTCCCGCACGAACTTGGTATGCTTGGTGAGGCGCCCGCGGCGGCGGCTGTGCCTCGGCTTGCTCACGTTCTTGGTCACCTTGTGGCCCTTGTTGAGGCCCACGGCCATGGGGTAGCGTAGAGCCATGGCTGCTGCTCCTCAATGGCTGCTGCGGCGGAAGGGCTGGCAGAGCGCGGAACTCTCGAGGTTCCACTTTATAGATGAGGACAAGTAAACTTCCTAAACAGAAGAGAGATGGAAAAAATGACATTACCTACTCTTTCTCAGAAATAAATTACTTGTTTCCTAAGATACGTGTTTAACACAGTGGTCGGCAAACTCATTAGTCAACAGAGCCAAATATCAACAGTACAACGATTGAAATTTCTTTTGAGAGCCAAATTTTTTTAACTTAAACTTCTTCTAACACCACTTCTTCAAAATAGACTCGCCCAGGCCATGGTATTTTGTGGAAGAGCCACACTTAAGGGGCCAAAGAACCACATGTGGCTCGCGAGCCGCAGTTTGCCGACCACAGAACTATAGTAACTACTTACTCTATTTAGAAGCTGACAGGCTCCACTATGCAGCATCCTTGTCATACCAAAGGGAGGTGCCAACAAATGTGTAAATTTTCATAAAAATCTGCCCTAGTCGGTTATGCTCAATGGATAGAGCATCAGCCTTTGGACCAAAGGGTCCCAGGTTCGATTCCAGTCAAGGGCATGAATCTTGGTTGCAGGCTCCTCCCCGGCCCGGGCCCTGGTTGGGGCTCCTGCAGGAGGCAACCAATTAATGTGTTTCTCTCACATCAATGTTTCTTTCTCTCTTTCCTTCTCTCTCCCACTTTCCCTAAAAATCAATGGAAAAATATTCTCGCATGAAGATTAACAATAACAACAACAAAAATTTTTCATAGAAATCAGTTGAAAAACCATTATAAAACTCTAAAACCTGCCTTAACTGGTTTGTCTCAGTGGATAGAGCATCGGCCTGCGGACTGAAAGGTCCCAGGTTCGATCCCAGCGGGGTCATGTACCTTGGTTGTGGGCACATCCCCAGTTGCGGGGGGTGGAGGGGGGTGCAGGAGGCAGCTGATCGATGTTTCTCACTCATCGATGCTTCTGACTCTCTATCCCTCTCCCTTTCTCTCTGTAAAAAATCAATAAAATATATTTTAAAACAAACAAACAAAAAAAAAACCCTCTAAAACCTTCACCCCATATCGAGGGGGAAAAGAAGCTGGTGAATATTAAGAGAAATGTTTTAGAAAGGCTTTATTGGGCTAGAAGTGTTGATGTGCTATAGGTATCCCCTCCAAAAAGAGGGGTGGGGGTACCTGCATTTTAGCACAAGCCTAATAAGAAGGGCTACAAGGGGACCCCTAAGAGAGCTTCAAGGGGTCTCCTGAAGTTAGAGTGGCAGACTGAACTAATTTCTGCCTCCAGCCCAAGAAATTTAGGGATCACTGTATGGCCTAGCAGTTGCTTTGCAATGCTAGAATCTGCCCATAGTCTCAAAGGTTGTGTGAGAAAAGACCTGTTTCTCATGTAGAAACTAAAAAGAGACTGTTGAATTATGAGGGGCTATTGAGGAAGAAAGCAGCTGACAGAGGTGAGTTTACTTGTATAGGTCAAGTGTGTGTGTGTGTGTGTGTGTGTTAGTACAGATCTCTGAAGAACCCACAAAAGTGCCCCAGGAGAAAATCAGTACATGAATGAACAGCAGGGGAAATGCATGATTGAGAGGGGAAGCAGAGTTGGCCAGTCAATGAATGTTTACTGAACAGCCATTAGGTGTCAGGCATAGGACTAGGTTCTAGCAATAAAATTTTGAACAGAACAGACAGAATCCCTGCACATGTGGAGCTTTCAAATTGCTGGAAAGATAAACACTAAACAAAATTTTACTAAAAAGTAGTTTAACTAATACAAATGCACAACATACTATGGAATAGATAATATGCAGGACTATTTTAGATATTAAAATTTTACTCTAGTCTGGATGTTAGAGAAGCTTGCCTAACATGTGACATTAAAACTGGGACCTGAAATAGGGTTAGATAAATGACTGGTGGGGAGTACAGTGATCCAGGGAGAAGAAAGGGCATATGGAAAGGCAGAAGTAACACATTCACGGAACTGAAAGAAGGCTGCATGGCTGGAGTGTATCTACCTATAAAGCAGGAAAGAGGCCAAGCTGAGAAGGCTAAAGGGATCAACAGAAAGTGGGGGATTTTAAATGTTGATTAAGAACAAAGCAAGTGAAAACTGTAGGACTGAAGGAACTTAAAGGCCTCAGTCCAATTACCCAGATGATACTGAAATTCTCTCCGCCTGTTTCTATCACTGGATCCACATGAATGGAGGACAGATAGGGCTTGGCATGGGGTCACAGGAAGCTGCTGTAAGGGAGCAAGTGAAGTACCATGGAGCCCCAAGGGCTTCTCCATCCCCAGAGTATGAGTTGGAACTTTCTGACTAATCAGCCTGCTTATTTGTGTGAAGATATCCTAATAGAAGTGGCCAAGGAGATGCTTGATGAGAGAGGGAGAGAGAGAGAGACAGAGAGAGACAGAGAGAGACAGAGACAGAGAGAGAGAGAGAGAGAGAGAGAGAGAGATTTGTTGTTCCACTATTTATGCACTCATTGGTTGTTTTTTGTATACCCCCTGACCTGGGATTGAAGCCGCAACCTTGGTTTATTGGGATGATGTTCTAACCAACTGAACTTCCTGACTAGGGTGGCCCCTATGATCTTTAACCAAGGATAGGCTATCCACATGATGAACACAGGAGAGGTAGCTATTCACATATTCACACCAAAGGACCTCTGCCGTCGGCCAAAGAGAAGTCACATGTTATCCGTCAGTCATGTGGCCCTCTGCTGGAGACTACACGAAGGGATACAGACACTTAACTACTCTTAAGAGTACCTAACAGCCTCAGGAAAAACTTCGTTTTTCTCTTTAAAGACCTTACCAAAATCACTCTCATGTTATCCTTGATATATCCATAACCTTCTTCATTTTCCGAATGGGCAGCTCTCAGGGAAGGCAATTCAGTTTAATATTCATATTCCAGGAGTCTGGATAAAGCCTGGGAACTTAAAGGGACACAAAATACTGCACAGCTTTCTGTCCCGAGCATCACTTCTCTAGAGGCCCCACGCTTTCCCCTTCTTTGGTTCCAAACACATAGGCAGTGTGAAAGAAGGCTAAGTTTGCCTACTACTCCTGTAAAATAATGGCACAAGAAGAAAATCCCCCCCCCCCAAAAAAAAACTTCAAAGGGTTTTTTCCTAATAATGTGCCTCAAGATTTACTGAAACATCTAAATCTCATTTTCAGTCCATTAAAGTCTGGATTGCAAATGTACAGGTTATGTATTTTATGATGGATTTCTGATAGAATTCAGGGATCAGGGAAGAAAAATAAATTTTATTGATAGGTTATTTGAGGGTGAAAGAGGGTCCTAGAAAACTGACTTCAACTAAAAAGAGAAAGGTAATTTAGTTTGACTCTTCAAATAAAAAGTACATTTGATTTTTTAAAATTGATTTGAGAGAGAGAGAAGGGAAGGGAGAGGGAGAGGGAGAGAAGGAGAGAGAGTGTGAGAAAGTGAGAGCGAGAGAGAGAGAGAGAGAGAGAGAGAGAAACATCAATTTGTTGTTCCACCCATCCTTGGTAAACCGGGGTGACACTCTAATCAAGGAGCTACCAGGCCAGGGCAAGTGCATCTGATTTTGAAAAACAATCACTGAGACGCACATTTTTGTGTTTAACTACCACCTTGATCTTGGTCTGCCTCAGAAGACAGCAGGATTCTGGGCTACCTTAGCATGAATGATTTATGACATTCATGAACTTGGCAACTATATCAGCTTGTCTAAACCTGGCACCCAACACCACCTGCATGTTAAGTGAAGATTTATGATTTATAAAACTCAATTCATTATGCAAAGGCACATGAATTGTCTTATATGTACAGCCTATAACTCCCAGGACAGATAAGGAAACAGCTATGTCACAGAATTTATGATGGCTTCTTGCTAAAGTTGAAGTTGTGGAGAAAAACAAGAGAACTAACTGACCCTTTAGAGAAAAATAGCTTTAGCTAATTGTTACACCCCAAATGATAAACTGGCTATCACATACCGCTGTATCTTATAGTGGCTATCGGTGAAAGTCACTTTAATCACAGTCCTGAACTATGTCTACATTTTGAGCATGGCAGTAATAGAACTTAAGTGACTCTTCAGAAATATCAAATACTCTGTCCGTTTAATTCCCCCCCACCCAGTTTGGTGTCTGAGACCTCTTGCTGAGATTTCCCATAGACCCAAAGACATGGAAAGATAATTCAATACCTTGGTATACCCAATGGCTTCCTGCATGCACTCTTAAAGTAGAAAAGGAAATGCTGGTTTTAATTCTGAAATGCAGCCTGTTTTCAGAGATATTTTAGAAATGCAGCAAATCTCTATGCATACCCTGCAAAAAAAAATAGAAGATTCAGTGGAATAAATTTATGAATCTCAAGAAAGAATGAGATTATATAGACAGCCATTAAAAATGACCAGTATATGGGACCAGGTTAACAAGCAGATATCCTTAAACAAGATAATGCTAAACATAAAAGCAGAACAAAAAAATCGTAAGCACTTATGCCAACTGAAAAAGGCAAACTGACAGAAAGAAATGTTTCCAGCCTAGAGATTTTCAATAGTATAAAGAAAGCTTAGTGAAAAACAATCTATATATATAAAAGGCTAAGTGACCAGTCGGCCAACTGGCTGGTTGTAATGATGCACACTGACCACCAGGGGGCAGAAGCTCAATGCAGGAGCTGCCAAGCGACAGCAACTTTGCAGAGTGCCCTCTCGCACTCCGGGACCCCTCAGGGGATGTTGGACTGCTGGTTTTGGCCCAATCCCCACAGGCCAGGCCGAGGGACCCCACCTGCTGGAGGGACCCCTGCTCACTCTGCAGACATCTTTCCAGCCCCGGTGCCACCCCAGGTGCGGCCAGCCGAGGAGGGACTGTGGGAGGTTGGCTCCAAGGTGTGTTTGGCCCGTCCTACCCCACTGGCCACCTTCTAATTAATTTCCTTACAATGTGCACGAATCCGTGCACCAGGCCTCTAGTAAAATTATAAGTAACTTATTTTCAAATATCCCTATCAATCAGGAAATAGACATATATACATGGCTACTAACTGCCCTGATTCCAAGACGTGTCCTGTCCCTATCTCCTCTGCAGAGCTCTCTAAACATCATTCCACCCTCCCTGTGACATACACATCCTGGTACAGCAGCCTGGGGCAGAGAAGACTTCCTTCTGGGAAACGATGCAAAACTGTGGAGGGCACACACAGCCTCACCCACAGCCTCTGTGGAGTCACCTTTGTACTTTGCCATGCTCAGAAACAGTTCATAATTCTATGATGGAAGACAGATGTTCATAAGACTCATGGCAGCTATCATGCTCACAGAGTCCCCCTTTCCTCTGAAGGGTTCACTGGGCTCCTTCCAAGTAAATTGCTTGCTTCACATCATGTAATATAGACTGACACAGTCACTACCCCCACCCCAACTGCTAGTTGAATAAAATAAGAAATTAGCAATTAAACCAAAGGTCTATGAGCTGATCCTTGAGACACCTTGGCACTTTCCTTACTCTTCCCAATAAAGGAACTCTATAAGGATGGTGTAATTTAAGCTACACAGAACAGTAGCAAGGAATGTGAAAGCAGCCTGAGGGATACACTGAGGTACAGGAAGGAAACACTGAAATGTATTTATTTTTATCTTTTCCATTTTTATTTTCTATTTTTATATCTATATATATATAAGCCTAAGCAACTGGTCGACCAGTAGCTACAATGCTCACTGACCACCAGGGGTCATTAGCCTGCAACTTTGAAGTCTGTACAGCAAAGTCTAAAGTCTACCTCTGAGGGTGAAAAGGGACCTGTGCTACTGTGGTACATTGTCAGACCATACGACGATGGCCCAGGACAGCCCAGAGGATAGCTAAGATAACTCTCTCAGCTGGGAATTGATCTGTCTCTCCATAGATGGGGAACCAGTCCACAGTGCCTTGATTTACCCTTTGGGTGAAATTTGACTTAAATCCCTCAAGCTTCTTTTACAACATAGCCTGACCCCACTATAAAGTGGACAATAGAGGGGAGAAAGATGGCAGCATTGGTAAACACCTAAACTGCTGCCTCGCACAACAATTTCAAAACTACAACTAAAAGACAAAACGTCTATCACCCAGAACCACAGGAAAGCTAGCTGAGTAGAAGTTCTACAACTAGAAGGAAAGAGAAAAGAGCATTGAGACGTGCACAAGTGCTGAAAAGCTGAGGTACAGAGGCACGCAATCTGGGCTGGCGACAGGCATTGCTTTTTTCAACCCGAAGGGAGACAAGCCCCTGATTACTCTGAAGTCCAGTTTCTGGGGAGACATGGGGGACCCAAACTCCTACGGAGAGAAGCTGGACTGTCTGCCATCAGGTTGGAAAGTGAGGGGGCCTTGCTTGCAGAGCTGCGCACAGGAATAATTGTTTACTGTGCTGGGGCGCAGGACGCGGGGACGCAGTAAGAGACGCAGAGCCAGCTAACTGGCAGCCATCGCTGTTTGCCACGCCCTAGCCTAGTGATGCCCTGAGACCCCGCCCCGCACAACCTACAAACCCACCCAAGCTCCAAGCAGCGACTTTAGCATAAGAATGGCCTGCCCTATTGCAGCTTAACCTAGCAAACTTGCAGCCCAGGTCAGACAGCTCCAAAACCTCCAAACCCCAAGCAAAGAGGAGAAAACTGTAGCTCTCACTGTAGCTCCTGCTGGCTGGCCTCAGACAATAGCTGACCTGCACCCCACTGGAGATCCAGAAGCCAGTGTATCTAGTGGTCAGTGTGAGTCACCAGATTTCAACTCCTCACATCCATAAGCGACACATTCAAGAGGCAGACTCGGTGAGCATCAAAGCCCCACTGAAACAAGTCCTGCACCATAAGTGTGTCTCCAACGCAGCAGTTCTTCCATTATAGACACAGCCGATTGGCCTGGAGGTCAATTCCTCCCAGCAATCAAGGCTTAACTACACCAAGACTTTGCACTCAGCCCACAAAGGGTGTACCAAGAGTGTCTGCCTCAGGTGATTGGGGAGGCTGAGCTACTGCCCCCTATAGGTCACCTACCACACAAAGCCACTCCATCAACACAGGGAAGCAGCCAAAATGTGGAGACAAAGAAACATGTCACAAATGAAAGAAACAGAGGAAAGCAAACTACTGGATGACATAGAGTTCAGAACCACATTTATAAGGTTACTCAAGAATCTTCTAAAAACCGCACTGAGAAACTTGATGAGACCTTTAAGGATCTTAATGAGAATGCCAAAAAAAAAATGGAAAAGGACCAGTCAGAAATGAAGCATACACTGTCTAAAATAAAGAATATACAGAAATTCAACTGTAGATCAACATATCCCAAGAATCAAACCAAAGATCTGAAATATGAGGAAACAAAAAACACCCAACCAGAAAAACAAAAAGAAAAAAGAATCCAAAAATATGAAGATAGTGTAAGGAGCTTCTGGGACAACTTTAAGCGTACCAACATCCAAATTTTTGGGGTGCCAGAAGAAGAGAGAGAGCAAAATATTGAAAACCTATTAGAAGAAAAATGACAGAAAACTTTCCCTACCTGGTGAAAGAAATAGACTTACAATTTCAGGAAGCGCACAGAACCCCATACAAGAGGAATCCAAAGATGACCACACCAAGACACATCATAATTAAAATGCCAAGGGTAAAAGACAAAGAGAGAATCTTGAAAGCATCAAGAGAAAAACGGTTAGTTACCTGCAAGGGAGTACCCATACAACTGTCAGCTGATTTCTCGGCAGAAACTATGCAGGCCAGAAGGGAGTGGCAAGAAATATTCAAAGTGATGAACAGCAAGAAACTACAACCAATATTACTCTACCCAGCAAAGCTATCATTCAGAATTGAAGGTCAAATAAAGAGCTCCACAGACAAGAAAAAGCTAAAGGAATTCACCAAACCAGGATTACATAAAATGCTAAAGGGTATTCTTTAAGAAGAGGAAGAAGAAGAAAAAGGTAAAGATAAAAATTATGAACAACAAAATGACATCAAATACATACCTGCCAACAAGTGAATCTAAAAATCAAGTGAATAAAAAATCTGAAGAACAGAATGGACTGGTGAATATAATAGAATCAGGGACACAGAAAGGGAGTGGACTGACAATTCTCAGAGGGAAGCCGGTGTGAGGGGCACAGGAAGAGACTGGACAAAAATCATATACCTATGGATGAGGACAGTGAGGGGGAGGTAAGGGCAGAGGGTGGGGTGGGAACTGGGTGGAGGGGAGCTATGGGGGGGGGGGAAGAGGTACAATTGTAATAATCTGAACAATAAAGTCTTATTAAATTAAAAATAATAATAAAATAAAATACAGCACTGGTTTTAAATAAAGTGGTCAATAGAGAGAGTTGGCCAGTTAATGGCACCATTAAGTTTAATACTATCCTTCAGCTAGACCTCTTTTGTTGTTCCTTCCCAAGGGAAGTGAATGAAGAATGAGGCCTTTTTAAGTCAAATGTGTATTTTCCATACATGCAAGCTATTAGGACTCTAAAAATTGACCCTCAGCTATATGCTACCCGTAAACTAGATCTCTCTGTAATTGTTATAGAGCTTGAAAGGAAAATATACTTAAATGGAAAGAAACATTTAAAAATGGATGAATTTGTCAGTCCTTTGCCAACATTTGCCAATCCTTGAGATATTAAAAATGACTGTCCTGCCCTAGTGGATTTGACTCAGTGGATAGAGCATCAGCCTGCGGACCAAAGGATCCCAGGTTGGATTCCAGTCAAGGGCACGTACTTGGTTGCAGGCTCCTCCCTGGTCCGGGCCTTGGTTGGGCTTGTGCAGGAGCAACTAATAGATGTCAGAGTAATTCATTTCTCTCACATCCATGTTTCTTTCTGTCTTTCCTCTCTCTTCCACTCTCCCTAAAAATCAATGGAAAAAATATCCTTGGATGAGGATTAAAACAATAATAAAATTTTTTAAATGACTGTCCTTGTTTTATAAATAAAATCTTTACAGGGTCAGAGGTGTGACTCCAGAAACAATTCACGCCACCAAATCATTTTACTTTCCCATAAACCTCCTCAGTTCAGCTCAAAATACTTATAGATAATTGACTTTATGAAACCAAAGTCCCAGGTCCTTTGAAATGCAAGTACCTGGTCTAAAACTCTTATCTAGGCCATCTATTAAAATGCAAGTTTCTGGGAGTTAACCCTTATTGAAAGGAAAAATACCTTAGCCATGTGAGCAGATCAAATTAACTAATTTCAGATGTTAAACATTGATTGCTGGACAAGTATTAAGTTTACCTACTTTGGGCCTCTTAATATAAAGAAGCTAGAAAATTGATTTGGAACTCTTGGTATAATGTCTTGTATTTTGAAGGTGTGTTGGGCTTGAAACTGAGTGTTTAAGATGTTCATAAAAGTCAATTTAAGGAATGCTAGTTGCTTGCTTTTTGGTTATTATTGGAAATTGAGGTTTCTAAGAGTTAAAAGTTCACATTAATTGGAAAGAAATTGTATGGTTTTGGTAATAGAATATGGAAATATAATTTGAGGGGAAAAATGAATTGTTCTAAAGCTAGTTGTTTCTGAATGGGTTAAAAGGTTTGTGAAAGCTGTAGAAAGGTTTGTGAAAGTTATAGAAGGTTTGTAAAGAGAAATGTTAAAATGCCACAGTCCAGTAAGCCAGGACAAGCAGAATAGAGAAACTTAGACACATATTTAAATAGCAGTATGCAGCCATCTAATAAATCCTATCTTCCCAAGGACACCTAAATGATTTACACTTTTCCTCCACAACCAGAGGGTAAATATCAACCTACTCAGAGAGATACATAGCAGAAATCCAATCAGTGTCATTTGCTGACCACACCCAAGGACAATGAAGTTGTGAATAAACCTCATTTTGGTATATCAGCATAAAGATTATTTATTCTATTGCAATCCTCCCCTAAGACATCCTGAAAATGCCATCTTTAAAACCCCTCAGAATGAAGGCTCAGCATGCACTTTCCTAAATAAATTTAATTAAGGAAATAAATTTAAAGATCAAAAGTAAGCTAATACAGAATTAGAATTTGGTTCTTTTCCACTTCATCAAAAGGATCAGGGCCCAGCCAGCATGGCTCAGTGGTTGAGCATCAACCTATGAACCAGGAAGTCATGGTTCAATTCCTGGTCAGGGCATATGCCCCGGTTGGGTGCTCTGTCCCCAGTAAGGGGCGTGTAGGAGGCAGCTGATCCATGATTCTCATCATTGATGTTTCTATTTCTCTCTCTCCTTCTCCCTTCCTCTCTGAAATCAATAAAAATGTATTTGGGGGGAAAAATGGGGGGGGGGGGACCAGAATTTTGCTTTTGCTTTGCAGATACAAGGAGACTGTTTTTTAAAGCAATTTGGTAAATATTTTTCTCCCTACCCGATCCCTCCATAATTTGACAAATCTTTTTTTTTAGTATATTTTTAAAAAATACTTTTTATTATTACCATTAGCTTCCTCATTCCCAAGCTAAGCACCAAGGGCCCTTCCTTTACCTCCAAACTCATTTCCTAAGCCCCTTTCTTCTAGGAATTACTTTTTCTTTTCTTTTTTTCCAATATATTTTATTGATTTTTTTACAGAGAGGATGGGAGAGAAACACTCATCAGCTGCCTCCTGCACACCTCCTACTGGGGAATGTGCCAGCAACCAAGGTACATGCTCTTGACCAGAATCGAACCTGGGACCTTTCAGTCTGAAGGCCGATGCTCTATCCACTGAGCCAAACCAGTTAGGGCTCACCTTTTCTTTTTTAATAGGTTCTTAATGATTTCAGTGAGGAAGGAGGAGGGAGAGAGAGAGAAAATCATGGATTGACTGCCTTCTGCACACCCCCTACTGGGGATGGAGCTAGAAATCCACGCACGTGCCTGTTAGGTTTGATGGAGCCATTGAATTGGTACCCCTTAGCCAGGAACTGGCATTTTGGGTGTCACTACAGATATTCCCTTTGCTAAGGTCACATTTCACTTGTGGTGACCACATTCCATTATCTCCCCTCCAGGTATGCATAAAGAAGTCTCTGCCCTGAAAAAAAGCCCGCCAAAAGTCCTTTAAAAGCCGCTGACCCCAGTCACTGGGTGCGGGAGCCATCCTGGCTCAGCCACCTGGTGTTGGGATGAGGGAATAGATTCGTAGTCCCTCACCACTCTGCCTCCTGCGTTCCTCTCTCCATGACCTAACAGTACCCTTCAGCCCCCGGGCCGATCCTCTATCCACTGAGGAAAGAATCTGTATAATCTATAACCAATGTGTGTGTGTGTGTGTGTGTGTGTGTGTGTGTGTGTGTTTGTAGTTGTTTCTTACTTCCATTCCCCTCACAATGCACATTCCAGTTATCTTCTTCCCCAATTTTCCCTGACATTTCCTTTACAATTCCTCACACAGTGATCACTTAATAGTGGAGTATCTTTTTCTCTTTTGAAATAGGACTTTTAAAGCTTTAAGGACAAATTACTTCATTTGCAGAATTAAGCTCAAGCTGTGATAAGTGAATTCACATTTTGTTTTCACTGTATACTTAGTGTCTGTCACATCAGCACATATTTATTGAATCAATAAATTCTTTTCTCAAAAATCTGAAATTGGTCACAGCGCGGTGGCCACTGCCATTTTGTTACAGAACCCCCAGTCTGCCCCTAGCAACCAGCATAAGGTTTGAGAAGGCCCTGAGTACCCTCAGTGAGGGATATGCGTTTCATGTTACTGCGGTACCGACTGGGGGACTCGATTAAAGAAGGTGAAGAGATTAGCCAAAGAACATATATGCATAACCTAGACAACAGTGATGTGATGGCCAGAGGGAAGGACGAGCGGGGGCTGAGTGGAGTTGGGGACATGTGGAATAATGTCAACAATAAAAGTAAAGGTTAAAATATATCTATATATACACCAACACGTAGCCAGAAAACGAGCAACGAAGGTTCCGAGCCTGAGGTTTACACTGAACAAAGACCCAGGACAATATGGCGCCCTCCGCTCGGAGCGGGAGCAGGAATAACGTCCACGCGCAAGGAGCGTGCACACGCCCAGGCTCGCCTCCGGCTACGTTCGGTGGGACATCCAATGAGTGCGGTAGTTACACTCCACCCCTGTTTTCCGCCACTCCCTGAGCACATGCGCTCCAGGCTCTCAGCCGGCGCCAGCTGCGCAGGCGCAAGAGGCCCCACCTCTCACGCAACTGACGCAAGGAGACTGTAATCGTTTCGCAGTTTATCCCGTGTGACCTTGAGTCTCTGCTGCCTCCGAGGACCAGGGCTGTCTAAAGTTGTTGCCTTCATATATCTCTTAATCCCCTCGCCTCTCATTGAGTCATACCTGCCACAGCCAGAACTGAAGGACATACTTTTTCAACCATCATGCTGCGGAGAGTATTGGCCACACGCGCTTACTCCGGCAGCGGCGGTCAGGTAGTCTCTGGTCAGGCATTGCAGGCAGCGCCTCAGCGGAAGAGCGGGCCTCCAGGCTCCAGCGACCAACCCCCTCCCTCCCCACCCCACGTGGTTGGAGGTTTCCAGAAGCGTTTCCCCCGCCGCGCCGCACAGCGCAGCTCCCGGCTGTCCGAGTGACTGTTCGCTGCCTCCTGCTCTCACCGTTCAGCCGCCATGATAAGCGCCAGCCGAGCTGCGGCATCCCGTCTCGTCGGCGCTGCAGCCTCCCGGGGCCCCACGGTCGCCCGCCACCAGGTAAGAAACTGCCAGGCCTTCCCCGAGGGCCTCACGGCTCACGGTTTTGGGCCTTGGAGCTGCAGGCCACGCGCGCCCTTCGGGGTCAGAATCCTCTGGGAGAGACCAGGTGGGAAGAAAGGTAACGGGCCTTCTGTAATCAGCGCTACCGATTCAAGGCCCATTTCAGGGTTTTATCTCCTTGTCTCGAGCCCTGCTGAGTCACACCCCTTGCCAGCGTGGAGTCTTATTTCACGAAGTAGTAGGTAGTGGTCCTAACAATCCGTTTTGTGGCTGATTAAACAGGTTTGAGCTTTGTGGGCGAGGGATGCAATTCTAGTTAGGAGGGAACCGCTCTTCGGGTTTGTAGTCTCACCAACGAGTCGTAGACGACTGTTCTCTTCAGAGTGTGCAAGGACCCCGTTGCAAAGATGTAATAAAGCAAGAACACACCTTAATCCAGAATCAAGTTCCCGTTCTTTTGTTTAGGAATGTTTGTGTAGTTCCTCCAGATTTTGGGGTTAAGATTGTCCTCTTGTTATTTCAAAAAATGTAAGCAAATTGGGTGCTTGTTGCCACGTACGATCAAAAGCCTACATCCTTGAAGAACTGCAATTGTCTTACAGTGGTTAAAGGAAGGCCTGGAAGTAGCCTAAAATTAGATCGTAACGAAGGTCTTGGTTGGAGGCTACTCCTGAAAAAAAGAATTTTTTCTAAGTTGACTCCACAAGATTTCTAATCCTATCTCTTTAAAGCAATTGCTTGGCAAGGTCAGGGTAAATGTTTCTAAATAAACTTATACATGCAATATACATGTACATGTAGGGCTTTATTAAACTTGCTGTTTCAGTACCACAATGCCTCTTATACATGAAATACTTCATCATTTCGGTATATTTTATACATGGTAGCCACTCAGTTAAGTAGAATGAGAGTTTGAGACTTTCAGAATAATTGGAACAAGTTCAAGTTTTCATATGTAATAATGGCTGATGTCATTGTTTTTTTCTTTTTTAGGATGCTTGGAATGGCCTTAGTCATGAGACTTTTAGAATTGTTTCAAAGCGGGACTATGCGTAAGTGTAACTTAATTTCCTTTGAGAGATAAATTCTAAACCCCAGAGCAGCGGTCTCTAACTTTGTGATTAATGATTCTGCTCAGGAAAAAATGATACATCTATATTTTCATATTATGTAATGTGCCACTATTCCCACAGTATCCAATATTTTCTTATGTTTCTTATTTTCTTGTAACCATTTTGGAGATCACCATTAAAACGATAGCTATAGCATTGTTTTAAATGTTTTACAGATCAGAAGCAATCAAGGGAGCAGTTGTTGGTATTGATTTGGGTACCACCAATTCCTGTGTAGCAGTTATGGAAGGTAAACAAGCAAAGGTGAGCATGATTTGAAACTCTGGGTCACAATTATTGCATGGTGCTGATAATTGAATGGATTTGACTTCCAAGGATTTAGGTGTGTCCTCTTGGGCTACTAAATTACCATTGGGATGGTTTACAAATAGATTAAAGATTACTTCTGTTATCAATCCCAAGTGGAGCTCTACGTAACACATGGGCTGCAACCTAAGTAAAGCATCTTAGGAGATTCCTATTGTACTATGCCAGAAGTTTTCCTTACTCTTTTTATGACACTTTTATTCCCACTAGGTTCTTGATATTTAGAGCACCTGAGATTCTTGAATTGTTTCTTGGCAATTTTTATATGCCTGAAACTTTTTAGCCATTACCCAAAAAATTGAGAAATGGATTTAATTCTTCTAGAAGTAAAGATTGCCTTGTCTTTACATTGACTATGAAAGCTCTGATTTATATTTATTCTGGCTTTCTTTCTGTTGTTGTTTTGAAATAAAGGAATAAAGATATTTTGAACATCCACTATCTCTAGTACAAAGTACTTGCCATATCAGCATCCACTATTCTTGAGCATTTATGTTGTCAGTTGACATCTGTTTTGTCTTAAATGATTAATACAAAGATAGTGGTGGTCACTGGAACCTCATTCTCTGTCTTGCTTTGGGTGTTTCAGGTGCTTGAGAATGCTGAAGGTGCCAGAACCACCCCTTCAGTAGTAGCCTTTACAACAGATGGTGAGCGACTTGTTGGTATGCCTGCCAAGCGACAGGCTGTCACCAACCCAAACAACACATTCTATGCTACCAAGCGTCTTATTGGCCGGCGATATGATGACTCTGAAGTCCAGAAAGATATGTGAGTAATTACAAAAGCATAGTTATTTGCGAAGGCCACACAAAAGGACCTTTTAGCAGTTTCCCTTGAGCGCATTCGTAATTTTATGTGTCCCTGGGGGCAAGCCTTCACCTGCCAAAAGGCTGTCTCCTTCAAAAAATTCACTTTTGCCTCCACAGATTAGGTCTTTGCTGTGTATAGATAGATGTGGTATATGAAGATTTGGCTAGTTGTTCCTGGGCCATTAAATTGATGTTAAATTCGTAAGGCAGATAGTGGAATGTGCTGATCAGATATGATTTCAAGGTTTGTGTTGTGGCATGTATCAATACTTCGTTTATATGGCCAAATAATATCCCATTGTCTGGATATATACATTTTGTTTAGCCATTTATGTGAATAGACATTAATTTTTCCCCCCTTTTTTTTTCTTAATTGATTTTAAAGAGAGGGACAGAGGGATAGAAACATCGATCTGCTGCCTCTTGCACGACTGGGGATTGAGTCTGCAACCTGGGCATGTGCCCTGACCAGGAATCCAACCGGTGGTGACCTCTTGATTCATGGGTTGATGCTCAACCATGAGCCGGGCCACTTTTTAGCTATTACAAATAATGCTGCCACAGGTGTTTGTGTGAACACATGTTTTCATTTTTCTTGGCTAGATACTGATTAATGGAATTTCTGAGTCCTATAAGTGATAACTATAATCATTTTCCAAAGCAGCTGCATAAGTTTTTTGTTTGGTGGAAAGCAGAGAATGTTTGGGTTTCATCAAAGTGTTTTGATATGTTAATGTTTACTTTCTAAAGGCTTTCATTAAATTAATTTCTGAAGTTCTCATTGACCATGGATTTCTGGGGATTGGAGGGTGGACATGCATGATGGTAGATTGCACTGCCATGTTTTTTACTGTGTCTTGCAGTAAAAATGTTCCCTTTAAAATTGTCCGTGCCTCCAATGGTGATGCCTGGGTTGAAGCTCATGGAAAACTCTATTCCCCAAGTCAGATTGGAGCATTTGTGTTGATGAAGATGAAAGAGACTGCAGGTAAGATGTTTAGCTCACGTCTGGGAACGTATCAAGAACTGGGTGATTTATCTGAGATCACTAGCTTTTATACCCCACTGTCCCTTGGGTGAGTCTGATGGGTTTTATATAGAAAACCTGGGAATGGCAAAACTCTTCACACTATTCCCTACAGATTGAATACATCTTCCAAATTTTCCTAATGGTGGCTTTCTTGTTTCTTTTTTCTAGTGGGGGAGTATGTATTTTGAAAGCCAAAAGATTACACATAAGTTTTTGTCTGTTAGGTAAAACTTCAGAACTTCTCATTTGAAGAAATTAGTAATTATTTTAAGTCATTCTAGTTGTTGAAGTTTCACTGAAGTGTTAGAGGTGAGGTCTTAGTTTTTAATTATTGTCTTCAGATGGAGTATTTTCCTACAAGTTCTTTACATGTTAGGTTCTAGCATGCTGAAAAACTGATGAGTGCTGTTTGTGGTTCCAAAAAGGTGATACAGGTTGTTAGGTTACATTAGTAATTTTGTTACCTTTGTCATCTGACAATCTCATGATTGGATTCATTCCTTGATTCTTTTCCAGAAAACTACCTGGGGCATACAGCAAAAAATGCTGTGATCACAGTCCCAGCTTATTTCAATGACTCTCAAAGACAGGTGAGTCAATTAGCATTTTTACCTAGGAAATTAGTGGTATTGGGGACACAAAGGTGGAAAATGCTTTTTACTTTTTTAGGCCACTAAGGACGCTGGTCAGATAGCTGGACTGAATGTGCTTCGGGTAATTAATGAACCCACAGCTGCTGCTCTGGCCTATGGTCTAGACAAGTCGGAAGATAAAGTGTAAGTCTGTATAATAAACTCCACCAAGACTTATCCCAAGTCTTGATTTCTTAGTGATTCTTATATTTAGACTAAAATATAGTGCCTTGATGTTCTTCAAGGCTGTATAATCTGTTTTTCATTCATTTCAAGACTTTATTTATATACTATTTTCCCCTAAGTACTGGTCTAATAGGGTCATTCCTTCCCCTCCAAAAGAGTGGTTTTGCTTTTAAATGAATTTATTAATTTCAACTGTATGTATAGTTTACATGTTAGGGCCATATGTTAATACAAATGTCACACAAATTTCATCATAATTATACTTTGGGGGAAATAGACAAGTTTATATTTATTTGGTTATTGAAATGTATATTGGCATAGGTTCCACCATGTGCTGTTCAGATATGTTTTCAAGGTTTGTCCATGTTGTAGTATGTATAAATACTTCATTACTTTTGTTCCTTAAGGCCTTCCTTTTTTATTTCTAGCATTGCTGTATATGACTTAGGTGGTGGAACTTTTGATATTTCTGTCCTGGAAATTCAGAAAGGAGTATTTGAGGTGAAGTCCACCAATGGAGACACTTTCTTAGGTGGTGAAGACTTTGACCAGGCCTTGCTACAACACATTGTGAAGGAGTTTAAAAGAGAGGTTAGTTACTGGTGTGGTTAATCTGTGAACATCAGGATGTGAAAATTTCCTTATTCAGATAGCTGCCCTGAGTAGAACACTAAAATACTTGTATTTCAGTTGAAAGGATATGGCACTCTGTACAATATTGAAAAAGGAATTCTGGGAACTCCTTTTTTTGAGCTAGACTCCTACAGTTGAAAGAACTGAGATCAGTTCTGCCTTCTGACTCTAGGCATAGATAGCCCTTTAAAGGAAAGAAGTAATTTATGCTTGTTTATAAAGTTATGGCTCTATTTTGTGGTGTTAACAGTGTATCACTGCAATTTAAGAGTATTTATCACCTCACTAATACTAGCATTAATGTCTTCACTTTGTAGACGGGAGTTGATTTGACCAAAGACAACATGGCACTTCAGAGAGTTCGGGAAGCTGCTGAGAAGGCTAAGTGTGAACTCTCTTCATCTGTGCAGGTGAGACATGGACAAATCCCAGCAGTCTTGATGGATCTTTTAAGCCTTTCTGATTGGTGGTAAAAACCTTTCCATGAGCAAAGGAACAGGGGTGGGTGGGTGCGTGGGTGGGTGGGTGGGTGTTTTAATGGATGACCTAAATTTGTTAACCATCCAAATCAGAGGTTATGTGTACTGGAGCTAAAATCTAGACTAGCGGTGTGCAAAACTATTAATTGCTAGCCTGTAAATGCCAGGAGACTCTCAGCACTGCTATCTTCACTTAACTCAAAATACCTTTGTGTGGGTCTCTAATAGTTTCTCCTTTAATTTGATTTACGGATCTAGAAAATGAGCTATGAAGGCTGGGGTTTATACACCTGAGCAAGTTTTTCCCTCTGGGCATCAGACTTGCTCAGCATCTGTTTTAAGGTGTCAGCCAATCCTGCTTCATTTCAGAGAGATGAGGCTTCACTTTGCTTTAATAACCAAGAATAGAATTGTAGAAAAGTATGGTAGATCTGGGTCAGAGACGAAACGAGGTGGAAGGCAAGAGATTTAATTTCAGGTTCTTAGGTGGCAGAGAAACAGCCTGTGACTACTTTAGTTGTTTGATTACCACTGGGAGGCAAAGAGGTATTAAACAAGTCAAACCTGGATTTTTTTTTTTTTTTTTTTTTAAGTAGCTATGAGGAATGACAAAGTTGTACAAAGTCATCCAGGGTGATGATGTTGCTTTGTTTCCTGCTATCACACAGAGTGGCAGAGCTTTGTAACATGTTGGGTTAGGGTTGAAATATTGCAGTACTGCCAGAGAATAGCTTAGAATTCTTCCCAGGGGTGTGACACTTTTTGGAGGCGAAGGTTGGTTGCTTTTTATGTGGCTGTACAGTAAGTCCTCACTTGATGTCATCAATAGGTCCTGTGAGTTTTAAGCAAAATGTTGCGTAAGGAAACCAGTTTTTCATAGGCTATTTGATAAATTCCTATGACATCTCATCAGTGTTATAACAAAATGTCGTTATTCAAAGACCTGCTGTATCCTATAAAAAATATAGGGTTATTTTTTTCCTCAGGATTTTGTCATTATAGGAAGGTATATTGAGCATCCTTGTACATTAATGTTTGTGCGTGTGTGGTTGTAAACCTTTAGGATAAATTCTGAGAAATGTTACCCTCGTTCGTGTAGTTTAGTGTGGTGTGGGAGATGGACATTATTTAGAACATTATATAAAATGTCAAAGATTTTTAAAATGTCAAGCCAGAAGTAACATAATGTAAAGGTTAGGAGTGGCTCTACAAGTAGACCATTGGGATTCAGGTCTTATTGCATCACTTAGCAGTGTGACCTTGGGTGAATGCCTTAACATTTCCATTCTATGAAATGCAGATAACAGTGCTACTTTTCCCCTTAGAATTTCAAGGATTACTAAATTCATATATACATGTAACATGCTTAGAACAACATGTAGTACTCTGAATGTAAGTTATTAATGTAGTAAAAAGGCAAAGTTAGGTTTATAATAGAGGAACATGACAGTTGACCAGAGGTGTTAGACATAGCAAGGAGACATCTGAAAGATGGGTTAATTAGGAAATGCTGAGTTAATCAAGTATGAAGCGCTAAGAAGGGGTCAGTGTGGCTGAAGTGCAGATGGGCATGGGAGCATGGGACAGGAGGCTAGAGCTCTGACTTTATAGATTTGTGTTTTGGTATCTGTTCTGAGTGAGTATAAACCACTAAAAACTTTGTGTGGGGGCAATAACATGGTCAGATTTGGGTTTATGAAAAGCACTTTGGTCGAGGTAGAGCACAGTTTTATTTTCAGTGGGGAAGGGTTCTATGGTAGAAGGCAACCTGAGTGGATGTGGGGAATCACTGGGAGGTTATTGTAGCACACCAGGTGGTAAGAGAGAGGACTGATTGTGAAAGATACTTGGATTTGAGAAAAATGAAAGACAAAACTGGGATGAACTGGTTTTATAGAGTTGAGAGTCCTGGAATTTTTCAGGTTGTCATTAACTTATAGCATATAGAACTACACTAAAACAATAGCCCCGTGTGGGTATTTAAAATTAAACAAATTTCAAATTATGTTCCTCAATTGTGCTAGCTGTATTTTAGGAGCTCAGCCATAAGTGGCTAGTGACTGCTGAAGTGAACAACACGGATTATAGAACATTGCTGTTATCACAGAAAGTTCTATTGAATCATACTGGTTTGAATGATGTAGTTCTATTTTCTAATTTGGATTATTGACACTGTGCAAAGAAAGAAGTAAACTGTCAATGGTATTCTTAAAGGCAAAACCCAGTAACACTGTTTCTACAGAAGATGTGTTAACTCTCATATTAAGCATTTAATAGTCCCAGTTCTTTACCCAAGGAAAACTTTAAGGATTTGCTCCCCTCTGTCTTTAATCCTTGCGGGGCCTTGCTTTGATGTGAAGTTAAAGGAGAGGCATAAGATAATTCTGTTCCCGAGGATCCACCCCTAAGGCATCTGTTTCAGCATGTTCAGTGATGAGACTTTTTTGGTCTAAATATTCTTTTAAAAATATATTTTATTGATATCAGAGGAAGAGAGGGGGAAAGAGAGATAGAAACATCAGTGATGAGAGAATCATGGATTGGCTGCCTCCTGCACGTCCACTTACTGGGGACCTATCCTGCAACCCGGGCATGTGCCCTGATTAGGAATTGAACTGTGACCTCCTGGTCCATAGGTTGATCCTCAACCACTAGGCAGGTCTAAATATTCTTAATCCATACTTTAGTAGGATTTGGGGTTTGTTAAATACTAGATATTACATGGTGTGACTGTAGCCATGTTAGCAGCTATCTGTGGATATGATGGCAGTAAAGTCGGTCCTTGTAGTTAAAGAAGAGCATCTCTGTCATTCGTAGCTTTCTAATCATCTTCCTGAAACTTATAAAGCCCTGGCTTGGTGGCAGGCTATTTGGTTCAGAGCATATCTTGGATGTGTGTGTTTTTTAACTACAGTACATGGAATTTTTTAAAACTTGGTGGAAAAAACAGTAGTGTAGTTCTTTTTTCCTTTAAAAAAATACTTCTTTTATTGATTTCAGAGAGAGGGAGAGAGAGAAAGAGATAGAAACATCATTGATTGGCTGCATCCTGCATGCCCCACATTAGGGATTGAGCCTGCAACCCAGGCGTGTACCCTGACTGGGAATCCAACTGTAACCTCCTGGTTCATAGGTCTATGCTCAACTACTGAGATACACTGGCTGGGCTGTAGTATGATTCTTAATGTACAGAGTGGGACAAAAGTATGCTTACAGTTGTTTGTATAGAAAATACAGTAATTAATAACATGGGAATGAACTGTTCCGTGTACTGACAACTATAAATCTAATTTTGCCCCACCCTATATATTTAGTGGTAGAATATTTGTCTCCTGAACAGGGCTTTTTCCTGTTTCTCTCCTCTAGTCTTCATTGTTTAACAATAAAATTCTGAAGTGTTTTTACCTTTGGAAAGGTAAGAGTTGGACTCTTAAATAAGAGTCACTGTTGTTTGGTAGCTATTCCTTTAAAGAAGGTGTGACCACTGTGGCATTCAAAGTCTTCCTGTCCTACAGTATTTATTGAATAAAGAGACTTCACCACTACTCATCTCCCTCCTTCCTTTACAGACTGACATCAATTTGCCATATCTTACAATGGATGCATCTGGACCTAAGCATTTGAATATGAAGCTGACCCGGGCTCAGTTTGAGGGGATTGTCGCTGAGCTAATCAGGAGGACCATCGCCCCATGCCAAAAAGCCATGCAAGATGCAGAAGTCAGCAAGAGTGACATAGGAGAAGTGATTCTTGTTGGTGGCATGACTAGAATGCCCAAGGTATGGATGGATCCATGGAATTCTAAACGAGGCGAACCAAGAGGACCTGCATATGTTGTTGGGGGGGAAACAAATGGCTTATGTGTAGGGATATGAAACATGGTGATCCAGAAAGGATGAATTTGTGCTTTTAACTGAAGAGTTCTTTTCAGCCTCTTTTCTAAATTCAAGGATATAAGAAAAAGGATTAGGAAGAGCAAAATGTCCTTGGGGTGATGACATGAAGGATTCTGAATTTCATTCTTGAAGAATTTTTAGGAATAAACATGAGGTCAGAGATAGCTTAAAATCTTGATACGCCCTGGCTGGTGTGGTTCAGTTGCTTGGGCATCATCCTGTGCACTGAAAGTATGCTGGTTTGATTACCAGGCAGAGCATATACCCAGGTTGACGTTTCTTAGTGTTCAAAGCTTTTAATTGTACCTCTTCAACAAAGATTTGTGCAATGATGCATTCTATTCATCAACACATCATTCTGAAAAGACAGGTGTGTAGAAAATTAATGACTGAGCACAGAAACTGTTGAAGATGCAATTCTTTATGACTTTCATAGAATTATCTTGGGCCTTGATATTTTCTTAAATTTTCAAGTATGTGGGCTTAAGAAAATATGCACAGAATAAATCTGGAGAGAAAACGAGAGGCTTTGGACCTAGATGATATTCTGTTAGCAAATATTCTAGATGCTATTTAAATAGCACTTTTTCCTAGCATTATTTTTAAAAGGAGGGAAGAGCACGTCCCATGTTAGCCACCACTGTTGTCATTATATGATCTCTGCACTGCTTCCTTTTTTAGTTAGTTTTTAGTCAATATGTAGATCAGCTGCCTCCTACTGGGAATCAAACCCGTAACCTTTCCGTGCACAGACAATGCCCATCCAACTGAGCCATACCAACCAGGACTACACCATTTCTAATGCAATGTATTGTATGGGAAACCAGATAAACTTACACAAATTCTTCCCAAATTTAAAGGGCTGTGAATGAGATATCATGTGAGTAAAGTGTATGAGTGTTGCCTACATGATATACTCAGATCATTAACAAGCATTCAACTATGAAATACTAGTAATTTGAGTGAAATTCTTGGATCTGGAGCAACTTATCCCACAATTTTTCATTTGCTAAGGTCTTGGGACATGTGTTCTCTCTCCCCTTCTTGGGCAGTTAGTTGCTTTGAGTAGTGGGTGACAGATTCTTTTTTCTTGCTGCTCAGGTTCAGCAGACTGTGCAGGATCTCTTTGGCCGAGCCCCAAGTAAAGCTGTCAATCCTGACGAGGCTGTGGCCATTGGAGCTGCCATTCAGGGAGGTGTGTTGGCTGGTGATGTCACAGATGTGCTGCTCCTGGATGTCACTCCCCTTTCTTTGGGTATTGAGACTCTGGGAGGTGTATTTACCAAACTTATTAACAGGAACACCACTATTCCAACCAAGAAAAGTCAGGTAAGAGCCTCACCTTTCTACCTTGTCACAGAGATACTAGGTTCTATGAGGGATGTGATTGCAGCCATTTTTGTGAGCTTTTCCTGGAAAACTTCACTCTTTAACTTACCAAAAGAAGCCTCATTATTTGGGACTAAATTCTCTCTGTTCTTCTATTCTCAAAGGCAATAAAAAGAATGGCCTGGCCAAGATAGTGCAATGAGCTTCTATTATGGGTGAATGATGGTTGTCCTGTTATGCCAGGCAGGGCTAGTGACTGGGGTCTTTGGATTAAGAATGATCTCTTGACTTTTCCAATTTTGATGTTTTTATGAAAAACTCCTATTGCTGTATTTGTGCTATGATGCATTGTCAACACATCATTCTGAAAAGTATGTGGTGATGTCCTGTGACAGCATAAAATGCATGTCCTATCTCTGACCTATTTCCCCAGATGAGCATGTTTCAACATCTCGTTTTTTTGGCACCTTCTCTTGAGGCCTTCTGTGCCAATGCTGCATCTTTTTACAGTGCATTTGCTGCTTAGAGAAACAATAGCTATTGTGTGCCCTTTTGGTGTGCTAATCCTACTCCTGTTCCCTGCAAAAGACATAAGCCTTTGTTCTGAAAATAGTGGACATTAGGACTCTTCCATTATTACAGTGTGAATTTCTTTCTTTGGCTTGTCCTCTGTGTAAGGGGAGTAGTTTAATTAGATAGCCAACCCAGAAAGTTTCTTTTTCCCTAGGTGTTTTCTACAGCCGCTGATGGTCAGACTCAGGTGGAGATTAAAGTGTGCCAGGGTGAGAGAGAGATGGCTGGAGACAACAAACTTCTTGGACAGTTTACTTTGGTGGGTATTGGGAATCCTAAATATGTTCCTCCTTTTTTATTGTACAGTTAGACTATATTTCAACCCTTATTAATATTACTATAAATTGCTTAAAACACAGGTAGTAGTCTGTTATCTTAACATAGTGTACATACAAATTCTGCAGCTAAAGAGCCCTTTGCTTCAGTTTTTACATGAAAGCCTTGCTTGTGCATTAGGAACTTAGAAAATATTACAAATATACTAGAGGCCTGGTGCACGAAATCGGTGCACTGGAGGGGTGGGGGGGGGGTCCCCTCAGGCCCAGCCTGCACCCTCTCGCAGTCAGTACCCCTTGCTCCTTACCACTTGGCTTGCTGCTGCTTAGCACTGCTGCAAAAGCGGGAGAGGCTCCTGCTGCTGTGCTCGCTCAGCTTCTGTCTGAGCAGCCCCTCCCGCTGTGGGAGTGCACTGACCACCAGGGGATAGCTCCTGCATTGAGCAACCATGTTATTCTGCCATAACAATCGTTTAGGCTTTTATTATATAGACTAGAGGCCTGGTGCACTGGTGGGGTCCCTTGGCCTGGCCTGCACCCTCTAGCAATCTGGGACCCCTTGGGGGATGTCGGACTGGCACTTTCAGCCTGATCCCTGTAAGCTAGGCTGCACCGCCACAACTGCACTTGCTAGCCATGAGCCCAGTGTCTGGCACCCATTGGTCAGCTAAGTGGCACTCCCACTGTAGGAGCGCACTGACCACCAGCATCTGCCCCCTGGTGTTCAGTGCGCATGACAGCGTTTGGTCGTTGAGGCTTTTATATGTATAGATAGCAGATACAAGAGGGAAGTGTTCATAGACAGTGCTCATTAGGAGAAACTTTTGGTTATTAATTTAAGAGACATTTGACATTAGCTTGTAATTAGTGTTTCTTACTGGTTCTTGGTGAGATGTACAGTAATGAAGTTTGCTATTATTCACTGTATCCCCAAGTACATAATAATAATTATGATTACTTGCTACAACCAGCCTTTACTGGCATGAGCCCCGTTTATTTCAGGTAGCAATGGAAGTACTACCTTTACTTCTAAACTTGTTTTTGTACATTTCAGTGAAACCATAGCTGGTTCCTCCCTAGAACCAAGTGACTTGTTCCCCAGAAGACTGTATAGGTTTGAAACTAGAGCACTGTACCTCTTTGAGAAGAGCTTAATCTGTGTATTTACTTAACTTTAGATTGGAATTCCCCCAGCCCCACGTGGAGTCCCTCAGATTGAAGTTACATTTGACATTGATGCCAATGGGATTGTACATGTTTCTGCCAAAGATAAGGGTACAGGACGCGAGCAGCAGAGTAAGTGTTGTTATTTATCAAACTGTACGGATGAGGTAAGAGACCTTGGAGTTTCTTTCTGTTGGGAACTAGACCCTCTAGGTTGTGCATCTCTTTTTCTAGCTTCGGGAGATTGATTCCTCTTTGTCCCTTTTAGCAATACCAGATTCACATTACTGTGGTGTTTATTCCCTAAAATAGGCAAGCACTGAGCCTCTGGGTTGCTAAGCTTAAAGTTTTGGCAGAGTGGCAGGATAGTTGGTCTTTGTGTATGTCAGACAATTTGTTTCCTTCTGTCTGTTATAGGACAATAGGGTATTCCTCTTCGTAATTTACATTAAGATTGACTATTCTGAGCAGGCGTATTGTTTTCCTCAATACAAATAGAGGATGAGAGAAATAATTTTACCAGGGAAGTAACAAAATGCTTTCTTTCCACTATAGTTGTGATCCAGTCTTCTGGTGGGTTAAGCAAAGATGATATTGAAAATATGGTTAAAAACGCAGAGAAGTATGCTGAGGAAGACAGGCGAAAGAAGGTGATTGGTACTTTCTGTCTTTTCACCTGGGAGATGAAAGTGGGAGTTTAGACATTTATCTTTGATCTTATATCTTCTGTTACCCTCAATTTATCTCCTTTCCCCCTATCCTGCAATTTATTTGGAATGCCTTTATTCATTCCAAATCTTCCCATATTGATTTTTATGTTACAAAATCCAGCTAAAATCTCTCACATCAGACTAGCTCACACCAACCACAGTGATTTCTTCCCCTTACTGTTTTTACTCTATATGTAGCAGTCAGGATGTTGTCTTTCTCGGTGAGGACTTTCAGCCAACCATTTGGGACGTCTTCATTTTCTAATGTCTCTTAGGAACGAGTTGAAGCAGTTAATATGGCTGAAGGAATCATCCATGATACAGAAAGCAAGATGGAGGAATTCAAGGACCAATTGCCTGCTGATGAGGTGAGCCCTCTTTTATAATACAGTAGTTCAAGAAGTTGGTAGGCATTGTCACCAATGTCAATAAAGATTGTGTGGGTCTTGATAGGAATTTAGTTTTTAAAAAATGTTTCTGAATATTACTGCTTCATGTAATTGTAATAGCATAAGAAAATCGAAAAAGTGTGAGGGCTTTGTTTTATTTTCTTTTTAAGTGCAACAAGCTAAAAGAGGAGATTTCCAAAATGAGAGAGCTCCTGGCTCGAAAAGATAGTGAAACTGGAGAAAACATAAGGCAGGCAGCATCTTCCCTTCAGCAAGCGTCATTGAAGCTCTTCGAAATGGCATACAAAAAGGTACAAGGACTGAAGGGTATTTCGCTCAATGACTTGTTTTCCTTCTCATCTGATCTTGATGTAACTGCTCTTGATGACTCACTGCATAGCCATTTTATAGAACTGGGAGTGATGAAAATATCCTTCCTTCTTGACTACTTTGTTGTGAGGGAGGTCAAAGGGAAGGAGTCACAGAAACCACCAATAGTGTACAGGGAGGGGGGCGGATGGAATAGGTGGGATATGGGTCCAAAGAGCAAGCTACCAGCCTTTAAATGAGTGACTGTCAAATGCTTTCTTAACAGATGGCCTCTGAGCGAGAAGGCTCTGGAAGTTCTAGTGCTGGGGAACAAAAGGAAGATCAAAAAGAGGAGAAACAGTAATAACAGTAAACTTTGGAGCCAAAAGGACAACATATGACGCTTGGGAGTGAAGGGACTTCCTGAGCAGAAATGGGCAGACTTCAGTCTTTTACTGTGTTTTTGCAGTATTCTATATATAATTTCCTTAATATGTAAATTTAGTGACTTAGCTAATGATCATTTAATGAGTGATAATTCCAACAGTAACAAAGCTCACAATGTTCTGTCTGTCCTTAACCTATCATTTTTCAGCTGCACGAAAAAGGGAAGATGATGATTTATTGATTGTAAAGACTTAACATTGTTCTGTGCTGAAATACCTGTGTTTCCAAGGGGTGAAACCATCCCACATACAACAATGAAGTAGTCAGACCTGGAATAAAACCAACTGGGGATATAAAATACTTAAGTACTGCCATACCAGCCTGTGTGTGTATGCATGGGATCCTTCAACAGAGGCCTTGCAAGACAAGCCTGCTGTGCCACATTCAGAGGTAGAGCAGGGGAAGCTAAGCTATTTATGTTAGGTACAGCTTTTAAAACAAGGTAATAAGGCTCCCTGATTTTCCTATGGCATACTTTTATAGCTACCTTCCGGCATTTGGCACCTGTATCCTGGGTTATTCTTTTTGATCCATTCTGGATTTTTTTTTTTTAAATAAATATGAAAAGCATCTTGATCTCTTGTTTGTGAGGGGTGAGGCTAAGTACAAGTTTGGGTCTGAGCTTTTTTGTTGATTTCTTATAACCCCACCTTTTATTTGGAATGTTAAAAGTCTAGATCTCTATCTAGCACAAAAACAAGCTACTATTTTCAGGTTGCTTTCAGTTCTAAGTAGCTGTATATAAATCTAGTAGTAAATCCTAAGTTTAATGGCTCAGTAATATTAGGCACTGGTAATTACCATACTTACTTTCACTCAGCACATGGCTAGTCTTATCCTAAATTCTGATGTAGTTCTAACTTCAGAAACAGAAAGGTGACTGCATCTTTCTTGTACCTCATTTAAGTGCTAGGAATTTTTCCCCAAATGTCTTCCAAGAGAAGACTATCATATGCCATGCCTACAGGATTCTTAAGAACATGGGGCTTAGATCCCACCAGAAGTGATGCCTTTTATTTTGTGATATTTAGAAATGAAACTCACACTTTAAAACTCAATACAATGAGGCTCTGGCTGGGTAGGCTCTGTTGGTTAAGGTGTCTTTCCAGTAGGCCAAGATAGTGGGTTTGAATTACAATTGGGTTCTATACAAGAAGTAACCAATGAATGCATGAATAAGTGGAACAAGAAATTTGTTTCTCTCTTCCTCTAAAATCATTCTTAAAAAATCACTACAGTACTGTAACATGGACATTGTTTACATGATAATTACATTCCTGGAATTTGTCATTAACAGCCATGTAAATACTTCCTTGAGATTCTCATAAAAAATCTAGGTTCAAGTTTTCAGCCAGATAGACACCTGGTAGGGACCTTGTGGGCTGTGCAACACTTCATGAGAATTGTTTTGTGGCATGCTATTAGACTAGGGGCCCAGTGCACGATTTCATGCACCTTAAAAGGAACTTTGGGCCACAAGGGTGCAGTGGGCATCAGGGTAGGTCTCTGCCCATCCTCTGCACCCCCATCTAGTCCATCCCGCTGTGGCCAGTGCCCACCATGTTCCACACATGCCCCTTGGTGGTCAGTGCACATCATAGCAACCAGTTGTTTGGTATTTTTTCAGTCTGGTCTATTTGCATATTAGGGTTTTTTGTATATATAGATGTTTAGCATCTGTGGTTGGCCCTTGCCCATTGTTAATAAGCCTTTTCAAGGATTTCAAAAGCACTCCAATTAGGAACTACTGTCTTATATGACTCAAGATCCATCCTTGGTATCAGGGAGAGCAACCAAACATCCCCTGAAATAATATAGGTTCTACTAGGAAGGAGGGAGAAGAGCTGCCTGGATAGGTACCCACAACTGTCTCAAGCTACCCCATGTGTAGTGAACATACAACAGTATTCCCAATATAAGCCAATATTAAACAGCTTTGAAAGACCAAAAGATTTTTATTCTTCAGATAGTTTCCCTTTTGTGACAAGTGCTTGATAGGTCCCAAATCCCAAAAGGAACTTCCGATTTTCCTTCCTAAGGGGTCTTTCAGTAACTGTGCTTATTGTTGCCCAAACCTGGAATGAAATCTTAGCAACCTTCAATGTGCATCCAGAATTACCATCTCCACTGTACCACTTAGTATTAGTTACTACTTGGATTACAAGTAGTCTTCCCCCACTTAAAATTATACACCTTGCTACTTTTTCCCCACAACAGTGATGAGGCCCCTCATTACTTTCTCCGTAACTTCCTATTTTACTTTGTGGTCTTTGTCCTCCCTTGCAGGAATTCTCCCAGCTTTACACTCGGCTCACTTTATTCCTAAGGTTTTGAAATTTTATAAAATGGCTCCTAGCCCAGCTGGCTTGGCATAGTGGTTGAGTGTCAACCTATTAACTAGGAGGTCACAGTTCAATACCCAGTTGGGATACATGCCCAGGTTGTGGGCTTGACCAATGGGGTATACAGGAGGCAGATGGTCAACGATTCTCATCAATATTTCTGTCTCTCCCTTATTCTCTGAAATCAATAAAAATATATTTTAAAAGTTCCCTTAAGTCATTATTTCCTATCCTCTACCCTATTTTTCTCCTTAGCAGTTATTACCACCCAATGTTTTTCTTTCCCCCCACTATATGATCTGGTCTGAATGTATGTTCTCCCTCCCACCCCTCATATCCATGTGTTGAAATCCTAACCTCAAGGTAATGGTGTTAGGAGGTGCAGCCTCTGGGGAATGACAGGCCTTGTGGGTGGGAGTAGTGCCTTTATAAAAAGGGCTCCAGAGATCCCTTGACTTCTTCCACCTTGTGAGGATACAATCAGAATGTGACCTAGAAGAGGATCCTTACCTGACCATGCTAGCACCCTGATGTCAGACTCCCAGCCTCCAAAACTGCCGAAACATTTTTGTTTTAAATCAACCCAGTCTACTTTGTTAAATCCCAGGACTGACAGTTACCACACAAGCTCCACAGGTCAGAAACTTTTGCTTACTGCTATTTCCCAACACCTAGAACAGTGGTCAGCAAACCGCGGTTCACAAGCCACATGTGGCTCTTTCACAAAATACCACGGCCTGGACGAGTTTATTTTGAAGAAGTGGCGTTAAAAGAAGTTAAAGTTTAAAAAATTAAACTTTTTAAAACTTTTGTTTTTGATCTTTTATCAGAAAAAGTCAAGGAGAATTTGATAGGCCTGAAGTTTTCCTGGGCCAGTAAGGGGGTGGGGGGCAAGGTAAAAGGAGTGAGCAGAATAAATTTGCAGTCTTTCATACTTCCTATATGAGTCCAGTTCTGTTTCAGACTTACTCTATGTGATCTTGAAGGAACTTATGTTACTACTAGAGGCCCGATAGCACAAAATTCGTGCAAGAGTAAGCCTGCCTTCCCCTGGCTGCCAGCACTGGCTTCCCCTCTGGCACCCAAGGACCTGGGCTTCCCTTGCAGCCCTGGCTTTGTCCAGAAGGACATCCGGTCTATTTAGTATATTCTGCTTTTATTATTATAGATTTACCCAGGTAAAATTAACTTTTTCCTCAACCTTTTTTAACTTATTTAAAATTTTTTGTTTGAGTTTTTAGAGAAACATTTGTTATTCCACTTATTTATGCATTCACTGATTCTTGAATGTGCCCTGACTGGGTATTGAGTGCTTTTTCTGTTTGTTTTCTGAACATGACACGTCAACCAAAATATTTCAGCACACATCTTTGTAGGAACAGAATCTTCTCCCTACAGCTATTAATATCAGGAATTTGACACTGATATAATACTATTACCTAATATGTAGCCCATATTAATATTTCCCTAATTGTCTCAATACTATAACATTTTTCATACAAGGTCAAATCAAAGAGCACATATGGCAGTTATGTTTTTCTTTTATCTAAGAATAGTTCCTTTGCCTTTTTATTTTACATTGACATTTTTTAAGAGTACAGGCCATTTGTTTTGCAGAATGGCCCTTTGTTTGGATTCACACAATTGCCTTGCATTCAGAATCCGGTAGGAATACCACATAGGTGTTGTGTCTTTTCTTATTGAGAGGAATATTAATATGAAAGAAGAAACATCAACTGGTTGCCTCCATACTTGCCCTGACTGGGGACTGAACCCGCAATCTAGGTATGTGCCCTGATTGGGAATCAAACCTGCAACATTTTGGTGCAAGGAATGACCAACTAAGCCACTCAGCCAAGGCTAGGCATGTGTCTTTACCAATGCATGAGTTACCAGGGAAAATGAGATGTCAGTTCTGTGCTTTGTTCCACACTTCTTACAAAGAATCCTTTAATAAGTAATCTGTGAGTGGCTTAATTTTAACACTTATACTAGAGATTCTATCTATAGTAACTAGGAGCAGTAAAGATAAAAGCAAGTTCTTATAGATGGTACATGACAAGATTGGGAGTGAAGAGACAACTCAAATTTTGGAAATAAACTGCTTCAAGCAAAGACCCTTCAGTATTTCAGACACCACTGCAACTGCATTCTCCAGTCCCAAGGCTGCTTTGTAAGGGCACTGTATCTTCCTTTCTTGCCCTCTAATATCAGAACAATGAAATAAGTGAAAGTTGCCCTAGCTGGTTTGACTCAGTGGATAGAGCATTGGCCTGTGGACTTAAGGGTCCCGGGTTCGATTCCCAGTCAAGGCACATGCACAGGTTGTGGGCTCAATCCCCAGTAAGGGGCATGAAGGAAGCAGCTGATCAGTGATTCTCCTCATTGATGTTTCTATCTCTCCCTCTCCCTCTCCCTCTCTGAAATAAATTTATATTTAAAAAAATAAGTGAAAGCCCTAGATAGAGGTGTTATACGGTGACCTACATTACTCAGCCTGTGAACAGCATGAAAGATAATTTAGCAATTATACAGAAAACCACTGAAACAGCCATTTTAATAAGTCAAAAACAACTAAATATCAGCAACTCCACATGGGTAAGCCATATACAATGCATCATCAAATCCATTTGCAGGAGCAAGTCAGGAAGCAAAGGTATCTTCACACTAAGAATGCTGCAGCCGAACCAGCCTTTAATAATTACAAGCTTCAACTCTAATCTGAGTGAGATCAGGAAACAAGGAAATAAAATGTTCCACCTAAATCACAGGCCCTTAAAACAGGCTCTTATAGCATGTAACCCAGAATGTGGAAATTTAAGGCAATGGGGATGAGGGATAGGCAGTCTACATGAGTGACTTCAGGAGGTCCATAAACCACTAATTATAAAATGCAAAATGGTCAATATTATTTTTCTGGGAAAATGGGCTATTGATTTCTTGAAGGAATCTATGACAAAAAAAACAAACAAAAAAAAACCCACAGGTTGAAAACCATCTATATATATAAAAGGCTAATATGCTAAGTGTCCCTCTGACCATCTCACCAGTCACTGTGACGCACACTGACCACCAGGAGCAGCCTGCAGGAGCTGCCATGACACACACTGGCCATTTACAAAAAAAACAGCACCACGGACCTGGCGCCAACAAAGCAACACTTGGCTTCCCCCAAGTGGGACACAGGCCCCACCACCACCATGAGCGAGAGCCCACCAAAATGTGGCCCACAGGTCAGCCCATCCTGGAAACGGTGGCTGTGGGCACCAGGTAATGACATCACGTACCAACGCCTGACTTCCTCTCCCTAACAACTAGCCTCCTTGGAGTTTCTTCAACCCAGGAGCATGACTTGCTTTGTCAAGGTGCAAACATTTTACACTTTAACTAAATTGTGAAGTGTTTTCCCGTTCCTTATCTCATTTGATCTTCACAGAAGTTCTGGAGTAGGTAGATAGGAGACTCGGTAGAATCCTATTTTCTTTTTATTAGCTGGAAAATGGAGATTTGGAAAGTTTAGAAACTTGACCCACCAACTTAAAAGAAGTAAGAAATGGTGGACCTTGAAAATGACTTCAGGTTTTCTCACTACACAGAATATAGTAAAACACTGCTACAGTTAAATGTTTCACCCTTTGTTCTTCCTGTGTCATCTACAATAACAATCTGCTTCGTGTTGATATTTACTGCTGTGTTGCTGACAATTACCTGAAAGAGAAGTTGGAGAGCTTCACTGGGCTGGAAAAAGTTTAGCTAAATCAGAAAGCAGGTCTAATTAAGCAAGTTTATCTATATATATAAAGCTCTTGCTGGTGCCAATCGAATGTGTGTGTTTCCATCTGTCATTGTTGATTGTGAAGTTGGTTGACACTTCTATTACAGAGAAAGGGCAAATAGCAATATTAAAATATTTCTTCTGCCCTAACCGGTTTGGCTCAGTGGATAGAGCATCGGCCTGCAGACTCAAGGGTCCCAGGTTCGATTCCAGTCAAGGGCATGTACCTTGGTTGCGGGCACATCCCCAGTAGGGGGCATGCAGGAGGCAGCTGATGTATGTTTCTCTCTCATCGATGTTTCTAACCCTCTATCCCTCTCCCTTCCTCTGTAAAAAATCAATAAAAAAAAATTTTTAAACACCCAATATTTTAAACCCCAACTCTGAAAAATTTCAAATTTCTAACACACTAGCCATTGAAGCAGGGGGAAAGATCCCAAAGACCTATTTTACTGGCTCCCTCTGCTCTGCTCTCTCAACTTTATTTCCTGCAGAATGATGAAGTATGTAGTCACAGGTCCTAGAAGACAGAAGAAAGTAGGAGAAACTATAAAGAAAACATTCATTGATGACATATGCTTGCTGTAAATGATACTAGGCACTATACAAATTATTTATCCAACAATAGTTCCACAAAATAGGCAGCATCCCCATTTTACAGATAAGAAAATTCAGATTCTGCGAGATTTAAGAAGTGACTTAGCTGTAGTTCCAGAAGTTTTTCCTTAACAACCCCATCACATTACAGAAGAGTCAAAGGGTATGGCCTTTGACTATACCTTGGAGGTGGGATAGTTTGGAAACCATGTCACCTCCCATCTCTAAACCCTCTGTTAAGCTGTGCATTGTTCTTAAGAGGCCAACCTTTTAAATCCAGCTTTCAAGGCCTTACACGATCTGTCCTCCTGCCTCCTTCTCAAGCCACTCTCCCCAATCCTGACTTTACTCTAGGACACCGGCTTTTTTGCAGTGCCCACAACCATCCCTTCCCTGTCTTTTTCATCTTGGCTACTCAAACTGGCCTCCAGATTAGCAACCAACTATCTCTGTACCTAACAGCACTGTATTCTCAAGCTGCTATTGTTTTTAACATCAAAATAGTCCATCCCTCTCCTTTCTCCCCACCCTCACCGAATGGGAATGGTTTTCTATACCCAAAACAGTATTTAGGTTTATTACCTAACATTAGCTCTAGGGAAGAAATTCTGAGGTCATCAAGTACAAATCCTTCATTTTTCAGAGGACTGTGCCTTAAGAGATTATATATTCTTGCCATATGGCATTTAAAAATTACCCTTATATCATAGAAGTTTCCTCCTGGACACTGAATGGTCATAGTCCCATTTATTTATTTTTTTTTAGATATATTTTATTGATTTTTTACAGAGAGGAAGGGAGAGGTATAGAGAGTTAGAAACATGGATTCAGCTGCCTCCACTGAGCCAAACCAGCGGGAGTCCTCATTGTCGCTTTGATTTGCATCTCTGCGCTTGGGCCACGAAGTTTCAATCGCACTATGTGTGCACCCGCACGTGGTATTTTGTGGAAGAGCGGGCTGAAGGGTCCCAGGCTTGTGGGCTGGATACCCAGTAGGGAGTGTGCAGAAGGCAGCTGATCAATGATCCTCTCTCATCATTGATGTTTCTCTCTCTCTCTTCCCCTCTGAAATCAATAAAAAAATATATTTTTTAAAAATTACAATGAGGTACCATCTCACACCTGTCAGAATGGCTATCATCAACAAATCAACAAACAAGTGCTGATGAGGATGTGGAGAAAAGAGAACCCTCATGCACTGCTGGTAGGAATGCAGACTGGTGTAGCCACTGTGGAAAACAGTATGAAGTTTTCCTCAAAAAATTAAAAATGGAACTCCCATTTGACCCAGGAATCCCACTTCTAGGAATATATCCCAAGAAATCAGAAAGCATATATGCATCCCTATGTTCATAGCAGCACAATTTACAATAGCTAAGATTTGGAAGCAGACTAAGTGCCCATTAGCTGATGAGTGGGTTAAAAATGTGATACATCTACACAATGGAATCCTAAGCTGATGTAAAAAAGCAGGAATTCTTACCATTTGCAACAGCATGGATGGACGTGGAGAGCATTATGCTAAGCAAAATAAGCCAACCCAAGAAACATAAATATCACACGATCTCACCCATTTGTGGAATATAATGAATAACATAAAATGATGAACAAAAATAGATCCAGAGACATAGAAGCATTGGAACAGACCATTAAACCTCTGAGGGAAGGCAAGGGAGGATGGAAGGGGAGGGAGGTAAGAGATTAACCAAAGGACTTGTATGCATGCCTATAAGCATAACCAACAGACATTGACAGTAAGGGGGCAAGGGCATACGCTTCAGGGCAGAAGCAGCCAGGGAGAAATCAATGGGGGGGGGGGGGGGGGAAGAGACATATGCAGTATTTTGAACAATAAAAAATTTAAATTAAAAAAAAATTTTTAAACAGGGTTGTCTTTGCTGAAGGAAATAGCATCTCTGTTCTATCCTTTCCAAATCTTTTCCACTAGGGATCCATGCCAGCTTTTGCCTCTAACACACTGATTTCCAATACTAAATGAGGAGATGGTAAATTTGCATCAACTGGGCAAGTAAGCTTTGGGGCTACAGTACACAACTAGACTATTCTAAAAAACAAGTTGTACCTTTCTTTGCCTCAGTTTCCCAATCTATGAAATGTGGGTAATGCTCCCACCTCCGCGGTGTGGACAAAGTTACAATAACATGCAAAAGAAAGACTCAAAGCCCACACAAATACAGTATATGTAACCATATCAGTATCTTTCTCCACATCCAACCCATTATCCAATCCTATCCATGCTAAGCCCACATATCATTCACTTCTATTTGCACTGTCATCACCCTATTCTAAGGTACAATTATCTCTCACATGAATTACTGCAGCAGCCAAAATTATCTCTAAGCTTCCAACTTTTGCTCTTTCCAATTCAAGCCAATGCATCTCCTTAAAAATACAACCATATCCTTGTAAACCCCATCCCTAAACCCTTTGTTAAGCTGTGCATTGTTCTTTCAAGGCTTTACACGATCTGTCCCCTGCCTCCTTCTCAAGCCACTCTCCCTATTCCTGACTTTGCTCCAGCACACTGGCTTTTTTGAAGTTCCTCAAAAGTGTCAGGCTCCCTCCTGACAAACTCCAAACCATCCTTTGGGTCTCATTGCAAAGTTGGGCCCTCTTTCGTTACTCTCACAGCAATCTGAAGTACTTATTTGTACTTATTTATTTTATTACATTAAAGCATAAAAGCGCAAGCGGTTATAAACCCAACTACACTGAAAGCTCCACGAACGTAGGCACTGTAATCTGGTTTCCCTCAGTATCCTCAGGAAAACCGAGTATGCACAGTTTGCGACCAAATATTTGAATAAACCCAACTAAGGTGAAGAGAGACAAAGTAGCTAATTAAAAGTTCTTACTCGAAAAGATCAGGTTCTAACTTACATAACTACCCATTTTGCTTCAACGCTCTCCCCACCTCCACTCTGAACAGATCAGACCAAACTATTCATGGAATCAGTCAGATACATCAAGTCTCAAACCCCAGGTAGCCACTCCCCACCTGCCCCCAAAGTGCCGGGTCCAAAGTGAACACATCTTAGCACTCAGGTGAGAAGGAATGTGCCTCTTTGCCCCTGCAGGTGGCGGGGGTCCCGGACCAGCCGGGGGAATTTCCTAATCCAGACACCCTGGCCGGGTCTGAACACTAGTCCAGCCCGTCAAGAGGCGCGCAGGCAGGAACACTTCGTCAGCTGTCGAGCCGCGAGGCGCCTCTCTGAGGCTTCTCAGGCGCAATTCAAACCGTGCGTCCCGGCCCGAGCGCCGACCCTCAGAAGTCCATTCGATTCAAGAAGGAGGGTACGGAAATACGACGACCCACGTGCCTCGCCCTTTAAGAAGCACCCCCATTCTAGCCTGGCGGGGCGCCGAGTAAACCCTCGCGAGAGCCACCGGATTCCGCTCGCTTCCTCCTCTCCGCTTACCGGGACGGAAGTAAGACGGTAGTTCCCCGCCCCCGGTCTTACCTCACATAGCAGCGCGGTCTCAGCTGTGGCCAATCCGCAGGCTTACTGTAGGCCGCGGCGCAGAGAGCCAATGGAAAGTCGCGGCGCGCGCAGAGCTTTCCCTTTTCCGCTCAAGCCCCTCCCTTCCGTCCGCCGACTTCCACTCAGCCTTTGGCGGAGGAAGTGATGTCACAGGCCCCATGTGAGCGGATTGCAACACATGCAGCTGCCTGGAGAGAGGGAGCCGGTGTCCTACGTCAGAGCCGCCGCCGCGGAGTCGCCGCCGGGGAGGACCAGCCGCTGCCGCCCAGGACTGGGCCCTTAGGTGAGCCATGGGGAGGGAAAGGCCAGCGACCCCCCACGGCGGGTCGCGCGGGGCGGAAAGAGGAGGGCCTCTCGGGGGTGGCAAGGAAGGGGGCCGCTCTGCCCAGTGGCGGCGCTAACTCTGTGGTCTTGATGTCTCCGGGCCCCGCCGGGCCGCTCTAGGGAGGAGGAGGCGAGAAGATGGCGGACGACCCCACTGCTGCGGATAGGAACGTGGAGATCTGGAAGATCAAGAAGCTGATTAAGAGCTTGGAGGCGGCCCGCGGGTGAGCGCTGCGTCCGGCCCCCCAGTGCCCTCTTGGTACCCGGACCCCTCAGGATGGCCGCCCCCGCGCCGCATGGCCGGATGAAGAGAACCAGGCACTAGTCACTCTCGCCTTCTGGACTTTTGGGTAGTAGTTGTCCCCGACCCAGGGGCGAGGGTCTGTGCGACTGGCCCGAGAAGGGGTCCTTCCCCCGCTTGAGGGGCCCGGTCCTGGGGCTCGGACTACTCGACCCCCTCGTGGCAGATTACTGCTACTTTTGTACCCCTCCTAGGCCCTTGAACCCAGCTCCTCCCTCTCCAAGCTCCAGGTGCTGCCACCCAACTCGGGTGCTGTTAAGGGAAAGGGCTCGGCCTTCCTTTTCAAACTACCTTCCCTGATTTCTTTCCTTCTCTCCCTTTACGTTCCTCAGTCAGGCCTCATTAAAATGGCCTCTCCTTCTCGAGCTTCTGGGACTCGGTTGGGTGAAGTTTGGATGGGGCAGAAGGGAGAGGTGGTCAGGGACAACCTCTTTCTGACATCTCCTGATTTCTCCCAATATGACTTCCCCAAAATCCTCTAATTAGCCCGGAGCTTCCTGGTTTTAGCTATTCCAGGACCCCATCTATAAACTGCAAATGCCAACGTGTGCGGGGAGGGGCAGTAAGGGAGGTTTTGGTTAACGACCTATATCTAAAAATGCAGAATACGGGGCTGTTGATATGAATTGCAACATCAGGGTCCCTTTTGGCCTCTCTGGAACTTCTGGGGATAGAGGTGCCTGATGCTTGCGGAAATTCAAAATTGAATTAGGTGGGCTTGAGTATCCTTTCGTAAATTTTGATAAGAAACTATAGGTGAGTCCACTGTGGAAAGGGTAAACTAGTTTAAAACTAGCTCTGTATGCTCTATTTAAAAAATTTTAAGTACTCGTTTGGGGAAGCTGTGTCAGGTATTCCTATTTTTTTCACCTAGTTACTTTATTTTGTTCCTTTCTCGTGGAAACTTTTTACTTACAGGAAGTGGGGGGGGGGGTGTTTGGGACATTACTTATTTGTGTGTCTGAGTATTCTTAGAAGAGTGACTTGCTCCAGGCCATTAAGAAAGTTTTCAGCTTAAGAATTGAACATTTTGGTTTCCAGCCCACGATTGTCCTTGATTGGTAGATTGGCAATGATAACATTAAGTTCTTAATTAAAGTGTGCTTAGTTCCATGGGAGACCCAAGGTTAAGACAGATTTTACCATTGTCTTTTGTTCTTAATAAACTAGTGACAGTTCCACTTGGGATGAAACTTCTGAAAGTTTGGTGACTTGGGCTTTGCTCACTTTAATATGAACTGAAATAGCAGCTTACTTTTTATTCTTTAAGTTTGCTTTTCTTTGAATAGAATATTCAGACCTAATTAATAATCTTACAGGAATTTGAACACAGTTCTGTGCCACATGATAGACTGAATAATTTTTCCCCACGTGTAAAAAGACTGTACAGAAGGGGGTAATATGGGTCATGACCCATTATGATGCACTACCAGGAATTAGTTAGCCAGGTTCTTTTGTTTCATTAGGATATTTTGTTGTGTTATTGGATTCCTGAATTGAGTATGATTTTATAAATTGCTGTTGTTGCAGTGTTGTTTAAAATTGTCTCTGACCTGTAGATTTGTTCTCTAATTTGGAAGCAGGTTCACTCATTAGAATTTATATACATTTTCTCTGAAGAAGTCTAGACTATGAACTCACAACTATAATTTGCCTGATGTCCAAATGAAGTAACACTGACAAAATAACTCAGTTTAATAAGTAACAGCATTCCTTTCTACTACTTCAGGAAACTTATTCTTAAATTTGTTCCTAGCCACTTGAAACTTTTAAGCTCCCCTTTAAAATTTTTAAAGGCTTTATTCCTTTGATTAGCAGGGTTTATTAAAGTTTAATTTTTTTTTTTTTTTACTGATTTTAGACAGAGAACATCATCAATTTGTTGTCCCACGCATTCATGTATTCATTGTTTTGTGTGTGCCCTGATCAGGAATCGAATCCCCAACCCTGGCACATTCAGATAACAACACTGTAACCAAGTGAGCTATCTGGCCATTAAAGTTTAAATGAAGTTCTTACACTCAATTTTTCTTCCTTGTGATGGAGTGAGTTTGGAGTTTTAAACGGGAATAAGCTGTTTAAAATAGTTGGGGAATAGTCTTCCTATAAATAATGTGGTTGATAATCATGTCCTACTTTGCCTACTTAGATTTTATTCAGGATTTGGTTGAGCCCATGAAAATTTAAAATCTTGGCCATCTCTAGGTTCTAGGTATCAGTAAAGGAGTCATAAGTTTATTCTGTCCAGCTCAGAGGTTTTCCAGTACATACCAATTTCTTTTTGGGAATAGCAAAATTGTATTTTCATGGCCGAGTTGTATTACAGTCAGACTCAGATTATCATAGTATACAGTGAGAATGCTTTTTCTTCTTTACCCAATGCTAAAATATTTAAGGGGAAATGTAATGGACTTTAAGGACAAACTGAATGCCGAAATGAATCTGTGTGCTGGTGTTTGGGGGGCAATCTGGGTTTCAGGAGAAAACAGGTTATGTGGTTATTAGCACTAGATAGAGGTGGATTGAGAGAATTGTGTTGAAAGGGGTATTACATGTATAACTTGATTTAAATTGGGCGAGATATTAAGTCCCACTTAAAGTTAGTGGTAGTTTCTTCTTGATTTACGATTGCTCCTGGTATATTCTCCGCAGTTGGTATAATGAGGACAAATATGTGCATAAGCCAAGACTGGAACTAGGGCCATGAGAATAGACAGGTGGTTGCAGATATTCTGAATAAGAAACTAAAGCAGGTGAATGGTAGGTGGGGAATTTTGGTTGCTGTTTTTTTCCTTGTTTTCTGAGCCAGCAAGAAATAGTATTGGAAGCTTTATAGTTTTCAGGTAGTAAAATCATAACCAGAGCCTCTTCCATCCAAGGACAATAGTGAAAGTGACAGAGGAATAGACAAGATTAATTTGGACTCTAAGTTGTGTCTGTATGTATTAGAAATATTGTTCATTTATCTTCAGCAGGGAACCTTTAAATATTTCAGATATAATGAGCCCTCCGACAGAAAATCCATGTTTGAAGATCAGTGCAGTTTGTAAACATCATTTGGGTGCCATCTGTGGTCTTTGGGCATTTTTAAAGCTTACTATTTAGTTAAAAATAACTTGTAGATACCTAGATTTTGAAGGAAGTAGAAATTACCTGGCTGTATATAACTGTCTTTCCTGCCCCAAAATATGACTTGGGAGACCTGTGGGTGGATGAGAGACTATTCTCCATTCTCAATTATTCTGATAACCAGATATGTGGGGGTTTTCCCCATACCAAGCAATACTCCCAATTCTTAGTGATCACCAGCCAAGTGTCCTACAATTCAGTTCACGTCTGACACTGAAATTAACATCAGATCCCACAAGGTAAAGGGCTCAATCCCACAAAACTACTCTTACTTGAAAACCTGGTCCTACTTCTGACCCACAGGCTATAAATTGGGGGTTCAATAATTTGCTGTAGTGGCCAACAGAACTCAGGGAAACACTTTATTTGTGCTTACTGGTTTATTACAGAGGATAATACAAAGGAGACAAACGTACAGCCAGATGAAGAGGTACATATTGCAAGGTTCAGAAGGATCTGCGTGTGGGCACTATGCCCCTGTGGACCTAGAGTGCACTACTTGAATTTAAAGTTCAATGCATTTTATTCAGGAATTTTATAGAACATAATCTGCAGCATGCCACTTTCTTTTCCCCTTCCTTGAGGTCCATGGGTGGTAACCAGCCCCATCCTAAAGCTATCTAGGAGCCCTATCCTAAGTCACTTAATTAGCATAAACCCAGGTATGCCCCAAAGGGATTCCTTATGAATAACATAAACAATCCCATCAAGGAATTCTAAAACCACATTGATTTCTTTTTTTAATCCTCATGAGAATATTTTCCCATTGATTTTTAGAGAGAGGGAAAGACCGAGAAACCTTAATGTGAGAGAAACATATCGATTGTTTGCCTCCTGCACGAGCCCGATCAGGGCCTAGGCTAGGGAGAAGGCTTGCAACCGAGGTACATGCCTTTAACCTGGGACCCTTTGGACCCTAGGCGGAGGCTCTCTCCACTGAGCCAAACTGGCTAGAACTAAATTTATTTCTTATTATACCACATGCTTTTTTTAAAAATCTCCACAAAATTCCTTACATTGTATTTAATTAAAAGTAATTTTGAGAGCTCATTGAACAGGTTTTGTAAAAATCTTATAGACAAGTAAAATATATACAAATTGTTAATATAATTTGAATTAGTTAACGTATGTTAAATGTGTTTGAATACCTTCCTCAAGTGAAAATTGATTAAAAACATTAACTTAAATAATACTTGGAATATTCTCAAGGCAATGAATTTAAGAGGTAGTAAAGGGAAGAGGGGCAGATAAAAGTATATTTGATAGAGTGTGGTGGTGTTCCTCAGTCCACTTAAAGTGTCACAGACTGCCTGCCTCAACTCTGAACTTGTCCTAACAGCCCTTGTATTCTGGCATGGTGTTCTATGCACTGTGAACCTAATGAACAATTACTCTCTTTGAATTTCAACTCTTGACAGACTTCTCATTGTAGTAGCAGATATACTTATCCTTCCAGGAAAGGAAGGCCTACTCTGGACACACTCCTAGGTAAGCAAGAGTACCTAATTAGAATACCAGTTAAGGCCTATTGCCATGTGGGCTATCCCCCATTCCCACCTTCTCCCCACACACACACCAGTTGGACCCTTTTTAGCAAAGGGCTCATTTTCTTGGAGCTTGGGGTTGAGTATGTGCCCAGTGCAGCCTCTGGTGCTGGGAAGATGTTCAGTTGTGAGAAAATGTAAAACGTCAGTTTTATAGCAGGACTGAATGGTTTTTAAGAAGAGTCAGAAGGAGAAATTTGCCCCTTTTCCCTAGATCTGCTAGAACTGTCCAACTGAGAATTTGTGACAACAGAAATTTCTTCTGAATCCAACTTACTCTCCAGAATAGAACCTCCTGGAATACATTCTGTAGGTGGCTCTTAATTCTTCAGCAGCCTGCTCTCTTAAGTGAGGGGAAGAAGGGAGAAGGGAGTTTCAAGGCTCTTCTTTGCATCAGGTTAGAAATCATGAGGTTTCTCATTTGGGGACACTGTTCTCAGCATAATGAAGTTCCCTCTAATAACAACTTTATCTTATTGCCACTGGACACACTTTGAATGAACCCTTGCCTACTATCTGTTAGGAAAGAGAAATTCCCTTTTTCTTATTTTTGTCATTTTTCCTGAACAGGTGTATTTTTCTTCCTTTAATCTAAATGAATGGAGATCAAGAAAAAGAATGGTTTTGCTTTTATCCCCAACCCAAAATATAATGGAGTTTAATTAAGAGCCATAATTTTATTCTCTTACAGATACAAAGATGAAAACATTAAAATAGACATTAAAGCTTTCTATGTTTTAATCCAGTCCTTTCTACTTAGTTTGTATGTAATAGGTGCCTTATAACTCTTTATATGTTTGCTTTATCCTTTTTTTTTTTAACCCTCCAACTTACTTTGGATCTTTATTTTTACTTTTTTATTGATTTGAGGGGGGGGGCATTGATTGGTTGCCTCCCACATGTGCCCTTACTGGGGTCAAATCAGCGACCTTTCAGTGTAGGGGACATTGCTCAAGCAGCTGAGCCACACCCACCAGGGCTAAACCTTCATTTTAACACCACACCAGTTTTCAGACGTGTGGCTTCTCGTCCAGTGTATGCTTTGATTTTACTCTTGTCACCATCCTTCCTAACCAGTTCAGAAGGCTTGACATTTTGAGATGCCTGACACTGCTTCTTGTCACGCAGATACTGGTTCTGTATGTCTTCTGTTTTCACATTTTCATTTGAATCTCTAAGGTCAGTTTTAGCAGAATGATCCTAGTCAAAACAAAAGTTTGTCTTTTCAAACCTTGCTTGTGTGACTTTGGTTGAGCATTGACCTGTGAACCAGGAGGTCATACAGGGCACATGCTGGGGTTGCAGGCTTGATCCCCAGTAGGGGGCATGTAGGAGGCAGCAGGTCAGTGATTCTCATCATTGATGTTTCTATCCCTCTCCTTTCCTCTCTGAAATCAATTAAAAAATTTTTTTTAATTTGTCTTTTTATGCTCTATCTGTGGCCTTTTAAATTAGATTGTTTTCCCCAAACTAACATCTAGGTATATGAAAAATAAAGCCCACAAATGAATTTTTACTAGTAACCAGTCAGCTTACAAGCTTCATCAAGCATCTGTTGTGAGTTGGGCAATAGATATTTGTAAGAAATGTGTAATACAGTGAGAATGTGGTCTGACACATAATCCTAGTGTGATGATATGAGCCATTTCCAGCCCCATATTAGTAAGTACATAATAACACAGTACACATTGAATGGGTGTAGTATAAGCAGATAATTCAGGTCTCAAATATGTTGGACATTGTCAGAAACCAAAAGATGGATTTACAGGTATATATTTATATATATATCTATATTGATTTCCGAGAGGAAGGGAGAGGAAGAAGTAGAAACATCAGTGTTGAGAGAAAATCATTGATCGGCTGCCTCCTGCATACCCCACACTGGGGATTGAGCCTGCAACCCAGGCTTGTACCGCATCCAGGAATCAAACCCTGACTTCTTGGTTCATAAGTCAACACTCAACCACTGAGCCATGCAGGGCAGGTGAGATGTGTTTTAATCAAGCAATGAAACTAGTTTTCTGAAAAATTGAATAGTATGCATTTTGATCCTTACAACAGCTCTGTGAGGAAAGCTATTACTGCCATTTCTTGGATGAAGAAATTGAAGTACAGTAAGGAACAGTGCTAGATTCTGTTTGTACTTTTCTGATTTCGAAGCCTGTGATCCTAACATACCATAATGCCTTGCTCTTTGATTAGTATTTCTGAATAGAAATATCTCCCATTCCTTTCTGAAAGAAACTCTTGTCAAAGGAAATTGGAGTTTATTAGGAGCAGGTGTGCTGAGACCCAGGCGCAAAGATAAAACGGAAACAAGCATGCTGTTCGCAAGTCTATCCTAGGAAAAACTTGGGTACTGAACATATTTGTTTCTAATGAGAATCCATAAAGCAAGTGAGGGAAATAACTTGCTTTTAAATCCCTCCCAGAAGCTAATTTGTGTATTAGAAAGATTAACAGGAAGTCTATGGCTTTGTTTTATTTGCATAGTACTTACATAGTGGTCAAAAAAGATAGAAGCTAGATTTTCATTTATAGAGTCCTGTGTAGAACACTGGTAATGAGTCCCTAATGCTGGTTGTGATTATCTCCTGACTTTGCACTGATGTGAGAACACTAGAGAAATTTTCCAGCTTCTGTTGCTTCCCTGGTGGAATATTCCACTAGGTTAATTTTGTAAAGTTGTTAGAATTCTTTTAAGATGAATGTCTGTACTTGTAGAAAAAGTAATGCTCGATCAGATACATACATTTTGGGTTTGAATAACTGAGTAAACCTGCTAAGGATGGTACTAAAATTAACTTTGTAAACTTTACTGAAAAAATTTGGGACAATTGATTTATTCTGTCCTCTAGCGTAGAGGCTGTTTTATGTTAGGAATTAACCATTTATTCATTCATCAGATGTTTGAGTGCTCACGTGTGTATCAAAATACAGAACCCATTCCATAGCTGTAGGCCAGTGGTCGGCAAACTCATTAGTCAACAGAGCCAAATGTTTTAAACTTCTTCTAATGCCACTTCTTCAAAATAGACTCATCCAGGCCGTGGTATTTTGTGGAAGAGCCACACTCAAAGGGGCCAAAGAGCCACATGTGGCTCACGAGCTGCAGTTTGCCAACCACTGCTGTAAGCTAAAGTCTCTTAAGCTTTTGTATAATATAACTCTTTAAAGTTTTAGAGGGGAATAACTCTCACTCCTTTATGATATATTTAAAAATAGTTTCTGTTGTTCTGGCCATATTGTTTTGTTTTTTATTGCTTTCAGAGAGGAAGGGAGAAGGAGAGAAAAACATCAATGATGAGAAAGAATCATTGATCACTTGCCTCCCACCAGGGATCAAGCCCGAAACCAGGGCAAGTGCCCTTGACCGGAATCAAACCCGAGATCCTTCAGGCTGCAAGCCTATGCTCTGTCCACTGAGCCAAACCAGCTAGGGCTGACCATATTGTTTTTAACTACATTTTTGGCTTGGTACTTTTGTTCTGTTGGAAGATTTGGCAAGTCCTCCGATCCAATAAAGGTGATCCCCTGCCACATTTCTCTCTCTCCCTCCCCCCCCTCCCTCTCCTCCTCTTCCCCACCCCGTTAGATTGACTTCAGCACCACCTAACAGTGACTTTTCCATATGCTATGATGATGATTCTTTCTGACTGATACTAGGGGGGCTAGGGCACAAGGAGCTGGAGTTCCATCTATTTATCATTTAGTGAAAACTATTCATGCTAGGCATTTGATATGTATTATCTTAATAGGATCCTCATGAACTTGTAAACTAAGTAGAAACTGAGGCCCAAAGAGATTTTTTTAATATGCTATAGGCTACACAGATAGGATAGAACATGAACCCAAATCTGTCTGATTCTAAAACCTTTGCTCACTCATAACCACCTTCCTTTCTGTTCCCATATTCAACCCATATCAAAAAGATTGCTTTAGTCTCAGAATTTTAACTTAGCTTTATGTGTTTGGTAAAAGAAGAAAAATGCGAACCCCACAATGAAGAAAAAATAAAGACAAAGGTAGTAAGAATTGGAGAGGAGCTGATTTTCAGCTGGTGATCCATGTAATGTGCCTAGCTTATCAACTCCCAGAAATAATCTGATGATTTTTGTTTTGTTTGTTTTTAATGCTCAACCGATGGTATGTTTTTATTGATTTTTAAAGAGGAAGGGAAAGATTGATGTGAGAGGAAAACATTGATCCAGGTGCCTTCCATACAGGCCAACCAGGAATCAAACCCTGATCAAACCCCGACCAGGAATCAAACCCAGATAGTAGGCAGTCTGTAAAATGTTCCTGGCCCAAACCTAAAAGTAATTCTATTATGATGGGATGGATGGCAAGGCATTTCATGGGGAATGAATGTTCTAGCTGGAAAAATTTGGACATCTCTGAGCCTTGACAATTCACTGGTTGTTATTGCTGTGGTAAATGACAGCAGCTCACCTGCAGTCAAGTGGACTCTGAATTTTTCCTTAGGAGGGGAGGAGAAGTCATAGAATCTCTCTGGCTTCAGCAGGCCAAGACTTGCTTAAAGGTGTAGGAAGCAAGTCCGACACAATGATTTTCAATCCTAGTTATGCATTAGAATTTTTCTGATTCTGTTTGAATCAATCTATTTGAAAATTGAAATTCCCTCTTACCCACAGTTACCACCACCCTCATGTTCCCTATTTAAGAGCTAATGAATTAGGCCTGGCTCAGGGTCTGAGCGTCCACCTGTGAACCAGGAGATCACAGTTCAGTTCCTGATCAGGGCACATGTCTGGGTTTTAGGTCACTCCCCAGTAGGGGGTGTGTAGGAAGGAGGCAGCTGATCAGTGATTCTCATTGATGTTTGTATCTTTCTCACCCTCTCCCTTCCTCTCTGAAATCCTTTTTTTTTTTTTTTTTTTTTTTTTTTACAAAAGAGCTATTGAATTAGAATACAGGAAGAGGGGATCTTTGGGTATTTTTTTTTTTACTTTTAGAAAACGCTCAAGGATTCAGAGTTCTCATGCAAATTGGTCAGTGGACAAGCTGGTGGGAAGCATATTTTTTTTTACACCTATTTTTCTAAATTGTTCTTCAGCGTTGTTGATGATGAGCTTTCATAAGATACTTACAGGTCAGCTCTGGCCGGGTGGTTAGAGTGTTGTCCGGACATCCCAAGGTTGTGGGTTCAATCCTCAGTCAGTGCACACACAAGAAGCATCTAATGAATGCATAAATAAGTGAAACAACAAATCGGTGTTTCTTCTTCCCTTTCTCTCTCTAAAGTAAATAATTTTTTAAAGATACTTATAGGTCAAAGAGTGCCTATTACATTTCCTTGTTATGACTCACCAGAAGGCACTTTGTATCCAAAGGCTAGAACTCTCTAAAGTTACACATACAAAAGATACCACAGCCTAAGCTTTGCTCGAATTACCTTGAGTTTTCTTCCTTAGAGACCTTTCAGTCGTGGCCATTCAGTGACAAATATTTCCATGTTCATAGTGTTCAGGATCCATGGTTGGATTGGATGAGTACCTGGTAGGACTACCCTAACCTCCCTCCTATCCTAGAGAGAGAGAGACTTTTCCTTCAACAGTCTATTTGAGAGTGAGGGAAAGAAAAATTTCAGCTATATGGTTTGTTTGTTGTTTTTTAATTATCTTCCTGAGTTTTGTCTAGTTTTATTTACTCTCCATATTTAGTCTATTTACAACTACTTCCTCCTGTCTCCCAGCTGTTTTATTTCTCAGAAGTTAGTTCTCTGGGTAGAAGCATTGATGAACCCTTCTTTGATAAGGGAAAGGATCCTTAAAATGAGAACAAAAAATAATCTGTGAGCAGAGGTCCCTGGAAGCCTTACATTAGCACATTGTTATATGTTGTGTCTTGCTTTGCCAAATTTTTACAACCTGCATGTTGATCATTGCTGTCACTGATAATTCACCAGCTCTGGAATAAGTGTCTTTGATTTTGGAAAGGGATATAGTGACAAAGCAGAAAAGTGGGTGAAAACTATTAAAATTTTAAAAGAGTGTAGTTTGCATACGTAGCCAGCAGCTCCTTGGCTTTATTTCTTGTGCTTTCCTGGGGTTGTTCACTGTACTTTAAAATGAAATTTGTATTCAGCTCTCTTGGTTTTATTTTGGTATTTACACAAACTAGTGTAACAACTTGGATTTGATAGGCTTGCATGTAGAGTAAATGAGTATTTATTGTGTTTGGAAACTTTCCTGGGAAAACTTTAATCTGCTTGTATTAAACCCAAGATACAAAACATCAGAAATTATAAAGTAGCTTTTAAATTTCTAAAGTGGGAGCCATTTAGTAATACTTATTTCCTCTTTACCGGTCAGGTGTCTTATAATAAAGATGAATTCAGTAAAGGTTACCCGCGACGGTGTTTACCCCAGATGAAGTAGGGAAAGTCACAAAGGAAAACTAGTGAAAGGTAATTTTTTGAACATTAGTCAAAATTCAGGAGTAAGAGGCCAAGACTAACTTGGAATAGTGTTTCAGATTAAACAACTTGGTAGAGATTTATCAAACAAATTTTTGGCAAGCTACACTTCTGAACCTTTTTTTTTTTTTTTTTTTTTTTTGAGAGAGAGAAACCTCAATCTGAGAGAGATACGTTCATCAGTGTCCTCCCTTACGCACCCTCAACCTGCAACCTTTCAGTGCACAGGACAACACTCAACCACCTGAACCACTCCAGCCAGGCAGCTGAACCATTATTTAGTTGGAATCCTATAACAAGATTATGTTCTTTGGTATCTTCACTGCTTTGTCCCCTCTAGAAGTTACTTGGATGTGAGTGTAAGGTTGCCCAACTCTGGTGACTCTTCAAAGTTGCTTAAGAAATGCCTATATCTTATTAACTTACCTATGGTAGAAAGTAAATCATTGCTTATCTTTTTTTTAAATATGCTTCAAAAATTGTTTTATTGCTTTTATAGAGAGAAAAGGAGAGGGATAGAAAGATAGAAACATTGAAGAGAAAGAAACATTGATGGGCTGCCTCCTGCATGCCCACAACTGGGGATTGAGCCCACAACCTGTGCATGTGCCCTGACCGTGAATTGAACCAGGGACCTCTTGGTTCATGGGTCCGATGCCCAGCTACTGAGCCACACCACCTGGGCAATAGCTGCTTTTTTTTTTTTTTAAGGTCTTGCTTTGTCCTCCACATGGTTATTTGCTTTAAGAATTTCCTTCAGGCATTTTGGGTTCTCTCCATTATCTTGTCCAAACATCCTCTTTATCCTCAAATTTTCCATCTTTTTTTTGTTTCATCTGCACTAATAAAATATAAACATGCAAATTAACTGTGCCTCTGCAACGCCCATCAGCCAATCAGGAGTGAGTGTGCAAATTAACCCAACAAAGGTGGCCGGTTAATTTGCAGGCGCAGAGTGGCCAGTCGGGGCGGGATGCCTGTTATGAGGGGGAAGTGGGGGGTGCAGGGAGCTACAGGAGTGGTGCTCTGCCAGAAGCAAGGACTTGCAGGCTCCTGGGCGGCCAGGAGTGAAACCAGGGGAAGGAAGGCCTTTTTCTTTTTCTTTTTCTTTTCTCCCCCCCCTTTTTTTTTAATATATATTTTATTGATTTTTTACAGAGAGGAAAGGAGAGAGTTAGAAACATCGATCAGCTGCCTCCTGCACGCCCCCCCACTGGGGATGTGCCCGCAACCCAGGTACATGCCCTTGACCGGAATCGAACCCGGGACCTTTCAGTCTGCAGGCTGATGCTCTATCCACTGAGCCAAACCGGTTTCGGCAGGAAGGCCTTTTCTTGCACGAATCTTCATGCAATGGGCCTCTAGTTTTAGTATAAGCGTTTATTTGAGCCATACTGACAGCATATGCCAGGGAGCAAGATCTCAGATTCTTCCAAATGTTCCATCCTTGGGTGTTTTGGTGCCTGTTTGTTTCCTGAGTTATGAACCGTTGCTTCTGCTATTCTTGGAGCCCCTTCTCATACCATTTCCTACTGATTACCTTTTTGCTAGTTTCATCTCCTAGGAAACCACTCTGTAAATCAGAGCACATCACAGCATTTAGAAATTGAGCCCTTTTAAGAAATAACTCCCTTGGTTCCTAAAGATTCCAAGAACCTCTAGGGTGAAGAAAAATTCTCTTAAGAATTATTCATTTGAAAGGAAGTACAAGCCAGGAAAGTCAGTATTCAAACTTATCTGTCTTTCATTTTCCCTGTCTTACATATTTTCATACTGTACATTTGCATAAGTTGACAATCCCTTTGTAGAGACAGGTAGGTGCCACCTACAGTCTAGACTGTGTTTGAAGTTAAATGTTTCCAGCCACTCCCAGAACAAATTCCTTTTCTCCCTCTCAGCCTATGGGGTTTAACAAAGCTCCAGAAAAAATTATCAGAAAAGTTTTATGGAAATCCCTCTTTAGAAGCCTAGAAAGATAAATTATTGGAAGAAAAGCAGTTTGTTGCATATGATTGCTTAAAAATAGGATCCAAAGAACACTCACTGACTGACTGTAAAGATCTTTTTTGTAATAAAACATTTGTTTCATTTGGGAATTCTTTTCCTATCTAGTTCAGAAACTGGAACGAATTTTATTTATGTCTGATCTTTTGATTTTTAGCACTTTGTCCTAGTTTTTTAAAGTGCCTTTAATGTGGTTGTGCTGTGAAAAGTAAGAGTTTAGAGAGCGATACACCTGACTTAATTGGAGTGTGTGTGTGTGTCTGTCTGTCTGTGTCTGCACGTGCACACCTGTGTATGCACACACAAGCAAGGGATCGTTCTGGCTCAGTCTGGTTTGTCAGCACTACAGTGAAATTTTAGTTTGATTTGAATATTGGAAATAACATTTATGTAGATAAAGAAATAACTATGGGTCAGGTTTGGTATTTTGGAGATTTATGTCATATGAGGTAGCTACATATTCCAGCCAAGGGCATATGCCTGGGTTATGGGCTTGATCCCCAGTAGGGGGCGTGCAGGGGGCAGCTGATCAATGAGGTAGCTACATATTATACATTTGCTTGATTCTCTGGTCTGACTAGAATGCTTGCTCCCCTATCCAAGGGGTGGCAGCAGAGCAAACACCATACTATCATTAATCAACTTGGGGAAAATCTCACAAAGGTTATGAACCAGCCCTCTAGATTTTGAGTAGAAACACCAACATTTGAAGCTATAACATGAGCTGACAATCTGGAACTAACTGTTTTTGTTTTGCTTTGTTTTTCGCTATTAATCCTCGCCTAGTATTTTTTTCCATTGCTTTTCAGAGAGAGTGGGAGAGACAGACAGACAGACAGACATCTATATGTCTGATACATCGACTGGTTGCCTCCAGCACACGCCCTGGCTAGGGGGCAGGGATCGAACTCATGACCCTTTGCTTCAAGGGCCTGTGCTCTAACCAGTGAGGGACACAGGCCAGGACGGAACTAACTGTTTTGATAGTGGAAGGACCAGTTAGCCAGTTTGTTTGCTTGTAAAGAATGCGTCTTGACCAGAGGACCTCTGTGATTTACCACTAGGAGCAAACTTTCAGAAGGCAGGATCTTGTGTAAATTAGGTCCTATGACAAAGCTAATATAGGGTTTCTTCTAATGTTTGTTATTGTTCCCCTGACTGTGCTTCTTCGCTTCTTTTTATTAGTCACTTGGCGCATAAGCCATTTGACTTGATCTTGTATCCATCTTTCTAATTTCTTTTTCTTGGCAACTTCTACTGGACACTGGATATATGTAATTAGTGGAAAACTTGGCTGTTTGTTTTAAGCTGCGACGTTTTATTTATTAATTTATTTTAAATCCTTGCCCGAGGATATGCGTAGAGAGAGGAAGGGGTAGGGGAGAGGGGAGAGGGGAGAGAGAAACATCTTTCGGTTGCCTTCTGTTCAGGGATCTAACCTGCAACCTTTTGGTGCACAGAACGATGTTCAACCAACTGAGCCACTCCAGCTGGGCCTTAATTGTACATTTGTTTTTAATGTGTTTTTGTTGATTTTATAGAGGACAAGTGAGGGGGGGCAGACGTTAATTGACTGCCTCCTGCACCCCCCACATTGGGGATAGAGCTGCAACTGGGCATATGCCCCAACTGGGAATTGAAGCAGCGATCTCTCTGTACTGGACAAATGCTCGACCAAATGAGCCATACCAGCCAGGGCCCTTAGGCGTTTTGTTTTGTTTATTGATTTCAGAGAGGAAGGGAGAGGGATAGAGAGAGAGAAATATAAGTGATGAGAGAGAATCATTGATCAGCTGCCCCCTGCACGGGATCAAGCCCACAACTCAGGCATATGCCCTTGGCTGGAATCGAACCCAGGACCTTGTAGTCCACAGACTGACACTGTATCCACTGGGCCAAACCAGCTGGGGCCCTTAGGCGTTTTTGACAGTCTTCCCAGTTTACCTAAAAACACCCTTGCTCTGGCTATAGGTAGTTCAGTTGGTGAGAATGTCATCTCTATACACCAAGATTTCTGGTTTGATCCCTGGTCAGGGCACATAAAAGAACCAACCCATGAGTACATAAGTCAGTGGAACAACAAATCAGTGTTTCTCTCTCTTCTCTTTTCTCTTTCTCTCTCTCAAATCAATAAAAAACAAATAAATTTGTTGTCATTGGTTTTTTTGTTGTTGTTGTTAATTCTTACCCGAGGATATTTTTCCATTGATTTTGAGAGAGAGAAACATAGATGTGAGAGAAACACATCGATTGGTTGCCTCCTGCACAAGCCCCGACCAGGGTCCAGGCCAGGGAGGAGCCTACAACCAAGGTAAGTACCTTTGACCGGAATCAAACCTGGGACCCTTTGGTCTGCAGGCCAATGTTCTATCCACTGAGCCAAACTGGCTAGGGCAAAAAAAAAAAAAAGGCTCACCTGTTTCCACATGATACTAATACTTAAAATGATTAAACTTATCATAACCTTTTAAAAATATATATATATATATATGTTTTTATTTTTAAAACTAGTGGCCCGGTGCACGGATTCATGCACACTGAAAGGAAATTAATTAGAAGAAAGATTTTAATATCGCTATTCGCCTTTTCTCTATAATAGAAGTGTCAGAGATGAAAGAAAATTAGTAAAATGTATATGAAAATCCTATATAATAAAAGCCTAATATGCTAAGTGTCCAACTGTTCATTCAACCAGTCACTATGATGCGCTCTGACCAACAGGGGGCAGGGGCTCCCACAGTCCCTCCCCAACTCCAGTTGGGACTGAGCAAGACGGGCCAGACACACCCTGGAGCCCTTCCGTGGGCCCTCCCTGGCCCCAGTTGTGCACCAGCAGGGTCCCTTGGCCTGGCCTGCACCCTCTCACAATCCGGGACCCCTCGGGGGATGTCAGAGAGCTGGTTTTTGGCCCAATATCTGCCAGCCAGGCCGAGGGACCCCACCAGTGCATGAATTCATGCACCAGGCCTCTAGTAATTATAAATTGGTTAATAAATAAATGATAGCATGATATAACAGCAACAAAGACATGATATAAAAACAACATTGATTAAAACACTGACTGATAAATTGATTAAACTGGCAGGCGGAAGGAGGGTCAGCCACTTAGTTTTTATATATATAGGTTTTTGTTGGTTGTTTTTTTTTTATTGATTTCAAAGAGGAAGGGAGAGGGAGAGAGAGAATCATCAAACAGCTGCCTCCTGCTCATCCCACAGTGGGATCGAGCCTGTAGCCTGGGAATGTGCCCTGACCAGAAATTGAACCTTGACCTCCTGGTTCATGGGTCAGTACTCAACCACTGAGCCACGCCAGTTGGTCACTTGTCTTAACCTTTAAGGTCATGATCTCTGAGAATCTCAGAAAGTAACATGTAGAAAACATTTTATAAAATGATACCACATTTCTTAATATGATTTGCTCATATCAGATCAATTTTTGCCTTCAATATATAAATTGGCTCAATTTATACTGTAGATATTGTAAAGAAAACATATTTAGGGCTTTTAATTTCCTATGTATAATATGTGGTATAGATTTGATTCTGTTTATATTGCCATTCATTCTTATAAAATGATTTTAAAAAGGTTAGTTTTTTAAACATTAGTAAACACAAATTATAACATTTCTTGAGAAAAACCATTCCATAGCTTTTTTAGTATGCTGTCAGGTTAAGAGATCAAGAGACCTTAAAAGGAAGTATCCTATAATGTAGGATACTTCATTGAGTCTTTGCCATAGATTTTTTTAAATAACAGCTTTATTGAGATAATTTACATACTATAAAACTTAACCCCTTTTGTTTATTTTTTTATTGGTTGAGAGAGAAACATTGATTAGTTGTTCCACTTATTTATGCATTCATTGGTTGTTTCTTGTATGTATCCTGGCCTACCCCCTTTTATTTATTTGTTTGTTTGTTTTTAAGCATTTTTATTGATTTCAGAGAGGAAGGAGAAGAGAGAGACAGACAAAAACATCAACGATGAGAGAGAATCACTGATCAGCCATCTCTCGCATGCCCCCTATTGGGGATCGAGCCCACAACCCAGGCATGTGCCCCTGACTGGAATCAAACCCAGGACCCTTCAGTCCACAAGCCAACGCTCCATCCACTGAGCCAAACCAGCTAGGGCTGGCCTATCCCCTTTTTAAAGTGTGCAATTCACTGGGTTGTTTCTTCAGAGTTGTGCAACACTCACCACTGTAATTTTCATCTGCCCAAAAAGAAACCCCCCATTTCCATTACCAGTCATTCCCTATTCCACCTTGGCAGTCACTCCTTTCTCTGTGTCTCGGTTGCCTGTTCTAGAACTTCATGTCCTTTGCCCACTTTTAATTTTGATGAAGTCCACCTGATCTAAATCTTATAAATAGAAATTTTCCATGCTGTTTGGGTGTTAATGAGAGCCCATTATATTTGCATTTCTGAAATCAAGAAGAAAGAGATGAGAAAAGCACCTTAAGGAATGCAACTTACAGGAACCTTTTTTGAAAAGGAACCAGGTGAATGAACTCCCCAGGTGATTTTGTGCAGTCAAGATTAAGGGCTATATTTTAAGGGAAGTGTGTGTTGTAGCTCTGAGTATCCTTTGATTACACTGATATAGTCCCTACCTTTCTAGTCACTTTGAGAGTGATCTGTTTCTACTGTTTTAGGGAAATCTCACTCTAATTCCCTTTATTAATGAGACACATGAACTTAAACTCTTATGTGGTACTTGAATCTCTGGTGTTATTCTTTCTTTCACAGCAATGGCACAAGCATGATATCATTGATCATTCCTCCCAAAGACCAGATTTCACGAGTGGCAAAAATGTTAGCAGATGAGTTTGGAACTGCGTCTAACATTAAATCACGAGTAAACCGTCTTTCAGTTCTGGGAGCCATTACATCTGTACAACAAAGACTCAAACTTTATAACAAAGGTAATCTGGAGAGGGGTGGGGGGGCATTGGGGGGATAAGGACAGATATGTAATCTCTACTAATAATCTATACTAATAAAAGGGTAATATGCTAATTAGACTGGGAGACCTTCCAGACAAAGCCATGGTGGTGGGGCTGAGGCAGAGGCAGCTAGGGGCGATCAGGCCAGGAGGGGAAGGCAGTAAGTGGGTGAGCAGGCCAGCAGGTGGGGGCAGTTAGGCGTGAGCAGGCTGGCAGGTGGGGGTAGTTGGGGGCAATCAGGCCAGAAAGGAGGGCAGTTAGGAGTGATCAGGCCAGAAGGGGGAGCAGTTGGGAGCAATCAGACCAGCATGCAGAGTGGTTAGGGGCGATCAGACAGGCAGGTGAGTGGTTTAGGAGCCAGCGGTCCCAGATTCTGAGAGTGATGTCTGACTGCCAGTTTAGTGGGATCAGGCCTAAACTGGCAGTTGGACATCCCCCAAGGGGTTCCAGATTGGAGAGGGTACAGGCCCAGCTGAGAGGACCCCCCCCACCACCACCCCCGTGCACAAATTTCGTGCACCAGACCACTAGTACCTTAAGAAAGAAAAAAAGATTATAAAAAGATGCTCAACATCACCAATTTTCAGAGAAATACAAATCAAAGCCACTATGAATTACCACTTCACACCCATTAAAAGGTCTATTATAAAAAGTAAAAATCACAGAAAATAGCAAGCCTTGGTGAGATGTGGAAAAATTGGAATGCTTGTGCATTGCTGATAGGAATGTAAAATAATGCAGTTGCTGTGGAAAACTGTATGGTGGTTCCTCAAACATTAAAAATAAACTACTGTTTGTAAGAAGAAGAAAAAAAGGTAATCTGGTGCTTGATCATTTTTCTCCTCTGCTTTGGTTATATTTTCCACTTGGATTCTGCCATTAGGCTTTTGGTCACTAGTGTTTCCTTTCAAAGGTGTCCCTTTGACCATGGAATTTAACCCCCTTTTTGAAAGTTAAGTAGTATTAGTATTAAAACATCTCAATTAAGTTTCAAATTCCAAGATGGAATTTTGCCTGAGAGATTTGTAAATATTTCTGCTTTATTTAAATTGGGATTTAAAGGGCAGGGATTGTAGGCTGTGGAATAATTTTCTATAGTTAGCTGTGGGTTTATGTAGAGAAATTGTTTGTGTTCTTTTTTTTGCAGTACCTCCAAATGGCCTGGTTGTTTACTGTGGTACAATTGTTACAGAAGAAGGAAAGGAAAAGAAAGTCAACATTGACTTTGAACCTTTCAAACCAATTAATACATCATTGTATCTGTGTGACAACAAATTCCATACAGAGGTAAGAAGTTCAAGCGCAGAAGAAACCCCATACCTACTAACAATCACTCCCATTTTCTATACCCCCCACAAACACTCCAATATCCCTCCTCTCTCTGCTACCACTAATCTATTTCTATCTCTGTAGATTTGCTTATATTGGCATTTCATATGAATGGAATCAATACAACTAGAGGCTTTTTGTGAATGGCTTCTTTCACTTAGCGTAATGTTTTCAAGGTTCGTCTGTGTTGTGCTATTTTTTTAATATATTTTTATTAATTTCAGAGAGGAAGGAAGAGATAGAAACATCAATGATGAGAGAGAATCATTGATCGGTGGCTGCCTTCTGCACCGCCCCCAAGCCCCTCCTCAGGATTGAGCCGGCAACCTGGACATGTGCCCTTGACCGGAATCGAACCCGGGGCCCTTCAGTCCACAGGCCCATCACTGTCCATTGAGCCAAATCGGCTAGGGCTATGTTGTGATATTGAATCTGTATTTCATCCTTTTTATTGCCAGATATTTGCTACATTTTATTTATCCATCAGTTTATGGGCATTTGCATTCCCACTATTTGGGTATTATGAATAATGCTGCTTTGAACATACATGTACAGATTTTGTGTGTGTTTTAATGTTTTTATTGTTTTTTGGTTTTTTTGAGAGAGAAATATCAGTTGCCTCCCAAATGCTCTCCGAAGGGGGACCAAACTTAAAACTTGGGCATTGCTCTGACCAGGAATCGAAACAGTGACCTTTTGATGCATGGGATGATGCTCAACCAACTGAGCCACACTGCCCAGGGATACATGTACATGTTTTTGCATGACCATGTTTTCATTGAGGGTAGTATATACCTAAGAATGGAATTTCTGGATCCTGTGGTAACTGTGTTTAACTTTTTGAGGAATTGCAAGACTTTTTTTTTTTTTATGATTTTTTTATAGAGGGGAAGGGAGAGGGATAGAGAGTTAGAAACATCAATGAGAAAAAAATATCGATCAGCTGCCTCCTGCACACCCCGCACTGGGAATGTGCCCCCAACCAAGGTACATGCCCCTGACCGGAATCGAACCTGGGACCCTTCAGTCCACAGGCCAACGCTCTATCCACTGAGCCAAACCGGTTAGGGCTGCAAGACTGTTTTTTGAATCATTGTATCATTTTAAGGATGGGTATTTTCAAAAAATAGAAGAGTTTATATGACATGCTGAAAAACATGATCATTGATCATGTTTGAGTAAAGTGCTTAGTTGGATTTGGATAACTACAGGTGAAGAAATAATTGGCTACCTGGTCTCCTTTTCTCCCTAATGTACCTATGATGCTTGCCTATATTCCTTGAAATCTTTGTGTTCATGCTCACAAATTATAAAATCTTTACTAACAAGACTTTAAGGGCTTTCTTTTTTTTCACCTATAAAACTTTTGAGTGACAGAGCTGCCATAAGATGAACGTTAGGGTGGAAAGGAAACCTCATTAGAGTGACCTAAATCAGTCAACAATAGAACAATCAGGAATTCACAGCTGACTCCTAGTTCAGTTTTTTGCCTTTCATTAACCTAGGGAAAAATCTCTACAGTGGAATTAGAACTGACACTTGTCAATTCAGTTTACAGTGGATGGTTTTTGCTCACTTGACTGGAAGCCCAATTCAAGTTGGGTCTTGGTTGGTGCATAGATGGTTGAGACTGTTCTTCTCTTGGGTATCACATTCTTCTGGCAAAATCTTGATTGGGAGGCTCTTGGCCACCCTATCCCACTTACTATATCTGATTTGATGAAAGCAAATTTTGCATCTTACTGAATTAAATAGTACTTGGTATTCATTATCTAGCTTTAGCTTATTAAGTTTCCTCTTCCAAGGTACCGTTTATTCTTACTAGCTTTATTTTTTCTTTAGTTGATACGTCAATAACTAGATGTAAATGTAGCATATTGCATAACACAACTTATGTCCTGTTTAATCGGGATAATTATAACTTTTTATGAGGAATAATAAGTGTATTCCATGATGAGCAAAACTTGTTAAAAGCTTGCATTAATCAGGCACCTAACAGCATTTCAGTAAAGCAAAAATTTTAACACAGGCAATATTTATGTCAATACTAATTATCAAGCATAGTTTGGTTAAAGATTGATTTTTAGTGATTAATCTGCTTTCTAGTCAATTTTTGAAGAAGTTGTTTTCCTTAGTTAAAATGGAATGGGTAATTTTTTTTAAATATATTTTATTGATTTTTTACAGAGAGAAAGGGAGAGGGCTAGAGAGCTAGAAACATCAATGAGAGAGGAACATCAATCAGCTGCCTCCTGCACACCCCCTACTGGGGATGTGCCCGCAACCAAGGTACATGCCCTTGATCAGAATCGAACCTGGGACCCTTGAGTCTGCAGGCCGACGCTCTATCCACTGAGCCAAACCAGTCAGGGCGGAATGGGTAATTTCTTAGCTCTAAAGAGGCTGCATCTAGCAAGTCATCTAACAAGCCTTTAGTATTCAAAGTCCATCATGAAAATTTTTGTCTATACGAATCCCAGGACTATTTAAATTTTGCTTTTCAGGAGGCAGAAATATAGGGGATATACTGCTAATGTAGAAGGAGGATTTTTCCCCATAAAAACTCAGAATCATTAGCTCTACCACCTCTAAAATAAAACTGAGTTTTAGCCTGACTGATTTAGCTCAGTGGTTGAGCATTGACTCAGGACCCAGGAGGTCGCAGTTTGATTCCAGTCCGGGCACATGCCCAGGTTGTAGACTCAGTCCCAGGGTCGGGGGGGCGGGCATGCAGGAGGTAGCCGATCAATGATGTTTCTCATCAATGTTTCTATCTACTCTTCTCCCTTCTTAGAGATAATTAAACATTTTTAAATTGAGTTTTGTATCTTCATATTATTAATGATGCTTAAGACATACGAGTTAAACATTTCCAAACTAGATCTTCATGTAGACTATTTCTCGGTTTTGTACTCGTGTACTACTCCAGAGTTGATTTACAAGATATTTGCTATGATGAATACTACCTATTAATGCTGGGGTTACTCCTGGTAACTGAAAGTCAACTTTTTTAGGTTAGACTTTCAGTTTGAATATTGTGTTCATAGACTACCATCAGTCTAAATCAAATCAAGGACTAGGGAGAATTTAAACCTTATAACTCTGGGTTTTGTAATCATGTACCCAGGTCAATTTTGTTGAAAGGCTTCATATCAATATCATTGGCTTTTTCCTACATCAGAAATTCAAAATTGTTTCTCTGAGCTTCATATTTATAGCTGAAGTCTATAAATTACTCCATAAAATGGTCTTCCTATGGTATCCATACCATACTGAGTGCAGTGAAAGGGCTTTATATTGTCCTTTCAGAGTTATGACCTTATCAAAACTTTGAGATTTATTGTATGGTGCTTGTGTTCGCTTTTCAGGCTCTTACAGCACTACTTTCAGATGACAGCAAATTTGGCTTCATTGTAATAGATGGTAGTGGTGCACTTTTTGGCACACTCCAAGGAAACACAAGAGAAGTCCTGCACAAATTCACTGTGGATCTCCCAAAGAAGCATGGTAATATAGGAAGAGAATATGAGCCCATTTGCTTTATAGCTAGCAGGGAACAGATAGTACAATGGGGGTGGGGGTGGTAAGTCCAGATGATAGAAGCGTCATGAAATGACTGTAGTGCTTATGGCTCTTCTTTGACAGGAGAATTAGTAGTCACTCTCTGAAGACAAGTAAAGTTTTACGCCAAATATTTATTTAAGGATATAGTGATTTTTCTCTGTCCTTTTTGGGGGTGATAGCATGATTATTTAGTTAATTTTTTTAATTAGCAAGATATCTTGTACTTAATAATTTACTTTTTCCTCACCACTTTTGTGTCAAAGGTAGAGGAGGTCAGTCAGCCTTGCGTTTTGCCCGTTTAAGAATGGAAAAGCGACATAACTATGTTCGGAAAGTAGCTGAGACTGCTGTGCAGCTGTTTATTTCTGGGGACAAAGTGAATGTGGCTGGTCTCGTTTTAGCTGGATCTGCTGACTTTAAAACTGAACTAAGTCAATCTGATATGTTCGATCAGGTAAGTGAGACGTAAATGCTCCATTATATAATTTTGGGGTGGGACCTCTGAGCCACTTGGACATGCACATCTTTTTTATTTTTACTGCTTCTGAGTTGGTGAGATTTCGGATGTTTATTAGGAAACATTCCCCTGTGCTTTTCTGGGCCTTTTCACTTTTGAAATCAGCCATTTTGAGATAGGATCTTTCTAGTCTTATAGAAGCCTCTGAGTGGGTTGTCATACTTGGCTTTAAAATTAAATTTGATTTCAAAAAACTAGGAATTGGCTTTTTCTTTTTCTGATTTATTCTTGTAGGTAAGTAAAGCAAAATCTTGTAGGTATGACAGGGCTTATTAAGGCGGCCAGGAAGGAGCCCGAGCCCAGGTCTATTTATTAAGCCTAAAGCATTTAATCCAGAAAGATCTTTTGGTTTATGATGTGGGCTTGGCCATAAGACACATTCCCTAGGTGTTCTCATTGTGGGTGAGGGAGGTAACATTATAGTAGGCTCACCAACTAAGTTGTCTTGTACTCTACTACCTTAACATAGCAAGAACTAATAATTCTCCCTTTTCTTCCCAAGAAATTTAGTTTTGTTTATATTTAATGAGTTACATAGGTCCAATAGAACGTGTGATATAATTGGTTGAGGAAGTATATCCTGGCAGTGTTGTTCACTGAGACCTGCTAATGAATAAGTTGGACCCTTTCCCCATGTTCTCCCTCTTTAGACTTCTGTGATCAATTGCCAAGTTTTGCATGCCATTAAGAGGTAGTGGGTCTTAGTGAAAGTGTTTTGAAGTACTAATTATGCTTTTCTTTCTTTTTTTTTCTTTTTTTTTTTTTTTTTTTTTTTTTTTTTTTTTTTTTTTTTTTTGGTGTGTGTGTGTGTGTGTCAGAGGTTGCAATCAAAAGTTTTAAAATTAGTTGATATATCCTATGGTGGGGAAAATGGATTCAACCAAGCAATTGAGTTATCTACTGAAGTCCTCTCCAACGTGAAATTCATTCAAGAAAAGAAATTAATAGGTATCAGTGGAATGCAAATTATTTACTTATTCTGTGAAATGTTTTTATGTTTATACATGACTGTACATATGAAACATGATGCTGAAAGGGTAAGAGGAAGACTTAGCGTTTTTATTAAGATGTTCCACAGTGGAATCATTTTAATCTTTCTTAGTCATTAGGTCTAATAAATGTGTTTGTATTTGCACTATTTTTACCCTTTAGCAATAGTTCAGTCTTTTTATATAATCTATATTATAAAAAGCCCGTGGCCATAATGATCAAACAACCGGTCACCATGAAGTGCATGGAGCACCTCTCAGTCCCTCCCCTACAGCCCACAGGCTCTGATCACAGCACAGCTGGCAGGTGGGTGGGGCAGCAGGCATGGCCAGACATGTGTGGGCGTGGGTGGGCAGGGCTGTGAGTGCAGCGGGGGCAGGTGGGCGGGGCCATGAGATTTTGCACGCTGGGCTTTTAGTCTGTATATATAAGACCCTAAGCGACCAGTCGACCATTTGACTGGTCGCTATGACGTGCACTGACCACTAGGAGGCAGACGCTCAACGCAGTGTGCTCCCACAGCGGGAGCGCCACTCAGCTGATGCAGCTCACTTGATGCAACTCATGGCTGGCAAGCGCAGCTACAGCTGTGTGAGCGTCTCCAGTCTCTGGCAGGAGTGGAGCGCTGCCCAGACCTGGGCTCGGACTCCTCCCTGGCCGCCTGCCACTTTGTGGACTGCTGGTTTCAGCCCAATCCCCTCCTCTGCAGGGGTCCCGGATTGCAAGAGGGTACAGGCCAGGCTGAGTGACCCCACTGGTGCACAAATCTGTGCAGTAGGCCTCTAGAATATAATATATTTATACACACACACACATATGTATTTTTTTTCCCCGAGAGGAAGGGTGAGAGAAAGAAAAATAGAAACACCAGTGATGAGAGAGAATCAATGATCAGCTACCTCCTGCACGCCACCTACTGGGAGTCAAGCCCACAACTCCCGGCCATGTGCCTTAACCAGGAATCCAGCCGTGACCTAGTTCCTACATCAGTGATCAACCACATCGTCCAGGCCCAAACTTCAGTCTTGTTTCCCATATTAATTATCCTTTGTAGTAGAATGATGAATAGAAAGCCTGAAGTAAAGATTAGTGTGGCCATTGTTTGCTCAGCTATTGCCTCTTTAGAGTCAGTTTTTGGAGCCTCACCTAGTGGTATTTTCACTGGTTCTGAGCACTTACTCTTTTTATATATATATATTTTTTTTCTTTCTTTATTGATTTCAGAGAGGAAGGGAGAGGGAGAGAGATAAAAACATCAATAATGAGAATCATTGATCAGCTGCCTCCTGCACGCCCCCTACTGGGGATCGAGCCCGCAGCCCAGGCATATGCCCTTGACTGGAATCGAACCTGCAATCCTTCAGTCTGCAGGCCAACACTCTATCCACTGAGTCACGCCGGTTAGGGCAAGCACTTACTCATTTTTAAGTTAGTTTTTTAATATATCTATTTCTCTTGATTTTGAGTGTAAGAGGGTCTATATCTACAAAGGAAACTTTAATATATGTCCTTATTGACTTGTCCCTACTTACAGGACGATACTTTGATGAAATCAGCCAGGACACGGGCAAGTACTGTTTTGGAGTTGAAGATACACTAAAAGCTTTAGAAATGGGAGCTGTAGAAATTCTAATAGTCTACGAAAATCTGGATATAATGAGATACGTTCTTCATTGCCAAGGCACAGAAGGTATGAGAATTAGAAAATCAGATTGCTGTTAATTACTGACCTACGTATTAAGGAATCCTGGGGTGGAGATTTAGGAGAGATGACAGATTGCAGGATCAATCAGAAGGCAGATCTTTACCTTGTTCCCATCTCTTTCATTCTGTAGCATATTCCTGCATAGTTTCTGCTTGAACTGATAAATGTCTACTTAAGATTGTTAAATTTTTGGAGAACAGGACTGTATCTTTGATGTCTTTGGTGGTTCCTCATGATAGGAGCAATGTACCCAGTAGACACTTGATGCTTGCTGACTAATCATATGGGGGGAAAGTTGATAGAATAAGTTCAGGAGCCTTTTTATCTAACCTAACTCATCTCATGGGGCTTATACTTGTTAGCATGTGAGAACCAAGTTAACACATTTTTTCCCCCATTACTGCAGAGGAGAAAATTCTCTATCTAACTCCAGAACAAGAGAAGGATAAATCTCATTTCACAGACAAAGAGGTATGTGATTGTTTTCTTGGTAATACATGCAAGGAAAGACGAATCTATATGTTAGAGCACTGGCAGTGTAGAGTAGCCATCTGGGAAACCAAACCTATTTGTCAGTTGGGGGTGACAGGAGGTGGTCAGCTACTATCCACCACATACCAATCTGATTCCAAAGAAAGAGGCCAAATCGTGGTTACTGTGATTATTTTTTAATTAAATATTCTCATCCTCTAAATAGTGAAGAGGAAGATTTCTTTTTTCAAAAAATATATTTTTATTTCAGAAAGGAAGGGAGAGAGAAAGAGAGATAGAAACATCAATAATGAGCCCACAACCTGGGCATGTCCCCTGACCAAGAATCAAACCCATGACCTCTTCATTCATAGGTGGACGCTCAACCACAGCCATGATGGCCAGGCAGAGGTAGATTTAATTTAGTAGTGCCTCTCCTGCCCCATGAAATCTGTGCTGCTTTTTTATTTATTGTATCAGCTGTTTTGCAGAAATGGCTTCTTCAGGTTTGGTGTAAAAGCATCAGTAGAGCTTAAGGTGCCACCTGCCCAGCACCGCAGGTACTAGGTTCCTCCATTTCTGAGATTAAGACTTTATTTTGATAAGGCTGCTCCCAAAAACAATTCTGTGTGTCTCTTCTGGGCCGTTTGAATGCCTAGAGACCCTTTAGAACAGCCTGATTTCTAGAGACAACAGTAGGATCTGTAAGTTGACGAGGTGCTAAGTGTGTGTTGACATTTCATTGTTAATGCTAGAGCCTGGGGAAGAACGTTAATTGAAATAATCAAAATTTCTGTGTTGTTACAATTATGTCACCAGGAACCAGAATTCACTTAGAGAGTTTTACACATATATACATAATGAGAGGGAGAATAATGGGGGGCAGGGGAACAAGAGTTGCTAAATCTTGCTATATTCTATAATTCCATTGTTTCTGTATCTCATGGTCGCCCCTGAAGACAGGACAAGAACATGAACTAATTGAGAGCATGCCCTTGCTGGAATGGTTTGCTAATAACTACAAAAAATTTGGAGCTACATTGGAAATTGTCACAGATAAGTCACAAGAAGGATCCCAATTTGTGAAAGGATTTGGTGGAATTGGAGGTGAGTAGCCAATTAGAAACCTAAACTTAAAGCCAGGCCCAAGGCATTTCCAAAATAACATTACTTCAGGTGAGGTGTGCTCATCTCATATCATCCACTGAAGGAGGAGGGTAGAGGCAGCATGTGGCTGCCTGTTCCATGGTTGGAAGCATTTTTAATCATTACCTTTTAGCTTTCTTTAATTCTGCAAGGGAATTGGGCCTTCCTCATTCTGTTGAAGACAGGTGATTTACTCTTTGGTTTGTGTCCCCAGGTATCTTAAGGTACCGAGTAGATTTCCAGGGAATGGAATACCAAGGAGGAGACGACGAATTTTTTGACCTTGATGACTACTAGGTAGTCGACATGGGTCCGGCAAAATGTGCCTCGCCCTCCAGCATCCAACCCAAGGAGCATACCCGTGGTGGAATCCAAACAGATCCCTGCCTTACAATTGGAACATTTCCAGAACTTAATCCATGAGCATTGGATACTGAAAACGGAAACAAAACCAGACCCAATCCTACACTTTGGTTTGTCATGGTGTCAGCACAGCAGCAGCCTACAACTAAGTTCCTAAATGCCACTTTGGACTAATTTAAACAAGAATCCCAGTTTTTACTTTTACTCGATGGTGAAATTGGTTGCTCTTGTATTTTATGGGAAAAAAATGATTTTTTTAACCTTCATACATAGAAGCAAAAATACTTTAACTGCTGTAAACCTTCAAAAGTTAATAGACATGAGATCATACTGATTTGTTTCTTATTTTGATTGGAAAAAATTAAATTGCTGCATTTCGCAGTGACCCATTTACATGGCATTCTCAGCTTAGACTGCATAAGAAGAAATATATGTGGTGAAATGTTGGAATCATTTCTCTTGGTCTCTTGTTTAATGTTGAAAGGGTGAGCTAATAGGCAATTTCACTCCCTTACACTACCCGTCCCCCCTCCAGACTGTTAGTTTCAAGGATGCAAATTGCATTGTCAAGTCAAGCTGACACATGAAGCATTTGGGCCAGTGCACTGTTTCCTTCCATGTGTTTTGCAGGCAAATTTGTGCTGGGGTTTTGGGATCCCTTAGCATCCGTTGTTTTGACAAGGGTTCCCATAATCTTAGCCTAGAAACCAGTTTGGGATGCACATGTTGGGGCTTTTGTGCTATTGCTGGGAGTGGGATAAATAAAACATGCAATTTAAGTGGAAGCAAAGAAATTTAAAGATTATTTTATTTTGTTTGGGTCTGTCCTTGGTAAAGGGGAGGTGGTCGTGTTTTCCTTGCGTTGGATGGCATGAGATTATGTGAATATTTTGATTTTTTTAAAGATGAACTGCAAGGTTCTTCACAGGAACAACAGATAAGACATGTGTGACTGCATGTAATTTTAACCCCTGACCTCCTGGTGGGGTGGGAGCATCTGTTTCGAATATGGGACTTGCAAGTACCTCTCATAGGAGAAAACATGAGAGGGGGGGTGGGAAGGGCGGGAAGGGATGGGACACAGCTTCTGGCACCAGGACATAACCATGTTGGGTCCAAAAGTGGGCCTGAAAACCTGAAGCTCATGCTTCACAGCTGGGCTGTGAGTTGGACTTGACCCCAGCTGACATGCAAGGTCATCATGTGCCCGAGATGGTGACAGTGAACAAAGTGTAAAGGATGTGCCCAGTGGTAGCAATGGAAAAAAAGTGTACCAAATGGACTTTGAAGGACCAAAGGTTTTAAAAGTCAATTGGTATCACCTCACACTACTAGGGTAGTGGGGTGCATTTGGTTTTCAAATTGGGTACTTTCAACACTTTAGTGCCTGACTGCTGTTCTTCATTAACTTGACTCGGTCACTCGTAGCTTTATTGGTCTGAACCAGCTCCTTGTTCCTAGGCTGCAGACCTGCCTATCGTTCCAATAATCCTGTTTCACTTGAATGAAGGGAGTATGTCTTAAATGTAAAGTTTCTGGTTCTCACACTGTACTTTGAGGTCCAAATGACTGTCAATGTGTAACCTGATGTCTCAACCCACAATGAGAAGAGTCAGTTCTTTGGTATTCACCAATGCGGGAGGCTTCACTGGAACAGGCTTTTGCTTTGGGCCCTGCTATTTGTTTGCAGAGCACCCAAGAGCTAGCAAACATGCCCTCTTCGCAGCAGTACCTTAGGGTTTTGCCATTGTAAATGGGTCTAATGTGATATGACAAGACCAGAGAAATTGGATGTAAATTTACATTTTTGACTATGCTTATTGTTTCACATGATACATTTAGGGTATGCAGCTCCTTTTGTAGTTTTTATTTTTACTATTTAAGTTTGGAAATGATGCCAAATTTTTGTATTTCTTTAATCAATGTGTTCTCTTTGGTGATATATATTGCATTATATATTGATGTGTGTATCAATATATACTGATATGTATTACACTTAACATACAAACACATCAATATGAGGGGGTAAAAACCGTAGCCTTTGCATTCTCTATAGCCTCTACAGAGAGATCCTAAGCAGCAAAATCTTGGTGTCGTGATGTACAGAAATGGAGAAGAGTATTAAACCATATTTAAGAATATATTTTGTGTGCTTGAGATTCTTTAGGATTGTTCATAAAAAGATCTGAATGTGGAAATTGAGTGAGCTCTCCAAGGTGTGTGTCAATTTAGTCATGGCTGATAACTTTCAGCCTAAGATTTTAGTTGTCTTCACTGCATTTGCCTATGGGAAGGTATATGCAAAGGATGTCTGAGTTCATGATCTCAGTTAACACCAGAGGAAGGAGGTTCAAGTTGCTGGGGTCAAACTGATTAGTATCTTCGATTCCACATGCACACCAAAGGAAAACCTGCTCCCCATCTAAAGGCATTTGAACTGTTGTCCCATGTAACTCAACATTCCATGGAGCTAGATGACGTACCCCCTTTTACAGGTCAAAAGAGGTTAAATAACAGCTCTTTAGTAGCAAAGCCATTTTATCCCAGGCCTAATTTCAAAATTGATTTTCTTTATATATCTGGTTTCCTTTGAGTCAATAGAATGGTCCAGATGGAAGAACAGAAACTAACCTTCCACTTGGTCTTGCGTACCTAACACTGTAGTGAAGTAAAAAGCTTTATGAGGCTGGCCCAGGTCAGCCGTAAGAGAGGATTTATTTAGTTTTCCCCAAAGTTAGGGGTTGGAGCTCCTCTGTGGTACTTGAGGAAGCCTAGAGCCAGAGTGGTGTATGATTTGCTTTCTCCAGAAAACTATTTTTTATGAAATTGACCCATAATAGCACTTTCTGTCACTTCGTGTTTGTTTTTTCAGCATACTTTGGCCCTTTTTCTAATCAGATCTAGGCAATAACTTTGAAACCCAGTCACCCTCTGGGAAGGGCAGATGTGCCTGCACATGCCTTTCCTTATGCATCCCTAGGTGCTGTTTGAAGTCAGAAGTTGGAAGGCAGCACAGTGGTGCCGGATATGTGGGCTGTTGTGCTCACCTGTCTGGGCCTGCAGCACTTGCCATCTTTTGTTCTCTGGCTCCAGTTCTCATGCCATGATGCTCCCAGACAGGCACAGTGGATTCAGGGCTAAACGCCAAGGTGGAATTTTAAGCCTTGTGCCAGCTTCTCCTTTGTTGCCAATTTTTGAGTGAGCGCCTATTAGGACTCCCACCTGCCAAGTCCCACCCTGAAGGGATTGTTCCTCCAGGACATAGGGACTGACCAGCCAGAGGGTATGGAAACACTGGGTGCCAGAGTTGATGAGGACATGGTGAACAACAGGAATTGGAGATACATGTGAAATCAGGTTACCTCCGGGGTTCTCTAATAATCAGCTCTAAACCCTGCCTGGGAACTCGGTTGTGGGTATAGTCTGAAATTGCTTGGCAGGCTCAGACCGAGGCTCAATTAAGAGTCCAGGGCCAAGTTGGCTTTTTGGACAAACAGCTCTGGTTCTGTCTCTGCCATTAGCTGTGCTTGTGGTTTCAGGTAAGTCCCTTTCTATCCCTGTTTTCTTACTGTAAGGAAGCTTGTGAATTTAAAGAGCCTTTTTTTTTTTTTTTTTTTTTTCAGAAAGGAAAGGAGAGGGAGAAAGAGATAGAAACCTCAACGTTGAGAGAATCATTGATTGGCTGCCTCCTGCACGCCCCCTACTGGGGATTGTGCCTGCAACCTGGGCATGTGCCCTTGACCAGAATTGAACCCAGACCCTTCAGTCCAAAGGCCGATGTTCTTTCCACTGAGCCAAACCAGCTAGGGCTTGAAGAGCCTTTTCAGATGTAAAGCTATCAAGATAGTATTACAGTGAACAAGATACCTGATATCAGGCTTTGCCAGTGAGATTTGGCAAATTACTCTCTGAACAGCAACTTTCCTAACTATAACAATTACATTATGGTAAGAATTAAATGTAATAAGGCATGTGAAATGCATAATACAATGCCTGGCACTTAGCAAGGGCTCAAAGATGGAAGCTGCCAACTTTGGTCCTCCAGAAGGAACCAGGGTGAGTTTGTGCTGGCAAACCACAAGGTGGTGCTAGAGTTAAGGATACTGGCTGTGGAAGACTGGTTCTGGTGGGGAGTTGTGACAAGCATATGCCTGGTACAGCTTGTTTACCCTTAAAATTTAGAATAATGGAGGGCCCAAACTTCCTAAAGAAGTGAAGAGAGAGAAGCATCCAGGACGTCCTTGAAGTCATTCTGAGCTTCAAACTACCCATCTGTAAAATAACTACAATCACTAATATTTGTTAAATCATTACCATGTGCCAGACAGGGTTTTAATTCTTGGAAAAACAAAGAGGTAGATACTGTTGTATCTACCAGTCCAAGTTCATAAGCTACTAAGTGGCAAAATCTGGGGCTCAAAGACAAGTCTGTTTAGTTCCAAGGCCAATACACATGCACGTCATTCCTTGCTCAAGAAGAATACAACACTGCTGGTACTGCTGAGATGATAGGTGATGGACTCCCCTCACCAGCCCTTGTGTTTTCAGAGACAACCAATGACTCAGATTGCGTTTGGAAGGCACCCATCTAACAGTTCTGACCTTGCCCAACACACACGCTTTAATGGTCAGCTCAGCTTATCCACAGCCTAGTTGAAGATGGATAAAAGGAGATCCCTTGGGCTCTGTAGAAGACCCCTATAATTTATCCAACATCTTCAAAGAAAAATACATGTGTAGTGAAATTTCTCAAAGACTAAGGTTTCTGTCCCTGCTTTTAAATATGTTGCCAGTAGGACAATTAACGAAACTGGAATGTGGGCTATAGATAAAAGTATTGTATTAATGTTAAATCTATTCAATAACTACTGTGGTTATGTAAGAGAATACCCTTTTCCTTAGGAAATCTACATTGAAGTATTAAAGGGGTTAAATAAGATATTCATTAAGGAAATTTTTGAATTTTCAGAAATGCAGAAGAAAAGGGTAAGAGCATCACTGGTCTTTAATAATTTTGAGTTATGACCATTATAGAACTAATGTGATAATGAGTGTTTAGGGTCTAACTGCTTCACAAGGTATTTAAAACACAACTTTGGTGTGATTGTTTATTCGAGTTTGGCTTTTACTCAGAATTTGGATTTGACTCAGAGGTCAGCATTTAGAATAGTTCTGCTAGAAGGGTTTTTTTGTTTGTTTTCAGTTCAGGAGAAATCCCTACACTGAATCAGCTAGTAAGAGGGGATGGGGTGTGGTCTGAGCCTGGGATTTGAGCCCAAACTGGAAGGAAGAGGAGCAGAGGCAAGGTCAGGAGAGGAGCTGCTGTCACATGTCTAAGAGATGAAAGCGTCTTTGGGTCTGGTCTGGAGCTGGCTGACATGAGGCAGAATCAAGAGCAAGGGCTTTGGAGGCTGGGATAACCTTGGGGATGATGGGAACAAGGCACAGCTATACCTGGGAGCCTAGAGCCCATTCTCAGAAAGGACAAGTGTGTCACTAGACTAGTCCTTTATCTCCAGCCACATCCTTATGTAGCTCTGTTGCTCCATACTTTCATTTCTTAAGGAATCGTCATTTTAGCACCTGAAGGGCACCTTACATTCCAATTCCCTCATTAAAGAGAGAAGGCTGGAGCTCAGAGAGTAACATAATGACCTGTTGAGCTCTAGCAGCAAATTAGAGCCAACATGACACATGGATGATTTCCTTATTCTTCTTCTAAGCCTTTTTCTCCTTGTTAGGGATGAGAAAAGGGAGGATCAGAGAGAGTGAGCGAGCGGCCTGAGGCCAAAGACAAAGTTGGGAGGGGAAAGGTGGCCAACATCCAGGTGGGGTTATGAAAGCTGTTTCGAAGTCTTTTTCCTGTGAGTCAGGGTTGGCTTGAGTGTGTAGATTAACTTGCTTGTCCAGCCCCCAGGGTTCCAAATTAGTCCCATCTAGGTTTCTCTGTCAGACTTCTGGCTTTTCCACTCTGCTGAGGGCCCTGCCTGGGCTCAGCCCCTCTGTTCTCCACCCCTACCCAAAAGAAACCTAAAGGGCAAACCCATTTCCAGGGAAGCCTGGAGACCAGGAGAGGAGAGTGAAAATTTCATAGAGGTTCTCTCAGCAGATACATCAAGGATCTTCTGAGGTAAAGGCAAGGATTCAGGGATGTTCTGCTACATGGGGAAAGGGAGGTGGGAACTGGGCTTGAAAATGAGGAGAAATCAGGGCTTGATGCAAGCACCTGTCCCATGTTACATGGCTGTCCAGACCCAAGTACATTCCCAGCATAGGTTCCCCAGTGGGGTGAGATGGACCAACCTCCTGACACAGCCCCACTGGAGGGGACTCTGTACTAGGGCAGGATGTCACTGGGGAATAGGAGTTGAAGCTCCTCTAGGTAAAGATGCATTGCTGTGCTTAGGGCTAGAGGCCCTCCCCTACCTGTCAAACTGATTCGGAAGAGAGACTGTCTAGAAGGGGTTCTGCCCCTCCCTGGGGAGCTGAGCAAATGCCCTCAGGAACCCAGTCTCCTCTAGCTTTCAGTTCCCGTAGACAGAGCCACTGCCACCTCTATTCCTTAAATTGGACTTGGGTTAACCCTGTTCTCATTTTTTAATTCAGCAACATGTCCAGACATTTCCTGTACACTGGGCCCTGTGCAAGATGCCAGAATACAGTGGGGACCAACACAGGCATTAGCCCGGAATGACAATAAAAAATTAGTATTATTTTTTAAGTTATTTTGAAACACTCTAGCAGATATCAAAGAATACCGTATAGAGGTAGAGCTGGGTGACACAGGAAACCCATTTAGAAAATTAATAAAAATGTAATCACAAGAGGAATAGTGGCAGTTAGGATGGAAAGAAAAAAATTATTTGAGGGATATTTAAGGGGAGAACTATCAGGGCTATTGACCACCTGGATACGAAAATAAAGGAAAGGAAGTGTTAATGGTGCTTGATTGCTTAGCTAAGTGGGTCCAATTAACCAGAAAAGGTGTACCAGTCAGAGAAGGCTGGGTCATGATGTGCTAGCAAGCCTCAAATCACAGAGGCTTGAAACAGCAAATGTCTGTTTCTTATGCAGGGAGTTTGGCTGGAAAGAATGAGGAGTATTAAAGGACAAGGGGAGGACAAAGTGGTTCCCCCTTCATCTTGGGGTGCCTTGACTGGTGAGCAGGGACCAGCCTGGACAGATGAGAGGTCGGCTTGGAGAAGCAAATAGATTTGTCCTGACTTGCCCTAGAGGCCAGGAAGCCACTGGGATTTCAGAACATGGATTTTTTTCACCCTGATATCATTTTTGTTGATTATTAACAGCTTTATGGAGGTATAATTTATAAAATTCACTCCCTGTAAGTTTATTATTTTTTGAAATAAATTTGTACATTGTGCAAACATCAAATAATCCAGTGTCTATTACCCCAAAAGGTCTTCTGTATTCCTTTAAAGTCAATCCCTGCTCCCACACCCAGCCCTACACAACCACTGATCTGCTTTCTGTTTCCGTAAGTTTTGCCTCTCCCAGGAACTTCATATTACTGGAACAATACAATATGTAGCCTTTTATTCACCAAGCTTCCTTAATTTTGCTCCTTTCATTTAGGTAAATTTTTGAGATACAGCATGTTGTTCCATATTTGTTTCTTTTTATTGTTTTTTTATTTAAATGTATTGGGGTGGCATTGGTTAATAAAATTACATAGGTTTCAGGTGTACAATTCTATAATACATCACCTGTATGTTCCTTTTGTTAACCTAAAAGAAACCATTGAAACCTGTAAAGAATTTTTGTGAGTTTATTTGAGCCAAACTGTCGACCTGTGCCGGGAAGCAGAACCTCAACGAATTGAGATAATGCTCCGGAGAATGGCGGGTTACATTTGTATTTATACATTGCAATCAAAGGAGAGACATAAAAAAAAAAAAAGGAGAGACATAGGTGGATTACATGAAATTCATTGGTGATAGATTAAGGAGGTGGGATAAAGCAAAGCAGTGGGAAACTCCTGGGATTGGATAAAAAGTAAAATGATGGACACATACTTAGGTGGGTGCAGGAACAATTAACATGGTAATGAAGGAATTTGTGGCATCTGTCCTGGTGCCTACCGCATTTGGTTGTGCCCCAGGGGCTCCAGAAAAAGGGAAGTTACAAGTTACCTAGACATTTCAAGGGTATGTTATCATAGATGCAAAAAGACAGACAGGCTCAGTTAAGGTAAAGGTTGACCTTGTCAGTGAAGATACTGGCCTAGGATGTAACTGCCCACCATAACTGCTTTTAGTTAAAGTTTAATTTCAGACCATCCTTTGCAGTTACTTTAGGTCTCTGAGTTTGCAAGACTGTCATGCAGGCCTCCCCTGAGCTTGTCAGGTCAGCATGTGGCCCCTTTTGTCCACACTTTTTATTGCTGAGCTGTGCAATACAATAGAAATACAGCCCAGCTGGTGTGGCTCAGTGCTTGAGGGTCAACCTATGAACCAGGAGGTTGTGGTTCGATTCCCAGTCAGGGCACATGCCCGGGTTTCAAGCTCCATCCCCATATAGGTGGGGCATGCAGGAGGTAGCCAAGCAATGATTCTCTCTCATCACTGATGTTTCTATCTTTCCCTCTCTGAAATCGATTATATATATATTTTTTTTAAAGAAATACAGTTGACCCTTGAACAACTTGAGTCTAAACCATATACTCAGTTTAAGCTCATGTTATTGTTGTGTCAACTGTACATATTTGATCTTTGTACCCAGTTCCTGACACACAGTTCCTAAAACCCTTGGAATCTCCTGGGTGATAAGTGTCTTTTGTATGCTATTGAATTGACTGGTGGTTGGAGGCCCTGGAAAGCTTCAGGATGGGGGCTGGTTACAAAAAGGTATGATTTACAGCAAGCATGTGAAACTTGAGGCCCACATGAATATTTTTGCAACCCACCCAATATAATAGTATGTAAGAAACGTTTTAATAAAAATTTCATAACTTTTACAATATCCTGTTATACATAATCTATATATATAAAAGCCTAATATGCAAATTGTCCCCACAGGAGTTCGATTGGGAGACCAGGAGTTCAATCGCTCACTATGACATGCACTGGCCATGAGGGAGTGGCGCGGAATGAAGGGAGGCCCCAGCTGGCAGCCAGCAGCTGGGGAAGGGAGGCCCTGACCGGCAGCTGGAAGGCCCCAATTGGCCCTGATTGCCGGCCAGGCCTAGAGCCCTTACCCATGCACAAATTTCATGCACTGGGCCTCTAATCCTATCTAATAAAAGAGTAATATGCAAATGGGCCATCACTCCAACACACAAAATGGCTTCCCCCATGTGGTCAAAGATGGCTGCCCCCATGTGGACACAAGATGACTGCCACAGATGGCCAGCAGGGGAGGGCAGTTGGGAGGGACCAGGTCTGCAAGGGAGGGCAGTTGTGGGTGATCAGGCCTGCAGGGGAGGGCAGTTGGGGGCAATCAAGCCTGCAGAGGAGGGCAGTTGGGGGGGGACCAGGCTGGCAGAGGAGGGAAATTGGGGGTGACCGGGCCTGCAGGGGAGAGCAGTTGGGAGGGACCATGCCTGCAGGGGAGGGCAGTTAGGGGCAAACAGGCTGGCAGGGGAGCAGTTAGGCATCAATCAGGCTGGCAGGGGAGTGGTTAGGGGGTGATCAGGCTGGCAAGCAGAAGCGGTTAGGGGCAATCAGGAAGGCAGGCAAGTGAGCAGTTGGGAGCCAGCAGTGCTGGATTGTGAGAGGGATGTCCGACTGCCCAGTAGGATCGGGCCTAAACAGGCAGACATCCCCCGAGGGGTCCCAGATTGGAGAGGGTGCAGCTACAACATTCACTAATGACTGATTACTATAATCATGTTGCATTCATTTCCCTTATGCCCCTTATACGCAGGCACACTATTTCTCTCCACTAATACAAGCAGAGAATATTTTAGCAGCCGATTGCCACATCATTAGTCTTGGACTGACTTATTTGATGTGTGCAACAGGAAATATTTCGCTTTTGAAGAACAAGAAAAATGGGTTTATTTGCGTTACAGTTATTAATTTGTGCAGTTATTCAGTGTCTGGTTAAGTTAATGTTCAAGAAAAAATATTAATTTTTATTAAAATGTTCTATTATTTTATGTTAATGATTGCTCATTTATTTCAGCCCTTTGTATTCAGCATGTCTCTATCGAAATAAACCTACGTTTCTATGAAAATGAAGCTTTTGTTTTTTTGCGGCCCACATACACTTAAACCTTGTGTATTTGGTCCGTGTGAGCCTTTGAGTTTGACATGCTTGGTTTACAGGATTGGAACTTCCAGCCCCACCCAGAAGGAGAGAGGGGCTGGAGGTTGTTAATCACCAAGGGCCAATTATTTAACCAATGATGCCTACCATAAAACCCATAAATAATGGGGTTCAGAGAACTTCTGGGTTGGTTAGTGAACACATTGAGGTACTAGGAGAGCTCCTTGCAATTCCACATGAATTTGAGGATCAACTTTTCCATTTCTGTATAATGGCTATTAGAATTTTGATAAGGATTGCATTGAATCTATAGATTGCTTTTGTGTAGTATTGCCATCCTAATCTTGTCTTCCCATCATAAACTCAAATGTCTTTCCCTTTATTTTTTAAAAAAATATATTTTATTGATTTTTTACAGAGAGGAAGGGAGAGGGAGAGAGAAACATCAATCAGCTGCCTCCTGCACACCCCCTACTGGGGATGTGCCCACAACCAAGGTACATGCCCTTGACTGGAATTGAACCTGGGACCCTTGAGTCCACAGGCTGACGCTCTATCCACTGAGCCAAACTGGTTAGGGTTGTCTTTGCCTTTATTTCATATTTAATTTCAGCTGTGTTTTATAGTATTCCATGTATGTCTTTTAGTTCCTTGATTAAATTTATTCTTAGATATTTTATCCTTTTGGATGCTCTAGTAAATGAAATTACTTTCTTAATTTCTTTTTTGGATTGCTCACTGGTGGTGTCATTCTGGTTTTGACTTGCATTTTCTTGATGACTAATGATTTTGAGCACCTTTTCATGTGCTTATTTGCCATTCATATATTTTCTTACTCTCCAATTCTGCATCTCCATGATACCTTTCTTCTTCTCTTCTTTACGTTCAAAAAGCACTTAGCAACATATAATAAAAAATTAAAAAATAATTTTTAAAAAATAAGTCAAAAGCATTTGGCAGATGGAAGGGTAGCACAGTGCAGGGAGTTAACAACACAGACACTGGAGCCAGATGCCCAGGTCCCACTCTACCAACTTATTAGGTGTGTAACCTTGAGATGTTATTTCTTTCCATTTCTTTAAATTTAAAATAGGGTTCTTTGTTAAATAAACTAAGTTTTTATTTCATTTGCTACATAAAAGTGCCTACTACAGCTAAGCACTGTGCTAGACCCTAGGATACAGTCATGGAGCACAAAGAGATATAGTCGCTGTCCCAGTGGGCTTCCAGGCTAGTGGATCATTCCAATGAATGTGAGATCCCTGCTGCAGTTAACACTGAAGGAAGGCCACAGTGAGAGTCTGCCACAGAGGAATCTGACCTGGCCAGTGAACTCACAGAAAGCTTTTCTAAAGACACGGTGCTTGAATGGGCACAGGAGATGTAACTAGGCAAAGAGAAGGAAGAGCATCAGAGGTACAAGAACAACATGTGGGGGGTGGGGGAGTACAGTTGAGGAGGTAAGTGGAGAGCAGTGTGGATGAAGCTCAGAGAACTAAGGGGGAGTGTGGTCATGAGACATGTATCAAATACTCTACAAACAGTATTAGCTATCATAGGTTAATATTCATTCATTCAACAATTGTTTATCATGCCAGACAATGGGGTACAGCCAGAAACAAGGCAGACACCATGTCAACAAGTGGTGAACCCAGTCAAGTAAAGATTCGATGCTTTGTTGGGAAAGACACAGGGCACTGGGCAGAGGATCTGGGGAACAAAAGTCACACCCAACCCAGTCTTGGCAGGAAGGGATTGCTTTTCCTTTTGGCAAGATCACTCGTTAACAGCATGAAGATGGGGTTGGTACCAATGGCAAGGCAAGGGTTAGCTCCTGTCCTTAAAGGGAATATAATTTGTTTGAGAAGGCATGCATAGGAAAACAATAAGAAGAAAAATACATAGACATACTAGACAACTGTCATACTGGCACTTTTTTGCAAAAAGTCTCGACTTCCAAACATTCCCACTCAGGAGAGGCACTATCTCTCAAGGCAGGGAGCTCCCAAGACCCCTACTGCTTCATAAGTGTTTCTAAGGCTCAGAGCCCTCTCACCCAGAAGAGAATACAGGCCTACCCAGCAGAGATCTGCAAATTCTGTAGCTGGAGCAGAGACTGCCAGAGCTACCCAGCTCCTCTAAGGACTTCCCCCTCTGCTAGGCTTATCTATAAATAGCTTGTTGGTTTCCAGCTGGGGATCTCCCAGCCCTGCAAGAGGCAGGCACCGCCTTCTCACCCTGTGCTGCCCTCAGCCTGGAGCAGAAGTGGGTGGTAGGTGGCAGGGGGGAAAGAGAGGGATGGGTGGAGGGTGGGAACTAGTATCAGAGAGAAGCTGGCTATGTACTACATTACCCACAATGCTAGATGGTAGCTGGGAAGAGGAGGCTGCTGGGGGCCTGCAGCCTTAGGTGGGAAAACAAGGCCAGAGGCATCCTTAGCCCTGGGTATGCAGCCCAGGCCTTGAGACCTAGCTATTTTTCAAAATCTAACCCCTAATCCTTCAATTTTGCACTTTATGGATTATCTCCTCTCCATGCAGCCTACACATAGGCCCTCAGCTGACCTGGCACCCAAGAGACCAACAAGTTCCTCATCTTCTGGCTTTACCCCACTGTGTGTGTGTGTGTGTGTGTGTGTGTGTGTGTACAAGCCCAGCCAAATACTGGGAGCCTGTGAGTAATTTTATTCTGGATCAAGCCCAACAGCTGCTTGGCACTAGAAACTCCTCCCTGGCATATTCCCTGACTCTGTCCCAAACTCTGAGCTTTTCTTTCCTTGCCTCACCCAAGGCACAACAATCAAGGTCCCACAGGATAGTCCAACAGAATGGCTGTACTCTGGTGACATGTTGCATTTCTGGAAGAGTTGGGGGCTGGGGGTTTAGGAACTCTGCTTAGGTCTGGTTTCTCTCTCTGACCTTTGCTCATCTCCTGGCAGATAGGTCAGGGTAGTCACGTGTGGCTGGGCCAGGTTTAAGTCTCTGGAAGTGTTCTAGGGAGGGCCTGTAGAGGCTTGCTGGTGCATGCAGCGGATAAACCTGAGTTGTCAGGCTGAGTAAGGGAGGTTATTCTGGGTGGTGGGGGCACCCGGGTTGCACTGCATCCAGAACTCAGCCCAACTGCCAGCTCCAGCTTCCCACACACTCTACACCTCCCAACTTTCCCTACAGAGTCAAACTATTCATGTAGAGGCTCATGACCCTCCAGACCACAGGGAGACTAGCAGAAGGTATAAGGGGCCCCTGTGCAGAGTGAAAAGGCCCTGTGGCTGGCCTGAACACAGGGTCCTTTCCCTTTTCCCCTTGCTCAGATACAGTAACAACTCTCATTGAGCTAGCCACTAGGAACCCAGAGAGAGTAAGATCAAATCGCAATCTCAACAAATAAACGATGTATATATAATACTGTGTAAGTGCATAACAGGCCTGTGGAGTAGGGGTGGGGAGGATTTCCAGATGGCCAGACGTCTGAACCAAGTAGAGGATGAAGCTGGTCTCCCAGAATGTGGGAAGGGCATTCCAGACAGAGGAGAACAGCCAGGAGGGAAGAAGGGAGAAATATCAAAGACCAACTTGCAAAAGGTAAGGGCAGGAGCAGTAAGGCGCAGGGGGTGGGCCGAGCTTAGGGATTTGGGCTTTAGGCCCTGGGCTGAGCTGCGGAAGGATCTCCAGCAAGGTGTGCTGCGTCCAGGGCTGGGGAGAAAGGTGAACACAAAATGAGGCGGGGGGGCTGTGAGAGCCTCTGTGTGGAAGGACGCACCGTGCCCACGGGGGACTCCCAGGCCCGCCGGCCCCGCGTTCACCCCGGTCAGGCCCTGGCCGCGCTCCCAACGCGCCGGCCGCCCCCTCCTTGGCAGCGGCTCCTCGGCCGCTGGCTCCCGGGCGCGGGCGGACGCGGAGGGCCGGGCTCCCGCCCACAGCCGCCCGCGGGCCGTCTGCCAGACGCGCCGGAAAGGAAGCGCCATGTATGGGCCTCTCGCCGGGAGGAAGTGCCTCGTGGGGTCCCGGGAGGAAGCGCCAAAAATGGCGAGGGGCGGGCGGGGGCGGGCCGGGGGCGGGGAGCCCGCCCGGGATGGAGGCCGCTTCCGCCACCGCGGGCGGAGCCGCCACGCGCCTTACCCTCCCCCCCACCCCCCACCGCCCTCCTGTCCCGGCTGCGGGCCCGGTCCAGGCTGGGTCGGCGACCTCCACCTCCCCAGCTCCCCAACCCCCACCTGCGCCCTCGGTCCTCTCTGCGCCGGAGCCCCGGGCACTGGGGCTCTCGTGCGCCTCGCGGCGGGGGTGAGGGGGGGGGGGGGTCCAGCCTGGCTTGGACGCCCGACCGAGACGAGTTGGATTCCCAACTCCGCCGCGCACTCGCTCCGAGACCCTGGGTAAAGCACTTTGGTCTCTGAGCCTCAGATTCCTCGTCCGACGCTTATGGGGATAAAATGAGAGGATGCCCTTTAGGCATCTCCTGGAGCGGGCTTGGCCCGCAGTGACATCTCGGTCGTCCTCACCATCATAAGGGGGGGGGGATGGGGAGGGGGCAGTGATCCCTGTCACCTGCTGTTTGTGTCCTTCTAGCCTCTTCCCAGCTGAATGCAAGGCTGGGGAGCTTGAATGAATGGCTTCTGTGGGAGCTGACGGATTCAGAAGAGATATTTCCAGAAGAAAGTAGGGCAACCGTAAAATCTAGAGTTTTCCTTTCCAGACTGTGGCGTTTAGACAGAGGGAGCTCCAATCCCAGCTTCTCCCCTTACCAGTGGTTGATGCTGAGAAAGGTACTTTCCTTCTCTGAATCTCACTTTTCTGAGCAGTAAAATGGGGGTAGTAATTCCTGACTTGCAGCGTTGATGTGATAAATCAAATGTGTGCAAGTGCCTGACCTGGAGTAGGTGCTTAATTAATGTCAGTTCCTGTGCACTTTCCCAAGTGGGTGTGGGAAGAAGGAGATATGAAAGGCTTGAGTACTTGATTGACCATTCCTCCTTGGGGAAGACTGTCCCTCCTTTGGCATCCATGGGACCTAATTGCCAAGATCTGGTGCCTTAACCAGAGGCAGGTGTTGGCCCTGATGCTCCCCCTTCTTCATCCCAATGACCTGCCCTCCCTCCTTGCTTCTCTTCTCTACCTACCTCAGAGCTTAGGTAACCTGGAATGACTGATAAGGGCAAAAAGAACCTGGAGGAAGTTGAAGTTCCCATCACAGTCAGAACCTGTTATCTAGGACACCATACCCTCCCACGCCTGCTGCAGTACCACACCCACACATTTCAACAAGAGATGGGTATCAATCTCAGAAAAGCATTTCCCAATCCTCCAGTGTTGGCCCTGCCCTGCCCTCATCAGTTCTGCCTGTCTGGAAGTTCCACTTAAATCCAACCCGAATCTTCCTGCCTCTCCGTGGCAGCTCCATCCTGCTGAACTGCAGTTAGCAGCCCCTAAGAGGTTCCAGGCAAATTTGTGACACACACAATAGATGTATATCACCCACGGCCTTGTTTTCTTTCATCCTTGTTGGACAAGGAGGCTGTGGTTGGCATGGTAACCTTCCTTGTATAAGTTGCAGCCCTCAAGGATGTTTTCAATTCCAGCAGAGACATAGCTCCTTCCCTCCGCTGTAGATCACAGGGAGACAAGCAGCTGTGTCATTCTGGCCTCCCCCAGAATGGGGATGCAGTGCTGGTGGCACAGAAGATGGGCTGGTTCATGGAGGGCAGGAAAGGGCTTAAAGGAGACGCTGATTGGATCTCTGAGGAACAGGTTCCTTCTGCCCTGTGGGTTGATCCTTACCCTCCCAGAGAAACCAGTCCTAGGACCCAGGATATTTAGGCAGTCTCTCGGGGTCTCATGGTGAATGGTAAACACATCTTCACTAAAACCAGGCACCCAACAAATGGCATAATGCTGGTGCTTGCTTCTATAGAAGCTGATAACCCATAAAGCCTCTGTAATCCAGTGATTTCCTTTCTCCTTAGCTCCTCTGTGGGATAAATGGCAATTTATTAACCATCTCACTTGTCCCAGTTTCCCATACATTATTTCAACTAGTTCTTCCCACCATCCTATGAGGGAGGTAGTAGACCACTCATTTTACCAATGGGCAAACTAAAATTTAGGCAAAGATCTTAAGCAACCTGACCCCAAATCACATGGCCATGGAGTGGTGGTTTGAAGACTAGAACCCAGGTCTTCGGATTCCCAATCCACACTCCTTCTACTAAATCGTGTCTTCCTTTGTATTTGCTACTGCGTCCCTGAGAAAGAAATCCTCCCCCCGTCGCCTTCTAGGAGCTCTAGGAACCAAATGGGCATCAGCCTCAGTCTCCGTGGCAGCACAGTCCTGTGTGGCCCTGCTTGGCACTGCAGTAGCAGCAGCAGCAGCGTCCTCAAACTCAGAAGGCCTCCCCCTGCCAGCTGCCTCATCTCTGTCATGGAGTTTCCCCAGCAGAGGGCAAGCCGAGGGAAAGTGGTTCCCAGCTGCCAGCTTCATCTAGGCAAAATTGCGTTAGAGTCCATCCCGGCTTCCCTTGGTCCCTCCAGAATGAACACATTCAGCTCCCCCGCAAAAGGGAGGGCGGGGGAGAGAGACACAGGAAAAAGGGAAACTTCCATTTCTTTCCTTGGCTGGGAAGCGCTTGGCTTCGAGCTGCCACTCATCTTGTAGGTGGAGAAGATTAAAACTGATCCTTTGGCAATTATACAAGTCACTGAATGAACCCCTGGGCCAGAGCTTTGCCCGGGAGAGATGCCAGTAGGAAAGCCCAGGGTTTGAGTGCTGCGGAAGGGAGGGAGAGGCAGGTCTCAGGAGGGAGAGAGACCTCTGGATATCCTCCTCCTTACTTCATGAGCTCTTTTCTGGGTATCTGTTTTTTTCTTTTTAATTGATTTTTAGAGAAAGAGAAACAGCAACGTAGAGAGAGACATCGGTAGGTTGCCTCCCGCACCTCCCCTCCTGGGATTGAACCTGAAACCTAGGCATGTGCCCTGACTGGGAATCGAACCTGAGACCTTCTGGTGTGGAGGGACAATTCTCTAACTGAGCCACGTCACACCCGCCAGGGCTCTGGGTATCATTCTTCTTTTTGTGAGTCTTCTATCTAAAAAGATGAGAACAGTCATGTCCTGGCAACTGGAACAGGGTGAGGAAGCAGCAAGAGCAGGGAACTATCAGGTTGTGACCTCCAGCAAAGCAGGGGAGGTGTTAATAGTATTAATGGTTAATATTTACAGGTGTCAATCACACTTCATTAATGACCTAATTTAATCCCCTCAGATCCTACTGTTATGCCTGCTTTAGAGATAAAGAAACAGAAGTTTATGGGCTTCTCGATAACTGTGGCTCCCAATTAATGGGAGTGTGCTGGGCACGCCATGGACAGTATCTCACTTAATCCTCACTACAAACCCATGAGTTGAAACCGTGATGTCCATTTTCTCCAAGTGGAAACTGAGGCTCAGAAAAGTAGGGAGCTTGCCTGTGATCACTGAGTAGTGTAAGTGGCAGCATGAGGGATTCGAATTTGTATGTGGGACTACAGAGCTTCACCACTTTGCTAGGCTGCCACCAAGTCTTCTCCACCCCTTCCGGGGCTCCTACTCACATAGGCTGAGACCACAAAAATCTGCCCACACCTACATTCCCCTGGTGCTCGCCACACAAGTGGCAACCTGGCTGGGAGTGTTGACTTGTTAATTCAGACTTGCCACCCGAGTATTTCTGGGGGCCCTGTATCTTGGGATTGTGGGTGTCTCCAATGCAAGCTCCAACAGGAGGAAACCTTGAGAGAGCTTCACTACCCTCCCCATGCCTTGAGATGCAAAAGTGTATAAATCAAACAGCCCTCAGGAGGTCTACTTAAGACCTAGGGTGGTGCTTCCTGGGGAAGAGGATGGAGAGCCCAGCGATTTCAGCCAGCAGTAGCCTCTCCAGCCAGGTAGGCTCCTCTGCACTGTGACAGGAACAGACTCCACTGCTCCCTCCCACCAGGCTGGGCTGTGGCAGGGTTGGCGGGCGGAGGGGGGGGTTTGGGGGGGTAATACTCAGAATCCTGAGTCAGAGGAAAGGTTCCCCTTCACTTTCCCTGGGACAAGTCAAGGATGTAGCAGTCAGTCTGCCTGGAGAGGAAGGGGAACTGGAAAGTGAAAAAGAATAGTGCTCATTTCCTTCCCTGCCATCTCTTATTTTTAAAGCCTTTTATTTATTTAACTTTCATCCCACCATATGTGATTCATTACAGAAAGTACAAGTGATGGAAATAAGATTTGTTAGTGTGAGTGTTCCTCCCTCTTTTCTCTCTTCTTACCCTCCCCCAAAAGGTTTCCAGCTCAGAATACAATCCTACTTTCCAGTTTAGAGTTTGGTCTTTGCCAGCCTAGTTTCTGGATCTTTTGTAATGTAGAATCAGAATGGGGGTGAGGGGGTGCTGGTTAGAGAGAGTGAAATGTAGAGCCTGAGAGGCTGGGAACGGAAGGACTTGGGCTGAGAGGCTAAATTGATCTATATAATAAAGAAATAGGAAGGGGAAGGGAGAAGGGAAAGAGACCCATTAGAAAGGAAAGGTAGGAGGAATTTTATGAAATGTTAGTATTGCTGTGGGGCATTAAATGGGTTCCCCAAGTAGAGATTGAAATAACTTTTTTATTATGATCCAAGATAATAATTCTTTATTTGCAACTCCATGTAGTACTTTAACCATATAGAGACCCAGAATTTATTAGGGTTCCATACAGGAAAGTACAAAATATTATTTGATAAAAGAAAGCAGTAAAGTATCCTTTCTTTTTTTTTTTTACAACTATGATTTAGTGTCTGTTCTTTATAGACAAATTCTGGCTAATAAATGCAAATAGAATGGTAGAATTACAAAATCACCATTTTGTAACCTCTAATGAGATAATGGATTTAGATATGGATCAGCAATCATTGGGAATTTCTAAAATCACTGGGTGAAAGATTGAGGGGAATTTAAAATACCAATAATACTTGAACCCACCAATCAACTTGAACATCACAAAAAGAGAGACCACCCAAGAGAATTGAAAACATATGTTCACATAGAATCCTGTACATAATGTTCATAGCAGCAGTATTATTCATAATAAGTAAAAATGTCAATCAACTGATGAATGGGTAAGCAAAATGTAGTATATCCATACAGTGGAATATTATTCAGCAAAAAGAAAGAAAAGAAGAAAGAAAGAAAGAACGCTATAATATAGATGAACCTTAAAAACATTATGCTTACCATAAGTCAGATACAAAAAGGTACATCTTCTGTTACTCCATTTATATAAAGTGTCCATAATGGGCAAATCCATATCTATAGAGACAGACAGTAAATCTGGTTGCCAGGTGCTGGGAGTAGGGATGGCATGGAGAGTGACTGTTAACAGGTAGGGGGTTTCCTTTGGGGATGATGGAAATGTTCTGAAATCAGTGGCAATAATTGTACAACGTTGTACATATAGTTAAAACTATTGAATTATACACTTTAAAATGGAGACTTTTATGTTATATTAATTATACTGCAATTTTAAAAAATCATGGAGGAAATTAGAGATCCAACTAAAAATTATGTGCCTCTTGATATAATAGCAAAAACATCACTTAAAAAGTAAATCTAAATCTGATCAAGCCTCTAAATGTAACACATAGTTTATAGGAAATTCATGGGGTAGAAGAACATATTACAGGGGGAAAAGTGCAATCTGTCAAATTCCGGAAGTGGGGAATTCTTCAGAACAAATAACCTGATTTCTTCAATTAATAAGTAGCAAGGGGAACCATTATGAATGAAAGAAACTTAAAACCTATCAACCAAATGCAAAGTGTAGTCTCTTTTAGGTCCTGATTCAATAAAAAGAACTTAAAAATAATTATAAAGATATATACGGGGGCGGGGAGAGGTAAGAGATCAACTGAAGGACTTGTGTGCATGCATATAAGCATAGCCAGTGGACACAAGACACTGTGGGGTGGCGGGTGTGGGGGAGTGAGGGCATGTGCTGGGGGGTAGGGGAGGCCAGGGGAAGGTCAATGGGGGAAAAAAGTAGACATAAGTACTACTATTTGTAATACTTTAAACAATAAAATAAAATTTAAAAAAGTTATATACTGAAGTGTTTACAGATGAAATTATATAACATCTGGAATTTGCTTCAAAGCAATCCAGTGTGCAGTGGCAAGGGGGAACGAGTGTGGTATAGACCAGTGTTTGCCAACCAGTGGTCTGTGAGACCCGAGAGGCTGCTATAGACGAAACAAGACTGCTGTGAATTGACAGTTGTCAAACTGCTTGATCGATACAGAGAGGATTATTACACTATTCCCTCCTACTTTTGTGTCTGAAAATTTATACAACAACAAAAAATGAGTATCCATGAAAACAGATCATATTTAGACGTTATAGCTTACTAGTATTTGATAGAAAATGGGCTAAGATTGAACAATTGAGTTCAAGGTGATTCATACTTTATTGAAAGCTGAAATTAAAGAGCATGTATAAAACCTGAAGTGACCAGCCCAAATTATTTTTTATCATTACTATTATTATTGCAATAACTACATTGGAAGTGAATCAGGGGCACCAGGACGCTCCCAAAAAGGCAGGAAGAAATGTGATAATTTAGAAGTGTGTATGGAGCAGAGAATAACTTTCCAACACCTGGAAACATGCTCAAATTAAGTTGTCAGCCTTCTTTATAACATCTTGAGTCCTTGTTGCTTCTAAGAAAAGTAGAACCAGCAGTGGCTGGGTAATAATGATGGTTAGAGCATCATCTCTACACACCAATGTTGTGGGTTTGATCCCTCGTCAGGGCATATACAGGAATCAACTAACGAATGCATAAATAAGCGGAACAATAAATCTATGTGTCACTGTCTCTTCCTTCCTCTCTCTCTAAAATCAATTAAAAAGAAAAGAAAAGAAAAGTAGAACCTTCCTAATCTGGCCCCAACCTGCCTTTCCAGCAGCATTTCCTGTTCCTCCTCTCCTTACTTTACCACCCCACCCCACCATTCATCCCTGAACATTGCTGCCTTTGCACTTGCTGTTCCCCTGCCTGCAAATCCTCCTGTGAACTCCCAAGCTTCCTTCTACAACCTGTTTCTCTCTTTCCTCCTCTTTGACAGAATTAGTTATTCTCTGTTCCATATACACCTCTAAATCATCACACTGTAAGTTAATTATTTATTTCTAATTCTACCACCACCACCACCTCCCAATTCTCTGCTGCCTCAGACTCTATCTTGTTTATCTTTACATGCTCAGGGCCTGATATAAAGTCAGTATTTGACACATGACTGAGTGGACGAAGGAGCAGCATAGACTTTTGGATGGTCCAGTGCTGAGTATGGTCCCAAGAAAGTTATCCAGATTTGGGCTCTTCCTTCCAAGAGCCCACTCAATCCAGGCAAACAAAGCAAACAATCTAATCCAAGAATAACCAACAAGACTACCTAGTTAACACCAACTCAGTAATAAGCAGAAGAAAGAAATTTAGGAGAAAAGCTTTGAGCCTTGTAGCGTGTGTGTGTGTGTGTGTGTGTGTGTGTGTGTGTGTGTGTGTGTGTGTGTAATGGGGATAGAAACATCTTTTTTTTTTTTTTAATATGGGAGCAAAGAAGTAGGGGAAAGTGGGATGGGAATTTGGTAAAATGCAGGGATTAATGAATCTGCTAGAAGCAAGCACCACAAGAAAATCTAAAACTGTACTCATTGTCAGAGGTGAATCTGGGTTTAATGGCTTCCTGAAGCTTACACAATTTGAGGGGCCCTGTTTTAAAATAAGGGTACAAAATAAGGTACAAAAAGATCACAAAGCCTGAAATAACAAAAAGATCTAGAAGGAGTAATTTTTAAATTAATTGTCTGCTACATCTTTATAATACTTAAAATTAACACTATTTTGGCTGTATACTCTTTGATTGCTTCTTTTTTTAATTTCTTTATTAAGATATTACATGTGTCCTTATTCCCCCATTACTCCCCAACCCCCCATTCATGCCTTTACCCCCCTGTTGTCTGTGTCCATTGGTTAGGCTTATATGCATGCATACAAGTCCTTAGGTTGATCTCTCCCCTTTACCCCAACCCTTCCCTACCTTCCCTTAGGTTTGACGTTCTGATCGATGTTTTTCAAGACATCATTCTGAGATAAGGGCAAGATCTCATGAATTCTCGAAGAAGCAGTTGAGGGAGCTTAATGATCTAATAAAATAACTACCCTTTCTGACCTAAAAACACACACAAATGTACAGCCCCCAAATTTAGAAGCCAGCAGCAGCTCACTGGTTCTTCTATCCTGCCCCAACAGACCACCCATCTACGGGCAATACTAACAGCCAAGTGTGTCCACTCAGCAAAGAACCTAGAGCCCCGAGCTCCTAGAAAATCTCTCCCTTTACTTTTAGCACTCTTCTTTTATGCCTTATGGCTGAAGGGGCAGGTATTTGCAGGGGAGAGAATATTCCATCAGAGTCTTCATAAAGATCCCCACATCAACCAAAAAGAAAAAGAAAAAAGGAAAGACCCCTACATCACACAGATTCAGGAAAATAATTATTGAGACACCAGGAGCCTGTGTGCACAGAGGGTGGTCACAAGGCAGCAAGAAGGCAGCCAAGCAGAAAGGCCTCAGAGGAAAATAAAACTGCCAGCACCTTGACCGTGCACGTCTAGCCTCCAGCACTGTGAGAAATAAATTTCTGCTGTTTAAGTTACCTCCCTAACCCCCAAAAAGAGAAGGAGCATTTGCTTGCCTAGCCTTATGTTTTTCTTTCATAAATAGAATAATTTTCTTCTGATAATAAAAAATACCTGCTTATTTGAAAACACAGTAAAGTATAAAATGTGAAATAAACATTCCCCATAATCCCACCAGAAGTAACAACTATTAACATTTGATGTATATGTAAGCACCTTAGTATGTATTTTATAAAATTGGAATCATGCCATATAGAAAGTTTTACATATTACTTTATCACTTAGTGTTATATTGTGGGCATTTTTTCAGGTCAATAATTATTTCAAAACATGTTTTATAGTAATGGCTGCATAGTAGTCCATCATATAACAATTGATTTCAGCCATCAGCCATGGGACATTCATGTTGTTGCCAGCTTTTCTCCATGACAAATAATACTGTAATTAACAGCAGTCTTGGAAGAATTGCTAGGTCTGAGGGCATGAACTCTAATAAGGCTTTGGGTGCATGCTCTTGAATTGCCCTCAGGAAAGCATGTGATGATGGGTTATTCTCCCTCCATCAGTGTATGCGTTTTGTGTGTCAAAGGTAAGTTGTAAAAAAGGTGAGGTGTTTCAGAAAAAAGTAATATTCTTCTTTTCAAGAAAAGAAGAAAATAAGCATTATTTTCCCCATTAAACTGATGGGGAACCTGAAGGCCATGGATTAATAACTTAAAGACTTGCTTTATGAATGAAGCCTGACAGTTGGGCCTGAGGAGATTGAAAAAAAATTCTTTCTGGATAGAGCCAAGATGTTCTGAGAAGAAAATTCTAAGGACCTTGGTAGTTTCATTAGCCCAAAATAAAATCTGGCTCTGAAGAGAATGAAAGATGATTCGGAGAAGATGATTTGGGGGAGTTACCACAAATCTGAGGGGGCAAAATGGGTTCTCAGGCTGCTGTAATGGGATCAGAAGCAGAGAGAGAGAAACAGAGAGAGAGAGAGAGAGAGAGAAAGGGAGGAGAGAGAGAGAGAAAGGGAGGAGAGAGAGAGGCATTGGTATGAGAGACATGGGTTGGTTGCCTCCTTGCCCTGACCAGGGCTGGGTATTGAACCTGCAACCGAGGTACTTGCCCTTGACTGGGAATCTAATTTGTGACCCTTTGGACTATGGACTGATGCTCTAATCACTGAGTCAAACCATCCAGGGCTCATTGGTAATTCTTTTCTTTTTCTAAATGTATTTTTATTTATTTCAGAGAGGAAGGGAAAAGGAGAGAGAGATAGAAACATCAATGATGAGAGAGAACCATTGATCGGCTGCCTCCTATACACCCCCTACTGAGGATCAAGCCCAAAACCTGGGCATGTGCCCTCGACAAGAATCGAACCTGGAACCCTTCAGTCTGCAGGCCAACACTCTATCCACTGAGCCAAACTGGCTAGGACAGGTTGATTCTTGAATGTGCCCTGACCAGGAATCAAATCCACAACCTTGGTGTATTGGGACGACACTCTAACCAACTGAGCTACCTGGCCAGGGCGGACCTGAACATTTATTAAATAGGTGGTTCTGAGAGGGCAGTTCGAGTGGACCTTTGGTGTTGAGGTGACTGAAAACTAGTTCTGCTTAGGCAGCAGGAGGAGAGTCGCTGTCTCTGAGAAGCCAGTTTGAGGAAATTCAAAGTTGGATCTAAAGAGATTCAAGGATGGTTGGCAAGCTATGGTGGCTTTCTTTTTCTTTCTCCCGGAACGTTCTAAAGCCTCTGGACCAACTCGCCCACAGTAGGTCTCTGTTAATTTGTTCAATGAATGAGGTGCAGTTTGGTTCTCAGGAGTCTGGTCACTGGATTTGAAAAGGTTGTAGGATGAGAAGTTGGTTCTGAGGAGGATTTAGCTTCCATAGAGACTGAAGTTGTCTCTGAGGAGCATGCCCATTGCTGGTTTTGTGGAAAAGCAACTTCTGTGTTTGTTTGGGAGCTGAGGAAGCACTCTGGCCACGTGAGCAGCCTGACGTACCTGGGTCATGGGGATGGGAGAGGACACTTCAGAATAAATTCCTTTCTACCCATTTACCTCCCCAGGTTTCTTTTCCTTTTTTAATCCTCGCCTGAGGATATCTTGTCCATTGATTTTCAGGCGGAATGGGAGAGAGGGAGGAGGGGAGAGGGGGAGAGAGAGAAACACATCAATTGGTTGCCTCCTGCAGGTGCCCTAATCAACCAGGGCTGGGGATCGAACCTGCAACCCTTGCCTGGAGTCAAACCCACAACCATTCGGACCTCGGGCTGACGCTCTAACCACTGAGAAATCCAGCCAGGTCTCTCCCCAGATTTCTTTTTTAAAAAAATAAATTTTTATTGATTTCAGAGAGGAAGGGAAAGGGAGAGAGAGATAGAAACATCAATGAGAATTATTGATCGGCTGCCTCCTGCACGCACCCTACTGGGGATGAGCCCGCAACCTGGGCATGTGCCCTTGACTGGAATCAAACCCACAGGCCAACACTCTACCCGCTGAGCCAAACCAGCTCGGGCTCTCCCCAGGTTTCTTAAATTCCCTTCCTCAAAATAAGTTCCAATGAGAATATTAGGAAGGCCTTCCCCCCCACTACTCCAGGGCCTGCCCTTTGGCCTCCAGTTTGCAAATCAGCACCATAATTTTAGAGGGCTGTGTCCTCCAAGCAGATACATATAACAAAATGCATCCATTTTAAGTGTACTATTGAATGACTTTAGTAAATTTACAAAGTTGTTCAAGCATCACAATCCTTTTTTAGAACATTTGCATCATCCCTCAAATAACAAGCTCATTCTCAGTGAAAACCTACTCTTACCCCAAGCCTCTGGCAACTACTAATCTACTCTCTGTCTCTATGGATTTGCCTTTTCTGGACATTTCCTATACATGCAATCATACACTATGCACCTAACTTCTTTATCATGACATTTTTGAGGTTTACCCACACACCTGGTATTTAATTGTTTGGGTGTTCCACCTCTTGTTTAGCCATTCACCAGTAAAATAGACATTGCATTGTTTTCACTTTTTTACTATTGTGGATAATGCTGCTACGAACATTCGCATCATATACTTATATGAACACATTCTGATTTCTCTTGGATGGACACCTAGGAGTGTGAATTGCTTGGTGTTGAGGTGACTGAAAACTAGTTCTGCTTAGGCAGCAGGAGGAGAGTCCCTGTCTCTGAGAAGCCAGTTTGAGGAAATTCAAAGTTGGTTCTAAAGAGATTCAAGGATGGTTGGCAAGCTATGGTGGCTTTCTTTTTCTTTTCATTTTATAAAAAATAGCTAAACCATTTTCCAAAGTGGTTGCTCCTTTTTACATACCCACCAGCAACATATGAGAGTTCCAATTTTTCCACATCCTCACCAACACTTGTTACTATCTGTCTGGAAAAGCTAATTATTAAAGATCGTTTCCTAAAATAAGTGAAGCCACCCTCCCTCTGTCCCAGCCTTAATACATACCTGGGGAAGCAGCAAGGGCCAGTTTATCGGAATTGGGAACACAGACCAAGACCAGTCCTCTGGCCTCAGCTGCCCTTTCACTCAGGCTGCTCCACAGTCCCAGGCTCCCGGGACCCAAAGAGAAGAAAGAGAAGCTGTGATTACAACAGTATTTCAGAACCCAGAGGTGGGTAGGATATAGGGTTTGGGACAACTGTCAGGGGAATAGGGCCTGTTCCAGAAAAGCCATCCGAGAAAGAACCCTCAGAGGATAGTCACAGAAGGCAGTGTACAGATAACCTCTTAGGACTGGTCTCCTCAGGGTAACTTCCCTCATCATCTGATCTTAGCCCCTTCCTCCTTTTGAGGTAGGAGTGCCTCTTCAATGTGTAGCCTACCCTCTATCAGGTGCCTTTCTCTTTAGAAAAGTATCACCAAGGACTTACATACCTTTGCCAAGCTGAATAAATAATGACAGCATATCTTACTTAGTCCCAGACATCTCATTATAAGGAAGGAATAAACAAATGGGAAGGAGTTTGAAGTAGAGCAATAAAAATGATGAGAGGGCTGGTTTTGTTTCTAGGAGGAAAGATTAAATGAAGCAAACCCTTAGGAGGCTGGGCCCTGACTCTGAGTGTGTGTGTATGTGTGTGTGTGGGGGGGAGGGGGGGTTGGTGGGGGGATGAGATGGGTGATTATTGCTTTGAGTAAGAGCAAGGTGAGGAAATGGAGATGTGCTGGGATGAGAGAGCTGGAATGGGAGGCTTTGGAGTAAATGGGGACACATCCACACAAAGACATGTACTCAAGTGTGCACAGCAGCTTTATTTACAGTAGCTCCAAAAGGAACCCACCCAATATGCATCCACAGGTGAAAGAATAAGCAAACTGTACTATAGCCATACAGGGGACTACTACTCAGCAATAAAAAGGAGTGAGCTATTTATTCACACAACAACATGGATGAATCAAAATGATGCTAACTGAAAGAACCCAGACCAAAATGAATGTATACTGAATTATTCCATTTATATGAAACTCTCGAAAAGGCAAACTAATCTATATGGCAACAGAAAGCAGTTAAGTGATTGCCTGAGGACAGGGGTGGAAGAAGGAATGATTACCAAGTGACAGGAGGAAAGTTTTTGAGGTGGTGGATAGGTTCATTTTCTTAATTGTGGTGATGGTTTCACCTGTGTACTGATACATCAAGACTCCATGCCCTATGGTCGGCAAACTCATTAGTCAACAGAGCCATATCAACAGTACAATGATTGAAATTTCTTTTGAGAGCCAAATTTTTAAACTTAAACTATATAGGTAGGTACGTTGTTATTAACTTAATTAGGGTACTCCTAAGCTGGCCTTTGCTAAAAAACATCCTCAATCTGATTGAGGTACACTCAAGGGGCCAAAGAGCCGCATGTGGCTCAAGAGCCGTGGTTTGCCCACCACTGCCCTCCGGTTTGGCTCAGTAGATAGAGCATCGGCCTGCGGACTCAAGGATCCCAGGTTTGATTCTGGTCAAGGGCATGTGCCTTGGTTGTGGGCACATCCCCAGTAGGAGGTGTGCAGGAGGCAGCTGATCAATGTTTCTCTCTCATTGATGTTTTAACTTTCTCTCTCTTCTTCTCTGTAAAAAAATCAATTATATATATATTTTAAAAAGACTCCTAAGTTGGACAGTTTATATGGACAGTTTACTATATACCAATTGTACTCCAATAAAGTTTTTAAAATAATAATAAAACAACTTAAGCACTGAGGAGATTGGGCTTGCTGGAGAGAGCTCTCTGAAAGGGGAGACGAGATCGTTTTCACCTGGATCTGAGAAGCTGCGCCAACTTGACCGAAGAAAACTTCACAAGTCAGCTTTGCCTCAAAAGGCTCTCCTAGATTCTAGCTATAGGAAAAGGGAGATGGGAAGAAAAATCAATGAAGTGGAGGGCTAGATTTGCTATTTGGGTGCAAAAATCTTATTAGCACCAAAGGTTTATGGGTAAAATGTTGTAATTTTATTTGTTCAACACCTGATTGTTTTAGACTTGGCCTCATTTTCTTTAGGACACTGGGATCGCACTCTGCCCGATCTTTCCCTCTCAGACTGTCCTATGTATGGTTGAACCAGGAAAAACAGCAGGGATGGGGAGAGGGCGATGCTGCAGGGATACCTCTGAGCCTATGGTACCCATTCCTGACTCCATTTCTGACTGGAGGTTGGGGGAGCTCAGAGTGAGGGGAGGTAGACAACCCTGCCTGACAACCAGGCTAAGCTCGCCATCCTGAGTTCTTACAGTCTTTGAAAATGAATGAGGCTGAACATTTCGGAAATTCAAGAGAAAAGAGTCTCTCTCAGGTCCTGGGAGGGTGAAGAGTCCTTAGGACCTGGTTCTTTCTTTTTCTTCAGAATCTAAACCTGTCCTTTGCTGGAGGAGTTCCCTACCCTCTCACCTCTACCACTTTACTCCTCTCTATCCTTCTCCACATTCCTGAAGCCCTAGACAATGTCCCCAGGTATCTATCAGTTGCTCAACATTATCTGGGTCCCTCCCCTTTATGATGATAGCTTCTATCAGCATCCCCCTATCCCCTTGGTTTCAGATTTCCCTCACAGGAGCAGGGGTTAAAATGGACACTTTCCTCTTATTTTATACTCTAGGACTATAAAATGGGGCAATTTTTGAGTATTGGCCTATTTTAACCATGCCAAGGAATTTGAGTTTGGACTGTCAGAACCTACAGATACCCTGCTGACAGGACTTATAAAAAGTAGCTAGCAGCCTTGGCAGAATTGCTCACCAAGCCATCAGCATCAGAATCGCCTGGGGTGCTTGCTACTGAGGCCAGTTCCAGGACCCCATCCCAGACCTCAAGAATCAGATAATCTGGGAATCTGATTCTGATGCACTGTAATAGCATACGAGACCCTCTGCTTTAAAGGGACAGATTCTCTTTGCTCTTTCTCTCATATTTTATTCTTGCCATGTTTTGTTTCTTGGGAGTATGTGGGAGAAATTCTTAAGAATCTGTAACAGGCATAGACTTGTGTTCCTGGGCTTAGAGTGAGATGGGGAGAGGTGGGTGGGGCTGGGAAGAGGTGTGCCAATGCAAATATTGTCCCACAGTACCTGGCAATTTTGCATGGAGGCACACAAGGATATGCCCTTTGCTAGAGAATATGGCTTGGTTCCCCCGCTCCAGGCTGAGGAGTCTGGTATCATGGGAAAAGGCAGAGATCAACGGTGTTGTTCAGGAAGGCTGGAATGTAAGAAAAAGAATTGGGCCAATTCCAGGGGACTGCTGGAATTCCCCTGGTCCCAGGAGACGGTGTCCATTGGTAACCTGGGAAAGACCCTCAGAGGGAAGAGTGGAGGCAGGTGAGACCTTGACTTCATTCAAAGATTGAGAACTATACCAGGTAGGGAAGGCAATTATTCATTGTCCTTAATTTGGGGGGTCAGAAGTTGGGAGGAGGGGGCCCAAGGCTTGGGAATTCCAGGACACCAAATTTATTGCACCCTTCTGATCAATAGATGGTGGTGTCTGATCAATTCATAGAAGACTTAGGATTGGAGGTAATGCTTCCATTCAGTGATCCATCCATCACTTTCCCTGCCAAAAACTCAACCAATACCCTTCCTACCTCACACACAAAGCAAGTCATTCGGGTTGACTCCTACTTATCCTTCCCAACTCAATTTTTCCACCTTTCCTAAGCCCCGGGGTGAGTTGAGTGTCCTTCTCTGTGCTCCCATAGAGCCCCATAATTGTACATATTATATAACGTAACAGCATGCTGTAATTTTTGGCTTATCTTTCTGTTTCCCCAACTGACAATCTGTATTGTTTTTGTGACCAGCTCAAGGCCTCTCAGAATATAAGATGCTCACGAGCCCACAAGGATTGCTATAGTAACAAGTGTGGAACCTCATGGGCTGGGACCAGAGGAACCTAGCATCTCAGGCCTCCTACAAAACAGTACAGACTTGGTCTGGATGGGAACCTTAAACACCAGGCCAGCCTCCTGCCCACTCTGTCTCATGCCCCCGGAAGCTGCCAAGGATGGCAGCTCCAGCTGGCAAGTAATGAAATTTCTTCCTGGAAGGATTCTTGGCTTGAGAATTGGCCCTTCCCTCTTCTAAGTTTCTTCAACACCCTCAGGTTTCTGGGGACACGGAGGATGGGAGGGAGAGCCTTGAGTCAGCTCTAGCTTTTACTATTTCCCAGAGCCCTGTGACCACCCCTTAACTCCTGCCAAGTGCATATGGGCAAGAGTTCCCAAGGACATAGATTTTCTCAACCCTTGGTAGAGATGGGGAGCAGAGCTGGCTAAACATTTGGAGCCAGGAGAATAGTTCTGCCTCTGACCACATGTGTTCCACCCGTACCGCTGGCCTTCTTTAGCTTTAATTAATCAAGATAAAGTTGCAGCCCTCCAGATCGAGAAGGAACAGGCCCAGAATCAAGAAGACAAGACCCCTGCATGTGGCTCAGTGGTTAAGTATTGATCTATGAACCAGGAGGTCAAGGTTTGAATCTTAGTTAGGGCACATGCCCTAGTAGCAGGCTTATCCCCAGTAGGGGGTGTATAGGAGGCAGCCGATCAATGATTCTCTCTCATCATTGATGTTCCTTGCTCCCCCTCTCCCTTCCTCTCTGAAAACAATTAAAAAATACATTAAAAATAAATTTAAAGTCCTAACCCAGTGGTTGGCAAATTCATTAGTCAACAGAGCCAAATATCAACAGTACGATTGAAATTTCCTTTGAGAGCCAAATTTTTTAAACTTAAAACTTCTAACACCACTTCTTCAAAATAGACTCGCCCAGTCCGTGGTATTTTGTGAAAGAGCCACACTCAAGGGGCCAAAGAGCTGCATGTGGCTTGCAAGCCACAGTTTGCCGACCATTGCCCTAACCCGTTTGACTCAGTGGATAGAGCGTTGGCCTGCAGACTGAAGGGTCCCAGGTTCGATTCCGGTCAACAGCATGTACACCTGGGTTGCGGGCACATCCCCAGTAGGGGGTGTGCAGGAGGCAGCTGATCAATGTTTCTCTCTCATCAATGTTTCTAACTCTCTATTCCTCTCCCTTCCTCTCTGTAAAAAATCTATAAAATGTATTTTAAAAATAAAATATATTTTAAAATATACACTGAAGAGAAAAAACAGAGAGAAGACCCACACACCTAGCCCTTATAAGGAATTCATTCCAGCCCTGGCTGGTGTGGCTCAGTTGGTTGGAGCATTGTCCTGTGCACTAGAAGGCCACGGAGTTGATTCCTGGTCAAGGCACATACCTGGGTTGTGGGTTCGGTCCCCAGTCAAGGCACATACAGGAGGCAACTAATCGCTGTGTCTCTCTCATGTTGACGTCTCTCTCTCTCCTTCTTCCCTTTCTAAAACCAATTTTTAAAAAAGAATTCACTCCAATGACACACAGTGGGCATAACGACTCTGGTGGGAATATCCTTGTCTCTGTAAAAACACCTCAAAACCTTCAACAGGGAGGGCGACTGCAGAGCCCACCCCCAGCCCAGGAAAGATACGTGCAGTCACAGCTATTTTATTTTCCTTTTAATTTTTCTGAAGGATATACACCACATATCCCATGAGCAATAAAGCGCATTCAATGTGTTTATAAGCCAAACAGTCACTTTGTTTAAGCAAACACAAGTACATAGTAAAATAAAACCACAAAATAATGAACTGCATGTTCATAACATACAAAAATCGCGGCCTACTCAGTAGGTAACTACAACATTCCAACTCCTGAATATATTTATAAATTTACATTTTCAGTTAAAAAAATAGACCTTTGAGAGTTCAGATTTTTAGATTTTTTTTCTTACATTCTGGAGAACTGAAGCTCAGCTCAGCCCTCTTCCTTACTTTGCTTCCAAAGCTTTCCCCGAATCATCACTCCCTGCCCCCCTTAAGGCTAGAGGTGAGCACGTCCCTTAAACTGGCACATGTCAAGCTGTCAGCAAGGCGCATCACACAAAAGGCACCAAGACGTGAAACTTTTAAACCAAAAGGACAAAGAAAACCACTTTCAGAAAAAAAGAAGAAAAACCAACCATATTTTGCCACATGTGAGTACAGTCGGGCAATATTTACAAAAAGGTTAACGGAACATCACTCTGACACATGCTCTGATTAATACCAAGGACTGCTGTTTCAAAAAAAGCTTCAAACTTAATCATCACAGCATCATCACAAAATAAAGGATCATCATTGGTTTGCTTGGCTTTTCTCCCCCACCCCCCAAAGTGAGGCCCTAACTCCAAATAATACAATAGAATATGCAAATTATCTTCACATCAAGAGTACCCCAAGAAAAACAAAATCCATAGCACAGACACTGTACAAGGGTACAGGGCTGGGCTCTGAGGGGCCCAAACCCCATTTTGCCAACTTGATTTTCTAGCATTGAAGGGACAGGGGGTCAGGCCTATGGTGGAGATGATACTGAAATGATATATCCAAAATCCATGCAAATCAAGTTCTTTGGATAGAGGTGAAGAACTTGGACATGGCTGTTTCAGGCAGCTGAAGTCAAAGGGAGTAGATGAGGAAGGGGGATAGGGCAGAAAGGATTGTTGGCCAACAGAATTTCCACGCTGACCCCAGGGGTCCAGTAGAGGGGGAGGATTGGCTCTGAGAACCTCCATCTGACCTAGAAGGAAACCCTCCTATGGCCATCTCCTCCTCCTGTCCTTTAAATCGCTTGTGTTTCTTTTCCTCCCTTTTCCCTTTTTTCCTCTTTTCCTTTAGCAAATCTCAATTGTCCTGGGAGAAAAGGTTGTTGTCATGTCCGAAAGCCCTGTGGAGGCGCTGAAGGAGTTGGTGACAGCTGAGGAAGGGAAGCTGCTGACTTGGGCCGCGAAAGCAGGGGGAACGGAGGAGTATGTGGTGGCCACCGAGGGCGAGGGGAAACCACTGTGCACAGGGGATGGATAGGTGGAAGAGCCAGGAGAGGAGTAGGAGGTGGGCACAGGTGATGGGTATGAGGTGGTGGCTGGGGATGGATAAGAGGTAGTGACCGGGGAGGTATAGGAGGTAGCCACCGGCGATGAGTAGGAAGAGAGGGAGGGGGTGGTAGAGGAGGCCACACCTTTGTCTGCTTTTTTGTCCTTCTGCCGCAAGTGGATCTTGGTATGCCTCTTGCGTTCATCGCTCCTAGCAAACTTTCTCCCGCAGATGTCACAGGCAAAGGGCTTCTCGCCTGTGTGGGTGCGGATGTGTGTGGTGAGGTGGTCACTGCGGCTAAAGTTGCGCATGCAGATGCGACACTGGAAGGGCTTCTGGCCAGTGTGGATGCGAATGTGGCGGGTGAGCTCATCTGAACGAGAGAAGCGGCGGTCACAGGACTCCACTGGACAGGCATAGGGGCGTTCATGAGGGGGTGTCTTGCTGGGTCGGTTGGGGTACTTGCGCATGCGGCTGGGTTTGATGAGCTGGGACTGGTAAGTGCTGTTGAGGGCCTTTAGGTCCTGAGAGCCCGACTGTGTGGCAAAGGCCTTGATGGTAGAGAGGGGAGTGAGCGAAGGCTGCTGAGTACGGCTCTCCAGGCCCTGGAAGGGCTTCTGGTCTGGGGTGCCCAGGCCCAGGTCCCCCTGGTGTTGTGGAAACAGATAGTCTGGAATCATAGGGACCTGGAAGCTACCCTTGGCAGCAGGGTAGGCAGGAGGCGGGTACTGGAGCGCAGTGCCTGCTGAGCCTGGAAAGGCCTGGCTTTGTGGCTCAGGGAAGATGTCAGTGTTAGGTGTGGGGAAGGTGGGTGCCGCTGAGTAAATGGGGCTGCTGTCATTGGACTGCACTGCGCAGCTCAGCGGTGGGCTCTGGGAGGCCGAGGAGGAGGAAGAGGCTGCTGGAGATGGTGCTGAGGATGAGGTGGCCGGTGGGTTGGTCATGCTCACGAGGCCACTAACCAGGCTGAAGAGGGGCTCAGGCCACAAGGTGTTGCCACTGTTGGGTGCAGGCTCCAGAGAGAAGCGGCCAGTGTAGGTGATGGGAGGCAGCCGGGTGGTTTGGCTGGAATAACTTGTCTCCACCAGAACCTTCTCATTATTCAGAGAAATGTCAGGAAAAGACTCTGGCAGGAGAAAGAGAGGGAGGAGGCTTGGTTACTGGAGAGCAATCACTGGAGGACGAGGAGGAGCAAGGCTGTCAGGCAAGAGGTCGGACCGGCAACCATTGACTGCCGAGCTGGTTAATAATTGATAACAGCAGACTGCAATGTTCCTGGACCCGCTCCAGCGGCAGAACCCAATTCAACAACAGCTGACGCAAATACGGAGAATCCCCCTCCACTGCAGCTCCCAGCACTCCGCAGCGGCGGCTGCGCGGCCCAGGGATTCCCGCCAGCTCCCGCTAGTGCGTATCCCCTACCCCCGGTAGCCGGGACATCCCTGGCCACGGATCACAGCCCTTCCTTGGGGACGGGCGGCAGGCAAGGCAAGCTTTTCGGGAGGGGGAGAGGGCCTCGCAGTCCTGCTTATCAAAACAAGCCCTCCCCCACCTTCACCCACCCACGCAGCCCTAGAGCTCTCCTTCCAAAACAAAAGCTCGCTCCTCTGCGCGCCGCTGGGGATGAGGAGGGTGGGGGTGGGGGTGGATGTCCCCAGGCATCCCTCTCTAACACATGACCCTGGGATGCAAGGAATAGAAGGGAAACCCCACTTGCATCCTTGAGGTCCTGCAAAGGCTGTGGGGAAGGACTGGACGCTAGGATGGTGGCGAAGGGGCTAGATCCTCGGCGTAGGCCACCGCTTACCTGAGGTCAAGTGCTCGTAGGGCTGATCGCCCGCCTCTCCTTGAGGGTTGAAAGCGCTGCCGCTGCTGCTGTTGCTGCTGCCCCCTCCACCTCCCCCGCTGCTGCTGCCGCTGCTGTTACCACCGCTGCCCTCGGGCGCCCCGGCGGCACCGAGGAACTGGGGAGCCCCGTTGCTCAGCATCATCATCTCCTCCAGCTTTGGGTAGTTGTCCATGGTGGGCGAGTGAGGAAAGGAGCCGAACGGGTCAGAGATCTGCAGCGGGGACATTAGCTGCATCTCGGCCTTGGCTGCGGCCATCCCAGACGGGCGGGCTGGAGAGCGGTTGTTGGGGCGGATGGGGGCAGCACGGGGCTAGAGATGCGGGGGACACACTCTCGGAAACCTGGCCGGGTCACATGCGGGGCTCGGGGCACACTGTGGAGAGCGCAGGTGGAGTCCCCAGGCTTGCCCTCGCCGCCGGCCGGTGTGGGCGCGGCGTGGCTGCCGAGGCCGGGCCGCGGCCGGTCCTGGGCGGCGGAAGCTGGCGGCGGCGGTAGCTGGCGGCGGCGGCTCCCCAAGTTCTGCGCGCTGGGATCTCTCGCGACTCCCCGGATCCGCCTCTATTTGAAGGGTCTGGAACCGCTCGGGCCCGCCTCCGTCGTGACGTACATGGCCATATATGGGAAGCAGGAAGCCCTAATATGGAAAGACGGCCGGGAGGACCCGGAGTGACGTGAAGCCCCCGGTCCCAGACGGGTGGGCATTGCCATCCCGCACCCCGGGCCCAACGCCGCATTCGGCAACCCCGGAGCCCAAACCTCGCGGAAGCCTATAAGGCCGAAGCCGCAGCTGGGCGCTCGCGGATCCCAGCTGCCCCGGAATCCCGACGTTGCCCCCGCCCCTTCCCTCCACCTCCCCTCCGCCTTCTTCCCTCCTCCCGGAGCCGGAAGCAGCCGGCCCATATCGAGCCGCTCCAAATAAGGCGCTGACCAAATAAGGGTTGTTCCGGCGGGGGATCCTTCCTGCTCCTTATATGGCGTTTCCGGGCCTCTGCCGGCTGCTCCCGAGCTCCCCCCTCTTCCCTGGTTACCAGCCGGGAGCGCGGACGCGTGCGAGAGCGGGGGACGCCCAGGCGAGGAGGCCTCGGCTCAGGAGGCTCCCCGGCGGGACTGGGCTGGGGAAGCCCGGCCCGGGGCGGGGGCGAGGGCGAGCCGGACCGGCGTTCTATCGCCGTCACCCAGTGCCCGCCCGCCCACCTCTGGGACCGTGGGAGCGGAGCGGGAGCGAAGGGGAGGAGCGGCTGGGACCGCCGGGTCAGAGGCCTCCCAGTAGGGGCGGGGCCTTGACCCCCGGCCTCGACCCCCGGCCTCGACCTGCCTCGTGGTGCCTTTCCAGGTCATCACGGGGGAACTGAGGCTGGGAAATAATAGCTAGATGGTCCCTGGGTTCTTACGCGTTGCATTGGGCGCCTGCTTCTCAGACATTTTCCAGTGGGATATTGGAACTTGGGGATCCCTCTTGGCCACCCAGAACTGAAAGGCTATTATGTGGTTTCCTCAGGGAAAGAGACCACCTTTGGGTGACTGGATGAGGGAATCTGATTGCCCTAGGAGAGACCTGAGTCCTTTTCCCACCAGGAACTGGTGATCCTTGTGGTGGTGGGGGACTTTCCCATCTTTATCCATAATAGGTGGAGGTGGGGTGGACAGTGCGGGAATCTGAAAAGGGGGCTTCCCTATGGGCAGTCTGGGGACCCCGGGCTACTACGTAGAGAGGACCTGCTAAGCGGTTTGGTGCTGCCCCCTGGAGGTCCCTCTCCAGCTCGGTTCCTGAGCCCTTGGCCGAGTGGGCTCTTCCGCCGTCTTCTTGCTCCCCCTCCGGGCTCCATTGCCGGGCGCCGAGCCAGGCCGGGGGTGCCTGAGACGCAGTGAGCTCGAACTGAGCAGGCGCCGCAGCCTGGGCTCTCCCTGCAGTCTCCGGGGAGCCGCCACCGCCGAGGCGACCAGACTCCGGGCGGGATGACACTCCTCTCCCTGAGATGGAGAGTGTGTGGGGGCGGGAACCGTTACCGCAGGCCTCCGGGGAGTGGATGCAAACAGGGAAGCCCTTCCCTGTCCGGTCTACCCCGTAGTTAAATGCGCACCCCAAAGACAACAGGGATTCCGGGAGCGGAAGACCAGCTCTAGCTCTGAATCCAGGGGAAGTGTTGTTTTTCTGAATTTAAAAAGAAAGCGGCCTGGCTGGCGTGGCTCCGTGGTTGAGCGTGGACCTATGAACCAGGAGGTCACGGTTGGATTCCGGTCAGGCCACATGCCTGGATTGCAGACTCGATCCTCAGTGCAGGGGACAGCCCATCAATGATTCTCTTTCATCTTTGATGTTTCTCTCGCTCTCCCTTCCTCTCTGAAATCAATAAAATATATTTTTATTGATTTCAGAGAGGAAGGGAGAGGGAGAGAGAGATAGAAACATCAATGATGAGAGAATCATTGATTGGCTGCACGCCCCACATTGGAGATTGAGCCCGCAACCCGGACATATGCCCTGACGGGGAATCAAACCGGTGACCTCTGGCTTCCTGGGTCGAAGCTCAACCGCTGAGCCACACCCGGCTGGGCAAAAATATATTTGAAAAAATAAAAATAAAGCAGAAGATGTGTATGTGGAAGGAGGGTGCTGATGACACCTGGAGGGAAATGGGCAGGTCAAGGTCTCTAGGAACCCAAAGATCCTCAGAAAGTCGGGGTCAAGGGATTTGAATGGGGGAGGGGGTGAAGAGGGGGGGTTGTGACTCTCCTGGGCGTCATCCCTCTGTAACTGCCCCCCCACCACCACCACACACAGACACACACATACTTCTTAATAAAAATCTTTTAAAAAAATATTTTTATTGATTTCAGAGAGGAAGGGGGAGAGAGAAACATCAGTGATGAGAGAATCATTGATCGGCTGCCTCCTGCACTACTAGGGATTGAGCCCACAACCTGGGCATGTGACTTCACTGGAATCGAACCCGGGACTTTTCATCCCACAGGCCTACGCTCTATCTACTGAGCCAAACCAGATAGGGCTATAAAAATCTTAAAGAACCCTGCAGTGAACCAGGATTCCCTTATCTCTCTGCTCTAGGTCTGAGCTCCCCATCCCAAGTGCCTAGGGCTGGGTAGGGGACCCACTCCCACCAACCACCCATGGAGTTGTCCATTAAGGGGCAGGAGTGATGAGCCTCTCTGAGACCTCCTGCAGGGCTGGAAGGCCCAGGCAAGCAGGGTCATAGAGTTCTGTGTCTGAATGCCTGTTTTGCCACTCCCTGGTGAGGTACCTTCCCCAGGCTTTTTGTATCTCGCTTTCCTCAACTGTAAAATAAGGCTAATGTTAATGATATCTACATAAAGGATTATCGTGAAAACTGAAACTTAAATGGACTGCCATCTGTGAAGTCCAAAGCACAGTGCCTGCCTTACAGTTGGCATTTAGTAAACAGTGGCTATTGTTGTTCTCAGGGGCTTTTGACCCACAGGGTCACCCACAGTCCACCCACCCACCCTCGGACTCTGAGCAAGCCCCAGTGACCCTTTTCTGACCAGTGGTACAGAGAGGGAGAAACATTTCAATTCTAACACGGGACATTGTCCTGCGGAGCTGATCTGAATCCTTCTTGCTTCAGTAGAACATCATTTCCTAGAGCAGAATTTTTAAACTGTGACTGTGCAGAAGACTCACCCTTGGAGCCCTGCAAAAGAAAGGTTTTACCCTAGACTAGTGGTCGGCAAACTGCAGCTCGGGAGCCGCAGTTTGCCGCTCTGTTGACTAATGAGTTTGCCGACCACTGCCTTAGGGAAAAATACTTAAAAAACATTTTAATAATGTACTAATGTCTTTAACCTGAAGTCAAAACTTCTGGGTAAGGTAATGCCTTACGCGGTGGTCGGCAAACTCATTAGTCAACAGAGCAGCAAACCGTGGCTCGTGAGCCGCAGTTTGCCGACCACTGCCCTAGACCAACTGAATCATAATCTTCCTGAGCTTGTGAGTGCTAGAACTGAGCAAGCACCTCATCGTAGTATCCCTGCTCTGTCCCTGGAGAGCTGCTCAGACCCCAAGAGCACATCCTCCTCCTCAGGCAGGGCAAGCCAGTTCCCCTGTGATTCTAATGTGCAAGCTGACCTAAGGAATCTTAAGGTCCTTGCTGAAGCTGAGCTCTGGAAATCCTTATGGTATACATCTGTTGTTTTGTGAACCCATCATCAATTCCCCTTTCTTTTCATAACTACTCCGCAGCCAGTGACTTTCTTTGGGGAACCATCCCAATCCATGCAGTTGGGGGAAGATAACCCCATCCTACATCTAGAAGTATGTATGTCACCCACACCTGGCCATCCATCTAGAGATGCTCCAGTCTAGGCGCATTCCATCTTCCTAGTCATGAAGATTGAATCTGGACAGGCACATGACTCAAACCAGGCCAATGAGAATCACTTCTGGGACTCTTAAAAAAGGAATTCTCTTCCCCTGAAGGTACTCAGCCAATGGAATGTGGTCCTGGAGGCCATCTTGCCATCAGGACTGGAGAGCCTACCCAGGAAACCAATGCAGAGGAAGTCAGAGAGAAAATATCTACAGTGAGTAAGTCTCCGGATAAAGTCCGGGAGTTTTAGTTATGCAGACTAAATTCCTCTTTTATTTCATAAAATAAAACAGGCACATTTCTGTTTCTTACACCCATTATCCACAACAAAAATCTTTTCTGAGGACTAACTGTGGGCAGGACTTGGGCTAAGGCCTACGGCATAGGCCCTTGTCTCTAAGGAACATACAGTTGAGTAGAAGTCTGGGTTCTATGTTACACAAGAATTAAGAATAGGTGCCCTAGCCCTAACCGGTTTGGCCCAGTGGATAGAGCGTCGGCCTGTGGACTGAAGGGTCCCAGGTTCGATTCTGGTCAAGGGCATGTACCTTGGTTGTGGGCACATCCCCAATGGGGAGTGTGCAGGAGGCAGCTGAATCGATGTTTCTCTCTCATTGATGTTTCTGACTCTCTATATCTCTCCTTGCCTCTCTGTGAAAAGTCAATAAAATATATTAAAAAAAGAAAAAGAATAGGTGCCCTAGCTGGTGTGCTCAGTGGACAGAGCGACAGCCCACGCACCAAAGGGTCGCTGGTTCAATTCCTGGTCAAGGGAATGTATATACCTGGTTTGCAGGTTCAATATATGGCCTGGTTGGGAGGTGTGCAGGAGACAACCAATCGATGTGTCTCTTTCACATTGATGTTTCCCTTTCTCTCTTCCTCCCTTCCACTCTCTCTAAAAATAAATGGGGGGAAAAATCCTTAGCTAAAGACTAACAAAACAAACAAACAAACAAACAAAAAAAGAATTAAGAATAGGAAGCAAACCCTGACTGAGCAGCTCAGTTAGATAGAGAGTTATCCTGATACACCAAGGTTTCAGGTTCGATCTCTGGTCAGGGCACATACAAAAATCAATTAATGATGCATAAATAAGTGGAACAACAAATTGATCTCTCTCTCAAATCAATCAATCAATAAAAAAGTAGAGAGCAGCCTCATTAGCTACCAAAAGTCAGTTACACCAAAGGACATAGGGGACAAAGGGAAGAAAAGGTTTCAGGGGACAGAATAGGGCAGGGATGATGAAGAGGTTTTGGAGGAGAAAGAACATGAGAAGGACCAAACTTTGTGGTTAGGAAGGGAGAGGCAGTTTCAGGCCAGGGTTGGGGGTGGGGGGAGGTTGGCCAGGAAAGTCCGTATGTTGCCTGTCTAGGAAAAATGGGCTGAAGTAGAGAAGGTTTCTATTGGGAAGTAGTAGGAGGTAAGGCTGAATAAAACATTTATTTTTTAAAAAGTTTATTGGCCACTGCTTGTATTAGATGCAGTGCTAAGTCTTGGAGATTCCACAGTGGAGAAGGCAGAGGTAGTTTTGCCCTTCTGGAAACCATGATTCAGTGGGATAGGTGGAATTAAACCACTACATAAATATAAAGGATAATTTCAGATTATGATAAGTGCAACATACCAGAGAGGTGAGGGAAGTCATCTCAGAGGAGGTGACATTTACATAGACATAAAGGATGAGCGGAAACCAACTCTGCACAGAGGAGTGTGATGGGGAGAGCATTCCGGGCAATGGGGACAGCGTGTGAAGGCCTCAGGAGGGAGGGAGATCTGGCCATGATCGGTCTGGTGCTTCAGGCTAAGGTGCAGGCAGTGAGAATGTTTAGGGTCCAGCTATACCCCTCCACTCTCATCTCCTTTGTTCTGTCCTCTACAGCTCAAACACAGGAGAAGCTGTCCTTCTCGTCCCTGCCCGGTCTCCATGGCGTGTGCTCCTAAAAGGCAGCTTCTTCCCAGGAACAGTGAAAGGAGCTGGCTCGAAGCTCCTACATGCAGCCCAGACCTAGGCCTCTCTGTGCTGGGACAACCAGTGAGAGGGAAGGCCCGAGAGCCTGTGTCCTGGGTGGGGTTGTGCTGCTGGTCTGCCTTCTCAGCAGCAGGGCTGGCTTGGGGCATCTGAGTTAACCCCACATTCCTCTGATCTGTCTTTTGGCCAGTGGCACACTTCTGTTTGCTGTGACTTGGGGGACAGAACGGGGAGGAGACATGGTAAAAAGAATTGTCCCCTTCCAAGGAGCCAAATCTCAGCTTGGGCTTATGAGCACCCAACTTGTGACCAACAACTGGCCTGGGGCCTAAAGGCAACCAGATTGGAGGTAAGGAAGGTTCTGAGCCACCCCTGCACCCTGGTCTGTGTACCCATGGGGCCTTAAGACCTGTTTAGGGATGAATCTGGGGCTCTCAGACCTTGGCCACCAGGTGACTGGTGCCAGGAGCCCTGGGAAAGGTGAGAGGCCCTCGAAGGATCTGCAGATCTGAGCTGCTGTCTGTGCTCAGACTTTCCTTGCAAACAGGAGGAGGAGGAGGCAGAGGTGAGAGAAGAACTGAGCTTGTCCATGGCAGCAGGGGCTCCAGGGGAAAGCCAGAGGGAACGATCATGTCTCAGACACCCAACCCAGAGCGGAGCAGGCTGCAGCTTTCAGAGAAAAACAAGCCCCTTTTTCCATTGCCGCTTCCTTCTCCCCAACCCCGGCTACGTCAGCACCCACATGTGCTGCTCAGGCTGTGGTTTGCCGCGGCTGTGGCCAGCCCTGGGACTCAGGAAGTGACTCTCTTTTTGGTTCTGTCTAGGTGCCTGTCACACTTTCCAGTGGCTGATGGGCTCTTACGGAAACATGGAGGGCTTGGTCTTCAATGGGTGTGGGGGCAGCTCTGCTCCCACCCCAGGGAGGATCTTGAGGGGTGAGAAGAAGCCTGAAGAGACCAGGTAGAGGGTGGAACAGAAGGTGCATTGAGAAGGTGGGGAAAAATAGAGGCACAGAGAAAGGCAGGGGAGACTAGAGAGAGAATCACCCAGAGTGTTGGAGTGTGAAGCCATCTCATCTACTCGACAGATGGAGAACGGGGTGCCAGAGGGGAGCCTGAGTCTGAGCATAGCTGGAGAAGGCAAGTTCTGAGAAGGACCCATGCAGAGGAATGCAGAGGGAGTCTCCTGGGCTCTGAAGAGGGTGCTCCACACTCTCCAGATGGGGTCCAGAGGCTGTAGGGAAGAGACCATGGAGGACTGGGCCCAGGGTGGGGTGTGCCTGAGAGAGTTGGGGTCTGGGCTGCTGTCCTCAGAGTCTGTCTGAGGGGTCATGTGCCAGACAGAATCAGGTTGGGCCTGAAATGGAAGACATGGGACATAATAACTTGGTGAGGTGGCACAGAGGGTCTGTTAGGGGAAAAGGGAGGGAGTGGAGGTAGGTGAACACTTAGGTAAGGCTCTCTGGGTCCTCTCTGTCCCAGAATTCCCTGCAGATGCAGAAAACAACTACTGTCCTTGGCCATTAGTCCCTCTGCTTTATGCTGGGTGGCCTGTCTCCCAGGCCAGGGCTGGCAGGACCGTGGGCTTAGAGGACAATCCAGTCTGCGGTGAATTCTCTGCTCCCCCCACCCCCAGCTGAGTGTATTGCAAAGCTGACTGCAGAAATCTCTGGAAGCTCGTTGGGCAGGCAGAGGGAGGGGAATGTTACATAAGAACCCACTGATGTGCAGGAAGTCTAGAGCAGCCTTTAGATTAGAAAGGCAGTGTTTCCATCCAGCCCAGAAAGGCAGGAATAGCAAGGACGGTTATTTCTGGCCCCTCACCACTGCCCAGAACCGGGGCTGCTCAGCTCATGGCAGGGGAGCTTGGATGCCGCAGACCTGTATGAGGGGGCAGGCAGCCCGGGGTTACCCGACTCTGGCACTGCCCTCACCCCCACCCCCGACTCCAAACACCAGAACGCAGCAGCGAGTGGTGGTGCTTGTTTCCTCTGGTTTTTCTTGATTTCTAGGTGCGTTCTCTAACACACCCCGCACCCAGGCATTCTTACCAAGTGATAGTCTCTGTGCTAAACCCTCGACGGCCATTGGTCCTCACAATGCATTCTCGCCCCCATTTCATTGCTGAGGGAACACATTCTGAGAAGGCAGGTGACTTGCTCAAGGTCAGAGAGCCAGGCAAAGGTGGAGCCAGGATTCTAGCCCAGGCAGTCTGACTCCAGGACCCTGGAGCTGAACCTCACTCATACCAAAATCTCTGGGGTCCCAGAATGAGTCAGACAAAGCTTTCCCCCTACAGGGGTTCTTGAAGTCAAATGGAATAGGTGAGATAGACATGTGAACAGATTATTTCAAGTCATTCATCCAACAATTATTTATCAGACATTTACTCTGTTCTAGGCAGTTCACAGTCTAGTGGGGAGACAGACTAGTAAATAAGCAAGTACAAGAGTGTGATCCATGCTCTCAAGGGCTCCCTAACCCGGCTCCCACCCACTGAAGTGGTTCCCAGGCAGTCAGAAAGCCACTTGCCACTTTAAAATAATGGCAGGAGACTGGGTGGGGGAGGACTGGTGGTGAGACCAGCCAGGAAACCGTGCCCATGCAATAGCCCAGGAGAGAGGGCGAGGGTTGGATGCATCATCACCAGTTATCACAGACGCCCTCCAGGGGCCTCCCAGCCAGAGGCAGAGAGCAAGAAAAAACTGATGCCCAAATTGGCTGACGGGCAGCTGGGCCCCAAGTGCATCCATTTCCCTGGTACAGCGGCAGCAGGATAGTCAGAGAGGCTGGATGGCAGGGTGTCTTCTTGTTTTCCTCCTCCAACCACCCCCACGTGGAAGCCGTTTTAGGGCAACATCAGAGTGAGTGACTGAAGAGGAAGCCGGCACCGGAAGCAGGAGGAAGAGCTTCCATTCAGCTTGTCTCACTGACGAGGGGTGATACGAGGGAGGAAGAGTTAGCTCCTCTCCCAAGAAAGATCCCCCAAAGGGGCTGGGTTTTGCTCTGGGCTGAGGCAGCGCTTCTCTTCCTGTCAGCAGGCAAAGGGAGGGCATCCTTGGGACTTCTAGGACGCAGGTTCCCTTTGGCTCAGCCACAGAGAGAGCCGTTATGGCAGGTTGTGTCTTAAAGCTGACATTGGACTCAGTGTATTTTTAAAGAAATTCTTGCGGTAAAACATACATAGCACATTTTAAACATTTTACGTGTACAATCCAGTGGCATTAAGCACATTCACAGTGTTGCACAACCATCACCACTGTCCTTTTCCAGAATTTTTTTCGTCATCCCCAAGCAAAAACTCTGTACCCGTAAAACACGAATCCCCCATCCTGCGCTCTCCCCACAGCCCCTGGTACCCTCTATTATAGTTCCTACCTCTAAGAATTCGCCTATTTTAGGTACCCCATAAATGGAGTCATATTTGCGCTTTTTCAACTGGCTTATTTTAATTAGCATAATGTGCTCATGGTTCACCCATGTTGCAGCATGTGGTAGAACTTCACTTCTTTCTAAGGCTAAACGATATTCCATTGTGTGGAGATACCGCATTGTGTTTATCCACTCATCTGTTGATGGACATTTGGGTTGTTTCCATCTGTTGACATCTGTGAATAATGCCGCTATGAATATTAGTGGGAAAGAATCTGTTTGTGGACTCTGTTTTTGTTCATCATCCATCTCAGCTATCACAAGAGGGATTAAAGTTAGATTTAAGAAGGACTTCCTGGTTTCCTACTACCAGTGACCAAAGCAGCAGGATCTCTGTCTTTGGATAGTTTTGATAACCCAAGTTTCCGTTGCCTCCCCTTATCCCACCCCTAGACTGGGATAATGCCGGGAATGGCTGCACTGCTGTAGGAATGAAGCTTTCTAGGGGTCATTCTGGGGTCATGGTTCTGTGTGGTTTATTTTTAGGAGGTGGGTGGTGGGGGCTTCTAATCTTCTCTTGGATATGTTTGCCATCACTCCCTGCCCCAAACCCAACTTTCTCCTTTCCCTGGCAACATCCAGGCTGTCTCCCTTTTTCTTTCTCAGGCTAAATTGGGAGTGTGAAGCTGCTCTTCCTCCCAATTTAGCTTTTGAATTAAAGTGAGAACTGAATGTGGCTGAAAAGCTGACTCCCATCTGTGTGTGAGGGAGAGAAAAGGAGAGCAAGTGAGCCTGAGCACAACGGGGCAATCAGAGGGAGGGGCTGATCTGGGCAGCATCCTCAGGTGCAGGCAAACACCTCCGCACAGGGATGCTGAGGTTTGAAGGCTGGTGTTTTCCCAGGACTGCTGCAGGGGCACCATTCAAACATTCCACAGAAATGTGCCGAGTGCTTACTGTATGCTAGGCCCCGTACTAGATGCTGGGAAAATAGTGGGAAACCAGGTAGACCCATCGCCTCTACATGGCTTTCAGTGTGATGGGGAAACAAATAGGGTGACGTGTGCTGTCAGGGAGGAAGAGCAGATGCTACAGGGGCCTGGAGGGAGTGGGGTCGGGGAGTCCCATCTAAGCTGAGACTTGAGGTGCACACAGGAGTTGGTCAAGTTGAAACAGGAGAACAAGTGTGCTTGGGCAGAAGGCACTGCACCTGCAAAGATTTGGGAGGGCCAGGCTTCTGCAAAGGGCGCTGGCGCTGGGTGAGTTGGGCTCAGGAGGGCTCAGAAGCATCCACCTCCTCCTCCTCCTCCTCTCTCCTTCCCTTCCTCCAGGGAAAACAAAACCAGATGAGAGTGACCTAGGCCAGAGAGGACTGGGAGCACTCAGTCCCTTCTGCTCTGGCTCTAAACAGTTTAGGTGGGAGCGGGGAAGTTGAAGGTCTCCTTTTGACTCACTCAGAAAGCTGGACCTGACAGGTCCAAGATGGACATAGAACAGAGGAAATGAGATCTCAATCGCATCACAGGAGGCACGGGTTTCAAGAAGGGTCTCTGCTTGGTTTAGCTTACCCCATCTTTCCTGGGGGCTGGCTGAGTCAGTGTCTGGGGATCTTTCCTCTTCTTACTTGATAAGAGTGAATCATGATTCTGGCTGAGATGGGAACAGGTTGAAATCTTGGCAAAGAAAGACCTTCTGTTGGCAGAGACAGGGAAGAGCTCTCTGGGGGCCATACATCTCTCTGTCAGTTCTCGAGTTCCCCAGTGACAGGCACAGCTGAGGGATCCTGGTGTAAAACTCCCCATCAATATTTCAGGCAGCATTATTTATTGATCACTCATCTGGCTGGGACAAAAGGAGAGGGTAATTCATTAGGGATGCAGGGCTGGTGGGGTCAGTTTGGGAAAAAGGTCAGGAAAGGTAGATCACTGAGGATCCTCAGCCTGGGCTCCTGCAAAAATATCTTGGGATTCAAGGATTTGGAGATTAAGGTCTTTGTCTTTTTTAATCCATGACACTCCCCATGAACATAAATGAAGGGGGCCTGGCCAGCTCAGTGGTTGAGCCTCGACCTATGAATCAGGAGATCATGGTTCAATTCCTGGTCAGGGCACATGCCCAGGTTGCGGGCTTGATCCCCAGTGGGGCGTGCAGGAGGCAGCTGATCTCTCTCATCATTGATGTTTCTATCTCTCTCTTCCTCTCTGAAATTAATTAAAAGTTGTTTGTTTGTTTTTTATAAAGAAAATAAAGGAAGGGACAGGGGATGGGGAAACCTGGGGCAGACCTGGGACTGCCACTGTGGCCATCAGGAAGATCATATCTGTGGAATCGTGCAGCTAGATGAGCTTCCTTTCCTCTGGGCCAATCTGTCCCTCCCAGGTTCCCTAACCCTTGCCACTGCTTGGGTCCCTCTCCCCACCTGAAATCAGCTCCAGCAGCCTCTCTAGATGCCATTTCAGGAGCCCAGGTTGGATCCCTTGTGCTGCAGGGCCCTTCCAGGGTCAGTCTTGCAGTCTCCCTGCTCTCCAGAGGTGCCTGATTCTCACCCAAAGGGAACACTGCTCTCTAGTCTGACCTCCTGTGGGGAGTAGGACCAGGTGTGCACACAGGCTGAGCTTGTGAAGCAATTGCTTGAGAATCCATAGCTGACCTGTCCACCAGGAAAATGCTTTATTCACGAATTCATGAACCTCCAACTCCAGGGAGTGAGGCATGAGGCACCCTGCTCACCATATTTTAAGCAGATGGGCTGCAGGAAAGACTGTCCCCAGCAGGGGCCAGGGAAACCCATATTGGGTGGGAGCTGCGCCACCTAGTGGTACTTTTCCTTCTTGCAGGCATCCCTGCCAAGCATCGCTGCCGCCAGCCTAGATAAGGGACAAACTCTCAGGCAAAACCCAAATGGCTCTGACTCAATGTTGCCCTCTTCCTCCAGGCAGGCCTGATGCAGTTCAGAGAGGAAAAAAACTGGGGAATTTAGGAGGAAGATGGTCATGTACTGGTTGAAACTTAAGGCAGTAGAGAAGCCAGTAGTGAATTTTGGCCCGGAAACTCTCTCCGTGGTATCCTGGATGCCACAGTTATGGGCACCTTGGCCCAGAGCCCCTGCCTCCTCTGCTTCCTCTGCCTTCCCTCTTTCATCCAGGCTCAGCAAGGCTAGGCTCCGTTCTGCTGATCAAGAAAAGCTGGCACAGGCTGGAGCTGCTGGCTTTCCTCTGACGTCACAGCCTGGAATCCCATTTTAAGCAGCTTTTCCAGGTGGGGCATACAGAAGAAAGGGAGGGGGAGCCGGCTGAAGAAGCTTCAGGCCTGCGGCCATTCTAGCCAGAAACGAGGCCTGGAGGGCTGCTAAGTGTCCCCAAGGTGGTGTGGCTGTGGGACACAGGGCTAAACCTCAGTCCCCACTTCAAAACGAATGATCTCTCAATGGCCACTGGGGACCCAGGCAGTGATTGGGCACCTTCCACATAGCTCTAGCCATACACCTCTGTGTGACTTCTCTGTCCCACTCTCCTGGCCTACAGGGACCTCCTAGGGGAGAGGGCAGGTGGTCCCGGGGAATGAGGTGTGAGGGATCACCAACCTCCTGCCAGGAGACTTCCCACCCATTTTTTGTCACCCTCCATCTCTCTTCTCCTCCCCTGCACTACAGTGGCCAGGCCTTGTGCCAAGTTCCAGGAGAATGATTGTTTCCATGGCAACGGACCAATGAGCTTAGCAATGTGAGCATGTTTCTGTTGACACAGGGAAACCCAGATGTGCATGGAGAGCCTGGCAATGCTGAGTCTGGCAGTGACCTCCTTAGCTACCGGTCACTGTGGGTGCAAGTGTGTACCTGTGTGTGTGTGTGTACCTGTGTGTGTGTGTGTACCTGTGTGTGTGTGTGTACCTGTGTGTGTGTGTGTAATGCAGCAAATAGGATTTAGGTTAGAGAGGGCCTAACCTGTTTTCCTGGCCTTGTGGTAGCTGCTAGCATGAGACTTTAACATCTTACTCTCTGGAGATCTTTCTAGAACAAGGGAGTCTCTTCCCTGAATTCTGCCCTAATACTTCCTCTCCCTTCTGATATAGAAAAGGGCCCATTTGCTCAGAGGCCAGTGGTGAAAGGAATGACCTTGAGATGGCTTCTCACACCTCACCTCCACTGCAGCCTCAGTCTGGCCCTTCTTGGCCAGCTTGGCTCAAGTGCGGCTGGAGGCCATACCCCATGATGCCAGGGAGGAAGAGAAAAGCCTGGTGTAGGGGCATTTTGCCAATCTTGGAGCCAGAGGCTGGGGCTGGGTCCCCACACTCCTTACCCCAGACCATGCTCTGCTTCCTCCATTTTCCTTCCATGAGGCTGAGCCGTTCTTTCTCTGCTTCTTTCCCCCTCCCTCGTCCTTCCCTCTCCATCCTTTTCCTTTATCTTCTGATGCTGCTTCTGCTCCTCTGCCACATTTTCCATTCTCCTGAGTCCTCCCTTCCAGGGTCTCATCTCAGCCAGTTGTCCCCCTTGGCCCCTGGATCTTCTTCCCAAGGGCTCAGACCCATGTCCTGCAGTGTCCCTCTGTCCTCCAACCTAGCCCAGCAGCTCAGGGCTCCATCCCTCCCTTCTGGGGCCACATGGGCTGCTTCTTTGGCTCCAGTCCTTGGGTACCTGTCTCCTTGTCTGTTCCCAGGTCAGACATGGGCCTTGGGACTGGTTCCTATCTCCACCTCTTTCTTCCACCCACCTGTCTCCTCCTTTCAGAGTCTCACAGCCCCCTTCCAACATTTTTTAGCCTTTGTGGGCACTGTGGCCATCCAACCCTCCAGGCCTGCCGGGGAGGCCTTATTGGGGTCTTTGTCCCCAGAGTTTACACCTGGCACTTTTCATGAGGTACCAGAAAGTCCTTTTGGGGAGGGGTCTCAGGGCAGGAGGCCCTAGGGGGTTGAGGCCTCTAACTCTTCTTAAGTCCTGACCCCTCTTGGTCCCCTGAGTCTATCTTGAACCCAAAACTATTTCCCAGAACTCCTGATGCTCTCACACTCTGGTCTCTTTCCCACTCCCTCCCACAGCTGGGTCCTGAGTCTCACTTCAGGTCCTTCCCCCCAAGGACTGGGTGGAGCGAGAACAAGCACAGAGGCTGAGGTTAATGAAGTGCCAGAGTTTGGTTTATTGGCTCATCCAGTGCCAGAGGTCCGATGAGCATCCACTCTCCACTGAATTGGGAGACCCTTGGCTCCTGAATTTTTCTTCTTCACACATTCCTCCTGGCTCTGACGGAAACTGGCGGCAGAAGCTGGGACAGGGTGTGAAGCACAGGCTGGGCTCTGACAGGGTCTGCTCACATGGGGCCTAGTCTGCTGGGCACAGGAAGAGGACCCTGGGAGAAAGGAGAATGGCCTCTGGGTGTGGAGAAAAGGAGCTGGCTCCCCAGGGGCCTCTGCTGTGGGCCCTGAAGCGTAGAGGAGCCCAGCCCAGGGGCAGGAAAGGGAAGAGGCAAAAAAGAATTGAGGGCAGAGAAGGAGGCGAGCCGCTCCTCGCAGCCCCATTACCTCATGGGCTGTCGTCCTCTGAGGCTCAGAAACTAGGAAGGAGGGCTGAGGGTGGGAGGAGGTCACTGCTGCAGGGAAAGTCCTTTACCCCAAATACCCACAGCCCTAGACCCAGAAACACACACACGCTCATATGCACACGCCTGGAACCCCACCTCTTTTTAGTGGGGACGTGTAGCACACAGTTCATCCAATGCCCCAGCTTCAGCTCCCGCCTGGCCGTACCGGTCACTTAAGCACATACTAAGGCCCTGTCCTCCCTTCAGGGCTATGGCCTGGAGCCCCTGCCCAGGTTCCCCGAGGCTTCCCCACTCCCTCCCTCCCCAGGTGCCTTCAGGCCTGGCTCTGGTCCATCTGGGCTAGGACTGTCCCTGACCCAGGGAGAGCAGCAGGTGCAGTGTAGGACCTCAGAGAAGCTGATGGCCATGGCTTTCAGCAAGGCACTGGGAGGGCACATAGAGCTGGGGTGGGGACAATGGCAGTTCAGGTTTTGAGGAGCCCCCACCTCCTTGGGTGGCTCAGTCCTCAGCTCCAGGCCACGCCTCTACCTTCAAACCCCACCTCCCCCAACAGGACCTCCCTCCTCTTTTCCAAGCCCTTCCAAAAAAGTGGCCTCTGGGCAGGCACCAGAAACAGACATCTGAGGGGCCCTGGGCCTGAGACACATGGGCGACGGGCACAGTGTGGAGCAGGGTTCTGTGGCCTCAGAGGTCGGGACCTCAAGCCGAGTCACCCCCGCCAGAGGTCTTCTTCTTGGGCCGGGTCTTCACCGTCTTGGAAGCCAGTGGCTGTGGGAAGGAGGGAGGAAGTCAGAGAACTCTCAGCCTGGAGACACAACCCCTCCCCCTCTCACCAACTTCTTGGTTCTCACCTCAGTTTTGGGCACTTTTTTGATGGGTTTGAGCCTCTTAGGGGCCTTGTCTCCCACATCATCCTCAGAGGTTTCTGTCCGGGAATCTGTCTGGTTCGTGCTAGGCCTTAAACTCAGGGCAGGGTCATCTCCTTAGTTGTGGGAAGAAAAGGAGAACAGGGGTCCGGGTGTCTCTCTCACCCGGTCACCTCCTTGCCCTCATGCCTGGCTGTCCAACCTGTACCTAGGTCCTCAATGGTGTCCAGGAGGCTGCCGGGGCTGGGTCGGAGATGGCTGTCAGGCCCGTGCAGGGGCAGTGAGTCCTCGTCCCGGATCAGGGTCAGGTCCTGCATGCTGAAGCTTCGGAGCTTCTCTGACAGCACCCCCTGGCCCTAGGGTCACCACCACGCACCGGAAGAACCGGAGGAAGGGGCGGGGTGGAAAGAGTGGTCACCAAGGGGCACTGGGAAGCCACTGGGCTCAGTGCCTTCCCCACACTGTCCGCATCCAGCCCTAAGGTGGCACTGACAGGCTGGGGCCATCCTTTTCCTTTGGACAGATGAGGAAACTGTGGCTCGGGGAGTGGAAGTCACGCAGCTGGCGTGTGGTAGAGCTAGGATTGGAGCCCCGGCTGCACAAGCCCCAAACCTTCACAGCCCTGAGGACAGGGTGGAAGCAGGACCTAATCAGGGGGACGAGAAGAACAGGTGGGGCCCCAGGAGCTTGGGTCTGTCCCCATCTCACCTTGGCAGCAGCTGTGACCGCAGCATTGGCGGCCAAGTTCAGGCCCCTCTTGCCCACCCTCATCATGGTCTCATAGCTCTTGTCTCGGGCCTGAGTGATGTACTCGTCGATCTCCTGAGGGGTCAGAGGGGAGCAAGGAAGAGGTGAGGGCTGGCCCCCTTGGCCAGGCCCTGCCCTGCTCTCGTTCACCCCTGGGCAAGGCACTGCCTGCTATAGAAGGCCAGGGCCCGGCCAGGTCACTTCAGGCTCTGGGAAGGCCAGGAATGTACGTGGCTGCAGGCGCTGGGCTGCCTTGGCCTGGGCCGGACTGGGAAGCAGAGTGGGAGCAAACCTTCTCCTTGTTGGATAGTGTCGGGTGCACGAACTTGCGGTAGAGCACGCTGGAGCCCTTGGTATAGGGAGACAGCAGCCATATCACAAAGGCGATCTTGAGCTCAAAGTAGAAGGGGAACCTGTTGTGGGGACAGAGGCAAACCCGGGGCAGGGAGTCAGGAGGTGCACTGATGCCCTGTATGGCTCTGGCGAGCCTCCCACCAAGTGCATTGGGGTCCCCATATGGCTTAGGAGACTGCTCATTTCAAATCTCAAGGGGACTGGGAGGCTCAGCCAAGACCCCAATGGGAAGGTGAGAAGTGAGCCCAGTAGGAGGTCCCTTTGGCAGTGGCTCCCTTGCCCTCTTCTCTCTTGGGAGTCCCCAGCCCGCTCACCCTGAAAGAAGACCCCCTACTCCTCTGTTCTGGGGTCAACACCCAGGGTGCTCCCTAACCTTCTAGGTCTACTGTGCCCTCACCTGCTTCTTCTCTGCCCTTTTTCCCCATGAAGACAGGGGCTTTACCCTAGCTGGTTTGGCTCAGTGAATAGAGCGTTGGCCTGTGAACTGGGGGGTCCCGGGTTTGATTCTGGTCAAGGGCACATGCCCGGATTATGGGTTTGATCCCCAGTGGGGGACGTGCAGGAGGCAGCCTATTAATGATTCTCTCTCATCATCAATGTTTTTCTCTCTCTCTCTCTTCCTCTTCCTTCCTCTCTGAAATCAATAAAAATATATTTAAAAAAAAAAAAAGACAGGAACTTCTCCAGCTGTGCTCTGGGCACTATCCCTCGCTGCCAAGACATGCCCCTTGCTTTTAAGGACTCTTCTCCTTCCCCAGAGTTTCCTCTCTCAGATCACAAACTCCTTCAGGCATGTCTCCTACATCCTCACAAAGCATCCGTCAAAGCTCTCTCCTTTGCCTGTGTTAGTCAAGAGGCATCTATACTCACTGCCCTCAATTTTCAACCCACTTTCCTCCCTGTGCTAAAATTATTTTTCTCAAAGGCCATAGGCCCTTGTACAGCAGGTCTTGAAATAACTCCTCATTCAACGCCATTTTGTTATAATGTTGATGAGCTGCTGTAGGAACTTAATTCTTATTAATATATCAATTAGCCTGTGGTAAAATTGGTTTCATTATATGTCACTCAGCTTAAAGTTGCAGAACCTGCCCTAGCCAGTTTGGCTCAGTGGACAGAGCATCTGCCTGTGGACTGAAGGGTCCTGGGTTCGATTCCAGTCAAGGGCACATGCCCGGGTTGTGGGCTCCATCCCCAGTAGGGGGCGTGCAGGAGGCAGCCGATCAGTGATTCTCTCTCATCATTGATGTTTCTCTCTCTCTCTCCCTCTCCCTTCCTCTCTGAAATCAATAAAAATATTTTTTAAAAAAAGTTGCAGAACCTGTCAATGACGTTAAGTGAGGGATATCTGTAACCTATAAATGCAGCGATCTTTTGTCCTCTACCTCTCCCTAAAACTCTTCTCTTGACTTCTAGTGTGCTGTGTGTGCTATGTCCCTCTTCTCTTCCAAATGCATTTGCCCATTTAATAAACATTTTTGAGCTCCTGCTGTGAACATAGAGATGATGAAGGCATGCCCTCCCTGTCCTCATCGTGTTTATACATAGTCCAGTAGTATCTGAAAAATGTCTTTGAAGTACAATCATCCAATGTGTATAGGACTGAAACATTCATAAATGGAGAAACTGAGGCCAGAGACCTGTGACCTGCCCAACGTCACAGGAAGCCTGGCAGTGACAGCTTTCCTGAATTCTATGGTGGTGCTTTGGCTGCCACCAAAAAGAGATGTGCAGGGTGTGTTTGTCCTTATTCTGCTGATGAAGACAGGCCTGGATGGGGTGGGGGGGGGTGCATTCAGAACCCCACAGAACTGTGGTCTCATGGCTGGCTGGGTAGAGAAAGCCAGATGCCTTGGGTCCCAAGATGCAGGGAGGGGTTGCTGGACCTCACCAGGAGAGCACGATATCCGTGAGTGTCTCAGCCGTGGTGAAGAAGGCAAAGACGATCCAGTACATCATCCATTTCACCTGAGGGTACAGAGGGCAGCGTTGGCTGGGGCCTGAGGGGCCTCTGCCTGCCAACTACACTGGGTGTTCTGTGGGGAAGGGAACACTTAGGACCTCAGTTTTGCCTGAGGGTCACACCTGGGCAGGGGGAAAGGAACACACAGGAATCTCCTTTGAACCAGAGTCTCATTAGTGCCAACAGCATTGGTACAGTCACCCCATTTATAATATGACCCACTGTCCTCCCCTATCTCTGCCATGTGGGTTGGGTGGGAGCTGAAGCGTCGTCATACACTCACATATTCCTTCACGTTTTTTGTCTTCACGGCTTTGTAGGAAGAATAGGCTGGGTACAGTGTGCCAAAGATGAGCCTAGGGAGGCAGGCATGGTTACTGGGCCCCTTGGCCAAGAGCAGTGGCCTCTCCCTCCCAGCTCTGCATCAGCCCCTGGGTAGGTAATGGGAACTGAATTGATGAACTCAAGACTCAGGTCATACACAAGCATAGAAGTCCTAGCCAAATAAGGTGCTGTCCCTTCCCCGCTCTATTGTTCAGTTTCTCTCCAGCCCCTGAGATATGGAAAGACCCAGAAGCCAGATGGTCCGATGTGGTCTCTTCAGCCAAGATCCTTTGGTTACAAACCTATATATGAGTGGGTGTCTAGTTACTGCCGCTAGGGTATCTTCCTTCTCCAAACAGCATGTTCATTCATATTCATCTGCCCTGTCTCATAGCCATGCTGGGTATGGCTAGGTTGGCAAGGGTTCCTGATACTCTAATAGGGCACCCTTCCTGGCAGTCAGTGGCCCCACTGTGGCCCTGGGGAGCAGAGGGCATAGGGGCAGGAAGCCCTGTGAAGGGCAAAGAGGTTTATTCCCTCATGTAAACCCTCTTGGGACCAGTCTCAGGGGAGCACCCGGGCCCTGGCTGGAGTGGACCTGGTGGTGATCCCACTAGAGACCACACACAGGCCTCAGGTGAGGGGATAAGAGGGCTATGCCCCTCAGAGAGCTCGTCCAGACAAGAGAGCAGCAGCCACCCTGAAGGCCACATGAAATGAGGCCCTGGATTCCCTCTGGGTGGGATGGGAAAGTGGAAGGAAGGGGATTCCGGTCTAGAGGAAGCCAGGACACAAACACATGAGAGCACTGAATGGGAAGAAGGCAGCAGGGAGGGGATTCAGGGGTGTCAGTTCCGTGGAAGCTGAGGGCCAGGGTCCTGAGATGGGGCAGGGGCTGGCTGAGGCTCATGAGGAGCCCCTGCAGGCCCCACCCTTTGACAATGTAGGGGTACTGCCTGCTGCCACATGGACCCACCTATCAGAGGCAGGGGACTTCCAGCCTGGCCTGTAGAGATGGGTTGGGGGTGGAATCCTCAAGGACAAAATCTGGGGTTGTGGGAGCAGGGTTCCTCCTGGAGTCCCGGAGGTGGAACGAAGGCCACCTAACGCGCCCCCGCCCCCCCATCCCCTTCACTCCCCCCCCTTCCATGGCTTTCACAATCCCAGGCTGAGCACATACATCCTCTCTGGGTTACCTCCCACACTTTGTCCCCCAAACGTCTCTGCTTCCCCACACCCAGACGGGACCCCTGGAGGGACTTCAGAGAATGTGCCCTCACCCCCCACCCCTGACAGTCAGTGGAAGAGGGAGGAGGGACCCAGCCCTTTGGAGAGGCCAAGGTTGCTGCCATGGCCCTAAAGTATGGAATAACGAGGCCCTGCCTTGCTCCCCACTCTTCCATTAGCTCCCCCCCAGGGAGATGAGGGCCCAGATTGGAGCAGCTCCTCCAGACATCTCTGTTAGGTGGGGGAAGGGACATGCCCGCCTCCCCCATAAATCAATCCATGCTGCTCAGCCCTAGGATGAGGGAGGGCGAAGGAGCAGGGAAATTCAAGATAAAAGGGGTAGAAGCCAGGCCTGCCAGGCTCCTCAATATCCCTCCCAGTCCTGGGTCCCACCCTCGATGTCACTGGGGACCACAAATAGGAACGACGTGTCTTTAGGTTGACTGTGCTGTGTGAAGCCCTGAGCGGTCCATCCCGGCTTCAATACCCCGCAGTCCCCACCCAGCCCCAGCCCCGGCCCCGGCCCCAGCCCCGGTTCCAGCCCCAGCCCCAGCCCCTCCGCCCGCCGCCGCGGCACTCACACCACCAGGCGAGAGATGATCCAGGACACCATGGCGGGCGCGGGGCGCGGACCCCGCCAGGGCCGAGGATGCAGCTGCCGAGGTCGAACTGTGACAGTAGGAGCCGCAGTAGCAGTAGCAGCAGCAGCAGTAGCAGCAGCAGCCGCGGCGGCCGCGGAGCAACCAGCCCCTGCGTTAAAGGGGAGGTCCCTGCCGCAGCGGCGGGCCGTGGGCGGTGGCGGTTCTTAAAGGGAAGGCCGCGCGCCCCCCGCACCTGCTGTCCCGGGCATGCGCCTTTGACCTCAAGAGCCTGGCCTTCCCCTCTATTGCCTACTTGGGTTCCAAGCCCTGGTTGTGAAGTCCTCGGAGGCCTTCGCGGGTACATCCTGATATCCCAGCCCGCCCCCTGCCCTGCCCACATCGTGCCCAAAGGCTTAAACAGTCCACGAGGAATAACAGTCATGACTTCTGAGTGCTTATTGTGTACCAGACCCTGTGCTAAGAGCTTCCCATGCATTATTTCAGTGAATCCTCACGACCACCCTCTAAGGCAGAGGTTATAATTATCCTCATTTCAAAGATAAATGGGAAGCTTATGGAGGTTCAACAATTTGCCAAGTGTCACAAAACCACTAAGTCATGTGTTTAAGATATGAACCCAGGCAGTGTACTTTAAATAGGCTACTTCTCCCAATGATGACTCGCAAATCTTCCCCCTCCGTCACAGGCCCAGGCCCTGTAAAGACATCTACCCACGAACTCTTGAAGTCTAAGGTATAGCTGCACCTGTCCACCCCACCCATCACCCCAGTTTGAAGAAAAACTCCCCATCTGACCTGCTTTTTTAGCATTGTCAGTTCCTAAGCTTTGCAGGGGTAGCCCTGTGCTCTCAAGGTGAATACTCTGGGGGAGGGGAGTCAGACCTTCTTGGAAGGCCTGGGGTCTAGGTAGGAGGTGGATCGGGGAACTCCACCCAGTTTCACTTCCATCAGCAAGCACTGGCAGCTGTGTATGCCCTAATTCTGAAGCCATTTATATCCAGAATGTAGGCTAGCCCTAGCCCGCCTCCTGATTTTCACTAAAGCAACAAAGCGCCAACCTCCACAACTCCCCTTCTCCCCGATGCTTTCCTTTCCTGTCCCATTTCAAAGCTTCTGCATTCATCTACCCTTGATGTGGAGGTGTAATCCTGGTGATCACAGCATCAACCCGTGCCTGTCCAGGCTCAAAGGATATGCTCAGAGCTCTGTATCTGTTATGGTCCTATTCAAAATCATTATCTTTGAACCACACAGCGATCTATTTCCACCCTGATAATTGTATTTCCAGGCTTAAACACTTTGGAAGTCGTTTCCAACGGGCTTGAGAAGTGGCCTCTAATGACCCCTCTTGCTATTCTTTACAACTTCTTCTTAAAAAGGCCTTTTCTAATTAGAGTCTAGTCTAGTCTGTCCTAACTCCTCAAGCCACTTTCATTGCTGCTTGATAAAAACAAATCCCTTTTGGGGTCTTCTGCCAACTCCGAGATTGATCTAGAGCCATTTCCTATGTGGGCAGCCTGGCTTCCTGCTTTGAAGACCGCCCCTCTACCCCCACTGATTGCCCAGAACCTTGTCAGGTGGTCCCCATGAGCATCCCCCCACGCTCCCAGGCAAAATTCCCCAGGAAGGTAGGCCCCACCTTCTCCACTCCATTCACTTGAGTATAAATTACCCTTCCTCCTGTCCTCTAACTGATGTGGCTCCCTTCCCTTCACCCTCAAGCCCTCAAACCACAATGACCTGGCACTTCCTTCTCCCAATCTGGAACAAATTCAGAAGCAAAGGGTAATAATTAGATGCAGCAATGTAATGAAGGTCTGAAAACAAATCATCCTCTACTTTCAACCCCACCCTCCACCTGGCCTTGCCTTTTCTTTCTGTTTTTACTGATTTCAGAGAGAAAGGGAGGGAGAGAAACATCAGTGATAAAAGAATCACTGAGCAGCTGCCACCTGCACGCCCCCTACTGGGGATTGAGCCCCCAAACCCAAGCATGTGCCCTGACTGGGAATTGAACCGTGATCTCCTGGTTCCTAGGTTGATGCTCAACCATTGAGCTACAACAGCCAGGCTCGTCTTGTTTTTAGAATGGCTGGCACAAGAAGAATTTAGTCCACTCAAAACAGATTTGTTAGATTTTTAATAAGAACATGGAAATCCCAATCAGCCCTTCAACAAAATTAAAATACAGAAAGTGAAATTAAAGGTATTCTACAGTAAATGACTTTTATTTAAAAAAAAAAAAAACCACAAAAAACTGTGAACATATAAACAAGCCTTCAGGGCACTACAGTACAGCCAGAAAGAAGATACATTTTCCAATGTACCCATGGGCCAATGAATTCCATTATTTTCAAATAAATTTTTAATAAAACTCCACTGAGTTGGAAAGTTTTGCTGAAAATATTTCTGGACAAAAAACCCAAAAAACAGAAAGCCTCATGTAGGAAAATCACTTTCCCTCGAATTTGGAACTGTTACGAGGAGTTTGTCCCAAGGGAACGCTGGTAACAGATGGAAATGGTTCCTGGAGTCACCAGTGTGTGTATGTGTGGAGCATACCACAGCTCAGACAGGACAACGCTCTTTCTCAGATGGCTGTTCCCTCAAGATAGGACTGAGATGGGAGGGGGAGAAACAAAAAGAATCCCAAAACGCCAATTCTTTTAAATTCTGCTTTGGCTGATTTTGTGCTATAATGGGCAGTTGATTTCTAAAAATCATATTTCTTCAAAGTGTTTTATCGAAAGGAAGACTAAATGTAATGTGCCTTTCCTCATAATCCAGGAAAACAACTGTGGTATTTCAAAAATTCTAAAAATATCTACTTTCATGAAATAGTAACTATTTCACTACAAACCTATTTTTCACTAAATACACACGTTCCTAATCCTGGAGCCTCCTGGGAAAAGCAGTGGGTCCTCCCTGGGTCCTGCAAGACTCCAGTGTTCACGGGAGATTGTGGGGAATGGCTTCACCCTGTCTCCTGGGATGGGCTGTGTCAGAGGTCACGTGCAGAGACAATGTTAGGCTTCCACCAGGCATGTTTAAGCAATGAGCCCCTACTTGTACCAGTTATGTGATTCCCCATACCTCCAAACATTCCCAATTAACTAGGCACGAGAGAAAAAGAAAGAAAAAGAAAAAGAAAGGTGTGCCCACGTTCCTGGTTTCCACAAATCCCAGATCATAAGACTTCAGGAAAGCCCAGCGATGTTCAGGCAATTCAGAGTCCCAAAGACCACAGGATGGGAATGTGGCACCCTCGGCTTGGAGTCTGAAACTATGTGTGAACTGTGCGACTTTCCTGTGTCACAACCTTCAGTGTTGAGGCAGCGTAGAAAAGAGTGGCTGGAGAGTTTGTAATACTGACCACACTGGCTCCAAGTGAAGCACCTCTGCTCCAGCAGAGAACCCTGCCGTTCCCTGTTTGTGTGTGAGTGAAAGACCTGCTTCACAGGGGAGTTTGCAATTTCTCCACGCCTAAGACCTTGCCAGTTTGGATTCATGAGCCTTGAGGGTGCCAACAGCATCTTTCACTGCATGATAGATGATGTTCTTCACCTGGAGAGAGCAAACAGCAGTCAGAGCATGGCAGTCCCATGTTGTCTTCTGCAAATGAAAACGTGTGTTCTAGGCTGCCTATATGCCCACTTGTTGGTGAGGAAGGCCCTCACCCAGGACTGTTTGCTTCCCATACCCATCCTAAAGAGGACTTACAAGTCACATAGGACATAGGTCTATATTCAAAAAGGAATAATGAAATCATTTGAAAGGCTATATAATCACCACCATCTATATGCTTGTTATGTGCTGGGCACGACTGCTCAGTTCTTCATGTGGACTTTCATTTAATTCTTACCATAATCCCATGAGGTACATTTTATTATTATCTCTCATTTTACAGATGAGAAACTGAAGAAATCAAGGTTCCATGGTTAAGAACCTCGCCTAAGGTCCTGTAGTGAATAAGAATGCACTCAAACAAAGTGGGCAGGTAGGATTATTGGGTATTTTTTTCCTTATATGTATTTTCTAATTTGTCTACAATGTGGTAAGAAGATAGAGTAAAAGTTACTGAAATAAAGTGAATAACCTAAAGATAGTTTTAAACTAAGATGGTGAGTATTCTGAGGAAGGAAAGCAGGGAGATGGAATGGAGACTTCAACAATGTTTATGCTGTATATATTATGCATATATGTGTTTTATTTCTTAAGCTGTGTGATGGGCACACAAGCCCCGTTGTGCTACTCTCTACTAAATTTTTTGTATTAATTCAACAAATATTTATTGAGTACCTATTATACAATCAATATTGTGCTAGGGAAAAGCAGAGAATAAAATGGTAAAATCCCTGCCTTCATAGTTTAAATAGCTTACATTCTAGTAGGGATAGAAACCAACCTAAAATACAATGTTAGGTGGTAAAAAAATACCACAGAGAATATAAAGTAGAGGATGGGAAGTGCTGGAGGTAACCTGGTAGAAGGTGAAACCTAATGGAGGTGGCATCTGAAATATGTATGCCTGAATATTTGCACTATGTCTACAATGTCAATGTTATCTACTTATCAATACAATTATACTCTGTATAAGAATTTGATGGTTGAAATGGTTTATAATTTTGAAAAAGGAACAAGGTTGAAGGTGACTGAAAATACCAACAACCAGGAAAAATCTCCAACTGCACTGGTCACTGACCAAAGAAGACACACCTGAGCCACAGGCTGATGGAGGCAAACAGGCCATAAGTGAGAGGCTGGGAGTGTGTACTCAGAATGCTGAAGTTCTGCTCAGGCAACCTTGCTTCTTTCTTCTTATATGCTACTAAAGCACCAAATGTATTAACAATGAAATTCTGCCCTTAAAGTTATAATCCACTTTAGGCGCAGAGGAAAACTGAATCTGATTGTTCAGCTTAGATCTACAAGGGGAAAACAATCCCTACTCTTCTTAGGCCATGGACTGCAGTCATTAGCAGAGCTCTAAGCAACTGAGTCTGCACAGAAATTTGCTCTGAGAAGCCACTCCAGGGAAATATCCCTTCTCAGAAAAAAAACTGTCACAATGCTTTTCTCACCTGACTGGGGAAGTCAGTCTAGTTGCAGTTAACACTGAAACATTCTATATCCCAGGGGCGGAGAAACAGAAGAATGCTACACTGTAAATTATTAGGTTAAAACATGAGTATTCTCTAAAACCAAATCTGAAGAGGACTGATTAAATACTTCCTTGGGGGAGGACTCCATACCCCCCGATATAGTTCCCTTTATTATCTCTCCACAGTTTTACCTCACGGAGAATACCCTCAGGAAACAGAATGTGCCTCCTATGTAATCGAGTAGGAGATGAGAAGTGGAGGAGCTATTTACCTGCAGTTTATCCTCATGATTTGTATGAGTGTTAGAGAGATGCCTGAATTCCTGCGTTAGGCGGAAACAGTGCTTTACGTGTTCTGGAGATACAAAATCTTCTGCTACTTTTATGCAGCTGTATAGATTGTGCACCTGGGAGGGAAAATATCAGGCATTAGGGATTTAGTAACACATGCAAAATTATATAGTTAAAAAAACAAACAACTTTAGAAATATTTTTTTTATGAAATTTATACTTACAGTTTTTCCACAAGTGTTGTCTTTATAAAAATGTCATTTTTATAAAGACAACACTTGTGGAAAAACTGTAAGTATAAATTTATAAATAAAACATTAGTATGTGCATAGAAAAGTATCTAGAAAAATATATACAAAACTATTAACAGTAGGCTACCTTGGAGGAAGGCAGGATGAGGGGATCAAAAAGGGGTATGGAAGCCTGAACAGCATGGCTCAGTGGTTGAGCATCTACCTATGAACCAGGAGGTCACGGTTCAATTCCCAGTCAGGGTACATGCCCAGTGGGGACATGCAGGAGGCAGCCAATCAATGATTCTTTCTCCATCATTGACGTTTCTATCTCTTTCTCCCTCTCTGAAATCAATAAAAATATATTTTAAAAAAGGCGGGGGGTAATGGGAATTGAGCTGAGACTTTCACTTTTTCTTTAATAGTTTCCATTGTTTAAAAAATTCTAAATGAGCATTTAAAATTACATAGAAGAAAATTAAAAACGAAACATAAGTTGTAGTTTAAGAGCAATTTGTCTAATCCAGCCATTTATATTTATTGCCAGATTAGCAAGAAAGAAATAAGGACGCTCATGGGATGATGAGGCCCAGTTCCTGCAATGGAACCCACCTGGTGTGGGGCGCCAGCAGGTATGAAGACGGCATCTCCCAGGAACTGAACGATGGCCCAGCCTTGCACACCATATTCTTCGTAGAGTCGCTTACGGAGGGTCTGGTCCAGGTACCAACTTTGGTCATGAATTGGGTCATGATCGGGGGGATTCTCTTGGCCTTGCTCTTCTCCAACCTGAAGCCATGACCAAAACACAAAGACGGAAAAATCAATAAATGATGAACAGCAAAAATCCAACTTGTTGCAGCAGTGTCCCTCGTGGGCCAAAGCTTTCTTCTAAAAACATCCTCTAGGTGTAGATTCAGGCCTTTGGGGCATTTTGACAAGAGGTACAGGTCTGTAATGCCAGGAACCCCACATGAAATACCTTAGGCAGGCTGTCTCTGCATTCCCAGACCTGTAGTCTGTGAAGTGGGTGCCCACCTTACCTTTCGGAGCAGCTCCCGGATCTTTTCTGCATCCTTGGCTGCATAGATGTGCCACAAAGCACCGGGCTTCTCCTTTCCATCGTGAATCCTCTGCTTTGTCACCTCATCAGCATCTCCCTCGTCAATTGTCTTGAGTACTTCTGAAAAGAGCAAAATGCCACTTTTTAATGTAACCAGCCATTTTAGTACCTCTGAGTAAAGCAAAATGTCCAATTCAAACAAGTTTAGTCTCTACTATTCTTATGTCTCTGGAATAATACAAGGTAGAATCAAAGAATCAAAAGTCATATAGGTCTAAGCTTCCTAAACACAGGAAGAGCAATCTTAATCTTTCTTACTTCACAGACTCAGCATTTTTTGGAGGCATAGCTTTCCTTTACAACCTATTTCTTTTAAAAATATTTTATTGTTTTTAGAGAGGAAAGGATGGGGAGAGAGAGATAGAAACATCAATGATGACAGAATCATCGATTGGCTGCCTCCTGCATGCTCCCTACTGGGGATTAAGCCAACAACCCTGGCATGTGAACTTGACTGGAATCGAACCTGGGACTCTTTAGCTGCAGGCCGACACTCTGTCCACTGAGCCAAACTGGCTAGGGCCCTTTAAAACATACCTCTTGTTCAAACTGTGTAATCATATCTTATGTTCAAACTACAGGTTAGTTCCTGCTGCAAGTAGATTAACTCTATACTTTCTCTTCTAAATGCTATAGATACTATGGGTTTAAGGTCATGAAGCATAAAGCTTCTCTGGCAAGTTACGAGGGCTGGCTTCTAATGCTTATATATTACAACCTCTCAAAGGACAACACAGTGGAAAGATCTGTAGATGTGCAGCATCAAAAGCAAATGTATGCAGGCAGGACTTATACCAAAGTAATGATACTGATTATCTATGAACCTGGAGATTTTGAGTTACTTATTTTCTTCTTTAAAATTGCCCATGTTTTCTAAAACTTCCATAATTAACACATATTAATCTTATACTGAGATAGCAGGGAGTGTAAATGCAGCAAAATACACTTTCATGCTTCATTTCTGTGCAAGTGACCTGTCTTTATCATCTGTCATCCACAGCTGATCTGGCTGATGACCAAGTAGGCTGGTTTGCCATTCCTTCTTCATTCCTCTTTGTGGTGCTACACACTCTCCCAGGAGAATGACTGGTCAGATACACAAGCAGCCTCTTCTCTGCTAAAACCTCCCTTTGTCTAAAAACATCCCCTGGGCACCATATTAGGCCTGGCAGAAATTTAAGAAAAGCCACTGCCTGACTGGCGTGGCTCAGTGGTTGAGCGTCGACTTATGAACCAGGAGGTGATGGTTTGATTCCCAGTCAGGGCACATGCTTGGGTTGCAGGCTCGATCCCCAGTGTGGGGTGTGCAGGAGGCCACCGATAAATGATTCTCTCTCATCATTGATGTTTCTGTTTCTCTCTCCCTTCCTCTCTGAAATCAATAAAAATATATTTAAAAAAATAAATAAAAGAAAAAGCCACTGGCCCTGATTGAGGGGAGGACACCCAAGGCCATGCATAATCATCCTGAAGTAGTGGATTCTAGAAATCGTACCTTCATCATGAGCACCCTCCCCGATGGGGATCCCAACATACACCATCACGTTAACTGCATCAGACACATCCAAGTGAAGATTTGTTGTGCCAACTCTTCTATCTTCCGCAGTTATCAAGCCTGAAGGCAAAAGATATGCAAGGTGAAAGAGAGTATTTTGAAGAATCCATATAGACCCTGCAAGTGAAAACATACTCAAAGATACTTTTAATTGAGTAACATTGGAAGAATATCTTGTTTATGACTTTCATCTCTTTTCTAGGATTTTAAGACTGATTTCTAGCTTGGTTGATACTACTGTTTTACTAGCTTTGGCTACTGAACCAATTTCACCTCCCAAAAAATGACCTTTTCATTTTTTAGAAGAGGGAGAGGGAGGGAGAAAGAAAGAGAGAAGCATCGATAGGTTGCCTCCCATATGTGCCCTGATTGAGGACTGAACCCTCGCCCCTTTGGTGCATGGGAGAGATGCTCCAACAAACTTGAGCCACACTGGCCAGGACAAAACTTATCACTTCTTTTTAAATTGATTTTTAGAGAGAGGAAAGGAAAGGGAGGGAGAGAGAGAGAAACATTGATATGGGAGCAAAGCATCGACCAGCTGCTTCCTGCATGCCCCCACTGGGGAATCCAGCCCACAACTTGGGCATGTGCTCTTACCTGGCAACCTTTCTGTGCACAGGATGACGCCCCACCAACTGAGCCACTCTAGTCAGGGCAAAAATGATTTCTTCTTCAAAAGCAAAACAGATATGGGCATTAGGACATATATCAAATATAGCTTGGCCCTAGCTAGTTTGGCTCAGTGGAGAGTGTCAGCCTACGGACCTAAGGGTCCCAGGTTCAGTTCTGATCCAGGGCATGTACATCGGTTGCAGGCTCCTCCCTGGCCCAGAGCCCTGGTTGGGGCTCGTGCAGGAGGCAACCAATCGATGTGTTTCTCTCATATCAATATTTCTCTCTGTCTTTCTCTCTCTCTAAAAATCAATAGAAAAATATCCTCGGGTGAAGATTAAAAAAGTAAATAAATAAAATAAACAAATATAGCTTGGTTTTCACAGTGATTTAGGACATTATTGAAACTTCACAAAGAGCTGGTTGGGTAGCATGGTACTCAGCTTCTTCACTGTTACTTTACCAAGTCTCTTAAAAACCAAGAATCATGTCTCCTTGTATAGAATTTTTGAGAGGATACTTTCTAACTACCACAGACATACAAACTGACTGGACCCATATGGATATTATGCAAACTAGTATGATGAAAGCAAACATATTCAAGACCATCCTGCATACTATTAACTTCTCTAGCACCTCACACTGCCCTCTATCATCTCTATACTCCCTTTATAGGTGAAATGGGAACAATAATGTCCAAAAAGAGCAATATGGCCTCACTCTCATACCATAGGCATTGTACATCTTGGGGCCGAGATCAGGCCTTACAAAGTAGCTGGGTAGCCTAGAGGCCAGATTGAGTCTGCCATCTCGTTTGGTATATTCTGGTAGAGGAAGGTTCTCCATCAGATCTTCAAACCTACAAAAAAAGCAGGAAAGATGACTTAATTTGTTAAGCGGGGGAAAAAGGCAAAGTTCATTTTTCTGTGATGACTTTGTGACGGCTTCAGCAAGGAAAAGTCTCTCAAGATGACCTATTGTAATTCACTAACCTTGTTGGCATCATGTCCCGAAAATCTTCCCCAGGAGGCCAGTCCTTGAGTTTGAGCACCATTGGCTGTCCATCTTCTGACCTTAATCGTTCTAGAAGACAGAAACACTCTCGCAAACATCTGCTGGGTTGGCTGTTGCCTGATTCTCCAGGGACTACAAAATTTAGGAGACTAAGCTCTTATTTTCAGACTTATAAACTCCCATAATGGAATAGATGGGCTGTTTTTCTCACCCACTGCTTTAATACACCTATAATTTTCCACCTCAGAGGAATTCTATCCCCCTTCCTTAGGGTGAAAGTGTGCTCCACACACTCTGTGCATCACATGCTTAAGCTCAGATGAGTTCTGGGAGTTATGCAATTGCCAAGCTAGTTACCTGGTTAGCACCAGGCAAAAATGTTCCTCCCACCAAGAGGCTATATGTTGCTATTCCGTGGGTATAACTGAACACAGAGATGCTTGAACTAGATATAAGAGCTACTCACTGCATATGATCTCAAAGCCATCCCAGAAATCCCGAACTTTCACATCGGAAATTATAGCGCAGTTCCTGCAGTTCACCAAGTCCACATCCTGGTCTCCAAATTCTTGGCTAAAGGCTTCTGGCTTCCAGAGTTCAGACTTGAGCTTTTTATGTACCCCTGAAACCAGCACTGGCTGTGAAAAGAAAAATATCCCACTTAGAAATACTTTGAGCTCAGGGCTAAGGGATAGAATAGAAGGGTTTCCTGGGGGCCAACTTTTCTTGTCCATGATGATATATTGTTCCTTCCCAGTTTCAGAATCTATGGATTTCAACCTGTCACCTACAGCAAATGAAAACTACTCATAATCCATTATACTTCACTCTCACCCTGGGAATGTGCCATGGAAATCACATTGGTTGCCCTGGTATCTATCACTATTTTGAGGTGAGAGGACAAAATGTGACAAATGCAGCTTTTAGAATACTTCCTCACAGTGAGAATGAAAAAAAAAAAAAAAAAAAATCCAGACAATTCCATAACCTCTCCCTTTCTCAAGCACCTTCTAAAGTATAAAAATTAGGCAGCGTTACAAAAAAAAAAAAAAAAAAAAAGGAATCCTTTATAATAAAAGGCTAATATGCAAATTGTCCCCTTGGGAGTTTGACCACTTGCTATGACATGTGCTGACCACTAGGGGGTGGTGCAGAATGAAGGAAGGCCCTGATTGGCCCTGATCACTGGCCAGGCCTACTGCACAAATTTTGTGCACCAGGTCTCTAGTAAATAAATAAATAAACAAAAAATTAGGCAGTGTTGTCATACTATCACAAAAACTTGTATGGCCTTAATATTTACCTAGAAAAAGTACCACCCACTTCCACCCACCTTGGTCTCACCCCACACATTACACTTAAGGATTTTCCCCTAAAGGTGTCATTAATGCTAGCTCACCACCTAACAGGAATTTCAGCTGCCCTATTAAGAGCAGAGGTCCACAGCTTAGAAATAAAGAATCCATAATGTATTCTCAGGAATCTTTGATTTTTAAAAATCCAAGAAAACTCAAAGTAGCAAGACTGTCTATAATGAACTTACTTATATCTCTCAGAGAGACTTGCAACTCTCCTGGTGGCTGTGGCAGATAGACAGCACAGGGAACTGCTTATTCTTGCTTACCTGGCCTTGCTTCCAACACTCTCGGAAGATCTTCCAATTGTTTTTGTTGCTGGGGTCATGGAGACAGAGAAGTCTCCCATCACAGAGCCAGGAGTGAGAGGTATGGGGGTCCAGCACATTTAACCCCATCACCATCTCCTTCACCTCCTTTTGGGTATCAGTCAAGTTGCAGGCCCGCTTTGCAGCATCTGAGGTTTTCTTATTTTCTACCACGGAGGCAATAATGTGGTCAAGGAAGTTGGGTAAACTGGCCTTGTTCTTCACTCCCTGTCAGACACAAATCCATCAGGTAAGTTTGATTGAGGCAGCATGAAAAGAGCATTCACAAATTTGTCTAATAGTTGTATTCATAAGAAGGAGTTCTGCTTACTTGATTAGATTTCATAAAAGTTAAAATGTCTTTTATAATTGGAGGAGGAAACCTATTAAGTCAGTATCTTAAATTTCCCTATCTTTCATATTTGCTTCACGTTAATGAAAAGAAAGTACAGAAAGATCTCCTGTGACTCAAGAGATTTGATACCTAAGAAATACCTTTGCATTCAGCCCTTAATTTGTATTAAGCATATGCATGTAGACCAGAGGGATCACAAAATACTGTAAATGAGTGAAAAAGATAATTTACTTTGAGGATTATCAATTTTGTGGCTACAATGCCCAAGGGATACATAAAATAATTGGGCTTTAGTAAACTTAATAATCCTAGGCCTGCTATGCCTAAAGTTTTACTAATCATTATCTCTATAGAGTACATGTAATCATAAAACATCCTGAGAAAATTTAAAAATAAAAATAAAAACTGGAAGGGGGAGGGGAAGCTAAGAGCAAGTGTAAAAAAAAGCGCCAAAGTAATTTCTTTAAAGTCATTTATCCAAAAGAGACAACCCACACTGTACAAGGTTCAACCACCCACAGTTCATCAAATTTCAGCTATTAATCATAAAATAGAATGAGAAACATGTTTATGTACCAGTTTGAAATGATCTTCAAGATATATAAACTGGAAACAGAAAAACACTATGTAGAACATTTATGTAGAAAGAGGGGAAAAAGCTATGTACACATGATAATATCCCTGAAAGGACACTCATGAAACAATAGTGACCTCTAGAAGGAGAAACGTGGCTGGGAGACACCAAGGAAGAAGATTTTTCACTGTATCTTTAAAATTGTGTACCTTATGAATTCACTTGTTCAGCAAATGCTTACTAAACACCTACTATGTATCAAACACTGTGGCACTAGGGATATAGTGATGAATAACAATAAAAAATGCCTTTAAGGAGAGGTGATCAGACAATAAATAAAACATACAGTAAGTCAGATGGTAGTTAAGTGCAATGGTAAAAATAGTAAGTGTAGAAAAAACAGATATGAGTGGAGGATGGGAGTGGGATGGACTTTTTAAAAGGTGATCTAAGAAGTCTTACTGAGAAGGTGACATTCTGGGAGGGAGGAGAGGAAGGTGATGAAGCAGGCCATGTGGTTACCCGAGAAAGAAAGCTCTAGGTGGAGGAAAGGACAGGTGCAAGGGCTCTGAAGAGGTGCATGCTGGACCATGTTCAAGGAACAGCAAGAAGTTGTGCGAGGCCGGAAGAGGGTGAATAAGAGGGAGAGTGGTAGTTGAAGTCAGAGAAGTGAGGAGAAGACATATGGCTGGGGTGGAGCCTTACAGTCCACTGAAAGGACGCTGCTTATATTATGAGAGAAACAGAAAGTCCATAAAGGATTTTAGGCAGAGAGAATCATTGCCCGGCTGCCTTCCGCACAGCCCCTACTGGGGATCGAGCCTGCAACCTGAGCATGTGCCCTTGACCAGAATTGAACCCAGGACCATTCTATCCACTGAGCCAAACCAGCTAGGGCTTGACCTGTATTTTAAAAGGATTACCTAGCTGCTGTGTAAAATAGACTGCAGAGTGAAAAGGGAAGCAATAAAGAGGGCCTGAGTAAGGAATTTACTGCAAAAATGCACGCAAGAGGATGTTGGCTCAGACCAGAGGGAAAGCAACGGACCTGATGAGAAATGAGTGGACTCTATACATTTTGAAGATCAAACTGAAAGGATGTGCTGACAGATTAGATATGAAATGTGAGAGAGGGGAGTCCCAAATGACTGCAAGACTGGAGAATGGAGATCCAACTGGCCAAGAGAGAAAAACTAAAGTAGAAGCAAGCAGGCTTACAGGCAGAGCAGGAGTGTGGTCTTAAGAAGTGTTAGGTTTGAGGCATCTGTTAGATATCCAAGAGAATACAATACTAATATATTGCCTAGGTAAAAAAAATAAAAATTAATGCCTGTCAAGAAAACAAAGTAGTTTCTACTGATGATAGATAATTTCAATGTCTCATGTCCACTAACTTCCTAACACGGCACAAAAGGTTCACTACCTAAAAGGACCCCAAACTTTATGTGAAGAAAGATTGTTGGGTAGACAATGTAGCCAACACAAGTCACCCACATACCCTCTAACCCAGCTATGAGGTTTCTGATGGTTCGCTCATGGAAAAGCAGCAACGGCTAGAGTTGTAGAGAGGACACTTACTGCTGAGGATGTAGAGAAGACCGGGGGGAAGGGTATGCCTGTGTCCAAGGGGGTTTGAGGAAGCTTTCCGGGACCGGAGTGAAGGAGATCTCGAAGGCTAGAGCCTTCGGTTTTGTTGTTGGAGGCAGTGGGACCCAATAACAGACTGTTAAAAAGCTTTGGAGTCAACGGAGAGACCTTTGCAGTGGAGTTGAACGAGTCCAGCCCAAAGGGTGAATGAGACTCTTTACTGAGCACCGACCTCAGGGACCCTGCTTCTGTAAGAACATAACCGGGAATAGCATTAGCACAACAAGGAACACCCAGCAGGCAATGACTCCTAAAAATCAGCCAAGTGGGTAGGAGGGAAGACTTTCCTCTCCCCTGCCCCCTAGACTATGTATGGTTGTCTGGGCCAAGCCTGATGAGCTATAACTATGGTAGGTTTCATGGCCAAGGAGCAGCTCTCCTACTTCTTCCTTTCTTTTCCAGATCTGGATTTCACACTTTTGTTCCCATCCACCTTTCCTTTCCCTCACTTTCTAAGACAGTGTTTCTTCCAGTGGGTCTCTAGATCACTTGAAGTGGGGAATCACCTGGAGTGCTTGTTAAAAATGGAGATTCTTGGTCTTATTCTCATTTAATAGTTCCGGTGGGGCACACGGAATCTGCATTTTTAATGATTCCACAGGCAATTCTTGTGCCCAGTGAAAACTGTTTAGCCCTGGCTGCATAACAGAGCCATTTGGGAAGCTTATTAAAAATCTTGCATCGATTTTGTCTAAAAGAGGTCTGGGGTAGAGACCAACCATGTGCCTTTTTTAAAAAGCTCCCCTTCTAGAATAAGTCACATGAGATTCCCTTGTTTTATGTGATCAGCCAGAGAAAGCAAGTGGCATGTTTCATAAATGTAGATGGTAATGTGTGAGTTTGAAGAAACCAAGAATAACTTAAGTGTTCCACCCACATGCAGGGCAGAGGCTTCTGTTCATCTCACCTTTTGTTTCTTCTTTAGCTTTCTGAGTTGCCAAATCCGCCAACCAGTGCAGGGCAGAGGAGGGTGGGGCTGTGTCAGCACAAGGGGGTCTCATGGCTTTTAGCTCACTACTGCTGTTTGATGCCAAACTGTCTGCTTTTGGAGGCTCATCAGCTCTGATGTCAGTGCTGTCAGCTTTGGGATCGGGCTCTGGAGTCGTTACCGCTGCAGTTCCTCCTCCACCTGAGAAGGTGGTTTCACTTCCAGAAGAGGCACTAGGGTTTATGGTAGGAAGCTAAAGCACAGAAGGCCAACATCGTTAGAGTGCTGTCCTTGTGAAGCAAAAGTAATGGCTACATAGGTCTATTTAGAGGACTCTAAGTCAGGGAAAACAATCTGAAACTATCCCATAAACGGTTCATTCATTCAGTCAATATATATTTATTGAGTCATATGATGTGACATAAACTAGCTAGGTTCTGTGGAAAGAGCAGTGAAAAAGGCTAGAAAATAAAACATGGTTTTGTTTAGCATGTCAAAGGCTCAAATTTGGCAATGGCAAATTGGTGACCAGAATCTGACCCCATAGAGCTGTTTTGAAGATTAATGAGATAGTACATGCAAAGAGCTTAGCTTATTTCCTGGCACACGTAACTCAATAAATGTTTATTATTCTATTCTTGAAACCTCCATATGATTTACTTTAATATGGCAACTCTACTGAAAATATATCTTGAGGTCCCTCAGCATTAATCCCTGTGCCTTTTATTGACCAGGTGTTAATAGTAGCATTCCTGGAAGGGCCTCCAAATGTAAGCAGTTAGTTGTATATATGTTGAGTTTAAACACACACACACACACACACACACACACACACACACACACACACTGAAATAAAATAAAAATAAAAACACACACAAAAAAGCCCAGCCTGCATGGTTCAGTGGTTGAGTGTTGACCTATGAACCAGGACATCATGGTTTGAATTCCCGGTTAGGGCACATGCCCAGTGTTGTGGGCTCAATCTCCAGTAGGGGCTTCAGGAGGCAGCAGATCAATGAGTCTCTCTCATCATTGATGTTTTTATCTCCTTCTCCCTCTCCCTTCCTCTCTGAAATCAATAAAAATATAGTTTAAAAAATAATAATTAAACACACACACACACACACACACACTCCAGCCTCTTGTTCAAAATAGTCACAAATAGGAATGACCTCTACCTCTGACACAGCAATGAGAAAACCAGACTCTCTTTGGAGGTTGGGATTGCTTTTAGGGTAGAATGATTCCAGCTCAGCAGGCCAATCTTCATATCTCTGTCCTTTGTACCTAACATGACAAGGATAGGATCCAAGCACAGAGAGGACTGTATTTCTAGTAACCTTTTCTATACTCTTCACCTACACTGGACTCTGAGGTATAAATCTTGACAAGATACAAAGAATCTCTTTGTATTATTTATCAACTAAAATGTGAATTGGCTTTAAAGATGAATCAAGAGAAACTTGTACCAGTCAGAGGGAATTAAAATCCCTTGAATAACTCTTATTAAAGTTTCACTCAGTTATACACGCACACACCACTTTACCTGTGACATCCCATTGGTGACAGCAGGTCTCAACACAGATTTGTTTTGCCGACTAATACAAGGGCAGTTTGCTTTAATTCCCCATTTGCCCCGGGCAGCATGTACCATATCTCCGATATTATAAAGAGCTGGAAAAGAGACACAATAATAACAATAACATTAGAATTTTCGTATGTTCAGGTGTTGTGCTAAAGACCTTACTTAAATTATCTCCCTCAATGTTAAAGAGTATGTAAACATTTGAAGTGTACAAGAAAAAGTCATACCTAAAAACCACCACCACCACAACAAAAAGCCCCCCCAAAAACACAAACAAAAACAACACTAGAAAAAGTGGGGAGAAAAAAAAAAGGCCAATTTAAACTTGACACAAACCTTTAACTAATGCTTAGACCAGAAGGGAGCAGGCATCCCACCACTGCACTCAGGGAGCCCTCTGCTTGGAAGCACTGGGGTATAAAGGGTGCAAGTGTGCTCTCCCAGCCCCAAGCTTTCTTTTGTGAAGAAAAATATAGGCAGGAGTTTTGCAGGCTCACCACCTTTAATGCATATGTGTAATGGAAGTGTGCAAGCTGGAAACAGACTGTCCAGAGGAAGCAATGAAGTAAACTGGGACTTTGACACAAACATGACCAGTTACTCCTGCTGTTAAATTGCCTTCTTCAGTTTGATTAGCTTCATGTTTGATTAGCTTCAGCTGTATTTTTAAAAACCTAAAACCAAAGGTCTTTCTGACAGCATGGGACTGGATTTTTCTATTTTGGTCCTGCCAACCATAAAAATGTAAAATGGTACGTGGAAAAGTAATCAACCTCCCCAACCAGAAAGGTGAAGCAAAATGTGTGCAGTGTCTGTATACAATCTAACACCTCTCTAAATATTCAAATCCTTGGAGAAATCTGGTGAGGCTTAAAAAATATATAAGGCTGGCATAAACTACTTCACCAACTTTATGATGTGAAAATTCTATCTTTAACCCCCCCGCCCGCTTCCACACACCAAATCTAAAACAGGAATTTCCTTACCTGTGCCAGGGATAATCTGGGTGGGCATTAGATTCTCTGGCTCATGGGACTGCCCCTTTGCACATTTTAACCAGGAGAAAACCTCTTCATCACCCATCTCTTCTGTTTCTGAAATAAATAAAATGCCTTCGCTTATGAGGTCACAAGACATAGCACATTCCCATCTCTCTTCCTAAAGTTCCCTTGGAGCCCTTTGCAGTCAATACCCCTTTCTCAAACCTTGGCCACCAATGATCAACTTTCTAACACTAAAGTTTTGCTTTTTTCTAGAATTTCATATAACTGGAAGTATACAGTATATAGTCATTTGCATTGGGTTTCTTTTATTTAGCATCATGATCTTGAAATTCATCCATATTGTTGCATGTATCAGTCATTCACGCCTTTTTATGGCTGAGTGGAATTCCAGGGTATGAATGTACCATTTTTTGTTTACCCATTCATTGGCTGGTGGACATTTAACTTGTTTCCAAATTTTGGCTATTATGACTGCCTTCATAAATGAGTTCCTAAGCATTTCCTCCTGTTTTCTGAGTTTGTGTAGAACTGGTATTATTTCCTCCTTAAATGTTTGATATAACTTTGGGCCTGAAGTTTTCTTTGTTGGAAGATTTTCTAAACTACAAATTCAATTTCTTAATATAAGGTTATATAGGTTATATTTCTTCTTGAGGAATTTTGACAGTTTGTGTCTTTCATGAAATTTGTCCATTATATCTAAGTTGTCAAATGTTTCAATATAATGATCTGTAGTAATGACCTATCATTCCTAATATTGGTAAAGTGCATCTTCACACCTTTTTTTTTTTTAACTAGTTTTCTCAAGCAGAAGCTTAGCTATTTGAAATACTGCTTCTTTCCTAATATAGGTGTTTAGTGCTTTAAATTCCCCTCTAAGCACTGCTTTAATTGTATTCCACAAATGTTGATCCACTATGTTTGAACCTTACTTATTTCAAAATATCTTCTCATTTCTCTTGTAATTTTTTCCCTTTGATCTTTATTCCCACTGGATATTTAAAACTGTGTTGGTGCCCTGGCCGCTGCTGCTTAGTTGGCTGAGCATCGTCCATGTACTGAAAGGTTATCGGTTCAATTCCTGGTCAGGGCACATGCCCAGGTTGCTGGTTCAGTCTCCGGTAGGGGTGTGTGTACAGGAGGCAACCAACTGATATTTCTCTCACACTGATGTTTCTCTCTCTCTCAAATCAATAAAAAAATATTTAAAAACAAACGAACCAAAAAACCCCAGAAGTTTACTTTACAAATATTAGATTTTTCCAGATAAGTTTCTGTTTCTAATTTATTCTTTTGTGGTAAAAAAAACATACTCTATATGAATCACCTTAAATTTAGTTTATAACCCAAAATATAGTACTTATAGTCTATTTTAAAAATATATATATTTTTAGCCTGGCATGGCTCAATGATTGAGCATCGACCTATGTATGAATTAGAAGGTCACAGTTCGATTCCTAATCAGGGCACATGCCCCCAGGTTGTGGACTCAATCCCTAGGGGTGGGGTGGAACGTGTGCATGTGTGCATGTGTGTGTATGTGTTCGTGGGTGTGTGCAAGAGGCAGCTGATCAATGATTTTCTCTCATCATTGATCTTTCTATCTCTCTCTCCCACTCCCTTCCTCTCTGAAATCAATCAAAATACACATATAAGAAAACCTGTAATAATAAAAGAGTAATATGCTAATCAGACCGGACGTCCTTCCAGACAAAGCCACAGCCGCAACGGGCGGGGCTGAGGCAGAGGCGGCTGTTGTGTGTGTGTGTGGGGGGCGGGGGGCGGCCAAGGCTCTTGCACGAATTTTGTGCCTTGGACTTCTAGTAAATAAATAAAAGGGGCACATAAACCCATTCCTGCTTTCAATTTCAAAGCGCCATACCTCCATTGACAGGTTTACCTGTTGAACTGCAAAGGACAGTATTTGCTTACCACTGCGTGGACGGCTTTTCCTGAGCCTGTAACAGTCAAGGCAGACCCCAAATCCACATTTGCGACAAACCCAGTGAATGTTGAAGAGAGTTGTTTCACACACATCACACATTTCCCGTACACCACGCACTGCACGTTTCCATGCCACTTTCTCTGGTGGGAGGAGGAAGAGAAATATTGTTGGCATTAGATAAACTAAACAATAGCAAAAGACCCTAGATACACTGATTCCTACTCGTCATTTTGTCCAGCAATAAAGCTCAAAGATTTATGAAGTATGTCTTTCTATAATTTTAAGATAAACAAAATACATGGAATTTCTAATATTTCTGAACAAGTGTCAACAGAGAATAAATGTCACACGTTGTTACTTAAGATACTGTAAAATTGTCATTTGAGGTAGTTTGAAATAAGAGGATTCTTCTTTTGAAATGTAGAGAATAATTTCATAGTACAATTTACCTTGGCCTAGAAATAGGATCCAGTATCTCACAGGCATGGGAATATTATATATGGTTGAATAATGTGGTTTCCAGTGTAAAACATAGCATCCCTTAGCACTTCCTCTATTCACATACCATAGAATATCATTTACTAATACAAGTGGGTTCACAGCAAGCTGAAAATATTCAGAGTGAACCAAACCCAAGTAGAGATCAAAATACTTATTATGGAAGCTCTGCAACAAAAATGAAAAAGGCAAGTTTTTGGTCTGTCAACTTTCAAAGACTAAAAGAATGAGGTCTGCTGGATATTGTTAGGGCCTCAAGTTATATATTTTCCTACAGCGAAGTCATCAGTCTTAATTCATCTATAGAACATGCCATCTGCCACTCCTTCCACTCCTCCCCTTAAACAAAATATAATGAAAGTTCCAGTGAGGAAGATGGTGCCTTACGGTGTGGCTCTACCATCATCATGGCCTCCTTCTCAGACATCACAAGCTGACAGAACTGGTCCCCAACATTGGCCAAGATGTATTTTGAGGTTTCTAGGTCTATCCCTTCTGCTAGGGAGGAAGAGGGAATCCACAGGTTCATGGCATCAGGGTCACTTTGCTGGGGACTCAGAAACCCCTCCACACGGAGTACCCCCTTTCGAGTGAAGATCAGCCTGAGATAAAAAGGTAGACAGTCAAATACATAGTAAATAGCAGCAGCCAATGCAAACTAACACATACCTAAAATCCTAGGACCTAAAAGAAATTAAATGAGACTTAACAGGAATTAGACTGAGTTAAGAATTTTCATCACATTTGATCAATGTAGTATGTATTCTCTGCACTAATAATAAATTTTATTAATATTTACTAAGCCTAGGTTCTTTAAAAAGCTGTCCCAAGAAATGCCTACTTGTTCTACCATCTATACCCATGCCATTAAGTGTAACCAGAGGAAAACACAGAGCTATGCTATCACCCTTTAAATTAATGTCTACCTAAATTAGGTGAGTCCTTAATATTGCCTGGCAATCACATCCCAGATGCCTGTTTCGTATCTTCTTTCAAACCTCCAATATTATTTTCCCCATGAGGACCTTGCTAAGCATTCCACTGAGAAAATACAAGGAGCCAGAGGAGAACTCCAACAAACTCTCACCACCACACCTTCCTGCAACTGGACCCATGTACTCCACCTGATTTGCTATTATGAACGAACTAGGTCCCAGTGAAGACCAATCTCTCTGCCTATTGCTCTACAACCTATCATCTTTCAGACATCTCTCCACAAGTTCTCTCTCTTAAATTATCTGTTTTCCTCTCTTCTGAATCAATGTCAGTATTTGAACTTGCTATCTCAAAAATATTCTAACAGTTTATATCTCAAATGTCATTTTGATCCCACACTCTTCTATTTATTTGCTTGCTAGAGCAGTTTCTTGAAAGAGTTGTCTATACTAGTTGTCACCAGTTCTAGTTCTTTTCCCTTTTATTTTCTCTTAATCCACTCCCATCAAGTATTCCCTCACCAATCTACCAAAACTGTTTTTGATAAGGTCATTACCCCTTGTTAAATCCTATGGTCATAGTCCAGTCCTTATCTTACCTGGCCCAATCAGCAGCATTTGCCACAGTTCATTATTCCTTCCAGGAAATACTTTCTTCAGCTGTCTTCTAGGATATCTCACTGGCTACTCCTTCTCAGCCTCTTCTACCAGTTCCTCCTTCTCTTTCCCAACTCTAAATGTTGGAAAGCTCTAGAACTCAGTCCGTAAATTCCTTCCTTCTCTAATTACATTCCTTAAGTGATCTCAATTATATTCATAGTTTTAAATACTTGGTGACATCCAAATTTTTATCTCCTGGACCTCTTCTCTCAGCTCCAGCATTTCAGCAATTCCATTTGGAAATCTATAGGCATCTTAAATATAACATACCCAAATTAAAGCTCCCCATTTTCCTTCCCAAACCTGCTTTTCAGTGAGAAATCTCCTTATCAGTAAATGGAAATTCCATTCTACCAGTTTTCAGGCCAAAAGCTGTAGAATTAACCTTGACTCCTTTCTTTCATACTCCACACCTAACCCATCAGAAAACCATGTAGGCTCTATTTTCAAAACATATCCTTAATCCAATCACTTCTCATCACCTCTACTGCTACCTCCCCACACCAAACCACCATCATTTCTCATCTAGATCATTGCAACGGCCTCTTCTCTCTGCCTTTGCCTCAATGTAATCTAGTCTCAAACAGGGAGTCTGAGTGCTCCTTTAAAACATTCCTCAGCATCACTCATAAGCTCAAAACCTCTAATGACTTATTCCAGCATGAAAGTCAAGGCCCTTAGATTAGCCTTTAAAATCTGGACCCGTCATTAACTCTCCCTCCACCCCTACGGTTATAGGTTTTACTGTTTTTTTTTTAGAGAAAGAGAAACATGGAAGCATCAATGTGAGAGACACATGGATCGGTGGCCCCTCCTTGTGCCACGAGAGGGATAGACCCTGCAACCTAGGCATGTGCCCAGACTGGGAATTGAACTCACAACCTTCTGGTGTACGGGAGAAAAGCTCCAATCAACCGAGCCACACTTGCCAGGGTTATCATTAACTCTTTAACCTCAACTCTTTTCCTCCCTGGCTTACTGTATTTTAGTCACCCTACCTCCATAAACACACCAGGTATACTCCAGCCTCAGGACAGTTGCTCTTGTTATGCCATCTACCTGGAATACTAGTCTCTCAGAAAAATGTGCGGCTCACTCCCACACTTCCTCAAATCATCCTATCTAGACTCCCCATACTTCAGTCCTCTTTCCCTTCTTTATTTTTTTCATAGTTAATATCAGCTGACATACCATATATTTAAGCTTATTTTTCTTACTGTCTGCCTCTCCAACTACAATGCAAACCTCTCAAAGGCTAGAATTTGAAGGTTTTGTGCACTGCTTAATTCTCAGTGCCCAGAACAATGACTAGTACACATTATGTGTTTAATAAACATTTGTAGAGTAAGTGAATCCACACCAAGTGGATAAATTATTTGGACTTCTTTATTTTAAAAATTAAAGCTTCTTGAAAGATTATTTAGAAGAAATTCCCCTTCTAAGTTTATTAGGCAGAAGTGACTAATAAGGTTTTGTTTGGTAAAAGCAGGGGATATTCCTAGGATTTTCATCAGTTTTCTCTATTTCAAAGACAATGCACATTATCTCCTAACCTTATTCCTCTTCCTTTCTAGGGAACTCAAGTTACTCTAGCACTGAAGAGGGGGAGTAAGTGGCCAGGGAGATTCATAATCCAAAACTGAGTTCTGCTTATACCGCTGGTTTCAAGTGGAACCCAAGTTAGGAATAACTCATCACAGGGGCCAGTAGCTGAGACTGTTCAACTTCAGTTCTCCAAGGCAAAGCTACATGTCATTTCACAATCCAAACTAAGCAGTTACTGTGGCAGAGCCTCAGCACACACTTGAGAGTAAAGGGGTAAGGAAAACAAAGAGAAAGATGGTGACACAGACTTATAGATGCAGAAAAACAGTGGGAATTATGTTTCACTAATGGAAACTGGGAAGGAGACAGAGAGAAGTTTGGGTACCTCCGGAAGTGAAAGAAGCGGCAAGCCACAGTGGAATCATCTTGCTCCTGTTCCTTAAACTTCCGATACCGCTCCAGGCGGCACTCACGACACTTGTGCAGGTGAGGGGCTACATTGATGCATGACCCATCCTGCAGGAAGGGCTCTCCGGACTGCTTCAGCTTCTTCACCTTGCTTACATCTTTCAGGACTGACTGGCCAACTGTGGCAAGGGAGAAAGAAGAAATAGTTGGTTGTGACAGGTATAAATGAGACTCAACAACATGATCCTTTTGGGGACAGATACTTGTTCCGACCTGGACCACTCTTCTTTACACCGCTTGGGCAGGTGCCCATCAAGTTCATCCTTGACAGAAAGGGAGCAAAAAGGCTTCACTTGGGGGCTAAGGACCATGGAGAATTTGAAGGAAGTACCTCATTATAGTAAAAAACTCTGGTCATGAAGGAGGAAAACTCAAGAAGGCAGAAGGTAGCCACCACCTGTCTCTGGCCCCTAGGGATATGACTATTTCTAATCAAGGAGTCTTCTAATTGAGCTCCCAATGGGATACCAATTCCTAATGACAACAGCTACTTTTACTACCAGACTTTCTTTTTTTTTTTATCATCAGCTCTTACACACTTCTGGACAATAACTTAATATCACAGAATTTAATGGCTTTTGGAAATGACATTAAAACCGTACATATGTGTCAGAGAGAAGCAAAGTGAGGGGTGAGTAAAGAGAATGGGCCAAAGGAGAGCAGAAAAGGATGAGAAAAACACAAAGAAAGAGTTCCCGAACAAAGAGACTACTAAGGAAGGTCAAGGATTTCCTTTGTGGAACTATCTTTATACTAACAGATACCCCTCTTACAGTGCTGATTTACATGCAGTCCTGCCCTGAAACAGGTCTAGTGAGGGGCCTTTGTTAGGCCCTCTTGGCTATGTAATTTTATGAGATTATAAACTTTCCCTCAAAGGGAGGGCCCCTGCTACCCAAGAGCACAACAGGCATTCAAGGCTAGTGCCAAAGCCAAGGCACTATATAGCCCCAGCAGGATCACCTTTCAGGGGTGCAGTCCGAGGCCGGCCCTTAGGGGCCTGCTTCCCTTTGCCTTTGCCCAGCAACAGCTCAGCACTGCGCTCCCCATTGGGGCCCAGCTTCCCCATCAGGTGCTCTGGAATCCCCTTCAGGCCAGTCTTGGCCTGCAGCTGCTCCTCAGAGTCGCTCAAATCTGACAGGTCACTGTTGGTGCTGGAGTCCGAGTCCTGTCTGCAAGCCAAGCTTCGCTCATCCAGTGAGAACCTTTTCACAGCTTCAAAAGGAGCTTTGTTCTCCTGTGAAAAATCCGCTGGGGAGGACAGAAAGCTGCCTGAGTGCCTGCCAAAGACGTTACTGAAGGTTTTGAGGAGGGGATTGTCCTGCTGCCCAGGCCCCACAGTTGGCCTCTCCTCTGTGGGGCTGGAGGAGAGAGTAGGCATCTCAATGGGCTGAGTGAGGCTGCTGGTGGGTGAACTGGAGCGGCCATTTCCCATAGCAGAGAGGCTTGGACCCCCAGTGGTAAGAGCTGAGCCCAGAACACCAGACACCAGTTTGGAGGAGTCAGTTGTGATGAAGAGGGTTTTCTTCTTTGCTGAAGATGCTGAATCTGAAGAGGAGTGAGACTCGGGCCAGTTGGGTGCTGCCTTGGAGGTGACAGTGGTAGCAGAGGAAGAGCTACCTGATGATGCCTGAGATGCAAAGCCAGTGAAAGGGCTATGTTCAACTTTCTCCACAAACGCCAAGAAAGGGTTAGAGGGCTCTTCCCGGGACAGTTTAGGGGGCTGTAAAAATAGATTTTCATGACTCTCTGGGGTGCGGGCATTGAGGAGGCTCCGTGGGAAGGCTGGTGTGAGGGTGGGCATGGACTCTGTAGGCACTTTCTGGTCCACAGAGCTGCCAGCCTTAGAGCCTGATTTAGTGTCTGCTCCAAGAGTGGATCTGCCTTTACACAGGCTCTCAAGGCTTTGTTTGAATGAGTCTCGACTGGAGGAATCATCAGCCAAACTCTCTGAAACGGTACTGAAGTAGTTACTGGTTGGTAAAGTTTGGGGCATGCATTGAAAAAATAAGTTTTTGGAGAGATCAGAGTCTTTCTGAGACTCTGGTGCAGAGCTACTGCCAAAAGAGAAGCCCAAAGGTTTGTTCTCTGTGGCTAGAACCCCATTGGACTGGTTCCTTCCACTTCCAAAAGTCAAAGGTTGTGATAAACTTGGGAGAGACGCTCCAAATCCAGAAGAGGCCAGAACAGAATTTCTTGAATTCTGAAAAGAAGATAGCCTGAGTTAGTGATGTTGACTTCTCTTGAACCTAGGCCAACATTTCTTATGAATCAATCAACTTTTCTTTCCTACAATTCCATGAAAGCTGCTCTTATAACTAGATTTCATCAGCATTAGGGAAGAAACCTGCCACAGACCACACAGAGAGAATCTCTAGCAAGGTAAGCTAGCGATAGCAAGATGTCATTCATCCTTCCACTCCCTTGGTTGTCATAGCACTAGGAGTCTGTGTAGGCTTCTTGGTATCTATTTTGAAACAATGACTCTACCAGGGAATTGGTGAAAAGGATTCCTGAACATTCCTCAGCTTTTACTTTAAAACATACCAAGTGACCATGTAATATTAATCTACCTCAATGACCTTAGAGGCTATTGTTAAAGTTTTAATTTAAGCTATTACAAATTTTTCATCTTACAAAAGTGACTTCAGCCTCATAACAAGCCCATTGTACATTAAAGAAAAGTTTTAGAAATTGGCCATTTATTTATGGGTTCAAGTCAACCTGAAAGTTGACTATCTGTTTCAATTAAAGTTAAACCTAAAGATACTAAATTAAAAAGAGCATACTGATTATTGAAAACTTGTGCTATCATTAGGCTAACAAGTCTTCAAAACAGAAAAAAGTAAAAGATACTGATATGCCTACCAAACAAAAGCATTCAGCATAACAAATCGGACAATAAAAAAATACTTTCCTTTTGCGTGTGCATAAAGAAAGTAGGATCACTTTCATATATATTACACATCCATTTACATTCACAGAAATATCCATAGGTAGGTATGAGCACTTATTAATACTTTTTAAATGAATAAAACCCAGATCCTAGCACTTGACTAACAAATCACAGGTAGTAGATGATGATAACCCTAAACATTCACTTTAAAACACTGGAAATAAATTATTCCATGACTGCTTAATAAATATGGTGCTTCCTTTTGGGGTAATGAAAATTTCTGGAACTAGACAGTGGTTGTGGGTGCACAGCATTGTGGAAGCACTAAATACCACAGTACTGTATACTTTAAATGGTTAAAATGTTAAGTTTTGCTATGTTACTTTATCACAATTTTTTAAATGTTCTAGATAGAAAAGGGCTCTGTTAAAAAAAAGAAAAGAAAAAAGAGGGAGTTTCAATTTACTTAAAAGTATTCTTTAAATATTCAAGAGGAGTCTACATTAGGACTTTCCTTGAGGGTAGCACAGAGGCAAGAGAACCAGGCAGGCTTGCCTTCCTTTGACATTTGCTATAGAGACAGTTTTAGGGCATTTTAGGGTTCATAATTCTGTTTTCTTTTCTTTTCCACAAACCAACAACCATGGACTTAAACCCCCTCAACTAAAAAGAAAAGAATAGACAGACATAGCACTGAGGCTTGCAGTTGCTTCACTAGCAGGATTTGGCCAGGAGCCTTGACACCTGCATGACTGCAAGGAACCAGCATGGGTAGCTCAGGTTTCACTACTAAAGTTACCCTTTAAAAATAAATACACACATGAATGAAGAACAATTTGGATGGTCTTATTTTCCTTCAAGTGATTAAATTCCAAATCCTTTTCTTATACTACAGTGATGACAAGCTGATTTCAACTCAATTTTAAGGGCAAGACATTTTTTGGATAGGGTTGTGTCCCTATTTTAGATTCAACATCATAATGGAAACATCCCTTTCTGTATTTTAAAATCCTAGCCCAAGGAGAATACCTACGCTGACACCTTAGCAAAATTACTGATGTAGTCACAGAAATTTCTCCAACCTGTTTAGAATCCACATTTCATCTAGTAAGCTTTGCCACTCCTCTAAGAATAACAGCATTCTGTGGAGCTCTTCTTGTAGCATGTAAAATTTGGTCTATTTTTTAATTCCCCATTTTTGTCCACAAAAATGCCTTTGACATGGAATTCATTTAAATTAATTTGAGCAGTATGATGATATACAATCTAGAAATCCACATAGAAATCCTCACCTAGTTCTCTTGGGAATGCTGGTCAATTTAATAGCGGACAAACCATGAACAGTGTAAAATTTGCATTTACAGTCTGCCTGGACATTTCACCTCCTTCCTCATCCCTGCACACTAGGGATTAACAAGTTGCATTTTCTAGGGAGAGGAAGAAATCAGATGAAATGTGTATGATTCATGTTTTATCTGGCATTGTTATACCTAAAATGATTCAAATAGGGATTTCAATTCTTTGTTTATAATATATGGTACTTAGCACACAGTAGTTTCCTATCATACTTAAAAAAAATTATTTAGTATCTTAGTATTTCATACTCCAGATTGAAAAAATTATGACTAGCATCATAAATCATACTTTGGTGACCAAAATAAGAGTCCAAAGATTGTAAGAACTGTTTTTAATACTGCTTCAAATTTGATTTGGAAGCCAACTTAATGTTAATTTATATTTAACAAAAGTCCCATTTTGTAAGAAAATAGTAGCCCTGGCCAGTGTGGCTCAGTTGGTTGGAGTGTCATCCTGTGCACCAGAGTCTCGGGTTTGATTCTCAGTCAGGGCACATACCGGGGTTTCAGGTTTGGTCCCTGTTTGGGGATGGCACGTAAGGGAGACAACCGATCAATGTTTCTCTCTCACATGGGTGTTTCTTACTCTCTCCCTCTCCTTCTTCTCTCTAGAATCAATGAAAAAACTTATCCTTGGGTGAGGATTTAGAAGAAAAAGGTAAACTGGATAATATGATTAGTTCACATAGTGGTTGAGCTGCCACCAGGCCTGTGAGAGGCAAGGTTAACGAATTACAGTGTTGGTAATAGTGGCACTATAATTAAGGCTAAATTTTCCAGGTTAGGCTTTAAAAGATTAAGCCAGGCCCTGGCCATGTAGCTCAGTTGGTTAGAGCATCATCCTGATATGCCAAGTTTATGGGTTTGATCCCCAGTCAGCGCACATGCAAAAATCAACCAATGAACACATAAGTAAAGGGAACAACAAATCAGTGTTCTCTCTCTCTCTCAAATCAATACATAATAAAAATAAAGTAAAAGATTAAGTTAGGAAAAGAAAATTTTATGGCCATATCTAATCATGGGAAAGAAGCCCAACTTCAAGGGAAAATATAGAAAATGATAAACTGAAAACATGGGTTGGTAATAGTGGCTTTCACATAGCCTTAATTATAGTGCCACTATTACCAACACTAAATTCGTTAACCTTGCCTCTCACAGGCCTGGTGGCAGCTCAACCACTATGTGAACTAAAAGATAATTGAATTAAAAAATCTATCTTAATATATCATTTAATTGGGTTGTATAATCAGTTTTGATTAGCCTAGTTGTTCAGGTGACTTTTAAGAGCCAATAAAATTATTAAAATATACACATTTGTCCAATGAGCAATAAAGGTCCACCCACAGTGTTTATTTAAGCACATCTTAGATATACTTCTTCCAACTAGCATTTGAGATGCCTTTTAATGTGTTACCAAGAAAGAAAGAGTGAAAGAATGAAACCAAATCTTGCAAATCTGCCCCTGAAACAACTCACCTCTCCTGGGGCCTGTGACCAGCTGCCTTTCTGTTTTTCCGGCCCAGTCCCTGCTGCAAGGCCAGTGTCTGAGATCCTCACCGTGGTTGGGGTAGAGCTGGCGGTAGTGACCACAGCTGCTGAAGCCACCAGGCCCTGACCAACTTGTTCCAGTGTTTTTCCTGCCTCTTTGCCTTCGGCTCCACCCGCCTCTGGGGCCAAAGGTGTCTGCCCTGTGGCTGTAGGATATGGAGTAAAAGATGCAGTTGTGTCCCCACCTACAGGTTCATCCTGCACCACCAGAGTCCTGCCGTTTTCTTTGGTGTAAGTGGCAAAGCGAATGTTGCGGTTAATCTGGGGGACAAATGTAGTTGGTGGTGGCTTGGTTCTTTGATCCAGCCCTGGCTCTCCACTGGCATTCCCTCCTTTCCAGGGCCCTCGGCTCGCCTCACCTCCATCGCTCCCATTACTGTCTACTTCACCCCTGTCTCCTTTTAATTTCTTTGATGCAGAGTCACACCCAGAGTCCGAAGCACTTTTTCTCCTCCGGCCATCTTTCCCCTCTATGCTCTCTCTCTTCTTCTTTCCTTTGGAAGACTTTACTGCTTTTAACGTACCCCCCTACAAAACAAAATTCAAAGAAAATTTATTACAAGGGACTTTCCATCTTGTGAAAACCATAAATCATTAGCTCTTTCCCATCTCTAGAAGCAGAAAGTCAAAGCAGGCACAGACTGCTAGCTTCCAATGCCAGCTCTAAGACATTCCCTGTGTCAAAAAGCTCCAATCTTCTTGTCACTCAATTTACACACACATATACAAGAGAATGGTCACTAGAGATGAACTCACTTGGCAAAAGTTCTCTTAAATAAAATGCAGTACTTCCTCAAATGAAGGAAGGTTTTAAAAATCTGTGGAATTTCTTTTACAAAACAGACTGCCAAAGCTAGCCTAGGAGCTCATTTACCCCTTGATGAAAAAAAATCGGCTTTGTTCCATATTTAATTCCTTGTTTGACAGAAACTGGCATTTCAAATATTGAAATGTAAAATCTCCTCCTCCAGAAGCCACTAAAAACTGGTGACGACAATAGGAAAACCGACATTTGTGAGTCTGTGACCAAAGGAAAAGTGAGACCAACAGAGGCAGGTTTGGATTACTCTTACAGACTTTAAAAAGATGCAATCTCCAGATCTTATTTCAAAGCATTAGAGGAAAGGAAAAAAGGCATGCTACCATAGACCAAACAGTCAAATATCTTAGCTCTTTCAATAATTTCAGCCTAGCTCATGAACTCTTACTTGTGCTTTACTTGAGAGGCTGGATAACCTTAAAAGATACAGGTTAGAAGGGGCAATTCCTATCTTCTTCTCTGAGAAGGACAAAGGGAAAGGGGCTTGGGACACAGCTAACATTCTTTCAAGCAATCTTTGTGTAGCAAAGACTTGTATATGAAACAGTCTTAGATTGGCATCCCACCAAGAAGCAGGTATTCATTTTAGCTTTATTCAGATAACTTTCAAATAGTTTAATTCAGCGATAACATTTGGTAGGGTGGCAATAAGCTAGTAACACACAGTTATTTAGCTATTAGTATTATCTAACAATAAATCTACTTATTGCCATTGAATATTTATAGATTCTTTGTGTAGATCTATATTTTTGTTGTAATCATTATTATAGGTGTTATAACAAACTTTTTCAAATTTTATATTTCTTTAGTCAGTTCTAGTTCTTTATTTTTCTTCCTCCTCCTCTCCTTCCATCTTCCTTCCTTCCCTCCCTCCCTTCCCTGCCTTCATTTCCATCATGTCTCCTTTAATTTCTTAACCAAATTATTATTATTTTTTAAAAATATATTTTATTGATTTTTTACAGAGAGGAAGGGAGAGGGATAGAGTTAGAAACATCGATGAGAGAGAGACATCGATCAGCTGCCTCCTGCACACCTCCTACTGGGAATGTGCCCACAACCACGGTACATGCCCTTGACCGGAATCAAACCTGGGACCTTTCAGTCCGCAGGCCGGCTCTCTATCCACTGAGCCAAACTGGTTAGGACTTAACCAAATTCTTAACCAAAGCCCAAAATTTCTTTCTGTTTCCCCCATACTTCTGGTAATATTAATCTAAGCTTCTAAATCTTTCATTTAAGAACTGTTTCTGTTTGCCCTAACCAGTTTGGCTCAGTGGATAGAGCGTTAGCCTGCAGACTGAAGGGTCCCGGGTTCGCTTCTGATCAGGGGCTTGTACCTTGGTTGCGGGTACATCACCAGTGGCGGGGGGTGTGGGAGGCAGCTGATTGATGTTTCTCTCTCATCAATGTTTCTAGCTCTCTATCCCTCTTCCTTCCTCTCTGTAAAAAATCAATAAAAAATATTTTTAAAAAATCAATAAAAAAAAGAACTGTTTCTGTTTGCTAGAAATCGTTTTCATTTGGTCCTTTTAAAACTTGTTTAGCCCTTCTTCAACCTCTATCACCACCCAGTTTTCATTGTTGTAAACTACAGAAGTATGATCAGTGACATCTCTCCTTTCTTGATCACTCATTCAAGAGATGAGATGGATCCCTAAGGACGATTACTATAAAATGTGGCAGAACTGTCAATAATAATTATTCTTTGCTAGCTAAGAAGATAGTCACATCATGGCAAAGCTGAAAAGAAAAGAATCAGCATCTAGTGCTGAAAACCACAGATCAATCTTATCTGTGATTCATCTAGCCAACTTGCAGAGCCTGGCTCACAGCAACATCCCTGAGCAACAACTTTTATGTATGTCCTACTTACAGTAAGCTACTCACATGAAACCAGTACTCTCCAGCTACATATCTAGCCAACTGAACAGTACCTGGCACATAATAATCGAATAAATGAAATAAGGAAGGGAATAAAAAAGGGGCCCAATACCCCATAAAAGTAATAGGTGTTTTCAGCCATGTAAACAAAGTCAAGAGACTTATCCTATTTGTCGCAATATTATATGTAGTAAAGAGCTATTAAATTTAACCCTGATTTTTCATTTCTTACCCTCATCTTGTTTTATGAAGTAAAAAGTGACTGAATAAAGAAGATGAGGAAGAACTATACTTAGCATGAGTGGCCAAGACAGCAATATTACAGAGGTGCTAAGAGACGATGAGGAATATGTGGACAGCTGGCCATCCTAGTCAATGTTCTACTGAAGGAAAATCATACAGAATTCCTTGATTGGTTCAGGCACTGATTTATAAAGTATGTTTTTTGGACTATGATAATTTTGAATGAACCAAGAGTTGGTCTAGTTCATAGTAATTATAGAGTAACCCACTGTGTGCTGAGCACTGAACTAGGCACCCGTTTTATTTGACCTTCTTGGGAAAAGGAAAATCAGACTCTTTTGGAGCTCAATACCACCTAATGCAGTGGTTCTCAACCTTTCTAATGCCACGACCCTTTAATACAGTTCCTCATGTTGTGGTGATCCCCAACCATAAAATTATTTTCGTTGCTACCTCATAACTTAATTTTGCTACTGTTAATGAATCATAATGTAAATATCTGTGTTTTCCGATGGTCTTAGGCTCTACAGCAGTGGTTCTCAACCTGTGGGTCACGACCCAGGTTGAGAACCACTAGCAGGGTTGCCTAAGATTCATAACAGTAGCAAAATTACATTACGATTCATAACAGTAGCAAAATTATAGTTATGAAGTAGCAACAAAAATAATTTTATGTTTGGGGGTCACCACAACATGAGGAACTGTATTAAAGGGTTGCAGCACTAGAAAGGTTGAGAACCACTGGCCTAATGGAAAACAAAGAGGATATAACTTTTCTCCCATTTCTTATTATTGGGTAGGTCATGAATAGTACTGTTGCTTATTATAGCTTTAACTATCTACTGTATCTTTCAAATATACCTGTCCTGGAAGAATATAAGAAGAAATAGTTAGGCTATAGAGTTCAAAACGGCTAGGCAACATAGCCATGATTAAAAGAGTTGCTCAGACTAGGTCTTTTCTTGAGACTATTCTTCCTTAACTAGGCAAGACCATGAAAAAAAACAAGAAATGTACAGTGGCCAGAGCTGAAGTCCATAGATAATACACATATAAGAAATCTACATAATAACATAATGCAAGGTCACGAGTCTACTCAGAGACTCAGTCCATTACTGTACCTCGTTCTGAGGCGTTGAATTATCCGTCAGCATCACATGAATCAGTCTGGGATCTACAGACTTGATCTCACCACTCTATAGCAGGAGCAGGATAACAGGTAATATGAAAAAGAGTGGAAAAGATTTAATACATTGTCCACCAAGGACACAATTATGTATTTTTCTAATCTATGTAATTATCTTTGCATTTCTACTCCCATAGTAGAATAAAAACTACCAGAGCAGGGATCTTTACTATCTTACTCACTGCTAGATAGCATCTGAAACAAAGTCTGGACTATGGTAAGCTTTAAGCATTTGGGTCTACTTTAGGGATGTTAATTTCAAATTCTGCATCTCTAAAACCTTCATATGCTGTACATTACAGAAACCAAAAACCTTCAGAACCAATAATCATTCAAAGCACTACCTACTATTAAAGAATAAAAGCTTTTGGAAGGGGCCAATTTGACATTGTCAGATTTAATGTGCATATACTTTGACCTAGCAATTCCACAGCTGGAAATTTATCCCAATAAATAATGTGAAACAGTGTACATTGATATATGTTCAAGAATATTCATGTGGCATTATATGTATTATTGAAAATGATTTAAATGTCCATCAATTTTAGATTAAGTTAGTCATGATAACATCCATCTAGTTGAATAAATATGTATCCATTTTAAAAGAACAAGGCAGATTTCTATATATTTGCACAGAAAGATGTTAATTTACAATTAAGTCAACAAAAGTAAATTATAGAAGAATATATAATATAGACCAAACAGTTAATGGTGGTTACTATTGTGGGTAGTGATATTTGCCTAGGGGAGGGGATGGCTTTTAATACCTACTTTATATATGTATATTGCTTAAAATTCTAAAATGAAAATTAATTTAATAATTTTTTAAAAGCTCAAAAATATAAATAAAGTAATTATGCTTATATTACACGTGACTGCCAAGGCCAAGTCTGAAACCAATTCAAAGGTATGTAAATACAAATCTGTTTGCTTCAAAACACTCATCTGGTGTTTTTCTGACACAATTCTCCAGGTTGCTCTAGATGCCATGCTTTTCTGTTTACTTCATTAGAAACAATTTTCCAATATCTAAGGGAAAGTGGCATAAGTATTATAAAACCAAATGCTAATTAGATTTTTTACTACCAACAGTGCTGTGAGATATGTGGGGAGGGAAGGAGTGCCTAATTAATTCTAATTTACATGTGAGAACAACTTTAAGAAAGTTGAACAGCTTTTCTTGTCAAGGTCATACAGTCATTAAGCAATTGAGCCACATATGGAACCCAAGTCTTCTTCCTCAGGATGCTCCGTTTTGCTTCACCTGTAAGATGAAATAACACATAACACAAAGCCTTACCTCAGTTATAGACACATCCATAAGACGAGTAATGGAATCTTGATGGTTTACAATACCATAGAGCCAACTTTCTTCCCCCTCGGGCTGATATACTTTGACCCTGTGACCTTGAACACTGTAGGGACCTAAAGGAGAAATGAGTCAGTATAAAATATTTTTGGCTATGCTACATTTCATAATTGTTTCTAAAAGCAGAAGGAAAACTATTTGGTGTAGATATATGGCACTGTTAGTCTTCTTGTATGGAGCTGAATGAGCAATCTCAGATTGACCATACTCATCAATTTAAAAATAAAACATAGCCCTAGCGTGTTTGGCTCACTGGATAGAGTACCGGCCTGCAGACTAAAGGGTCCCAGGTTCAATTCTGGTCAAGGGCACATACTTGAGTTGCAGGCTCCTCCCCTGGTCGGTGCATGTAGGAGGCAACTAAGTGATGTGTTTCTCTCATATCAATGTTTCTCTCTGTCTTTTCCCTCTCTCTCCACTCTCCCTAAAAATCAATGGAAAAATATCCTCGGGTGAGGATTAACAAAAACAAACAAAAATAAAACAGTTTTCCCAGTGACCTTTGTAAATTTAATTTAGAAAATTTCTTGGAATCTCCCAGGATTCTGATCTCACCTTATCTCAATCTTCCCATTCTAAAATATAAGGAAGAGAAAGGAAACTTATAAATAAAAAACTACAGGTAGTATGAAAATGTATTCAGATCTGGCCTAACCAGTTTGGCTCAGTGGATAGAGCGCCGGCCTGCGGACTGAAAGGTCCCAGGTTCGATTCCGGTCAAGGGCATGTACCTTGGTTGTGGGCACATCCCCAGTGGGGGATGTGCAGGAGGCAGCTGATCGATGTCTCTCTCTCATCGATGTTTCTAACTCTCTATCCCTTTCCCTTCCTCCCTGTAAAAAAAATCAATAAAATATATTTAAAAATAAAAGAAAGAAAAGAAAATATATTCAGATCTGACACATAAAAAAAAGTTGGAGGCCAATAAGTTGAATGTACTATTTTGTTAAGTGACCATATGAATGATATATAACCATTTACACGCTGCTATCTGGCTTTCACTAACAGTAGGTAGAGAGTTCAATTTATGAGGTTACCAGCCTCTACACTATTAATAGTTTGAACAAATATAGCACCTGTCTTCCTAGGAACACAGAGTTTCAAACATATTACTTTATCAGCTGGTAATGTTACCCTGCTGGCCCTCAAAAAAGAACAGTTTCTCTCTCTTGCATATCTTATACATTTGAGACTACATAGTTAAATCACTACTTATTTTAAATGATCTTTAAGCTATAATTAAGCTTCCTTAATTTTTCTATACATACTCGTATACACCTCCATCTCTTATTCTATTCACTTGATTTTCTTCTCTGATATCAATTTTTCCATACATTCTTTCATCCCCATACCTTTCCTTGATTATTAAACACTAGAGGCCCGGTGCATGAAATTTGTGCACGGGGGGGGGGGGGGAGGGGTTGGTCCCTCAGCCCAGCCTACACCATCTCCAATCTAGGACTGCTGGCTCCCAACAGCTCGCCTGACTGCCTGATTGCCCCTAACTGCTTCTGCCTATCAGCTTGATCATCCCCTAACCACTCCCCTGCCAGCCTGATCAATGCCTAACTGCTCCCCTGTTGGCCTGGTACCCCCCTGCTGGCCTGGCCCCCCCCAACTGCCCTCCCCTGCTGGCCTGGTCCCCCCCAACTGCCCTTCCCTGCAGGCCTGGTCCCCCACAACTGTCCTCCCCTGCTGGGCTGATCGCCCACAACTACCTTCTCCTGCTCGTCATCTTGTGTCCACATGGGGGCGGTCATCATGTGTGTTGGAGTGACAGTCAATTTGCATATTACCCATTTATTAGATAGATCATTGTATCCTGATACTCTTTTCCCTAAATAGGCCTGTGTATCTATTCCTTCCTTTACCTATTTAGATTTAGTTTGATAAAAGAGAACCAAGGATACTATTTCACTGAAAATCATGATCATAAAGAGGTTCAGAAAGGAAGAAGTGGATGTACAACATGAAGGGAAAGATAAATGAAGCAATAGTCTACACTATGTATAGAATCTTGGGCAAAATCTGTATCTGAACATGAAGGTAATAATTCGTTCTGGTTTTCATTCATAATTATTTATTTACTAGAGGCCCAGTGCACGAAATTCGTGCACAGGGAGGGGGGTGTGTCCCTCAGCCCAGGCTGCACCCTCTCTAATCTGGGACCCCCAAAGGGATGTCCTACTGCCCGTTTAGGCCCGATCCTGGTGGGATCGGGCCTAAACGGGCAGTCGGACATCCCTCTCACAATCCAGGACTGCTGGCTCCCAACCACTCGCCTGCCTGCCTGCCTGCCTGATTTCTCTAACTGCTTCTGCCTGCCAGCCTGATCACTCCCTAACCACTCCCCTGCCAGCCTGATCGACACCTAACTGCTCCCCTGCCAGCTTGTTTTCCCCTAACTGCCCTCCCCTGCAGGCCTGGTCCCCCCAACTGCCCTCCCTTGCAGGTCTGGTCCCTCCCATTTGCCCTCCCTTGCCGGCCATCTTGTGTCTACATGGGGGCAGCCATCTTTGACCACACGGGGCGGCCATCTTGAGTGTTGGAGTGATGGTCAATTTGCATATTACTCTTTTATTAGATAGTATTATTAACTAGAGGCCCGGTGCACCAGATTCATTGCACTGGGAGGGGGAAGCCCTCAGCCCAGACTGCACCCTCTCACAGTCCGGGAGCCCTCAGTCTAAGTTGGCAGTTGGACATTCTTAGCACTGCTGTGGAGGCGGGAGAGGCTCTGCCACTGCCACTGTGCTAGTCAGCCTAGAGCCTGGCTTCTGGCTGAGCAGTGCTCCCCCTGTGGGAGTGCACTGACCACCAGGGGGCAGCCCCTCAGTCTGCCCCCTGGTGGTCAGTGCGTGTCATAGCAACCAGTTGTTCCACTGTTCGGTTGATTTGCATATTAGGGTTTTATTATATAGGATTTCAGAGAGGAAGGGAGAAAAGGAGAGATATAGAAACATCAATGTTGAGAGAGAATCACTGATTGGCTACATCCTCTCCACCCCCATCCCGTGTGCCCCACACTGGGATCGAGCCCACAATCCCAGCACATGCCCTGATTTTTAAAAATAACATGCTGTTAATGCGTTGTAGGTAGTTACAAGAGCAGGGCAAGGATGATGGGCAGGTATAGAAGGTCACGAGGGAGGAAAGCCACAGGTGTCTAGCAACAGACAATCAACTGTAGGGTGGGACCTCATCCCCAAGGTAATTTTCCTCCCCAGGCATTCCGCTGGTCACGTGGTGACTCCCTGATCTTTCCTCCCTAGAAATAACATCTTTGCCTCAGTTATATTTTAGCTCCAGGTCCAGATAAGCAACAAAACTAGCCACTGCTAACGCCAGGACCCGCTGCATTGAATAAGGACCCCTTACCCTGGTGTTGGCCAATCAATCAGTGTAGGCCAGAACTCTGAAAGGACCGGGTTTCCAAGCAGTGCCTGGAAAACTGCTGAATATTCTATTAAGATCTTTTCCTGAGATCTCTACCCTAAAAGCCCTTGGGACTCCCTCCTGGGAGCACACCCTTGCCTTTTCCTTCTCCCACCCTATCCCTGCCCAAGGCATATTACCATTAGCTGCTTCACTCCCAAGCTCCAAGGGCCCTTCCTTTATCTCTATAACTTATTTCCTAAAACCATTTCTTCTAGGAATTACTTTTTTACTTCTGTGATTTATGAAATAAGTGTTCTCTTACAGTTTTGGCCTTTACTCTGAATTCTTTCCTAGCCAGAACCCAACTACCGAGGTTGCTGAACCCAGGTTTGGTCTGGCCTTGCTGATCTGACACACCGTGCCATTCCTCCCACCTACAACAAGTGGAAATGAGTCTGTGGACATCTTCCTTTATGAATATAGCTTGCACTCTAAGTTGTTATTTGTTTGTATCAACAGTCTTTAGTCCTCGAGATCCTTACAGACAGTAAGCTCAAGAAGAGCAGAGATATTCTCTAGGTCACGGTTATATCCTCAGTACCTTAACATTGTGTCTACTACAAGATTAGTCCTTAATAATAATATTTAAGAAATGGAGAAACAGCCCGGCCAGTGTGGCTCCATGGTTGACCCATGAACCAGGAGGCCACAGTTAGATCTGGTCAGACACATGCCGGGGTTGTGGACTTCATCCCCTGCAGGGGATGTGCAGAACATGGTTGATTGATGATTCTCTCTCTCATCAGTGAAGTTTCACTCTCTCTCTCTCTCTCTCCTCCTCTCTTTGAAACCAATGAAAACATATTAAAAAAAACACACAAAGGAAATGAAGAAACAACAAAACAAAACTCACATAACAAGACTATGTATTACAGTCCTGGCTAGTGACCATACACTTGATTCAGAGTTCAGGAACAGAAGACTACCTGTCCTTACCTCGGCTAAATATCTCTTGTAGCTTTTGGTCACTGATCAAAGCATTAACTGTTTCTCTCAGTGCAGCATGTTCCAAAAGAATCTGGTTTTGGCTCTCTGTTCCCATCTGGTAAAGATAAGAGAAGAAAACAATTGAATATTAAAATGAATAGCAATGATACCTAACCAGATGAGAAAAATCATGCCCATGAGGGTATGACTTGTCAAAGAATGTTCTATAGAACCCTAGTCTCATGAGATCTCTATAAAAAATAAGGATGCTAAGATCAATTAGGTTTGGAAATATTATATATTTTTCTACATATAACAGTATATTAAAGGCTCTAAGAAGGCATATAGGAAAAGAATCTGTATGTCAGTATTTCTCATACTTATTTGACCACAAAACATTTTATTGCATATAAATCTTTTTGCTTATTTTGATATTTATCCAACATTTACCAAGTGCCTATCCATATAAGCACTAGTACTAAAAAATAAAAAAAGCAAGGTTGATAAGAGAGTGAAGTCTTAATGAGGGAGAAAAAAACATATTAACAAAGAAATTATTATTAATATATCATAGAGATTTAGAAAATACTTCTCTTAGCTGTCTCAATAAGACAGCAAAACTCTTCTAAGCCTCCTAATTTTTATTTTTATAATGTAAATTCGTTATTGTTGAAAGTATTACATGTCTCTACTCCCCCCTCGCCCCCGCTGCTCCCACCCCAGCACATGTCCCTGCCCCCCTTCTGTCTGTGTCCTTTGGTTATGCTTATATGCATGCATACAAGTCCTTTGGTTGATCTCTTACCCACCCCACCCCCACTCCCACCCTCTCCTGCCTTCCCTCTGAGGCTCAACAGTCTGTTCAATGCTTCTGTCTCTGGATCTATTTTAGTTCATCAGTTTATGCTGGTCATTATAAGGCCTCCTAATTTATAATCTTTGGACAGTACCCCTTACTAATGAGAAATAAATATTAGCATCCGTAAATTCTGAAACTCTAACTCAGATGTTAGTTTGTTTAAACTACTAACATCCCTTTTCTTTGTAACTAAAGATACACCTAAGCTCTTCAATATTTAAGGCTGCTCAGAATCAGCACCAACTCCCAGCTTCCATGCCACTGACAGAAGTGTAGACCCCCTCAGACTCAAGTTATAGAAGCAACCACTTCTGGGAAGTTGCCTCTTCTGAGAAAGCCAGTGGAATTGTGGTTTTAAGTGCTAAGTGATTTAAGGGTGTAGTGGAGTTGTATAGAAGAAAGAAGCTTCAAGTTACCAAATGTACTTTTTAAGGGAGCAGAAAAACACTAAAAGGCAAAGGGAATTATTGAGAGGAAATATTTTATTTCAATGCTAAAAGAAAAAATGGAAACACCATATTTATAACCAACAAAGAAATTAACAAGGAGAGAAATAACCTTAGGACTAGAGCAAGTGTTAAGTACCTGGAACAGATGCAACCCATTAGTATCTGACAGGAAACGAAGCTCTCGATCCAGAAGGTATTCAACTGGAACCACAGAACCCAAACCGAGTTTATCTACTAAGGGAGTGAAAGTCTGTGAAGTACAATGACAAGACAATTATTAGAACTTAGAAAAGAAAATAATAATTGAACCAAATCTCTAACTTTAGAGAAAATATCCATTATTAATAAATCTTTCACACCAGTAAATACAGATAAGCTAAAGCATAAGTCCTTGGAAACATTCCTAACCCAGCACCTGACCCTCAAATAATCATAGAAAGCAAACTAGAGCAGAAAATCAGCTTGATACTCTTTACAGCTAAAAAGGAAAAGAAGAATGAGAAATTCCTAATTTTCTCCAGGGATCTGACTAATCTTAAAGCCTGGCTTCAAGAAGGCTAGTTTAGCCCTAACCGGTTTGGCTCAGTGGCTAGAGCGTGGGCCTGCGGACTCAAGGGTTCCAGGTTTGATTCTGGTCAAGGGCATGTGCCTTGGTTGCAGGCACATACCCAGTGGGGAGTGTGCAGGAGGCATCTGATCGATGTTTCTCTCTCATGGATGTTTCTAACTCTCTATCCCTCTCCTTTCCTCTCTATAAAAAAAAAGTCAGTAAAATATATTAAAAAAAAAAAAAAAGGCTAGTTTAACATTAAATTCCCAGAATAAAGAGTTACACCATCATCATCTCTAGAACTCCTAAAATCTTTGTGAGATTTCTAAAATAATCACTGGTATAAATATACATGAGCAAATTCATTTTACTGTTTCATAAATAAATAGCCTACAATGTCACCAAGGAACCCATATCTGTTTGAGCCTCTTCTAAAAGTTCAATTGGCCCTAGCTGGTTTGGCTCAGTGGATAGAGAGTTGGCCTGGGGACTGAAGGGTCCCAGGTTCGATTCCAGCCAAGGACACATGCCGGGGCTTGCAGGCTTGATCCCCAGTAGGGATATGCAGGAGGCAGCTGATCAATGATTCTCATCACTGAGATTTCTACCTCTCTCTCCCACTCCCTTCCTCTATGAAATCAATAAAAATACATTTAAAAAATAAAAGTTCAATTGGAAAATGGCCTTAAAAACAAGTGAAAAAAAGAGTGTAGCAAGTGATGATATTATATTATCAACAGGTAAAAAAATATTTGCTTGGAATATTATTTATTTAATTTGGTTAGCCACAGAATTGATTTATGTTTCTAGATTTGTAAAAAAATTTAACCTTTTATGCCAATACTTTGCCAACAAGCATAGATACAAACGGATACTCTCAGAATTAAATTTTATAGAACTATTTTGTCTGACTTAAGAAATCAAAACTTAATAATTAAAAAAAAAACAACTTTAAGCACAAGCAACAAAAGTGAAAATAAACAAGTGTGACTACATCAAACTAAAAAAGCTTCTGCATAGCACAAATGACCAACAAAATGAAAAGGCAACATACAAAATGGGAGAAAATATTTGTAATCATGTATGTAATAAGGGGTTAATATCTAAAACATAAAAGAGAAACTCATACACAACTCAATAGCAAAAAAAATCTGATTTAAAAATGAGAAAATCACCCATTTTCCCAAAGAAGATATACAAATGTCCAACAGATACATAAAAAGGAACTCAATGTTACTAATCACTACAGAAATGCAAATCAAAACCACAATGAGATACCACCTCAAGCCAGTCAGAATGGCTATCATCAAGACAAAAGATAAGTGCTGGCAAGGATGTAGAGCAAGCATGTCAAACTTGCAGCCTACAACGAATATTTTTGCAGCCCAGCCAATATAACAGTATGTAGGAAATGTTTTAATTCAAATTTCATAACCTAATTTTTACAATATCCTGTTATACATAATTATTAATAACAAACTACAACATTCACTAATGACAGATTACTATAATCGGTTACATTCATTTCCCTTACGCCCCTTTTAATTTGCAGGCGCACCATTTCTCTCCACTAATACTAGCATCAAATATTTTAGCAGCCGATTGCCACGTCATTAGTCTTGGACTGACTTGTTTGATGTGTGCAACAGGAAATATTTAGCTTTCTGAGAACAAGAAAAATAGGTTTACCTTCATTATGCTTATTAATTTGTGCAGTTATTCAATGTCTGGTAAGTTAATGTTCAAGAAAAAATATTAATTTTTATTAAAATGTTCTATTATTTTTTATGTTAACAATTACTCATTTATTTTAGCTCTTTGTATTCAGCATGTCTCTATCGAAATAAACCTACATTTCTATGAAAATTGAAGCTTTTGTTTTTTTTGCGGCCCACATAAACTTAAATCTTGTTTATTTGGCCCGTGTTAGCCTTTGAGTTTGACATGCTTGATGTAGAGAAAAGGGAACCCTTGTGTACTGCTGGTAAAAATGTAAACAGGTATAGCTACTAAGGAAAGCAGTATGGAGGTTCCTCAAATGTTTTTAAATAGCCCGCCTGTATTCAGTGGTTGAGTATTGACCCAGGAACCATAAGATCACAGTTTGATTCTGGTCAGGACAGGTGTGAGAGTTGCCTGCTCGATTTCCAGGAGGCGGCAATGCAGGAGGCAGCCAATCAATGATCCTCTTTCATCATTGATGATTTCTATCTCTCTCTCCCCCTTCCTTTCTATTAAATCAATAAAAATATATTAAAAAAAAAAAAAAGCCCAGCCAGTGTGGCTCAGTGGTGGAGCATCAACTCAGGAACCAAGAGGTCACTGGTTTGAATCCCAGTCAGGGCACATGCCTGGGGTTGCCAGCTAGATCCCCGTGAGGGGATGTGTAGGAGGCAGTAGATAGATTAGGTTCTTCCTCATTGATGTTTCTATCTCTCTATCCCTCTCCCTTCCTCTCTCTCTAAAAATCAATAAAAACGTTTATTTATTAAAAAAAGAAACTACCAATATATATACTTTAAAATTTTTAAATAGAACTACCATATGGATGCAGCTTAGCTCACTATCTCAAAGAGATTTCTGTATCCCAATGTTCACTTCAGCATTATTTACAATAGCCAAGACATGGAAACAACGTAAGTGTCCAGTGATGGATGAATAAATAAAATGTGGTGTTTGTGTGTATACAAACTAATATTAGCCATAAAATAGTAGAAAATCCTGCCATTTGCAACAATATGGATGAAACCTGAGGGCATTATGCTAAATGAAATAAACAGAGAGAGAGAAAGACAAATACAGGCAGTCCTCAGGTTACATCGGACTTGACTTACGTTGTTTCGTGGTTACATTGCCATCTCCCATTTACAGTATTTATAAAACAGAAAGTTCCAACATTTCGATATCTGTACATATGTGCTTTATGTTTTTTATTATTTATTTACCACAAGTAAAGGTCAGAAATTATCTTTCTTTTAAAATTTCTTTACTGTTTCACTTCATTACTGCTGTGTATGTGCTCCATGTGAGTGACGTAGGTGCTTATGTAGATGGGTTCCGACTTACGGCGAAAATCCAGTTACCATCGCGCCATAGGAACGGATCTCCTATATAACCCGAGGACTACCTGTACTATATGGTCTCACTTATGCAAAATCGTAAAAAAAAAAAGGAACTCATAGATACAGAAAGTAGACTGGTGGTTGCCAGGATTGGGGGGAGTGGAAGAAATGGGTAAAGGTGATCAAAGGATACAAACTTCAGTTATAGGATGAGTCAGTTCTGGGACTCTTATGTAAGCATGGTAACTATAACTAACATTACTGTATTGTATATTTTAGAGTTTCAAAGAGAATAAATCTTAAAATTCTTACCACACACAAAAGTAACAACGTGAGTCAATGTACATGTTAACTAACTTTGTGGTAATCTTTTCAGAATATATTTGTATGTCAAATCATGTTTTACACTTATACAATGTTAAATGTCAATTACATCTTAACAAAGCTGGGGAAAAAGTTTCTATGGAAAGAGTATACTTTAAGGATTACAAACATTGTTTCATAGCCTTACTAGGAGAAAAAACAAGAGATGAAAAATTGAGAAACAAAAAATATAAAATATTATGTAATATACAAATGTTCAGAGAACACAGGAGAAAAGATCTCTCCCAATTTTTGCTTTGGTAACTTCAGAATAAAAGTGTGTTAAGAACAAAGCTTGGTGTTTGGGGAATTCGAAAGAGTTCAACCATAGTTCATAGTATAAGAATAAAGTTCAAATATATTCCTAGCCAATAAAGTAACTCACCAGGGCCGGCCACTGTGCAATTGAGACTCGAGTGCCCTGGACAAGGACAGGATCCTTCCGGGGTGCCCATACTAGAGAGCCTTCCAGCAGAAGAACAATAACTTCTTCAGCATGAACTTTAACCCAGGAGTGCTGCTTCCAGTTACAGCCATCAAATTCTACAAAGATCTGCAAAAAGAGATAAAAAGCAGTTTGGAAAAATCCCACACTATTACATATAAACAAACATAAACCCCATTTTGAACACTAACTAGGAAAAATTCTACTAACTTGTTTTTTTTTTTTTTTAATTTAAAAAAATATATATTTTATTGATTTTTTACAGAGAGGAAGGGAGAGGGATAGAGCTAGAAACATCGATGAGAGAGAAACATCCATCAGCTGCCTCCTGCACACTCCCTACTGGGTATGTGCTTGCAACCAAGGTACATGTCCTTGACTGGAATCGAACCTGGAACTCTTGAGTCCGCAGGCCGCCGCTCTATCCAGTGAGGCAAACCCGTCAGGGCGAACTTGTTTTTATTTTAATGGATTTCAATAAAAACCAATCTTACTTCAGAGCCAGGTAGCTAGTAGTCTCAGCCTCACTCTGAAAGCAGGAACAGAATGAAGGAGGCATGAGTTATCCACAGTTAGTAAATTTTAGCTGTGATCCTAATGAAATTTGTAACTCTTAGTTTCCAATTCATATCTATGCACACTAGCTGGAGGGCTTACTATGTATAAAGGCACTGTGCTAGGTTCAGGAATACAAAGAGAAAGCAAGCACATTTTCTGTCTCAAGAAGCTCATAATCTAATAGATAGGAAAAAAATATTTTACACTTCTATTAAAGTGACCATGAACTTCTTAATTAATTTTTGAACAGGTGATATATGCCCATGATACAAAATTCAAAAGGATAATCACGGGGGGAGTTGCCCTCCTAGTTCTGGATTTTTAAAATACCATGTGATCTCATGTCTGCCAGCAGAGGCATGCTGTCATCACAATGATGCTTGGCTTCCTCCCAGAAGAGACACTCTACTTTTTGAGATATACTTAAATAGACATTACAAGTTATTGTGTGTGTGTGTTTTTTAAATGAAACCACATTTTTCTAATAAATAGTATGCTTAGGTTTGGCTTTTCCATATAAATTCTGACTTCTGAATATGTTCAACAAACACAGCATACAGAGCAATACATATGCATATAGGCATTGTTATTTAGAATAGACATGTGCCCAGTGTCTAAAATATACCTGGTCACAAAAGGACTAGAGTATTTATTTATATTCCACTTCATTTCAAAGAATTTTAGTTGGCTTTTGGGAAATACATGCAATCTATAATAATAAAAGCATAATATGCTAATTAGACAAGACGAAGCCGGGGTGTGAGGGAAGCCCGGGTCCTGGGTGCCAGAGGGAAGCCGGTGCCAGCCGGGGGAAGTAAGGCCTACTCTTGCACGAATTTCGTGCATCAAGCCTCTAGTAAAATGATAAAACATAAGTTTAAAAAATCAGACACAAGCAAACTACATCAGGAAGTAACTATTGAAGTGTAAAAAGGGAAAACTTAAGCAGGCAAAAGGATCTATACAGTTACTTAATTGAATGATGTATTTGGCTTTGAGCTTCCTTTTTAAAGGCCAATCAGAAAATGGAGAGGTCAGTTGCATAGTTCTCACTGCCTTAAAAGAAAACATAAAGCAATTACTCAGGGAAGCAACCCTTTCCCAACCACTTGGCTCTCTTAAGAAATTTCTCACATGGCCCTAGCTGGTTTGGCTCAGTGGATAGAGCATCTGCCTGAAGACTGAAGGGTCCTGGGTTCGATTCTGATCAAGGGCACATGCCTAGGTTGCTCCCAGTAGGGGGCGTGCAGGAAGCCAGCCAGCCAATCAATGATTCTCATCATTGACATTTCTATCTCTCCCTCTCCTATCCTCTCTGAAATAAATAAAAATACATTTAAAAAAATTTCTCACATGCATTTTCCTAAGGTAACAATGAGTGATGAAGGACAATGTCAGAATCCCCACAGCAGTGACTCCCAACTGGGAACCATGGAATTACCAACCAGGAAGATCTGTAGGTATTAAGGGCACAAAGCATTTTTTGCTGACTGAACACTAGAGGTCTGTACATGTGTGTACTATTATTTTTTAAACATGATTATGTAATGAATAAAATTCAAATCCATTACAATTGTTACTGAGTTCAAAACAGCTTTTGTTGATATATATGTTGTCATCCAGTCAACATAAAAATTGCTCAGTAGTCAAGCAAGGTTTAATTTTTCTCACAGGCAAATTAAGTGCATTGCTGAAAAGCTATCCCAGAAATTAAATTAATTATGTAAAGCTCTAGTTTTATAATTTGTAATATACCACATAAGCATCATTTCTACTTAAAAAACAAGCCCTGACTGGTATGCTTAATGGTTAGAGCATCTGCTGGCACACTGAAGGGTCGGGGGTTGGATTCCTGGTCAAGGGCACATACCTAGTCCTGTGGGAGGCAACCAGATGATGTGTCTCTCTCACATCGGTGTCTCCCCCCACTTCTGCCCTTTCACTCTCTCTAAAAAGCAATGGAAAAATCTCCACATGTGAGGATTAACAAAAATATAAAAAATAAAAACCATGATGGGGAAACAAGGCTCAGAAAGGGGAAGCATGATTTTTACAAAGAACACTGAACTACACTATATTTAATATATGAATATATTTAATATAACATATACATATATATGTTCTAAGGCAGTGGTTGGCAAACTGTGGCTTGTGAGCCACATGCAGCTGTTTGGCCCCTTGAGTGTGGCTCTTCCACAAAATACCACGGCCTGGGCGAGTCTATTTTGAAGAAGTGGCATTAGAAGTTTAAGTTTAAAAAATTTGGCTCTCAAAAGAAATTTCAATCGTTGTACTGTTGATATTTGGCTCTGTTGACTAATGAGTTTGCCGACCACTGTTCTAAGGGAATAAAACAATTTAAGTAGCTTGCAGGCAACTAGAAGAGTTGTATTTAAGTGCAGACTCAGGCACCAAGAAAGGTAGCATAGTGAACAAAGCTTGGGGCTTATGTTCCAGGAGGTTTGGATTTGAGTCTTGCCTCCACCCTATATTAATTGCAAAACTTGGGCAGGTCACTCTTCCCTCCTCAAGTCTTGGTTTCCTCCCTTGTGATAAGGCACACCTGTCTTACCTGTCTTACCTCATATACTGGTTGTGAAAATTAAATAAGTGGATTCAAAAGCAGTTTGGTTAATGGCAAAGCATAACTTGGGACAATATGCCATAAGATAAACAAAAATAAAATAAAGTACAATACAGTGTGGGGATGTTCAGAGGCAAGAGAGATCACTTCAGGTGTGCAGAAGCCAAAAAAGTCCCAGCAAGTTATAGGAGGCCAGGAGCTACAGCACACTGTGGGGAAGGAGAGAGAGCTGAGGCTAAAAAGAATAAGAGTCAATGGGAAAGATCTTGAGTACTGGGATAAAAAAAATTGGGCTTCATTCAGCTGCCAAAAGGAGATGTGTATGTGTTTAAGTGTGTTTAAGGCAAGTGCCATTAAAAGAGGTCAAATTGAGGTAAAGATATGAACAGAGCATTTGGTTACAGGAAAACTCAGCTAGCTAGCAGTAGGTGTAGATGGATTAGAGGGGAGGGGGAATAAGGAGTGGTTTCTTTCTTTTTATAAAAATATTTTTATTGAATGTATTGGAGTTACATTAGTTAATTAAATAGGTTTCAAATGTACAATTCTGTAATACATCACCTGGGTATTGTATTGTGTGTTTACTACCCATAGTTTGGTCTCCTTCCATCACCATTTATACTCCTTTTACCCTCTTCTACCTGCCCATGCCGCCCCCACCTTCCCAGGGAGTGTTCTTAACTAGCATGACCTAGAGTGGGAGCAGTGAGGCTAGGAGGGAAGTCACTCGTGCCCATGAGAATCCATGATTCTTTTTAAAAAATGTATTTTTTTTATTGATTCCAGAGAAAGAATGGGAGGGAGATAGAAACATCGATGAGAAAGAATCATTGATTGAGCCCACAACCCAGGCATGTGCCCTTAACCGGAATCGAACCCAGGACCCTTCAGTCCACAGGCTGACTCTATCTACTAAGCCAGTGGTCGGCAAACTCATTAGTCAACAGAGCGTCAAACTGCGGCTCACGAGCCACAGTTTGCTGACCGCTGTACTAAGCCAAACTGGTTAGGGCTCCATGACTCTTACCATAAATAAAGACTGATGACTGAAGACTGGCTGGATATAAGGAAAAGGGAAATTTTTTTAATGACTTGGATTTTGAATCCGACATAACTGATGTCAGAAGGCAATGGCAGGAGGCAAGCCATGAAAAGGAGCATGGAGTGTTCAATGCCCATGCTGAATCTGACCCTGAGTGACAGTGCTCTAATGGCCATCACTTAGAAAACCAGAGGCTGAGGCTCCAAGGTGACCAACAGGTAGGTGCCATGCTACAGTTCTAATCTGCCAACCACTTTAAAAGTCAACATCTGAGTCACAAAATTCTAAGTCATACCAACACACAGATATAAGAACAACACTAAAAGAAGTTGTACTAATAAAACGGTCACAATTCTTATTTTTTGTACATAACAACTTAAACATTAAAAAAATTAATATTCATGCCCAGCTGGCATGGCTCAGTGGCTGAGCCAGGAGGTCACAGTTCGATTCCCGGTCAGGGCACATGCCTGGGTTGCAAGCTCAATCCCCAATGTGGGGGGTCTGTAGGAGGCAACCGATCAGTGATTTTCTCTCATCGTTGATGTTTCTATCTATTTCTCCATCTCCCTTCCTCTCTGAATCAATTAAAAATATTTAAATAAGTAATATTCAGGAATCCTATCATCACATAACTGAAAACATGAGGGAAAAGCAGAAATATCTGAAAGCCAGATTTCACCTAATTTAAGGGCAATTATCCCTTAACCTGCCTGGGCAAAGGATATGGAACAAAGTGTTTAATTTGGCAACAATCACAGTACTGTTTGCTCTGGGATCAAACAACAGCTCCCGACTAATAATGACTTTGTTTTGAGAGTAATATGGAATGTGGACATATGTAAACATGTTTTCCCAACAGTGAGGCTTACTTCTGGCCCTAGAACTGTGCCTCACCTCCAAGTAGATTAATGGAAAGAGTTAAAACGTGTAAGGTAAGGAATCCTATCAGATCAAAGTACATAGAATACAAACTGGTAAAATGGCTGTGACCAGGACCCAGGACAGAAAGAAGGGATATAAACTAACAAAAATCAATGGTAGTGATTGGATTGAGTCAGAGATGGTCAAGGAAAGTTGATAATCTGAACAGAACAGGACTAATACAGTTTGAGTTGATTTTTATAAAAGTCTTAAGCCCCGGCTCAGTTGGTTGGGGGTCATCCCATGCACTGAAAGGTTGCTAGTTAGATTCTTGGTCAGGGCACATGCCTGGGTTGTCGGCTCGATCCCCAGAAGGGGGAGTGCAGGAGGCAGCTCATCAATGTTTCTCACAACTCTCTCTCTCCCACTCCCTTCCTCTCTCTCTAAAAGTCAATTTGAAAAATGGTTGTTTTTTTGTTTTGTTTTAAATATATTTTATTGATTTTTTACAGAGAGGAAGGAAGGGAGAAGGATAGAGTGGTAGAAACATCGATGAGAGAGAAACATCGATTAGCTGCCTCCTGCACACCCCCTACTGGGGATGTGCCTGCAACCAAGGTACATGCACCTGACTGGAATCGAACCTGGTACCCTTCAGTCCGCAGGCTGACGCTCTATCCACTGAGCCAAACCAGTCAGGGCTAAAAAATGTTTTTCAAGTTTAAATTTTTTTTTCTATTAGAGTATAAGTAGTATATAGCACTTCATGCTACAGCTAGAACCCAAGGATGAGATGTAAAATATTTCATTAGTTAAGGAGAGCTAGTGGTAAAACTCTTGCTTTCATCTCAAAATTCCTTTCATGGCCTATATGTGATTTACATTCATTTTAGTGACATTAAACGCAAATGAATTTTTTAAAGTATTTTTAAAAAATTAATTTCAGAGAGAAAGGGAGAGGGAGATAGAAACATCAATGATGAGAAACACTGATCGGCTGCCTCCTTTTAATTGTTTTTAACATGCCAATCAGAGCCCTTTACAGCTTACTTAGTACTCTCTTCCTCAGTGGATAGAGTCCTGGGTTCAATTCCAGTCAAGGGCACATGCCCAGGTTGCGGGCTCAGTTCCCAGTAGGTGGTGTGCAAGAGGCAGTTGATCAGTGATTCTCTCTCTTCCTCTCCCTCTCTGAAATCAATAAAATATATTAAATAAACAAATGCCTAAAAATATATTAAAAATTTAAATTTAAAAAAGAAAAAAGAGCAAGTTACAGATTATTAGGAAGGGAGAGGGGTGGTTGGGGGACAGGAAGAGGATTGGCATAGGAGAGCTTGAATGGAGGGGAGAAATAAAAGACATCTAATAAGATGGGCTCCTGGTGGCCAAGTGGGCTCAAATTAAAAACAAACAAACAAAAACCCCCCACACACAACAACAAAAAACCCCAACAAACAGTCTAGTAGTCATCTCTGTGCAAGGGCCTCACACAAACTGCACTTCAGGGAAAAGCCCTAGCTGAACTTCCTGCCTGCACTGGGTTACTGTCATTTGAGCCAAGGCCTTTTATTTATTTATTTAAAATATATTTTATTGATTTCAGAGAGAAAGGAGAGGGAGAGTTTGAAACATCAATGATGATAGATATTCATTGATTGGTTGCCTCATGCATGCCCCCTACTGGGGATGGAGCCTGCAACCAAGACATGTGCCCTTGACGGGAATTAAACCCAGGTCCCTTGAGTCCACAGGCTAGCACGCTATCCACAGAGCCAGGCTTTTTGTAAACGAGTTCCTGGAATCCTATTTCAACCAATAGGACTGAGGCTTTCCCCATCCAATCAGAGCTATGCAGCTCTGGCAAATCAGAAAGGCTCCATTGTAACCAATCAGGACAGTGCCTTTTGGACCAATCAAACAGAGGATTTGGAGTCCTCATTTGCATGAGAACAGACCAATCAGGGACTGCTGTCCATATAAGCCAGTTCCCTTCTGGCTAGGGGAGTACAATTTCCCTTTCTATGAAAGACTGCATTTCCCTGGCTGAGCTGAAACTCCAAAAGTAAAGAGATGTTTCATAGCTGCGCTGTATCACAATTGAGCTGTTTTACACTGCTCCCCAAATTGGGGATTCCTGTTGACACTGAATTGGCGCCAACGACCATCAGTTGGCAAGGGGTAATTCTTTTAATACTTTTTGGGCCTTAACAGGAAATGTTCCTTTTTTAAAAAAAAAAATATATGCTTTTATTCATTTCGTTGAGAGGAAGAGAAACATCAATAGTACGAGAGAATTATCGACCAGATGGTCCTTCTTTTAAAATATATATTACTTTTATACTTCAAACATTTTTAAAGGAAAGAATTAACTTTGGGATCAGGTTGGAAAATAAATTAAAGAGAGAAGAAACTGGAGCAGGCAGACCAATTACAAGCCAATGATAGCTCAGGAAAGAGATGAAAAAGACCTATATCAATTAAGACTGTACCAATGGAAAGCAAACTATATTTTAGAAATTAGAGATAAAAATAACTGGATATGGTGATGATTGTGAGAGGGTAAGGGAAATGGAATACTAACTCCCAAGGGTCTTAATTTTTCTTTTCCAATTTTCCTATCTACACTCTAAACAAAATATAAATTCTGTGACAAATGATTTTACAGCCAAGGTGAGAAATAATTGCATGTCTAGAATACTGCTGTTTTCAATTATTTTTAAAATATATTTTATTGATTTTTTTACAGAGAGGAAGGGAGAGGGATAGAGAGTTAGAAACATCGATGAGAGAGAAACATTGATCAGCTGCCTCCTGCAAACCCCCTACTGGGGATGTGCCGGCAACCAAGGTACCCTTGACCGGAATCGAACCTGGGACCCTTGAGTCTGCAGGCCGACGCTCTATCCACTGAGCCAAACCGGTCAGGGCTAGAATACTGCTGTTTTCAAATAAAAAGTAAATTTCCATGGATTCTTGATCAAGAGGTAGCTTTCTGAGAGTGCATCTTCACTACAGTACATTTAGAGAAAAGAGATGGCTTTCTACCAATTACCCCCAATTATTTTCTACTTTCTAACATTCTCAATAAATGTTAAGTACTTGAACGGCACAGGAATGACCTGAATCAAAACTCAAGCATATATAGTACTTTTAGGGGCTGTGGATGGAATCATAAAGTTCTAGATTTGCATCCCAACTTCCCCATTTCTTAGCATGTAGCCAGGAGCCAGTTACTTTAGCCTCTTTGAGCCTCGCTTCCTTTCCTAAAAATAGGGACACAGTTTAAGTACCTCAAAGGATTGTCAAAGGATTAAATTAAAGCACAAAACGCCTAGCAGACTATGGGCTCCTGATAAGCATACATTCCTTAAGTAAACTCACAATACTGGTCAGATTATAAATTGGTATGACAAAAAAAAAGAAAAAACATGCTATTGCTATAACAAGAATCTTAAATATGTGTATATGTTTCCATAATACCACTCTTGGCATTAATCCTAGGAAATAACTCTAAATATATGAAAAACTTTATTCACAAAAATGTTCATCACAGAATTATTGATAAAGCCTAGAATCTGCAACAATTTCAATATCTAACGAAAAGGGAACAGTTAAATAAATTACTCAGCCAATAAAATTATAAGATTTTGCTACCCTAACTGGTTTGGCTCCATGGATAGAGCATCGGCCTGCAGACTGAAGGGTCCCGGGTTCGATTCCAGTAAAGGGCATGTACCTTGGTTGCGGGCACATCCCCAGTAGGGGGCGTGCAGGAGGCAGCTCACCAATGGTTCTCTCTTATTGATGTTTCTAACTCTCTATCCCTCTCCCTTCCTCTCTGTAAAAAAATCAATAAAATATACTTTAAAAAAAAGATTTTGCTACCGAGCACTTATTGTTTTCCTTTTAGTTACAAAAGCAATACATGTTACCTGTGAAAAATACAGAAGCACCAAGAAAATTAAAATCACCCATAATAAAAGATTTTAGTAATACAGGAAAAAAATTGCCATATTAAATGAAAAAGCAAAATTCAAAATTGAAACTACAGTATTCAACTCTTTACAATTCTAAAAAATAAAAGATTAGTAATATATCAAAATATAAACAACAGTTCCTAATGAGTTGCAACACCGCAGGAAATATTTTTGTTGTTATTAAAATAATTTCTACATTTTGTATAATAGTCATGCATTACCTAAGAATCAAAAAAACAAAGTATCTATAGCTTCTAATTTAACAACCCAGATGCAAATCACAAAAATCAATGGATATGGTACCTTGGGTTGGGATCCCAAATATGAGTCCAATAATGTCAAGATAAAAAAGTTAGTAGTGCCGAAACAGGTTTGGCTCAGTGGATAGAGCGTTGGCCTGCAGACTCAAGGGTCCCGGGTTCGATTCCAGTCAAGGACATGTACCTGGGTTGCAGGCACATCCCCAGTAGGGGGCGTGCAGGAGGCAGCTGATTGATGTTTCTCATTGATGTTTCTAACTCTCTCTCTCTCTCTCCCTTCCTCTCTGTAAAAAATCAATAAAAATATATTTTTTTAAAAAGTTAGTAGTAAGTCCATATTAAGAAAAATTATATAAGAAAAAGCTTAAAGTTCAATCATAAATATATTACAACTGGGGATCTTAGAGTAGAAATTCCGTAATAAATCAGCATTGAAAGTTAACCTAATACTGGCTTCTAAATATTTTATTTTTTAAGATAGGGTGGTCAGAGAAGGTCTTTTAAAATAATAAGAGCCCTGACCAGTTTGCTCAATGGTCAGAGTGTTGGCCCATGGACTGAAGGGTCTTGGGTTCAATTCCTGGACCAGGGCACAAAACCTGGTTGCAGGTTCAATCCCCAGCCCGGAAGGGGTTCAAGAGGAAAGCAATCAATCAATGTGTCTAATGCATGGATGTCTCTCTCCCTCCCTCCCTCCCTCTCCCCTGTCCTTTCCACTCTAAAAATCAATGGAAAAAATATCTTCACTCCTCAGGTGAAAATTAAAATAAAAACACTAAAAAAAACCCCAAAGCTTTTTAGAAGAAAAAAATACAATTCTCCAAAAAAGAAAAATGCATGTGCTCCTTGTTCTTGATGAACTTACAATCTAGTAGGGGAGATAGTTATATATTTCGTTATATATATAAAAAAAAAGATAAATATTCCAAATGAGATATCCACAAAGTGCTAAAGAAAAATAAAAAAAGACAGTGGGGATTCAGAAAAGCTTTATGGGAAATGTTGGAACCTAGAATAGAGAAGCTTTTATTTTCTCTTTATAGGATTCCGATGGATGACAACATTAAAAGCATAGGGTAAAAAGGGGGAACGAAGCAATGGAAACCAGAGAGTACTAGGAAAGTGGAGGATCACCAGATCAGGGCTGCTTGTCCTAAATGTCCTTTTGGCAATACCCAGTTTTCCTTGTCTGATATCTTTGCACACTAGGGATCCTTCTTATCTGTAATTTGGTCTCTTGAGTAGACTGTGAGGGGGCTCTGTGAATATCTCTGGATAGGTATATTTCCTACTGTAAATTAATAACCTTACATATGGATTTACAAATCAGTCTCCAGAGAGTTTGGTTAGTAAGACTCAGTCTCCTAGGGCCTGATTACCCCTGAAGACACACAAAAAACTGAGTTTCTGCCCTTGCAAAACCAAGATCACACTATATGAGTTACTACTAAACAAACAAGTAGATTTTTCTGGCGATAGGGGTAGTGGGGGGAGAGCTTAAAAACCACCAACCTGTCAAAGGCACTGGAAACTGAGAAGCAGCAACAGGTGCTGTGTCCCCCCCAGGCCCTGGGGAAGCAAAGCTTACAGGAGCCCACCCCAGCTGTTGTCGAGAGAGACTCACTAACAACAGAAAACGAAATGTTACTTACCCACCATTTAGGGAGGGTAGAGGGTAAACTAAATCAATCAGAACAAGTTGTGGATGAGAACCAAGAAAATACTAAAGAAAGAAATAAGTCCTTGTCAGGTGGGGAGTTAGTAAAGCAACTCTTAGAAAACAATTAGTAATTAAGAGGAGAGATCTGATTGTGTTAGTAAAGGGAGAGGACTAAATGGTCAGTTTATAATGTGCATAGTGCTAAAACAAATAGAATGAAAAGACAAATGAAAATAGAGCTATTAAAAATTACACACACATATAAGACCTTAAAAAAAAAACCACCTATATGAACCACTTGAGTGCCTGAAAAACTCAATGGTGGCTTAATGTTTCCAAAACAGACCCTTCTAAAAACAAAACAAAACAAAACAAAAACAAAAAATAGATCCTATTGCTATAAAAGAGTTAAGATGAAAAGTGTGCTTAGAAGGGTTCAGACTTAAATGTTAAATATTCCTTTGTAAAGTCTCATTTTATTTAAAGTTCTCTAAATTGTACAGATTCATAAAAACACATTCTATTTAGTTCAATAAACAGAGCATAATTTCAGATATCACACAGGTATTTATTTAACTTGAAATTATAGGCAATGAAAGGACATTTAAGGATAATTATCAAAAGCCATAAACTCCCATTTCAATTAGGCTGAAGCTTAGGTTGAGAATAAATACTAATGGACTGCACACACTGAAAACATGGTACTACCTGGGACACCTGACTATAGTTATTATATAACTAGAAACAAAGAAGAGAGGTATTTATTTTAAAGGCCAGCTAACCTGAGACAAAGAGGAAAGGCTGGCGGATAAGGTAAAAATAAATAAATAAGTAAATAAATAATAAGGCAGATATGCTTTCTTTCCTCTTGGAAGACTCCAGATAGAAGAACCATGGTACTAGCCCAGACACTGCTGTAATTACTACATTATCTCAAATCAAAGGAAAGAAGTATCTTAGAATCCACTTTTCTCCCAGTTAAAGATGAAATATCCTATATAATAAAAGGCTAATATGCAAATTGACTGAATGGCAGAACGACTGGTCGCTATGATGCACACTGACCACGAGGGTGCAGACGCTCAATGCAGGAGCTGCCCCTAGTGGTCAGTGTGCTCCCACAGGGGGAGTGCCACTCAGCCAGAGGCCGGGCTCATGGCCAGTGACACAGCGGTAGTGGCAGAAGCCTCTCCTGCCTTTGCGGCTGTGTTAAGGATGTCCGACTGTCCAGAGGGCTCTGGACTGTGAGAGGGCACAGGCCAGGCTAAGGGACCACACCCCCCCACCACCAAATGCACAAATCTCATGCACCGGGCCCCTACTCCTATCTAATAAAAGAGCAATATGCAAATTGACCATACCTCCGCTATACCTATAAGCCACACCCACCAGCCAATCAGGAGGGAATATGCAAATAAACCCAACCAAGATGGCTGCAGCCACAGAGAGCAGGAGGGAGGCTTGGGTTTCCCTGGCAATGGAGGAAGCCAAGCTTTCCACCTGCCCTTGCCCGCCCAGGCCTCCACTCAAAGCTACAGTTTCAATTATAGAAGATAAAATAAATCCCAACAGAAATGGCGGCAGCCACGGAGCTGGAGAAAGCAGGAGGCTAGGGTTGCCCACAGCGATGGAGGAAGCCAACCTTCTGCAACCCTGGCCTGCTTTGGCATCCGCTTAAGGCTACAGTTTCAATTATAGAAGATACATAAATCCCAACAGAAATGGCTGCAGCCACTGAGTGAGCAAAGGCTTGGCTCCACTCCAGGCTACAAAGTTTCAATTGTAGAAGATAAATAAATCCCAGATCTCAGGGCCTCTGCTTGGGTCACGGGGGGGAGGGGGGACGGGGGGGACGGGGGGGGGCCATGGCCAGCCTGCAAACCACCACGGGCCCCTAGCCCAGGCCACCCCATGCCCCAAGGGCACCCCCACCCTGATCCGGGACACCCTTCAGGGCAAACCAGCTGGCCCCCACCCATGCACCAGGCCTCTATCCTATATAATAAAAGAGTAATATGCAGATTGACCATTGCTCCAACACAAGATGGCTGCCCCCATGTGATCAAAGATCCTGCCCCCATGTGGACACAAGACAGCCATGACAACATGGCCAGCAGGGGAGGACAGTTGGGAGGGACCAGGCCTGCAAGGGAGGGCAGTTGGGGGCGATCAAGCCTGCTGGGGAGGGCAGTTAGGGGTGACCCAGCTGGCAGAGGAGGGAAGTTGGGGGTGACTGGGTCTGCAGGGAAGGTCAATTGGGGGGTACCAGGCCTGCAGGGGAAGGCAGTTAAGGGCAAACAGGCTGGCAGGGGAGCAGTTAGGCATCAATCAGGCTGGCAGGGAGTGGTTAGGGGGTGATCAGGCTGGCAGGCAGAAGCGGTTAAGGGCAATCAGGAAGGCAGGCAGGCGAGCAGTTGGGAGCCAGCAGTCCTGGATTGTGAGAAGGATCCCAGATTGGAGAGGGTGCAGGCTGGGCTGAGGGACAACAACCCCCCCACCCCGTGCATGAATTTTGTGCACCGGGCCTCTAGTTTATATAATAAAAGCCTAAGCGACCATTACAGCAGAACAACCAGTTGCTATGATGCTTACTGACCACAAGGGGGCAGACACTCAATGCAGGAGCTGCCCCCAGTGGTCAGTGCACTCCCACAGGGGGAGCACCGCTCAGCCAGAAGCTGGGCTCATGTCTGGTGAGCACAGTGGTGGTGGCAGGAGCCTCCCAGCCACCATGGCAGCTCTAAGGAGCAGCAAGTAGGTGGGAGGTAAGGAGCGAGGGCTCCCGGACTGCAACAGGGCACAGGCCAGGCTGAGGGACAATCTCCCCTCCCCCCAGATGAATTCCATGCACCAGGCCTCTAGTTACGAGAGAAAACATAAGGCAGAGCCCTGCAGGTGTTGCTCAGTGGTTGAGGGTCTACCTATAAACCAGGAGGTCATGGTTCAATTCCCAGTCAGGGCAGAGGCTGGGGTTGTGGGCTCGATCTCCAATAGGAGGCGAGCAGGAGGCAGCTGATCAATGAGTCTCATCACTGTTGTTTCTTTCTCTCCTTCTCCCTTCCTCTCTGAAATCAATTAAAAATATATATTAAAAAAAAAAAATATGGCAGGTAGATATGCTTTCAGTCTTCTTGCAAGTTCTGGATAGTTGAGATAACTAAGAAATGCATTCAAAACATCAATGCTACCAAAGCATCATTTAATTCTACCACTCAGCAACAAAAGGATGGTTTAATAAAATGGTGTTGTCACAATTGGTTACACCTTAGGAAAAAAGTATCATCCCTCCCCAACCAGTCATTTACAAAAATATTTCACATGGACCAAAGATCTAAAAGTAAAAATAAATACATGAAAATATTAGAAAAATTTGAAGAATATTTATATAGACTCAAGATGGGGTAACTCTACCCAAGCAAGTAAACCCAGAAGTCATTAAGAATGGTGAGATAGCCCAACTGGCATGGTTCAGTGGTTGGTTGAGTGATCTATGAACCAGGAGGTCAGGGATCGATTTGAGGTCAGGGTTTGATTCCTGGTCAGGGACATGCCTGGGTTGTGGGCTCAATCCCAGTGTGGGGTGTGCAGGAGGTAGCCGATCAATGATTCTCTCTCATCATTGATATTGATGTTTCTATCTCTCTCTCCCTCTCCCCTCCTCTCTGAAATCAATAAAATATGTTTCCTTTCCTCCCTTCTACTCTCTCTAAAAATCAATGGGAAAAATAATCCTGGGATGAGGATTAACAACAAAAAAAGAATGGTGATGTAAAAATTTTATTTTTCTGTGTGGCAAAGCAACTCATCAACAAAGTCAAAAGACTAATGAGAGCCCTAGCCGGTTTGGCTCAGTGGATAGAGCATTGGCCTGCAAACTAAAAGGTCCCAGGTTCGATTCTGGTCAAGGGCACATGCCCGGGTTGTGGGCTCGATCCTCAGTGGGGGGACTTGCAGGAGGCAGCCGATCCATGATTCTCTTTCATCATGGATGTTTCTCTCTCTCTCCTTTCTTCCTCTCTGAAATCAATAAAAATATGTATAAAAAAAAGACAAATGAGAAAATTGCAATACTCTTGACAGGTAATGGCATTAATGTCACTAATATGCACAGAAGTTGTACAAAGTGATGACAACTCTCATTTTTTCAAATGGACAAAAGACAGGCATAAATAACCATGCAGGAGGCAGCTGATCAACAATTCTCTCATCATTGATGTTTCTCTCTCTCTCTCCCTCTCCCTTCCTCCCTGAAATCAATAAAAATATATATTTAACAAAAATAACCCATAAAAGAAATGTAAAAGGCCAACAGACATAGAAAACTACTAGTGGTCATGAAAATGCTAGGTACTATTTTTCACCCATCAGATAGCCAAAAATGACAAAGATGATACTGAGGATGGCAAGGGTTAGGCGACACAAGCATTGCATGCATACTCTGCTGGTGGGAGTATGAAATAATATAATCTTATTGGGAAAAAACTTGGCACTACCTAGTAAAATTAAAAATACATAGATTCAACCCAACAATTCCACTCCTGGATCACTGAACTACAGAAACAAAAACCATGATTAATTACACAAAGAAATAAATACAAGTTTATTAATCACAGCATTGTAGTGCCAAAAATTATAAATAACTTGAATGTCCTTCGTAAGGGGGAATAAATTATGGTACAGCCATATTATGTAATATAATTAGTTTTCTAAAAGGAAGAGTAAGATCTATAGGTACCGATGCCCATGATATAATGTTAAGTGGAAAAAAGAAAATAAGCAGGCTTTAGATATTGTGTAGCATGCCATTTGCTTTAAAAAGCAACCCTATGTATAGGAGTGAATAGTTTTGTATTTTTTGTAACAGTATTAAGAAAAACAAGTGAAACCTTTTTTGATAAGTGGGAGGGAGCTGGTTAAGGATTAATATTGTTGGCTTTTCCCTGTATACTTTTGGTTGTTTGACATTTTGCAAAATGTAAGTTTTGCTTTTATAACAATAAAAGGAAAATCCACCTTCTCTGGTGTGCTTTGGTGGTGGGGTTTTTTAATCAACCATGCCAACATCTGTGAAGGTCTCAAGATCTATGCAACTTATATGGACCAATAATGATTCAGGAACACAAAGAGGATACTGCGTTAGAAGAGTTAGAAATAAATACATATAAATCCATTAAACTAATTTTGCAACAAGACACAAAAAAAAGACTTAAAAACCCAACAGGCTTATTTTGAACTACTATAAATAAACTATTCTTGGGGGGGAGGGCAGGGAAGTTGTTTTTCTACTTAATATAAAAATCTTAGTAGTTGTCAGCATGGCTTTGATGATGAAGATGTTCACCTAGTAACGTATCAACAAATCTCCCAATCAACAGAATCCTGACTCTCCTTTTCTTCATAATTCATCTTAAAGTAGCACATGGCTTTGATACTGTTTTCCAAAAAAGTGTTCATTAAATGGATCAGGGCTATATTTTGAAAGATTTCTGAATCAAAAAGTATTTATAAAGAGGATATTAATGGAGCCTAAAATTGAGAAGTGTTTTCAATCACTTCAAAAATTCATTTATCCAACCCTCACTCAAACTTAACAGGGGGCGCTCTGCTATGCATTACTCAAAACCAAGCATGCCTGAAAACATCTTAAACATAACTGAATGAAGATCTGCCCAATCACAGGCCAGCTGCTTGCAAACTCCACCCTTGAGTACAGGAAGAACACTTTTGATTGGAAGATGGTTGTGTTTACTACGGTGTGGTGCAAATTGGAAAGGCCCACATGTCTAGGGTCCAAAGGAAAGCTCTTTAATGAAAAAGGAAAACAAACGGCCAATTCTGACCCTATATTAGTCATTGTCAATATCAGAACCTCATCATAGCAACAGCAATTCTTGTGCAATTTTGCAAACTGGTGAAAATTTCTGAAGACTATTTTTGTTGGCTGTTTTCTCATCTATGTCCCTTGCTATTCATACAAGCACAGTGTATTCTCAAAACCCAAATCTGCCTTTGCTTCTAATGCATACAGCTCCATGCAAGACCTCAATATCTAAGAATCACTGCAACTTTTACTTGGTGTGAGAAACAAATTCCGTGGGCCCAGTAGAAAAATTATTCAGTACTTGGCTTACTAGGTGTCCAGCATCTCAGTGAGCGTCTGAAACCTCTGCCCTTAGGGAGCCCAGTGAACAATAACCTGCATGGGTAGCCATTTCAGGTGCAGAGCTCATTAGCAATTCATGAAATGGAGGAAACAACTAGAATATAAAATTCAGAATGAAAACCTAGGCCTGTGGTCAAAGTGTGCATATAATGGCAGACCTTAAGTATGTTCTACATTCAAGGGGGCAAATTACTGGATCTCACAGGGACACTTCTCCCCCATCCCAACCTAGAAAGCAATCTTTTAAAGAAAGCACAGAGGAATTTAAATGCAAATCTTCTTAATCCCCCTGCTCACACCCTTATTCCTGACATCCTTTTACAAATTTGCCCCAAGGAAGCCTCACAAATGTCCTCAAGCAGCCTTTTCTTATGTAGCATGGAGAAAGATTAAAGCAAATAAACTCAAGAAGCAGAAGCAAAGCCTAAGCCGGTCACCAGTCAAGCAACCCATAAAGCTTGTATATGGGGGATGGGGGGTGTAACACCACTGATCAATAGAAAAATTAATAACAGAAACCTACAATATTACTATTAAATCTCCTAAAATGCGTCCGCGTTTATAGTGAATACAAGTTCACCAAGAAAATGTACCTTCTGCCTACTGATCCATTACATTCCAAAAGAATCCTGCTATTTTTCATAGCCTTATTTCAAAAGAGAAGCTAGGGCTGCTATCAAAATGAGGAACTCAAGAGGCTTGCCAAAGCTCAAAGACAGTATTTTTTACCGCCACATTAACAAAAATAGCACGTCATGTTCCCGAATGCTGGTTAAGTTCTATTACTGAACAACTTTAATCACAAAATACACCAAGGCAAGTACTCAAAAGCGGTCAAGCCCCAACACAAAGTTTCAAAACAAAACCTCTTCCAAGGTTAGAAGAGTAGCCGAGTTGAGAGCACAGACAGGTCTCAATCTTAGCAAAAACTGCAGCTCCTGTCACCAGAGGGCAAAGAGAACCGAGCCCCGGAGTCCCGAGGGCTGGCTTTCTGGAGCCCGCCAGACAAGGAGGAAGTAACTGCCAGATAAAAAAAGCCCGGAGCAGCTCCACCGCAGCCTCGGTGCTGCTCACAATTGCCCACGTTCCCGCCCCACTCGGGCTCCAGGAGGGGAACAGGGAGCAGGTCTCAGGGAGAGCCGGGGATCACAGGTCCGCGTCTTCCAGGGGCGGCGGCAACACCGGCCGAACTCAGAGGGGCTGGGAGCCCGGGTTCTGGAGCCTCTGCCCAGAAGGCGTGGGAGGGGGGCTGAAAAAGGGTCGCTCAGGAGGCGGGGCCTGCGGGTGGAGGCAGCAGCTTCGGTGCCCCGGCCGCCCCCCCACCCCCAGGAAACCGGGGCGCGCACCCCGACGCGGAAGCCATGCTGGTCAGAACTCGGGGTGCTGAGGAGCCGGTGGGGGGCGCTAAGGAGATTTGGGGGCGCGGAACTGGGTCACCCCCACCCCACCGCCCCCTCACAATGGCCCCCGGGGAGGCCGCCCGCAGGCCCCGCAGCCCCGGCCTCGAGTGCCCGCCTCGGCCGTCACTCACCGCTAAGTCCTGGGGCACCGCCCCGCTCATGGCCCGCACCGTGCCGGCCCGCCAGGCCCGAGTGCGCAGCGCAGGCCCGGGATCTCCGCCCGCCGCCGCCGCCGCCGCCGCCGGCACCGAGGCCGAAGCCGAGGCCGTGGTGTCCGCGAACAGAAGCAGCAGCCGCTTGCCCACCGGGGAGGCCGCTGCGTCCGCCATCGCCAGGGCCGGCCAGACCCTCGCTCCCGCCCGCCGCCTCCCACCACCTTCGCCGCTGAGCGCCCGATCCGCCCGCAAGGCCTCCCTCCGCACCACCCGCGGCCGCGGCTCCCCCCCCACCCCCCCAACAGCCACCACCAACCACCGGCGCCGCGCAGCGCCCCCGGTGGCCGGGAGCGGAGCCGCAGCCTGGGCCCCGCACAGCGCCCCCCGCGCTCTGGAGCGGGGTGGCAGCTCCGGGCCCCTCGCAGCGCTCCGCCCCAACCTCCCCAGGGCCTGCAGTGCCCCCTGCGTCGAGGAGGGGAATTGCAGTTTCGGCGGGGGTGGGGAACTGGGCGGGCCCTTCAGTCCCCCAGGGCACCATCAGGGTCCCAACCTTCCTTCAGGGGGTCCCATATCTTAGAAGGCTTTAGCTTACCCTCCTCGCACACCAAAGACTTTTACTGGGGTGGAGAGCTGAGGGGCAAGGTACCTAGAGAGTGAATGTTTTGAGCTGAGAAGTTAACACCCCAATACCTATTGACTTCCTATCCTGAACATGCCCTACCCTATCTGCCATTGTCTTAGGAAACTTTCTCGCCATTGGTCCATCAGACAGTATCTTTCTTCTCACTGGCCCATAACATGGTTATCATCCCATTCTATATTACCATGACTTCATAGGTTCCTTTCCAATTGACCAATGTGTTACATCCATTGGATATGATACTGCCACTCTTGCCACTGGCTGAAGGCCAAATAGCCTTCCATCTTGGTTGGTATTCTGACTTAAACCCATAGAGCTTTTCCCCCCTTCTAAGTCTGCCGATGTTATTAAGTCCAGGTGTTTCTCAACTCATCTTTTAGGGGAATTGGAAAGGGACCAATGATGGGGATTCTTTTTTTCTGGTTCAGTAATAGTACCATCTTACCATGGAAGTAGTGGGGCTGGGGACAAAGAAAACCCCACCACCTCAATCTGAATTCACATTAAGTGTGGGAGATCTATAGCTCCTGTTAGAAAGGGGATGTAGTGGAGAGATACTGAATTTTTTGCTTAGGTTGTTTTCACTCCAGGCAATGGGAAACCTCAATCGTTCATGTTGGTAATGTCAGAGACTAGCACAGGTTCCATGGTATTATGGATGCAGAGACTGAGTATACAGACCAGAAAGATAAAGGGTCTAGTATTAATTCATGATTGTTACCCTAAAAGTAGCTATTTCTTTCACAGATCTGCCCTACAGTCAGGAAAGAGCAGTAGCTGGTTCTTTCACCAAAACTAATGTGCCTACCCAGTAATCTGGCCATAACCTTGTCTTTACCCTTGACCTACTTTACTTATAGCAAAAATTGGGGGCAGGGATGGGGAGTGGCCACCAACTATTGACTTTAGTAAAAGTACAAAACATCTAGGGAAGTGAATCTAAAATTAACCTTATGGAGCAGCAAGGAAACATTTCTTTGGATTTTTTTCTCTCCCTATTCCTTGTAACTTCCATTTCCTATCGCCAAGCTGGGACCTAAGAATGCTTTCCTTGGCCAAGAGACACCTCTTAAAGCACAGGGTCCACAGTTGTTGTTAGTTAAGAAGGAACAAGGATGAATCCATACAGGATCTAGCTTGCAGCTTTTCTAGAAAAATTCACCCCTGGAATTTTCTCCCATGTGCAGCTCTATTTACTACCCCAGTATTCAAAGCTGGCTTCTCACAGAACAGAAACAGAAATGTGCCTAAGCTTGGGGATAGAAAGGCAAAGGTGGGTAATTCATTCAACAAATGCGGCAAACACTTATCATGTGCCAGTAACTTTTTAAAGTGTTGGGGATACAACACTAAATAAAACAAAACCCTTGCCCTCAGGGAGTTTATATTCTTTCCTACATTATTAGGACTGGTAAATGAAATCACATTTGGCCTCACAGTCAATAAACGGTAGAAAAACCCAACAGAAAAATTGAACAAAAAGGAAAATGGTTGGGAAGAGTCATTTTAGATGTTCAAACTTTAACCCTGCTCAAACAGCAGTTTTGAGGAAAGAAAAAACCTATAATGCTGAGCTTCTTTAACTACATTCCATTGCCCCATCCCTCCTAAGCCCCTCCCTTTATCTCCAGGGCAGTAATAGTACTATCTTTTTAGAATGTATTTTCATCCCCTCAAAGGTTCCTGCTCCAGGTAGCCAAGCCAATACTGTCCTCCTGCACACTTCATTGGTATTCAATAATGAGTGCCACCAATTTGAAGCAGGAAACTGGGACGGAGGCTAAGCAACTTGACTCTTCTTGTTGCCTGGCAAGTCAGCACCAAACTGGTAAAGAAAGGCTATGCCTTAGGGACAGAGGCTCCTGCCTGGATCTCTAAGCAGCTACACTTCACCCACACACATTGGAAGAATGCTAACGTAGGAAGAAGAAAGGGTGGAATAGAAAGATCTAAAGAAAAAGTGAACCACACAGCTTCTTTCCGCAAATGAACATTCAATTGAAGCATTAGGGAAAATACCACCTTCTAGGGCAAAAGAAAGTTCTGCTGGTAGGATAATTTTACAAAAGCAGTTATTTTTAAGATGCAGAAATTATCTTTGTCTTTGAAATCTGAATTCTGATGACTAAATCTCCATTTCTCCATCTTTTTAAAAAAAGATTCCTGGTCAAGTCTCTCATCATGACTTCTCCCCATTTCCCAAAGCCTACAAACCAGTCTAGACAAGTCCCCGCCTATACCATCAAGCATTCTCAGGAAGCTAGAATGTATTAACATTTCACTTCAATCTCTTAGAAGTGAGAGTGATAGTTGAGAAGAGGAGACAGAGACCAAATCAAGACTGCCAGAAACAACCCAGGCCATAGGATATGATTCTGTGGCCACACAGCACCTATAGACCAAATATTGCCCTTGAAGGGCAGAGGCCCGGCCATGCCGTAGAGGAAGGGGCTGGAAGAGTTAGGTGGCCTTCTCCCTGCTTCCTCTTTGTCTTTGTGGTGATGGGAAGAAGACACTGTAATACACAAGGTTGCTTGGGAAAATGGATTATTCTAATAAAACTTTATTTTTTCAAACACGGCCACAGAGGCAGGACCTCATGTTTAACACACACACAGACTTATGGATTTTTTTTTTAATATAAAACAAAGTTTACGAAAAATTTTTTTCCACTTTTTGTATTTGTAATCCCATTAGCACAGGGACTTTGGCAGCAGGTGGGAGTGAAGGGCAGCTAAAGCTGCCACTGGGCAGTCACCGGGCACAGGAGGAGAGCACCAGCCTGGGAGTGGCTTCACTCACACACGCAGGAATACTCACCTACTGGTCAGCCACACCACACACACAACACAGATGCAGATGTCTACCCAGCGTCAACCACAGCCCCGTAGAGATGCGCTCCACTCTGGGTAAGCCCAATATGTGAAAATCCAAATAGTCAAACAGCTAAAGTAGAGGGAGGTTGCTTGCTTGCTTTACAAAAGAAGCAATCACAGGCTGCTTTTAAATGGTCAGCAGTCCAAATGCATCAAAGGTCAGAGGGTGAGGGGGAAAAAGGTCCCATCAGTAAAGAGGGAAAGAAAGAGATGAAGCCCTTCAACCCTGCCTCAGTTACCCACATGTGCTTGCATCTACTTAGAGTGAGAGAGGCAGGTGGTATACAGCCTAGGCAATCTGATAAGAAGAAAAGGCCAGCTCAGAATCAATGTGAAGAGCCCTCTCCAGCCCCAATGCTGTATCTAGGGGAGGGGGGTGGGCCTGAGGAAAAGATCATTGGCTGAGGTCACAGCACTTAAAAGAACCTGCAGTACCCCCAAACAGAATCCTTTGTAGAGCCAGTGGTGCTTATGGATTATAAGCCTGGTTCCAGAGCTACTTAGGAAAAAGAAAAACTTGGTGCCCTCCTTTTGACTTCTTGAACAAGCCCACTGTCCCATGAAAACTCAAGATCCTGGGGGTATCATGATGCTCTACTATTAAGGAGCAACTGCCTTCCTTCCCTAAGGCTACGCAAACACACCTTTACACCGTTCCTCAAGTATACTCCCAAGCACACACACACACTCACACACAATTTCTCCGAGGAGGCTGAATGAACCCCCCACCCTGGCCAAATTCTAAGACACAAGTGCCCTTTGAAGCAAAGGGGCTAGTGAAATTCCCCGAGCTGGGGTCAGCAGACCCCTTCCTTCCCTGCCCATTGCTTTCTCATTGGCAGGGATACTCACACTCAGGGCCGCCATGGGAAGGGTCTGCTCTGAGGCTGTCCCTCCCGCCACCAGCTCTGTTTATCTTGTCCCGGCCAGTCTCTCGGCATGGTCGAGCTTCCTGGAGCGAGATTTCCGGCTGCCCTGAGTGGGAGCCCTCCACTCATCCCCATTCCCAGGCTGGGCCCCCAGTCTTGGAGCCTCGACACTTGTTAGTAGCCATAAGAGAGTCAGTCTGTGTGGCCCCAGGAAGTAGTAGCCTCTCAGTTTTAGTTCTCCTCAATCAGATTTAAGTCCAGGTCCCCAAAGTCCTGCTGGCACAGTGTCCGCTTACTCAGCGCCTGCCGCCCCCACCGCACAGACCCCTCCTCCTCCTCTTCGCTTTCACTCAGCACCTGGGAGGAACCCCCAATGGGGCTGCAGGAAGCAGAGAGGGGTGGGGGGCTACAGGCCATGAACCACGGTGGAGAGATGCTGCTGCCTTCCCGGGCTGTTTCTTGGAGACAGACACCTCCTGAGTATGGTTTCTGTCAAATAAACAACAAAGTTAAGAAGGCAAAGGAAGATAATTACATCCCAGAGCACCCTGGCCCAAGCCGTATTTCAGTGCCCTGTCCCTTAATTACCTTCTAAGGCAGGAATCCTAGGCTTTAGGGTGAGGTTTATGAACTCACTGATAAAATTTGGAAAATTCAGTAACCATGTAACATTTCCATTCGATTCAAGATTAAAGACTCATTTATAAGTTTCATATGGGCAGAAATGTCATCTATTTCATTACTGTAAAATAGATGACTATGTATACTGTCAGAGCCAGGTACATAGTAGGTATCCAAAAAAATATTTGCCGACTGGTTAGATGGATGACTGTCAGTAAGTGTGTAAGTTTGCAAAGATGTTTGTGACCCAGTGGTATAGCAGGAAGAGTATGAAAAAGTGGGCAAGTGTATAAGATAACTGCATACATACTGGGAAGTCAAAAACATATGCTGAACAGATGAACATTGCAGCAGCCTGTTTTAAGCTCTCCCAGACCCACCTAAAGCAGTGAAGGGCAAGTGGCAAAACCATCCCTGAGCACAACAAGGGGTAGGGCAATGATGATGGCACTCTGTGGCTTATGCATTCTAGGAGTGGAGGGAAAGTGCCTCTAGCAAAACAATCTGGGAATTCCTATTGGAACGTTTAACATGGGTCTCACCCCAGCTTCTCTGGAATCCCCAGGACTGAGGAGTTTCACAGGACATGGGACTTCAGGATTCAGTGCTAAAACCGGGACAGTGCTAGGCAAACTGGGATGGTAGATCACTCTAGTGAAAGCTCAGATATAAAGGAGCTCCAGGGGCGGCCCTGCCAGGAAGGCATGGAACTAGGGCAGCTTAAAAGTGAGAGAACACAGTCCCTCTGCTCCCATTCAACCCTTCAAGCTTCCTTAATCCGGCTGGTCCCACCTGATTCATCTTGTCAAAGTCCAAGGAAGGCCTTAGCCGCCGGGGGTCCTCCTCGTGGCGCCGCTTCACTCCAGCTTTTCGGGCATCCAGATCACAAGGCTGTGAGCGGCTTCGAGGAAGGTTGCGGAGGCCTCGGGGTCGCCAGGGCAGCTCTGGGGAGGATGCGGGGGAGCTCCGGGCAGAGGGCAAGAAGCGGCTTGCCTGTGGGCCCAGGCTGGGTGATAGGGAAAAGCGGCGCTGGGGTGGGCAAGGGGATAGGGATTCAGCATCACTTTCCCAGGAGCCACTTTGGGGGGAGGCAGCACAGGGTTGAGAGGAATCTTGGGTCAGGGCCAGGCTGAAGAAAGGTGGACTGTAGGGTCTGTGGGCTGGGGCACATTGAGAAGAGGCACTGGGAGCTTGGAGGAACCTGAGGCTGGAGACCCGCTTTGGAGGGCTCTGGTGAGGCACCTGCGGCCCACCCCCTCCACCACTGCCTCGGTGCTTGATGGGAGTCCACAGCTTGGAGGGGGCAGGCCGCCACACTGGCTGCCAGCGAGACAGGTCCACGGGCACTGAGAGTGAGCGGCAGTGCCTCTTGGATGGAGGGGTGGGGGGCACAGGAAGCTTCTCTGGGTCGGGGGGCTCAGGGCTTAGAACTTGGGAGAGGGGATGCTCCGGTGGGGAGCTTCCCCGGCTGGGTGGTCTGAGGTGCAGGCTCAAGCCTGACGGGTGGTAGCTGAGGTTGAGGCTGTCCTGAAACTCGGCACAGGAACAGTGGGGCAGGCCCCTCCAGGAAGCACCTTCTGGAAGGCATTCATCATAAAAATAATATTAATGATAGCCAATATATTTTTAAGAGCTTACTATGTTCCCATAATGTAATGAACATTATGTGAGGTTTCCCAAAAAACTATTATTATGCCCATTTCACAGATAAGAGAAGTCCAGTAACTTGCCCAAAGTCATCTAGCAATCAAATGACCAAGATAGGATTCAAATCCTGGTCTAAGGTTAGATCTTTTAACAGCTATGCTATTCTGCCTCCGTTATGACGAAACACATGAAAGGGAAAATACTCTTATACAGCGCCTTGCCACTCCCTCTCAAAGGTAAAACAATAGAAACGTGTCAGTGTGCCCTGCTCATCCCTCACTCCACTCAACCTAGACCTACTTTGTTCCCCAACTGCCCAGCTGGCCTATCCTCTCCTTCCTTAGCCTTTCCCCTTTCCAAGTCTCAATAGCACCAAAATAGGAGTTAGGGTTGCCAAGGAGTAAGAGGCAATCAAACAGGTAAGAGATCACTTTTATTGCTAGGGAGGGCAAACAGGATGCAAAAGGCCTTTGATAGTGGAAACATGCTTGGGAAACCCTAAGACTTTGTGCTACTTGTGTTCCTGCGTCTGGTCACCCAAATATGTTGACTCCTTTCCCACAGACCTGCTCTGAAATCCAAACAGATTGGGGGACCGAGGGGTGGAAGAGAAAATGGACTAAAATGAATGGTCCTCACTGAATTCTAACCAAAACTCTGACTTCTGGGAGGCAGCTCATTAAGAGACAAAGGGCCTACTCCAAGTTCCTCTGGCTGGTTAACTGCATTCTGCAGAAGCTAGATATTTGGAACAACTGATAAGTATATGAAGTCTTATTTGATGATTGAGAAAACCCACACTTAACATTTTTAGTCAACAGTTCTGCCCCCTACTAACCTCCATGAGGGCAGGGACCATGTATTCTATTCTGTACTTAGAACATAATACCTGGCTCACAGCAAGTATTTAATAAATCAGAGGAAGAAATTAAATGAAGTCGCTTTTGCCAACTTACTTCCCTTGCCAGGAATCCTAGAAAAGAAAATGACCTGCACAGCAGCCTAAAATCATGGGTTAAAGTTCTGGTTGTACAATAGTGATGCCTGCCCCCATGATCACAGACCCTTTGATTGAATAATTTATAATTTATACCTCAGATACACATTCACCTGTGTAAAATGACTGACATATGTACAAGGCTATTCATTATGGTTTTGTTTGGAAATAACCTAATGCACATTAATAAGAGACTGGTTAAATAAACTATGGTACATCCCTACAGTGCAATAATGTAAAACAAGGAAATGTTCAACATTACATAATGATATATAAAAGAGAGACAAGTGCCCATCGCAGAAGGTGACCCTGACAAGAATGTTGTGGAGGTAGGCTACCTAGTGTTGGTCACTGGAAACCAAAGAAATATGTGGATGGAAGTATGGGTATACACACATATATGCAAACACACAATACCTTACCAGGCACAAGCTGGAAAGGGTTCCCACAGTTGGAGATGTCTGCATGATCAGGCAAAGGCTGAGAGAGAGACAATATCCATCATGATTCAGGTTCAGGACACAGATTTCCAAGCCCTGTTCAGCTTACCCCTGCAATTCCTGGACTATAGGGATGTTAGGGACTCTTTTTTAAAAAATATGTCTTTATTGATTTCTGAGAGGAAGGAAGAGGGAGAGATAGAAACATCAATGATGAGAGAGAATTATTGATTGGCTGCCTCTTGCACACCCCACACTGGGGATCAAGCCCGCAACCCAGGCATGTGCCTTTGACTGGAATCTAACCCGGGACCCTTCAGTCCCCAGACCGACACTCTATCCACTGAGCCAAACCAGCCAGGGCTAGGGACTCTTAAGTGTTCTCTTCTTGTCTTCCCAAAGTTAGTGAGTAAAATAATGCACATCTTCCAATATTTCAAACCCTTCTCCACCCAAGTTTTAGTGTCCCTTCTCTATCAGTGGAAAAATCCCTGCTTTCTTCCTTTTGGGGTAGGTTTCTTGAGCTTTTAGTGGACTCTTCCAGTATAAGTACCATGACTCATATGGCATAGGACAAGGGTGAAGTAGTAGCAACAGCCTCTGTAAAAAGGGGGAGGGGGTCATGGAGAAGCAGGAAGACTGGTCTTTTTACCAGACTGATGCTGAAGCGTGTGCATTTCAGCTCATCCAGAGTCTGTTTCTGTAGCTGCTCAGTGATCAGGGTTATCATGATTCTCCCCAGGATCTGACTTGCACACTTTGGAGCAAATGATGGATGTCTTCCCTGTTGTTCTTCCAGACCTCACTCGTGAGCCGTCTTCTGCCACTGCAGCACCATTCTAGCACCATTGGGACTTCCCTCTCCAGTCATGCCTGCTGAGTCTGCCAATTACAGAGGGACCAGCCCCAAGTGATATTAGAGATGTACCTGGTCCAGAGATGGAAAATGCATGGCACACATACCATAGCATCCCTATGCCAGGCCTCTGGCAGACATCATTAATTGATCACAGCTTTTTCCTGCTAAGCCTAAACAGAGCCTCAGACACAATATAAGCTTGGCAGTCCAGATACCTAGTAAAAGGAACTGGAGTTGGCAAACAAATTGAAACTGATTTGCCACTCCTAACCTGGTTCACGCTCTGCTGTCTACCCAGAATACAAGCACCACTTAGAAAACAGCTAAGGTGAGAAAGAGGAATTACCAAATGGTTATTTCCATCCTGATTAGCCCAATATTTTCTTTATCAGAAGCAGAGAGGTACCCTTTACCTAGACTAAGAAAATAATAATAGAGAGCAGGAGGAGCAGTAGTTGAATGACTTTCTGCTTCAGACAAGCTTCAATGAGGTTTTAAGTTCTTCCTTAGCCTGACCGGCTGATGTAAATTTCCAACAGATATTGTATATATTCTCTTATAAAATGAGAAGAGAAGAAAATGGTACCAGGGTAATGCCAATTATATTTCAACTCTATAGATGTTAAAAACAACAACTCTGACTTTATTCAACTAAGTTTTTAGCCTGATCTGACTCAAAAACCATTAATACAATTAATCAAGACTCTTTCCAGGTCAATTTTGGTAAAAACAAACTAATTCTATCAGATAAAACTAATTCTATCAGATAACAGGCTTTAAGCCCACATAATTACCTGAGGGGTCTTACTCAAGGGAGGAGGGGAGGTTAACCTAGTGTCTTCATACTATTCTGCCTATTCCAGAAGTGACTAGCAGGCTGACCGCTCACCAGAGGGTATCTGTAGCATTTGCTAGTAAAGAGAATAAACTATCTAGAAATTTCAATCCTGATCCTATTTGCTGTGGCAGTTTTGGCAAATCACTTAACCTTAGTCTCAATTTACCCATGTAAAACAGGCTGAATAATCTTAATCTGTCACATACAACATAACAGACAATACCAAAATGTAAGAAGCACACCATCTGGCCTGTACAAACCAGGAGTCCACATAGGCTGTTTCTCATCCCTCCTGTTTGTTGCTCTACAAAGCCTCAGGCTGCCACAAGTGATGATAACATTAAGAGGAAGGCAACCAGGTTTATCTATTTGATTAGATGCCAACCTCCATCACCTCAATGACACCCAAAAAGGCTCTTCTGTGACCTTGGGGGCAAGATCACTTTCTACTTTTACAAAAAAGAAGGGATCACCTCTACCCCATTCCTATCTCAGAGGGAGGCATGCCACAAGAAAAAGCAAAGAAATACACGTGGACATACTTGGAGTTTTTTGGAAGAAAGGTGTGGGAACAGTCAACTATCATTATAGTTAACTATCATTTTCATGCATAATTATTACAACCCTGAATGAAGTTCCAGCTTCTTGAGAGCGCTCTTCAGCTGCTTCCCTTACTATGTTCTTGTGGGAGAAGCTAAAGCTTATATCACTTCTGCTCTTGGTTTCTTAACTCTACCCTCAAAGATCAACCAGAGAGGAAATCTAACTGCAGGCTTTTACCCCAGAGACCCTAGGCTTCAGGCTGACAACAGGCTGACCAGTCATGAGGAGCAGAGAGTGAAGCAAAACTGTTTCAAGCTTTTCATGAGGCATTTGGCCAAACAGCAAACTCCCAGTCCTCTCTGGGATCAAGTGGAGAGAGTGATTTCGTGTTTGTTTTTTTTCCCTGCGTTTTAATTGTTGGGATGTGGCCACACACGGCGGTAATTGGAACAATGCAACTACCACCACGCAACTGATACTCTCAGCCTGAGTTTCCTAAAACAGGCCAGGCTGAGAGGGGGAACAGAACGGAAGCCATAAGGAATCAAACCAGGACACAAAAGAAGGCAAACCAGCTCCGCGAGGGGCCTCCTCTTTCTCGGGCAGGCAAAGAAAAAAGTGTAAGAAGCCCTCTCTTGCCGCCTTCCTTCCCCTTCCATTTTGTGTATGAGGGGCAGAGACTACCCTGAACGTTCACTAAACAAGTTAAAACTTCTCAGCTTAACTGGCACGGGGCGCAGCCCTGCAAAGAGCAGCAGGCCGCTAGGCCCTCCCCACAATCCCACCAGGCCCAACTCAATCCAGGCTTTCCCTCCACCATCGGCCCCCTTAAATAAAGGTTGGACCCTCACCCTACTCCTATTGGATGGCAGTAACCCCTGACATTCGGGTTTCAGGGATGCTGAGGTTGTGCTGAAAGCTGGAGAACCTAGCATCAAGTCAGGCTAATGGGGAGGAGAGTCACAAATCCTCTGAGGACCTTCCCTCAGGTCCCAGCCCCAAACCTCTTGGGGAGACTGAAGGAAAACATGAGGAAGCAGGGAGATGCATGAACAGGTAAGTGGGGGTATGATTGCTCTTCCCCCCATATGGCTCTGGTGGAGAGAGGGGTGACAAGTGGGGCGAACCCCTCCCCCTCACCCCGATGAAGAAGAGACTAGGCCCCCCTCCAATTTTCAACCTCCCCCTCGGTTGCCCTGCCTGTCCCCGCGGGGTGGGGCATGGGTAGTCCGCGGGCCCCTATGGGGGCGCCAGGGCTCGTTCGGGGGGGGTGCGCTTGTCGCTCCTCTTTTCCCAATTAGCTTCCATCATCTGGCCGCGGAAGCGAACTCAGGACGCAGGGGATGGAAAGGGTCTGGGACTTAGCACTCCGCCACCCCTCCCCCACCGGGTCCCGTGCTCTCCCCGCGGAGGCGGCCGGAGAGGCCCTGCCGCGCGGGCGGCCGGGCTGGGGGAAGGGAGAGAGGGAAAGAGGGAGGGCCGGCCGAGAAGCCCGCCCCGAGGCCCAAGCGCCACCTGCCCTCCGTCACCTACCGCGGCTCCTCCAGCTCCCAGGGCCGCGGCCGGAGCAGCTCTGAGCGCTCCGTTCACCCCACGGTGTCCTTAAAAGGCGCCAGCGCGAACCAACGGGCCTCTCAGGCGAGTGGGGGAACCTCTCCTGCCCACAGAGTCTCCCTGAACTGTCCGCGGGGACTCGAGACTCGCGTCGCTTCTCTCTCGAAGTCTTTCTTAGGTAGTGCTGTCAGGAAGGAGCCCGGTTCTTTGATTTAAGGATGAGGGCGGTTTCTTCACTATGGAGTCAACCCCCTCCAAAATATTGCAGAAGGTGGACTGGCCCAGTCGGAGGCACAGCTCGAAAGCCGCGGGGGAGGCCGCGTCAGACGAAGGTAAACAAAGCTATCGCTCCCGTCCTCTATTTCTATATTGGGCCAAGGACAGCCTTCTAATCGGCTCGGGCCGCTTAATAAGAATTAGCCAAGGTCCCTCTCACCTGTTCTCCTCTCCCACCTTCTACCGCCGCCTCTCTGAAGGAATCCCCATTCCCCCAGCAGAGGACTCGTCCGCGGCGTGAAGGCTTCTGGGAAGTGTAGTCCAAGCGCCGATTAGGGCCTGCTCTGAGTCCCAGGAGCCCCTCTTCCAGCGGCCAGATCGGCTCCAACCGTATAAACCCAGGACTTACTACAGTTGGGAGGCTGTTCCCGTTTGGTTCTGTGATTAGCCCTCACCCAAAAACTTTGTAAAGCTGAAGAGGGCCCAGGGCTGATCACTCCTTTTCCTCCCTCTACGCACCGCCCCCCCTCAACAGGATGAGGTAATGGGATTGTGATTATGACATCATAGGCGGCTCAGTAACCCGCGTGGGAGGGTGTGTGTGTGTGTGTGTGTGTGTGCGCGCGCGCGCGTGCGTGTGTGTTGGGGGGTTAGCGGGGGAGTACGGTAGTTACAGCTGGACCACTTTCCTTAAGACTGGAAGGGAGGAAAAAGGCAGATGGGGAAAAGATGGTGCTGGTGCTGTATTTCCTCCTCAGGTGTAGAGTAAACCACCTTTTATTAAACCACCACCACTGCCATCACAGCCAAAGTTTAAGTCCTTTTTGAAGACAATGTAGACGTTAGTCGGTGAAGAGGTTGGGGAATAGGAAGATGGTTTCTGGTTCTTATGTAAATTTGAGTCTCATCAATCAAAGAAGGTTTAGAGAGACAGGCAAAACATGGAAAAGGAGAGGTTTTAAACAATGCCTTCGTGTTGTGATCTCTTTGTAGGGCAGAATTTTAGATGTCTTTTGTAATCGATGGGAAAGTAACAGTCATGCAAGTATATCCTCACTACTACATTTAGCAACAGGTCCCCTGAAAGGTATCTTTTCCCCAAATTATGTGTACCCCACTCAAATCTGGGACAGATAAGTAGCTGTGACCAGTTAGAAAGTAGAACCAGTGGTGGGGATCTTCACTGAGCCTGGGAAGGGAGGAGTCAGAGCCACCTAGTCTGCAAACTGAAAAAGAAGAGGAAAAGTTAGGTACTTAGTAAGAAAATGGGGTCAAGGAAAGATATACCTCACGTTTCCTTTGCCCTGCCCATTTCCCCCTGGCAAAAGAATTGGCAGGGGCTGAAGTTACAGGAGATATGGTTTCAAGTAATTACGGTTGTGGCACACTTATGTGTCAGGCACCATGCTACATACTTTAAATATGTATTCTCATTTTTGCTTACAATCATCAAGTGGAAAAAAAATCTTATATGACATGAAATGGCTGGAGAGGTTAAGGGACTTCCCGTGTAGTAGACAAAGGTGGTATTTTAAAAAGCAGTCTGAGGCTCTAAAACCCTTGATTTTCACCACACTTTTTATTATTAACCATATTTACTAAAGTTAAATGATTGAATATAAGAAGTTAACATTGGCTCACTTGAAAAACATTGAAATTGAGAGTTAAAAAATAACAAATCCTGCAAGTTACGTTTCAAGCTTTGTTTCAAAAGAAGATTACACCTCTTTCATCAAGTATAAAATAGCCCCCTTTGCAGCCCATTGCAAACTATAATTAAATATCCTTATGCCACTTTTAGTTCTCAGGTTTTTTTACTCATGGTATTTTTTCCTGCTGCCCCATTTTCCTTTTTTGTTCTTGGACTACTAGCTTGAACCCCATCTTAATTGTGACCTCATAGACCAAACTCCATCTCTGACCCTACTCTAGTGGGTTTCAGCAGAAGATACTACCTGGGCTCCCTGCTGGTCTCCATCCAGATTCTCTTAGGGTTCCAGGGTCTGGAGCCAGTCATCCAGGAGGTCATCCAAAGGGGTAGAATCCATTGGTTCTAAGAGAGGAGTCTCCATTCCCTGCCTAGGAAGGCAGCAAAGTCAGAGGAGCATGCACCGCATCCCAACTCTCCCTTTTTAGCCAGTGAAAGTTAAATCTCTGCAGAACGGGAGAGGTGGGGCTCAGTCCACCACTCTAGGAAAAAATCAAGAATAGCGCACATACCCCTCAGCCCCCCTGCCTTGCAGAGGCTGGCCGGGAGGGTCCCAGGAATGTAGTGCTTTTCTCCATTGCCTGATCTGGGCATCCCAGGAGCGGCGGCTATACCTCCTGTTTTTGTTTGGTGTTTGAGGATGAAGTCCTGGCTGTCGTTGTGCCCTGGCAACAATAGTTATAAGTCAGATTGAGATCAAGGTATAGGGGACACAGCTCACTGCTTATCACGGTGAATTAGGAGACTTTAGGGATTCTCTGAGAATTAGGTATGATTAATGCCCTCAATCCAGACAAAATCTTCAAGTCAGATTAAACATCATACTTCCTAACTCCCCAATATTCTTTCTTCTGGGAAGGTTAAATTAGATATTCCAATTCCCTCAGAAGTCAACATAGATATAAAAGTCAGTATTTGGCATCCCTTTCAAACACACTCTACCTTTCATACATTTAGTTTGTATGTGTGCATGTAAACTTTCATGTGATTGGATAAATACATTTCAGTTAGCCAAGTCAGCTGGAGGCATGAGGTAAAAATGGTTGGGAAGAAAAAATTTCATAAGCAAACATGGATAGAGGGTTGTTTTTTCTTAAAGATAGGCTTTAAGAAAGTCTTCTGGACTAAGTATGACTTAACCTTGGGGCTAGGTTGCAGGAGAATTTGTTTTAGTAATACTCCAAGTTTGTGAGAGCACTCAGATTCTAGTATATTTCCATCACCTGACATTGAACCAAAGCCACTTGACTGAGACTCTTGTGACTAAACACAACAACACTCACTTGGGGATCTGCTGCAGAAAACACTGGTAACCAGGTGTGCGCTTGCCATAATCTATCTGTTTTTGCCGCCGCTGTAGGACAATTTCATCTGTTTCTACCTCCCACCTGCGGGGAAGTATATAGTGGCCACATGAAGTGTCGTCATAATTATCAAAGCAGAAACCAACTCATCCCACACTCCCTTAATCCCCCATGTGATTTTCAACTCACCCGGCCTGGCAGGGCTCTGTGCAGACTCCCACACTCACCATTTCTACCCTACAGGGTAAGGACTCTTCACACTGCTCCTTTCTGGAGAAACAAATTCTACCGATGAAAAGGGTGTTTTAGGACAATACCCAACTGACTATACTGCACCTCTAAGCCACTACTATAACCAAGATCCTGACACTAGATAAAGGTTGTATTTCTGACTTACTGTTTTTCAAAGATAAAGGTTGCATTTCTGATTTGTTTCCCAAAGTGTAGCCTACAAGCCATCGGTATGGGTAGCACCCAGGGACCTTGATAATTCCTGGGCCCCATTCTAGACCTATTGAATCATCATTTTAGGGGCCTGTATTTTAAATAGCTTCCAAGTTTATTTTTTTAAAATATATTTTACTGCTTTTTTACAGAGAGGAAGGGAGAGGAATAGAGTTAGAAACATCGATGAGAGAGAAACATCAATCAGCTGCCTCCTGCACACCTCCTACTGGGGATGTGCCCGCAACCCAGGTACATGCCCTTGACCGGAATCGAACCTGGGACCTTTCAGTCCGCAAGCCGACGCTCTATCCACTGAGCCAAACCGGTTAGGGCAACTTCCAAGTTTATTTTAAATATTTTTTATTATTATGGAAAATTCCAAATATGCAGTGAAGTAAAGAGAATAGCATCATGTTTTGCTACTCAAAATATGGTCCCTGTACCATCCCTGCATCAGAATCAGCTAGAAGTAAAGAATCTTGGGCCTCAACCCAGACCTACTGAATCAGAATCTACATTTTAACAAGATCCCCAGGTGATTAGTATACAGATTAAACTTTGAGAGCACTGATATAATGGATCCCCAGTTACCCATCACCCAACACTCATGGCCAATTTTGTTTCATCCAGACACACCACCACTCCCACAGGAGTATTTAAAAACAAGTACCCAAAATTAAAAATAAATTCTTTCTGGGAGGGTGTGGCTCAGTGGTTGAGCATGGACCTGTGAAGCAAAAGGTCATCTGTTGGATTCTGGGTCAGGGCACATGCCCTGGTTGCAGGCTCAATTCCCAGTAAGGGGCATGCTGGAGGCATCCCATCAATGATTCTCATCATTGATGTTTCGTTCCCCCTCCCTTCCTCTCTAAAATCAATAAATAAAAGTACATTTTGAAAAAATCTCTCTCATCATTGAGGTTTCTATCTTTCTCCCTTCCACTCTCTAAAATCAATAAAATATTTATTAAAAATTAGATTCTTTTAATATCACCTAATTAATGTTCAAAGTTCCATAAGTAACCAATTTTTGAGATCCTTTGAATTGTGATAAGAATTATGCCAAGCCCTAACCGGTTTGGCTCAGTGGACAGAGCGTCGGCCTTCGGACTCAAGGGTCCCAGGTTTGATTCCGGTCAAGGACATGTACCTTGGTTGCCGGCACATACCCAGTGGAGTGTGTGCAGGAGTCAGCTAGTCGATCGATGTTTCTAATTCTATCCCTCTCCCTTCCTCTCTGTAAAAAATCAATAAAATATATATTTTTTTAAAAAAGAATTATGCCAAGAACTAACTCAACTCCCCTGCTTTCCCTGAAAAGGAATTTCCTTTACTCACGTAACTTAGCGTCTTAGAGATGCTGCGCGCTAACCGGGAGATCTTACTAGGAAAGCTCTTGGGAGGGGCCAATGCCGCTTAGCATAAGTACACACACCTGTTTGGCCCCGGCATCTGCCACACCCGCGGCAAATGCTCCATCTCCCGCGGAAGGGTAGCAGACTGAGAGGGGGAAAGTCCTTATAATATACGAGAAAGAAGCAAGGAAAAAGAAACGTCTAAAACACCCCCTAGCCAAACTAATTCCTCCAAGTATTAACGACTGGACAACGCTAGCGCTAGCGAGGTGCAACTTAAATCTCCCGGGGTCCCAGGGGCGGAGCGAAGGGAAATTTCAGGAGGGGCGAGGCGATTGGCCACAGGTAAAGCCAATGGTACGCCAGACTCGTGTGGGGCGGGGCTTACTAAGCCACTTGCCGAATGCTGATGGGCCAATCGGCATCCTGCTCTGGTTGTGGGATGGGGTTCCTACCAGCGCAAGCTCACGCCCCCGGATGATGGACGAGCCAAACGATTGGCTTACGTGGTTCTGGACGGGCGCGGAGATTGGCTGACGCAGCTTAGAGGCGAGCGGGATAGGTTATTGGGAGGGCGGAAGGTTTGAATGGTTAAGATCTGTGGCTGTTGTTCTGCTCCGAGGCTGTAATTTCGATCCTCTGAGGCGAGAAGCGGCAAAGCCTATCCAGTCGGGAAGTAAAATTGTAGTGTGGTTAAATTGCTTCCTTTCTCCCGATTTTCTTTAATTCTGCTCAAGTCTTCGCTTGTGACTGACCCCCACCGACTTCTCTTTCTCCTGAAGGTAAATCTCAGACTCAAACTTGAGGTAAGACCAGAGCCTTCTCTGCGGGAACCAGAGCCCCACAAACGGGAATTCAGGGGACCTAAGGTATCGTCGCGAGTTAGGAGAACTGAGTTCCTTCGGGTCAGGAGTCACGAGCTGCGGCTCCAAACAAGTCAAAGCCTTCTTATTATTTCCGCTTTAAAGTCTTGGAGTTTCCTCTCGGTAAGTTCAGGTTCCAACGAAAAGGCCAGGCCGCTTCGGACAAGTGCGATTTGACCTTCAAGCCAAGTTGTGAGTCTCTGTTTGGAGATGCCCATCCTCCAATACCGCTCCACTTGGCCACTGCTGGGAAGGGTGGATGAGGGTGTGAAAGCTGGACCCTCTGTGATGTGCCTGTATAGATGACCTTCTCCTCTTAGCTAGGTTTTCTTTCTTTCTTAGCACTCGGAGACTATGTCTGCCGAGCTCACTTCATCCACAGGAGAGGAAGGAAGCCCTGGCACAGGGCCCAGTTTTAGATCCCATCAGAGGAAGATATTAAACTTGCTCCTGGAGAGAGACACTTCCTTCACCATCTGTCCAGATCTCCCTGGAACTCCAGTGGACAAACTCTTTGGTGATTCTGCAAACCAAAGCATTTTGTCTGGGTAAATCCACCTTTCACACCTTATCTACTTTGTTTTTCTAAACATTTTTTGAGTTAAAAAAATTTATCCTGGCTCAAAGATCTGAGTTTAAGTCTTAGTACCAGACTGACCATGTAACTCTTCTGACTCTCAAACTTCTGTGACATAGAAATAATCCTTTCTTATCTTACTAGGATCTTGTGAGAATCAAATGATGTGATGTCTGGGAAACGTCTTTGAAAACTCTATTGCATTATATGAGTTGGTCACTTTATTAGTAATAGTGTTATTGTACTTTACATTTTGTCCATGCCATGCACTAATACCTCATTCAGCAAAGTTGGAGAGGTATAGACTTGAGAAGTACTAGAGACTAAAATAAAATCTGTGTGCTCTTGTATACAGAGCAGAAGATGTGGGGTCAAGACCCATCTCAATCAGTAAACTTTGGTTCTCAATTTAAAAAAAAATACTGTCTCAGTATGTTGGTGAGAAGAAAATTAGGTGCAGATTATCGGAGTAGAGAAAATGGGGGAGATTTTCCTCATCCTAGTCTAAAATATCTCCAAAAGCAATTGCTTTGTTTGGACACTGTTCAAATTATGTCATAATCACTGAGAGGTGTTTTTTTTAAAGAAGTTTCATGTGAACGGGAGCAGAACAGAATGGATGTTTTCTTTCCTTTTTTTTTTTTAATATATCTTTATTAATTTCAGAGAGGAAGGGAGAAGAAAAGAGAGATAGAAACATCAATGATGACAGAGAATCATTGACTGGCTGCCTGCACAATCGGGGGGATCGAGCCCGCAGCCCAGGCATGTGCCCTGACCAGGAATCGAACTGTGACCTCCTGGTTCATTGGTCAATGCTCAACCACTGAGCCACCAAGGCCAGCGAGAGGTGTTTCAAATTGAGAATAACATGATCTTTGCTTTTTAAGGCTATTACATCCTAATGTGATTATTGATGTACTATTATGTCTCAACAGAGGAACCCCAAAGCGTTGCCTTGATCTTTCGAATCTTAGCAGTGGGGAGATGTCTGCCACTCAGCTTACAGCTCCTGCAGATCTTGATGGAACTGGTAGGGAAAAGGGAGGTAAAGGCTTCAAGGGAAAGAATAACTTTTAAGGGAGAGGTCAGGGTGGTAAGATAGACGTGGAAGGTGGTAAAGTAAGTAGAGAGCCTTGAAGTTGGAATTCTATGGGTACCTATAGGATTTATTTATTTATTTAAATATATATTGATTTCAGAGAGGAAGGGAGAGGGAGAGAGAGAAACATCAATAATGAAAGAGAATCATTGATTGACTGCTTCCTGCAAGCCCCTTACCGGGAATCAAGCCCGCAACCTGGGCATGTGCCCTTGACTGGACTCGAACTTGGGACCCTTCAGTCCGCAGGCTGACGCTCTTATCCACTGAGCCAAATAGGCTAGGGCCCTGTAGGATTTTTTAGGAGAATGATCAAGCCAATGGGAAGAGAAAAATAACATTAATGACGTCACTTTGCATTTGAAAATTTTAGATAGGAAGGAGTGTTTTGTTGACTGTTAATAATATAAATTGAAACTCAATGATGGGAATGGAATAATAATTAAGATGAGAAGTAGGAGAGAACAACAGGGGTAAAGGGGACATACATAATACTTGCAACAATAAAGAATAAAAAAAAGAGAAGTTTTACAACCTAGCCTAATATCAGCAGAGGCAAATAAACCCACATAAATAAATACTTTGTCAGCTAATTCTTGCATTTTTATAGGGTCTGAGCCCTAAAGGAATGTGTTTTACTATTCAGTCATTTTAGTGTTATAATTTCAGATTTCCTGAGTGATAAGCATTCTTTTCTATTCATGAAAAAAATCTCTGTAGCTTAGTGCATTGTTTCCTAGCAGTTTGTCTTTTAGTGACACAAGTAAATTCTTAAGAATCTAATAACTTGTACCTTGTACCATGAAATTGGTACCTAGCAAGAGCCTTTTTGTTCAGAGGTCAGCTTTGAAATTTATATGGCTTACTGGTGTGGGTGTTTCTCTCTTTTCCACGTCCAGTGCGGAAAAAGAGCGGGTCCAATTCCTGAGTAGAGGAGCTGGGGATTAAGAAACAAAAGAAAGAAAGAGACCAGATAGAAAGATAGAAACAAAGCTGGGAGCCAGGTGGGACGCCATCCTCTCTGATGGAGAGGCAGGGACCCCAAGCCCATGCAGCAAGTTTATTTTATACCCCCAAATACCAGGAAGTATCACCAAAACGTAGGATCAAAGGAGCTTATTTGCATTCTTGAGTAGGCCCTAGCATTCCTGGTGCTTGCCTGGATTTACATATTAAAAGCTCGCTCCCTGACACCTGGACAAAGGTAAAAAGTCAGTACTGATAACACCCTCCACCTTCTTGGGGAGGGTGTAACCGTGTGAGACTCGGCTCTGCCAATCGCTTCGGGCTCAGCTGACAACAATTTAAAGAAATGCCCATGTGCCTTCCCAGGCAACCCTCTACATAGTGGTAATAAAGAAAATCAGAAGGAAAGACAGGATGCATGGACAAGAATAATTTCGTATCTAATTGCAGGTCCTTTGGATTCTTCAGGACTTCAGGAAATACAGTTAGCTTGGAGGTAAATTATTTTGCTAAATGAATTCATGCTAAAGCCTTTCAGCGCTGGCACAGGGATTTTATCCTATGCAAACTCTGCAGAGTATGGAACATTCACTTTGGAGGCCTAGATCCTTCCCTTGAAAGATAGTTAAGTTTCCCAGAGTGTTAGTTAATTTTAAGCATCACACACAATCAGTATTATCTTTAAAAATGGAGGAAAATGGTATACTGCACTTAGACATAGGCTGTTACCTGCATGTGAGTAGTGCTGTATCTTAGTGCTTAAAACTCACTGACTTAGTATATCTAGTGTAGGCTCTAGAATCAGAGTGTCTGGATTCTAGTGGCCTACTAATTCACCAACTGTAACTCCACTGCACCTCAGTTTCTTAAGAAACAATGATAATGGAGATAATAATAACACTTATTATAAACAGCTATTGTAAGGATTAAATTTTTATTTATTCCTTAGCAGCACCTACCAAAGCATTTTATAATATTTATTATTACTCATGAGGATTCTTTGTTGGAGATCTTAAAGTGTTCAGTCAGGGAATACTCAAGGAATGAAAAACAATTCTAATTCAATTTCTTAAACTTATTGTAAGTTTTCTATTTGACTGTATTTTTACCAATACATGCAAAAACACTTTACTTTGTATTGCTTGTATTGTATTTGAATTGCTTAAAATGCCCCAACTCGTGTAGATCAAATAAACTCCTGTGAGGGGTGATAGAAATTCCTAAAAAAAAAAAATAAACATTTGCTCTCAACAGTCACTGCTTGAAAATTATAAATTGTGTCTACATAAGATATAGAACAAACTCATCATCTTTGGTATATATATATATATATATATATATATATATATATATATATATATATATATATATTAGAGGCCCAGTGCATGAAATTCGTGCACTCGGGGTGGGGGGGCGGTCCTTCAGCCTGGCCTGCACCCTCTTGCAGGCTGGGAGCCCCAGGATTGATCACCCTGCAGAGGGAGGCCCCATCCACTGCCACCAGCTGGGTGGCCTGGGCCTCCCTCTGCGGGGCGATGGCCCCTGACCAATTGCATCGTACTCGCCTTGGTAGCGGCAGTCAGTGCTGGGTCACTGCAGTGCCTGTGACCCAGGAGTGACCAAGAGGTCAGCAGTTAAGTCTGCTCGCCAATCCCCACCCATCCAAGCCTGCTGCGCGCATAGCCTGGCGTTTGGTAGTCCATTTGGTCGTTTTGGACATTACAGACCCTGGCTCTTTATATATTAGAATATATATATATATGTTTTTTACATATATATATATGTAAAATGAGGGCCTTGTCTCCAGGATGTCACTCAACATCTTAATATTTACCACAGAGATCACCCTACGTATTGTTATTGGAAGAGACATATCAACTAGGTCTAGGGATCCTAGAATGCAAGAAAGGAAAAGTTGGGATGCCCCAAGCCACTGATGAATAACCAAATAGTATTTGGGGCTAAACTGACTGGCTTTTTTTTTTTAATCTGATCTGTAGGAATCATCACAAGCATCTTATAAAATGCAGCCCAGTGAGTAGCTCCTCTTTCTGGGGTTTGGGTTTGTTTCTCAGGGCACATCTCACCTTCCCAGACCCCACCTGACCCTTCCCGCATGCTGATGGAGAGTTAGATGTCTCAGGTAGAAGACAGGGGTTTCCAGCTCACTTGTGGCTAGAGGTGTTGGATGTTCTCAGAAAACTATCTCTTGTAGGGACAGCTGCTTTGTAGCACTCCAAAGGCTTTGGACCATGGCAACCAGAAGAAAGATGCAATATGTAGCTCATCCACAAATAAAGAAAATGTGAGTCGTTAATGGAAACCTAGATACATTAGCAGTTGTCTTCCTTTAAGTAGAGCAAGTCATCCCTATCATGAGACCTTGAGCTTGTTATGCCTCAGTATGCTAGGGGCTTAATCACAAGGAACAGCAACAGCCTGTAATTATTGGAATCCAGAGTCTAGGTCAGTGGTCGGCAAACTCATTAGTCAACAGAGTGGTCTGCAAACTCATTAGTCAACAGAGTGACCACTGTGCTAGACAAACAGCATCGTTATAGGGGAAAAATTATGGTTTTTGTTTTGTTTTGTTTTTTTCTTTTAAGATTTGACCCTAGGTCAGAAACCTAGCTCTAAGTCTTACACAGCAGGACATCATTATACTCATGTTTAGTTGATTGGTTTCCTTAACAAAAATCTGTTAATAAGGAATTTAGGATTTTAAAAAACCCAGATAAGAATAATGTACATAACTTGTTCACAGACTATTTATTTGCATGGTTTCATGTCTAGAGTTCTTAATTTCTCATTTCTCCTGTAATCTAGCTTTTTAGTTTCTTTTCTAGTAATCTGTGGTCCTTTTTGGTCTGAGCTTCAGGCCATCCTTGAGTTTCAAGTTGATAATTGACCTCCTCAGAATCACTAACTCTCTAATATCTTCAGCTAATCTCTTTTTCTAGCCATATTTTTCTTTTCCCTGTCTCTCATCATTTCCTCCAGGTCATTATCCATAAAAGATAGCTGCTGTTCTCCTTTTCTCACATTAACTAAGTTATGCCCATGTTTTTGTCTGTCCTAATCAGCTTGTTCAAAAAATTTAATATTGTCCTTTTTAATCTCGCTTTACTCATTTTTTAAAAATCTCACCTCCTCCCTAGTCAGCTACCTTTTTCCTTCCTTCCTTTGGCTTACGAACATAAAATTAGTATCCCCCAAAGCAAATCTACATAATATACATCAACTCCAAACCATAATTTGTATCTTTGGGATGGAGGGTCAACCTTGATTATTTATGTGTTCCATCAAATGCAATGTTTTTGGCAGGCTTACTGACACTTGTCTTCCTCCAGCCAATGTAGTTTTTCTTATGCAGGAAAACAACACTTTTAAGCCCTTGGAATGCTGGGCTCCCAGGAACCTGAAGTTTCAAAAGAAATCAGGGGGGCCTCACACGTCTCCCCTTTCTCTATTGGTGAGTCACTGGACATCGTCATCAAGGGTCAGCTGAGATGTTGTGGGATATGGGATGGTAGATCTGATTTATGACCCTTTGAATTTTTCTAAGCTGGCTTGAGTGAGAAAAGGGGTCGGAGAAGTAATGTTTGAACAGGGAATGGGACTAGACATATGTCCTCTGACCTTTTTGTTTAAATTTAAGGAGGAGAAAAAGTTCTTAGTCCTTTTTAAAATTTTCTACCTTATTCTTGAACTCTTTCCCCCCTTATTTTAAGAGTACTGTGTGCCCAGTGTGAAAATGATTTAAAAACATAGGAAAGTATAAAAAAGAAAATCTCTACCTATAGAGAAAAACCACTATTAACATTTTACCTCATTTCTTTTCAATCATTTAACTATATGAACAGTTTTATGAAGTTGAGGTCATACCATATTTATAACTTTATATTCTGTTTTTATAAGTTAATATTAAAACTCTTAGTAAATATTTTTTATTAAACTTATTGGGGTAACATTGATTAATAACATTATATACATTTCAGGTGTACAACTTTATCGTACGGCATCTGTATACTCTATCGTGGGCTCACTTATGTCAAGCCTAGTCTCTTTCCGTAACCATGTGTTTGAATCCTTTACCTACCTGGTCCTCCCTCCAATTCCCTTCCCCTCTAGTAACCACCATACTGTTGTCTGTATTTTTTTAGTTTGTTTTATTTTGTTTGTGTTGTGTTGTGTATTTGTTTGTTGCTTTTTGTCTTCTATCCTACATGTGATTGAATTCATATGGTTCTTGTCTTTTCCATCTGACTTATTTCACTTAGCATGATAGTCTCAAGATCTATACATGTTGTTAAAAATGGCAATATTTCATCTTTTTATGGCTTAGTAGTATTCCATTATATGTATGCACCATATCTTCTTTATCCAATCACCTATTGAAGGACCCTTGGGTTGTTTCCATGGCTATTGTGAATAAAAACGTCATTATTATTATTTTTTTAATCCTCACCCGAGGATACATTTATTGATTTTAGAGAGAAAGGAAGGGAGAGAGAGAGTATGAGAGAGAAACATCGATGTGAGAGAGAATCATCAATTGGTTGTCTCCTGTATGCGCCCTGACCAGGGATCAAACCCTCAACCTAGCTATGTGCGCTGACTGGGACTCGAACTAGCAACTTTCCAGTGTATGGAACGATGCTCCAACCAACTGAGCCACCTGGCCAGGGCTAAAAACATTATTTTTAATGGATGTTTTTATTCTAATAAATGGACCATAATTTATGTATGTACTTCACTATTGTTGGATACTTAGTGCTATACAAATTTTGCTTTTATAAATAATGCTATCACATAAGTTCTTGAGCCTAAATCTTTGCCTACGTTTTAGTTTTTTTTTCCTTTAAGATTAGTACCAAGAATTATAATTACTGAGTAAAGGGTATACATATTTTAAAGATTTTTACACATATTGCCAAATTCCTTTCAAAAAAGTTATGAGTTTACATTTTTATGAGCAGTCCATAGCTCATGTGGATAAATTATTTGTTTGTTTGTCTTTAATGTATTTTTATTGTTTTCAGAGAGGAAGGGAGAAGGGGAGAGAGAGATAGAAACATCAATGATGAGAGAGAATCATTGATCAGCTAGCCTCCTGCATGCCCCCTACTGGAGATCAAGCCCACAACTCGGGCATGTGCCCTTGACTGGACTTGAACCCAGGACCCTTCAATCTGCAGGCCGACACTCTATCCACTGAGCCAAACCAGCTAGGGCTGTTATTTTTTTTTTAATAGCTAATTAGATAGGTAATTATTAGTGATTTCACATGAAATTAGCCATGCATATTTTCTTCTAGTGAATGATTGTGTCTCCTTTGTCCATTTAGTTACTGGAGTCTTTTTTTTTTTCAATTTATTGACTTGAGAAAGAGAAAGAAACGTCCACCTGTTGCTCCATCTATTCATGCATTCATTGGTTGATTCTTGTATGTGCTCTGACTGGAGATTGAACCTGCAGCCTTGGCATATCAGGACAATGTTCTAAGCAACTGAGCTACAGAGCCAGGACTAGCTATTGGAGTCTAAAGTTACCCAGGCATTCATGTACTTTTAGTTGACCATGAACTGAAGATACTCCAGAGATTAGATTCTAAACTCAATCCTATGTGAAAGCCATTTAAGATATTCCATCCTAGGTAGATAAAGTTGAGCATGTTTCAGATTTTTTATTTCATAGAGGAAGGGAAGATTTGGAGCCAATTACTAGATAGTCTTTCTATATGTGTGTGATTTTTTTTTAAATGGTAAAACATGCCCTAACTGGTTTGGCTCAGTGGATAGAGTGTTGGCCTGCAGACTGATAGGTCCCAGGGTCGATTCCGGTCAAGGGCATGTACCTTGGTTGGGGGCACATCCTCAGTAGGAGGTGTGCAGGAGGCAGCTGATCGATGTTTCTCTCCCATTGATGTTTCTGACTATCCCTCTCCCTTCCTCTCTGTAAAAAATCAATAAAATATATATTTTTTAAAAAAGTAAAATGGTAAAACATATATAACATATAATTTACCATTTTAACAGTTTTTAAGTATACAATCCAATGGCATTAAGTACATTTACAATGTTCTGCAACCATCACCACTATTCATTTCCAGAATTTTCTCATCATTCGGAACAGAAGCTCTGGCCTTGACTGGTTGGTTCAGTTGATGAGAGTGTTGTACCTGTATACCAAGATTGTAGGTGTGATCTCTGATAAGGGCACATACAAGAATCAGCCAGTGAATGCATAAATAAGTGGAACAACAAATCATTGTCTCTCTCTCTCAGGTCAATAAATTAAAATGCACATACGCTTACAAAAATACAGAAGTTTCTATTGTTGGGTTATAGATATATATATATCTACACATACATATATACACACACACATATATATATTCATATAACTTATCTGATATATGATTTGCAAATACCTTCTCCCATTTTGGGGGTTGCTTTTTAATTTTTTAAAATTTATTTTGCTTTTTATTTTCTTGATAATATTCTTGAGCTTTAAATTTTATTGAAGTTTAGTTTATCCAGTTTTAAAGGAAAAATGTCTTCTTTTGTGTCATATCCAAGAAATCATTGTCAAATCCAATGTCGTGAAGCTTTCCCCCTATGTTTTCTTCTAAGAATTTTATAGTTTTAGCTCTTTTAGTTTAGATCTTTGATTCACTTGGAGTTAATTTTTTATATGGTGTAAGTGTCTTGGATGATTTATAATATTGTCAATGTACTTGGCAGGACAATGGAAACTTGGTGGAAAGTGAAATGAAATATCTGAGCAGTCCCATCACTATAGTTCCAAAATTGGGTAAAAATCTAAAAGTAGGAAAAGACCAGGCAGAGGAGATTTCAGATGAATTGATGGAGTTTTCCCAGGAAAATCAAGAAGAAGCCAAGGTAACATGCTCTCTGATGGTATCTTTGCATTTTCATTCCTTCATTTTTAAATGAATAGTACTGCCTACCTAATATGTTGCGGTCACTGTACTAAGTGGTAGGTCTGCAGAGATGAAGAGGTCATGGTCTCTATATTCTAATGGCACTTGACTGATATGGTATCAGGTCACTATGGGACTCTTCTTAACCGCTGAGTGAGAAGTTCAAGTTAGTACTTTGACTAGATTACCATCTGTGTAGTCTGGTGTAAGTGATAATGGTAATGGATGAAATATACCTATTAATTCATTCACTTATTACTGGGGATACAATAGTGACCACAATAACCCAAAGTCCTTGCTCTCAAAGAGCCTACATTCTAGTCCAGAGGAAACAGACAAGTAAACAAATAACATTATAATATGGCAGACCTTAAAAATACTATGGTATAAAAGCACGGTAAGGAGAATAGGCATATCTGGATTGGGGTGGCAGAGATTGGGAATTGATAGATTGCACAGATTAGAGAGGAAGACCTCTCTGAGAGTGATATTTGAATGACATCTGAAGCAGTGGGGGCCAAACAAACATATCAGGAAGAATGAATTCTTCCAGGCAAAAGGTAAAGCAAGTGGAACAGCAAGTAGGCCATGACTGGAGCAAAGTGAGAAAGTGCAGAATGGCAGATAAAGGCAGAGAGCAGGCAGCAGAAGGACAGATCATATAGAGTCCTGTCAGCCATTGTAAAGACTACAAAAACTCTGACTCAGATGGAAGCATCTTGTCTGCTCCTACAGTATATCTTCACTCTGTCCTGTATTATCAATTTTCTCCTCTCTCCTAGATTAATGGTTCTCTCTCTCTCTCTCTCTCTCTCTCTCTCTCTCTCTCCCCCCCCTCCCTCTCTCTCTCTCTCTCTCTCTCTCTCTTTCTCTCTCTCTCTCTCTCTCTCTCTTCTCTCTCTCTCTCTTTCTCTCTCTTTCTCTCTCTCTCTCTCATCAGGACTCCTTGGCAATCTTTATATTCTTTCAATTTTCTTTTGTATTGGGTTCAGGTGTTACAATCTTAAAATACTTGAGAGCCTCTTGCCTTGTACCCTGTCTTACAGGAAAAGCATCCAGTTTTTTCCCCCATTGATTTTGATGTTTTTTTGTGTGTTTTTTTTTGCCTCAAATAATTCTTTCATAATTGAGATTTTATTGTTTTGAGGATCAGTACACAGACATTTCAGTTTGTACACAATTCTTAACATACGTACCAAAAATGTAAAGTCATGTAATTGTGATTCTTTTCTAAACAGTTATTCCAGTGACTTTCCAGCTTGAAATTTAGAGGCTAACTTTCCTTAATAGAGTATCAAGTACCAATATCTTCAAATGTTGATACGCTGTTACATCAACATCCTACTAATTCACAATTTAATATCATATATACTACATAATCAAATTTTCAATCTTTCACAGCACATTGACAAAGTTACTAGGAAAACTGGACTACCACACCAAAGATGTTACAGATGCACAAAATTCTGACAGGGAGAGCAAAGATCAAGGAGTGGTTTTCTTTAGGAAATAATTCTACCAAAAACATGTGAATAGAAGTAATTTAAATGTTCAAGACATAGCAAACACATGACTGACTCCAAATTGCCATTTAGTATGCTTTGTATTATAGGATATAAAAATTACCCCCATCTATGGAATGTTAAGCTGACACCCAAGACAATCAAAGTCTCCCATATTCAATATCCCACTATTTTCTGGTTGTACCAAAAAATAAACAACCAGCAAATGATTTCACCTCTTAAAAAAAGCATTTACACTTAAAAAAATGGGGTGAGGTGGAATTCCCTCCTTCTTAAAAATGTTTCTAGAGCTACTAAAAAACTTGCATTATCAAAATAGTTGATAAAAATATTCCTCTGGATTGTACAAGAAGGGAGATAGGGACCACTGATAAGACATGGTATATGACATTAATCACACTTGGCTTCTTTTTCTCCTGCTTCATCTGAGGTTGGACTCTCCTCGTTTTTAGTTTCTCCGTTTTCCGCAGGTAGATCTTTAGGTTCCTGGTCAGCCACTTCGGCCTGCTTTCCCTTTGCTCCCCTTTTCCCTTTCGTTTGCACTTTTTTGTCCGCAGAGTTATCCTTTCCTGCTGCCTTCTTGGGCTTCGCTTCCACTTTTGCAGGAGCAGGTTTGGCTGACAACCTGGCCAACCTCCTCTTCAGCTCCTCCTTGGCCGCCCCCTCCGTAGAGCTGACCTTCCTCTTGGGCATCTTGGCTGCGGGTGCGCCTAGTGGCTTGGTGAACCTGGGTTGCCTGCCCGCTGCCACGTCTCCCGCCGCCCAAGCTGCTCAGACCTGATTTTGATGTTAACTAGAGGTTTGTTTGGTGTGTTTTTTTTTGAGAGAAAGGGAGAGAGAGAGAGAGAAACATCGATTTGTTGTTCCACTTATTTATGTATTCATTGGTTGATTCTTTTTTTCGTTTTTAAGTTGAGACATTTTTTATATTTATTTATTTTAATTCTCACCCGAGGACATGCTTAAAGAGAGAGAGAGGTCGCCCTAACCGGTTTGGCTCAGTGGATAGAGCGTCGGCCTGTGGACTGAAAGGTCCCAGGTTCGATTCTGGTCAAGGGCATGTACCTTGGTTGCGGGCACACCCCCGGTAGGAGGTCTGTAGGAGGCAGCTGATCGATGTTTCTCCCTCATCGATGTTTCTAACTCTCTATCCCTCTCCCTTCCTCTCTGTAAAAAATCAATAAAATATATTTTAAAAAAAAGAGAGAGAGAGAGAGGTCAATGTGAGAAACATTGACAGGTTGCTTTCTGTATGTGCCCCAACCAGGGATCAAACCTGAGCCACTCCAACCAGGCCATTGGTTGATTCTTGTATGTGCCCTGACTGGGGATCAAACCTGCAACCTCGTCATATCGGGATGAAGCTTTAACCACCTGAGCTACCTGGCCAGGGTAGCTATAGGTTTCTTGAAATAACCACTTATGGGGTTGAGGAAAGTTCCCTTCTGTTCCTAGTTTGCTGAGAGATTTTAGGAGGAACAGATACTAGATTTTGTTAATACTTTGCATCTCTTAAGGTAGTCATACTAGAGGCCTGATGCACGAAATTCATACAAGAGTAGGCCTTCCTTCCCCTGGCTGCTGGCACCGGCTTCCCTTTGGCACCCGGGACCCAGGCTTTTCTCCAGCTGACAGCAGGCACCCAGGGCCTGGGCTTCCTTCGCAGCCCCGGCTTCCTCCGGAAGGTCATCCAGTCTAAGTAGCATATTGTGCTTTTATTATAGCTGGGCCTTAGCTGGTTTGGCTTAGTGGATAGAGCGTTGGCCTATCTGACTGAAGGGTCCCAGGTTCCATTCTGCTCAAGGGCACATACCTTGGTTGCAGGCTCCTGGCCCTCATCGGGGGCGTGCAGGAGGCAACCAATCAATGTGTCTTTCTCACATCAGTGTTTCTCTCTGACTCTCCCTCTCCTTTCCCCTCTCTCTAAAAACCAATGGAAAAAATACCTTTGGGTGAGGATATAAATAAAAGATAATCATGTGGCTTTTCTTTTTTAACTTGTTAATATGGTGAATATATATTTTTTAAATGTATTTTATTGATTTTTTTACAGAGAGGATGGGAGAGGGATAGAGAGTCAGAAACATCGATGGGAGAGAAACATCGATGGGAGAGAAACATCGATCAGCTGCCTCCCGCACACCCTCTGCTGGGGATGTGCCCACAACCAAGGTACATGCCCTTGACCAGAATCGAACCTGGGACACTTGAGTCCGCAGGCCGACGCTCTATCCACTGAGCCAAACTGGTCAGGGCCAGATTTTTTCTGCTTTTAATTGCTAATTATTTCACTGTAGTCAGAGAACATATTTTTATGATTTCAATTTTTTAAAACGTATTGAGGCTTATTTTATGACCTGGCATATGGTCTATCCTGGAGAATGTTCCATGCATATTTGAGAAGAATGTATATTCTTTTGTTGTTGGGTACAGTGTTTTATTGAAGTCTATTAGGTCTAGTTGATTTATAGTATTACTTCAATTAGTTTTTGTGCTAATAATGCCATACTAAATGTGACCATCCTTTGTCTTGCCATTCTCACCTGGGCCTTTCCATTTGTAGTTCCTTCAGCCTGGAACATTGATCCCATAGTAACACATAATTTTCTCCTTCATTTCAGTCTCATTTTTCCACATATGTCACCTTGTCAGAAAGGTCTTTCCTGACAAACTTTCCAACCCTAATATTTTTACTATATATTTATTCTTCTTTATTTTTTACTTAAAGCATTTATCACTAGTTACAAACATAGAGTATATTTATTTGTCTCTTCTACTCTCTTACTCACTGTTATGTCACCTAGTAGGCCTTCTAAAATTGTTAAGCAAGTATGTGGATATGGAGATCTGGAAGTAAGAGTAGAGGTCTTGACTGGTGATAGAAATTTGAAAGTCATCAGTATAGAGGAGAAATTTAAAAGTATGGGTTAAAAAAAATCACCTATGGCAAGCGTAAAGAGATAAAAAAGGACGAGTATCTAGCCCTGATGAATCCAACATCCGTTAGAGATTTAATAGGCTAGGAGGCCCAACAAAGAAGACTGAGAAGGAGTAACAGAAGTAGAAGCATCACAGTTCTTTTAGTATAAGCGTTCCCAAATTATAACTAAATTAAAAAACTAGGATAAGGGTCCTCAAACTTTTTGAACAGGGGGCCAGTTCACTGTCCCTCAGACCGTTGGAGGGCCGGACTATAGTTTAAAAAAAAACTATGAACAAATTCCTATGCGCACTGTGGGCCCCCCGGGACGAGTCGGCTGCTAAGCAGGACAGACAGCAGCACCCAGCAGGCCGGATAAATGTCCTCGGCGGGCTGCATGTGGCCTGTGGGCCATAGTTTGAGGACCCCTGAACTAGGAGGTTTTGTCATTGAAGCCAAGAAAGGATTAGCAACTGAATGGAAGCCTCTGTGAGGTTCAGAAAGACATATGGCTAAAGAAGTGACTATTAGATGTGGGAACATGAAGATTGTTGATGACGTTGACAAGAGCACCAGGTTGGTACAGACAGTAGTGGGCCTATGTGTATTGAAGAATGCATAGTCCATGAGGAAATGGTGATGCCTTCTGTTTACAAAATCCCTTCCTTTAAAAAAAAAACAACAACTAAATATATTTGGCTATTTTATAACATAAGTATATTAGTGGCCCAGTGCACGAAATTCATGCACATTAAAAGGAGGACCCAGAGTCAAGTCCCTGCCCACCTACATGCGCCTCAAAATCGTGTGAGACCCAGACCCAGCCGCCTCACCCCCCATTGGGGTAGATCCAGACCCAGCCAGTCCCACCCTTGTCAAGCCCTGTCGGGCAGGGGGCGTAGCCTCAGGTCCCCTGGCCGGGTGCCAGAGTGGGGGGCGTGGCCTGAGGCCCCCCAGATGGGGCGGGGCACGTGCCTTGAGGTCCCCCATCAAGCCCCACCAGGCGTGGGGGACATGACCTGAGATTCCCCTGTCAAGCCCCGCTACGTAGGGGGCGCAGCCTCGGGTCCCCTGCCAAGCCCCACTGGCAGGGGGTGTGGCCTGAGTTCCTCCAATCCAGCACTGAGGGTGCACCTTGAGGTTCCCCGTCAAGCCCTGCTGGGTGGGGAGCACAGCTTGAGGTCCCCTGTCAAGCCCCGCCAGGCAGTGGGGCGCAGCCTCAGGTCCCCCAGCCTGGTGCCGGGGTTGGGGGCGCGGCCTGAGGTCCCTGTCAAGCCCTGCCTGATGGGGGGCATGGCCTGAGGTCCCCCAGCCTGGCGCCAGGGCGGTGGGTGCTGTCTGAGGTTCCCTGTCAAGCCCCATAGGGTCGGGGTAGGGTGTAGCCTTAGGTCCCTGCTGATTGCTCATTAAGGCTCCTTAAGGGAACTTGGCCTCAGCTGTAGGTGCAGCCATCTTTGTGACAAAGTGATGGTAAATTAGCATATTTCCTCTTTATTAGATAAGATGATAGTAAAGAAAGTGCAAATAAACAAAAAGAAGCTGCTGCCAATGTCCATAGTCCCATAGGCCAGAGATAATCACTGTTAACACTTGATGTTCTTCCAGGTACTTTCCTATGCAATAATTTTTCTTTTATTGAAGTAGTATTATAAAGTATTTTTGAACCTATTTAATGATATCATGAACTTATTTTTATGTTAATGAAATTAATCTATAATTTTATTGCATAATAATAATCTATAATATCTGGTACATGATTTATTTAACCAAGACCCTCTTGTTGAACTTTTTTTCTTATTAGTATTTTATTTTTATTTATTTTATTTTATTATTATTATTATTTTTATTGTTTGAAGTATTACAAATAGTAGTACATATGTCTCCTTTATTTTTTCCCCCCATTGACCTCCCCCCGGCCTCTCCTACCCCCCAGTACATGCCTTCACCTGCCTCCCCCCACCCCCACCCCCGGTGTCTTGTATCCACTGGTTATGCTTATATGCATGCATACAAGTCCTTCGGTTGATCTCTTACAGCCCCCCAACCCCCCGCCGCCCCAACCTCCCCTGCCTTCCTGCTGTAGTTTGACAGTCTGTTCAGTGCTTCTTTGCCTCTGTGTCTATTCCCCCCCGCCCCCCATTTCTTTCCTTTAAAAAATCTTGCCTCTGCAGATTAGAAATAAACATATAATAACAAAAAATGTTTGAGTCCCAATTTCAATGTCCAACAGTTTTGAGTCCCCATTTCAATGTCAAACAGTTCCTTATGTGTACATGTCAGCAATGATATCTGAATGGTGGGCACATGGTGGCAATGCAGGTCCGACCCTCTCTGGTTTGGTCCTAGGCAACCTGCAGCGATGCACAGCTGCTGACTGCTAGCGTGGCAAGGCGTCGTCAGCGTCTTCCAACTCTGGACTGTTTCTCCTCTTGTCTTCATGGTTGGAGCAGACCTGTCAATTCCTCTCTGTTGCAGGAATCCACATGGTCTTGGAGTTGTTTTCTGAAAATATACATATTCTCGACCAAAAGTTAATAAAGGAATCTTTTCTATATAATTGATTTGGGATCCTTTTTATTTTTGCCCAGACTATTCTCCTTTGTCTTATTTAGACACCATGTGTGTTTTTCATGGTGAACATTTAATATATGAGTAATTTTTTCTATCCATCCTTATAGTCAAGTTTTTTGTGCATATCTTTATTTCCTTAGGAAAGTAGGTGGATTTATTAGAACAGAGGGTATGCAATTTTTTAATGATTCTCCACTTCTTCCATCCCCTGATTTTTAAACTTTTAACATGAAAATTGAGAGTGTGGGAACCTTGTCATTTTCAGGGCTTAGGTCTAAAGAAGACTGTCTCTCTCTGTGACATTAATGCCACTCAGATGCTGGAGGCAGCTTCTAACCAGGGCTACCTGACTGGTGATTTCTCCAAGGTGAGTGTGGGTGCACCCTTTCTATATTTGAGTCATTTGGGGTCTGAATTTTTCCTTCTCTGCTTGCAGAGGACACTAGGTATAATTAAAAAAAAAAAAAAAGAAAAGAAAATGTGCATGCTATCCTGGACATTTGAAGGCTAGCCCTTTTATTACCATTTCTTTAGCTTAATAAAACATTTCCATTTTTGTCCCGTAGGCTACTCGTTTAAAAAACATTTTTTTAAAATTGGTTTCAGAGAGGAAGGAAGGGGGAGAGAGAGAGAGAGAGATATGATGAGAATCATTGATCAGCTGCCTCCTGCATGTCCCATTAGGGGGATTGAACCCGAAACCCGGGCATGTGCTCTGACCAGAAATGGAACCATAAACTCCTAGTTCACAGGTCAATGCTCAACCACTGAACCATGCAGGCCAGGCTAATTGATCTTTAGAATTCCCAAACAGAAAAATGTCAAAGCAGTTCTTAAAATCTTAGAGGCATTTTTTTCTCATATTTGTTTCTACATAGCAAATTAGTTGCTTGTAAAAGGTTGTTCCTATTTTTGTTTTATTCTAGTTTTGTGATTTTTTGTTTTTATTCCCTCCTTACCACCCCCCCCGCGCTCCCCGCCCTCCCTGCCAAGAAAAACCATGGCACAGGGTGTTTGTTAGGCTCTGAGCAGATAGATTGATCACTAGTGAATTTTCTCTCTTTAAAAAAAAATAAATTGATTTTTAGAGAAAAAGAGGAAGCGGGTGGGGGGGGGTTACTAAATTAGTCTTGTTTTTTTATAAATTTTTCTTTTTTATTGAATTTATTGGGGTGACATTGGTTAGTAAAGTTATGTAGGTTTTAGGTGTACAGTTCCATAATAAATGTATTATGGAACTGTACACCTAAAACCTACATAATTTATTATATTGTGTGGTCATCACCCCAAGTTAAGTCCCCGTCCATCACCATTTATCCTCCCTTTAGTCTCTTCTACCTCCCCCTACCCACCTTTCCCTCTGGTAATCACCATACTGTTGTCTGTTGTCTATGTCTGTGTCTATGAGGTTGTTGTTGTTTTAATTACTCCCTTCACCTTTTCACTCATTTCCCCCACCCTCTCCCTTCTGACAACTGTCAGTATGTTCTCTGTATCTATAAATTTGTTTCTATTTTGTTTGTTAGTTTATTTGTTCATCAGTTTGCACACGTAAGTTAAATCATATTTGTCTTTCTCTGGACTGGCTTATTTCACTTAGCATAATACTCTAAAAGTAAAGAGATGGCCTGGCCGGCATGGCTCAGTGGTTGAGCATCGACCTATGTAACCAGGAAGTCACTATTCAATTCCTGATCAGGACACATGCCAGAGTTGTGGGCTCGATTCCCAATATGGGACATACAGGAGGCAGCCGATCAGTGATTCTCTCTCACTATTGATGTTTCTATCTCTTCCTCTCACTTTCTCTTTGAAATCAATAAAAATATATTTTTAAAAAATAATAAAGGGATAGAACAAGATATTCATGCAAATGGAAATGAAAAAAAAAAACTGGGATAAGCAATACTTCTTTATATCTAACAAAATAGACTTTAAAACAAAGTTCTAGTAAGAGACAAAGAAGGACACTACCTAATTATAAAGGGAGCAATCCAACAAGAGGATATAACCCTTGTAAACATTTATGCACCCAACATAGGAACACCGAAATATATAAAGCAAATCTTGATAGACATAAAAGGAGAGATTGACAGTAATACAGTCATAATAGGGGATTTTAACACCCCATTGACATCAATGGATAGATCTTCCAGACAGAAAATCAACAATGAAACAGCAGTCTACTCCAAATCTTATCAACCAGAATGTAAGTGCTTTTAACATCTTGGTGTATATTCCTCTAGACTTTTTTAAAAAAAAGATTATTTCAGGGAGAAAGGGAGAGGGAAAGAGAGATAGAAACATCAGTGATGAGAGAGAATCATTGATTGGCTGCCTCCGGCAAGCCCCGCACTGGGGATCACACCTGCAACCCAGGCATGAGCCTTGACAGAACCATTACCTTCTAGTTCACACATGTACACACACAAGTACATTTTTTGGTTATCCACAAAAAATGTTTATATTGTTTTTGATCTGTTGGGGTTCTTTTTCCTCATTTATTAAATCAAGAACATTTTTTCATGTCAGTAAAGAGTTCTGCTTTAGCCCTAGCTGGTTTGGCTCAGTGGATAGAGCGCCAGCCTGCAGACTGAAAGGTCCCAGGTTTAATTCCGGTCAAGGGCACATGATCCCCAGTAGGGGGTGTGCAGGAGGCAGCAGATCAATGATTCTCATCATTGATGTTTCTATCTCTCTCTCCCTCTCCTTTCCTCTCTGAATTTAAGGAAAAGTTCCACTTCATCATTTTTAACAGTACAGTATTTTATTCTTTTTTTGGCTACCCATAATTTCTTGATAAATCCCTTCTAAAATATTTTATAATTTTTCTTTGTGAAGTATACCAGGATGGACATAGTTGTAGCTACATCTAAAACTTTATACACGTTCTTAATTAGTTCCTTCGATAGAAATAGAACTGCTGCTGCATTTTTTAGAAATTGAATGCACATTATAGAGACCATTGGTGGAGTATTTTTTTTTTTTTTTAAGGCATGTGGAATTTAAAGTTCATTTGGAAAGAAGGACAATAGCCCTAGCTGGTTTGGCTCAGTGGATTGAGCATTGGCCTGCAGCCTGAAGGGTCCTGGGTTCGATTCCAGTCAAGGGACATGTCTGGGTTGTGGGCTCGATCCCTGGTGTGGGGTGTGCAGGAGGCAACTGACCAATGATTCTCATCATTGATGTTTCTGTCTCTTCCTCTCTGAAGTCAATAAAAAATATATTTTTTAAAAAAGAAAGAAGGACAATATATGGATGTTTTTTCTCAAATTTGGTTATAGAAAAATTGCTGTTATTTCATCTCTTTGGTATTTCTAGGTATGTGCACTGCCAACCGTGTCAGGGCGACACCAAGATCTGAAGTACATCAGCCCAGAAACAGTAAGCAGATTCCTGGAGATGGTAACTGGTTACATAAGCTACCATCTGGTCTCTTCTGTCCCTAAAATCCCCACTTCTGATTGTACTTCTTTCACTGACTGTGTTCACTAACAGATTCCTTATTCAACTGAAGCTGTATTAAAGGACTTACTTTTATCTCATTCTTCTGTCACCTTCATTTCTAATTAAATGAATGATATGTAATTTTTATGAAAGGAAAAAATGAAAGAAGGAAAGAAAGGAAAATTAAAGAAAAAAAAAGAAAAGGCAAAAACCCCAAAAGGAAAAATCACTTCATTTGAGTGATCTTACACCCTGGTTTACATGTTACAATTTCATTTATGCCTACTAGTGCAAGGTAATTATTAACACTGTTCTTTCACTCTAAAAAGTGTCCCAGTGCCTGGCCAGTGTGGCACAGTGGTTGAGCATCAACCTCTGAACCAGGAAGTCGGTTCAATTCCTGGTTAGGGCGAATGCCCAGGTTGTGGGCTTGATCCCTAGAGGGGGATATGCAGGAGGCAGCCAATCAATGATTCTCTTTCATTATTGATATTTCAATCTCTCCCTCTCCCTACCTCTCTAGAATCAATAAAAATATATAAATATATATATTTTTTAAAAATACATATTTTATTGATTTTTTTACAGAGAGGAAGGGAGAGGGATAGAGAGTTAGAAACATCGATGAGAGAGAAACATCAACCAGCTGTCTCCTGCACATCTCCTCCTGGGGATGTGCCCGCAACCAAGGTACATGCCCTTGACCAGAATTGAACCTGGGACCTTTCAGTCCGCAGGCCGATGCTCTATCCACTGAACCAGTTAGGGCCAATAAAAATATATTTTAAGTAAATAAATAAATAGTGTCCCAGTTTGTGCAATTACTATTTTGTCACTCTACCCATAATCTTCCCACCAGAGACAACCACTAATAATATTTTCCTGTGGCCTTTCAGATTTTATTCTGGCATATTGTTTATAATAATAGGATCATGATAAACATGTACTGTTACAATTAGCCTAGTAAGACATTGTAAACATCTTTCTATATCAATAAAAAGATTGCCCTAGCTGGTTTGGCTCAGTGGATAGAGTGTTGGCCTTCGGAGTGAAGGGTCCCGGGTTCAATCCCAGTCAAGGGCACATTCCTGAGTTGCAGGCTTGATCCTCAGTAGGGGGTGTTCAGTAGGCAGCCAATCAATGATTCTCTCATCATTGATGTTTCTCTCTCTCTCTCCCTCTCCTTTTCTCTCTGAATTCAATAAAAATATTTTTAATTGATTGATCCTATATTATCTTTAAATGGTTATATAATATTCTGATACACTAACATGTGTAATTAATTTAACCAAACCCCTATTATTTTTTTAATTATTTTTTTTAGAGAGAGTAGAAGGGAGAGGAAGAGACAGAGAGAAACATCAATGTGAGAGACACACATTGATTGGTTGCCTCCCGCAATTCATCCTGAATGGGGTCTTGACCAGAATCGAACCCAGACCCATCAGTCTGTAGGCTGACACTATCCACTGAATCAAACTGGCCAGGGCATCAAACCCCTATTATTGAATATTTATTTGTAATATTTTGATAACTTAAAACGATACAGAGATGAATATTATTGTGCCACATATTAAGGTACTTTTCTGTTAGAAAAGAAATTGCTGAGTCATAGTGTAATTACATTTATTTTTTTAAATATTTTTTTTATTGAATTCAAAGAGGAAAGGAGAGAGATAGATAGAAACATCAATGATGAGAGAGAATCATTGATTGGCTGCCTCTTGCACGCCCCCTTACTGGGGATCGAGCCCTCAACCTGGACATGTGCCCTTGGCTAGAATCGAACCCGGGACCCTTTAGACGGCAGGCCGATGCTCTATCCATTGAGCCAGACCAGCTAGGGCTACGTTTATTTTTATATGTATTGACAGTGTGAATGTCCACACGGGGTAGGCCAGGTGATGGATGGAAATGAACTAATTTATACTTCTATAACTTAAGTGTCCTCTGGGTGTCAAACTTTTTCTTCTATATTCTTTTCGAAAAGTCTTGCTTTCGGACAAACAGCAAAGGTATGCCACCATACGCAGAAATGATTGGAGCCGATCATCTGGAGGTTTACTTACCTCCTCCTGATCTTGCTTTATCAGCAGCGGCATGTGGACTTGTCGATTTGACTAGTATGAAACAACTCACTACTGGTGGCAGTGTGTCTGTAGCTGTGACATGCTTGCTGGCTACTTTCCCAGATCTTTACAACCTACCAAATGAGCTCATGGGAAGGTATGTGCATCCTAATCGCGGCAGAAAGGATGGCCAAAACAAACCAGCAGGATGGGGCCCTGAGGATCTCGTTGTCAAAAGCTCAGGTATTAACACAATTGTTAAGACCTTGTGTTAATTGCTCTTGCCCTCACATACTATGTTGCTCGTCGTCCACAGCAAAATCCGATGCAGCAAGTAACAAAGCGATTCAATGCTTTGTATACTACCGTGTTCCCTGACTCCCGGGTACCCATCATCGATCTCGACCCAGCTCTTGATATACAAGAGGCTGCTATATAGGTTAGCACCCAAGGGCTTGATGTTCCAATCCTAGAAGCCCTTCTGTTTGCTAAAGATGAAGATCTACCAGGCCGTACAGCACAAGCATTTGTTGCACAACTGAAGCTCTTTGCCGCATATGCAGAAATGACACCATTTTTACTATGAAATCTCTCATTAATGAAGGGCTGTCAGAGGCGATGTTACTACCTCATATAGCAGAAGAAGCCTTGCGTTTCCATAAAGCAGAAGGGGAATTAAGAAAGAAACACTCCCCTCAAGTCTTCCCATACATCAAAGTCTTAAGCCTGGAAGGTCATGAGACTATTGCACCCGCACATTACCCAAATCTTTTCAAGGTTGCGAATTTCCAGAAACGACACCTTGATGGAACATTTAGGGATTATAGATCCAACAAGGAATCTCTAGCGCAGCTCAGTGACAAAGAAGTTGATGAAGCTGTTGCAGAACCGCCTTTAAAAAAGAGCAAACTCAAGTCGATTTTGCTGGAGTCCAAAGTCTATATAACATGTCGGAGAATGAGCTCACTACAGCTGTTCAGAATAGAGGGAAGAAGTCTTCTACATCCCTTGAAAAATTTGAAATGATGATGAACAAGCTGGAACAGATGTTATTTCGGCAGGACCAGGAGAGAGGAAAATGAGAAGGTTGAACTATGAGTTTGGTCCAATCCACACCTACCTCATTTAAGAGAATTGAGCCAGTAATTTCCTATTAAAAAAAAATAAAAGGCTTGCTTTCTTCCTTTATATTGGAGGGTGGGGAACCATTTCCCATCTCTTGCAAAATCTGGATTTCTAGCTGCTGCCTGTACCACTGCAGAAGTCTGTGTGTGTCTTCTGAAAGACTGATTTCAGCCATGCCTGCCTCAAGAATAGTAGCTTCAATATGGTTTTCCCCAGTATCCTGGCAATACCAGCTATTTTGGTTCTCTTAAAAAGGCCACTTTCTATTCCATTTTATGTGGGGTGGGGCTGAACCATTGCCACATTTCAAAATAGGGGAACTTTTGGAGGCTAGGCATACAGTGGAATCCTGGGTGACTAAAGGGAGTGTAAATCAGAAACTGTGAAACTGTCTCTTTTCCTTCAGAGGGACAGTGAGCAGGGTATTCAATCATAGTTTCTGTGCAGGTGGCTGCCTTACTGTTGGGGAAATTCCAGGGTCTGATTGAAAAGTTTTATATCATCGATTGCCGCTATCCATATGAGTACCTCGGAGGACACATCCAGGTGAGGTTACATTGGGGACATTAGCAGAGAAAGGGTTGGAGATAGCTCTTTTTGAGAAGAGTCTGTGGGCAAAGGGTTCTGTGAACTCTAGAACCAGGGCAGACATACATTTGGAGCACATCAAAGCTGTAAGTCTTCACTGCTATTCTAATTCTGTATACTTTGAGCAACTTCCTTTCCCCTTCCCTCCTAGACCAATCTCCCTCTTTTCTGTAGGAGCCAAGGGCTCTTACATGGAAATAAAAACATTCATCCAAGGACTGAAAGGCACTTTACAAACATTTTACTGCTCATAGACAGCTCTCACATTGATACTATACTGCAGGCAGTTTAGTTCTATGAGCATTTATTGAGTAATGACTACATACCAAGCTCTATGCCAGGCCCTGGGGGTAGATACATAGATACAGTTAGGTCTCTTTGAAAGTGCTTATAGTCTAGCCTTCCTGGCCCAAATTTCCCAAGGTAGTATGGTATCCCAAGTATTTCTAAGTGTTGGTTTTACTGTCCACAGGCCCTTGAGGAAATACTTATTAAAATTTTTCTACAGGGAGCCTTAAACTTGTTCAGTCAGGAGGAACTGTGTAACTTCTTTCTGAAGATGCCTGTTGTCCCTTTGGATACCCAGAAAAGAATAATCATCGTGTTCCACTGTGAATTCTCCTCAGAGAGGGGCCCCCGAATGTGAGTGTCTAGACGGGGTAGGCGAGGTGATAGAAATTGAACTTGAGTTGGGACTTAAAAGGGATCCTTCCCATATTGAATGAATGAATGCTCTCTCCTTTGGTTTGAAGAATGATAGGGAGGTGTAAGAAGGGGGTTTCTACAATTCAAAAGTTTGGAGCTGTGAAAGAAAAAGGATTAGGAATTAGGCACTAGTGGAGGAAAAGAGAAAGAATGGTGCTTCTTAGATCTTGTTTTGCAAAGAAAATGAGATCTGGAAGTCCTTATGGAGTTAGCAATAGTCTATTCTTTCTCCCCCTCCCCATTGAGTGGCCCATGGAATCCTGACCTTACTTCTTTCCACCTCACCCATCTCTGCGTTTTCTTTAAAGGTGCCGCTCTCTGAGAGAAGAAGACAGGGCCCTGAACCAGTATCCTGCATTGTACTACCCAGAGCTGTATATCCTCAAAGGGGGCTACAGAGACTTCTTTCCAGACTATATGGTAAAGGATGGGACTTGTGGGCCAATGAGGGAGCCTAGACTTGGGAAAGCCAACTTTAGGGTGCAACTCCAAAGGCATGCAAGGCCCTCTAAGAAGAAATTGCTGATCCTTCTTAGCTACTACCATCAGCCTTTCTATTATTCTGGGTAGGCATAATAATAGAGGATCCCTTACTCTGTCCCTGACTTTCCTTTCAGGTACTATGCGAACCACAGAGCTACTGCCCTATGCATCACCAGGACCATAAGGCAGAATTGCTGAGGTGTCGAAGCCAGAGCAAAGCATGGGCAGGGAAGAGGCAGCTGCAGGAGCAGATTGCCTTACTGGTGAAGGATGTGAACCTGCGATAATAGATCAGCTGCTGGCTCCTTAGGAGTCACCAAAAGATAATGTAGAAAACCTGGGCAGAAAGAGGTCAACAGGCTGCCAAACTGATGCAATCCTAGTCTTGGGAATTGGTTAGGTTTCAAAGGAGTTGCTGGCTGGTGGAGCTAGCTCGGTAAACTGTAGCCTTGGGTTGTATTGAGATGTGTGTTGCTTCAGGGAGTGTTTGCATTCTCTTTCTAACTATAAGCCAGCCAGCTAGCTCTTTTTTCCCCTGAGCTCCCGGCTATGCAAGAGAGTTGCCCACCTTCTTTCTCTGTATTTTCCTTCTTTGTTTCGCCCTCTCTCTTTTTATTAAGTGGAAAAATAAACATTGTAGAATGAGAGATGTGATTGTGAGCCTAATCTGCTCCTGGAAGATTTATATGAGGAAGTGATCACCAAATTAGACTCTGAAACATAAAGGTATAACCATCTCAAATTCAGAGTTAAGACCACAGTGCTTTTCTCAAGATCGGCTAGTTGATAGAGCCTGGGCCCGCTGAGAAACCGGCCAAGGGCACATGCCTGGATTGCGGGCTCGATCCCCAGTGGGGGGGGGGGGGGGCGGTGTGCAGGAGGCAGCCAATCAGTGATTCTCATCATTGATGTTTCTATCTCTCTATCCCTCTCCATCTCTAAAATAAAAAAATAAAAATAAAATCAATGGAAAAATATCCTCAGGTAAGGATTAACAAAACAAAAAAAGATTAAAAATAAAAAGTCTAGACCTTGGACCATCAGGCTAATCTGCTTATTTAAAATACAAATTTTCAGGCCCCACTCCAGACTTAGTAAATCAGAACCTCTGAGCTAGGGCCCAGAAACCCGAGTTTTAAAAATCTCCCTTGTAGGTGATTCTGATGCTCAACAAAGCTTGAGATCCACTGCTGTGGAATTAAAATCCTTTTGTACGTTCTTTAGCAATATTCCAGGCTTTCCTTTCCTGAAGACCATTTCATGGTATGAGTTACACTAAAGTGTTTCCTAGACTCGGCCCTCTGGTATCTAGGCTTAGAAAACCAGATGAGTGGCATTCTCTACAGCAAGTGATAGGTTCAGTTTGGCTAAAAAGGTTCCTTGTCTATAGTCTCAATGGAATTTAGGATTTTTCCATTTCCCAAACTCTTTTCTCCATTTCACAGCTCAAAAATACAAATTTAGATTTAATGTGGTTGGAAGTAGATATTTGCACTATATTTATGGAACAAGAGAAAATAAAGTACCAAGCAAGATTAGTTAGACTTAAGGAAGACCTTTTATTTTTAAAAACTACTTTTAGAGAAACATCGATTTGTTATTTCACTTATTTATGCATTCATTGGTTGATTCTTTTTAAAATATATATATTGATTTTTTTTTTACAGAGAGGAAGGGAGAGGGAGAGGGAGAAACATCTCTGAGAGAGAAACATCGATCAGCTGCCTCCTGCACGCCCCCTACTGGGGATGTGCCCACAACCAAGGTACATGCCCTTGACCGGAATCAAACCTGGGACCTTTCAGTTCTCAGGCCGATGCTCTATCCACTGAGCCAAACCAGCCAGGGCTGGTTGATTCTTGTATGTGCCCTGACCAAGAACCAAATCTACAACTTCGGCAAATCATGATGAAGCTCTAACCAACTGAACTACCCAACCAGGGCAAGGAAGACCTTTTAAATGGCATTCTTCATCAATATCCCAGGTTTTCCCTTCTTAGAGTTTTTTAAGGTGAATAGGCTTTTGTCTGCTTAATGAGATACAGCCCTATTTAAAAGTAAGCAGGTGGAAGGAGGGCTGGACTGATTTTTTCAAGGTTTACTAATGCTTCTCTGGAGTGTGGTGTGCATGCCTCACAGCAGCAGAGGGCACTGTTGTATTCTCTAAGCCAGCCACTGGAGCCTGCATCCTTCACTCCTAACAAATGCCTGTCTATCCAGAGGGAAAATACCTTTCTGGTCTCCCTGAGCCCTTGAGCTCATAACTAGAAGAGGTGAAGGAAAAAAGGGAGAGAAAAGCTGCTGCCTCACCCCACACACTCCCACCAAGCAAGAACTCTTCGTAGCCCAAGGAAGAATTTGAAGCGCCTCCACTTTCAATTGTGAGGAGGGGCCCCTGACTCATTACCTACCCTAGTGGGTTATTTCCTGATAGTTATTCCCAGAAGGGTAGAACCAAGCCCCCACCTGTGAGGAGACTGGTACCCATGTGTTCACATTTCAGTAATCTTAATAATTGGAAATTCTGAGTTACAGAACAAAAAAACTGGGGCATAATTACCTACTTTGTGAAAAATTATGTTTGCCTAAAAGGCAACATTTTCCCATGTAATTTTTATTTGTTTATTTTATTGATTTTTAGAGAGGAAGGGAGAGAGAGAAACATCGTCATGAGAGCAAAACATCTATCTACCTGCTGCCTCTTGCACATGCCCCAATGGGGGAATCGAACCTACAACCCAGGCCTGTGCCCTGTGCCCCGACCAGGAATCAAACCAGTGACTTTTCAGTGCATGGGACAATACCCAACCAATTGAGCCACACCAGCCAGGATCCATATAAATTTTATAACATCCTCCTACTGTATAGTTACTATATACTTTGATTCATGCTATTTTCAGGAGGTACTTATTGCATGCAAGACTTTTTTATGAACTTGTGTATATGTAAACTAATTTTCACAGTAATTCTGAGGCAGGTACTGATTATTATAATTATTATGTTTTATAGATAAAGAAATTAACTTATTTTAAGATCACACAGCTAGTGAATGGTGGAGTTGGGATTTGAACCCAGTCAGTATGGCTCCAGAGTCTGTACGTTAATGGATTTTCCATTACCAGATCCTCATCAAAGAACCAAGTGCCTTTCTAGAGTTGGCTTGTGTAGCATGTTAAATATGTAAGCCTCATTTGTAGGTTCTTGTGAAATCAGGGCCATAAGGATTGCTTAGGCTTGTGAAACTAAGAGCAGACACTCTGACCCTAGACCTCAGCACAAGGCTATTTAGGGGGTTAGCTCTGCACTATTATCTTTGCACAGCTAGTATTCATCATGAAGTCAAGCAAAAAAGCATGGAAACTTTTGGGCCTAAAAACTGCTTCTGGTTGTCAATCTCAATCTAGGACCTGGCTGACCTCTGACATTAAAAAGGGAGGAGCAGCCCTGGCTGCATTGCTCAGTGGTTAGAGTGTTGGCCTATGCACTGATGGGTTGTGGGTTTGATTCCCGGACAAGGGCATCCAATCCCTGCCCCCAGTCAGGGTGTGTGTGTGGGAGGCAACCAATCCATTAGTCTCTGTCACACATGTGTGTCTGTCACATCAGTGTTTCTCCCTCTCCTCTCTCTCTCCCCTGCCTCCCTTCCACTCTCTAAAAATCAATGGGAAAACTAAAGGGAGGAGCGGCCTGGTTCATGTGGTTCAGTTGCTTGAGCATCGTCCTCTACACTGAGAGGTCGCTGGTTTCAGTTCCCAGTCAGGGCACATACTTGGGTTGTAGGCTCAATCCCCAGTAGGGGATGTGCAGGAGGCAGCCCATCAATGTTTCTCTCTCTCTCTCTCTCTCTCTCTCTCTCTCTCTCTCTCTCTCTCTCTCTCTCTCTCAAAAAAGAGCCTTCTCAGGGCTATAAAGTGGGAGACATATAGGATTCTCTTTCAGGCAACTGTTAAGGAAACACCAATTCCTTTATTTTTAAAAAAAATTTTTTTATTGATTTTGGAGAGGAAGGAAGAGGGAGAGAGAGAGAGAAACATCCATGATGAGAGAGAATCATTGATCGGCTGCCTCCTGCAAGTGGGGGTCGAGCCCACAACGCAGGCATGTGCCCTAAACCAGAATCGAACCTGTGACCTTTCAGTTCACAGGCCAGCACTCTATCCATTGAGCCAAACCGGCTAGGACAACACCAATTCCTAAACATACATTTATCTGGAGTTGTTAATTCTGAGTACCAGAAATATTCAGATATGACACAAGCCTGGCCTTCAAAAAAACTGACAAGGTAGAAAATTATTTTTGTTTTCATCCCTGGCTCATTAATATATTCAGCAAAAGGAAGAATTGTGTGTAGTCTCCAGCTCCAAAGCAGCAAGTTGGGTGATGGGGGCTGGTTGAGTTTACAGGTGTTTAATTTCTACATGCCACTTGGAATGATATCACTTTTAAAAATATTTTTATTGATTTTTAGAGAGAGAGGAAGGAAGAGGGAGAGATAGAAATATCAGTGATAAGAGAGAATCATTGATTGGCTGCCTCCTGCACACCTCCTACTGGGAATGCAGCCTGCAACCTGGGCATGTGCCCTTAACTGGAATCGGACCCATGACCCTTCAGTCCATAGGCTGACGCTCTATCCACTAAGCAAACCAGCTAGGGCAGGATGATACCACTTTATTCAGTGCTTGGTATGTGTCAGGCACTGCTAAACCTTTTATTCAATAAATACTATTTAATCCTCGGAACTGTTACACATATGAAGTAGATATTGTTATTAATTTTACAGATGAAAAAACTGAAGCACAGAAAAATCAAATGACTGCTCAAGTCACCCAGCATGTGTTAGAAATTCGTTTCAACCTAGGCAGTCTGTAAAGCTTGTGCTCTTAGCTATTCACTATATTGCTAATATCCTGGGTTAGGATATCAGCAGGAATTAAAGCTTAACAGTGAGAGAGAACTTGATAGAAAGCAGAAAACCAAGATTACAAGTGAAAGTGGAGTTAAAGTACAGGGTATTTGGAGCCCCAAAACGTGGGTTGCAATTCCTCCCAGGGCAGGGTTTGTGTCTGAACAAATTTTGCATCTGGCACAAAGCTGGACCCATAATCAATCTCAAAGGACATTGGATTGAATGATGGCTGAGTAACATCATCTTTATAGAAAGGACTGTCTCATTTGTCATTATCCACAAGGTTCCCAATGGCAATGCTCTTTAGCAGGTGTTGGCAGTCATAGAGGACATGTTTGGTGGGGAGAAGGGTATGCTAGAAGAGTGTTTAATATTAGTCTTGCAGTCATATTTATTTGTAGAGGCTTCCTCAACCCTCCCCCAGTCTGGTTATCAGTCCTCATTAAAGGCCCAATGATGTCAGGCTCTCCACCACTACCCCAGCCCACCTGTGCCCAGAAATATGCTCCAGGCATCTCATTTACTCTCACAAAAAGCCTGGCCTCTTACAGGTAGAACTGGGCATTGCTCTTAGCCCACCTGTTTGACCTTGTTCCTGCCTTCCTGGTCCATTCCATGGGGATAGCATTGAGTAGACACTTTCAGTAGGCACCCTGAACCTACCCGCCTACCCCAAACTTGATTTGGCTTTATTGCTGGAGGAGAGGGACAGCAGCGGTGATGCCCCTTGACCATACCACATCTTTGTTGATTTGTACGTCTCGGCCTAAAATTGTTACCTTTTGTTTTATAAATTCTGTTCTGAGACTGTTGCCAGAGTGGGGGCTATAACAGGCTCCCCAGCTACAGTTTTCTAACCTTAATGGAGGGGAGGGCTTGGGAAAGGTGCATTAAAGGTAGGCCACCCTGAGGGAAAACAGGCCTTGTACAAAAGCTGAGTAGCCAGATGTTCACTTTCACAATTCTGTAAGACTGGCAAGGCAGATATAGATTAAAAAGAAGCACAAACTCCATTTAAAGTGCATTACAGCTCAGGAACCAGCTCCCCCTGGGGAGGAGAGGGGCGGAAAGGGCACAAGAGGCCACATCAGTCTCTCTCTTTATCTAGGGCCACATGTCTCTATCAGTAGCTTTGTGAAGGGTGATTTACACCCCTGGCTGGAATGGCTCTCTTTCTGTGCTGATTACATTGGCAAATGCCCCCCAGAGGCCACAGCAGGATGGCCATATTCAGAAGCAGCAGCCAATAAATCTCAGGTTTATGTTGTGCTGCTCAGTACCCTCCTTTCTGGCCCTTCGCCAGGTGGACTGTGGCAGTGAGACAGCTTAGTTAGAGGATGAAACCCTCTACTTTCATCACCCTCTTTTTCTCTTGAAGCGCTGATTAGTTCTCAGTCATCAGGTCCTTCTGCCTCTATATTTGTGCTGGGAGCAGGTGGGAATCCACCCTAGGCCAATGAGTACCTTTGCATCTATAGATAGAAATCCTGGGCTCTGGCACAGCTGTTTCTACCTAGCTGCTCAATCTTGGGAGAGTTCGCTTGCTCTCTGAAATGTCATCTGAAAATGATGAGGCACCTAAATGGTCTCTCCAGCCACCTTCCTTGGTGATCTTGTCTTTCTTTCAGGGAAATCTGCTATTTAGTCTGAGGGGTCTAATCCTTCTATCCTCCCTCATGACTCTGAGGGGGCTGAAGGAGTCTAGTCTGGCAAAGATCCTGGGATCTGGAACCAGATCTGCTCCCTGTCCAGGACCCATCTTTGCAGAATCTTGGGGTTAAAAACAATGACCGATCTTACCCTTGAAGATAATGAGGGGAAAAGGAAATCATAGACGTGCAAATTCTAAGAAAAAAATATTAGAAATGCAAGTGTCCTACTACTGGTGTGTTCAAGTTTTGTTACAAGATTTCATCTGTGTTGGTTATTCCTTGGTGGTAGGAGGGTGGCGGGGTGGCGGATGGGGGGTGAGAAAGGGTGCTTTTTTGGAATAGCTATTGGGAATCCCCTAGATGGTGAGTCTCAGCTGTAGCTTCCCCAATATCTCCAACAGGAGCCGAGGTGGGGCGCAGGGCAGGGGGCTCTGATAGAGCACGATCTTCCACGCCCCTCCCGCTCCCAGGCACTCGCCCTCTGCTCCCACCCCAGCGTTTTCTCCGTCCAGAGAAAGAAGAGGCACGTTTGTCCGCGTCGGAGTTGGAGGGCGGCGCCCAGGACCCTGGTGGGAGAGTTGGCGCCTTGCGCGCAGGGAGGGGCAGGAGACAGCGGTGGGAGGCGCCGGCCAGGGGCCCCCAGCTCCCTGAGCTCCAGTGCGACGAGTGAAGGGAGCGTGGCGCTGGCACAGGCAGAGCAGCCCAGGGGCGAACGCCGCCCCGCGCACCTCACCGTGGCCATGGCACGCCGTGCGAACCTGCTATCGGCGCTGTCTGTCCTGCTGCTGCTGCCGCTGCTCGGAGCCGGTGAGTGTCCCCTGTGTCTTACAGGACCCTCTCGGCCAGAGTGTCAGGAGGAGGAGAGAGAAGGGGAGTGTGTAGGTGGAGCCCTGTCACCACTGCCCAGAGAGGACTCTTAACGGCACCGCCACCTGGTGCCGGGTTCGGTTCCTCCGAGCCTGAGGAACTAGAGGAGGTCCCCAGGGGGCCAGGAAAGGGCTGGGTTCCATGCCTAATAAAGGGTCTGAACTGTTGTAGATTGAGTTGCAGGCAATGACCAGAACACCCACACATCTCCGAGCGCCGGTTCTCCTCTTCTCTTCTGTGGTGCATCTGCGCCGTCACAGAACAACCCACAACTTCCACAGCCCCATTTCTGGCTGGTGGGGAAACTCCATTTGCTCCACGTGGGCATCATCTCTTCCATCCCCTGTAAGGACTGGGGAAGTGGACACTAGGTACAGATGATGAGAAGTTTTGGTTAGAAAGGACTTGTCACAAAGTAGGGTTGTAAACTGCTGCCAAGACATGCTAACATCGTCATTTAGTTGTATTGCTGAGGATATTGCTCACCACCAACCTATGCCCCTTAAAGATGTACTTTGTGTTATTATTTTAATTAGAGGAGAAAACTGGCTCTTGGGCAAAATGGCCTTTCCCTGCAATCAACACAGTGCCTTTCCCTGTTATAGATACACAATAGGTGTTTTGTGGAATGTGTAGCTCAAAGGCCTGGTTTTAGAACCAGGTCATTGCCCTAAGGAAGGGCAGCTTGGGATTCCAGGGAATGGGCCCATGCATGGCCTTTGTGTGGGATGGGTGCTTGGAATCTCATTTCGGGGTTCCTGCCCAGAGCCTGAGTGGAGGGAATACTGAGGCAGGGACCGCACATGGACTGGTGACCTCTATCCACAAGGTGAGTACTAGAAAATTGCAATCTTGGCTGCAAGGCAGATCTGAAAGAAAGGAGGGAAAGGACTAGTTTGTCCAAACTGACCATTAGTAAATCAGGGCAGTAAGAAATCACTAATGATTTGACTGCCCAGGAAATTTCACTAACCCTAACAGTATGGCTGCATGTGAGGAGCAAGGGTAAACACTGAACACCTTGCCCCTACCCTCTGTTGAGCTTCAGTGCCTTTAAATACACCATTGCCTAGACTTGGTGAACTATCAGCTAAGGAATCAGAGATGTTTACTTTTGAAAATTGTTACAACTTGAAATTTGGTCAAGTTAAAGCAATGAGACTTGGACCTGCTATATTTCTTTCAGCAAACACTTACTGGGCACCTACCAGAACATTTAGCATTTCTCAGGCTATTTAAATTCAGGTCCCACTTTTGGTAAAGATAAAAATCTTGTGCCTTTCTTAAATATATTTGGAAACTTAAAAAGCTATTTTTTCATCTTCCACATATAAAATGATCAAATATGCTTTTTTTGAACTACACATTCCTTTGAAAATTCTGATATACCACTAAAAGAGGCCTAACTTCTCTCTTCTTCCACTCCTCCACTGAGAAATTCCGATTTAATCCAATCCCTTCATCTTACATTTGTGAAACTAAGATCCAAAAAGTGAATTAAATGGTCCTACATAGGGCTGGAACTAAAGTGAGGTGAGTGAAGGGGGTGCCCAGAAACTCAGTAGTGAAGATAAAGAATATTTCAATGCAATGTTTTTAAAAATAAAAACGCCAAAAAAAATCCATGATGAAAAAAATATTGAAATTTTAAATAAAAAGACTAACAGTGTCATGCTGAGGCATATTGGAGGTTTAAGCCAAAGGAAAATCAGTTATGTTTTTATGCACTGGATATAGCACCAATTCTTAAGCTATAAGGTGCATATTATTTTCCAGTGAACTTGCTAAAATTTGGATTCCCACCCTGGCCAGGTTGCTCAGTTGGTTGGAGTGTTGTCTCCTACATCAAAAGTTTGCGGGTTTTTTTTCCAGGGGGTAGGGGGTTGGGTTTGATTCTCTGTCAAGGCATATATTGAGGTGTAGATTCGATCCCAGTTGGGATGGGTATGGTGACAATCAATTGATGTTTCTCCCTCTATTTCTGTTCCTCTCTAAATGTCAATAAACATATTCTCGGATGAGGTTAAAAAAATTAAAAAATTCAGATTCCCAGGCTTTATCACTAGAGATTCTGATTCAGTAATTCTGGGATGGGGCTCAGAAATCTGCATTTTAATAAGTAATTAAATGATTTTTCATATGATTGGAAGAGGAAGTTGGACTAATTAAACTCTGAGGCCCCTCCTAGTTTTGAGATTCTGATTGTAAATAGAGGGAAGGGACCCAGAAAGTTATAGAGGTGGCTCACAGACTGTCTCTGATATCTGATTATTTCTTAAACTAGTGGCCCAGTGCACAAATTTGTGCACACTGAAAGGAAATTAATTAGAAGAAATATTTTAATATTGCTATTTGCCCTTTCTTTGTAATAGAAGTGTCAACCAAATTCGCAATCAACAATGACAGATGGAAACACAGGCATGCAATTGCACCAGTGAGAGCTTTATATGTATCACGCATGAGTGAGTCAACTTAGCCTTTTACATATATAGAATAAACTTGCTTAATTAGACCTGCTTTCTGATGTAGCTAAACTTTTTCCAGCCCAGTAAAGCACTCCAACTTCTATTTCAGATAATTGTCAGCAACACAGCAGTAAATATCAACATGAAGCAGATTATTATTATAGATCATGCAAGGAGAACAAAGGGTAAAATATTTAACTGCGCAGTGTTTGACTATATCCTGCACAGTGAGAAAACCTGAAGTCATTGTCAAGGTCCACTGTTTCTTCTTTTCAGTCAGGTCAAATTTCTAAGCTTTCTAAATCTCCGTTTTCTGGCTAATGAAAAGAAAATAGGATTCCACCACGTCTCTTCCTACTCCAGGACTTCTGTGAGGATCAACTGAGATGAGGCACGGGAAAATGAAAACACTTCACAAACATTTGGTTACAGTGTAAAATGTTTCCACTTGGGTGTTCCTGGGCTGAAGAAACTGCAAGGAGGCTAGTTGCTAGGGAGAGGAAGCTGGGCATTGCTATGTGACATTACCCAGACAGTCAGACACTTAGCATACTAGCCTTTTATATATATAGATAGTAGGAGCTCACAAAGAATAGGCACTGGTGATAGAGTAGTGATAAGATAAACATGTAAGCCCTGGCCAATGTTGCTCAGTGGTTGGAGCATCATCCTCGGACCAAAGGGTCTCAGGTTCAATTCCTGGTCAAGGGCACTTACCTCTGTTGTGGGTTTGATCCCTAACTCCAGTTGGGGTGTGTGCAGGAGGCAACCAATGTGTCTCTCATGTCGATGTTTCTCTCTCACTCCACCCCTCCTCCCTCCTTCCCACTCTGTCTGAAAATCAATGGAAAAAATATCCGAGGGTGAGGATTAACAACGACAAAAAAGATCAACATGGAAGTCTAGAGGGGGAGATAATTAAAAAAAAAAATCAAGTGGCGATAAGTGCTATGCAGAGAATTGAAGTAACAATATGTTAGAATAGCTAGGGGATTATTTTACATTGGTTGATCGTGGATGGCCTTTCTGAGATGACATTTAAACTGCAAACTGGCCCTGGCTGGTGTGGTTCAGTTGGTTGAACATCATCTAATGTACCAAGAGTTTGCCGGTTTGATTCCCAGTTAGGGCACATACCTACCTGGGTTTCAAACTTGATTCCCCCTGTGTGGGGTGTGCAGGAGGCAGCCGATCAATGATTCTTTCTCACCATTGATGTTTCTATCTCTCTCCCTCTCCCTTCCTCTCTGAAATCAATAAAAATATATTTAAACCCCCACAAATGTTGTTATTTTAAAAAAAATAAAGAAATGAAGATGCTGGTTTCCTTGAAGGGGTGATGACTGGCAGAGGGCTTCTGGGATACTGGTATTGTTCTGGTCCTTTACCTGGGGTCTGATCACACAGGTGTATTCAGTTTGAAATTCATTCAACTGTACTTTTTTATGCGCTTTTCTATATGTTGTGCTTCAATAAAAATTTTATTACCAAACATGATGTACAAATGGCTACAATGAAAATATGGTCAGTCAACATCATTAGTTATTAGGGAAATGCAAATGGAAACCACAATACAAACCACTTCATACCCATTAGGATAGCTATTTGAAAAAAGAAGAAAATAGCAAGAGTTGGCAAGTATATGGAGAAATTGGAACCCTTGTATATTACCAGTGGGAATGTAAAATGGTGCAGCCACTATGGAAAATAATTTGGCAGTTTCCCAAAAAGTTAAATATAGAATTACCATATGATCCAGCTATCCACTCCTAGGTATACACCCCAAAGAACTGAATACAAGTTCAAGCAAATACTTGTACAGGAATGTTCACAGCAGTGCTATTCAAAGTAACCTAAAGGTTGCCCTAACTGGTTTGGCTCTGTGGATAGAGCATCGGCCTGCGGACTGAAGGGTCCCAGGTTCAATTCCGGTCAAGGGCATGTACCTTGGTTGCAGGCACATCCCCCGTAGAGGATGTGCAGGAGGCAGCTGATCGATGTTTCTCTCTCATAATATTTCTAACTCTATCCCTCTCCCTTCCTCTCTGTAAAAATCAATTAAAAAAAAATAAAAAATATATATATATATAAAAACACCAAAGTAACCTAAAGGAAACAACCCAAATGTCCATCAACTGATGTATGGATAAACAAAATGTCATATATCCATACAATGAAATATTATTCATCCATAAAAATGAATGAAGTAGTAATACATGCTACAATGTGGATAAACCTCAAAAACAGTGTGTTAGGTGAAAGAAGCCAGATATAAAAGATTAAATATCTTATTATCCCATTTACATAAAATATCTAGGAAAATCTGTAGAGACAGAAAGCAGTTTAGTGGTTGCCAGAGACTAGGAGCAAGGTAGAATGGTGTAATTAATAGGTGTGGGTTTCCTTTTGGGGTGATAAAAATGTACTGAAATTAGATGGAGGTGATGGTTAGACTAATCATGAATTTAAATGCCACTTAATTGTACCCTTTAAGATGGTTAATTTTATGTTGCATGAATTTTACTTCAGTAAAAATCTTTCCAACTTAAAATTTTCATTAAAAAGAGATGACTGCAACAACAAAAGAGTAATTGTGTGAGGTGAAGGATATGTTAACCTTATTGTGGTAATCATTTCACAGTATATATGTGTATCAAATCACATTGTACACCTAAAACACACTAGTGTTATATATCAATTAAATCTCAATAAAGCTGGAAAGGGTGGTGGGTGAGTGGTTTAGGAGAATGAATGTGGAAGATTGAGTCAGGGAGACCAATAAGAAGTCTTGGCAGTAGTTCAGACAAGATTTAATGTTGACTACAGCAAAGGAGGTAGTAATTGCTGTGGAGAGAAGTGGACAGACTCCAGATATGTTGTGGAGTTGATAGGGCTTGTTGGATTGAACATAGGTTGTGAAGGAAAGAAGAATTCAGAATGACTCCTAGATATTTTGCCTTGAAAAATGGGGTATGACGATGTTCTGTTATCCCTTGATAGGGACCCTAAGTTCCAGAGTGCAGGGTCTTCCTCCAGAGCTCAGCTATAACCACTGTTGGTATTCCTGAGTCAGTGACGGAGTCAGCAAAAGCTCCCCATCCTAACCTCAACCGGTTTCCACTATAAGGTATTTTAAGTGACTCAGAATTATTGCTCACTCTCATTTAGCATACCCATACCCATTCTCAACTCTCGGGTTATGATGCTAGTCCTACCCATGACATAGCTCTGCCCAGAGCCCTCCTCCCTATGCCTGACAGGATCATGTTTAAACAACTGTCCTTCTTCCCCTCCCAGGAGGCTGAGCCGCCTCTCTTCAGACGCCCACCTCTTATTGGGCCTGATCTATTCTCTACTTCTGCTGGGCTGCCTTCTCTCCACATTTATTTCTAAAGGCCTTTTGTGCCATCCCAATACTTTCCTGCCCAAAGCTTCACCTGAATCCCCCACCTTCCCGAGGACTTGGTACTCCCAGGCAGCTACTCTGACTTATGTGAGCCTCACCTGGTATCTCTCCCTCCACAGGGGACCCCCTCCCCACAGAGGGCCGGCTCATGAACAGCTGTATCCAGGCCAGGAGGAAATGCCAGGCCAATCCCACTTGCAATGCTGCTTACCACCACCTGAGTTCCTGCACTTCTAGTGTAAGCACCCCGTCACCAGCAGAGGAGCCTTCAGTTTCTTCAGACTGCTTGGAGGCAGCACAGTACCTCAGGAACAGCTCTCTGATGAGTTGCACATGTCACCGGCGCATGAAGAACCAAACTGCCTGCCTGGACATCTACTGGACTGTTCACCTTGCCCGCAGCCTTGGTGAGGTCCCCATCCTAGAGTGGACTAAGCTAGAGAAGATGGCTCTAGGGGGTTGCTTTTTAATCCTTCAGTATATGAGCCACTTGGTAGATTCTGAGAGGGATGTGACATCAGTAAGAAGTGGAGGGAGGGATTGGCAGTATCCTTCTGGGTCTCCCAACATTACCATCTCGCTTCCCGCTTTCTTACCTGACAACATGTAGCTGCCTCTTGGCAGAGGCCTGAATCAGGCTGAGGTCCAACCTGAGGAGCTGCTGGAACAGAAGAGTTTGGAGAGGAGGTGGAGGAAAATGGTCTTAACCCATAAGCAAGCTCCAAATACAATGTAATCCATGAAGTCAGAGACTGGGAAGCAGTGTGCTGCTCCAGCGTTCAACAGAAAGGATACTTATTCCAGGCAGGAGATGGTAAAAGAGGGAATGCATTTGACGAGCCAAAGAGAAGAGCTTCCTCTGACTTGGTGTTAGTCAGTTTTTACTGGACCATGCCATAGTAACAAAGGTTTAGTTCTTACTCATGTTCCATGTTGGCTGTTCCAGGTGTTCCCTTCATTTTGGGATCCAGGCTGAAGGTACAGCCTCTGTCCGGGATGTTCCCTTCTTATAGCAAAGGGAAATGAACAATGGCAGGACCATGTGATGGCTTTAAAAGCTCCTGCTCAGATGTTATATATAAAATACTTCTGCTCACATTTCATTTATAAAGTAAATCACATGGCAGGCATGCCTGACATCACAGGGAGACAATGAAAATCACATGCCAATAAGTGAGGATATATAATCTTACAGTGAGGGCAAAATTAACTGGAAATAATAATACAGTCTCCATAGTCCACCACTTGGTCAAAATATTCATTTTCCTCTCTTCCACAAGCAAAATATACTTATACACATCTTAGGAAGATGCCCTAAGAGTTTTATCCAAGCCTGACATCAGGCTTCAAGTCCAGGATCTTGTGATTATTTCTATATCAGGTCTGAGTGTGGCTCTTCTTGATTTAGAAAATTATGGACTAAAAAGACAAGTCATCTGCCTCCCATATATACTCAATGCACAATAATGGAACAGGGGCAGGAAAAACAGAACAAGCGTTGCCAGTAAGAAAGAAGAGGGATGGGAGTCATGCAGCAGACATTGATTCATAGAGACTCTGAAGTCTTGCTAGCTAGACAAATGTCACAGGGCCATCTTCCTGGGGACCTGGGGTTGTTCTTGCTCCATGGGAGAGTTGCTCTATTCATTGTTCTCTAGCTCTCTGGGAGGTCCTTCCTTTTCTGTTACAGAAAGCCCTCCCTTAATATCATTGATAGATTCTTGGAAACTTGGACTTTAAGTGAAGCGACATAGAATGAAACCAATTTTCCCAGAGGCTAATTGACATAAACAAGAGTTAAGTTCCTATGGCATATTTCTGGCCTCAAAACATCCCCAAACTTCTAAATAAAGACCCAAACATTTCTCGTATTAAACATTGAAATAAATGTGAGCTATACATACATTTAAGAGTAATAAAAACAAGTAAGATAATTTATTCCAGTTCAGGGTCATGGGTGACCAAAGCCTATCTTGGCATGTCAGGGTGCAAGGCGGGATCCACCCTGGTCAGGAGGCCTTTCTATCAAAGGGCCACTCATACCTACAGCCACACTCACTCAGATGAGACAATGTACAGAATGCTGGTTCACCTAACATGCGCATATTTGGGAGGGGTGAGGAAACTGGAGTATCTAGAGAAAACCCATGCAGACATGGGGAGATGTGCAAACTCCACACAGACAGTTGCTCTGTGGGGAATCAATTTTTTCCCCTACCAACGTTATAATGAAACAACGTAGAACTAAATGACATAATTCAAAGACCTGCTGTGCTTTCTTTGGTCACATCTGAAAAGGGCTGGAGAGAGAACCTGACTGAGCAGCATTCTCAGCCTGCTTCTTACCTGAGGAATGTTGGGGCATTTTAAGTCTCAAATAGGCACAGTCTCTTTTAATCCAAATTGGTGACTCTTAGTAGTTCAACTCTTTCAAAATATAATTTCTTTTTATACTTTGATTTCTGTTACCTCCTGTGCCAGTAGTGGCCTTTCCTATAATTATTTTCAAGACCTCCATCTCTTTCTAGACTGAAGTAGAGATACCTTGCCCTTATCAGGCTTCTGTGGGAGAGCAATTACTTATTCTTTTTTCCCTAAGTTCATTTGTCCAACTGGCAGGATTTAGGATACCATCTCAATCAATGAGAGATCTCCACAAAGGGCATGATAACCACAAACTTGATTTGGTCTTTGCTCCAAGGCTGAGTTGTAACAGACTTTATTACTCAAAGCATTTATATATATATATATATATTTTTTTTAATTGATTTCAGAGAGGAAGGGAGAGGGAGAAAGACAGAGAGACATCAATGATGAGAGAGAACCATTGATTAGCTGCCTTCTGCACGCCCCCACTGGGGATTGAGCCCGAAACCCAGGCATGTGCCCTTGACCAGAATCAAACCCGGTACCCGTCAGTCTGCAGGCCGACGCTCTATCCACCGAGCCAAACCGGCTCAGGCACTCAAAGCATTTTTCAGTTTTATCTTTTACCATTTGAATATGAGAAGCAGTTGCAACTCTTAATCCTGTAAGTCCTGGAATTCCTGGATTCTCCCTTTTCTGTTTCTTTTCTATTTGCAAACTGGCCAGTTCTTTTCTGAGCTTATATCTTCCTTCGAGTCCCTGACCAAATGCAGCCAATAGCAATGAAGACATACTACTTACTAACCTTCTGTTTTTCAGCATCTCCCCTTAAAGTATGAGCTCATTCAGTATATCATCTTTCTTCCAAGTTCACCGCCCTGTTCAGTCCCAAAGCCAATGCCATATATTAGACTTTTGTTGCTGTTGTTCCTGCAGCACTCCACTTCTACTTACCAATTGCATTTTTAGTAAGAATTTTCTAGGTTATGCTGCAGTAACAACCAACCAACCTGAAAATCTCTGGCTTTCAACAACAAAAATATATTTCTTGCTCATGTTACACACCTGCTGCAGGCTTCCATGAGTTGCTCTACCTGTCTTCTTCATTCAGGGATACAGGCTGATAGAGGTAAGAGAGCAACAGCAGAACCAGGTAATGGTTCTTAAAACTTTTGCTCAGATGGATGTGATTTATGCAACTTCAGCTCACAATGCACAGGCCAAAGCAAATCACATGGCCAAGCCTGGCAGTGGGACATGGGTCTGAAAGTCACATGGCGACAGGTGGGGATGTATAACGTCCCACAGGGTGGGTAGCAAATAATTGGAAACAGCACTACAATTTATCACACTCTTTGATTCCTGCTTTTCACTCCTCATCTTAATCCTTCTGTTTCAGAACTTCCCCTGAGACTTCTCCTTGGATCCTTTTGCCTCCCTTTTCTCCTTCAAAGCATGAGGTCTTTCCATATATCCAAACTGTCCTCTCCTGTTTGGCTGACATCATCCATATTCCTCATTTCCTAAAGATGCATTCATAGAGGTTTATTGGGTGACAAACCTGCTTACCTCTCTCATCTCTCTTCCAGCAAGATTTATTAACCAACATTTATTGAGTACCTACCATTTATATGAACTATGCAGTGATTTGATAAAACCCAGTAAGCCCCCTTAAGGAGCCCATAGCCCGTGGGGGTACTGTGAGAGATGTGTTTCCTTCTAGATCATTGTTTCTTCCTTCTATGCTTTTCTCCCTCAGGTTCACTTTGGGACCTGGCCTCACTTCCATCCATCCCCTCAGCATGCAGAGCTTCCATAGCCAAGTGGTCAGGCCTGGAACAGAGTCTACCACTGCCCCTTCTTCAATAGGAAGAGAAAACAAGACAGAGTACTGTTGCCTGTTCGTGGACCCTCAGAAATATGTCTAGTGCTTAGGAGCAGAGATTCTGCAATCAGCTAGTCTAGGTTTGAAATCCAAGCTCCACTTTTTAGCTTATGTGAGCCTGAGCAAGTGACTTAACTTCTCTCATCCCGTTTCTTCTTACCTACCCAAAGGCTTCTTAGGAGGATTAAGTGAGAGCAAATGTATATAGAATATATGTACAGGATGTCCCCAAAAAATGTATACACACTTAAACAGCTGATAGCTCAATTGATGTTTCTTCCTTTTCAGATTTAACCCATTGGAATTAATAATGGATTAAAAACATGTATATATTTAGGGGGACACCACCCTGTATATATAGAGTGTCACACTATAGTGCCCAGCACACAGTGTGCTCAACATGGTACCTTTACTATTCTTATCATTAAACCTAGTTTATTCATGGCCCTGCTTTTTCTCTCTTCTGCACAGCTTACAGCTAGTTAGGAAGAGACTGCATGTCCCTTTTCTCCACAGGGCGTTGAGGTCTGACTCAGCAGCCTCAGCCCCTCCAGCTCCCATCCCCACCCGGTCCTCAGGACTCTGGTGCTCCCCACCTTGTCTCTAGGTGACTATGAGCTGGATGTCTCCCCCTATGAAGACACAGTGACCAGAAAACCCTGGAAGATGGATATCAGCAAACTGAACATCCTCAAGCCAGGTGTGGAGGCAAGCAGAGACCACGGTGTGGGGGCTGGGCCTGGGTCCTGGTGGGGAACACAAGCTGGGCGCTTGTGAGGGAAGAGTGTTCACCTGCCAGGTAACTAAAGCAGCATTGTGCAGGGTGGGAGCCTGAGTTCTGGGGCATAGTCTGGCCTCACAAGAGTCATCAAAAAGCAATAGTTATCAGGGAGGCATTCGAAGTGAGCCCATTAGGGCTCCTTGGTTCCAAAAGGTGGGTTTCTGCAAAGGATTTGTGGGAGTGGCAGCAGTCCCAGAAAAAAATGTGCTGACATGGATTATTTACCCTCATTCGAGGTAGCCACAAATGTGTTTTTTTTTTGCCCTGGCTGGGTAGCTCAGTTGGTTAGAACATCGTCCCGATATGCCACGTTTGTGGGTTTGATCCCTGGCCGGGACACATATAAGAATCAACCAATTAATGCATAAGTAAGTGGAACAACAAATCCATCTTTCTCTTCCTTCCTCTTTCTCTCTAAAAAAAACCCCCAAAATTCTTTTTAAGTAGGTTTTTTGTTTTTGTTTTGTTTTTTTGTCTCTGAAGACCAGAAAATTGCTTGTTTTCAACCCTTTTAATGGGATGGGCAGGGAAAATGGTTAGAGAGGGTGACTCCTCAGGGGTTTCTCAGGGTGGGGAGCCATCTGTCTGGCAGGGACTATGATGCATGTTTTTTCAGGAAAGTGAAGCTGTCGTGTTAATTGGAAGGAAATACACACACTTCCACTCCCTTTTTGAGAAAGATGGGAATTTTGTTATATAGTCCTATATATTCAAATTTTGAGAGAAAAGCAATGAGATTTATACATAAACTCTTAGTTACATGGAATCCAGGAATTTACCTGTTCCAGTTACTCCACTGTTCTGATTGCTGGGATATTCTATTAATTGGAATATCACTGTAATTTCCCAAGACTCAAGAGAATGAGAAACTTTTTTAAAAAAATATATTTTACTGATTTTTACAGAGAGGAAGGGAGAGGAATAGAGAGCTAGAAACATCGATGAGAGAGAAACATCAATCAGCTGCCTCTTGCATACCCCCCACTGTGGATGTGCCCGCAACCAAGGCACATGTCCTTGACTGGAATCGAACCTGGGACCCTTCAGTCCGCAGGCGGATGCTCCATCCTCTGAGCCAAACCAGTTAGGGTGAGAATGGGAAACTTTTATGCATGCATCAACCAGTATAAGAAAAGCAGGTGATTTTAATAATGAGCAGAATAAGTAGATGTAAAACAAAACAAAAATCCTAAGTAGAATTTGGTTGCATTTGTTGGACAGTTCAGAAAGTGCTTTATTAATCCTCACCAGAGGATATTTTTTTCCATTGATTTTAGAGAGAGTGGAAGGGAGGAGAAGAGACAGAGAGAGAACTATCGATGTGAGAGAGACACATGGATTGGTTGCCTCCTGCAGGGGCCCGTGTATCAAGCCTGCAACCTAGCTACCTGCCAGCAAGCCAACAAGGCTGTAACCACTGAGCAAACCAGCTGGGCTCAGAAAGTGCTTTAGATTGTTGTAGGGTCTCTAGCTTATTTCCACCATGAGATCTCATTCGATACGTAAGATTGAGGAAAGGGTTTTGGTTATTTGAGCTTTCTGGCTACTTGAATTCTAGATAAATGAGCTTTAGATGTACAGTATGTGGGGTTTTTTTCCCCCCTGGTCAAGCTGAGGACTAGGAGAGTAGCTTACTCTGGGCAGTCCTCCTTTTCTTCCTACCCCCACTACCATGCTTGTTAAATCGGAGGGTTGCAAGGATTCCTAGGGAAGCTGGGTTTGCAGGAGGACTGGTGACTTGGTGCGGCTCTTTCCACAGACTCGGACCTCTGCCTTAAGTTCGCCATGCTGTGCACTCTTAATGACAAGTGTGACCGGCTGCGCAAGGCCTATGGGGAGGCCTGCTCCTCGGGACCCCACTGCCGGCGCTCCACCTGCCTCCAGCAGCTCCGTGCTTTCTTCGAGAAGGCATCAGAGCCCCACGCGCAGGGCCTGTTGCTGTGCCCCTGTGCGCCTTCTGACCTGGGCTGCGGGCAGCGTAGGCGCAACACCATCGCCCCCAGCTGCGCGCTGCCGCCTGGGACCCCCAACTGCCTGGAGCTGCGGCGCCTCTGCCACTCCAACCGGCTGTGCAGGTGTGGGGGCTGGGCGCGGGTGGGCAGGATCTGTAAGGACACAGTGTGCATCATTCCCTCCAGGCTGCCTTTGGGCGGTGCTGGGTGTGACTGACTCCCCAGGGGCTGTGAACTGACTTAACAATGTAGCTATCCTTCAAAATTTTATGAAACTCATTTCTCAAAAAGAATATATAGTATTTTATTTGTGTAAAAACTTGAGAAAATATAAAAACGTATAAAAATACCACTCAAAATCCACCACCTGAAGTTAATCTGCCATACTTTGGGGAGCATTTCCTTCTAGTCCTTTTTGTATATAAATAAACAAAAATTGATATTCTGGGAATATATTTATATCTTGTATCTTCTCATTTATGGTACATATCTTATGAGCATTTTCTGGTGGAGGCAGTATGGAATAGTGGTGAAGACAGGCTCTGAAGTCAGACAGATCTAAATTTAAGTTGTGTGTCTGTGTGACCTTGAGCCAATCATTTTACCTAAAATTCCATCACTTAACCCAGGTTTCCACTTAGTCCTCTGCAAAAACTGAGATAATAATTCACAGGAGTTTAGTGAGAGTTAAAGTACATAATTTATGTACAGTGCTTAAGTGCTCAATAAATGGTGGTGCTTATTTTGTCATTTACTGTCCTTTCACAACTTGTGTTTTTTTGTTTTTTTTTGTTAATCCTCACCTGAGGATTTTTTAAAAAAATATATTTTTTTATTGATTTTTTTACAGAGAGGAAGGAAGAGGGATAGAGAGCCAGAAACATCGATGAGAGAGAAACATCAATCAGCTGTCTCCTGCACACCTCCCACTGGGGATGTGCCCACAACCAAGGTACATGCCCTTGACCGGAATTGAACCTGGGACCCTTGAGTCCGCAGGCCAACGCTCTGTCCACTGAGCCAAACCGGTCAGGGCTGGAGTTTTTTCCCCATTGATTTTTAGAGAGAGTAAAAGGGAGGGAAGAGGGAGGGGAGAAGGCGGGGAGAGAGGGAGAGGAAGAGAGAGAGAAAGAAAGAAAGAGAGGCAACTATGTGAGAAAGACACATTGGTTGCCTTCTGCACTCACCCAGACCCGGGCCCAGGATCGAACCTGCAACCCAGGTATTGCCCTTGACCAGAAATGAATCTCTGGCCGACACTCTAACTACTGAGCCAAACTGGCCAGGGCAACCACTTGATTTTTAAGAGCCTACAACTTACTCCATTTTATGGATGCCTCGTATTTTATTTAATCATTCTTTATTGTTGGATATTTAGGATGTTTTCTAAATAATGCTGCATAAATATCACTCTTATTTATTAACCTTTGTACACAAATATAATTATTGATTAGGATGTGTTGCTACAAAGTACCATTACCAAATCAAAGGGTGTGGAGATTTGAAAGGTGTTTGGTACATATTATTTAGCCAAATTCTGATCTGGCTTTCCTTTTCTCAGGAAAACACTCACCAAAATGTAGTTATCATCCATTCAAGTGACATTTGTTGACAATCGAGTCACATCAACCTTGTTTTGCAACCTGATTCTACCACTTACTTCTCTGTAACCTTGGGCAAATTGTCTAGCCTCTGAGTCCCACTTTCCTCCTCTGCAAAATATTACAGTCAGAGCTCTCAATAGTTACAATACTAACACTTAACTGAGTACTGACTATGGGCTAGGCACTGTTTTAATACCATGTATTAATTAACTCATCTAAACCTAACAAGAGCTTTGTAAGATGGTTTGTGTGTGTGTTTTTTATCAGCCTCAGTTTACAAATGAAGAAGCCACAGCAGAGAAAGGTTAAAGGACATGGTCAAGTTCACCCAGGTAGTAAGTCAGGTTTGTTAATAAGGTTTGGAATGAAGTCTCTGCCATACTGCCTGTTATTGTGCTGGTAGCTAGTACTGATACATACCAAGTACTGGCCTAGATGATAAAGATATCATTCCTTTCTTCAAGGAGTTTGCATTTGAGTGGGGATGACAGAGAAGTAAGCCACCACCTAACACAAAGCAAAATATAAGGAAAACTGCAGAAATTTATACAGAAAAACATACTCATAATGCTATCATCTGAAGATAAAGTTTTACCTATTGTAGGATGAATGTTAATCATAACATCTAAGGTTTATTAAGCAATAAGTACCAGGCATTATGCTAAATGCTTATTTCATCCTTACAAAATCCATAATCTCTATTTACAGTCCAGGAAACTGAGGTTAAAGAAGCTGCCTGAGATCGCATAACTAGGGATTGTGGAGCCCCAATTCAAAGTGATATGCTGTGGAGAGTGGGCTGATAGTGCATTTAACTGTGACAGGAGCAACTTCACTGGGCCAGGCTCTGAAGGCAGAGGAGGACTTGTCATGAAGATGGGCATATCAGCTACAGGGGCAGCAAAAGATTTGGCTGCAGGCCAGATCCTTAAAGAAAACTCTTGAATTTTCTTTCTTCCAGATCACGCCTGGCCGATTTTCAGACCCATTGTCATCCCATGGACATCCTAGGGACCTGCGCTACAGAACAGTCCAGATGTCTGCAAGCATACATGGGGCTGATTGGTGAGGCTAGGGGATATAGATTGGCCTTGGGGTGAGAATGCTCTCTGGCTACTGAACCCAAATGGAGTGCTCCTGAGATTGATGAGAGAGGGTGAGAGCTGAAGTTGGAGTTGGCCTAGGCTCTGACAATCCCCTCTTTCCCCTCCCAGGAACTGCCATGACCCCCAACTTCATCAGCAACGTCAATGCCAGTGTTGCCTTAAGCTGTACCTGCCGAGGCAGTGGCAATCTGCAGGAGGAGTGTGAGCGGTTGGAAGAGTCTTTTTCCCACAACCCCTGCCTCAGTAAGTGTGCTACCTCTGCTCCCTCCTCAGTGGCCAGGCCATCTGGACCCAGGGAGAGGAAAAGGGTCAGCTCTGTCTATCTCCTGCAGACCGAGCAGCCCTCTCTCAGAATAGGTTTACATCCCCCAGCCTGGGCCTTTCTTCCTTCTGCTGCTTTCTGAGTGACCTCTAGGTTTCCTGTTCAACCTGTCTGGGCCCCAGGGACACTACACCTCTTTCTTGATGCTGTCCTTCCTCACTTCTACCCTCCTATATCCCAGGGTCCCAGAGATGTTCCATTTCCTTCCTTGGGAGCCTAAAGAGCCACCAACTGTCCACTTCTAAACTACCTTCTCTTTTCTCCTCAGTGGAGGCTATTGAAGTGAAGATGCGTTTGCACAGCCAGCTCTTCTCCCAGGACTGGGCAGACTCTAGCTTACCTGTGATGGAACGCCAGGTAGGGCCTCCTCTATTACACTCCTCATACCTTTACTGAATCATGTGGAGAATCCCAGACAAGGCAGACTGGGGGCTGAAGCGGGTAACCTCCTTGTTATCACAAATACTCTAGACCTCTAATGGACACCTTAGGTGAAAGGGACAGGCCTTGACTGAGGCCGAGGTGGTGAAGGGGACAGAGCTAACTCCATTGCATTTCTTCCACAGAACAAAAACCTTGCTTTGAGGCCACAGCCCTGGATGCCCTCTCTTTTCTCCTGCACACTTACCTTGATTCTGCTCCCAAGTTTCTGATAGCTGGACATCCCTGGGGGCCCTCTTCTCCTCTACTACACCCAGCCTGACCTGCTGCCTGCAAGAAGTGAGGAAAGGTCAGCATCCAGAAGGAGGCGCGGTACACGTGACCACCCTGACACCCCCACCACTGCACATTCACACAATAGAAGCTGACTGACTAAGTTCTCACTCCCTCCACTGCTGACTCAGGCCACCCCTCCTTAGGAATTGGTCACCATGGTTTAGCCATATCTTTTGGTGGTGACTGGCTCTACTAAGCTCCCTCCTGATCCCTTCCTACCAGGATCATCAGGGTTTAACAAATCAGTCGCTATTGCATTCTCCAGGTAGTCAGGGCTGGGTGTTCTGAGGCAGCTTAGAAACACCGTCCCCATTGTTAGGAAGGCCAAAGCAAGAATCCTGCTCCCTTGTCTCCTCATCTGAATGAAGGATGGGAACCTGCTGCCTGTCCTGCCCTGGAATCCTATGGAGCATTTGAGCATCAGGAGCTGGAGTATTTAGGCCTTGATTTCCTCCTGCTACTGCCCCAAAGTCCACCCAGCCTCTTGGATCATGATTAAACCTTTTGACTTAAAACTTTGCTCTTTTTCCATTTTCACACATTGTGAATTTATACAGAACTTGGGATTTTATAGACAGAGGAGCACAGACCAGTGCTCAGGAGACATATCAACTCTACCACCAACTGCTGTGTGACCTTAGGCAAGTTTCTCAGCCTCTCTGTGTACTTGACATGGAGTTGGAAAAAGAAGAAAAAATAGCTTATGTGACTCTGTGGATCTGTATTTGGCCAAGCTCCAGCCATTCCTGGGATACTGCCTGGGATCTGTCACAGCAGCTTAGAGGGGAGGGTCCTTAGTCAACCACAGTATTTATTGAGTACCTGCTTGTGTTATTGATCTGCTCCACAGTCTAATGGGGGCTTGAGGAAAGGGGAGACTGGTACTTGATCTAATTAACAACCCTGTTGGTATAAGGCAGTGGTCAGCAAACTCGTTAGTCAACAGAGCCGCAGTTTGCCGACCACTGGTATAAAGAAACAGCCACCTATGCAAAGTAGTTGGAAGATTATATTTACAGAGCTGTGGACATTTGTCCATTAACTCATTCACTCACCCTTTCCATAAGCACCTAATGAGTGCTGGTTGCAAGGCACTGTGCTAAGTGCAGGAGATTCCAAGGTAATAATATTCAAATCCTGTTTTTAAGCCTTTCACAAGGCAGGGGAATAGACAAGACAGTCAATAAAAAACTCAGTGTGATAAGTGCTGTGCAATAATCATAATGATAACCTCAGTTATTGAACCCCTACTGTGTGCAAGTACATGTATTAATTATTTTAATCCTCCAACAACACTTGATTTTGTCAGTCTTTAAACTATGTGACCTTGGGCTTAACTTCTCTGGTCCTTATTATCCACATATGTAACATGGAAGAAGCCTAGAATCTACCTCACAAGAAATGAGATAAGCCATGTAAAAGCATTGCGACTGACACAAAGTAAGAACTCAAAAGAGTTAGTAATTATAGTATAAGGTTTTTGTAGAGAATTCGGGTGATATAGATAATTACCAAGAAGACATTAAAAACCTTTAAAATCTCACTGTCAAACTTCCAAATCTGCTCCCTCCACACCTGTACACATTAGCATCTATGGGTATGTATAATTTTTACATAAGGGGAGGCAGACACTGCATATCAAAGTGTAAGTCAGCATCTTTCAGCATCCATGAGCAGAGCTTGGTTACATCACCCTTTTTATCAGCTGTATAACATGGACTTGTATGAATTTATATTTCTACATATATAGTTTATTTAATGAGTTCTGTATTAATGGATATTTGCTTGTTTTCCTATTTTTCTCCACCCAAATTTTAAGGCAATTTGGGCGTAGGATGCGTAGAGGGGCTGCAGAGTGGTGGGTGGAATAGGAAAACCTCTCCCTGTACATTCTTGTATCCCCACTGGCCTCCCATCTCCAGGAAATATCCAAACCACCTTCCTCCCTGAAAACTCCATTGGGACACTGGAAGAACCTTCCCCTCCTTCCCCTCCCAGGAAGATCTCTGAGCTGTCAAGGCCTCTCCATTTGCTTTGGCTCCATTAGCCTAGGGCTGGGATGTGAATGGTACAGTCATTCCTTGCTAAGTGCTTGAATTAGACTAATAGGTCATCTGTGCTTTTCTCTGAAGAAGGTCCAAATTCCTGGTAAACAACCAGACCACTCTCCCAGGCAAGGGCCCAGAGCCAAGACCGGGGGTGGGGGCACAGTGACTGGACTGAAGCTTTTAATGGTATCCTGGCTGGCTGGGATGGTTAATGCCATTAGACTAGCTTCTGGGTAGCGAGGTGGGAAGAGCTGCTGGCAGCAGTGATAAATAGAGAGTATTGAACTGTAGACCTCTGCATGTTTGGGGTGAAGCACACTGTCTTTTAAACAACTATCTTCAAATTCACTCATTCAGTCATTCAGTCAGTCAACGAACCTTTAACAAGTACTTGTTCTGTGCCAGGCTGTCCTTTTCAAGATCTGTCCTCACCCATTCATAAGCTACCATTTCAGTGAAGGGGTAGCCCAGGACTCTGGCAAGTGGGCCTCAAGTTTAGGCGGGTGAGGCTCTTTATCTTGGTTGATTATAACAGTCAGCTGTTTGACCTCGGGAAATATTCTTTACTCCTCTGAGCCACTAGTTCCTCATCTACAGTGGAGATGCCAACTTAAAGGGTTTGCTTTGTTTTTAAATACATACAACATTAGTAATTTAATTTTAGCTAAAAGACTAATTGGCAGCCTTCAGTGGATAGAGGGTCAGCCTGCAGACTGAAGGTTCCCAAGTTCGATTCTGGTCGAGGGCACATGCCCAGGTTGCGGGCTCAGTCCCCAGTGGGGGGCATGCGGGAGGCAGCCGATCAATGATTCTCTCTCATCGTTGATGTTTCTATCTCTCTCTCCCTCTCCCTTCCTCTCTGAAATCAATAAAAATATATATTTAAAAAAAACTAATTGGCAATATCAACTAATGTTTATATCAATTTTAATGGTTTGGGTTGGCAATCTTTTGGCTTCCTATTTCTATAAAAACTTAATAAGCATGAGGAATTTATGCTTGTTTTGATCGCCATAAAAATATTTAAAACCAATCGGAGTTGTTTTGAGGACTAGAAATAATTATAACACTTAGCATAGTGCCTGATACGGCATGAAGACTCAATCAGTGACAGTTATTACTATTATTTCTGGGAGAGGATCTGTGGGTACCAGGTATTCTACTCCCTGCACTGGAATGGTGGTGAGTGATGGTGCTGGCTCTCCCTCCAAATGGGCTGAATTCTGGGAGATTCACTATTCAAGGTCTGAATTCCAGGATGAAGCCAGAGCTCTGGGTCTGTAGCTCAGGCCCTGAGGGATCTTGCACAAGCCATGGACTCAAAGAAAATGCTTTAATTAAGGGTCTTTTAGCTGCAAGTAACAGAAACATTGGAATTACTTGGTAAAAGGGGAGTGTCATGCAATCCAATCCCAGGAGTACAGCCAGGCCTTAAGAGATCTGGAACTGGCAAGCCAGGAACCAGTTTTGAGCCCTATTTATTGAAGGCCTAGACATCATAGACCATCTACTTCATTCTCTCTGCAGACCTACTTCTTTTGTATGACATTCCAGGTCCAGCAACTTCAGCTAAATGACCTCCTATCCCAATTTCAAATTCAAGGGAAATCTGATTGCCCATGCACAGGTTCTAGATTGGCTTTTCTGGATCGAGGGTCCATCTCAGGCCTATCAGCTGGCTAAAGAAACCAGTTCCATGTGCCAGCAAAGTGATTACAGGATCCCAGGCCTATTAGTGGAGGGCAGTTCTCAGAGAAGTCAGTGTGGCTCACTAGTACCCCCAAAGGCATAGACTCTTATCAGGGAATTGGGGTGAATCTTAATCACCTGAGGTCCAGATTTGCTTTTGTGGCTTCCTCCCTGACCTAGAAGTGACTTTTCTGAGCTTCCTTCTTGGATGCCCTGAAGGGAGGGGAATGTAGAAACACAGGGCAAGTACTGCAGCTCCTTTGGGTCTGAGAACCACTCTAGGAGATAGATCTGAGAGGTTCTTTATGACTGCAAAAGAAGGCTTTGCTACTGTGGGGCTTGCTAGATTTCTGATCCTTGCAGTTGAAGAGGAAGGCAAAGTGAAGACAATCAGAATATGCCACCCGCTCTAGCTGATTTGGCTCAGTGGGTAGAGCATCAGTCTGAGGACTGAAGGGTCCCAAGTTCGATTCTGACCAAGGGCACATGCCTAGGTTGCAGGCTCAGTCTCCAGTAGGGGGCGTGCAGGAGGCAGATGATCAATGATTCTCTCTCATCATTGATGTTTCTATCTCTCTCTTCCCTCTCCCTTCCTGTCTGAAATCAATAAAAATATGTTAAAAAAATATGCCATCCCAAAATATGCCACTTTGGCATAAGGATTGTTTTAATTGAAGGCAATTGAGAATCAACAGAGGCAGGAAGAATTCTCTGCCACCCCTTATCTGCCTGAAAGCAGGGCATAACTGAAGACAAAGTCAACACCAAGATGAATTTGCATAAGCGGACATTACTTACATAGCCTCTCCCATTAGTTTCCTCCATATATTTCCTAGTCACCCCCACAATTTATTGTCCCTTGGACTCCTTGTTAAAAGGATATATCCTTGTTAAAAGGATATATAAGACTCCGATCTAACCCCAAGTCTTGTTTAATTTTAACTTCTTTTCTACAGGTAAATATTAATAAAAATTGTGCCTTTTCTCCCATTAACCTGTCTTTTGCTACCTTAATTCTAGTTCTAAGAGGGCAGAAGAAAAAGTTTTTTCCTCCACAACAAAAGCATTGCCAACATCCTTGTCTGATAATCCTTCATTTTTGCCTCTATGTCCTCTCTGACCAACAGCCCTAGGCTCTTACCCTCATTCCTCTCTTGTGATCACTGGTGCTTGGAAATTCCAGTCTCTTTTCAGCATCTCTGCTTCTCTCAGAAGGAAGCCTATTCACATCTGGAAGCTGGAAGACTGGTTACAATAAAATTCCACCTTCAGATATTGAGCTGTTCATGACCTTATCTGATACACTGCGGGTGGATGTGAGGGTGGAAGAGAGACAGAGACAATAATAATAGCTAACATTTATTAAGAGCTTAATGTGTACAAAGCACCATCCATGCTAATAGCTTAATGAACATTATCTCATTTACTTTTCAGAACTATCCTATTTTATTTTCCTTCTTTTACAAGGGGTCTTAGAGAAGCCAGGCAACTTGTCAATGGTTATAGGACTGACAGGTGGCTGATCCAGAAATCAAACTTCAATCTTCTTGACTCTCAGGCACAATCTTTGATCCACATCACATTTATCCAGTGTTGGGGTGAGACCTCACTTCCTAAATTATAACAGAGGCCACGATGAAGGTTATAGGGTCAGAGGGAGCTCCAGGCTGGTTTCCTGGAAGAGAAGTTATTTGGGCTGAGTCTGGAAGAATGAATAGTGTTTATTAGGTAGAAATGGGTGAAGGGCACCCTAGAGAAAAGAGTGAGCAAATGCAAAGAATGAAAAGGGCAGGGAGTGTTGGGGAGGGAAAACAAGTAGTCTTCTCTGACTGGAGTATTGTGAGGGAAGGTGCTCCCAGGTCTTCCTGTCACTCATCTCCCAATAGCTTTGGGGGAGCTCTCCTCTGAGGAAACATCTAATTGCAGAGCTGCTGCCCTGGAAGACAGGCCTTGTGGAGCAGGCAGGAATCTTGGGGAATTGGTGTGCAGAATTCTGGCTTGGCATGCTTGACATCCCTGGCCACGGGAGCTCCATGGCTCCTCACCCCCTCAGAGATATCCCAAGGCACAGAGGTCAGTGTATATGGGTCAGAAGATGAAGTGAGCCTTTGTCTGGGCTGGGAATAGTGACAAATAGGAAGGGAGAGTCCATCCCCCACAGAGGAATAGCAGCAAATAGCCCCTCCCCATGCTGACTTCTCTACCAGTTGCTGTGGTCAGCTGAAGTGTCAGAACATTTGTCCCGAGAGTCTGGTCTTCCCAGACTTTGGTTGGCTCTCTGGTTCCCATGGAGGCTTCTTCCTGCTGAGTACTCACCATGGGTGGGTAGGACAGTAGGTTGGCACAGAGATGAGGACAAATTTTGTAGTGGAGGCATCATTATTTGAGCATTTGTTATGTCTCAAACACTGTGCTAAGAACTTTACATGTGTATCCTTTTAAAAGCTGAGCTGCCTCATGGTCTCATCTGCACATGGGATCAATCTTGCACCTACATTACTTGAAGTAGTAATGTAGATGCACTCTTTAAAAAAATACACAGCAAAACTTAAAATTCACTTTCCTCATCTCTCTGTCTGTATAGTATACACAAGCAGCCACCCAGCCAGACTCTCTTCTCTCTCCCCATGCTCCTCAGAGGACAGATTTAGGCCATGCATATACATAGGTAATATATTTTCTTCTCACATGCATAATTTATTTTAAACTTCTTCATGGCCTTCTGAGAGCAGGCACTATTATCCCAATTTTACAGATGGAGAAACATGTCTACAAGTTAAACTTGCCTAAATTCACATAGCTAGTCCCTGGCAAGTGGATTTGAAGCAGGCTCTGGGCATATGATCTAGGGCCTATGAGACTCCTGAGGGATGGGAAGTTAATTCATCATAGGGGGCTTCAAGAAGAGGCAAAGATCTCAAAGGATAAAAAGAAGCTCAACAGATAGAGGTGGGCAATAGAAATGTTTCTTAAGAAGGGAAGGAAGTCAGAGAGATGATGATATCCTATAGTGGGATGTCAGAAGGGAGGCCATTTCATTCCTCCCTTTCAACGGTGGTCGGCTGGCTTGGCATTTAGATTTCCCAACTGCCCCAAGGAGATTCTGCCTGCCCATTAAATAGTCTCCATCACAAAGCCTCCTTGTGTCTTCTGAAAAAGACCATTTGATTCAGGCTGGCTCCCCACCCAACCTTCTTCCCCTGGGGGAAATCTGTGGTAAAGGGTACCAGAAATGAACTCCTTCTTAGGCCAAATCAAATACACTTAATTCCTCAGGAATTGCATGTCATGTCTTAGGGAATGCAGCCCTCTGTTCAATGAAAGCATGTTATAGTGAGAAGAACATAATAGGAAGTGAATTCAGCTCGATTTGGGTGTGAATCTCAGCAAAACTACAATTGACCCTTTAAAAAAATTTTTTTAAATGAATCTTTATTGTTCAGATTATTACAATTGTTCCTCTTTTTCCCCCCCATAGCTCCCCTCCACCCAGTTCCCACTTCATCCTATGCACTTACCACCCCCCCGCCAATGTCCTCATCCATAGGTATGCACTTTTTGTCCAGTCGCAGCCCCCACACCCCTTTCCCCCTGAGAATTGTCAGTCCACTCCCTTTCTATGCCCCTGATTCTATTCTATTCACCAGTTTATTCTGTTCATCAGATTTCTTATTCACTTGGTTTTTAGATTCACTTGTTGATAGATATGTATTTGTTGTTCATAATTTTTATCTTTACCTTTTTCTTCTTCCTCTTCTTAAAGAATACCTTTCAGCATTTCATATAATACTGGTTTGGTGGTGATGAACTCCTTTAGCTTTTTCTTATCTGTGAAGCTCTTTATCTGACCTTCAATTCTGAATGATAGCTTTGTTGGGTAGAGTAATCTTGGTTGTAGGTTCTTGCTATTCATCACTTTGAATACTTCTTGCCACTCCCATCTGGCCTGCATAGTTTCTGTTGAGAAATCAGCTGACAGTCATATGGGTGCTCCCTTGTAGGTAACTAACTGTTTTGCTCTTGCTGCTTTTAATATTCTCTCTTTGTCTTTTGCTCTTGGCATTTTAATTATGATGTGTCTTGGTGTGGTCCTCTTTAGATTCCTTTTGTTTGGGGTTCTCTGCTCTTCCTGGATTTGTAAGTCTATTTCTTTCACCAGGTGGGGGAGGTTTTCCGTCACTATTTCTTCAAATAGGTTTTCAGTATCTTGCACTCTCTCTTCTTCTGGGACCCCCATAATTCTGATATTGGTACACTTGAAGTTGTCCCAGAAGCTCCTTACACTATCTTCATATTTTTGGATTCTTTTTTCTTTTTGCTTTTCTTGTTGAGTCTTTTGTGCTTCTTTCTATTTCAAATCTTTGACTTGATTCTTGCAATCCTCTAGTCTACTTTTAGGTCTCTGTTTAATATTTTTTATTTCAGTCAGTGTATGCTTAATTTCTAGTTGATCCTTTTTCATATCCTTGAGGGTCTTGCTAAATTTATCGGCCTTTTCTAGAAAATCCTTGAAAACCTTATAACTGTGGTTTTGAACTCTATAACTAGTCATTTGCTTTCTTCCATTTCTTTCATTTGTGACCTGCCTCTTTGTCTCCGCATTTTGGCTGCTTCCCTGAGTTGATAGAGTGGCTTTGTGTGCGAGGTGTCCTATAGGGCCCAGTGGCTCAGCCTTCCCAGTTACCTGAGGTGCACCCCTTTGTGGGCTGTGTGCAGTCTTTTTGTAGTTAAACCTAGATTGTTGTTGGTATCACTGGGAGGAGTTGACCTCCAGGCCAATTGGCTGTGAGGATCAGCTGTGTCTACACTGGGAGAGCTTCTGTGCTCATCTTGAATGGGGCAGAGTCTCAGGGTGGAGCAGACAGCATTGGTTTCCCGTCAGCTCTGCCCTAAGTGGCCCCTGGGTCTCAGTGTCCCGCAGCAATGTCTGCACACACCTCTGAGAGAAAGCTGCCCTTGAGTTTTGCCTGCTGCCAGACAGTCCAGTTTCTCCCCGAATGAGTCTGGGTACCCAAAATCTCACCCAGAACTGGAGTACAGTGCAGTTGGGAGGTTTTGTTTCCCTCCCAAACAAGAAAGCCAGCCATGCGCTCAGCTGCCTGCTCTCTCTGCGCGCGTGCGCCTCTGCGCCTCTGCCTTCCCGCAGCTCTCCTGAGTCTCAGTGTGCTTCCTCCTGACAGTCCAGTTTCACCCGGTATGAGTCTGGGCTCCCCAAGTCTCGCCCGGAACTGAAGTTCAGCGCAGTGGGGAGTCTTTGTCTCCCTTCCGTTGGAGAAAGCCAGCCGTGTATTCAGCCTGCCTTTTCCGTGCGCCCGCGCAAACATCTCTGCATCTCCGCACCTCTGCCCTCCGCAGCTCCTCTGAGTCCCAGTGTCCTTTTCTCTTTCCTTCTAGTTGTAGAGTTTTCACTCAAGCAGCTTTCTGGTGGTTCTGGATGATGTCCGTTTTGTCTTTTAGTTGTAGTTTTGAAATTGTTGTGCAAGGCAGCAGTATAGGTGTTTACCTATGCCGCCATCTTGGTTTTTCTCATACAATTTACCCTTGAATGATGATTAGGGGCGGGGGGTGTTATGGACGCTAACACCCCCTCACCCCTCAGTGGAAAATCCAGATATAACTTTTGATTTCTCATAAACTTAAGCTGTTTGTCAATATCCACAGAGGGGTTGGTTCCAGGGCACATACCCCCATACCAAAATCAGCAGATGCTCAAGTCCCATATGTAAATGGTGTAGATCAAATGCATACAGTTGGCCCTTAACATCTTTGATTGCAACAGGTGTTTACAAAAACACATGCATAAGTGCACCCATGCATGCAGTTCAAACCTGTGTTGCTCAAAGGACAATTGTATCTTATTAGCTGGATGAATTCAAGCAAATTGCTTAATCTTACCATGCTTCAGTCTCTTGATCTGGAAAATGATGGGTGCTATTGCTAAAAAGTGGTGTCTCTTATGTTTGTCAGAGGAAGAGGAAATGTTTGGCTGGGGATTTATTGACCTAATATTTACTTCAGTGTTGGGTGTTAGAGATTTGTCAAATCTGGGTTTCTCCTGCAGGAAGTGGACAGTATGAGATCTCAGGACTTGGGTGGGAAGGGGACTTCCAGCAAGCAGAAGGAAAGAGAGGAGGTGGTGGACAAAGCATGGACAGAGCATTGCCATCTGGAGTTCAGTTCCATGAACCTCTCCCAGCCTCAGTTTCCTCACCATCAAATGTCAGTTCAACTTCATGAATATTGGCCAGACACTTGAATTGTTATTTCATCTGTTTTATTTTCAAATGTAATCTTCATATTTTGCCTTATCCCAGAAGAGATATGAGGTAACTTATAAAAAGTACACAATACAACAAGATGAAAATAAAGGCATGGAAACCAGGGTGAAGAGAGAACCAGAGTGACAGCCAAATCATTTCAGTAATCTGTAAAGCATGTGAAAAGATCCATTACCACAAAGTCCCTACTATATCATGCTTGCAGGGAGTAGGGGTTAGAAATTGTATCTTCAATAGAACTAAAGGTAATATTTCTATTTTATAAATGAAACTGAGGGTAAGTCCTGCCCTGGTTCCAGCATATAATGTGTACTTGTGTCTGTTAAAGGAGATGGAGGAGAACTCCTTTGTAAATTATACAACATTTAGGACTCCTGTGTTTGTTTGGCAAGAGGTCACAGGCAGCTGCCTCTGTTTTCTCTGCTGATTTACAAAAACCTTGACCACTTGATTCAAATGGGCATCCAGGAGAGGGCGGGTAAAAGGAGAATAAACCTACGTTAGTATTTCAAGTTATCCTGCCACACAAAATGTGAGTGTTGATTATGTGCCAGGTTGTCTGCTAAGTGCTTCACATTTCGTATATTCCATATTTAGCGTGGTCTAAGCTGCATATTGGAGGGTAGGTAGCCTAGGAGTTAAGGACACAAACTTGGGTAGGGCAGGTGGGAGTCCCGCCTCCCTCAGCAGCTTGCTGTGCGCCCTGGGGCACGGTGAGTGCTCCTCCACCTGCCAGCGCCAATTTCCTCTTTCTGCCTGGTGTTGAGCTGTGGTGCTGAATCCGTGAGCTAAAGTATGTCAAGTGCTACGCCCAGTGTTAGTACACAGTAGGCAACAACACAACGGCAAACGATTTTTTACTGGTACGACTGGCAGGGGCATGGAAGCCCCGAAACATTGCCCCCCGCCGCCCACCCCAGTAGCTGCACCCTGGCTTTAGTTAGGGAGGTGACTGCAGCGTCCCACATCCCGCGCCCGCGCAGGCGGAATCGCGGCTGGGAAGCCGCAGGCGGCGTGTGGAGGAGGCTCGCCGCCTAATGCATTTGTCAGTTAATTAGGATAGAAGGTTATGTCATTAACGGCGGGATCGATGCAAAGGGAATTAAGAGGCTCTGGCAGCGCCCCTGCGCTTTGTGCGGGGGCGGTGGGCCCAATTCAACAAAAATTCGATATGCATTAGCAAACTATCAACAGCCGCCGCCGGGGGCGCGGGGCTGCGGGGCACCTGAGCTGCACCTGGGTCCGGCGACTCCGGCGGGATGCGGTGCCCAAGAGGGGCGACCCTGCCTGAGCCGCTCTCGGAGACCCTGCGTGAGGTGCGGGAGGTCCTCGCGGGCGAGCACCGTAGCCTGACCCTGGAGAGGCCAGGGGCAACGTTTAAACGTACCGAAGTGCTCCTTGTGCTTTTCCCTGTGCACTTTGGCACAGGGAAGCCGCCCTGACCTCCCCAGACTAGGCCAGGCCACTGTATAACCCAGCCTCCCAGTACTTTCTTTCATGGCCTTTATCACAGTATCATCTGTACAGCTTTCTGGTCTTGTCTTTCTCCCCACCAGATTGTAAACTCCAGGAGAGCAAGGACTGAGTGGGCCTGCCTTGCACCCACAGAGCCCCAAGCATGACAGGTGTTCAGTAAATATTTGCAGGAAGAGTGAAGCCCCTCACCAGCCCAGTGAATTAGTAGGGTGAGCAAACTGAGGCTCAGGCAAAGGAAATGACCTGCTCAAGTGACCTACCCAACATGAGCAAATCATCTGATCTGAATCTTGGTTTTCCCATCCAGGGAAAAATTACAGCTGCCTCCATAGGCAGCTGTACATGCCAGAGACTAGGCTAATATTTATTTAGATTTGCCTCTTTAATTTTCACAACAACCCTGTGAGACAAATATTTTATAAAGAAGAAATATGGAATTAGCAAGAGTGGGGCCCATCATTTGCCTGTTTGCCCTCAGATCCATTGATCCCCTTCCGATATTCTGTCACAGGTGGGCCACCCCCACTCCTTCCCTCCATCCCATCTCCCAGCAGGCTGCCTTTCCCAAGTTTCCTTGTCCACTGGCTTTTGGCTGGGTTTGGCCAGTGGAGAGCCACTGGCACAAGATTGGAGGGTGGAGGACAGGAGGAGCCAGGATACCTCCAGCCTTGGCAGTGTGGGGGAGGAAGACACTTTCTCTACTCTCAAGGTTCTTTCCCTTTGCGTAAGTATCAAGTAGGCACCAGGCAGATTAGCAAGAGAAAATGACCAAACTCAATTGCACATGTGTGGGAGCCCCCCATGCATGAGAGAGTCAGAGACCCACATGCCTGAGAGGTTGAGAGACGGAAAGAGAAAATGAGGAGTCTATGACATTCTGCACTAGGGCTGAGGTAAGGCACCTGGGGGCTTCAGAAGATAGTTTCAGGGAGAGCACACGTTCAGCAGTTAGTAGTTTGCCCTCCATATAGATAAGCCATAATAAAGTTATTTTTGGTGGTAATCTGAGCACGGGCCAGGCTACGAATTTAAATTCTAGGTAGTTAAGGGGTGGGTAAGTTTCTCTTGAGCTTGCATGGTCTGGGTTGCATTTAGCTCAAAACAATCCACACACCACAGAGGCGCATCCTGCGGTGCCTCGTTCTGAACTGGGCACAGCTTCTGGGCTGCAGCTCCAGACCAGGAGTGGGAGTGGTTTCCTGCTCTGGCTAATTTCTGGGTTACCTCACTTTCCCCTTGTTTGGCTTCTGTTTCTCCCATCACCTGAGTGGTCACAGTGTTAAATTCTCAGTATTAAACTCTTTCTGTTTGAAATACTGAGCGTGAATTCATTTTCCTGATTACCAGAAGAGCCATGATTGAAATACAGATCTGTCTGACCACAAAAGTGCACTTTAAGTTACTTATGGAAGATGGCAGTGGGGCAAAGCAGTAAGATAGTGATAACCATTTAACCACTCTGCTCAGAGCACTCTTCCCAGGTCCCTTCTTCTGTAAGAGAAATTAATTTTAAAGAGAATGTTCCACTCATAAAACCTACTCACAATTTATTATTGTGTTTAAGAAATCCTACTTTCCATAGTTAAAATAGTTTATATCTGTAAGTAAAGGTATTAATAGCATCAACCTACTAGAGATGTAAAGATTAAATGAACTAATGTATACCAAATACCTGGCATGTGGTAGATGTTCAATGATAGCTCCTACCTCACTCCTTTAAAATCTGGAGAATTTTTAATATCTCCAGCTTTCTCAGCTCTTTAATCCTGGAATGTGGGGGACAGCAGCTCTGTCTGTCATTCCCTAGCATTCTCCTTATCTCCTTGTATATTCACCTTGCCCACTGAACCAGTGAGCCAGTGAGTAGTAATCAGATGGCTTGCCTGGCAGTTACAATATACAGAAGATGTGTGCAGTGAATGCTCCTAAATCAATTGCACTCACCCCAGAGACTTGGCTGGCAATGAATGAGAGTGTGAGGTGCTTTTGACACACGCATATGAGGTCTGATTTGAGCGAAGATGTCTGCTCAACAGTCCCAAGGGCAATTTTCTCCTGATTGATTTGCAACCTTCAATCTTAATGGAAAAGAAGCCAAGTGTAAAGGAGGTAGTTTTCTCCCTGAATCAGAAATCCTTTTGTGTTTTTCTTTCTGAACTTGATGGGAAAGGGGGGTGGGTGCTTTAGGATGGGAGTGGAAGTTGGGGAGAGGAACTTCTTTTTAAAAAAAATATATTTTTATTGATTTCAGAGAGGAAGGGAGAGGGAGAGAGAGCTTGAAACATCAATGATGAGACAGAATCACTGATCGGCTGCCTCCTGCATGCCCCCCACTGGGGATCGCGCCCACAACCCAAGCATGTGCCCTTGACCGGAATCAAACCTGGGACCTCTATAGTCCGCAGTTCCGACGCTCCATCCACTGAGCAAAACCAGCTAGGACGGGAAAAGGAACTTCTTAACCTATATAACCTCCTATGATTCCAGAGAACCGGGAGACCAGCAACTCCCCATGATGACTGAATAATCTGCAGATTGCAGATCAGGTCTTCAGGCACTACAGCTTAGAGCAGCGGCTGCTAACCAGTGGTCCGTGGACCACTGGTGGTCCGTGAGGGCTGAAAGGTTGGCGACCGCTGGCTTAGAGCCTGGGGCTGGGAGCCCCACCTGTGGACAAGACACTTCATTTGATCCTATCCTGACTACTGCACAGGTGGCTGGGGGATCATATGAGTCACTGAAGTAAAGGCAATTTGAGGAAGTTTGTAGACCTTATAAATATATTTGATATTGTGGTTTTAAGCTAGAGAGCAGCAGCTGAAACCTGCTTTTCACCACAATAGCATAAGCCTCCTACGCCTAGAAGTTAAGAGCACAGGACTGGAAGTCAACTACACCAGCAGTTGCCAACTGGTGGTCCGTGGACCACTGGTGGTCCATGAGGCCTGAAAGGTTGGCGATCACTGAACTAGACACACGCTTCAATCCTAGCTCATTGTGATTTGCCTGCTTCTCATGTAACCTTCCTGAGCCCCAGGTTCTTCATCTGTAAGACAGAAATGCCTATCAGGAAGGGTTTTGTGAAGAGTATATTAAATACGAGGGTGAGAGCTTAAGAAATGGTAGCCATTATTAAAACTGTTCACAAATGTATCTGTCAGCTAATGTTTTGGAACAAAATAGGCAGTTTGGTCAATTAGGTCATTATAGTCTCCAGAACTGTTTTTATTCTTTTTATTGCTCGATTGATTTTACTTTATTATTATTTTTTTAATCCTCACCCAAATATATTTTTTCCCATTGATTTTTAAAGAGAGAGTGGAAGGGAAGGGGAGAGACAGAGAGAAACACTGATGTGAGAGAGACACGTCTATTGGTTGTCTCCCACATGCCCCTGACCAGGGCTGGAGCCTGCAACCAAGGTATGTGCCCTTGACCGGAATTGAACCTGAAACCTTTCAGTCTGCAGGCCGACGCTCTAGCCACTGAGCAAACTGGCTAGGGCTGCTTGATTGATTTTAGAGAGAGAGAGAGTGAGAGGAAGGGAGAGAGAGAAACATCAAATTGTTGTTCCACTTATTTATGCATTCCTTAGTTGATTCTGATATATGCCCTGACTGGGGATTGAACCTTGGTATATCAGGACAACACTCTAACCAACTGAGCTCCCTGGCCAGGGCAAAACTGATGAATATACATGCTTTGCTTTGTCATCCCATGCCCCACTTCTCCAGGAATTGTTCCTACTCACAGTCCCTGACAAAAAGCTAGACCTGGATAACCAACTGTGTACCATGTGATCCTGTCCCCTTGGCCACATGGGGACCAGAAGTGAACACTCAATATAAGCTGGACAAATCAGATTCCTCTACTGGGAATGGGACCAAGCAATTGTGGTGAATCATGCAGACTCCAGAACTAGTATTGCCATTAAAAAAAATTCATTGATATTTCTATCTCTCCCTCTCCCTTCCTCTCTGAAATAAAGATATTGTAGGGAGCGGCTATAGGGTTAAGCCTTGGACTGACCTGTTGGCAAAGCCACAAACAAGTCCCAGCTTAGAGGGCACAGCCCTCTTAGCATAATTAAACTTAACATTATGAAGTTCCCTAGATCCTTCCTGGGTAGCTAATGTGCTGTGGGAGGTGCAGCAAGTCCTGACAAAACAAGTGAAACTCACAAGAACATTATAACTATGTTGACCACTACCCTGTTTTCTCTAACTATAAAATAAAGCCTCAGCTTGCTGGCTGGATCTCTCTCTGTGGCCTCAGCCAGGCATAGGAGATCCACCAAGCCCCAGCTTATTATCTTTGTCTGCCTTTTCTTTAACCCTTTGCTGCCTCCCCCCCCCCCCCCCCCCCCCCCGCCTCTCAGGCTCACCGAACCCTTGACTGTGCTGGCCCAGCACAAGATATATTTTTAAAAAACGATTATTATATACATTTTATAGATGAAGAACCTGAGACTCAGAACTAGCTAGTCAGTAATGGAGCTGACCCCAGATGTGAGTTGTCCTGAGTCTAGTGTCTATATTCTTTGGTCCCATGCTCTTCTGTCTCCTGAGTACTGGGTCTAGTACATAGAGAAGCTTGTGGAATATTACGTGTGTGTATGTGGGGGCGGGGAGAAACTTTCCTCTACCCTTAAGGTTCTTCTTGCTACTTTAGTAATAAAAAATGAGACAGATTAACAAGAGAAAATAGCCAAATTTAATACACACATATGTATGGGAACCATATATACCTGACAGAGTCAGAGACCCCACATAGAGGAGAGGTTCAGAGACAGAAAGGAGCATGGGTATATAAGACCTTCTGCCATGGCCAGTGTGGCTTGGTTGGTTGGAACATCGTTTTATGCATAGAAGGTTATGGGTTCAATTCCTAGCAGGGCACCTACCTGGGTTTTGGGTTTAATCCCTGGGGCATGTACAGGGGGCAGCTGATGGTGATGTTTTTCTCTCACATTGATGTTTCTTTTTCTCTCTCTCTCTCCCCCCCTTCCTCTCTGAGCCAGGTATGAGGGGCTGCACAAGGTAATTGTAGGGTGCAGGGAGGACATGTGTGCAGTAATCAGTAGTCTGCCCTGTCATCTAGATAGGTAAAAAATTATTTCCGATTTTAACTCTTATCACAGGCCAAGCTCCTAATTTAAATTCTTTTAGACACTTAAGCAGGGAAAGTTTCTCTTGAGCCAGTAGAGTCTTGATTACCTTTAGCTCAAAATAATCTGCACACCATGAAGGCACACACATCTTGGGACTGCTTATTCTGAATCCCTCCCCTTGTCTGACTTAGTCTCATTGTAGGTGACATAAAAGCTACTGCTTGTTCGGCTTGCATTTTCCAGTTCAGAATGAAAGAAAAGTGTCTGGCATATAGTAAAGTTCAGTGTTAGCTGGTATGACTATTAATATTGCATTGTATGTGTTCCTCTCTGGTGAGGGAGGTAAATGCGTAGTCTATTGCTAACAGTGGGTACTTAGTGTTCTTGGATGAACAAGACTAATGGGGTAAGGGAGGAGAAACCAAGATGGCGGCATAGGTAAACACCTAAACTGCTGCCTTGCACAACAATTTCAAAACTACAACTAAAAGACAAAATGGACATCATCCAGAACCACAGGAAGGCTGGCTGAGTGGAAATTCTACAACTAGAAGGAAAGAGAAAAGCACACTGAAACTCAGAGGAGCTGCAGGAGGCAGAGGTACTGAGACGCGCACGTGGAGAGGACTGGCAACTGAGTGCGCGGCTGGCTTTCTCAAGCAGGAGGGAGACAAAAGCTCCCAACTGTGCTGAACTCCAGTTCCGGGCGAGACTCTGGGGACCCAGACTCATACGGACTGAAACTGGACTGTCAGGAAAGAGAAAAGCACACTGAGACTCAGAGCAACTGAGGAAGGCAGAGGTACCGAGGCGCCGCGGAGAGGGCAGGTAACTGAATACGCGGCTGCCTTTCTCAAGCGGGAGGGAGACAAAAGCTCCTGATTGCACTGAACTCCAGTTACGGGCGAGACTCTGGGGACCCAGACTCATTTGGGGAGAAATTGGACTGTCTGGCAGCGGGCAGAACTAGAGGGTGGCTTTCTCTCAGAGGTGCTTATAGCAATTACCACGGGACACTAAGACACAGGGGCCTATTAGGGCAGGGCTGACGGGAAACCAATGCTTTCTGCTTTGAGACTCCGCCCCATCCAAGCAGAGCACAGAGGCTTTTGTAGGTCTTGTCTCATAAGGGTGTCTCCAGCACAGAAGTTCTCCCAGCATAGATACAGCTGATCCTCACAGCCAGTTGGCCTGGAGGTCAACTCCTCCCAGTGATACCAACAACAATCAAGACTTAACTACAACAAGACTGTGCACACAGTCCACAAAGGGGTGCACCAAAAGTGTCCACCTCAGGTAATTGGGGAGGCTGAGCCACTGGGCCCTATAGGACACCTAGCACACAAAGCCACTCTATCAACTCAGGGAAGCAGCCAAAATGCGAGACAAAGAAACAGATCACAAATGAAAGAAATGGAGGAAAGCAAATGACTGGATATAGAGTTCAGAACCACGGTTATAAGGTTTTTCAAGAATTTTCTAGAAAAGGCTGATAAATTTAGCGAGACCCTCGAGGATATGAAAAAGGACCAACTAGAAATTAAGCATACACTGACTGAAATAAAAAATAATATACAGAGACCCAACAGCAGACTAGAGGATCACAAGAATCAAGTCAAAGATTTGAATTACAAAGAAGCAAAAAACACTCAGCCGGAAAAGCAAAAAGCAAAAAGAACCCAAAAATATGAAGATAGTGTAAGGAGCTTCTGGGACAACTTCAAGCGTACCAATATCAGAATTATGGGGGTGCCAGAAGAAGAGAGAGAGCAAGATACTGAAAACCTATTTGAAGAAATAATGACAGAAAACTTCCCCCACCTGGTGAAAGAAATAGACTTACAAGTCCAGGAAGCACAGAGAACCCCAAACAAAAGGAATCCAAAGAGGACCACACCAAGACAATCATAATTAAAGAGAGAATATTAAAAGCAGCAAGAGCAAAACAGTTAGTTACCTACAAGGGAGCACCCATACGACTGTCAGCTGATTTCTCAACAGAAACTATGCAGGCCAGATGGGAGTGGCAAGAAATATTCAAAGTGATGAATAGCAAGAACCTACAATCAAGATTACTCTACCCAACAAAGCTATCATTCAGAATTGAAGGTCAGATAAAGAGCTTCACAGATAAGAAAAAGCTAAAGGAGTTCATCACCACCAAACCAGTATTATATGAAATGCTGAAAGGTATTCTTTAAGAAGAGGAAGAAGAAGAAAAAGGTAAAGATAAAAATTATGAACAACAAATACATATCTATCAACAAGTGAATCTAAAAATCAAGTGAATAAAAAATCTGATGAACAGAATAAACTGGTGAATAGAATAGAATCAGGGGCAATAGAAAGGGAGTGGACTGACAATTCTCAGGGGGAAAGGGGTGTGGGGGTGCAGGAAGAGAATGGACAAAAATCGTACATCTATGGATGAGAACAGTGGGGGGGGTGGCGTTTAAGGGCAGAGGTAGGGGTGGGAACCGGGTGGAGGGGAGCTAAGCTAAGGAACAATTGTAATAATCTGAACAATAAAGATTTATTAAATTAAAAAAATACTAATGGGGTAAGGGCATGGAAAGTAAAGTTGATCTAGAAAAAATGAGAAGTGAGGGTGGGAAGGTTGGGGTTGGGGGTGGGGGTGAGGGATAGTGGTTGGCAGAAGGCCAGACTTCACTTTGCCTTTGGTGTGGCTTGCCCCCGGGGTTTGGGAGGTGGGGTTGTATAGCCCCTCTGCTCCTGATTGGTGAGCTTACCTTGCTTTATCCTTTATTTCTTTCCTTTCAGAGTAATGGGGGAGGCTGCAGTTTGTGGTTACATAAAGCTTTCTGGAATTATTCCAGGAAGAAGGGAAACAAATGAGGTGTTGGCAAACAAAGATTCCGGGGCGGGGGTGGGAAGGGTGGGGGGGAGCGGCGGGGGGGGGGGGGGGTGTTGCTGAGGAGTGTGTGAGGAAGAGTGGGTGTGTATGGGCAATCATTGCCCTGGAGAGGTTGGAGGGCACTGAATCAGGATGATTAAGGTGTAAATTCCAGCTCTTCCCTTTTAGCAACTGTGAGACCTTGGGCAGGCAACTTCCTATCTGCCTGAGTCTGATTTCCAGTTATGTAATAAGTATAATAATGGTACCTGCTGCACAGACATTTTGTGAGGGCTTAATGAGAATGCATTTAAATGCTTAGTACAGTGCCTAGTAAATACTAGTTATTATTGTTGCTATAATTTTAAGTGTTATTAAGAATTTTATGTCCTCTGTGCCTGAGCATATGGATTTCCCTCCTGTTTGCTTGGTCATGAAAATTTGAGTCAAGTACCCCTGAGTGTCCCTTGATATCTCCAGTCTTCCCTAGGCCAAGCATGCTAAATTCGCAGCCGGCAGGCCACGTGCTGCCCGTCAGCCTCTAGTTTGACATGCTTGCCCTAGGCCTTCCAGTGGGGCCAGGCCCTTAGAGACATTTGGGCAGCCCCAGGACAGTGCAAAGCATCCCTCTATGACTCTGGGAAGCCTCCTCCCTCCCCCACCCTCACAGCCCAGGAAGGATTGATAAAAGCCTTATCTGAGTCACATTCCATTATGGAATTAAATCAGACTGACTCTGGGTCCTCTGACTGCTACCTGAGGCTGGATGCCTGACGCTCCTGGTTATTGCCTTTGGCCCAATCTGAGGTCATCACACTTCTCTGGGCCCACGGGACCCTCAGAGGCAGGGGCTTTTGGAGAGACTCTGGCAGCCTTTTGGAATTAGTTTCAGTTAGCAAGCACTGACTATGCATGGAGGCCAATAGCCAGGCACACACTAGGCACCATGAGAGCAAACAGGGAGGCTGGACTCTTAGTCAATCAGCTCCAACCTGAAGCAACAAATGACTGTCTCTAGGAGGGCAGTCAACAGGGATGTGGGAAATAGCAGACTTAATGAGGAAAGGAATAATTGCATGATTGCAGGTAATCGCTAAATTTCTGTGAGCCTTGGTTTTTTTGTGAGTTTGGAACATTAGCATTTACTATAAAAAGGCTAATTAAATGGAAAGGTACTAGTTAAAACAACCAAGTTTTTAGATGTAAACCTGGGTTTGGATTCTGCCTTGGCCACACACTATGGCTGTTGTGCTATGGCTGTCAACTTCTCAGAGCCTCAGTTTCCTCACATATGAAAAGGAGGAAATAACACTGCTCCCCCAGGGTTGTTGAGAAAACTAGGCATAGCAGTTAGCATTTACTCACTGCACATCTCCACCCTCACTCCCAGAGTGGCTCAATAAATGGGCACTAATGATTTTTCTTGGGTTAGTTTGGACACGAGTGAGTTTAGCCTTTTTGTCAGCCTCCTCAAGTTAGAGAGGCAGGAGAGAAGATGCAGTTTCTGTTGCTGAAGCCTCGGGGGGTAGGGTTGGGGCTGTGGATGGGGTACATGTCTCTGTGTGTCCCCTGGCATGGACTGAGCCATGCCACCTCAGTATGAGGTCGGTAATGAGATGTATTTACCAGATGGGTCAGCTTGGGACCAGCCTCAGCCTGGAGGGCAGAGTAGGGGGGTAAGGAGAAAGGAGGATTTTAGTAGCCTCCAATAACTAGTGGAGCCTCCAAGTAGGCAGATGCAAGCTGTGAGCTGTCTGGGATGCCTAAATCCTCACCAGACAGGATGCCCCGGCAAAGACTCAATCCGGAGACTGAGGTGCCAGCTATGGACTCCTGGCTTATACTTCAGTCTCTCTGCCCAGATCTTTCCTCTCCCTCATTTTTCTTTGCCACCAACCCCAAATTGTTTGTGGTTGATTCTTTCCTGACCTGAACCCAGTGGTCATCTGGCAAGTGTACAAGGACACTAGCCCCTGTGCCTGTTGGAAGAGCAAAAATCTTTGTGTACCTACTATGTACATGGCAAGATCTCATCTCATCCTAAAAACAGCTCAACTACCTGGTGTGGCTTAGTTGAGCGTCCTTCCATGCACCGAAAGGTTGCCGGTTGGATTCCCGGTTAGGGTACATACCCCGGTTTCCGGTTGGCAACTGATCAATGTCTCTCTCTCTCTAAAAGAAATAAAAACATATTTTTCAAAAAACACACCCTATGAGCAAGCTTTTCTTAATATCCTCCTATTCCAGTTGAGGGAATTCTCATTCTAAGAGAAATTGCTCATGGTCACTTGGCTAGGAAGTGGTTGAAGCAGGATTTGAACCAAAGACTGTCTGACTCCAAAATGAAGACTTTTATACTCTGAATCCAAATAAAGAACATTCTCAGGTCTGAGCAGGTCTAAACTTTCTACTCTCATGACTCCTGGGCAAGAGTGTGAACTCTGCTGTTTTCTCTACCCACAAGCCCACCAGAGTGGCCACAATGGCTTCCAGAAACGTGGGTTGGTGTGAGGTCCTCTGATGTTTTCCTCAGCGGGGAAGGAATCAGGCACTGGAGTTGCAGGAGGGGCTACATTGAGAATGGAGATAATTTCATCCCAGTTTTAAAGGGGGAGTCCAGAGGTTTCTGGAGAACATAAGCAAAATAAAACAAAAATGGGGAAACACTAGGTTACTTTGAAGTGATGCCAGTAGGAGCCCCCTGCTATGGCAGTGGGTAGGCACGAGGGCCTTGAAGTCTGGCAGACCTTGGTTCAAGTGCCATGCTGTACCTGCTTCTTTGGGTGACCTCTAGCAAGGCATTAAAATTTTCAAAGCTTCAGTTTCTTTCCCTGTAAGATGGAGTTGATAATAGTAATTTGTTGTAAGGATCAAATGATAGCATGAACATAAAACACTTAGCCTAATACCTGGACCTGAATTAATGTTAAAAAATGGTATTATTAGTAATAAAACTGAGTTAAGAGTAAACACCTGTCAGAAATGTTCTACAGTTGACCCTTGTAGAACACAGGACTTAGGGGCACTGATCCACCATGAAATAAAAAATTAGGTCACCTGTTCGCATACATGTGTTCCCAACTGCAGATCAAAAATATGTATGTCTTGATCTGGGTGGTTGTTATATGAGTATGTGCATATGTAACAAAGTCATTGAAGTGTACACTTAGGATCAGTGTGCTTTTCGCATTTTATTGTATGCATCTTGTACCTCAACCAGAATTCAAGTACAAGAAAAGCAAAAGGCCGGTGTGGCTGTTTGTTGGAGCGTTGTCTCATACGCCAAAAGGTGGCGGGTTTGATTCCGCATTGGGGCTTGAGTAGGAGGCAGCCGATTGATGTTTCTCCTGTCTCTGTCTATCTGTCTCCCTTCCTTTCTCTAAAAACAATTGAAAAACAAAACAAAAGAAAACAAAAGGAAGCTCTTGTGCATCAAGGTTAGTAAAGTGAAAGGATTCAATTAAAAAAGAAGCAGCAGCTTGTAGCCTAAAACGTAGGGAAAAAATGTGTTATTTAGATATGTCAGGCAGTTAATTAATAAAAATATATGGTGTCCCCCTCCCCTATTTTGTAATGCTTGTCCTATTTGTCAGTTTCCTTAAATGTGTCGTTTGTTATGACTTCTTTTATTATTCTAAGTAAATATTCACTTTAGTAGTTAAAAAATATTAACTCCCCCCCCCCCCAACCCCCTTTGGTAGGGCCCAGAGCAGTGCAGGAAAGCAGCTGTTGGGTAAGGATGGAGCCACACCCAGCTTGGAACCATGGGTAGCCTGGTGTGGGGTCCTGTGGCTATCCTGGGGGAAGTCACCATTTTTGCCTACCCAATGGGAAGCCTGCTGCAATGAGGCTCAGCCTGTTACCCCGGCAGCAGAAGCCCTTCTGGAACATCTTCCTGAGATAAAGAGGCTGAGCAACACAATGATGTCAGCCTGATCAATTCCCCTTCTTCCTAACAGTTCTCAACAGTGACCTTGGAGGTGAGGCATCCTTAGGGGGACTTTATTGAGTAATAGGGATGAAGGACACTGAGAAGGGGGAGTACCCAGGCTGCAAGCCCCTGATGAGCAGGGCTGGTAGGGAGGGCTCCCATTACATCCTGGGGCTATTACCTCGGGGAGATGGAATTGGACATCCTGCCCTTCCATTATGCAAAGAAAGGGCTTTTCAAGTAAATTTCCATTTAAGTATGAGCTTAGATCAGTAAAGATGGGGCCATAGTAGCTTAGATGGTCATTGCAGCTATTAAAAATACATTTTTTTCCCAGTGCTCAGGCTGCCTATCATCTTCATATTCTTCATCCCCAGAAGACTATGACTCAATCTTTCCTAAGCTGCGGGGAGGCAGGTTAATGTCCATCTGTATTTTCAACTTTTTAATTCTGCCCACATCCTAGCACATGGGCCTACACCAGCAGTTGGACATCCCTCTCGCAATCTGGGTCCCCTTGCTCCTTACCACCTGCCTGCTTGCTCCTTATTGCTTGGCTGGCCGCTCCTTAGCACGGCTGCAGAGGTGGGAGAGGCTCCCACCACCGCCACCGCTGCTGTGCTTGCCAGCTGTGAGCAGGGCTTCTGGCTGAACTGAGCAGCGCTCACACTGTGGGAGCACACTGACCACCAGGGGCAGCTCCTGTGTTGAGCCTCTGCCCCCTGGTGGTCAGTGCATGTCATAGCGACTGGTCATTCTGCCTTAAGGGTCGCTGGGCTTTTACTAGTCCTATATAATAAAAGCCTAATATGCAAATCAACCGAATGGTGGAATGACTGGTGGAATGGCCAGTTGCTATGATGTGCACTGACCACCAGGGAGCAGATGCTCAACACAGGAGCTGCTCCCAGCCCACAGGCCCCAGGCCAGCCAAGGTGGGTACCAGCGGGGGCCCCCCTGATTGCCCTGCCGGTCACCCCACAGATCGACCAGGCCTAGGGATCCTACCCGTGCACGAACTTTGTGCACTGGGCCTCTAGTATATATATAAACAACCCCCACCTCATAGAACAATCTTAAGAATGTATGTTTCAAATTCACATTTGCTCTCTCCCCTTTTCTTTGTGACGCTCTTAGCTTTCCCTACTCATCAGGTGAGGGCAGCTAGTTTCCTTGTTTTAAGGCTCTTCCCACAACTACCAAGCATTGGAAATTGAGCTTTCAGGGCAGGTGGCCCTCAGAGTATATCCCCCATTCTATATGGACCACTGCCCCAAAACCATTACTGGCCCAAACTAGTGGTTCTCAAATAGGGATGGTTTTGCCCCTCCTTCCCCAGATATTTGGCAATGTCTGAGACATTTTCGGTTGTCACAGCTTAGGGGAGGAGCATGCTACTAATATCTAGTGGGTAGAGGCCAGGGATACTAAACATCTTACAATGGTACAGGACAGCCCTCCCCATCCCCAACAAAGAACCAGCTCAAATTTTAAGAATGCCAAAACCCTACTGGGAAACTGACTGTTCTTTCAGTCCTCACTGGGTTTATTTGTAATAAATTCTTCCTGTAAGTAGTCAGTCCTCGCCCTTGTTTGGCCTCCAGTGTTGTGATGGTCACAGTCCTCCCCTCTGTGGACCAAATGGCGTTTAAGCAACCGCTTTTCTGCTTAAGCAGTTTGAAGGGTGGGGAGAGGGAATGGCTCCATCTGTTGGCCAGAGCAGGGATCACAACACAACCCCACATAAAATCGCTTAAAACACCCAGCTCATTAAATGCCTGAATTCCTTTTACAAACATTCCTGCAAAGTAAGCAGTCTGCTCCCCTCCAGTGACAGGTCACTACGTTTTGGGTTAATGGGGAGTAAGTAGTCCTTACCTCTGTAACAGACGGAGGCAGCTGCAGCTCTACTAGAGGCAGTGCAAAAAAGAAGGCCGGACTTGGGGCCTAGAGTCTAAACAACCAGCAGCATTTCACCCCGGAGTTCCGCAAGGGATTTTATTCATCGAGTAGGGGGGTGGGGCAAAGATGAAAGTTGTTCTGAAAGGATTCGTTAGACACATGCATCACTTTGGTTAATCAGTGGCACAGGATCCGCTCACAGACTACACTCTTTTTTATCTTTAGTCCAATTACATCATCCCAAAGGTGCAGGGCACTCTCTTCTGCCCACTTTCTTGCTCCTATTCTTACCTCCCGTTTTCCAGTCCGCCTTTCCGAGTGACTTATTCCTCTCAGCCACGCCTAGAGGTCGTGGCTTCCCAAACCCCCTTTCCCGATTCCAATTTTCCCGCCCCAGTAGCTCTTGGCCAATCGGGGATGTAATGGTCTCCTCTTTCCCGGCCTCTTAGTGACGTTGTGAGAAGTGAGATCTCTGATTGCTTGTCCCGGAGCAAGAATGCACCAATAACAGGCAAACTTTTTTGGTGCCGGCGCACAGCTAGCATCGTCGCTGCTGATTGGCTGGAGCGGCTGAGACAGAAAGATGGCCGCGAGCCCCTCTGTAGTTCCTGTGGCCCTGACAACTCCGGGGGTACCCATCTTGTCAGCTAGTGGCGATTTCTCAAATTTGCGGGAAATTAAAAAACAGCTGCTACTTATCGCTGGCCTTACCCGAGAAAGGGGCCTACTGCACAGTAGCAAATGGTGAGATGTCGGGGTGGGACGGGACCGGGCTTGGGTCCTTGGCCTTGGGGGGCTTGTGGAGCTGATTCAGTTTGCGGGGTGTTCCAGGTCCGCGGAGTTGGCCTTCTCCCTCCCGGCGTTGCCTCTAGCCGAGCTGCAGCCGCCTCCGCCTATGACAGAGGTAAGGACTGCTCCCCATCGGCCCAAGAGGGAATGACTTGTCAATGGAGGGAGCAGACTGCTTAACTTCGCAGGAATGTTTGCAAAAGGAATTCAAGCATTTAAAGAGCTGGGCGTTTTAAGCGATTTTATCTGTGTGGTTGTGTTGAGCTATGAAAGATCTGGTGGTGCGTTTACTTAAGCTGGAGAGAATAAGGAAAAAATCCTTGCTTAGGATTTCAGCCTTTTAGCTTTTGTAGCCCAACTTAGACAATGAGCCAGAATCAAAGGTTTTTACAACAGTGCGAAACTGGCCCAGATTCACACAGCTCTGGGTTCAAATCTCAGCCACACTGGTGACTTTCGGCAAGTTAACCTCCTGAACCATAGTATTCTCATCTGTGGAATGCGGATAATAGTATTACTTTATGGGACTATTGAGGGAATTAAATTATGTCATCTATAGTACATGTGTTTACATGGACTGTAGTCTGAATGCTTTTCATCATAATCCATTTTGTTACTTGATTCCTCCCTCCCTTTAAAAACAATGAATATTTTTTACTCTAAAAGGTATAATGCAGCCCTGGCTGGTGTGGTTCAGTTGGTTGAGTGTCCTCCCGTGCACTGAAAGGTTGCTGGTTGGTTCCCGGTCCGGGTGGGTACATGCCCAGGTTACAGGCTTGATTCAGGGGTGCTTGTGGGAGGCAGCTGATCTCTGTTTCTCTCCTTTTCCCTCTCCCTCTTTCTCTCCCTCCTTCCCTCTCTCTTTCTACCTTTCTATCTAAAATAAATAAAAACATTTTTAAAAAGGTGTAATGCAGGTTGAGAAGGGGCAGGGGAAGAAATAAACAAATTGTAAGTGGATATGAAAAGGGCCAGCAGAATCCTAAGCTGAAGAGCCATATTTAAGACATGTTCATTCAGTGAAGAAAACACTGAATATGTTTTGGTTCCTGTTTTGTGCTGGTAATATTTGGGGCAAGAAGGGTTGAGAATGAAATTTTTAAAGTTTTAATCAGTTTATCCTATAATTTGGGATGTGGATTATATGTTTAAGTTAAATATGCATTATTTCATTTTTTTCACAGAGAATTATAGCTGTATTGTAGTTTTTTGCAATACTAACATGTCAAGATGTTCTTGAAGTACAAAAAGTATAAGTAATTGTAGTATATTGCATTTATGTAGAAATTTAAAAGCCTGGGGAAGGAAGGGAAGGCCAAATATTAATGCCAAACATTTTCTATAACTTTCTCTTTCACCTTTTCCCTCATGTCAAATCTATATTATTGGCTCCATTTACTGATGAAGAAGTGAATACTCAGAGAAGCTAAGTCATAAAGCCAGAAAGTCAGAGTTAGAATTTGAATATAGGTCCCTAATACTAAAGCCTATACAACATATACATTTGCAGAAACAATAACAGTTTCTGAGTGTGTTGGTTTAATATTTTATAAATTTTTATTTTTTCCTCTAGCTTTAAAAAATATGTATTTTTATTGATATCAGAGAGGAAGGGAGAGAGAGAGCACGATAGAAACATCAATGATGTGAGAGAATCATTGATAGGCTGCCTCCTGCTCACACCCCCCACCTGCCACCCCCTGAGATTGAGCCCTCAACCTGGTCATGTGCCCTGACTGGGAAATGAACTGGGATCTCCTGGTTCATAGGTCGATGCTCAACCACCAAGCCACTGTAGCTGGGCTCCCATAACTTTTTATTTTGAAGAAAAAAAAAGTTATCTGACTTTACTTCATTATATATATGGTTTTGGGAGGAGGAAAAGGAGAGAAAAATTATTTTTTTCTTACATCTTAAAATTGGATTTGAACTTTTTTGTCTTATTCCCAATCATTTACAAAAATTTGTCTCTTCTAGGAAGATGCCCAGGATATGGATGCTTACACCCTGGCCAAAGCTTACTTTGATGTTAAAGAGTATGATCGGGCAGCACACTTCCTGCATGGTTGCAATAGCAAGAAAGCCTATTTCCTGTACATGTATTCTAGATACCTGGTGAGGGCCATTTTAAGACGTCATTCTACTTTGAACCAAGTGGGAAAAGTTAAACCTTTTAAATAGCATAGTAATAGCCTATTTGGTGAATGTACTTTATAAATATTTGACAATAATAAAGAAATTGTCCTAAAGTTAAAAAAATGCTATTAAGGAAAACATTTTAAAAAACTGATAATATTCATTATTTTAAAAAAATATATTTTATTGATTTTTTACAGAGAGGAAAGGAGAGAGATAGAGAGTTAGAAACATCAATGAGAGAGAAACATCGATCAGCTGCCTCCTGTACACGCCCTACTGGGGATGTGCCCACAACCCAGGTACATGCCCTTGATCGGAATCGAACCTGGGACCTTTCAGTCCACAGGCTGACCCTCTATCCACTGAGCCAAACCGGTTTCGGCGATAATATTCATTATTGACAAAGGTGCGAGGCAGTAGATTCTCCCCCCTCTGAAGTCAGTTTGGGTAGATTATGTTAATTTGAAATATGATGATCAAGCAAATTCTACTTTAAGTAACTTGCCCAATGTAAATACCTCTGTTCATGGAATTATTTTTTTTGTAATACTCCCAAAATGTCAACAACTTAAATATCCATTAGTCAAGAAATTCATTGTTAATTCTTGCCTGAAGTATTTTTTACTATGATGTTGCAAAATGATGATTTTCCCCTCTAGCACTCCACATTTACTGCTGCTCATTTGTCATTCTATTCTAAGCAAGAGTCTTTCCTTCCCTTTCCATTTATCTATTTACCTAGTATGGACTTAAGGATTCTTTTATTTTTAATTGTTTATATAATTCATTACAATACATAATTATTTGGTGCTCAAATTATTCCAGATTTGACCAATGGGAGCCCATGAATAGTTACTTAAAATTAGTGACCAATAGTAGCTGTCATTTTGGATGGTTTTGGGCCCTTTAGGTGGAATCAGGCTGCTAGTGTTAGAACAGGTTCAGAATTAACTGGTAAAAAGACCTATGTGTGGAATTTCTCTTACAGTCTGGAGAAAAGAAGAAGGATGATGAAACAGTTGATAGCCTAGGTATGAATTTCTTTTTTTACCTTTTAGATTAAAGCAGGGGTTGCATACACAAATGCCTATAGAAGCCAGGCAGGCAGTACTAATGTGTGAAGTGGTCCGAGGAGGGCTATTGGAAATTAGATAGCACAACTGGCTGATTGTCTCCCAGCTGCAACTGAGGGTTGTCTTGTGGCCTGCTGTTGTCAAGGCTTTCTTCTCTGACTCTACTCTATTGCCTGCAACCTGAAGCTGGAAATTCAAATTTTTAGTTGAGGTTTCTGATTTTTAAATATTGATACTAATTCAAAACTTTAAAAACCGGTGTGGGCCTAGCAAAATATGACTGCAGACCAGTTATCAGTTGTTATTTTTTTGGGGGAAAAAAATTGTGTAAGATATTGACCACTGGTGAGTACTTGCTGAAAGTTTCAGTTGTAGCTGTTTGATGCCATAAGGAATATCAGGTCTATAAAATGAAGACCAGCAGTTTTCTCTTAGAGACTTTGTTTCTTTTCTAGGCCCTCTGGAAAAAGGACAAGTAAAAAATGAGGCTCTTAGAGAATTGAGAGTGGAGCTCAGCAAAAAGCACCAAGCTCGGGAACTTGATGGTTTTGGCCTTTATCTGTAAGTGTTAGAGTAAGCTGGAACTTTATACAACATAGTCTTCTGAGTAGAAGAGAGCTGTTATAGAGCATTACCTTCTGTGATGGTTTCCTTCTTTTCTAGGTATGGTGTTGTGCTTCGAAAACTGGACTTGGTGAAAGAGGCCATTGATGTATTTGTGGAGGCTACTCATGTTTTGCCTTTGCATTGGGGAGCCTGGCTAGAACTCTGTAACTTGATTACAGACAAAGAGATGGTAAGTTAAGATGAGCTATGTGGCCCTAGCTGGTTTTCTCAGTGGTTAGTGTGTCGCCTGCGATTGAAGGGTCCTGGATTTGATTCCCATCAAGGGCACATGCCCAGGTTGCGGGCTTAATCCCCAGTGGGGAGTGTGCAGGAGGCAGTCAGTCAATGGTTCTCTCTCATCATTGATGTTTCTATCTCTCTTTCCCTTTCCCTTCCTCTCTGAAAGCAATTAAAAAATATATATTTTAAAAGGGGATCATATTTAAAACATTTTAAGTCTCTGCTGAGCTCATAGGACTCTGAGAAGGTACAGAGATTTGTTAATTAAGGAAATAATATATATGAAATTGCTTTATAAACTGCAATCATTTTAGTAGTCATTAGAGGATATTGTCTATCGAGTTTATTTGCTGTTCTTCAGTAATTAATGGAAATGATAACACATTTCTTTTTTTAAATATATATATTTTATTGATTTTTTACAGAGAGGAAGGGAGAGGGCTAGAGAGTTAGAAACGTGATGAGAGAAATATCGATCAGCTGCCTCCTGCACACCCGCCCTGGGGATGTGCCCGCAACCAAGGTGCATTCCCTTGACCGGAATCGAAGCTGGGACCCTTCACTTCTCAGGTTCACGCTCTATCCACTGAGCCAAACTGGCTAGGGCAACACATTTCTTTTTGTTTGCTCTGAAGAGCCAAAGTCTGGTTGGTTTCTCCTAATAATGATATATGCTACTAAGTCTGTGTCTGAAATTTTACCTTTATTTACTTGTATTTACCTATCTCTAACTGCCTAGTAGAATTTCATTGAAAGTTTGTTTTATCTCTGAATTCAAAATATACAAAACTAGATTTTTCATCTTACCACCAAATTCTCTTTCTCCCAACCTTTTTTTAATATTAGTTTTTAAAAAATATATATTTTTATTGATTTCAGAGAGGAAGGGAGAGGGAGAGAGAGATAGAAACATTGATGATAAGAGAGAACCATTGATCAGCTGCCTCCTGCACACCCCCTACTGGGGATTGAGCGTGCAACCCAGGTATGTGCCCTGACTGGGAATCAAACCATGACCTCCTGGTTCATAGGTTGACACTCAACCACTGAGCCACACAGGCTAGGCTCTTTCGAGCCCGCAACCTGGGCATGTGTGACCAGAACTGAACCCAGAACCCTTCAGTCTGCAGGCTGATGCTCTATCCACTGAGCCAAACCAGCCAGGGCAAGGCACCCAGTCTTAATGCCTCAGAATCATATTTGCCTCTTCCCTTTCTATTATCTCCTTTATCTATTCAAACACCAGACATGGCCATGGTTTCTTCTTCTTTTTAAAAATAAAAAATATTTTATTGATTTTTTACAGAGAGGAAGGGAGAGGGATAGAGAGTTATTTAGAAACATCGATGAGAGAGAAACATCGATCAGCTGCCTCCTGCACACTCCTTCCTGGGTATGTGCCTGCAACCAAGGTACATGCCCTTGACCGGAATCGAACCTGGTCCCCTTAAGTCTGCTGGCCGACGCTCTATCCACTGAGCCAAACCGGTTAGGGCCATGGTTTCTTTTTGTATCTGTCTCTTTCTTTTGGCTTCCTTTGCCATCTTGTTTATCTCCAACTTAGATTTCTTATAAGTAATATATACTTTCTATCTGGCTTTCCCATCTTTACACTCCCATTTCTAAGCCCTCCTGCATACGGTTTCCAAATTTATTCTTAAAACACCCCTGTCATCATGATTCTCTTGCATAAAAATTCAGTGGTTTCCTGTTGCATACCATTTCCTATTGCACTATAGGAACCACCCTACCATTTCAGTCTTATTTTTCCACTGCATCCCAGCACAAAGCTTCCGTTCAAACAACCTAGCTTCATCAACCTTTTCACCCACATTCATCATAACTGTTTTTCTCTCTTCCTCTCCCCTTTTTTCTATTCAAATCTACCTACCCTCCAAGACACCTCAAATCCTATCTATTCTTTGAAGCCTTCTCCAACTGGGCCTTTCCTCCCTATTGTGCTTGTAAATCCTATTACACTTGAAATGCCCCATGTCCATTATTAGGTGCTGTAATAAAATTTCCTATGATAAACATCTTTAGACAAGTGATTTTCAAGCTTTTTCATCTAATGGCACACATAAACTAATTACTAAAATTCTGTGGCACACTAAAAAATACAATTTTTGTCAATCTGACCAAAAAAAAAATATAGGTATAATTTTGGGTCATTCATTCCAGGCGGGTACTATTGTGTTAACTCTTGTCACTATTTTATTTGACAGTGTAAGGGAAAAGGGGTCAGTGCCCCTGACTAAATAGTCAGGTGTTGCATGTTTTAAAAATTCTTTCGGCACATCATGGTGCCTCTTGTGGCACACTGGTTGAAAATCGCTGCTTTAGACAATAAAAATAGTTCCTTGATGTTCTTTTGGGAGAGAGGTCAAAATATATTAACTGCATTCCTCTCTTTCCTGCTGCCAGCTGAAATTCCTGTCTTTGCCAGACACCTGGATGAAAGAGTTTTTTCTGGCTCATATATACACAGAATTGCAGTTGATAGAGGAGGCCCTGCAAAAGTACCAGAATCTCATTGATGTTGGCTTTTCTAAGAGCTCTTACATTGTTTCCCAAATTGCAGTTGCCTATCACAATATCAGAGGTAAGTGAATAAGGACAATGAAATTCTTTAAAACCTGAAGGTATCATTGTGTTGTTTTCTGAACTATGTTCTTTCTGCAGATATTGATAAAGCCCTCTCTATTTTTAATGAGCTAAGGAAACAAGACCCTTATAGGATTGAGAATATGGATACATTCTCCAACCTTCTTTATGTCAGGGTGAGCTGCTTCCTTTACTTGGACTTGATTAAGCTCATTTGTGCTTTCATCTGGGTTGGATTGTCATCCAGTTGCATTAACTACAAGAAAAATAATTTAAGAGGTTCATTTTTCATGCTTAGACTCTCTTTTTCCTTTCTTGCAGAGCATGAAATCTGAGTTGAGTTATCTGGCTCACAACCTCTGTGAGATTGATAAATATCGTGTAGAAACTTGCTGTGTAATTGGTAAGAGTCATTATTATTTTTCTTTTAAGATTTACCTTTATTGTAAATAATACTAGTATAAAAATAACAACAGTATAAAAGTGTCAAAGGTAACAAAATTATGTACAGTAGAATGTGAAAGCTCACTATAACCCCATCCCCAAGATTGTTTAGAGAACAGGACTCCAGAATATTTTTCTGTGTGAATACTAAAAATGTGTGTGTGCAAGTGTGTGTACAGTTTGTTTGTAAAAACTATATCCTTATACACACTGCTTTGTAACTTCCTTTTTTAAACTTAATATATCTTTTTCTATTTTTTGTATCTAGATTTTTATTATTTTTTTATTGTGATCTAATATTATATAGATGTGCCATCATTTTACTTAATATAAAAATTGCTTCAGGAAACTTTTTTGTATGTGTACATTTATTTTTGCATGTTAATGCAATTATTTCTTTATAATCAGTAAAAGACTGGATCAAAAGTTATATATATATTTTAAACTTTAGTACTACTAAAAAGTTGTAAGGCCTTAGCTGGGTGGCTCAGTTGGTTGGGTGTCATCTCGTGCATCAAGAGGTTGCTGGTTGGATTCCCAGTCAGGGCACATGCCCTGGTTGCGGGCTCTAACCCTGGTTGGGGGTATGCGGGAGGCAACTGGTTGATGTTCTCTCTTTCTCTCTCTCCTTCTCTTAAAAAGAAAAACTTGTAAGAATTTCCAATCCTATGAAAAGAGACGAGAGTACCTGTTTCTATGTATTGAGGTGTCTCAATCTTGGCATTAAGGACATTTTGGGGTAACAATATTTTTTTATGGAGGCCTGTCCTATGCATTGTAGGGTATTAGTAGTATCCTTAGCCTCTACCCACTGCTCCTTTCCCCTAGTTGTGCTGATAAAAAATACTTGCAGGTGTCCTACCCAGTTTGGCACAGTGGATATAGCATAGGTCTGCGGACTGAAGGGTCCCTGGTTCGATTCCGGTCAAGGGCACATGCCTGGGGTTGTGGGCTCGATCCCCAGTAGGAAGCGTGCAGGAGGCAGCCGATCAATGATTCTCATTATTGATGTTTCTATCTCTCTCTCCCGCTCCATTCCTCTCTGAAATAAAAAAAAATATATTAAAAAAATACTTGCAGGTATTGCCAAATAACTTCTTGAGTCAGAATCATCTCTGGTTATGAACCATGGTCCTATGTACTTGGCCATACTAGTGTGGCCTGATAATCAGCTGACATAAACAGATGAATGGCCACTACTGGATAAAATTAAGCTTGATTGGTTGTGGTTGAAAGTCTAAGTTTCCTGGAGATGAAAGGGACAAACCTATCTCTGGGTCTTTGGTGACACTGCAGCAAGATCATGCATTTGTACCTTTCTAGATCAGGATGTTGTTAATAAACTGATAGAATTTCAATTCATCAATTATTTAGTGAATATTTCCAGTCCTTGAGGAAGTTGTAGTCTGGCATGGTTATGTAATAAGTCCTTTGGAAACGTAGGTAAGAGTAGGAACGAATGATCTTTTCAATATAGAACATTATGAATAAAGTATAAAGTCCATTAAGTGAAGATGGAAGTCCGATTTATTCAAAAACATCTTCAAGCATCTTCTACTCAGAGTGCCAGGCATTGTGCTTTGTATTGCATTACCTATCCTAATTGCCTATTTAGGAAGTCCAATAAAAAAACAGTTATAATAACAATGGGCTGAGTGTTATGATTGAGGTAAACATAGGATGCTAAGAGCATGCATAGGGCCTGGGCAGTGTGGTGCAGTGGTTGAGCCTCGGCCTATGAGCCAGTAGGTCACGGTTCAATTTCCATTCAGGGCACATTCCCCGGGGGTTGCAGGTTCAATTCCCAGTAAGGGGGTATGCAGAAGGCAGCTGATCAATGATTCTCTTTCATCATTGATATTTCTCTCCCTTCCTCTCTCTGAAATCAATAAAAACTTATTTAAAAAGAAAGAAAGAGTACATAGGAAAGGCATCTAATTGAGTCTGAGATTAGGGAAGGTGATGCTTGAAGAATAGGCAGGAGGGAAAGAGTTCAGTAGGGAAGAAGGATTGAGTTGGGAAGGGCATTGCAGTGCAGAGGCATTGAAGTGTGAAACAGACCTTATGCTGGAAATAGTTCAGCATCCTAAAGCATGGTGTGGGAGGTGGGAATGTACAAAAAAGGGCCAGGTCTTGAGCCTTTCTTGTTTTGCTTAAATTTTGGATTTTTTTCTTAAGGCAGTGGGAGTCTTCTGAAGGATTTTAAGCCAGAGTGATAAAAGTGTTCAGATATTCTTTTTCAAATGATGACTGGAGACTGTGCTGAGAGGATTAGAAAAAGGGCAAGACTAGGGGCTGGGAGACCAGCCAGGAGGCTTTTGCAATAGTCCAGGATGATGAAAACGTCTGATGAGGAGATACTGGCATGAGGAATGGAGAGAGGATTTAGAATTGGTGACTGGGTAACCAGATTGCTAACAGTGCCCTTTACATGAAGAAAGATAATAGAGGTAGGGGAGACAATGAACAGTATTTTTTTTTTTTTAACCTATTGACTTAAAGCCAATTAAAATCAAAGGAGACATACACATGAAGAATAATGATTTAGGAGTTTCCTGTTTATTTTTTTAATAATCATTTCAGGTGACCTCAATGAACTTTTTAAAAAATACCCGGGGATATTTTTTTCATTGATTTTTTAGAGAGAGTGGAAGAGAGAGGGCAAAACAGAGAGAAATATCGATGTGAGAGATACCCATTGATTGGTTGCTTCCTGCACATACCCTGACCAGGGCCTGGGCTGGGGAGGAGCCTGCAACTGAGGTACCAGTACATGCTCTTGACCTGAATTGAACCTGGGACCCTTTGGTCCGCAAGCTGATGCTCTATCGATGGAGCCAAACCGGCTGGGCTGAACTTTTTTTTTCTCTTTTCGGTATATCTGTAATGTCCAGCAAAGTTCCTGAAAGCTGATCAGTAAATGTTTGTTGAATTCAGCCCGCTTATATTAAAATTTAAGAATAAGGAACATTAGATGTGACAGAATATGCTTCATATTATAGCAAATTCAGAGGAAGTGAAAGGAGAAAGAAGGATGGAGAGAAAAAGAAACTAAAGACCTAAGAGAAAATGCAACAACTTAAGAATAGAGTGATGACAGGAATCTCCTAGTTGTTTAGTCATTGCTTCTGCTTTTATGTCTTGATGTGAATTGATTGCTTCCTTCTGCATCTTTTCTGGAGTTCCAATCTCTGAGGTATATGTAAGTATGTATATATCAGCATATATGACAGTACAACCAAGTTAAGATTTGGACTCTGGAACCAGATTGTCCAAGTTTTCTATGTAATTTATTGTTTCAGGTCTTTGGTTCATTTTTAATTAATGTTTGTACATGGGGACAAACTGTAATGTAGTTTCATTCTTTTGCATGTGGCTTTCCAGTTTTCCCAGCACCATTTATTGAGGAGGCTTTTTTTTTCCCTGCATTGTATGTTTATGGCTTCTTTGTCAAAAATTAATTGCCCATATACATATGTTTTTATTTCTGGGCTCTCAATTCTGTTCCATTGGTCTGCGTGTCTGTTTTTCTGCCAATACCATTCTGTTTGTTTCTTCTTTTTTTTTTATTGTCACCTGAGGATGTGTTTATTGTTGTTAGAGAGAAAGGAAGGGGGTGGGCAGAGACAGAAACATTGATCAAATGCATCCCTACTGGGGATTGAACCCGCAACATGGATATGTGCCCAGGTATCGAATTTGCAACCTTTCCATGAATGGGACAACGCCTCAATCAACTGAGCCACACTGACCAAGGCTGACTTGCTCTTTTTAAAAAATTGTATTTTATTGATTTGATTTGCGAGAGAGACATAGAGAGAAAGCCATCAATCTGTTGTTCCACTTATTTATGCATTCATTGGTGATTCTTGAATTTCCCTGACTGGGAATCAAACACACAACCGTGGTGTATCAGGACGATGCTCTAACCAACTGAGCTACCCAGCCAGGACTGACTTGCTTTTTTCAAGACCAATCCTCCAATATAATAAAGAGGTAATATGCAAATTAACCTTCAGGCCCTCACAAGATGGCTGCCTACGACCAGGCCGGCAGGGGGTTAGTGAGGGACGACAAAACGACTGAACAGCAGGCTGCGTGGGGTGACCAGGCCAGTGGGGGGGCTGTGAGGGGCAACCAGGTCGGCAGGGGGGGCAGTTAGGGGCAATCAGGCTGTCACGCAGAGGCAGTGAGGGGTGATCAGGCTGGCGGGGGGAAGGGGGTCAGTTAGGGGCGATCAGGCAGGCAGGCAGGTGAGCGATTAGGAGCCAGATTAGGAGCCAGCAATCCAGGATTGTGAGAGGGATGCCTGACGGCTGGTTTAGGCCCGATCCTGGAGATCGGGCCTAAACTGGCTGTCAGACATCCCCTGAGGGGTCCTGGATTTGAGAGGGTGCAGGCTGGGCTTAGGGGGACCTCCCCACCCCCCCCACCCGTGCACGAATTTCATGCACCCGGCCTCTAGTGATAATATAACTGCTTTGATTCCTGAGGGAGAGTGGAGCTCAGAGCTCTACCTTTTTTACCCTTGAGGTACCCTAGCAATATAGTTGGAAAACCAAAATATAAAGCTTACTCTAAAAATGTCTTACCCTTTAACAAAATATGTGTATAAATGCTATATCCAGATAAAATAAAATGAAGAAAAACTTGCAATGTTAGGGAACACTTTTTTAAAACCAGAATGTGTGATAAATGATACATATTTCCCAAGGGAGCGATACTTCCCTTATGTACAGTTCGGCTGTTCTGCAAGGAGTTTGGGGGAATGAGTTATGGTTTCATGTCCACTCTGTGGAATGCTGTCTATTTTAGTGGACTTTTATTTTTTATTTAATTTTTAGTTAATCCTCACCTGAGGATGTTTTTCTTTTGATTTTTAGAGAGAGTGGAAGGGAGGGGGAGAGACAGAGAAACATTGATGTGAAAGACAAAGATCGATGTGAGAGAAGCACATTGATTGGTTGCTTTCCCCAGCAGCCCTGACAGGGCCAGGAATCAAGAATCGAACCCATGAGCCTTTAGTTCATGGGCTGATGCTTTGTCCACTGAACAAAACCGGCTAGGGCAGTGAACTTTTATTTTTAACTTTCTAATTATTCATATTTTTTGTTTTTCAATCAGGTAATTATTATAGTTTGCGTTCTCAGCATGAGAAAGCAGCCTTATATTTCCAAAGAGCTTTGAAATTGAATCCTCGGTATCTTGGGGCCTGGACACTAATGGGACATGAGTACATGGAAATGAAGAACACATCTGCTGCTATTCAGGCTTATAGGTGAGCTCCTAGTTGTGGGGCTAGGTAGAGCAGATTGCGGTGATGTTAGGAGCCTCTTTTGAGCCTGCAAGTTGCTAACTTTGATTCTGCTGTCTTACCAGTCTCTCTCCCATTTTTTAGACATGCCATTGAGGTTAATAAGCGGGACTACAGAGCCTGGTATGGCCTCGGGCAGACCTATGAAATCCTTAAGATGCCATTTTACTGCCTTTATTATTACAGACGGGCCCATCAGCTTCGGTAAGTCTGGCCACTTGACAATGTGTTTGTTTTGGGGAGTGTTGACACTTTTCTTTCTCTTTTGATGGCTACTGAGTGACTAACTAGTGGGTAGTATATAGAGTGTGGATATACCGGACAAAGGGATGTTTCATGTCCTGGATGTGAAGGAGCAAGATGGTGTGGGATTTCATCATGCTACTCAGAATGGTGTGCAATTTAAAACTTAAGGAATTTTTATTTCTGGAATTTTCCATGTAATATTTTCAAATTGCAGTTGACTGGAAAGTGAAACCTTGAATAAGGGGGGGAATCACTACAGTAGTGGTGGTGGTGGACTTTAGTTATCTGTAAGACTTTTTCACACTACTATTTTGTCTCAGGCCAAATGATTCTCGTATGCTGGTTGCTTTAGGAGAATGTTATGAGAAACTCAATCAACTTGTGGAAGCCAAAAAGGTATCTGAGATTGAGCCCTTGAGAACTGAGTGGGAATCTGCTGCTTGGATGAAGGGTGGGGCTATCTGTGCTCTGTAACTTTTCTTCATTCTGGTATCTCTACATGTGGAAGTCGGAATACATAATAGGCTAAAAAGCAAAGCTTGGGTGACATCATCTGTGGGAATGTCAGTATGTAGCCTGGGCCTATGATTTAGTAAAAATGCCTGCATCCTGCAAATCTGAAGTTCTGGGAGGCTTGCAGGACTTGAGCCTTTGTGTGATTAGTCATGGCACCTGGGCAATGGTCAAAGTGACAAGTTTATTTTTTTGACAGTGTTACTGGAGAGCTTATGCTGTGGGAGATGTGGAGAAAATGGCTCTGGTGAAACTTGCAAAGTGAGTGAAAGGAGTAAAACGCTATTGATATCTCTGCTGGCTCCTCTGGTGTGGTGGGGGTGAGCCTTCTATCCATCATCTTACATGAATGTGGGGATGTAGCATGAATATTGATCTGAAAATATAGCCATTTGACTTGAGAGAATGACACTTTTCTTTAAAGTGGGAATTGCTTTCCTATTAGGCAAGGGACCAAGAATGAATTGAAAGAAATGAAATTTTTATGTCAGAGCAGTCTAGGAAAACTAAATACTGATCTCTTAATAAGAACTAAGAAAATAACAACTCAGAAATAGTAGGCAAAGAGGTTCTTAAATACAATTTTATTCATGCCAGTTCTTTTCTGGCTTATTAGAAAAAAATCTGAATTATCTTTTTTTAAAATCTTACTCAGGATATTATCATAGTTTTTGCAAAGGTTTGTTACTCAGCTTATGTATTTGCTAACTCTCCCTCCATTACCAGTAGCAGAGTAATGATACTAAATTTGATAAAATAACCTCGCTTCTGGGCACTAATACTATTTTGGGTCCCAGTGTGCCATTTATGTAAAAATGTGTACTTGTCTTTGTGTTGTCATCTTTTTGGTCTTAATCATATGCTTTTACTATTTATCGTTATTTAGCTTTGAGATCTGATTTGTACTTAAAGACCAATTTCTTTTGTAGGCTTCATGAACAGTTGACTGAGTCAGAACAGGCTGCTCAATGTTACATCAAATATATCCAAGATATCTATACCTGTGGGGTATGTGTCCTGGACATGAGGACTGGGTTGCTGATTGTTTGTTCTTATCCCCTTAGTCATCTCTGCTTTCCTTATCTAGGAAATAGTGGAACACTTGGAGGAGAGCACAGCTTTCCGCTATCTGGCCCAGTACTATTTTAAGTGCAAGCTGTGGGATGAAGCTTCAACTTGTGCCCAAAAGTGTTGTGCATTCAACGATGTGAGTATCAGTTATTTAATAGTTTGGATTTGGGGTCAAACATATAATCTTTACCATGATTTGGGAGTAGAAAGTGGATAATAAGGTAAGTGGAAAGGCTATCTTGATTTGTGAAACTTACACATGAGTATTTTAGAACCTGTTTGTGAGAATATGCTTGGACATATTTTGAAATAGTTGCCTGACTTTGTTTCAGACCCGGGAAGAAGGTAAGGCCTTGCTCCGGCAAATCCTGCAGCTTCGGAACCAAGGAGAGACTCCTTCCACTGAGATGCCTGCACCCTTTTTCCTACCGGCGTCACTGTCTGCTAACAACACTCCTACACGCAGAGTTTCTCCACTCAACTTGTCTTCAGTCACACCATAGTTGACTATTTTCAAGCTAGCACATTGCCAGACTGATGTTAAACCTTACCTCCATGTAAAAAAGTCGCCATGTCTGTTCTTCCAAGGACCTTAGCTCTTTTTGTGTGTACAGATGGAAACAGCTCCTTGGGGAGAGTTTATAGAATCACCTTCAGAGTAGACAGAAGAATCCTGGCAGGAAACAAGACACTGTCTTGCCAGTTAGAAGCACTTCTTCCTTATGTTCATAGTAGCTACAGAGCTTGGCCTTCTTCCCAGATTCTCCCCACCTCACCCCCAAACATCCTTGTACTAGCACTTTAGCACAGGCAAGGCTATAGGCTACAGGAACCGTTTTAATGCTGCTGGGAGTGGTTTCCTGAGAAGTGAGGAAAGGAGAAAAGTTTGTGATTCTATCCTCTGCTGACAGTAGGGTCACTGGATACCCTAGCAAGGTTAGGGCACTGGATAGACATGATTGTATTCTTGAATTTGCTGAGCATGACTGTTCTGTCAGAGATTAGGTTTAAATGGAATAAAACTACAGTAGGTCCTTGGGTTACGTCGGAGATCCGTTCCTACAGCGCGATTTTTATCGTAAGTCAGAACCCACCTACATAAGCACCTACGTCACTCACATGGAGCACATACACAGTAGTAATGAAGTGAGAGAGAAAGAAACAATTTTTGACCTTTACTTGTGGTAAGTAAATAATAAACATAAAGCACATATGTCGAAATGACGGAAGTTTTTTAATAAATGGGAGATGGTGACGTAACCATGAACAATGTACGTCGAGTCTGACGTAGCCCGAGGACTGCCTGTACATTTGTTTTGAAGAGTCTCCTAGAATATTTCAAATTCGAACTTATTAACTTACTAGAGTTGAATAGAAGGGACAAACATAATCTCACAGAGCATGAAGGCCCCTACCAAGAGCAAAAGATGTCTAGTTATCTATATCCCCCTCGCCCTCCCCAAAGCAAAGTAAGGAGACAGGATTACAGATAATCTCATGGCATTTGGAGATAACTTTTTATAACTTCAGACAAGAATAAACTCATTTTAAGCTGGTCTGTTTTAATATTTTTGATGTAATTGTCTTTTTTTTCAGGCTAGACAAGGTAATCATTGTTACTGTGCTCTTAGAGGGTTTCAGGCCTGTGCATGCATATTTAGTAGGAGGAATATGCTATGGTTATGTATGCTGCAATGAATAATAGATGACATGAATTATTCTGAGCTCAGGACCCAGCCTTCCTATGTTCATGTTTCCAGAACAAGTTTGTTACCTGTTCACCTCCTAATGTGTGATACTTCATTTTATAGTAAGGAAGGTTTAGAATATATAATGTCCCTTGAGTTCATTTCTTATTAAGCTCTCTTAGGTGTCTAGCAGGGTTTCCATGGGCCTGAATGATGATAATTTTCAAATTTTCTTTCCTTTTATAATTTGAATGGTTTTGTTAAATGTGGGATTCAAATTAAAAAATGTGAACAATATCTTTAATATAGCTTTCTTTTTTGTGCTTCACAAAAACCATATAAGTAAAAAAGCATGAGGTTACATAGGTGGCTATATTACAAAAAAAACAACTAGTGTGTGAATAATACATTTTGCATAAAGTTCAAGGTAAATGGTGAAGTTTAAAAGAGACTTATTTCTTAAGCTGAGCAGCTGACCCACCTCAGGACAAGGACTGCTCTCTTCTTCCCCAAAACCTTAGTATTTTTTGCCAAATGGCCCAGATTTGAGTAAAGGGGTATGCCGTGAGCGCAGGATCCGAGCATAAGGACTGCAGTCGGTTGAGCTTTGGCAGGTGGGTGTTCGGGGAAGAAAATTTCGAAGAAATGGTTTCTTCCCTGGGGGCTCTTGGTTTGGTTGCTGGTTTTCCTGGTTGGCACCAAGGCGCTTTTTGGTAGAAGCCTGGCCTTGGAGTTTTAGCACAGTATGGTACTGCTCCGCAATGCATGCCGCCTTCTTCCGAAGGTCCATTTTTACCAACATCATGTTATTCTGCAGCTCAGCCAGGGTCTGATCCTGAGGAAGATCAGTAAAATCATAGAAATCATATCTGGTATATGAGAGAATAAGAAGGGCAAGGTAATACATGCCATCCACTACTAATTACAACGGTAACTCTTTAAGGTCAGAGCTTATTGAACAGTGGGTATTTTAATTTCAGAGCTTAATTGTTAGTGTTTTGTCTTGGAGGGTTTCAGGCCTGTGCATAAAACAATGGTTTCTTACAATCTAAGCATCTTGGATGAAATGTGATACTATCTACCTCCCTAGTATTGTTAAAACAGAGAAAATGCCTATAAATTAGCACAGTGCCTTATACTTAAAATCTTGACCTTTCTCTTTTGCTCCTCATTCCCCTTTTCACATAACCCTGGTGTGGGCTGATGGGAGAGAAGGGGATATTTAGGCTGTCCTAACCTGTTTGATTAAGATGTCATCACAAGTAGTCAAGGCTTGGCGAAGTTTTCCTGCCCCAGTGCTGTGGCAACAGGCTCTTTCTGCTGACTGGAGAGATTCACCAAGTTTCTGAAGCTCTGTCCGTAGCAACCTTACATTCTGAAAAAGAAGGAGGAGTAATAAATTGTGGCCAAGTTCAACCAGGATAATGATCTGGAGGAGTCAGATAGCCATTTGAAGAGAAGTAAAATATAAGGCTGGTCAGCTGAATAAAGTAGCCACCCTCCAGGACAGTACATAGAAAACTTCTTAGCCTTACATGAACAAGGGATATAGTGTTGGACATCGCCTTAAGTAAAAGTTGTGTGTGTTTTTTTATCTCTGTCTTAGATTGATTAAAAAAATACATTTTTATTGATTTCATAGAGGGAGAGAGAGAGGGAGAAAGAGATAGAAACATCAACAATGAGAATCATCGAATGGCTGCCTCCTGCATGTCCCACACTGGGGATGGAGCCCACAACCCGGACATGTGCCCTGACTGGGAATCGAACTGTGACCTCTTGGTTCATAGGTAGATGCTCAACACTGAGCCACGCTGGCTGGGCTTAGGTAAAAGTTTTGGTAACAGAGAAAGGTAATCACCTTCTGGCCCTCCTCTAACTTCTTGTCCACATCAGTGGTGAAGGGCTTGGCTGAGGGTGGTGGTTCTAACATTTTCTGATACTTCCGTAGCTCTGAGGGAAGAAAGAAGAAACATTAATATGCAGGCTTTCTAACCTTGGACTTATCTCTGAGTTAACAACAGCTTGCAGCAAATAGAAAGGGAGCCCTTGTGCATCCTAGAGTGAAAGGTCTGGGGATGTAGTGCCAAAATAAGGAAATTATGTTGGAGCTAGCGCCAGAAGGCCTAAGTTTGGAGAACAGCTCTGCCTTGAGTCACTGCCCTGTCTCCTTCCTCACCGTCAGTGGTAGAGTTCAGCTCTGCTTTGCACTGGTCCAGTTTGGCTGTAACCTCTTGGAGCTGCTGAGCGGAGTGGGAAGCAGCAGCCAGCCTTTGTGACCGCCTTACGGACAATTCAGACCCTGATTGTTGATGAGCCCTTGGCTGTTGTCTGGCTTCCTGCACTCGAAGTTCTAGCTCTTCAATCTTCTCATCCCGCTCCTAAGAGGGAAGGAGAAGGCACAATTCCACCCACAGTCAAACACTGCAGAAACAGATGACTGCATAATGAACAAAATCTTCCCTGATACATAAGCTTTTTGGTTAGCACATATACCGTTTTCTGGCCAACCAGAAAATCAATTTGCCAAACAGACTGGCACATACAAAGCACTAAGGGTACTACAGAAAAGTGAGTTACATATTTCTGCCCCTACCAGAGTTTATAAAACCTGTTAACCTCAGGCAAGTAGTGATGGGAATCTGAGTAGCCAGTTGGGGCTAGTTCAGGGCAACTCACCTGAAGCTCTTCTTGGTAAAAACTTGTCAGTGACTCCTTGAGGATCTTTAATTTCTCTTCGTATGTTTCCTCTAATAGTTCCTTTTGGGTGTCCAAATGTTCACTGTCAGAGGAGAAAACAGAAGTGAGTAAAGATTCTGAGGAATGAGCCTGGAGGACAGATTTTCCCCCTCCCCATGTGGGAGTCTTGTGCTGTGAGATTCTTTCCCCTTCCCCACATGGGAGTCTGAACTGGTTCTTCAATAAACTCCCCCAAAATTATAAAACTAAAATGAATTTAATATCCATTAAGTTAATTTAATGTCCAGCTATGACCAGTTTGAAGAATTTTAAAGGATGGAGGACAGATCTTTGAGGCACAACTGCATCCTAGTCCCTACTCCCCCGCCTCTGATCCAGGTGACAGACGAAGAGGGGCCACTCAGCTGGTACCTGCACCACTGTTCACGCTGTTGCATCTGCTTTACCATCTCATTGCAAATTTCATCACGGAGCTGCATCTCTAGCTGCAACTTTTCCTGCCGTTCTTTCAAAAGCAGTGCTTTCATGGCTTCCACCACCTGTAGGAGATCCTAGAAGGGACACAGATCAGAGGTAAGAAGGCACCATAGGAAATGTGCAGCCATCAAGCTGCTGCAACAAAATTTTCTTGTATTCTTACCTCCTTGCTATACATGGAGATATCAGCTTCATTTTCAATGTCATCATCAAGGCCTGGGTCTGTCTTAGTTCCTATCTCTAAGCTGGGAGATGCCTGCAGACTGCGTTCCTTGATGAATGAATGTAGCGATGGGAATCCCAGTTGTACAGGTGGAGCATGCACAAGCTAGCAGGGGGAAGATATCTCAATTGAATCCAGGACTAATCCCTAGTAGCTTTCTTAAATAAAGGTACCATTCCAAAGGTACCAACTTCTCACCTGGCTGGCAATGGCTGAGAACTTGGCCACGTGAAGGGTCTCATCATAAGTAGATGCACAGGGATTCACATTGACAATCATGCAGGAGCGGCCTCGGCCTGTGAAGAAGCCTTGAAACACTCGAGTCAACTTGCTGTCGCGGAAGGGGATCAGGTTCTGCTTTGACCTGGCAGGGAATCAGAGGAGTAGAGCTGTGAGCAGAACTCCAGCTCTTGAAATATTCTAGCACCATCCCTAGTAGTGACTGGGAAGTTTCTTAGTAAATTGCAGCGCTCCAGACCATCCAAGCCCATGGCTTGCAGTCAAAATCTCACCTGTTCTGCTGGTTTTGGCGCAGGGCAGCAATACAGCGGCCCAGGGTGTGCAGAGAAGTGTTAATGTTTCCTGCTTCCTTTAGCCGCTCACCACTCTTCTGATCTTTGCAGCGTTCTGAGCCAGCCAGATCACAGAATGACAACCTTGAAAGAAGGACAAGATCTGATATAAGGACCCTACGTGTTATGAACCATCCAGCCCTTCCTATACTTGTGAGGAGGAGGAGAACTACCAAGAACCTCGCTACCTAAGGAAGGAGAACAAGAATCTATTAGAGTAATTCCTCTGAGCACCTCCCTTGCCCCCTCTCCCACTACCATTTATGGCCAAGAAGTCCAAATTTCTAAATGGAAAATCTTACTCGCTGATCTTGGGGACAATGTCCCCTTCCCCTTGAAGGTGCAGGATCCGAATGGAGAAGATGCTGTGACTAGAAGTTAAGAAAAAGAAAAAGGTCATTACACTTCTTCCATGACCAACTGGAGGATTAATATTTTCTAGAACAAAGGCTGGCTTTCACAACCCACTAACCTACGGCTGGAGTTCTGGTTCAGGTGCGTGCTGGCAAAGCTCTGGTTTTTACGACCCACTTTCAGGAGTTTCAAGGCCTCCTCAGCATCCTGAACGTGAATCCAATTGAGATCTGAGGGCAAGAGAAGGGCATATATAAGATGGGAGTACCTAACTCTTTTCTTAGTCTCTGTCCAAGTCCTGTCCAGGGTTCATGTCAGCCTCCCTGCTTTCCCATACCTTTCACGTAGGGATTGCCATTCTGATCCTCATATAGCCGCAGAATCTGCCTCTTGCGCTGTTGGTTAGGTGGTTCTAACAGATCATAAAGCAGTTCATTGTAGATCTCAAAGAAGGAGATCCAGATGGAGAAGCGAATGTCTGCAGGTACACTTATGGGGGCACTGTCTGGCTGTGCCCATCGGTTACTTGTTTCTGGGGAAGAAGCAAATGTACCATCAACCCTAGAGTAGTCCATCTCCCCTTTGGCTTGCAGGGTCCTCAGAAGGCAGAGCTCAGGTTGCAATCTATGGTCTATACTCCTGGCAGTTAAGAGCAGGGAATGGGTTCTTACTGTGACTTGGCACTGAGCCCAGTCATGTTACTTACCATCTAGCTGGCTACTGCTAGTAAACTGACTGGTGGAGGAGAGCCCAGCAATGCCACTGTCAAAGCTGGTGCTGGTACCTATTCGATTTTCAATGTAGACACTCTTCTTCAAGGAGGTAGACAGTTCCTCCTGGAGGGCCCCAGGGAGAAAATAAGCATAAAACTTTCCAGAGATTTGTCCCTTATCCCCACCTCTGTAGGCACTAACACTTCACCTCTTGGAGGCCTCCATTTAGCAGGGCCAGTTTCTTCATTTCCTCTTGTCGGATCTGCTTGCTGTCAAGCCAGATTACCTCATTACAGAGCAATGGCTTCAGATCAGGTGTGGGATGAAGTTGGCCTTGGAGGCTATTGAAGATCAGAGCCAGGGACCGGGGCAGGATCCCTCCGTCTTTGATGGTACCTAGAGGAATGTAAAAGATGGGTAGCTGAGGCAAGTGCCTTTCTCCTCCAATGGACAGCATCCAAAGGCAATGACAATACCATTACAGGGCAATTAGCAATCCTGTGAGGCCTACCACTCACCTTGAATCGTGTGGGTTTTCCCTGAGTTGGTGACTCCATATGCATAGATAAGCCAGTTCTGTCCTTTGAGTACGTCTTTTACCATCTCCTTCACAGTCAGGTTGAAGAAGGATGCTTGTCCTACTTCTGGCCCAAAGATCTAGAGACAGACTCAGTTTCTCAAAGACCTTTCATCTCCCATTTGCCTCCTGTGCAGAGCTAGCAGATGCATCTCTTCCTGGATGGCTGGCCCTGGACAATGCTCAAGCCATTTCTTCCTGCAGTGCTGCCAGCTCCTCCCTAAACACTGAGGACTCAGCTACGCTCTGCCAGTCCATCTTTCATCCAGATTAACAAATACCTAAGGTCCACTTAGTCCAATGCTGCATATACAATGGGGCAACATAATGGTCACAAGCATCTGTACTATCCTCAGATGGAACCTGTGGCAGATTCAAGTCCTCACCCTACCACTGACTAGCTTCAGCAACATTACCTTCACTGAGTATCCTTGTCAGGAAAATAGGGACAATATGATAATTATAATGGAGTTGTTGGGAATTAATGCACATAAAGTACTTGACACACTGGCTAGCTCATAACACGGGTGCCTACAATTGTAGACATGCATATACAGGGTAGGGCAAAAGTAGGTCTACAGTTAACATGGAAAATTAAACAATAATTAATATAATTAATAATATAAGAATAAACTCTGTATTTCACACACAACTATAAAAGTCCTTTCCCCACCCTCTATAAGAAATTCACAAGCAAGTAAAAAGCTTTCCTTCTAAAGAGGGAAAAAGGTTGTTCCTACATGTTGGTCCCTTGTTCACAGACCAGTACCTTCATACCTGGGAAAAGGTGAACCTGTGGGTGGCTTGGCCAATTCCCCGCTCGTTACTCTTCTGGGCAAAGGAGTCTTTGGGTGCCTGTAGAACAAGGGTCTCCACATTCTCAATACGGACACAATCCTAAGAAAGGGGAAAACACAGTTGGCACAGAAGGAAGCATTCCTGAGAACCTCTTCTGTACTGTATCATTCCACCTTGAATCCTCCCTCCTCGGAAACTCACCTGATCCTCCTGCCGTTCCAGCTCTGAAGGTAACAAGGGCCTGACCCTCAGATATACTTTCACCTTCTCTGTACTATCCTCAGATGGAACCTGTGGCAGAATTCCAGGCCAGAACTACAGATTAATCTCAGCAATTATCTCTGAGCAGATGGGCAAGCATAGCACAGTTCCTGAAAATGCTAACAATACCCTCGTTCCAATTCAAATGTCTCCCTGTAGCTATAGCTACTCTTTGGTTCCATAATCATTCCAACTTACATGGATTTCTTTAGTGCTTTATCCCTTTCCTACTGTCTGTTCAGTATCCTGTAATCCTGGCTTACCACACCTAGAGTTAGAACTGGTTGACTGGCATGATATTATAGTAAAGCACAGTAGTTAAGCACCTTGGAGGCAGACACACCTGAATTTGAGTCCCAATTCCATCATTTAGTAACTATAAGACCTTGAACAAGTTCTTTAAATTCTCTTTGCCTCACTTTCCTCATATAGAATGGGGTTAATAATATAGTACCCACTTCATTCTTTCAACAGATATTTAAGAGATCTGCCTACTATAGCCCAGGAACTCTAAGAGGCATTATTGAGGCTCCTGCTTTGATAAACCTTTCTCTAAAAAGAGGAGACTTATGAGTAGAGTTGTTCTCAATCAGGGCCATTTCCCTCCCAAAGAACATTTAGCAGTGTCAGGACAGGTTCTAGGTTGTCACAAATGGGAAGGTACTACTAACATTTAGTGGGTAGAGGCCAGGAATGCTGCTAAGCATCTTGCAATGCACAGGACAGACCCGTATAACAAAGCATTATCAGGTCTCAAATGTCAATGAGAACCCACCAGGTGCCACAGATGGAGGGCCTTCCACCCACCTAGCAGTTTCTGGAGGTAAACCTGGCCTTGTCAAAGGGCCCCAGGAGTAGAGAGAAGGGAGTCACGGGCAGGCCTGATGCCCAGCCTGAACTCCTCCGGAAGAAGGGTGAGGGCTGTGACAAGTCCTGGCAATATTCTGCTTCCCCTCAGGAGACCTAAATCAAAAGCCTTAATTGCTCCATTGGTTTCCCACCTGTTTTGGATTCATGAATGCCTTCCAGATCTTGATGCAAACTCTGAATTGTTTAGCTGAAGAATATACCAGTGCAACTGACATCAAAGTTCTGCATCAAATTTCAAGGCTTTATGACATTCTGACAAATCAGGGACTACATGTTAAGAACCAGCCTGCCCCCAATTTGGGTGTATGTTTTGTACATAAATATAGGCCGTTACATATATGGCTACCAAAACCAACCAAACAAAAAAAATGTCAATGAGAAACCCCAGCCAAGCACAAAGGCTTCATAAATGGAAGCTATGGTTGGCATTAAGACCTGAATGTACATTTCACCTATTTAATGGCAGTTTGACTTTGTGCGACTTCTTCAAGGCCTCTGGGCCTCATGGTGGAGAGATAACTATTATCCTTCCCTCAAGGTATTAACTGATAGTATGCACTTGAGGGTATATCATTAATGCAATAGTTCTTATGGACACAAACTCTACATTTTTTTTTACTTGTCATGCTCTTAATTTTGAATTGAACTCTCAGACCCTGAGGAATGCTGGTCTTTGACCTCATACTAACTACTCAGTAGAGTAGGCTGAGGATATCACTTTCTGCTCCTACCACTCTCCAATTGCTTTACCTGCTGCTTGTCCTCCAGGGAGGTGGAGATGACAGAGCAGTCTGACAGCAGGTCCTTACGAACCACAGACCTCAAATCTGCAACTGTGGACTCAAACATGGGGGACACTACGACATCTTCATCCGAGAGCAAGCCGGCTGGCGGAGAAAGGATCCCTTGGGACATAGCTGGGGCAACTTAGGTCTAAAAAGAGACAAAAGTGGGTAAGGAGGAGAACCTTAAGGACAGAAAGGGCTGAAAATTCTAGGTTAAATAAAATTCCCTTATCCCAGGACACCTTGGCATCGCCTCCTGAATCCCTACTCTCCTTTCCCTTCCACTATCAGTAGAGGGGAAGGGGATGATAGGAGTTAATCATTTAATTCAGTTTAAGACCACGTACTGGAATGAACAGATATCTGGTTCAAAAAGCAGAAGGTCACGCTGCAAGTAAGATGCCTCGCCCACGGGTGATGTGAAGGTGGCGTCCGTAGCTCCAGGCACCTTCTCCAACCTTGCCCCCAGGCCACAGTGAGGACAGAGGTATTAAGAAAAAAACGATGGCAAGCAGCTTCGCTTTCTGACAGCCTGTCCTGCGAGGGAAAGAGCCGGTACCCCAGCTGGGCTCCAGCACAACGTCATACTCACCCGAAGACGCGACACTTGTTCCTCGCCTGGCACCGGCCCACTCACACCCCGCCGCCGAACCCGGACTTTGGCCTTTATAGAACAAAACTCCGCCCACGAGGTGCACCTTTGTTACTGATACAATGTTTTAAATTACGCGCTGCCTTCGTCCGCCAATCAGATAGAGAAGCCTTCACCTACCAATGAGCGCAAGGGAAGGGGGCGGGTAAAACTGGGAAACGGTTTGTTCCGGGTTGACCTTTCCTTTCTAATGTGCGTCCGGGTTACCAACTGTCGGAGTTTGGAGTTGAGTACCGTGGAATTCTTCCCGCTTAACACTTTTTCTTGAACCCTAAGCATTTATTTCCCACGAACGCTAAAGGAAATCCTGAGGTTTCAGCCCTCATCCTTTGTCCTTTAGCACGTTCCTTCTCAGGAGCGCCAAAGAGAGCTAGTTTAAGACGCTCGTTTGTCTTGGGGTGGGAGACTACATTTCCCAGGAGACACACGAACAAACGCCCAAACTATTCCCAGACTCCCCCACGTTTCGGCCCCACAAAGCGGTCTGCCCCCGGGGGTTGAAGCCTTCGGGCCAAGATGGCGACAGGAACAGGCAGTAAGTATCTGTGCTGTTTGATGTGGAAAGCTTTTTGTAGAGCCGAGGCCGGGCACCGGGTTTCTGTCACACACTTGGGGAGTCGGAACAGTGATTTGCCGGAGAGCCCAGAGTCTTCAGAGACTTTCGCTCGACGGCGTCGTGGAAGGCCAGGATTTGGGGGTCGGAAAGGTCTTGTGTCTTCGGGTGGCCGCAGAGATTTGAAAGAAGCAGCTCAGCAACTCCTTGTATGTTTGGGAACTGTGTGGAATGAATGGTAAAGCTGCAGACCACGACGTGTTGTGAGCCATACCGAGTGGCCGCCACCTCCAAGAGCCATTCACACTCTGACCAACGTTTGTGGGCTCCTACTCTCTGTCACAGAGAAATGGTATATTTCAACCGTGAGCTTTTTCTGCCACCAGGGAAATTGCGTCTCTTGCACCTCAGCCATTTTCCTCTGTTTTGTGGACTGACAAGATCTTTTAGGCCTGACAACTCAAGGGGACTGGGGGTGGGGGTGGGGAGATGCTGAAATCAGTAAACAAGTTTATGCTTAGAAGGCGGCGGGGCAGTAAGGGAGTGGCTACTCGGAATCCTGGGAAATAAAATAAGTTCTGGAGTTCAAATTGGGATAAAGTATGTATTATTAAAACGGCTTTTTGGGAGAACTGCTTTATCTTAATCTGACATTGTTTTTATTTTTTATAAAGCAGGGTAGTCATGAAGAAATTAAATATTTTGCCAGATACTCATGGCAGTTCGCATGCAACGAATAGGTACCACCCATCCAGTGGTGATATTTTACTAGCGAGGTGAAAGTCAAGATGTGGTGATAGAGCTCACTTTGTCCTTACAAGTTGGGATGTTTTGTATTAGGCTTTTAGACCTCCCTTTGGGGCCAAGAAGTAGTGCCTCAGTGGTTGCTTCTAAACCTCTCCTTTCAGAACACAAGCTGTTGAGTAGTGGCCCCACAGAACCATGGTCCATCCGAGAGAAGCTGTGTTTAGCATCTTCTGTCATGAGGAGCGGGGATCAAAATTGGTAAGGTATTTTGGATGTCTGGTTTCTTGGGTCTTCAAAATTGTTGCATATTTTTTTTACATTAGTGGATTCCTGTAATTAGTCAATACTGACCTGTAAGCAGTATCCTTCTCCTCCTATATAATAAAAGGGTAATATGCAAATTGACCCTAACAGTGGGGAACAACAGGTTGCAATGACACACACTGACCACCAAGGGACAGATGCTCAATGCAGGAGCTGCCCCCTGGTGGTCGGTGCACTCCAACAAGGGGAAGCTCCACTCAGCCACAAGCTGGGCACCGCTGCGAGCATAACAGCGGTGGTGGGAGATGGGAGTCTCTCCCGCCTCCTCAGTAGCTCTGAGGATGTCATCTGTGGCTTAGGCCGGATCCCCTGAGGAGGATCTATTCTATATATATAAGCCTAAGCAACCGGTAGCTATGACACGCACTGGCCACCAGGGGGCAGATGCTCAATGCAGGAGCTGCCCCCCCCCCCCCCCCCCCCCCCCCCCCCCCGTGGCACGTGCACTCCCACAGTGGGAGTGCTGCTCAGCTGACCGAAGTGAGCCGGGCCCACGGCTGGCGAGTGCAGCTGTGGCAGTATGAGCCTCTCCCACCTTGGAGGCGGCGCTACTGAGCTGGAGTGGTGCCCGCCCGGCTGGGGCTCCTCCTTGGGCTCCTCCCTGGCCGCCTGCCACTTCAAGCACTACTACATCCCTCAGCAGTCCAACATCCCCCAAGGGGTCCCGGATTGCCTAAGTTTCTTTTATAACAGCTTTATTAAGATACTAGAGGGCCTGGTGCATGAAAATTCATGCACTGGAGGGGGGTTTTCTAAGCCCAGCCTGCCCCCTCTCACAGTCTGGGAGCCCTCAGGGGCGGAAGGCGACCCTGCGATCAGGGGAAGGCGCCATCCCATCACACCTCTGCTTCTGCCACTGCCCGCAGCACAAGCCTTGGCCAGCCCTGGGGGGCTGAGGGGACTGGGCCCCGCCATCTGTGGCTGTGAGAGCTGCTATCTTTGAGGGTGGGGCAGTCAATTAGCATATTCCCTCCTTATTGGCTGTGGGCACCGCCATATTTGCAATGGTGTGAGGGTCACTTAGCATATTCCCTCTTTATTAGATAGGGTAATTTACATGCCATAAAATTAACCCAATGCATTCACAGAATTTAGTGTATTTAGAGTTGTGCAACTGTCAGTCACTGTAAAATCTGCACCTCATCTAATCATCTACTTTGTTTCTATAGATTGCTTATTCTGGACATTTCATATAAGTGAAATAATTTGTGGTCTGTGACTGGATTTCTTTTAGCATAATACTCTCAAGGTTCTTATTGTATCATTTGTACTTTTTCTTTGTATGACTAAATAATGGTCTGTATGAGTATACTGCATTTTGTTTATCCGTTCATCAGTTGATGAGCATTTGTATTGTTTTAAGTCGATGTTTAACTTTTTGAGGAACTGCAAAATTGTTATTATTTTTTTATTGATTTTAGAGAGTAAGGGAGAGAGAGATAGAAACATCAGTGAGAGAGAATCACTGATTGGCTGCTTCCTGCATGCCCCCCACTGGGGATCTGAGCCCACACTCCAGGCATGTGCCCTTGACTGGAATCGAACTCGAGATCCTTCAGTCTGCAGGCTATAAAATTATTATTATTTTTTAACAGTGGCCCCACCATTTTATATTCCCACCAGCAATAAACGATGGCCCAAATTTCTCTATGTTCAACACTTTTTAAAAAAATGTCTCAACTGTTTTTTGGGGGAGAGGAAAGGAGATGGCAACAACGAAGAGAGAAACATCATAGATAGCAACATCGAAGAGAGAAACATCATAGATCAGCTACCTCCTGAGACCCCGTTCTAGGGATCGAGTCTGAAACTGGGGCATGTTTCCTGACCTGAAAACGAACAAGTGACCTTTTGGTTCATGTGTCGACAATTCAACCCCTGAGCTGCACCAGCTGGGCTATATATATGGGTTATAATGGGCTATATATATAAAAATGTGGGTTCAACGTTTTTTGTCTTTTTTATTATAGCTGTATTAGTGGATATGTAATGATATCTCATTGTGGTTTTGATTTGCATATTTCTAATGCCTAATGTTGAACACCTTTTCATATGCTTATTAGCCATTTGTATGTCTACTTTGGAGAAATGTCTGTTCAGATCCTTTGGATTACTTATATTTATTACTAACTTTTAAGAATTCTTTACCCTGGACACAAATCCTTGTCAGATAACTTTCAAATATTTCTCCTTTTTTGTGTATTGTCTTACTTTTTTTTTAATATATATTTTATTCAGTTTTTACAGAGAGGAAGGGAGAGGGATAGAGAGTTAGATACATCGATGAGAGAGAAACATGGATCAGCTGCCTCCTGCACATCTCCCCTCTTGGGTATGTGCCTGCAACCAAGATATATGCCTTTGACCGGAATCGAACCTGTGACCCTTGAGTCCGCAGGCCGATGCTCCATCCACTGAGCCAAACTGGTCAGGGCTTGTCTTACATTCTTGATTGGTATTGTTGATTGCACAAAAGTTTTTCATTTTGATGTGTCCAATTTATGTATTTTTTTTTCTTCTGTTGCTTGTGTTTTTGGTGTCATAGCTAAGAAACCATTTAATTTTTTAAAAATATTTTATTTTTTACAGAGAGGAAGGGAGAGGGAGAGAGTCAGAAACATCGATGAGAGAGAAACATAGATCAGCCGCCCCCTGTACACTCCCCACTGGGGATGTGCCCGCAACCAAGGCACGTGCCCGCAACCAAGGCACGTGCCCTTGACCGGAATCGAACCTGGGACCCTTCAGTCTGCAGGCCGATGCTCTATCCACTGAGCCAAACCAGTTAGGGCAATTTTACGTTTTCTTTTAAGAGCTTTATATTTTTAGCTCTATACAATTAGATTCTGGATTCATTTTGAGGTAATTTTATGTATGTTCGAAGGCAGGGGACTCTTTTGCATGTAGATATCCACTCTCCCAATACCCAGTATTTGTTGAAAGACTATGCTTTCATTGAATTGTTTTGGCACTCCAGTATTTCTTTTTAAGTGTCAAATAGTAGGACTGTGGTTTCCAATTTTTTTGCTACTAGGACATACACTTTTTCATTTTTAACGTTTCTCTTTTCCCCCCCCTTCTCTCCCTCAGGATCCAAGGCCATTTTAATTATCTTAAATCTTAGAGTTTACTATACACATTTGTGTTTACATGGTATGTCTCTACTACTTTAACCATTCAGATGAGTTTAGAAAAGCACTGTTACTGGTCACCTTTAGTATTTCTGCCACTTTATCTATTTTAAAAATAACTTTTCAAATATGTAAGTGGGGCCATAGCTGGTTTGGCTCAGTGGGGAGAGCATTAGCCCTTGTGGAGTGTACAGGTTTGATTCCGGTCAAGGGTGGGTACCTGGTTTACAGGCTGGATCTCCGGCCCTGATCAGGGTGCATTCAGGAGTCAACCAATCGGCCTGTCTCTCTCATATCCATGTCTGTCTCTCCCCGTCCCTTCCACTCTAAAAATCAATGGAAAAATGTCCTCAGGTTAGGATTAACAAGCTAACAGACAAAAAAAAATCAGTTCAATTTATATTTGAGTTGAGTTATATTTAAGTTAAATCTGAGATTTATCAAATTAGTGTGGTTCATTTTGTCTTGGGGTTTACCATTTACTTTGATGCAAGAACAGCTGCTACATAGAATATATCACATCTTTTTTTAAAAAATATGTTTTTTTTTTGTTTTCAGAGAAGGGAGAGGGAGAGATAGAAACATCAATGATGAGAGAGAATCATTGATCACCTGCCTCTTGCATGCCTCCTACTGGGGATTGAGCCCACAACCTGGACATATGCCCTTACTGGGAATCAAACTATGATGAAGGGAAGGGGGTGGGTGGGCAGAGAAACATCCACAGCAGAGACACATCAATCAGTTGCCTTCCACACTCGCCCCAACTGGGACCAGGAATCAAACCTGCAACCCAGGTATGTGCCCTTTTCTGGGAATTGAACCCAAGACCCTATGGTGCTTGGGTCAGTACTCCAACCACTGAACCACACTGGCAAGGACTGAACTGATTTTTTTAAACAAACCACCAAGGAAACTGGTTTGGAATACAATCTAATCTGTATATTTTCTCACAATTTATTAGAAAAATAGCGTGAAAACACTTTGAAATTTTAAATTGGTATTTAGTTTTTGAGGAAGTACTAAGACATAAGGTTCAAAGTTCAAAATGGTACAGTTTCTTTCTCCCATCACTGTACCTCATTTCCCATGTTAGCAGTTTCTTGTGTGTTTCTCTAGGCATTAATTTTGTATATATGAACAAAAGTATATATTTTTTCTCCTTTTAAAATATATTTTTTATTGATTTCAAAGAGGGAGAAGGAGAGATAGAAACTTTAATGATAGAGAATCACTGATTGGCTGCCTCTTGCACACCCTTACTGGGGATGGAGCCCACAACTTGGGCATGTGCCCTGACCTGGAATCAAACTGTGGCCTCCTGGTTCATGGGTCGATGCTCAACCATTGAGTCACACCGGCTGGGCATGTTATATCTTTTAGGTCTTTGTATATCTGTATATCAGGATCTATCATATTGCTGCTTTTTTTTTAAACAGTTGCATGGTATTGTTTTTGGATATATCATAAACTGGTACTGTCTTAATGGACATTTGCTAACACAAATACAATCTTGCATAGTTATGTATAAGTTCTATCTAAGATAAACTGAAAGTAAAATGATTGGATCAAAGACTATATGAGTTTATAAAATTTGACAAATTTCAAATTGCCCTACTCAGAGATTGTTTCAATTTATACTCCCATTGATAATAAACCAAAGTATCTGTTTTCTATGCCCTGGTTCATAGATTGTGTTTTTGATCTTTGACATTATTATAAAAGGTGAGAAATAGTTTTCCTATTTTCATTTGCATTTATTCTGTGATGAGTGAGGTTGAATATTTTCATGTGTTAAGGAGCCAATTTTATTTCCATCTATAAACTGATTTTTCTATTTGATTATATCCTTTTAATTTGGGGGGCTCCTTGTGTATTGGAGAGATTAATCATTTGAGGTGTGAGATGCAGCTTTTTGTGCCATCTGACTTACTTATGGTGGTATTTTTACCTTAAAACTTTTAAGCCCTCGCCAGGTGGCTCAGTTGGTTAGAGCAGTGATCAGCAAACTGGGGCTCGCCAGCCACATGCGACCACTGCCTTAGGGAAAAACACTTAAAAAACATTTTAATAATGCACTAATGTCTTTAACCTGAAGTCAAAACTTCTGGGTAAGGGTAATGCTTTACGCAGTGGTCGGCAAACTCATTAGTCAACAGAGCGGCGAATTGCGGCTCGCAAGCCACATATGGCTTGTGAGTTGCAGTTTGCTGACCACTGGGTTAGAGCATTGTCCCAATATGCCAAGGTTGTGGATATCTGGTCAGGGCACATACATGAATTATCCAGTAAATGCATAAATAATTGGAAAATCAAATCCATCTCTTTCAGTGTGTTTCTGTCTCTGTGTCTCTCTCTGCTCCCTCCCTCCCTCTCTCTAAAATCAATCAATAAAAATAAATAATTAAAATATTTTAAAAATGTGATTTGTTAATAATTTTCTTTTATAGCTCTGGATTTTGTGTCATAAATAGCAAGTTCTTCTCTAGTCTGAAATATAAAATAATCTATGATTTCTTCTAGTACTTTCATGGTTAAATTTTTTGAACATTTAAATCTTTGGTGTATTTAGGACTTTTCTTAGTATAAGTTAAAATTATGGATCAAATTTTATTTTTTGGTTATAGCTATCCATATAACAAGGTTAAAATTAACTTGCCCTTTAAAAAGAGTTCTGTGATACTGTTATCCCAACATAAAATTTAAAAACTTTTCTTTTTAAAGTTATGAAATGTTTCAACCTCATAGAGAATTATGGAGAATAATAAATCTAGATTGCCCATGTACTCAGTACCTGGACAGAACAAATCTTTTTTTTAATATATTTTTATTGATTTTTTACAGAGAGGAAGGGAGGAATAGAGAGTCAGAAACATCGATGAGAGAAACATCGATCAGCTGCCTCCTGCATACCTCCTACTGGGGATGTGCCTGCAACCAAGGTACATGCCCTTGACCGGAATCGAACCTGCGACCTTTCAGTCTGCAGGCCAACGCTCTATCCACTGAGCCAAACCAGTCAGGGCAGGACAGAACAAATCTTAATATATTTTTAAAAAAATATTTTTATTGATTTAGAGAAAGAGGAAGGGAGAGAGAGAGAAAGAGAAACTTCATTTGTCCTCCATATGCGCAATGATTTGGGACTGAGCCAGAAACCCAGGTGGGGAATCCAACTGGCAACCTTTCCATGCACAGGATGACAATCAACTGAGCCACTCTGGCTGGGCCAAATCTTAATATTTTGTCATGTTTTCTTCTTAAAGAAATAGACAGTTTGAAGCCCCTTTACACTTTTTTCTACAATTTTTCATGATCTCATTCCAGTCCAACTCTCTTCATTTTTGCCTGTTTATTTTTATACCTGCAACTTTCTAAAAGGTTGTATAATTACGTCATAGCAGAAAGTTGTCAGCTTTTTTAGTTAATATTATTGTTAAAAATAAACCTATCACCACATATACTTCATAGTTATATTTATGGACTGTTTAATATTTCATAGAGTTAAAGAGCCATATGGTAAAGATCCTTTTGCAGGCATTTAGGAATAACCTTAACTATTCACCATTCTGATGAAGTCTACACTGTACTTCTTGGTGCTTGCTTATTTTGTTAAATTTTTTTTTTAATCCTCACCTGAGGATATTTTTCCCATTGATTTTTTTAAAAATATTTTTTTATTGATTTCAGAGAGGAAGGGAGAGGTAGAGATAGATAGAAACATCAATGATGAAAGAGAATCATTGATTGGCTGCCTCTTGCATGCCCCCAACCAGGAATCAAGGCTACAACCCAGCCACGTGCTTTTGACCAGAATCGAACCTGGGACCCTTCAGTCTGCAGGCTGGTGTTCTATCCACTGAGCCAAACCAGCCAGGGCTCCATTGATTTTTAGTGAGGGTGGAAGAAAGGAGGAGAGAGAGAGAAACATTGACACGAGAAAGACACATTGGTTGCCTCCTACATGCACTCAACGGGGGCAGGGGAATGAACCTAGAACACAGGTACTTGCCCTTGTCTAGGAATCAAACCTGTGGCCCTCTGTGCAAGGGCTGATGCTCTACCACTGAGCCACACCAGCCAGGGCTGTTACATTATTTTCTTATATTACATTACTAGGAGCTGTATTTTTGGATCAAAAGAACATTTTTAGGTCTGTATTATATTATAAATTGCTTTTCAAAAGGCAGATCTTTTCTAAGAAGCCAAAATCAACATAAAAATATTTCCCCAAATGAACAGAAATGATGCTTTATTAGGTTCTAATATCTTCACTTCACCCAGGAAATACATCACCTAGGAAAACTTTAGCAATGACTCTTTCCTTCTAAATGACTCTAAAGTCATGTTATTTTCCATAGTCACATTTTACAGTATACCTCCCAGTGGCAGTTTTTTCCCCAGGGTTTGTACTCCAAACATTGAACTGTCAGTGTGCTTTTCCTCTCTGCACTGCCCCCCCCTTCATTTTTTCTTCTGTTTGGTGTATATTAAGGCTTTTTTTATTTTATAGGGTATCAGTTAGCAGAGCAATCAAGCCCTTTGCAGAACCTGGCCGCCCTCCAGATTGGTTCTCTCAAAAAGTAAGTTTTAGAGCAGTCTCTGAGATGTGAAGTGGGTTCCCTGCCTTTTAATCATAAGGCTTTTATACCATGAAGAGGGAAAGTAGCTGAGAATACCTTTTCATTATCTGTTGTTTGCTTATCTATCCGCGTATGCTCATTTTACAAATTACTATTGTCAGTGTAGCATAACTATTAAGAGCCCCTCTTCAAAAAAAAATGTCTAAAAGTAAAAAACACACACACACACACAAAAACAAAAGAGCTCAAGCTTGGGAATTAAACAGATCTGGGTTTAATATGACTCTACTTGAAAACTTTGGACAATGAGCTTCAGTTTTGTCATTTGTAAAATAGAGATAAAAGTTGCTTCAGGATTGTTTTGAAGATTCAACTGAGGTAATACCTATAAAACATTTAGCACAGTGCCTTGCATATGGTAACTACTCAGTAGATAATAGCTATAAATATTGGCTATTAGGTTATCTTTTTATTTTGAACTGATTTGATGCTAAGTAATTTGCTTTCCTAGAAACACTCATGTCTCCCTTCTCTAAACTTTAGTATGTTGAAATTTTCCTGGCTTGCTCATCTTTCACTTTTTTTTCCATAGCATTGTGCTTCTCAGTACTCTGAACTTCTAGAAACTACCGAGACCCCAAAGTAAGTAAAAAAACCAGGCACTCAAGCTAAATCTCTTTAGTGGAGAGTGTTTACTGAGGAAGTCTGGTTTATATCTATTTATATTACTGGGTGACAAAAGTATTGGAGAAGTTATCTGTGGTTAGGTGGTGGGGGAAAAGGCTCAAAGGAAGCAAGTGGGAATGGGAACAGATACTCTCTTATTCAAATATGTGTATGTTTTAATTTTCCAGACGGAAACGGGGTGAAAAGGGAGAAGTGGTGGAAACTGTTGAAGATGTCATTGTTCGGAAACTGACTGCTGAACGAGTTGAGGAACTAAAGAAAATGATAAAGGAAACCCAGGAAAAATATAGGTACTTATCAGAGAAATGCCAAATGATTGGGGGAGACAAAAGAGACTGACTTCTAATACTGGTCAGGATTTTATTTATTTTTAATATTTTAATATATTTTTATGGATTTCAAAGAGGAATGGAGAGGGAGAGAGAGATAGAAACATCAATAATGAGAGAGAATCATTGATCGGCTGCCTCCTGCATGCTCCCAACTGGAGATCAAGACCACAACTGGGCATGTGCCCTTGACCCCGGGAATTGAACCCGGGACCGATAGAGCAGACCAAGGCTCTATCCACTGAACCAAACCAGCTAGGGCAGGATTTTATTTTATTTTTTTCCTTGATTTTAGAGGAAGGGGCGAGAGAGAGAAACATCAGTGATAAGAGAGAATCATTTGTCCGACACCTCTTGTATGCCCCCCACTGGGGGCCCATAGCCTGGGCATGTGCTTAGACTGAGAATCGAACCGTGGCTTCCTGGTTCATGGATTGATGCTCAACCCCAGAACCACACCGGCTGGGCTGGTCAGAATTTTTTAAGTAGCAGATTAAAAAACCCAAGACTATCTACCTCTCTTTCTTCCTACAGACGACTGAAAAGAGATGCAGAACTAATTCAAGCTGGGCATATGGACAGCAGACTGGAGGAGCTTTGCAATGACATTGCAATGTGGGTTACATTATATTATTCTTCTTATACTCCTTTCTCTCCCTTTACCCCCTTTTCTCCTCTAGTAATCTGGCTTATTGTCTCCTTCTGCCATTCCTTTAAGACTTGGAAAGATTCTGGAAAGGGAAAGCTGCATAGTGGCCTGGTATTGGCGGGGGTCGAGGGGACGGGGAGGAGAGTGAGTTCTAGAAAGTAATGAGATGGAACATTTCAGTGTGAGAACATAACTTAGTTCTAACTTAAAAGTGGCTTCAGTTTGCATGGGTGAAAAACATAACATAGTTCTAACTTAAAAGTGGCTTTAGTTGGTGTGGATGAAGAACTGGTAGTTAGTTAGACAGTACACTCAAAATTTCCTGTTCTGCTGATAATGATTCCTTGTTAGCCCTTTCATCCAGAAACTGCTAGCCTGGCAAATAATTTCCTTGTTAGGCACGTGAACTGTGGAGGAGCTAGAGCTGGCTAGGATCTAAACCTTTAATTTCCTCTTTAGGAAAAAGAAATTGGAGGAAGAGGAGGCTGAAGTAAAGAGGAAGGCTACGGATGCTGCATATCAAGGTAAGCTGAGCCTAGTGACTATTTAGTGATTGACTATACAATATTGCATGCTAAAAGCAATTGAAAACTATTTTATAATGTAGAATCCACTGATTTCAATTTACCTGCACACTTTCCTTTGTCATTTCTTTTATCAGAATAAAAACATCCCTTTGTTTCCTGGAAAGAACTCTTAGAAAATTAGCTCTGCTCAAGTCTCACTAGATCTGTGTCCTTTTAGGATACAAAGGCTTGAAAATAAAGATATTGAACATAATTAAGATTTTAGAAGTCAAAGGCCTATAAAAAGATTGAGAATATCCCACACACTGGATAAGGAGAGGAACTTAAGCATTTGTAATTCTAGGAATACATGCTCTGAGCTCACGAGGTCTTTCCTTCTTGTTAAAAGCAGAATCACTTTTTAAAAAATGTTTTTATTGATTTCAGAGAGAGAGAGAGGGAGAAACATCAGTGATGAGAGAGAAGCATTGATTGGCTGCCTCCAGCATGCACCCTACTGGGGATTTGGCTCAAAACCCTGGATATGTGCCCTGACTGGGAATCAAACTGTGAGCTCCTGGTTCATGAGTTAATGCTCAACCACTGAGCTGCACCAGCTGGGCAAAAGCAGAATCTTAATAATAAGTTGTTGAGGATATTGAGGGATGTTTAAACCACTTTCCTACTCCAAGGATCTTTGGGATAATTGAATAGTTTAAATGTTTGCTTAGTGTGCCTGGCTGGTGAGGCTCAGTGGTGTTAAGCATTGGACTCATGCACCAAAGGTCGTCAGTTCAATTCTTGGTTAGGGCACGTGCCCGGGTTGTGGGCTCATTTCCCAGTGTGGGGCATGCAGTAGGCAGCCAATTGATCGATCAGTGTTTCTCTTTCACTGATATTTCTATCTCTCTGTCCCTTCCCCTTCCTCTCTAAAATCAGTAAAAACAATTTTTTTAAAAGTCCTTTTTTTAGATAAAAAATTAAAAGGTTTTTGTTTAATGTAAGAATTTCTCTTGGGTAAGCTTTCTTGTTTCCCAGAAGTGTTACAGAAAGCCTTTTCAAAAATTTAATTTAGCACTGCAGTTACTCAAAATAGGCCAAAAGAAGAAAAAAAAAAGCAATTCCATGAGTTCTAGATTTCATGAAAGGTCCACATATGATACTATGTACATCAATTTGATCTGCAAGTGTGCAATAAATATATACATATTCCTTCCTATCTGCTTTATGTCATTCTGAAGTATCCATAGATCAAGCTGAGTTTTAAAAATGTGAAAAGGCCATAACAGTAAAAATGAAAATAACAGACGCAACAAAGAAAGCTTTCTAATCCAAACTCAGTGCTGTTTTAGTAATGCACTATACCTATTTGTCCTTTATTTTATAATAGCCAAGTAGTGTCTAGTTTCATTTAGTTAATCTTGAAGACTTAGAAATTGTTTTCTTATATATTCTAGCTCGTCAAGCAGTAAAAACACCCCCTCGGAGGTTACCCACTGTGATGGTTCGATCTCCTATAGATTCTGCCTCCCCAGGAAGTGATTATCCACTTGGGGACTTGACTGCAACCACTATGGAAGAGGCCACCTCTGGGGTGAGTATATTTCCATATGCAGGAATTAATCAGCAAAGGGGCAATAAGCCAGCAGAGAGCTGAGTGATGAGGAAATCACTTTTTTTGGCCTGGAGGCAACTTCCTCTCTTGGTCTGAATGTCAAAGACTTTACCTTGTTCTGTGCTCTTAAGATAAGGATGGACCTAAAAACATTGAGGCTTTGACCTTTTGAGAGATAGGTAAAAGACTATGTCAAGGAATTGTTTGTAAGTGTATTAGTCCTATGAAATTCATGCCGAAATAAGGAACAGTTGTTTTGTAATATATAATATTGGTAGTGGATAAGGAGTTTGTATAAAAGGTAGGTTGGGTGGAGTGATTGGATCATTGTGGGTAGGTGTAAAAGAAACAATTGTGGGGAAGAAAGTTGTGGCTGAGAGCAGAAGGATAGGGGGTTTCTGGGCAGTTCCACTCAGGACTAAAACAATAATAGTTAGACACACTAACCCACCCAGATTAATAGGGAACCTTTCAGAGTTTGAGAAGTCAGATAAAGGTTCTCTGTTGTCTCTTAGGTAACCCCTGGGACTTTGCCGAGTACCCCAGTCACCTCGTTTCCTGGGATTCCTGACACCCTTCCTCCAGGCTCTGCACCCTTAGAAGCCCCCATGACCCCAGTAACAGATGATTCACCCCAGAAAAAGATGCTTGGACAGAAAGCAACTCCACCCCCCTCCCCTCTGCTGTCAGAGCTCTTGAAGAAGGGCAGCCTCCTGCCTACTAGCCCCAGACTGGTATGGAGACTTCTGTGGGTGTTTGAGAGCTGTGGTGATTTAATATTTTGGAAGGGAGTGCCTGGGACCTAAAATATGACATGGAGAAAAAGATTCAAAAGAGGAAGAGATCTCCTAGTTAAATGTTAATTAATTTAAAAAACAAACAAAAAATCCAACACAGTAAGTTGATAGTACTCTTGGATCCTGAGGTATTTGAAACCATAATTATTTTTGTTCTCTTCTCCAGAGAACTCTTGTTACAAAATTAAGAGTTTCCCTTGGGTCTGAAATTACTCTCTTTGGATATTAACTTTTATTTTTGTAAAGTTTGGTCAACTGCTGGAGCTTTTTTGGGAAGTGGTAGTAAAGGAAATCTTGTGTGTAGCCTTCACCTCTATTCTTCCCTGTTAGGTCAATGAGAGTGAAATGGCTGTGGCTTCTGGCCACCTGAACAGTACAGGTGTCCTCCTGGAGGTAGGCGGGGTCCTTCCTATGATACATGGTGGGGATTTGCAGCAAACACCCAACACTGTTGCAGCCTCCCCTGCTGCCTCAGGTAAGTCATCACTTTTCCTTTATTTATTTTACTTTAGAGATATTGAACTTGGCATTGATAGTCCTTGGTTTCTAGCCTTTGTTACTAAGCAATTGTTAATCCTAAATTTAAAGTCCAATCTTGGAACTATTTAACTGTTAAACCTTGTAGTGTCCCAGATTTTAAATCCATTTCATCTTCAAAATATTGATAGCCCTGGATAGCCCAGCATAGATATTAATGAGAGGACTAGAGAAGTTAATAGTGAAGCTACTTCTCAAGATACCTAAGTTTATAGAGTAGAGGATTGAGATTTAGATTCAGGGAATTGGAATTGAGTCTCAGGCCTACCACACTCTGGTTTTGTGACCTTGGCTAAGTAACTTAACTCTTGAGCCTCAGTTTTCTCTTTTATTAATTGCAATGTTTATACTTTGCAAAAACGTAGTGAGAATTAAATGATGTAGAAAATGTAAGGCAAAAAAAAGCCCTTTACAAAATACCAAACAAACATTGGCAATTTGATTTTGGGTGGTTTATGGCACACTTAACTTTAGCAGAAGTGACATTTATTCAGACCAGTTTTTTGTTATGTTTAATTTTTATCTGAGGAAAAGTTACTACCCAATTTTCATATACATTGTGTGTTCTAGTGTTTTGGGTCATTCCTATCTTGGTATAAGATATTAAGTAAAGTTGGAGAAAGTAAAGATCTAGGTAATGAGTTTATTCAACAGGAATTGCTTTCATCCTTTGAGATTAAATTTTCTTGGTTGTGTCTTAAAGTGGCTGTTGCTTCTTATTCATGTGCTTCTTTCTTACCTCATTTTGTATACCTCTTTGTCTGTTAGGTGCTCCCACTCTTTCCCGGCTTTTAGAAGCTGGTCCTACACAGTTCACCACACCTCTTGCTTCCTTCACTACTGTTGCCAGTGAGCCTCCAGTTAAACTTGTGCCACCCCCTGTAGAGTCTGTGTCCCAGGCTACCATTGTCATGATGCCTGCGCTACCAGCACCATCCTCTGCTCCGGCTGTCTCCACTCCTGAGAGTGTAGCTCCAGGTGCGTCCCTGACCCACGCCCTGAGCAGCCGCTAGGTCCAAAATTTCAGTTAGAGGTGATCAGGAGCATCAGCTCTAGTTCACATGCCTCTGTTGTGTTCCCTGTGGACATTTCTCGTTTTTATCCTTAGAAAAACAAGGATGTGAGAAGAGGTGGGTGGGCATTTATGTGTTGGGGGAAAGGCCAAATGTACACATAGGAGTGGGCTTGAGAATATGTTCTCACCTTACTTTCAAGATAAAACTGGGAGAAGAAAACAGGCAGATGTAAGAACTCTTTCTGAGCTTTAGTGAATGGGTACTTGGCATCTGTCTACATCCTTGATGTGATCTCCATGTGGCCGCTTGTTTCTAAATAAGCTTCTGAGATACTTTTCTCTTCCTGTTATTCAGTGAGTCAGCCTGACACTTGTGTTCCCATGGAGGCTGTGGGGGATCCACATACTGTGACTGTTTCCATGGATAGCAGTGAAATCTCCATGATTATCAATTCTATCAAAGAGGAGTGTTTCCGATCAGGGGTAGCAGAGGCTTCTGGAGGATCAAAGGCTCCCAGCATAGATGGGAAGGAAGATTTAGATCTGGCTGAGAAGATGGATATAGCTGTGTCTTACACAGGTGAAGAACTAGACTTTGAGACTGTTGGAGACATCATTGCTATCATTGAGGACAAGGTAACTATTCAGCAACACCCAAAAGAATCTCTCATGGGTCACACATAGGCTTCTCTCCTCAGCCTCTCCTTGCTTCTCATAGTAACAATTACATAAACAACTTTCCTGCTTCTGCCCACCTCCATCTCTGTAGTCCCAAAGCCCTTTGGTGCTGACGTACTAGTTATCTCCCGAGCCATCCCTATGTTATTGGTTTGCACATGACAGATGCCTGTCCATTGATTGCGTACTACGTGGAGAAAATGGAGAGAGAAGCTGCAGATTCAGGCCATCTCATTCGGTGCTAACAGAATTGAGGTAATTTGGCTTCTGCGACTTCAGCAGTGTATGTTTTATGGGACAGGTAGATGATCATCCTGAAGTGCTGGACGTGGCAGCAGTGGAAGCAGCATTGTCATTCTGTGAAGACAATGATGATCCTCGGTCTCTGCCTGGCCCCTGGGAGCACCCTATGCAGCAGGAACGGGACAAGCCAGTACCTCTTTCTGCACCAGAATTGACAGTCAAGCAAGAGAGGCTGGACTTTGAGGAATCAGAAAACAAAGGAATCCATGAACTGGTAGACATCAGAGAACCTGGTGTTGAGGTCAAAATGGAACCTACAGAACCAGAGCAAGGCATTTCAGGGGCTGAAATAGTCACTGGGGTTGCTCCAGTCACATGTATGGAGCCACCAGAACTCAGGAATCAGGACATAGATGAGGAACCCAGAAGTGCTGCAGCTGGAGAGATTGCTGAAGTAGATGTTGCCAGTGGGAAAGGCGATGAGACTCCACTTACAACTGTAAAGACAGAGGTATTCACGATAAGGGCCTGGGAGGATGAAGGGTTATATCTTAGGTAAGAAGTGAAAGTTTAGGCCTCTATTTTTTTTGTTGCATTCCTGAGTTTTGACATGTTTGATGTGTCTAAAGTGTATAGGTGTGATCAGTATTATACATACATATACTTAACCTATACCTATTAAATATATTAGAATCTAATTACATGGATAGGACTTGGAATTGCTTATATAGTCACATTATCATTGAAGAATAAAACTGTGTAAGTTGTAGTGATTTACCAGTACTTAGGGTGTTTGTTTTCTTTGGTCTTTAGGCATCCCCCGAAAGCATGCTATCTCCATCACATGGCTCAAATCCCATGGAAGATCCTTTAGAGGCAGAAACTCAGCACAAATTTGAAATGTCAGGTAAATAATAAGGCCAGGAAATCTGTATTCTGTAACTAACTTGAAATCATTTTGCTTTGGCTTCTGAGGGATTGTGGGTTGTGGGCAAGTAGAGGAGATAGAATAGGTCAGCATGTAAAGGAGAGCTGCAGGGGATTATTGTCCATAGGAAGGGGAAGGCTAAGGTGGAAAACTCTTCAGGTAGTCTTTCTCTCCTCTGCAGACTCATTGAAAGAAGAATCAGGGACTATTTTTGGAAGCCAGATAAAGGTATTTCAGACTTTTCTTTATTCCTCTTGGTGTGTGACTAGATTTTCCTATAGCACTACCTTTTTAACAAATTTCCATAAACTCCCATCCTTATTCTCTGAGATGAGACTGGTTTAGGAGTTGCATGGGGAAGAGCTGCAGTGGACAGTTAGGTGTAGTGGGAATATTATGGCAACATGTGCTTCCCATCTGAAAATTTGTGAATATCATACAGACCTTTCTTTGCATATAATGCACAAAGAAGCTTTGATATATTCAAAGTGATATATCAAATGAATAGGGATGTTAGATATAGGGAGAATATATAAGAAATTAGGTTATTAGTTACACTATTCAGAGGAAATCATCCAAAGTTTTCTTTTTAGAATTACTGAAGTAGTATTAATAGACTCATATAAAGTGATGAGAGCTTGCTCCATCAGATAAGAGACAAAATAAAGGCTATTTTTGATAACTTTGTACCCAGTGTCAGAGTTCCTCTCAAGAGCAAGGGGAAAGAAGGAACGCCTCTTAGCTTAGTCTTAAGTAGCTTCTTTTGTTTCTTCCTTTTAAAAAGATCCTGGCTTTGTCCAGGTTCTAAATTACTTGGTCACTCAGTGTCAGTAAGTGGAAGGTAAGATAAGCGGTAGAGGGCTCAGTCAGGAGACAGTGTGAGGTCGTTTTCTAGAACTGATCTAACCCAAAAGGCAGATTGTTTAATGATGCTTTGCATAATGACTTTGCTTGCATTTGCTAACTGGAGCACACTGTGTCTAAGGATGCCCCAGGTGAGGATGAGGAGGAAGATGGAGTCAGTGAAGCAGCCAGTCTAGAGGAGCCTAAGGAAGAAGATCAAGGAGAAGGCTATTTGTCAGAAATGGATAACGAACCCCCTGTGAGCGAGAGTGATGATGGCTTTAGTATACACAATGCTACTCTGCAGTCCCACACACTGGCGGACTCCATCCCCAGCAGCCCTGCTTCTTCACAGTTGTGAGTATCTAAGATTCTTCCTTTGAGGTCAAGGCAGTGAAGGTGAGAAGTAGGAGAGGATCTTTTCTTTAATCTTACTTTTTCATCTTCCCTTTCTTGGCCTGGAACAAATACAGGCATACCTCGGAGATACTGCGGTTTTGGTTCCAGACCACCACAATAAACTGAGTATCACAATAAAGCGAGTCATAATCTTTTTGCTGGTGGAGGGTTTTGCCTTCAATTTGTAAAAAATGTAACATCTGTGAAGCTCAGTAAAGCAAAGCGCAATAAAATAAGGTATGCCTGTAGTTGACAAATAATTAGGACTTTTTTTAAAACTTATGCCTAGTGGAACTTCTGCATTTTTTTTATTTTATTTTAGTTCTGTCTGTAGTGAGGATCAGGAAGCTATTCAAGCACAGAAAATCTGGAAGAAAGCCATCATGCTTGTATGGAGAGCTGCAGCTAATCATAGGTGAGTAGGGGCTTTACCAGTTAGTAGGAACATTTTCTCCTACTCATTGTTGGTGACTAGAAAAAAATTTGAGTAGGCTTATTTGGGGCTGGAAGCATTGGCTCTTAACAACCTTCAGCCACTTAGGTCAAGTTCTCTCACCTCTGCTTTGGAGGATAAGCCAGTAATTGCACCTTATTCTCTTTGGACAGATATGCCAATGTGTTTCTGCAGCCTGTTACAGATGACATAGCACCTGGCTACCACAGCATTGTGCAGAGGTAAGCCATAATCAATTCAGCATGCCAACTTCCCTGGATTATAAGTTGTCCAGTCTTAGTGGATTTTTGCTTTAGACAGTAAGTTTAAAGCAAATGTTTTTGATGTGAGTAAAGGTGACCAACTGCTAAACATTATTTCAGCAGCTGGATCACCAATGATAGTCTAAAAGAATTAAACCCTTTTATTTCCTTTCTCAATAGTTATTATACAGGCTGACTTTCGTTTTTGGGTTCAGTGCATGTTTCAGGGTGAGGGTTTAGCGTTCCAAGTCCTGGCAGCTGGGATTAGCAGGATGTGTGAGAAGATCTATATGGTAATAATATATTCAGGGATCCAGTTGAGTCCTCTTCCCCTCTCCTAGATTTACCTGTTGTTCTTTTTCAGGCCAATGGATTTGTCAACTATTAAGAAAAACATTGAAAATGGACTGATCCGCAGCACAGCTGAATTCCAGCGTGATATTATGTTGATGTTCCAGAATGCTGTAATGTATAATAGCTCGGATCATGATGTCTATCACATGGCAGTAGAGATGCAGCGAGATGTTTTGGAGCAGATCCAGGTACTTTGAGGATCAATTTTTGAGCATGGATGAAATGAAAATACTCAAGGAAATGATTCACATTGATGTCAGGGAAAGGGTGGCTTTTACTTGGAATAGCATCAGGCAGAAACACAGGAACATGAAATTTTATTCTTACTGGATTCATGTTAAATATATTTTTATTGTTTTCAGAGTGGAAAGGAGAGGGAGAGATAGATAGAAACATCAATGATGAGAGAGAATCATGGATCAGCTGCCTCCTGCACACCCCGCACTCGGGATCAAGCCTACAACTTGGGCATATGCCCTGAACAGGAATCAAACTGTGACCTCCTGGTTCATAAGTTGATGTTCAACCACTGACCCATGTCTGCTGGGCTCATGTTAGTTTTTTCATGTTGGCTTGGTAAATGAGTTGTGAGAGAATAGTCTTATCTTTCTTGGGCAAACTTCCTGAAATTTTAAAATAAAAATCTTATAAAATGATTAGCATATATTTTGTATTACATTAAGTATAAGTATAGTAGACAGTCAACAAATAAGAAAACTTATTTCTAACCTATAAATGCATTGCCAGGCACCCTTTGGGATATTAAACTTGAAGGGATGTGGTCTATCTCTGCAGAGTCTGCCAAATTACTTAAATTACTTGGTGATCTGTGGTTCATTTAGTTTTATTCTTTCTTAGATAATAGAAATTTTGATCCTATGTTATAGCAAAAAAAAAAAAAAAGTTAGAGCCGTTTGGCATTTTTAGATTCTTGAAAATGTACAATGAAAATTAAAAGTGAGTGTTCTAAATTTCTAGAAGTATTTGAAGAATGCTGATTGCAAAAGGGTACTATATTTACAAAGCCTAAGGTGTCTTTAATTCTTCCCTACTGGATCTGGTCTCTAGGGCCAACTGTGTTTCTTCTCCCTACAGCAATTCCTGGCCACACAGTTGATTATGCAAACATCTGAGTCTGGGATCAGTGCTAAAAGTCTTCGAGGAAGAGATTCTACCCGCAAACAGGATGCTTCAGAGAAGGTGAGGAGACCAAGAAAGAGCCTGTTTGCCATTGTTCCAGTGCTAGAAGTCTGAAGCATCCAAAGAACTTTATGTTACGGCTTGGTATTGTTGGGCTTCTGTATTCCAATAGTGTACATGCTAGGTGTACCGGTTAATAATGCGGATTTTTTTCAATAGATGGAGTTCCACATATGTTGATATATATGCTATTTTGTTGTATTGACAGCAAGCTTCAAAACTTCATATGTCAAATTTGCTGAAGGTGTTAACATCATCGATATTTTTACGCTTAAAAATGTCGAATTTCATGTCAAAAAAAGAGCATTTGCGGGAAATTTTAATTCATTACTTTATGTTGAAGAAAAGTGCTGCTGAAAGTTACCGTATACTTCAGGAAGCTTATGGTGAACATGCTCCATCTCAAGATACTTGTGAACGCTGGTTTAAATGCTTTAAAAGGGTTGATTTCGATGTGAAAGACAAAGAACGTCCAGGTCAACGGAAGAAGTTTGAAGACCAACAATTACAAGCATTATTGGATGAAGATGCATGTCAAACTCAAAAACAACTTGCAGACAGATTAAATGTTGCTCAGCAAACAATTTCCAATCGTTTACAAGCAATGGGAAAGATTTTAAAAGAAGGAAAATGGGTGCCACATCAACTGAACGAAAGACAAATGGAAAACCGAAAAGTCATCAGTAAAATGTTGCTTCAACGGCACGAAAGAAAGTCTTTTTTGCATCGAATTGTGACTGGCGATGAAAAGTGGATTTATTTTGAGAATCCCAAATGCACAAAATCATGGGTTGATCCAGGTCAACCATCAACATTGATTGCAAGTCCAAATCGCTTTGGAAAGAAGACAGTGCTCTGCGTTTGGTGGGATTAGGAAGGTGTGGTGTATTATGAGCTTCTAAAACCAGATGAAACTGTTAATAATGATCGCTATCAACAACAAATAATCAATTTGAACCACGCTTTGATAGTGAAACGACCAGAATGTGCCAGAAGACACGGCAAAATAATTTTGCTTCATGATAATGTACCATCACACACTTCAAAACGAGTTAAAGACACTTTAAAAGATCTTTGCCTGGGAAGTATTAACCCACCCACCTTATTCACCAGACCTCGCTTCTTCACATTACCACTTGTTCCGATCAATGGCACATGCACTTTCTGAGCAGCACTTCAAAATGTACAAAGAAGTGGAAAATTGGGTCTCTGAATGGTTTGCCTCAAAACAAGAAAAGTTCTATTGGGACGGTATCCACAAATTACCTGAAAGATGGGGAAAATGCGTAGCTAGCAATGGACATTACTTTGAATAAAGTGCTTTTTAAAAAAATATATCTATTGATTTCAGAGAGGAAGGGAGAAGGAGAGAGACAGAAATATCAATGATGAGAGAGAATCATTGATAGGCTGGCTCCTGCACATCCCCCACTGGGATCGAACTCGCAACCTGGGCATATGCCCTTGGCCAGAATTGAACCCGGGACCCGTCAGTCCACATGCCCTCGCTCTATCCATTGAGCCAAGACAGCCAGGGATGAATAAAGCACTTTTGATGTTTCTCTTGAAATTACCGTGTTTTCTTTGATTACAAAAATCTGCATTGTTAACTGGTACACCTAGTACAGATCTTAGAATGTTGGTCATTTGCTTCCATCCAAACAGAAGAAACCTGCTGTGACTGGAAGGCCCAGTCACATGGGAGAAATTGTGAGCTGAGTGAGCAAATTACTAATTCTTCTGACAGTGCTCGCAAGGTGGGGGAAATGACTTGGCTTGTAACAATTGCAGACCAATTAGTTCCTGTTCCAGAGGCATAATTGCTAGATTGCTTTTGGATCTCTTTCCTCTTGTTCTTGAGTTTTTAAGTTTTGTCGTCGTGTGTGTGGTGCTTGTTTCTCTGTCCTGAGGTTTGGGGTGCTTATGGCTGAGAGTTTCTGTGGAACCTGATCAGTGTTTGTTTGTCCTCTAACAGGACAGTGTCCCCATGGGCTCTCCTGCCTTCCTTCTCTCTCTCTTTGTAAGTATTGAATGGCTGCAAGGGGTGGTGTTGTCACAGAGATTCTCTGCTCCCGCTGGGGTTGGGTGGCAGAGGGAAAGCCAACATGCAGACTGTAGCAATGTGTTGAACTTCTGTTTATTCAGGTCATTGAATAAGAACCTGTCTCTTCTGCATTCCTGTCTTTCTGCATGTGTGTGTGTGGGCTGGGTAGGGACTTTTTATGAGTTCACTGGGCTGGAATGAGGTATTGGTAAGGATCTAGAATGTACCGCTCCTCATTTCCTGACTCCACCTTTTGCCAATTCTTTTCTTACAAATAGAAAATTATTCAGAGAAGCAGCTGCTAGCTGGCTTTTGAAACGTGTTCCTCATACTAGATACTGAACACACAGTTTTTATATTTTCCCCTAATATTAAGTTGCAAGACTGATGCCTGATACATAAGCATTCAGTAAAATATAAGATAAAGATCTCGGTAACAATGACTGCTGCAGAAATAGTGGCTGGTGCAAATAGTGATAAGCCTAGGAAAGCTAGCATAAAGACTTATTCCTTCCTCCATGAATTGGAGACCCTCTGACTCTGTTACTCATTTTGGGATGCTGAGACATGATATAATGGGAAGGGCATTAGGCTAGATAGAAATACCACATGATCTTAAATTGACTGGATTATTTCTTGGAGCCTTGTATTTCCTCATTTGTCTGCTGGAGCTAATATAATGATGTACCTGTCCAGCCTACCTCACAGGGATGTTGTGAGGATAAAATGAGATAAGGGGTATGGAACTGGCTTGAAAAAAATTAAAGTGTTATACAAATACAAGATGGTATTTTTATTTTTACTGTTGCCTCAAAGGCAACCTGTGTTGGTGAGCTCTAAATATTTGAGTCCTTAAATGTTAGAAATGTAAAAATGGCCTGGCCAAGCAAAAGTGTTCATTCATCTTGCCTACAGGCCTCAGCCTGTACCACAGACAGAACACTATAATCTCCGTTCTTTTTTATTGGCCTGCAACAGTGACTCTGGATCCCCAAGCAATTGGCTGGCTGTTACAAGGCTGGTTAATAGGATCTTTTATCTATTGAAGACAGCAATGTATTGCACAAGAGGAAGGATCTGGGCTGCAGGGAGAGAGCAGCAGATGGAAAGAAGCCTTCTGATTGTCCTGATCTCATGGAAAACAACTGTCAGGAGGTGCTAGGGAACTAGTGCCAGGGTCAGTCTGCAGGAAAGGCCTTTCTTTAGGGACCAACAAACAGCTGGACAGGTATGTTAGCTAAGAATCTCACTATCCACTGCCCTTTCTGACTCTCCACCTTTCTTTTACTCTTCCTGTTCCTTTGCACATAATTTGGGGGCTGCGGAGGGATGACAAATAGTCATTTTGTGGGCCCCAGATGAAATCCAGCAACCTCTGGTGGGCAGGAGCAAGATACTCTGTACTATTTATTCTCTTACAAACTACTGTCAGGTGATTTTTACCACACACTATGGGAAGACGTATATGCCCCTCGTTTCCTGGATTTTTCTGCTGATTCCCCTCTCCCCTACGAAATCAAATCTCCAGCATTCTTGTTCCTTCTCTTATTTTTTAACCAACTCACTCATGCTCCCTTTGTCTGCCTGTCATTTAGGATGGTGGCACCAGGGGGCGCCGTTGTGCCATTGAAGCAGATATGAAGATGAAAAAATGAAGTCTCAGAGTACCCTCATTGAGCTGAACCTGAAAAAGAAACAAGTTAAAGTTTGGGCTTGTGGGCCCAGTTCCAGAAGTGGGAGTTACAGAAGAGGAGGCTCCTGGGCCATGTGACATGATCTGAGAAAATCTCAGAGAGTTGGAGTAGCATAATTGCCTGTTTTAGGGCAAAAATCATGGGCTGTGTTAATGTCCTAATGTGTAACTAACAGATTGTAGCTAATTTGTACTGTCTTGTGAAGTGTACAGACTTTTTAAAAAAAAAATCTGTGAAGTGTTTGTGTTCAAAATAAACTCTGAAAGAAAACTCGTCTTTGGTGTGTTCTGTGTGTGTGTATGAAACCTGTGATTTCTTCTGTATGATAACTGTTTCGTCATTTGTTAGAGAGGGAAAGTGGTCTTATAAAATGAATTATTCTGTTACAACTCAGAGAAGGGAAATAAATAACCAAGATTTAATTTGTAATTAATGTTTTAGAGCAGCAGTCACCAATCTCACGGACCACCAGTGGTCCAGGGATCACTCATTGGCGACCACTGCTCCAAAGGTTTCTTAAATCAGCCGTCGCCAACCTTTTGGACCTCGAAGACACCTGGTTGGCGACAGCTGTTTTAAAGTGTTGCGTTGTGCAATAAGGACTCATTCAGCTTTTCTTGAATGTTGGGAAAAACTTAAAGGATTTAAAAGTTTTGTTTATGTCATTGCCCTAGTTTTGAGCATAGATGTATCGGTAGTGCTGACCTTTATTTCGTTCATTTATACATAATGCTATGCAGATGGTATTTCTAGGATAGTATATTACTGTTTCCTTATCTATTTCTATTATGTGGGGTTATTATGTGTTTTAGGATTGATGACATTGCTATTTGAAGGCTAAACTGAGTTTAAGAGTTATCAAAGTTATCACGAGCTTATTCTAACTTCTCTTACTACATAAAAATTAACTCAGTGGAAACTAGTTATGAGCCTTTTATTATAAAGAGATGGAGATTAATAGGGTATTGCTTCATACTTTGAGCCTTCTTGAGAAAGATGGGTTTAAGAAAGATGATTAGGCCCTAGCCGGTTTGGCTTAGTGGATAGAGCGTCAGCCCAGGGACTGAAGGATCCCAGGTTCATTCCAGTTAAGGGCATGTACCTCGGTTGCAAGCTTAATCCCTTGCCCCAAAGCTTGTGCTGGAGGCAACCAATTGATGTTTTTCTCTCATATCCATGCTTCTCTCTGTCTCTCCCCCTCCCTTCCACTCTTTCTAAAAATAAATGGAGGATTAACAACAAAAAGATGATTAGAAGTCAGATCTTTTATGTTTGTGTGTTTGTGTGTGTATATATATATACTTTTTTTTATTTTATTGATTTTTTTACAGAGAGGAAGGGGGAGGGATAGAGAGCCAGAAACATCGGATGAGAGAGAGACCGATCAGCTGCCTCCTGCACACCCCCGCCTGGGAATGTGCCCACAACCAAAGTACATGCCCTTGACCGGAATCAAACATGGGACCCTTCAGTCTGCAGGCTGACGCTCTATCCACTGAGCCAAATTGGTCAGGGCAATCTATATATGTTTTTTTTTACTAATTTCAAAGAGGAAGGGAGAGAAACATCAATGAGAGAATCATTGATCGGCTGCCTCCTGCACGCCCCACACTGGGGATCAAGCCTACAACCCAAGCATGTGCCCTGACTGGGAATCAAACTAATTTTCTGGTTCATAGGTTGCTGCTCAACCACTGAGCCATGCTGGCCAGGCCAGATCTTTTTGGTTTCAATATTTTTTAAAGTTTGTTAGGATGCTAACAAGCTAAAAGAATACAGTCTTTATGAGGTGATGGAAAGGAGTTTAATGAGCCCAGGAAAATAACTGCAGAATACCCCCAAAGCAATGCACAAATATGATGTAAATAAGCAGTGAAGCCTTAAAAGTTGGAGAAGTATGGACAAGGAGAACCATTAAAGGGACAGATTTTGGATTGGTAGAGAAGGTGATGAATGAGCTTCGCAATCCAGGTAAAGGTGAGGGTATCTATGGTGGGGGCAATAGGGAGACATAATTAGAACAGGGATCATCTGAAGTACAGATACCAGACCAAGGAAACAAAGTAGGGTTTGATTTATGGAGTTCTTAAGAGTGGCAGATTTGAGAAATTTATATTGAGGGAATAGCTGTTATAAAGCCTTGCATAGGGAGACGTTGAGAGCAGATTGGATTAAAGATAGAGAAATTGACCAGGGGGCTGTAGCATTTATTGAATAGCAAACAAAGAATGGGCATTGAGAAAAATGGTGGAAGAAAACTGGGAAGTGGAATTGCTTACCAAATGCAGGAGATGAGTTAAAACAGGATCAAGAAATAGTGTTGATGGGGATAAGGAAGTTGGTGAGAGCAAATGATTTTGGAGATAATCAGAAAGGGAAGTGATCTAAGTTTTTGAAATGTTGAGTTGAAGCAGATAGTAGAGCAACAAAAGGGAATTGACCTTTGGGTACAGGGAGAAATGAGACCAGAATGCACATAAGTTAAAGACAGAGATTTGGGAGCCACCTGAAAAGATATCAAAATTGAAACCTCAAAGTATATACATTTTTTAAAGTAGGTATCAATGAGGAAGTAGAGGACCAAGCAAGAACATAGATAAGGATTTATTGAAAGTTGTAAAGGGAGAGAACAAAGGGGTAGGAAAATCAGTATAGTGTAATGAAAGGAAGATATTTTTAAAACTTGATGTTGCAGTTTTCATTCTGAAAAGTGAGAATTGGATATAATGGGTAATCTTAAAATGTGTTTTGAGGATTTAATGGTTGATAGGTTCATACCTATACACTGAGGAAAATATCACTTATCCCTCAAGTTTATTGCCTTGCAGTTGATTTTAAGAATGATTTCGAGTAGAGGAATTTCGTTCAGCTAACGATGGTTCAGTTCTTTATTTTTTACATATTTTTCAATTACAGTTTACAATCAATATTAGTTTGTAATAGTTTCAGGTGTACACCATAGTGGTTAGATAATCATATACTTGGCAAAGTGTTCCCCCTGATATTTCTAGTACCCACCTGGCACCATACATATTTATTGCAATATTGTTGACTATATTTCCTATGCTGGTACTTATGCTCCAGTTCTTTTTCTTTTGGAGTTAGGAGGAAGTCCAAGAAAAAAAATACTTATCTGGTAATATCTTTATTTTACTGTTTGACATGGGACTTTTTCTTTATTCCCAATGACAGGTCATTTTCTCTCCTGGTATCTCATTTCAACTATCTTTTATTGTTATTAATGAGTAGAAATACATTTCTGTCCCCTTATCTTTCTAATGAACCTGGGAGATGGGATGCAAATGCCTTAGGAATACTGATTTGAGTGAATTTAATGCATCTTTTTCTGTGTATTTACAGATGGGGCGTGAATGGGTTTGGTTGGATTCTGAACAAGACTATCCCAATGACTCTGAGTTGAGCAACAACTGCAGGTCCCTCTTCAGCTCATGGGACTCCAGTCTGGATCTTGATGTGGGCAGCTGGAGGGAAACTGAGGAGCCAGGGACTGAGGAATTAGTGGAAAGCAGCCCAGGAACAGAATCTAGTGAGCTGCTTATGGGTGACGGAGGCAGTGAGGAATCTCAGGAAGAGACAAAGCAGATCAGCCACCAGAACCTCTTCCACTTTCTCTCTGAGGTAATGAGGAGTCATTATTTCCAAAGTTGGAAGAGTCTTAACTCTAAGAGAATGCTTACCCATATATATTTTTACCACTCTTAATATTATTTACTGAAATATAAGTTCCACAGTGGCAGGGACTAAGTTCATTGCTGTGTCTTCAGCACTTGGTACTCACACAAAATATGCTTCAAATGTGTACTTTTGAGCTGAATATTCTAAAATCCAGTCATTGGGACCCTGAGTCAAAGGAAATGAAATTTCTGTATGCAGGACTACCCTATAAGAAGAGTATCCTTGCAATTCATTCTTTCAGTCATGAGAAGTGATTCTTGCCCAAACTCACCTTAAAGCTTATAAAGTATGACGTTAAGGCAGTATTTTACAGTGTTTTTATTACCCTAGGTCTGAGGATCAGAAATAAACAGAATCTGACAGTTTATATTTATGCAGCAACTACACACACATTCAGGAGAATATAGGTCAAGATCAGCAAGAATCCAGTTCAAATGTTGCAACTTCTGTTTTGGCAGACAAAATTTTCAGCAGTTTGGTAGCCAGTCCCAATTGATCAGAGTAGACACTTGAGATGAAAATGTAGAATATAAGCTCTTTGAGGCAAGAACAATATCTTGTTTACTGTTAGGTCCCTACCAACTAGTACAGTGCCTATGTATCCTATTATAATAAAAGCCTAATATGCTAAGTGTCCAGTTGACTGGTCGGCCATTCAACCAATCAAAGCATAATATGCTAATGATATGCTAAGGTCGCTCAACTGCTCACTATGACGTGCTCTGACCACCAGGGGGCAGATGCTCCAACCAGTAGGTTAGCTTGCTGCTGGGTTCTGGCTGATGGAGACTGAGCAAGATGGGCCGGACATGCCCTGGAGCCCTCCAATTATCCCTCCTGGGCTGGCCAACTTCCTGTGTCCCTCCCCAGCCTTGATTGTGCACCGTTTAGGTCCCTTGGCCTGGCCTGCACCCTCTCACAATCCAGGACCCCTCGAGGGATGTCAGAGAGCTGGTTTCTGTGGCCAAGGGACCCCACTGGTGCATGGATTCATGCACCGGGCCTCTAGTATAAGACATTTAATGAATTTTAAATGGTTGAAGAAGTTAATATATTTGCCATCTCATGCTTAGACACAGTGGCAGTGTAATCATGTGGCATTATTGATATGTAGATGATTTCCATTGGTGTTTCTAATCTAACAATAGACTATGATTGCAGGTAGCTTATTTAATGGAGCCATTGTGCATTAGCAGCAAAGAGTCAAGTGAAGGTTGCTGCCCTTCACCTGATACCAGACAAGAGGAAAGGGAAATTGAAGCTACTGAAGGAGACGAGGAGCCCTGCAGAGAGCCTGAAGAGCTTTCAGCTAAGGTAGAACCATTGGTAGCTGAGGAGTCACTGGAAGAAAATGGAAGGCCAGAAGTGGCTCCAGCTCCCTCAGATATTTGTGCAGTTTGGGGACTACCAACAGAGAATAAAGAGGTAAGTGAATAACTTAAACCAGCTGTCTAGTCCTCTGCACAGGGAGGCAGAGCAGAGTAGTAGAGCACATAGGTAACTCCAGAGTTCAACTACCTGGGTCCAAATCTTGAATTAGCATCAATTAGCTGTGGGACCTTAAACATGTTAGTAAACATTTTAGAACCTCAGTTTTCTCTGCTGTAACTGGAATTAGTTCTTTCTCTACCTTATAGTTTTGCTGTGAGGTTAAATGATAATTCATGGGAAAAACTTAGCATAGGGCCTGGTTCATAGTAAGCAATCAGTAAAATTCAGAATTTATAATATTAAATATTATCTGACCAGTTAGACTAGTTTGCTCCAGGACCACAAAAATAATGAAAATTTTAACAGGATACAGCATTCGCCCTAGCCAGTTTTCTTAGTGGTTAGAGTGTCACCCTGATGACTGAACAGTCGTGGGCTTGATTCTGGTCAAGGGCATGTACCTTGGTTGCAGGTTTGATCCCTGGCCCTGGTTGGAGCACATGCAGGAGGCAACCAATCAATGTCTCTCACATTGATATTTCTTTGTGTCTGTACCCCTCCCTTCCACTCTCTCTAAAAATCAATGGAAAAAATATCCTCAGGTAAGGATTAACTAACTAAATAAATCTATATATATAAAAGCCTAAGCGACCTTTCAACCATTCACTATGATGCACACTGACCACCAGGGGGGCAGATGCTCAATGCAGAAGCTGCCCCCTGGTGGTCAGTGCGCTTCCACAGTGGGAGCGTTGCTCAGCTGACCTATGGGCATCAGAGGCCAGGCTCACGGCTGGTGAGGGCAGTTGCAGCAGCCTAGCCTCTCCTGCGGACACTCCCCCTGCGCGCCCCTACCCCATCTGGACCAGGACCTGAAACAGGACTTACTGGGCATGAGCCCACTGCTGCTTCTCTGTCATGGGCGCACCATTATTACCCTAGGACGGGTGTGCAGAGACTGCAGCAGAGTGGCAGCAAGCTGAGCCTATCGAGTGGCATTGGCGGCAGGTGCAGCAGGCCTGGGATGTGTAGGAGCAGCACTGCACCCAGCCAGGGCTCAGGCTCCTCCCCAGCCACCTGCTGCTTCTCACACTACTACATCCCTGGGGGATGTTGGATTGCCGGTTTCGGCTGGATCCCCGCAGGCCAGGCTGAGGGACCCCACAGGTGCAACGGCCTCTAGTAAATAAAAGGGTACAGCATCCATCTAGAATTGAATATATTGCTTTTTCTTTTTTTTTTTCTTGGAGTACAAAGTTCTCCAGCAAGATTGTTAACAAGAATTAATTGACTTGTGTCTAGTTAAGTCATATTTCTCTAATTTCTTTTATAGCTTTATATAATTGGCCTCTTCTTACCTTAAGATCAGCTTTCATTTACTCCATGCATGTAAAATTACCTTGCAGAGGCCCTGAACCTGTAGCTCAGTTGATTAGAGCACTAACCTAGTACTCCAAGGTAGTGGGTTCAATCCCTGGTCAGAGCGCATACAAGAAACAACCAATGAATGCATAAATAAGTGGAATAATCTCTCTCTCAGTAATAAAAATAAATAAATTAATTAAAATTACCTTGCAGATAATAAATCTTTTACTAAAGTTTCCATTTTTTCCTGGTACTCCTAGGGAGAGGTTCAGCAAGAATCCAAAGAGGAGAACCAGGGAGAAGGGTATGTGTCAGAGATGGAAGACCTGCCCTCCTCAGGTGAGTGTGATGATGGCTCTAGCATTCAGGAGGCTCCTCTGGTGGATGTCCTTTTCAGCCATGCTACTTCCTCAAATCTGTAAGTATAGATATTTATCCAAGGTTGTTAGGATTTATGCTTTTACTTCTGTTTATGCCTGTTTGAATTGTTAGCATGAATATAGATTACTTTTGCAAAGTAAAGAAAAAGGAAACTGGAGTTGGGAAACACTAGAAATAGAATTAAATATAATTTTACTGTATAAATATAAGTCTATATGCTTTCCTCTTATAAAACAAGTCTGTCTTATCAACATTAAGAATCTCTTTCATAAATAACCCTTCTCTCTAATCTTTAGTTAGGCAATATTGCTAATTCAGATTGTCTCTCGTGTCTATTATACAAACTATACTTCTTTTAAAAATACTAAGACAGGCCCTAACCAGTTAGCTCAATTTGTTAATGTATTTTCTGATACACCAGGTTATGGGTTCAATCCTTGATCAGGGCACATATAAGAGTTAACCAATGAATGCATGAATATGTGAAACAACAAATCGATGTCCTTCTTGCTCTTGCTCGCTTTCTCTCCCTTTCTCCTCCCCTTCCTCTCTCCATAAAATCAATCAATAAATTATTTAAAATATACTAAGACAGCTCCTATTAACTTGAAATGCAAAAATTATTTTGAAGTTATGATCTCTGTGTTCCCTTTTCACAAATCTTAGGAAATTGTTTATATGCTTGTCTCATCTTTTTATAAGTAACTAGAAGCCTGGTGCATGAAATTCGTGCACAGGGGTGTGTGTCCCTCAGCCCAGCCTGAACCCTCTCCAATCCAGGATCCCTCGGGGGATGTCTGACTGCCAGTTTAGGCCTGATCTCCGGGATCGGGCCTAAATGGGCAGTCGGACATCCCTCTCACAATCCAGGACTGCTGGCTCCCAACCGCTCGCCTGCCTGCCTTCCTGATTGCCCCTAACCACTTCTGTCTGCCAGCCTGATCACACTCTAACCACTCCCCTGCCAGCCTGATTGATGCCTAACTGCTCCCCTGCCAGCCTTTTTGCCCCTAACTGCCCTCCCCTGCAGGCCTGGTCACCCCTAACTGCCCTCCCCTGTAGGCCTGGTCACCTCTAACTGCCCTCCCCTGCAGGCTTGATTGCCCCTAACTACCCTCCCTTGCAGGCCTGGTCCCAACTGCCCTCCCCTACTGGCCTGATCGCCCACAACTGCCCTCCCCTACTGGCCTGATCGCCCACAACTGCCCTCCCTTGCAGGCCTGGTCCCTCCCAACTGCCCTCCCCTGCTGGCCATCTTGTGGAGGCCATCTTGTGTTCACATGGGGGCAACCATATTTGACCACATGGGGCAGCAATCTTGTGTATTGGTCAATTTGCATATTACTCTTTTATTAGATAGGATTATGGGGCCAAAGGTTACATTTTAGAATTTTTTTCTTTTTAGTAAAGTGAATTTTTTCTAAATCAGAAAGTGAAGTTATTTTTGTTATGATAATAAATAATTCCTTTTCTGGGCCTGGTCTTTTGTCTATTGAGAGAAGATAGCATGAGTAGTGTTTTGTTTTCACTATATTCCTGATCCACCCACATTATCTGTGGAAAGGCAAACCAATAATTATTTTAGCCTTTTTAAATTTAAAGTATACAACTGAACCATGTATATATATTTTTTAAATAGCAGATTTCAAATTTTTGTTATACAAATTTTTGTTATACAAAAAACCTACGTTATTGAAGAATTGCTTCCTTTGCTTTTCTGTAACTCCCTGTGTATGAGCAGATGGCATGTGATAACTATCTAAAAAAGAGGAAATCTCTAATCTGGGATGTATTATTCTAAGATATTTCAGTGTCTTGAATGGCAATAGACATTAGTAACTGAGTTTGCTTGGTCAGATAGTTTAAGGGGAACTAGAAAGCTGAGTTCTTGTGCTATCTTTGGGAAGCTTAAAACTACTTTGAGGGATAGACATTCTCCAGGCCCCTCTTTTCTGTCTTAACCCTTAGTCTGTACTGACTCTCACGAGTAGAGAGAAGTAGAGCCTTTGGAGCATCACTCTCAGGCTGCAGCTCCTTTCCACTCCCACACTTTTCTTAATTATTAAAGTTATTTATTTTAATTTCTCTAGATTCCTTTTTAAATTTTTATTGATTTCAGAGAGGAAGGGAGAGGGGGATAGAGATAGAAACATCAATGATGAGAGAGAATCATTGATTGACTGCCTCCTGTACGCCCCCTACTGGGGATCGATCCCACAACCCAGGCATGTGCCTTTGACTGGAATCGAACCCATGACCCTTCAGTCCGCAGGCCGATGCTCTATACACTGAGCCAAACAAGCTAGGGCTCCACTCGCACACTTTTACTTGTAATTGCTTGCCATGCATTTCTAAATAGGTGGAAATAAAGATAAGCAACAGGTTGTTCCTTAAAATATTGTAAAGGCGATTGATTATGAGGTTACAGAACCTAGTGCAATACCTTTCATATAATGGAAATGTATTAAATATCTGTTGTGTCGATGTGTGAATAAAATTGCACAAGCACCAAGGAGTTATTATTCATTATGGTTGACTGATTAGAAACAAAGGAAGAAGTTTGTTTGCAGGACTTTAAATGCCTTGCCGAAACCGGTTTGGCTCAGTGGATAGAGCGTCGGCCTGTGGACTGAGGGGTCCCAGGTTTGATTCCGGTCAGGGGCATGTACCTGGGTTGTGGGCACATCCCCGGTGGGGAGCGTGCAGGAGGCAGCTGATCGATATTTCTCTCTCATCGATGTTTCTAGCTCTCTATCTCTCTCCCTTCCTCTCTGTAAAAAAATCAATAAAATATATTTAAAAAAATAAATTAAATAAATGCTTTGTTCTGATAGGGTTCTGTGTTTAAGGATATGTTTATTTTTGTGGTATATAATTTAGAAGCAGGTAAGATATTGCATCATGAAAATGAACAGTTATGTGAAGCTGCTCAAATTGGAAAAAGATAAAATTGGAGATGTGAGTTGTTCTCAAATGGATGCACACTTATAAGGAACATAAAGCAAAATGAGGGTGTGAAGACTTAGCTGTGAAGAAAACTCATTTAGAGAAAATAATAGGGTGGATAAAGTAGAAAGTGTAACATGATGTTTAACTTCGGAGTAAATAGAAAACTTGCCAACTTGGGAAATTATAAAAATAAATAGATAGACCTGACTGGGTAGCTCAATTGGTTAGAGCGTTGTCCTCCCTATATGCCAAGGTTGTGGGTTCAATCCCCAGCGAGGGCACATGCAAGGGGCAACCAATGAATGCATGAAGAAGTGGAAAAACGGGTAAATGTTTCCCTCTCCCTTTCTTAAAAAAAGAAAAGAAAAGAAAAAGCCCTATCTGGTTTGGCTCAGTGGATAGAGTGTCGGCCTGCGGACTCAAGGGTCCCTGGTTTGATTCCAGTCAGGGGCATGTACCTTGGTTGTGGGCACATACCCAGGAGGGAGTGTGCAGGAGGCAGCTGATCGATGTTTCTCTCTCATCGATGTTTCTAACTCTCTATCCCTCTCCCTTCCTCTTTGTAAAAAATCAAATATGTTAAAAAAAAAAAGAAAGAAAACATTGGACAGTTTCATCTCTGAAGAAGAACTAAATAGATAGTTTAACTCAGAGAAGGAGTGGTCATGAGAATAAATGAAATTTTCTTAGGTATTTTAAGAGTTACTATATAGAGGAGAGTGAAAAGGAAAAATACTTAAATTGTGTAGCAATCAGGTTAAATGTGAGAATTCTTTGGGACTTGGAACCAAGTATTTACTTCTGTGGAGACATGGGAGACATAGTTATCAGTGTGTCATATTTTTACATAAAAATAGGACCAGATTCATTTATCAGATACTTAATTGAGCACCTACTATGTGCCAGGCACTTGGGAAATATCAGTGAAAAAAGACTACTTTCATAGACCAGTCAGTATTTTAGAGTCATACGTGTTAAAGAGCAAATCAGCAAAGAGACCAAAAGGCAAGGGCAATTGTAGATTTGTAATATACTTGATAAAATGGTAACTATTTCATGAGTAATAGTGATTAATAAGAGAATATTTATAGAATTTGGGGTTTCTTATGGAAGCATTAATAATGTTTTTATTCTTATGGTGTTATTAAGTAGGAACACTGTCTTGAGAAAACCTCATTGCCCCCTAGGAGTGACAGTATGCCATTTGTGAAATTATTGTTTCTTTTCTGTCCTTTTTTATCTCATAGGTCTGATCTAAGCCAGAGTGATCCTGTTCAGGATCACTTACTATTTAAGAAGACTCTCTTGCCAGTATGGAAGATGATTGCCAGTCACAGGTAAGTCTCCAAACCACTCTTGATGTTCATAGGCATTCTTCTCATTTAGAGTGACCCTCCACGGTTTCTTTATTCTTTCTGGATTTGTCCCCTAACAGGTTCAGCAGTCCATTTCTGAAGCCAGTGTCAGAAAGGCAGGCCCCAGGATACAAGGATGTGGTGAAAAGGTCAGTGGAAAAGGCGGCAAGAAAGATTGGTTGCTTTTATGTCTGTCTTTTCTTACGTTATTTTCCATCTATTAGATTATTTATTTCATTTATATTACTTACAAACTTAAAATAAAATAAACTTTATAGCTTAACAATTTTGTGAAGTTATGGTGAGCTCAGTCTTTATTTGAGAAGGAATGAAGGAGAACAAAAAGATAAAATGGCCTTTTTTTAATTGTTAAATTTTAGGTAATATGATTCATTTATTATGATCTTACATTTGCCTTCAGTAGTTTTTTTTAATTATTTTTTTTATTGATTTCAGAGAGGGAAAGAGATAGAAACATCAATGATGACAGAGAATCATTGATTGGCTGCCTCCTGTGTGCCCCTTACTTGGCATCGAGCTTGCAACCCGAGCATGTGCCCTTGACCAGAAAGGAACCCAGGACCCTTCAGTCTGAAGGCTGATGCTCTATCCACTGAGCCAAACCAGCTAGGACACTTTCCATAGTTTTTGACATTGTTCTTTTGGAGCAAACCTTTAAAAGGAACACTGTATTCATTCTGACAGTTATAGGTATGGCTAAGGCAAAGATGATAATCCAAATGATGTTACAAACATTGTCCGGTTGTAGTATTTTGGAATTGTATAGCATGTTTCATTTAAAATGATGTCATAAATAAACTGATGAACAAAATAGATCCAGAGACATAGAAACATGGAACAGACTGTCGAATATTAGAGAGAAGGTGGGGGTGCGGGTGGGGGAGAGATCAACCAAAGAACTTGTATGGATATATGCATAACCCATGGATACAGACAGTAGGGTGGTGAAGGCCTTGGGAACCTGAGGGGTGGGCTAGAAGGGATCAATGAGGGGAAAAGGGGGACATATGTTATACTTTCAACAACAACGATTTAAAATAAATAAATAATGCTGTCATAAACCAGAATGTCAATAGAGTATAAAAGATCAGGAAAGGACCATTGGGGACAGATTCCTTCATTCTATAGATAAGGAAACTAAGTCTCAGCGGTGGTCTTGATTTGCCTGTGATCAACAGTGAATAGCAGAGCTAGAACTAAATCCCAGATTCTCTTTTTTTTTAAAAAAAATATTTTTTTATTTCAGAGAGGAAGGCAGAGGGAGAGAGAGATAGAAACATCAATGATAAGAGAGAATCATTGATTGGCTGCTTCCTGCATGCCCCCCACTAGGAATTGAGCCCGCACCAAGGTATGTGCCCTGACCAGGAATTGAACCATGACCTCCTTGTTCATAGGTGGATGCTCAACCATTGAGACACGGTGGTTGGGCTAAATCCCAGATTCTTACCTCTCATTTCAGTCCTCTTTCTACATTGCTTTTCTCTTATATACCCACTCTCTGTGTCTCATTAATAATTTGTCTTAAGCCCTAGCTGGTTTGGCTCAGTGGATAGAGCATCGGCCTATGGACTGTAAGGTCCTGGGGTCGATTCTAGTCAAGGGCACATACCTGGGTTGTGGGCTCAATTTCCACTAGGGGGCATGCAGGAGGCAGTCAGTCAATGATTCTCTCATCATTGATGTTTCTATCTCTATCCCTCTCTCCTTTTCTCTCCAAAATAAATTTGATATATATGTATATATGTATATATATATATATATATTAAAATAATAATTTGTCTTAATATTCCCTTGATTCTCTTTTCTTCTCCATGAAAGGAGAAAAACATTCTCAGTTTTTGATTATGCAATAATAGAAGTAGATTTAATACCTAATATATGACTCCACATTGTAAACAATCAGTCAATAACTACCATATGACAAATTGATCATTGGAGTTCTTTACAGCTTTGATACCTGGGACCAACCCTCCTCCTACAACAGTAGACTATAGTGGTTGGGCCTGTAGGTTCTGAAGTCAGACTGCCTCCCAATTAGATTCCAGGTTGTGTGACTTTGAGCTGGTACTTAACCTCTTCAGATCTCAGTTTGCTCATTGCCAGTTGGTTGTAATAACGGTACCTCCCTTATAGGTTTATTGGGAGGTTTAACTGAGTTAATATGGAAAGTACCTAACTTAGTACTTGGTCTATTTTAGGTAGTAGCAGTCAAATGTTAACTGCTGTTGCTATTTTATTATTTGATGAGGATTGTTATCTTTACTACCATTTTCATTAAGAGGTAGTTACTGCCTTAACTGGTTTGGCTCAGTAGATAGAGCATCGGCCGAGAACTGAAAGGTCCCAGGTTTGATTCCAGTCAAGGGCACGTACCTTAGTTGTAGGCTTGATCTCCAGGAACATGCGGGAGGCAACCAGTCAGTGTGTCTCTCACATTGATGATTCTCTCTGTCTTTCCCCCTCCCTTTCACTCTGTCTAAAAATCAATGGAGCCCTAGCCAGTTTGGCTCAGTGGATAGAGCATCGGCCTGCAGACCAAAGGATCTTGGGTTCAATTCCAGTCAAAGGCACGTACCTTGGTTGCAGGCTCTTCCTTGGCCCAGGACCTGGTTAGGGCTCATGCGCAAGGCAACCAATCAATACATCTCTCTCACATTGATATTTCTCTCTCTTCCACTCTCTCTAAACATCAATGGGAAAATATCCTTGGGTGAAGATTAACCAAAAAAAAAAAAAAAGGCGGCTGGGCCCTAACGGGTTTGGCTCAGTGGATAGAGCATTGGCCTGTGGACTGAAGGGTCCTAGGTTCGATTCTGGTCAAGGACATGTAACTTGGTTGCAGGCACATCCCCAGTAGGGAGTGTGCAGGAGGCAGCTGGTCGATGTTTCTCTCTCATCGATGATTCTAACTCTATATCCTTTTCCATTCCTCTCTGTAAAAAATCAACAAAATATATTTTAAAAAAGAAAAAGAAAGAAAGCTGGTTACTGCCCTTGCCGGTGTAGCTTAGTGGGTTCGTCGTCATCCTGTGCCCATAAGGGCTGGTTCCATATCTAGTAGGAGGCAGCTGATCATTGTTTCACTCTTGCATAGATGTTTCTCTCTCTTCCTCTACCTTTTTCTTTCTCTAAAAATCAATTTTTAAAAATGCATTAAAAAAAAAAAAGAACTGGTTAGTTATTCAAGAGATCATGTTATGTCACCACATGTTCCACATGAAGGTTAGATTTCCTCTGTTTTTTTCTTGGCCACCTGTAGACCCATGGATTTAACTACCCTGAAAAGGAATCTGTCTAAGGGACGGATTCGCACCATGGCACAATTCCAGCGAGACTTGATGCTGATGTTCCAAAATGCAGTGATGTACAATGACTCTGATCATCATGTGTATCATATGGCTGTGGAGATGCAGCGAGAAGTTCTGGAGCAGATTCAGGTACTGTATGTAGACAGCTGCAAGAAAAACAAGTGTAATCTCTGGAATCAGATTTTAGAAAGTCTGAGAATAAGGGTGGGTGAAGTGTTTCCAGAGTTTATGTTTAGAGGTGATTCAAGGATTAACATTTTACCTGCTGGTTTAGAAAATCCTGAGCCTCAGTAGGACCAGTTTTAACAGTGAACTACTGAAGGGTTCTCAGGAGAGCTGTAATGGTAATGGGAGCTCCCGCTGCAAGAGTCTCAAACCAGAGGGCTAACCATACAAACCAGAGGCTGGAGTCACTGTCCATTTTAAATGTTAATATTAATGTATGTTCACACTATCCCGTCCATTGTGGATAAGATATACTATAGTAGCCAGAAGATGACATTTGAGGGTTTCTTTTCTGGATAACATCATATTTTAAAGAAAAAAATGATAATCAAATTTCATTGTAGAAAAAGAAATTCAAACCTCTTTGGGCTTTTAAGATTCATAGTTCACTATCTACCTTGATCCTGTAGGTGCTGAGTATTTGGCTAGACAAAAGAAGAAACTTAAATAGTCTGGATTGAGAACCAGCCAACCCAGTGCATGATGGAAAACCTGTGTTGTTAACCTGGAGCTGCTACCCCGACCTTTTCTGGAATTTGGACCTCTCATTGAGACTGATCCAGAGAAAATCCCAGTACTTGTTTACATTCTCTCTTGTCTTTCATAATAATAATAATATCTTAACTCACAATCTAGGAGTCAAAGATGCCTATGGACATAATTTTAAGAAAAGGGGGGAAACTTATTTGAGGTAATAAACATTACCCATATCTTTGTTCCATAGGCTTAATTTAGAGATAACTGGATTAGACCTCTTATGACTACTCTATAAATAAATGTTACTTCACAAGTGTAAGATTGCTTTTTAATGATTACAGAAGCTGGGAATAGAGGGGACAACATCATTTGGTGAAATGAAGACGGTATTTGACATGGGAGGGGGATGGGGTGGGTGAAGTGTTTATGCTTTGTCTCATTTATAAAATGGGGATAATCGAAGCGCACTTCAATTTATGACGAAAATGTAAGAAAACATCTAGTACGCTAAGATTCTTAAGGGGAATAAAAATGCCTGTGGCTGGCTTCCTTGGTTAAGAGGAGCCCGCCAGAGGCTGTGAAGCAGGCTCCTGGGATTGGCTCTCTGCAGCCACCGTCCCTAAACTGGGCTTCACGTCTCCTAGCAACGAGCAGTGGTGGACGCACAGGACGAGTTAGCATTGAGGTGAGTTCCCAGACCAACGTCAGACTCAGAATCTGCGGATGTGACTGGGAGAGGGCCAGGGGACCTGGGATTCTACTTTCTAACCCTGCTTGACTCTATGCATAGTCATCCTGGCGGGCCGGGGCGCTCAACCTCTCGCTGGAGTATCGCGGAGAGTTGCTTACACAGTCTCTTGTTACTGCGCCTAAAATCTTCACCAGTTCCACCGTCAAGTTGCCCCGTGGCCTCTCCACCTCATCGAAAATATTTAGGAATCTCTCTCTCCCTCCCTCCCGCCCTCCCTCTCCCCCCCCCCCCTCGTTTTCTTTTTTGCTCAATCCTCATGGACATAGACAGTAGTGTAATGATTGCGGACGGATGGGATGGGGTGGAGGTGGAAGTGGGTATAGAGGGGATAAATGGTGATAAGGGGGGGGTGGGGGAAGAGAAGAAAAGAAGTGTTCAGGAAATCCCAGGGCACAACCGCAGAAACAGAAATCGTATTACAAGCATACCTCGTTTTATTGCACTTGCTTTCTGCACTTCATAGGTTTTGCGTGTTTTACAAACTGAAGGCAAGACCCTCCACCAGCAAAAAAGATTATTACACCCTTTATTGCGATACTCGAGATAGAATCTGCAATATCTCCCATGTATGCCTGTATCAAAGACACTGCTTATAGAAAAACATATTGCAGTTTATAACTTTATAAATTAATAAAATCAAGCACCTAATAATGCCGTTCTTAATCACAATTACATTTCATTGGGGTTAGGGGAATGCATGTCATTGCAGTTGATACCTGTCAAGAATCTCTTTAACTTGTACCTCAAAAAACCAGAATGGAACTATCGATGTACCCACTTCAGATATATGTAGAAAAAACTCTGGCCATTATCAAACCAGATATTGTTGACAAAGAGGAGGAGATACAAGATATTATTATCAGATCTGGATTCACCATTGTTCAGGTAACTTTTGGGCACAATGATTATGTTATTTTCTCTCATTGATCCTTCTTTTTTATGTTTATGTAAATGTGTTGACCTATTTAGATCCATAGTATTTAGCATTAAATTTAGGTTTATTCGTCTACTATAAAAGTTATATGAGATAGTTTTAAGGTGTTTTTCACACTTCAAAATATGTAAAATGAAAAATAAAATTCTTTTACCTCCTCTCCCACTCCAAATCCCAGTCTCCAGAAGAGGCAACCACTTAACACTTTCTGTTCTTCCAGGATTTTCTATGCATTCACAAGTATCCCTCTCCCTGCTTAAAATAGGACAATCCCCTTCTCTTTGCAAATCCCTCAAATAACATTTCAGGTCATTACATCTGAATCTAGCTTATTCGTCCTAACTTTTGTGTAATATTCCCCTGTGTGGATGAACCACAATTTATTTACTTGGTCCTCTTAAAAAAAAAAAAAAAGGATTGATTTTAGAGGGAGAAGAAGGGAGAGGGAGAGAGAGATAACATCAATGAGAGAGAAACATCAACATTGTTTGGCTGCCTCCTGCACACCCCTTGCTGGGGATTGGGCCCACAACCCAGGCTCTCGGATTGGAAATCCAATCAATGACCTCTTGGTGCATGGATCCATGCTCAAGGACAACCACACTGGCTGGGCTACTTGGTCCTCTATTGATGGACTTGGAGACTGTTGGTATTTTTTTTTTTCAATCCTTACAAACATTTAATGTTTTAAGCCTTTTTTGTTGTGCAGTTGGTAGAGGTTTAAAAATGAATGTAAAAAATATTAAATAGAATTAAATAAGTTTAATCTTCCTTTTTCGTATCATTTTTATTTGAAATTCCTGTTTTTATTCTCTTATACTGTGTCACATTGCCTATTTAGTCAATGTTTTAAAAAATGAAAAAGAGAATCTTTAGGAAAGAAATGGGATATTAGTTGAACTTAGGATAGGTGGAGGCTGAAAATAGGGATGATATAAGAAAGTGTAAGGAAATATTACAGGAAAGTATAAGGGAATATTTAATATAGTAATGAAAGGTCTCAAGTAAAATGAACTTTTAAATGAATGTTGTTAGAAAAAATAAGTAGCCATTTTTTAAAAACTTGGATTGGCCTTTAGGCTCTCTGAGCAACACCATGGCAGTGGGCAAGAACCAGTCTCTTACAAAAGGAGGCAAAAAGGGACCCAAGAATAAAGGGGGTTGACCCATTTTCTAAGAAAAATTGATATGATGTGAAAGCACCAGCTATATTCAATATAAGAAATATTGGAACCCTTGCCAGTTTTTCTCAGTGGTTAGAGCATCAGGTTGAGGGTTCAATTCCTGGTCAAGGACATGTACCTTGGTTGCAGGTTCTGTCTCTAGCTCCAGTTGGGGGCACATGTGGGAGGCAACCAATTGATGTGTCTCTCTCACTTTGATGTTTCTCTCTCCCCCTATCCTCTCTCTCTTCCACTCTGTCTGAAAATCAGTGGAAAAAAATATCGTCAGGTGAGGGTTACAAATAAATAAATAAATTTTTAAAAAGAAATGTTGGAAAAACACTAGTCATGAGAACTCAAGGAACCAAAATCACATCTGATGGTCTCAAGGGTCATGCTTTTTATTTATTTTTAAAATATATTTTATTGATTTTTTTTACAGAGAGTAAGAGAGAGGGATAGAGAGTTAGAAACATCAATGAGAGAAAAACATCGATCAGCTGCCGCCTGTACACCCCCCACTGGGGATGTGCCCGCAACCCAGGTACATGCCCTTGACTGGAATCGAACCCGGGACCCTTCAATCCGCAGGCCGACGCTCTATCTACTGAGCCAAACCAGTCAGGGCACAAGGGTCATGTTTTTTAAATGAGCCTAGCTGATCTGCAGAATGATGAGTTGCATTTAGAAAATTCAAGCTAATTACTGAGATTGTTCAGGCAAAAACTGTGTGACTAATTTCCATGGCACGGATCTTACCTGTGACAAAATGGTAAAAAAGTGGCAGATCATGATAGAAGCTCATGTTGATGTCAAGATTAGCAATAGTTATTTGTTTCATCTATCTGTGTTGTTTTTATTTTTTTTAAAAAGTGTAACAATCAGATTTGGAAGACTCTTAAGCTCAGAATCAACACGTCCACCAAATCCAGAAAATGGTGGAAATCATGACCCAAGAGGTGCAAACAAATGACTTGAAAGAAGTGGTCAATTAACTGATTCCAGATAGCATTAGAAAAGGCAGAAAAAGTTTACTAATCCATTTATTCTCTCCATGATGTCTTTGTAAGAAAAGTCAAAATGCTGAAGAAGTTCAAATTTGAATTGGGAAAACTCATGGAGCTTCATGGTGAAGGTAGCAGTTCTGGAAAAGCTACTGGGCATCAGAAAGGTGCTAAAGTTGAATGAGCTAATGCCGTGGTCGGTAAACTGAGTCTCACGAGCCACATGCGGCTCTGGCCCCTTGAGTGTGGCTCTTCCACAAAATACCATGGCCTGGGCAAGTCTATTTTGAAGAAGTGGCGTTAGAAGAAGTTTAAGTTTAAAAAATTTGGCTCTCAAAAGAACTTTCAATCGTACTGTTGATATTTGGCTCTGTTGACTAATGAGTTTGCTGACCACTGAGCTAATGGATATGAGCCCCCAGTCTGAGAATCTGTTTAAAATTCAGACATTTAATGGTGACAAATAAAAAATCCTATTTGTGATTCTTTTAAAAAGTTGGATTCAAGTATTATACTACATATACCAGGATAAATGGCAAATGGTTCTGAAATTCAAATATTAAAAAAAATAGAGGCCTGGTGCACAAAATTCGTGCACAGGGTCAGGGGTGTCCCTCAGCCCAGCCTGCACCTTCTCCAATCTGGGACCCCTCGAGGGATGTCTGGTGGGATCGGGCCTAAACAGGCAGTCAGATATCCCTTTCACAATCTAGGACTGCTGGCTCCCAACCGCTCGCCCGCCTGTCTGCCTGATTGCCCCTAACTGCCCTCCACTGCAGGCCTGGTCCCCCCCAACTGCCCACCCTGCCGGCCTGGTTCCCCCCAACTGTCCTCTTGCAGGCCTGGTCCCTCTCAACTGTCCTCCCCTGCTGGCCTGATTGCCCACACCTGCCCTCCCCTGCTGGCCATCTTGTGTCCACATGGGGGAGACCATCTTTGACCACATGGGGGCAGCCATCTTGTGTGTTGGAGTGATGGTCAATTTGCATATTACTTCTTTATTATATAGGATAAACCATATTCTAGAAGAAAAGATGAATTTCCTTTTTTTTTTTAATAAATCTTTATTGTTCAGATTATTACAGGTGTTCCTCTATTTTTTCCCCCATAGCTCCCCTCCACCTGATTCCCCACCCCACCCCATGCCCTTACCCCCGCCACTGTCTTCATCCATAGGAGTAAGATTTTTGTCCAATCTCTTCCCGCACCCCTCACACCTGCTTCCCCTGAGAATCGTCAGTTCACTCCCTTTCTATGTCCCTGATTCTATTATATTCACCAGTCCATTCTGTTCTTCAGATTTTTTATTCACTTGATTTTTAGATTCACTTGTTGGTAGGTATGTATTTGATGTCATTTTGTTGTTCATAATTTTTACCTTTACCTTTTTCTTCTTCTTCCTCTCCTTAAAGAATACCCTTCAGCATTTCATGTAATCCTGGTTTGGTGGTGATGAACTCCTTTAGCTTTTTCTTGTCTGTGAAGCTCTTTATCTGACCTTCAACTCTGAATGATAGCTTTGCTGGGTAGAGGAATCTTGGCTGTAGGTTCTTGCTGTTCATCACTTTGAATATTTCTTGCCACTCCCTTCTGGCCTGCATAGTTTCTGTTGAGAAATCAGCTGACAGTCGTATGGGTACTCCCTTGTAGGTAATTAACTGTTTTTCTCTTGCTGCTTTTAATATTCTCTCTTTGTCTTTTGCCCTTGGCATTTTAATTATGATGTGTCTTGGTGTGGTCCTCTTTGGATTCCTCTTGTATGGGGTTCTGTGCGCTTCCTGGACTTGTACATCTATTTCTTTCACCAGGCAGGGAAAGTTTTCTGTCATTATTTCTTCTAATAGGTTTTCAATATTTTGCTCTCTCCCTTCTTCTGGCACCCCAAAAATTCAGATGTTGGTTCGCTTAAAGTTGTCCCAGAGGCTCCTTACACTATCTTTATATTTTTGGATTCTTTTTTCTTTTTGTTTTTCTGGTTGGATGTTTTTTGTTTCTACATATTTCAGATCTCTGGTTTGATTCTTGGGGTACGTTGATCTACAGTTGAGTTTCTGTATATTCTTTATTTCAGACAGTGTATGCTTCATTTCTGACTGATCCTTTTCCATTTTTTTGGCATTCTCATTAAGCTCCTTGAAGGTCTCATCAAGTTTCTCAGCGGTTTTAAGAAGATTCTTGAGTAACCTTATAAATGTAGTTCTGAACTCTATGTCATCCAGTAGTTTGCTTTCCTCCATTTCTTTCATTCGTGACATGTTTCTTTGTCTCCTCATTTTGGCTGCTTCCCTGTGTTGATGGAGTAGCTTTGTGTGGTATGTGACCTATAGGGGGCAGTAGCTCAGCCTCCCCAATCACCTGATGTGGACACTCTTGGTACACCCTTTTGTGGGCTGAGTGCAAAGACTTGGTGCAGTTAAAGCCTTAATTGCTGTTGGTATACTGGGAGGAATTGACCTCCAGGCCAATTAGCTACGAGCACTCACTGTGTCTATAATGGAAGAACTGCTGCGCTGAAGACACACTTATGGGGCAGGACTTGTTTCAGTGGGGCTTTGGTGCTCACTGAGTCTGCCTTTGAATGTGTCACTTATGGATGTGAGGAGTTGAAATCTGGTGTCTCACTCTGACCACTAGGTACACTGGCTTCTGGATCTCCAATGGGGTGCAGGTCAGCTACTGTCTGAGGCCATCCAGCAGGAGCTACAGTGTGAGCTACAGTTTTCTCTTCTTTGCTTGGGGTTTGGAGGTTTTGGAGCTGTCTGACCCAGGCTGCAAGTTTGCTAGGTTAAGCTGCGATAGGGCGGGGCTTTCTTCTGCTAACGCTGCTGCTTGGAGCTAGGGTGGGTTTGTAGGTTGTGCAGGGCGGGGTCTCAGGGTGTCACTAGGTTAGGGCGTGGCAAACAGCAATGGCTGCTAGTTAGCCGGCTCTGTGTCCCCAAGGGCGTCCCGGAGTCCTGTGCCCCAGTTCAGTAAACAATTATTCCTGCGCGCAGCTCTGCAAGCAAGCCACCCTCGCTGGCAGACAGTCCAGCTTCTCCCAGTAGGAGTTTGGGTCCCCCGCGTCTCCCCAGAGACTGGATTTCAGAGTAATTGGGGGCTTGTCTCCGTTCAGGTTGAAAAAAGCAACGCACCCAGTTGCCCGCAGCCAGCCCGGATCACGCGCCTCCGTACCTCAGGTTTTCAGCGCTCGTGCACGTCTCAAAGCTCTTTTCTCTTTCCTTCTAGTTGTAGAACTTCCACTCAGCCAGCTTTCCCGTGGTTCTGGGTGATAGACGTTTTGTCTTTTAGTTGCAGTTTAAATTGTTGTGGGAGGCAGCAGTTTAGGTGTTTACCTACGCCGCCATCTTGGATTCTCTCCCGATAAAGATATATTTTTAAAAAGCACATTTTGATGGAATAGTTTTTCTTAAGTTGGTTAAATAATTTTTATAATTTTATTTACATCCTACATTTAATTTTCTTACCTCATCCTTTCTTCATAATACAAAAATGTCAAATTTGTAATCAGGTCGGTACTAATTTCAAGTTATTAATAACTTAACCAGGTATTATTGAACTGTCATTTTAAATGCTTTTGTTGATTTTGTTTCTCTTATAGAGAAGAAAACTACAACTTAGCCCTGAGCATTGTAGTAACTTTTATGTGGAACAGTATGGGAAAATGTTTTTCCCCAACTTAACAGCTTATATGAGTTCTGGACCACTTGTTGCCATGATATTAGCTAGACATAAAGCCATCTCTTACTGGAAAGAACTTTTGGGACCAAGTAATAGCTTAGTAGCTAAGGAGACACACCCAGACAGGTAACTTTCCTAGGGAAAAATGCAATCCAACTATGAAAATGAAAAAAAAAATCTGATTTCATTGTAATAGGGCTTTTCTTTTATTTAAAGTTTTCCTAAATTTAACTGTTTTTTTTTTTTGTTGTTGTTATTTGGTTTTTGAGGGTTGCAGGGGGGGTCCATTTTATGTTTTAACTATTTAAATCTGTATCTTAATACCAAATACCACAAAAGGTCTCAGGGAATGTCTGTTTATGGTTGATTAACCTTATTCGCTTATCCTGGAATTAAACTACCACTGAAGTAGGGTTTTTCCTGAGAAAATTGGTGTGGTATTTTAAAAGAATATTGATAATACAGGACCAGAACTCAAGATTTCCAGCATTATCATTAATGTCCAGAAACCAGTGGACATTGAGTTCTTGCACTTTTTAAAAAAATACATTTTTATTGATTTCAGAGAGGAAGAGAGAGAGATACAAACAACAATGATGAGAATCATTGATCAGCTGCCTCCTGCACACCCCACACAGGGGGTTGAGCCCGCAACCTGGGCATGTGCCCTGACTGGGAATTGAACCATGAACTCCTAGTTCATAGGCAGACGCTCAACCACTGAGCCACGCCAGCCAGGTGAGTTCTTGCACTTTTGAATTGATATTGCTTTTTCACTTCTCACAAAACACCTCTTTTTCAGCCAGAGAACGCCTATTTTCCCCAGTGTATCCCTCCTGAAGATTTTAAAGATATTTGACCCTCATCTAGATGGATTAAAGCTTGAATTTAAGCTTAAAACCATATGTGAGAAGTGGCAAAGCTTTTGTAAAATAAGTAGGATGCATATGTAAAAAGTAAGAAAAAGGATGTCAGGTTGAATGGTCATCATCTCTAACTTGCTTTTAGTCTAAGGGCAATTTATGGCACAGATGACCTAAGGAATGCACTTCATGGGAGTTATGATTTTGCTGCAGCTGAAAGAGAAATTCGATTCATGTTTCCTGAAGGTGAGTTATAGATGAATAATTAGTCAATTGCATCTCCTTATTGTTTGATTTTTCTTTTATTTTGGGATGTAACTAGGAAAAAAGTAATGGTTTTTCTCCAATATATTTTGTCATATTTTCAAGTTGTAGTTAACTTAAAGCCAAGAATAGAAAACTCAACATTATCTTCAGAACTAAATTGTGCCTTCTAGGAAATCTTTTGAGAACAGTTTAATTTTTTTCTTTCTTTTCTCTTAGACTAGAAATATTTAGGATTTCTCTTCTCCTTCTGTGTTGTAATACCTCTGAGTTATCTATAATGCATCCGTGAAGTTTGTTATACATGAAAAAAAAGAATCTCCCTTGGAAATTATTATTGGTTTTCCATTTCCTCTAACTGTACTGTTTGTCCAGCACTCATGCAATTGCGAAATTAATAATTCTTGGCCTTTTTGTTTGTTTCCATCCTGTTGTGGAGGTTATAAATCATTTATTTAAAAATTTTATTGATATCAGAGAGGAAGGGAGAGAGAGATAGAAACATCAATGATGTGAGAGAATCTTGATTGACTGCCTCCTGCACACCTCACACTAGGGATCGAGCCCGCACCCCAGGCATGTGCCCTTGACCAGAATTGAACTCAGGACCCTTCAGTCCACAGGCTGACGCTCTATCCACTGAGCCAAACCAGTTAGGGCTATAAATCTTTTAGAAGTAGGCACAATAAGGACAACACTGAGGTTTTTAGTTTGTTTTCAGTAATTTTAAGACAAAGAACATTTGCTGGTTTTCATTATGAAGACAAAATGCAAAGCATCAGGTAGTTTTGAATTTTTTTTTTTTGCATGTTATTTCTTTTCTAGCTCATTTAGACTTGTTCCTCTCTATTTTATACTGAATATTTATTCAAAGAAAACTGAAAACTATCTTGGATATTTAAAAGTCCTGATTTTTAAACAAAAACTGTTTTATAGCCCTAACTGGTTTGGCTCAGTGGATAGAGCGTTGGCCTGCGGACTGGAAGGTCCCAGGTTCGATTCCAGTCACGGGCATGTACCTTGGTTGCGGGCACATCCCCAGTAGGAGGTGTGCAGGAGGCGGCTGATCAATGTTTCTCTCTCATCAATGTTTTTAACTCTCTGTCCCTCTCTCCCTTCCTCTCTGTAAAAAATCAATAAAATATATTAAAAAAACTGTTTTATAGATATTTGTATCCAAAAGTATTTCCCTACTTATATTTAATCTTACCGATCTAATTTCTGTCTCATATCCATTGTATTAAGGTGTCGTTTTCTTCAGAACTGTTTATTGTGTAAAATTTGCAACATACACAAAAGTAGGCAGAATAATATGATAAACCCCTAATGAGCTCATCACCCAATTTTAATAGTTATGGTCAATCTCATTTCATCTATAACCCCAGCTCCTATATCTCCTGCTTCCATATTATTTTGAAGCATATCTCAAACATCAGTTTGTGTGTTTTTTGCTTTCTTTTTATTAATATGTTTTTATTTATTTTAGAGAGGAAGGGAGAGGAAGAGAGAGATAGAAAGATCTATGATGAAAGAGAATAACTGATGGGCAGCCTCCTGCACACCCCCCACTGGGGATCAAGCCTGCAACCCTGGCATGTGCCCTTGTCAGGAATCAAACCCAGGACCCTTCAGTTTGAAGGCCAATGCTCTATCCACTGAGTCAAACCAACTAGTGCCGTAATCCTACTTTTGCTTCACCCTGTATAAAGAACTCTTACAACTCAGTAATAAACAACCAAATTAAAACCCAGGAGAAATATTTGAATAAGCATTTCACAAAAGACAATACATGAATGGCTAATATGCACATGAAAAAGTGCTCAACATAATAATTGGAGAAGTGCAAAATAAAACCACAATGAGATACCATGCCATTTCCACTAGAATGGCTGTAATCAATGGTAAGGATATAGCAATCCTGGGATCCTCATACATTATTGTAAAATGTTACAGCCACTTTTGTATTTTTTTTTATTTGGAGAGAGAGAAGGAGGGAGGGGGAGAGAGAGAGAGAACAACAACATGGACTTGTTGTTCCTCTTATTTATGCATTCATTGGTTGATTCTAGTATACGTTCTGACTGGGATTGAACCCGAAACCTTGGTATATCAGAATGATGCTCTAACCAACTGAGCTACCCGGCCAGGGCTTATAGCACTTTTGAAAAAACAGTTTGGCCTTTTCTTAAAATATTAAGAAGCCAAGTAAGTCTGTTAGCAATTCAACTCCTGGCAGAATCTACCATCCAAGACTTTTGAAAATATCCATCTACATAAAGACACATGTGACTCTTTATAGCAGCATTATTTAATGTACCCCCAAATTGGAAACAATCCACCTATTAGCCATACAACGGAATACAACTCAATTAAAGGGAACATGATACATGCCACAACATGGATGAACCTCAAAACATGCCAGGTGAAAGAATCCAGTCACAAAAGACCACATATTACATAATCCACTTATATGAAATGTCCAGAAAAAGCAAATTTTTAGAAACAGAAACATGTACAGTGGTTGCTGGGGATAGGAGTGGGAGCAGGAAATTGCAAATGGACACAAGGAAACATTTTTGGAGTGATCAAAGTGTTCTAAAACTGGATCGTGGTGATGATAGCACAACTAAATGTTCATGAAATATCACTTGTATACTTAATGGATGAGTTTTATGATATGTAAATTATATCTCAATAAAACTTTAAAAAATTATAAAAAATGGGTGAGGTCTGTGCTCCCATGGGGTTTAGTGTTTGAAAGCCATTAAACAAGAATTACCCAAATAATTGCATAGTTATTGTGTGATAAGTGCTATACAAAGCAATTGTAGACTGTAAGGAAGGTCTGACTGAGAAAGTGACTTTTTAGCTGAGATCCAAAGAGTAAGCAGTGGTTAACCAGAATAAAGGGAAAAATGTTCTAGCAGAAGGAATAGCATGTGCTCAAATCATGAGCAGGAAATAACATGGCACATCCTATAAACAAAAAAGATATTGGTAAGAGAAATAAGATGAGGTTGGAGAGGTAGTATAGGTGACATGCTACAGAGTCTTATGGGCCATAATATGGAGTCCTGTCTTGACTATATATGCAAGCAAGAGCCAATGAAGCATTTTAAGGACAGGAGTGATATAATCTGATTTTCATTTTTAAAATAGGGCCGAGAGCCCTGGATGGGTATCTCAGTTGGTTAGAGCATCTTCCCAATATGCCAAAGTTGTGGGTTTGCTCCCTGGTCAGGGCGCACATAAGAATCAACCAATGAGTGCATGGATGAGTGGAGCAACAAATTTATGTTTCGCTCTCTCTCCCCCTTCCTCTCTAAAACCAATAAATTTTTTAAAAAGTAGCATATTGATGGAGGTCAATCTCAAAAGATCTACTAAACCTTATAAAATGCATTCTTTCTTGTATAAATATACTACAGGCCCAGTGCATGAATTCGTGCATGGGTGGGGTCCAGCTGGTCTGCCCTGATTGAGGTGGAGGGGGCTGATCAGGGGTGGGGCTGGCCAGGGGGAGGGGCCATGGGCGGTTGGCCAGCGGTCCTGTCCCCTGATTGAACTCCCAGTTGAACTCTGGTCAAGGGGACAATTTGCAAATTAGCCTTTTATTATATAGGATTCTTTCTTGTATTGCAAACCTGGTTCACCTCCATAGTGTTCAAATAAGGCTGAAAAGACTACAGTTTCTCCAAGTTTTTAAATAATTCATTTAAAAACATGAAAAATAAGAGCAGGAATATTAATTCATATTATATAGACAGATATAAGTTCTTTTTGTATATTCAGTAGTCTATAAGAGAGCAAGAACTACATACTATTCACTGTTGTACCTACCACTGTGTGAAGCACCTTCATTTTGTTGGCAAGAATTTTTGGAATGAATTAATCTCCCTGATTTTACATGTTCTTCATATTTTTCTTTTTCATAACATTGTGTGTTATAACATTTACTGTAAAAAACATGGAAATGAAAATTCAGAAAAGGATATAGTTGAAAAAATAATCAGGATCTTACATATGATTACTGTTAGCATTTTGATATGTTTCTTGCCAGTCTTATGTAGTCTTATTTTTTTATGTGTGTGCTTGTGTGTTTTTGAATCAACTGTTGTGCTATGTATTAGTTCTATTCCCTTAAAAACCTTTTATAAGTACTTCTCATGACATTAAACTTTCTTTGAAGGTATCCTTTTTAATGACTGTATAATATTTCATCACTTATGTTAGCTTTAATGGGGATACATTTGTATTTGCAGTGATTGTTGAGCCTATTCCAGTGGGACAAGCTGCTAAGGACTATTTAAATTTATATGTAACACCAACTCTGCTTAAAGGACTCACAGAACTTTGTAAGCAAAAACCAGCAGATCCTTGTGTAAGAAATCTTTTTATTCACACTAAAGAATATTGAATATAGTTTTCATATCTCAAACATTGTATTCTTTGAAAAAGTGTAAGTACTGAGAATCATTGTTTTTGTTGTTGTTGTTAATCCTCATCTTTTTTCCATTGATTTTTAGAGAGTGTGGAGAGGAGGGGGAGAGACACACAGAGAAAAAAACTTTGATGTGAGAGAGACACATTGATTGGTTGCCTCCCACACACACCCCGACCTCAGGCCGGAGATGGAGCCTGCAACCAAGGTACATGCCCTTGTGCCCTTGACCAGAATTGAATCTGTGATCCTTCAGTTCGTGGACTGACTCTCTAGCCACTGAGCAAAACCAGGTGGGGCATGAGAGTCATTTTTTAAAAGATTTACATATACTTTAGGTACTTCTGTATGTTTAACTTTTTTTTGTTTTTAATTCAGAGAGAGGAAGGGAGAGGGAGAGAGAGATAGAAACATTAACGATGAGAGGGAATCATTGATTGGCTGTTGCCTGTGTGTCTCACACTGGAGATTGAGCCCACAACCCGGGCATGTGCCATGACATAAATGTTACTATATTTAAATATATATTTTATAGAGATTATTTTAATAGTTACATGATTTTTCTTTTATTACCTTTATTATTATTCTTTTACTGTTTGAGTTGTTTGCTATTATAAATACTATAACAATAAACAGCTGAGCATAAAACTTTTCACATATTGAGATTATTTCATTCAGAAAGAAATCAGAAAGTAGACTTATAATTAAAAACATAACAAATAATTTAAAATTGACCCTTAAAGAACTTGCTTTACATTTTAATTATTAATTTTTGAATAAGTAATATTTGAATATAGTATAATTCCAAGGTCAAAAAGGATATATAATGAAAAGTAATTCTCCTTGCCATTCTTGTTCCTCACCCACCCAATTGTGGTCCTTGAAATAAATTACTGTTACCAACCTCTAGTATAATCTTTATGAGAAAATATATGCATATACTAGGTGTATCAGTTAATAATGCAGATTTTGTAATCAAAGAAAACATGATAATTTCAAGAGAAACATCAAAAGTGCTTTATTCAAAGTAATGTCCATCACAAGCTGCACATTTCTACCATCATTCAGGTAATCTGTGGGTACCTTTCCAATAGAACTTTTCTTGTTTTGAGGCAAACCATTCAGAGACCAAATATTCCACTTCTTCGTATGTTTTGAAGTGCTGCTCAGAAAGTGCGTGTGCCATCGATCAGAACAAGTGGTAATCTGAAGGAGCAAGGTCTGGTGAATAAGGCGGGTGGGTTAATACTTCCCAGGCAAGATCTTTTAACGTGTCTTTAACTGGTTTTGAAGTGTGTAATGGTGCATCATCATGAAGGAAAATTACTTTGCCGTGTCTTCTGGCACATTCTGGTCATTTTACATTCAAAGTGTGGTTCAAATTGATTATTTGTTGTTGGTAGCGATCAGTATTAACAGTTTCATCTGGTTTTAGAAGCTCATAATACACCACACCTTCCTGATCCCACCAAACGCAGAGCATTGTCTTCTTTCCAAAGCGATTTGGACTTGCAATCGATGTTGATGGTTGACCTGGATCAACCCATGATTTTGTGCATTTGGGATTCTCAAAATAAATCCACTTTTCATCGCCAGTCACAATTCGATGCAAAAAGGACTTTCTTTCGTGCCGTTGAAGCAACATTTTACTGATGACTTTTCGGTTTTCCATTTGTCTTTCGTTCAGTTGATGTGGCACCCATTTTCCTTCCTTTAAAAATCTCCCCCATTGCTTGTAAATGATTGGAAATTGTTTGCTGAGCAACATTTAATCTGTCTGCAAGTTGTTTTTGAGTTTGACACACATGCTCATCCAATAATGCTTGTAATTGTTGGTCTTCAAACTTCTTCCGTTGACCTGGACGTTCTTTGTCTTTCACATCGAAATCATCCCTTTTAAAGCGTTTAAACCAGCGTTCACAAGTATCTTGAGATGGAGCATGTTCACTGTAAGCTTCCTGAAGTATTCAGCAGCACTTTTCTTCAAAATAAAGTAATGAATTAAAACGTCCTGAAAAAAACAACAACAAAAAACGTCCTGCCAATGCTTTTTTTGGGGCATGAAATTTGACATTTTTAAGTGTAAAAATATCTATGACATATGAAGTTTTGAAGCTTGCTGTCAATACAACAAAATAGCATACATATCAAATCACATATTTATCAACATATGTGTAACTCCATCTATTGAAAAAATTCGCATTATTAACTGGTACACCTGGTATAGATAAAAGTAGGTTTACAGTTGATCATATGGGAAAATATATCATACAAGAATCTATATATATAAAAGGCTAAGCAACTGGCTGACTGGCTGGTAGGTATGACATGCACTGACCACCAGGGGGCAGATGCTCAATGCAGGAGCTGCCCAGGGATAGCAACTCTCGCACTCTGGCACCCCTCGGGGGGGATGTTGGAGAGCCAGTTTTGACCCAATCCCCACAGGCCCCTCAGGCCAGGCCAATGGACCCAACCTGCTGGAGGGACTCCACTCACTCCACAGATGCCCTTTGAGCCACAGCTCCACCCCAGGTGTAGCCAGCCAAGGAGGGACTGCAGGAGGTTGGCTCCAGGGTGTGTCTGGCTCATCTCACCCAGTCCCACCCTGCCAGCCACTTTCTAGTTAATTTTCTTTCAATGTGCATGAATTCATGCACTGGGCCACTAGTAAATAATACAAGAATAAACTTTTTCACTTACAACTATAAACTTGCCACAGTGTATAAGCATATACATATATGGTATGTTGTATAACCATCATCACTACCTATTTCAAAACTTTTTGTCACCCCAAACAGAAACTCTGTAACCATTAAGCAATAACTTTCCATTTCCTATTTCCTCCAGGCCCTAGTAAAGTAACCTCTCTATATTTCATATACGTGGAATTATAGAATATTTGTTCTTTTGTTTCTGGCTTATTTCACTTAGCGTAATGTTTTAAAAGGTTATTCATGTTGTATTATGTATCAGAATTTCATTCCTTTATGGCTGAATAATATTTCATGTATGTATATATCACATTTTGTTTATTCATTCATCTGTTGATGGGTACTTGGGTTGTTTCTACCTTTTAGCTATTGTGCTTAATGTTGTGTGAACATTGGTGCACAATTATCTATTTAAGTACTTGTTTTTAATTATTTGGGGCATATACCTATGAGTGGAATTGCTGTGTCATATACTGTTTGGCTTTCTGAGGAACCACCAACTTATTTTCCACAAAATTTTTTACATTCCCACTAGCAATATATGTGAGTTCCAATTTCTCCACATCCTGGCCCACACTTGTTCTTTTTTGTTTTTGTTTCATTATAATCATCCTAGTAGGTGTGAAATAGTTTATCAGTGATTTGCATTTCTCTAATGTAAATTATGTTGAGCATCTTTTCATGTGCTTATTGGCCATTTGTATCTTTTCTTTGTAGAAATGTCTGTTCCAGTTAAAGTTTTTTGCTCAGTTTTAATTTGTTGTTGTTGTTGTGTTATAGTTTTTTATGTTATAGGTATCAAACCCTTGTCAGATATATTATTTGTTAAATTTTTCTCCCTTTCTGTCGGTTGATTGTCTTTTCACTTTCTTGATAATGTTTTTTGATGCCAAAAAGTTTTAAAATTTAGATGAAACTCAATTTATCTTTTTTATTTTGTTGCTCATGCTTTTGGTATCATATCTAAGAATCCCATTGCTAAAGGCAAGGTGATGAAGATTTATTTCTATGTTTTCTTTTAAGATCTTAATGGTTGCCTGACTGGCATGGTTCAGTGTCTGAACATTGACCTATGAATCTGGAGCTCACGGTTTGATTCCTGGTCAGGGCACATGCCCAGGTTGCGAGCTCGATCCCCATTGTGAGGCCTGCAGGAGGCAGCCTTTTAGTGATTCTCTCTCATCATTGATGTTTCCATCTGTCTCTCCCTCTCCCTTCCTCTCTGGAATCAATTTTAAAATATATTTAAAAAAAGATTTTAATGGTTTTAGCTCTTATATTTCAGCTGTTAACCCATTTTGAATTAATTTTTATATATATGTTAGGATTTATTTCTGGACTCTCAGTGCTATTCCATTGGTCTATATATGTCTATCTATATGCCAAACAACACTGCTTGGATTGCTATAGCTTTGAAGAAGATTTTGAAATGAGAAAGAACGAAGTCAGAAAATCCTCCAATTTTGTTCTTTTTTATGATTGCTTTGGCTATTAGAGCCCTCTTGAAATTCTATATAAATCTGAGCATTGACTTTTCCATTTCTGTAAAAATTATTGTTGGAAATTTTATATGTATTGTGTTGAATATGCATATCAGTTTAGGTAGTATTGATATTTAACTTCTTAACAGTATTAAATCTCTCTATCCATTAACACAGGATGTCTTTATTTCTTTAGGTCTTTCAACTATGTGGTTGTTTTTTTGTTTTTTGTTTTATCTTTTAACACCAAATCTGCAAAAAGCCAACTTCTAAACATAGGATACCAGCTATGTTTAATAGTTTTCAGTTATACAAGTTGGTTAAATTTATTCCTAGATACTTGTTTTTCAGTGCTATTATAAATGAAAGTGCTTTCTTAATTTCCTTTTTGGCTTGTTCGTTAGCAATGTATAGAAACAACTGATTTTTATGTGTTGATCTTATAACCTACAACTTCGCCAAATTCATGTATTAGCTCTGGTAGTTTTCCTGTGGATTCTTTGGGATTTTCTATATATAGAATCATATCATTTGTGAATGGAGATAGTTTTACTTCTTCCTTTCCAATTTGGATCTGTACTTGACAATCTTACATACTATAAAATTTAGTGTTTCAGTTTTTAATGGTCATTTTTTCATTATTCTTAGAGTGATTTTGAAAACTGTTTAAGGTTTAAATCAATATACTATTTATTGAAGAAAATACTTAAATGTTTACTAAGTTAAGGTATCTTTTCTTTTTTCCATAGATTTGGCTAGCTGATTGGCTGTTGGAAAATAATCCCAACAAACCTAAACTTTGTCACCATCCAGTTGTAGAAGAACCTTATTAAAATAAAGTCCTTCAAAGAACCAATCATGAATGATCTCATTTTAAAGGCATGCTTCTAAGCTTCTGCTTAAAACCAAACGATCTCACTCATATGTGGGATATAAAGATCAACATAATCTGATGAACAAGAATAGATCCAGAGACAAATGGTAGGGATGGGGGTGTTAGAGAGCAACCAAAGGACTTGTATGTATGCATATTAGCATAACCAATGGACACAGACACTGGGGTGGTGGGGGCTTGCCCTGGGTGGGAATGGCTGGGGAGGGGGGTGTCAATTGGGGAAAAAGGAGACATATGTAAAACTTTAGACAATAAATAAATTAATTAATTTAAAAAACACCAACCATAGTTCTTAAGGGTTTAAGTAGTACATGTGAAATAAATTGTGTGTTTTTTTAAATTGTTAAAAATACATTTTAAAAGAATAGTTGTGTTTTGTGCAGCAGGTATTATCTAAGGTAAAATATAGGGTTAGGGTATGATTTTTAAAAATATATTTGTATTGATTTCATAGAGGAAGGGAGAGGGAAAGATAGAAACATCTATGATGAGAGAGGATCATTGATTGGCTGCCTCGTATATGCTCCCTGCTGGGGATCAAGCCCAAAACCCAGGCATGTGCCCAACCAAGAATTGAAACCATGATCACTTAGTTCATAGGTCAATACTCAACCAATGAGTCACACCAAGCAGGCTAATTTTCTTTTTTAAATAAGAAAATTGTATTTATTTAGAGGCATTTAGAATGTCAACAAAACAACTGCAACTTTTTTGGGGGGTTACAAAGTGGTATTTAGTTAACAGAACAGCAATTAATTCATATAAGATGCATCAGAGACAAATGAGTGAAAAACTACCATCCTTATAAATAACTGATTTGTCCTATGTACAAATAATAACCTGCTTTAAACTTCTATGCCAATTTACAACCCCACCCCCAGCCCCCGTACTAGGCAAGGTGACTGGCTATTGAAAATACCACCAGCCTTAACCGGTTTAGCTCAGTGGATAGAGCGTCGGCCTGCAGACTCAAGGGTCCCAGATTCGATTCCGGTCAAGGGCATGTACCTTGGTTGCAGGCACATACCCAAGAGGGGAGTGTGCAGGAGGCAGCTGATTGATGTTTCTCTCTCATTGATGTTTCTAACTCTCTATACCTCTCCCTTCCTGTCTGTAAAAAATCAATAAAAATATTTTTAAAAAAAGAAAATACCACCAGGTCAGAGCTAGCTAGCATTGAACACATTTGGTAGTATGTTAACTATACCAAAAAAGAGATTGTACAGTTTAGAAACAAGTCTTGCATAGCCTTACATTTCTTTTTTTTTCCTTTCAAGGAAGTGAGTTGTGTTAAATGCTTTATAGACTAAAAATTAGGACCAGCTTATTTATCATCATCTTCTTCTGTTTCCTCTTCATCCTTTTCATCTTCTTTCTTTTCCTTCTTTTTCTTGCTTTTTTCAGCCTTGATGATTCCCTTTTTAGTCTCATAACCTTATGCAAGTATATATTTTTCATGTTTTTCCTTAAGCTTAGCAGCCTTATGAACATGGCTTGTCATCTGCAGCAGTATTATTCCACATCTCTCCCAGTTTCTTTGTAGCATCACTAATATATAGGTTGTCCCCAAAAATGTATGCACACACTTTGAATAATTAGAAAGGCAGTGTTTATTAAAATATATTTCATTTTCAAAATTGAGCTACCAGCTGTTATAGTGTGCATATATTTTTTGAGACACCCTGTATAAAGTAGGATGTTCTTTGAATTGGGGGCAATAGAACAATAAAAAGGCTTAAGGAGGCCTCTTGGGTGCATTGGAATCTTTTAACTTTTTTTGTTTACCCTTTAGGAGGAATATAGGTTTTCCTTTTCCTTTTATAAAGCGTATTTTCTGCCTTTGAGATATCTTCAAAGTTTCCTTTCTCTAGCAGATAGTCTTTCACCTCTCAGCACTTTTCAGAAAGCCCTCAGAAGGTGACTAAAGCATCGAACTACTTTTTCTTGTGCTCCTCTCAGTAAGTTTGCACAAAGAATGTATATGATGACATTTTGCTTCTCGGTTTCTTAGGATCTCCTTTGCCCATGTTCAGTGTTTCTTTATTTTTTTTCCTCAATGATGCACAAAGTCACCCAGTCATCTGCAGCAGTATTAGTCCACACCTTTCAGTCCCTCACTTGCATAATCTCTGTAGAGTTCATGTACTACAGTGGTTGTCAGTTTGGGTATGATTTTTAGAAAAAATCTTTATTGTTGACAGTATTACATAGGCCCTCCTTCCCCCCTCCCCCCATTAACCTCTTCCAGCCTGCTCCCGTCTTCCCCCCACCCCCAGGATATGATTTAAAAAATATATGTTTTTATTGATTTCAGAAGAAGGGAGAGAGAGATAGAAACATCAATGATGAGAAAGAATCATTGATTGGCTGACTCCTGCATGCCCCCTACTGGGATTGAGCCCACAACCCAGGCATGTTGCCTTAACCCAGAATCGAACTGTGATCTGGTTCATTGGTCAATGCTCAACCACTGAGCCACACTGGCCAGGCTAGGGCATGATTTTTAACAATGATGTAACAGTAAGTATTAGAAGGCTGATGTAAGGTGTTGCTATATTATTACTTTTTTAAGTTTGAGGAGTAAGACATGTAATTTTAATTATTATATTTTTCCAGGCATGCATCTTATATTTAGATGCATAATTAATGCACAGTTCAGATGGTTTAGTTTGAAAAGTATATGTATGTAAACAGTTATTTGATATAATGAAAATTGGCAGAACCAGTTTATGATTTTAACCAATCATTTATATAACTATTTCCTGGACATTAATCAGAGCTCTCCAAGGGTGACCAGTCATTGATTCTTGATCCTGGTTGTGTCACTGAAAGTCCTACATCAGGGGAGTTCTCTCAGTACAGGGCAACATGGAATGATTGGTCAACCTATCAAATAGTCCTTAGATTAGTGTTTACCAATTATGTTTTTGTGATAAGGTACTAGTTTGTTTGTTTATTATGTTTTTATTGGTTTTAGAGAAAGAGAAAGGGAGAGGGGGGGAGAGAGAGAGAGAGAGAGAAGCATCAATGAAAGAGAGAAATATCGATCAGCTGCTTCCTGCACGCTCCAAAATGGGGATTGAACTCACAACGTAGGCATGTACCCTGACCAGGAATCAAACCAGCGACCTCTTGGTGCATGGGACAATGCTCAAGCAACTGGGCTACACTGGCCAGCATGACAAGGTACTAATTTTTATTTTAATGTTGTAAAGTTATTTATTAAAGAAGTTATAATTTACTTTTTAAATAAATCCAGGTTGTGAAATACTTTTATTAAGACTAAATACTTAAACTGGCCTCATCTTTTCAAAAAGTCAATGTCATTATAAAACAAAAAGTAGAAATGGGGAGGAACTGTTCTAGATTTAAAAGAACTAAAGAGACTTCTGATCAAGATGGTAGCATAGATAAACATGATAATCACCTCCTTCCACAACCACATCAAAATTAGAACTAAAATATAAAACAACCATCGTTCAGAAATCTGGCTGAATGGAAGTTCTACAACTAGGGAATGAAAGAAGACACCGCACTGAGACTGGTAATGAGACAGGCTAGTAAGCCAGGGGCAGTGAAATAGGGAAGCTAAGACAGTTAAATTAAACACAAGCGGTTTATAGCCATCTACTAAATCGCAAGATCCTATCTTGCTTAACCAAAGACACTTAAGAGTAAATGTGGAATCTTAGAGGGAAGGTGGGGGTGGGTGTCTGGGAAGAGATCAACCAAAGAACTTGTATGCATATATGCATAACCCATGGACACATACAACAGGGTGGTGAAGGCCTGGAGCGGGGACAGGAGTAGGCTAGAAGGGGTAAATGGGGGCAAAGGGTGACATATGTAATACTTTCAACAATAAAGATTTAATTTTATTTTTTTTAAAGAGCAAGAGGTTTACATTCCTCCCTAACCAGAAGGTAAATAGTTTAAATCACCCAACTGTCTGGTTGGTGTGTCTCAGTGGATAAGCTTCGTCTCAGGCACCAAGAGGTCATGGGTTTGATTCCCAGTTTGAGTCCCTGTCAGGGCATATGCAATGCATGGATTTTGGGCTTGATCCCAAGTACGGGGTGTGCAGGAGGCAGCTGATCAATGTTTCCTTTCTCATCAGTGTTTCTATCTCTCCCCCTCGTTTCCTCCCCCTCCCAAAATCAATAAAAATAACTAAAAATCAATAAAAATATATTTTTAAAAAAACAACCCTTGCTCAGTTGGTGTTGCTTAGTGGTTGAGTGTTGATCAGGATCCAGGAGATCTGGGTTCCATTCCTGGTCAGGGCACATGCTTGGTTGATCCCCAGTAGGGGGCGTGCAGGATGCAGCCAATCAATGATTCTCATCATTGATGTTTCTATCTCTCTCCCCCTCACTTTCTCTCTGAAATCAATAAAAATATGTTTAGCCCTGACCGGTTTGGCTCAGTGGATAGAGCGTCAGCCTGCGGACTGAAGGGTCCCAGATTCGATTCCAGTCAAGGGCATGTACCTTGGTTGCCGGCACATCCCCGGTAGGGGGTGTGCAGGAGGCAGCTGATAGATGTTTCTAACTCTCTATCCCTCTCCCTTCCTGTCTGTAAAAAAATCAATAAAATATATATTTTTAAAAATATGTTTAAAAAAAAGAAAAACATCAATAATGGAAAGACAAACTAAAATCTTTTTTTTATGTTTTAAGCTTCCACTTTAATAAACTAGAAAAAAGAAGAGGAAATTAAACCCAAAGCAAGCACAAAAGAAGGAAGTAATAAAAACAAAAATGAGAACAGATAAGTAATAGAGAAAATCTATGAAACCAAAAGCTAGATTTGAGATCTATGAAATCTTAACCTCCAAAAGACCATGGTCAGCTATCAAGAGTGCAATTCCTTAACAGTATGTATGTTGTCAGGCCCGAGGGCCATGCTTGTTAGAGAATACTAACTTTCTCTCCTTTAATACAACACTAAAATCTTAAAGATAAATAATAGATTGCCATATCTTGAGCAATGACAAAGAACATATAGGATAAAGCAAATAGTTTTTACAATGGGGTTTCTGTGTGACAGCTTCAAGAGGTCATTTTCACCACAATAGCCTCCTCTCGTGTGAAAAAAAAGGTAGCATTGTATATAGCAGAAAAATTCCATACTGAAAGTTATCTCTGCCATTTGTGAGTGTTGTTTTTTTTAAGGAAGGGAAAAATAGAGAAAGAAGACTAATTTGAGCTATATTTTGGAGATAGACTAGACAAAAATACATGCAAATGAAAAATAATATAGTTAGACATAGGATTATTTAATTTTGGACACATTTGAGGTCATTATTTCATGGGCCAGAACTGGAAAGTGTAGCATAGGATGAATAAGAAAATGAGAGAACTGCCTTCTTATTTACTTCCCAGGTAACTAGAAAGGGGAGATGACTGCTTTCTGACATAAGCTGTACTGTACACACATTTATCATCATTAAATGCTGGTGATTTCCTGCATTTCTTTCACTCTGAGTGTTATTGTAAGGTTCGAGGCGCAGGAAACAGGAGTCAGAAACCAAGATACATTAAAAGGGAGGTTTATTACGCAGTAACAAGCAAGATTCCTTATGGAGGAGGTAGAGAAACCAGGAAGGGGCAGGAGGAGAAGAAGGAGGGACCCAACCGGACTGCCCCCTGCAAACAGAAGGAAGAGACAGTAACATGTGTGTGGGTGGAGAGCCCTTTTAAGGGAAGGAACAGGAAGAGGTTTGGAACAGGGTGGAAGGGGAAGGGGTGGGCCCCAGGGCACTCAGCGTGCACTGATTGGTGGTTCAATGTCCCAGAGATGTCTCAGCGGCAGACAACGGTAACGTCATAACTCCGCCCACCAGCTGGGGGGAGGGAGGATCTCACAGTTATATACTAGTTAATCCAGATATATCACTTCATTTAGTTCCTTTCTCCAGTATTCAAAGAAGAAAGCAAGCAAGCGTGAAGCTCTCTATCAGCAGAAGTTTAGATTTTTCTTTACTTCCTTAGAAGTTTAGATCTGAGGTGAGGCCCCCCTCTTCCCAGGCCTCTTGCCAGTCTTGTACTTAGCCGAGTGATAAGGAATATGTCTAACCTGGGCATACCTGCCTCCGCTTCTGTTTGGGGGTTTGAAGAGTAGAGTCACGCTTGAAAAAGAGAACCCAGGGCAACAGCCTATCTGCCCTGGTTTAAGCATTAGCTGGATTTGAAAGTCACAGATACTTTTGAGAAGTACTTCCCCAGCTCAGAAATAGTGTAATTTCTCTTATGCAGTTAATAAGAACTATTTAGATTAAGCTTTGATTTTTGATTCAGAGATGGCTCTATTCTCCTTTGCTATTTCTGTGACCTAGGTGCTTCTCTTGGGTTATTTTTGTTAGTCCTTTCACTGATAACATTCCTTATACTAATTTTGCACCTTTCATTTGAGATCCATAATTACTTTCCAAAAGTTAATTAAATCTCAGAAACTCCCAGGCTTACAGAGAAGTTTACTAACTAAAGTTAGGGTCCAGTGATTTCTGGCAATTTCACATAGAGGCTGCAAATGAGATAGCTTTCGCCCACCTCACCAAAGCACATGATTAAAGAAGAAGATCTTTGTGGAGTACTCGTGTATAGCTTTCCTATTAAATTAGGTAGACTTTTTAGTCCTTCGGAAAGGGGAGATGACTCAGTAAAATTGTGTTGTCTATTCCTTTCCTGGTTCCCTGGCCAGAAAGTACTCTTCCTCATCCAAATAGAGCTGATGACACTGCTGTGATTGATGTCTTTTGTTCCTAGGCCAAATTGTTTTTTTATAGCCCACCCCCTGCCATCACTTTCCGAAGTGCCACTGCCATCAGCTCCAGAGGGAGCCCCTTCCTCAGGCTTCCTGGACAGCAGGCTGCATTGTGATGACAGGGAGCACGGAATGGGAGGAGAAAGCAGCTTGCAGACAAATGGGCAACTAATCAGACCAACAACCTCATCACTAGAATCATAAACTCCCCCCATACCTTTGTTTTTACTTGCCTCATCTGCATTTCTTGGCTGAGTTGGGGGGAGTGCTCCTTGGAAAATTACGGTTGCATATGATCTATCAAAGCAGCCTCCAATTCCCCACTCCCTTTTTATTCCCTCAAATCAATCCTGCTCATTCAACCCAATAATGTCAAATCATTACAAACTTTACAGATATTAAAAGCACAATAAGGGAATATTATGAACAATTTTATGTGAATATCTTTGACAAATTTGATTAAATAGACAAAGCCCTTGAAAGACACAAACTACTAATAATGTGTCGACCTAAACTACAATTTCTAAATCCTTCTTTAAACTGTTTATCATTAGTGTGGATCTCTTTCAATGTTCAACTCTTTTATTTTGGAGCAGATCTACTGAGCTTACCTAATTATCATTCTCAACTCTTTGACTAGGATCTGGCAAAATTTTTATTTAAATTGTGGGTTGGAGAGAGTTAAGCTATTGTATAAGAATAAGCATCTCAAGGGCTAATAAATCTTAATCAGGATTGTAAGATCCTGATCCTTCTGGGTGGCCTTTATGTTGGGGCTAGAATGACAACCTCTCTAGACTTTACCTAGTGTTTCTGGTCCTGGCCAATGTGAGAACATTTCAAGGAGTCTTTAACATATATATGTGGTTTAGAGCCTCTTGCCCCATAAAATGGTTAGACAAGGACCAATATAAAACAATCAGCCTACAATGAGGTTGAAGCTTTGGAAACAAGGACATCCTTTTCAGCGGTGCTTGTTTTTAGAATGTGTCTCTTAGCAAATGGACTGTGAAGAATTGGTCATGCCAAACTTCTAGCCATCTGATGACTGGCTATAGACTAAAGATCCCACATGAAAATTTTTACTTTAAAGCTTCATTCTTTCCAAGTTCCATTAAAGTAAAATGTTATGTTTAATAGGACTCTCAAGTTCTAGTCTAATTTAACTTGTTTGCACCTTTCAGAGATACAAGTTCAACACATAAATGGCCAACCAAGCCCTAGCTGGTTTGGCTCAGTGGATAGACTGTCGGACTGTGGACTGAAGGGTCCCAGGTTCGATTCCAGTCAAGGACACATGCCTGGGTTGTGGGCTCAATCCCCAGTTAGGGGTGGGCAGGAGGCAGCCAATCAATGATTCTCTCTCTCCCTCTCCCTTCCTTTCTGAAATCAATAAAAATATATTTTTTAAAAATGGTCAACCATTATGATTCCTTCCTGCCTCTCAGGGATGTTTGAGAAAATGTGAGATTTGAAATCACTTTGATCTTTGTAGTGAGAAACAACATAGTAAAAATGTAATATTGTTAGGGCATTATCCTATTGGTGGGATCACATTGTTATTTCCCTCTTTCTGTTGCTAATATAGTAAGTCCCAACCTGGCCACATTGTATGTAGGATGCCAAACCCTTTTTTTTTTTTACCTTCCTAAGGGTCAGGGTGCCCCCACCTGCCCTCTCTTGGCTCCAGAGATAGTTACCTGTCTCTGAGGCTTGACCCTGGGCTCTCCTAAGCCATCTGAGCTGGCCTTTTAACTGGATTCCATGCCCATGCATCTTTTCATAATGCTTTTCTTCCTCTTTACAGCTCTATTATTTTGAAAGTCTATTCATCTTTTTCCTGCCCTCTTCTTGATCATTTCCCTTTATCTTTTTTTCTAAGACCATTGCATTTTCATTTGCATTTATTAATCAACTAGAGGCCCAGTGCATGAAACTCCTGCATGCGGGGGGTAGGGAGGGGAGGGTATGTCCCTCAGCCCAGCCTGCACCCTCTCCAATCTGGGACCCCTAGAGGGATGTCCGACTGCCCGTTTAGGCCCGATTGGATCGGGCCTAAACGGGCAGTCGGACATCCCTCTCAAAATCCAGGACTGCTGGCTCCCAACCGCTCACCTGCCTGCCTTCCTGATTGCCCCTAACCACTTCTGCCTGCCAGCTTAATCACCCCCTAACCACTCCCCTGACAGCCTGATTAATGCCTAACTGCTCCCCTGCCAGCCTGTTTGCTCCTAACTGCCCTCCCCTGCAGGCCTGGTCGCCCCCAACTTCCCTCCCCTGCAGGCCTGGTCACCCCTAACTGCCCTCCCCTGGAGGCTCGATTGCCCACAACTGCCCTCCCTTGCAGGCCTGGTCCCTCCCAACTGCCCTCCCCTGCTGGCCATCTTGTGGTGGCCATCTTGTGTCCACATGGGGGCAGCCATCTTTGACCACATGGGGGCAGCCATCTTGTGTGTTGGAGTGATGGTCAATTTGCATATTACTCTTTTATTAAATAGGATAGAGGCCCAGTGCATGAAATTCATGAACTCGGGGCGGGGGGAGGGTGTTCCTCAGCCCAGCCTGCGCCCTCTTGCAGTCCAGGAGCCCTTGGGGGATGTCCAACTGACACAGAGGCAGGAGAGGTTCCTGCCACCGCTGCTGCGCTCACCGGCAGTGAGCCCAGCTTCTGGCTGAGCGGCGCTCCCCCTGTGGGAGCGCATTGACCACCAGGGGGCAGCTCCTTCATTGAGCATCTGCCCCCTGATGGTCAGTGCACATCATAGCAACTGGTCATTCTGCTGTTTGGTTGATTTGCATATTAGCCTTTTATTACATAAGATAAACTGTACTAAATCAATTTTTAATTAAGTATAGTTGACACACAATATTATATTAGTTTCAGGCGAGTTTCATATTCCTGACATCCACGTAAGCTGCTATAAACATTTTGAAATTTTAGAACTCATTGCAGAGTAGAGGAGTTAAAAATAGTATGCTATCATGCTTTCCTCCTGTTCTGATTGGCCAGGAAACTTGAATTGGAAGTACAGTGCCCATATCGAAAACAGGTTTCCTACTTCCATTTGGTAGCTAGGTTTGAAGTTAATTCTCTCTACTTTGTGACCATCAACAAATACTTACTGAGTATCTAATGTATACCTAATATGGTGAAAAAATATTTTATATTTGTTAGCCTGGCCTTCAGGGCTCCCACAGACTGACTGGCCAGTGCTTATCTTCCCAACCTTACCTCCCCAGAACCTGCTTTCATGGATACTGCTGTAGCTAGAGTGGTCTGTGTTCACCTTGCTCATTTCTACCTCTGTATATTCTCTTTCCTTACCCCTTCTCCCCACATCACAAATAGTGGAAGACTTTCCTGCTCTTTAATGCTTGTACTATCCCTAACCTAGAAGATAATTTTTTGTATTTCTGCTCTACTATATGTCTATTTCTTGTGCCTATGAACTCCTCATGCTTAATTTCTTTTTTAAATATTTAAAAATATTTTTATTGATTTCAAAGAAGAAGGGAGAGGGAGAGAGAGGGACAGAAATATCAATGATGAGAGAGAATCATGGATCAACTGCCGCCTGCATGCCCCCTACTGGGGATTGAGTCCGCAACCCGGGCATGTGCCCTTGACTAGAATCAAACCCAGGACTCTTCAGTCCACAGACCGATGCTCCATCCACTGAGCCAAATAGGCTATGACTTCATGCTTAATTTCTGACTTCTTTGGCACTTAATAACATACTCCTTTAACATAATGTAGTAGACAATATGGTGAAATGGTCTTTGGAAACAGCATTTTCACCTGTTATCTTACTTAATTGTCAAAACAATCTTGAGGTATATCTAGGAATTATTAGAGCAGAGTTTTTTTGGTTTGTTTTGTTTTGTTAAAAAATTGATATTTTTTCCCTTGCTTTTTTTTATGGAGAGTAGAAGGGAGGGAGGGAGAAAGAGAAAGAGAGAAACACCAATGCTAGAAAGACACATTGATCAGTCTCCTGCATGCACCCTGAACTAGGGCCAGGGATCAAACCCGTAACACTTCAATGCCCAGGCCAACACTCTAACCACCAAGCAACACCAGCCAGGGCTAGCGTCAGGGTTTTGAACTAATTATATTTGGCTCTAAAGTCTTTCCATTATTTCATGGTGCTTTTTCGCAGACTTGAGAAACTTATTATTTTCCTCATAGGGCCAGCTAAGTGTTGTGTACAAATAAAGTTTATTTACTTTATGAATTTATTGTGTATAAATAAGGGAATGAAACTTGGAGCTTTACTCAGTTTATGCTATTGTATTTTGTTGCTAATAATCACAGGTTCTCTTCCTTCATCACTAGAAAGCTCTACCAAATCCCTTTCATTCTCCATATTATTAAAGGCATTAATGTCTTTAATTATTCTTAACCACTACTTGCTCTTGCCCAACTGCTTTAGAAAAAATAAAGGCTTTACCAATTTATTTTAAACCACTTAATTCAACCCCTTTATTTATACTTGGAGAAAATGAGGCTCAGGCTAGCTGAGACCTGCCCAAGGTTACACATCAATCTAATGGCTGGGTCACATCCAGAATGCTACTCACTATGCCAGGAGCCCCTTGAGAAGTAGTTAAAACCTCAACCTGAAGTCTTATCCTATCTAATAAAAAGGGAATAAGCTAACTGACCCTCACGCTGTCACAAAGATGGTGGTGCCCACAGGCAATAAGGAGGGAATAGGCTAATTGACTGCCCCACTCTCAAAGATGGCGGCACCCACAGCCACAAGAGGGCGGCACCCTGTCCCCTCAGCCCCGCCAGGGCAGCAGGCGCACGGCCACTCTGCGCCTGCCGCCAGAGTCCCCCGGTCCCCTCAGCCTCCGAGCCGCCCAGGGCCGCCCAAGGCTCAGGTAACCAGGGCTGGCCGAGGCTTGTGCTGCCGGCAGTGGCAGCAGCAGAGGTGTGATGGGACGTCGCCTTCCCCTGATTGCCAGGTTGCCTCCCGCCCCTGAGGGCTCCCAGACTGTGAGAGGGGGCAGGCTGGGCTGAGGGACCCCCCTTCCAGTGCATGAATTTTCATGCACCAGGCCTCTAGTTTGTTAATACAATAGTAAACCCTTTAAAAATATAATACACAAATAAGCTTCTTTCAGCACAAAGTTCAAATTAGTGAAACCTAATCGTAAGACTATATGCACATGAGGAACATCTGACTATTGCTATTTTACAGGCTATACATTTCAAGAAACCAAAAATAGTTCTTTATTCTTCACGGCAGTTGTCATGGGGCATCATTTGAAGACCAGAACTGTCAGGATAGAGAAACTTAGAGGCTCAGAATAGAATTTTGAATTTTGAATAAAAGAAAATGTAAATATATAATACTGTTATCAGAGCATCAAACTTCTCCATTGTTCTGAGAGTGGGGTTCTTACAATATCTTTAGAAAATGAAGTTTCTAAGATTCCCACAGGAGAATGATTTTTAAAAAAATAAATCTTTATTGATTATTACAATTGTTCCTCTTATTTCCCCCCATAGCTCCTCTCCACCCGGTTCCCACCCCACCATCTGTCTTTACCCCTCCCCGCCCCCCACTGTCCTCATTCATAGGTGTACAATTTTTGTTCAGTCTCTTCCCGCACTCCCCACACCCCTTTCCCCCTGAGAATTATCAGTCCACTCCCTTTCTATGCCCCTGATTCTATTATATTCACCAGTTTATTCTGTTCATCAGATTTTTTATTCACTTGATTTTTAGATTCACTTGTTGATAGGCATGTATTTGTTGTTCATAATTTTTATCTTTATCTTTTTCTTCTTCTTCCTCTCCTTAAAGAATACCTTTCAGCATTTCATATAATCCTGGTTTGGTGGTGATGAACTCCTTTAGCTTTTTCTTATCCGTGAAGCTCTTTATCTGCCCTTCAATTCTGAATGATAGCTTTGCTGGGTAGAGTAATCTTGGTTGTAGGTTCTTGCTATTCATCACTTTGGAAAATTTCTTGCCACTCCCTTCTGGCCTGCATAGTTTCTGTTGAGAAATCAGCTGACAATCTTATGGGTGCTCCCTTGTAGGTAATTAACTGTTTTTGTCTTGCTGCTTTTAATAGTCTATCTTTGTCTTTTGCCCTTGGCATTTTAATTATGATGTGTCTTGGTGTGGTCCTCTTTGGATTCCTTTTGTTTGGGGTTTTGTGCGCTTCCTAGACTTGTAAGTCTATTTCTTTCACCAGGTGGGGGAAGTTTTCTGTCATTATTTCTTCAAATAGGTTTTCAGTATCTTGCTCTCTCTCTTCTTCTGGCACACCCATAATTCGGATGTTGGTATGTTTGAAGTTGTCCCAGAGACTCCTTACACTATCTTCATATTTTTGGATTCTTTTTTCTTTTTGCTTTTCCGGTTGGGTGTTTTTTGCTTCTTTGTATTTCAAATCTGACTTATTCTTGCAATCCTCTAGTCTGCTGTTGAATCTCTGAATATTATTCTTTATTTCAGTCAGTGTATGCTTAATTTCTAGTTGGTCCTTTTTCATATCTCCGAGGATCTCACTAAATTTATCAGCAGCTTCTAGAAAATTCTTGAAAAACCTTATAACTGTGGTTCCGAACTCTATATCCAGTCATTTGCTTTCCTCCATTTCTTTCATTTGTGACCTGTTTCTTTGTCTCCGCATTTTGGCTGCTTCCCTGTGTTGATAGAGTGTCCTATAGGGCCCAGTGGCTCAGCCTCCCCAGTTACCTGAGGTGGACACTCTTGGTGCACCCCTTTGTGTGCTAGGTGTCCTATAGGGCCCAGTGGCTCAGCCTCCTCAGTTACCTGAGTTGGACACTCTTGGTGCACCCTTTTGTGGGCTGTGTGCACAGTCTTGTTGTAGTTAAGCCTTGATTGTTGTTGGTATCACTGGGAGGAATTGACCTCCAGGCCAATTGGCTGTGAGGATCAGCTGTGTCTATGATGGGAAAACTTCTGTGCTGGAAACACCCTTATGAGACAAGACTTGCTTCAGTGGGGCTTTGGTGCTCACTGAGTCTGCCCCCTGAGTGTGTCCCTTATGGATCTGAGGAGTTGTAATCTGGGTGGTCCCACTCTGACCACTGGGTACACTGGCTCTTGGATCTCCAAGGAGGTGCTAATTTAGCCTCTGCCTGAGGCCACCTAGCAGGAGCTATGGAGAGATCTGCAGATTCCTCTTCTTTGGGTTTTGGAGGTACCCAGATGAGGCCCAGCTATGAAGCAATGCAGGCTGCTGTGGGGCCTTGGGCCTTCTTTTGGATGCTCTGGGTCTCTCTAACTCAGCTGCAGTTTGTTAGGTAATTTTAGATGTCAAAGGACCAGGTCATTCATATACAAAAGCCTCTGCACACTGCTTGGGTGGGGCCGGATCTCAGGGCAGAGCAAACAGCAATGGCTTCCCATCAGCCCTGCCCTAAGAGGCCCCCGGGTCCTAGTGTCCCACAGTAATCACTGCAAGTACCTCTGAGAGAAAGCTGCCCTCGAGTTCCGCCCGCTGCCAGACAGTCCACTTTCTCCCTATATGAGTCTGGGTCCCCAGAGTCTCGCCCAGAACTGGAGTTCAGAGCAGTTGGGAGCTTGTGTCTCCCTGCCACTTGAAAAAGCCAGCAGTGTCCTCAGTTGCCAGCCCTCTCCGTGCGCGCGCCTCCGTACCTTTGCACTTTACTTCCACACTTCCTCTGAGTCTCAGTGTGCTTTTCTCTTTCCTTCTAGTTGTAGAATTTCCACTCAGCCAGCCTTCCTGTGGTTCTGGATGATATCCGTTTTGTCTTTTAGTTGTAGTTTTGAAGTGGTTGTGCGAGGCAGCAAGTTCAGGTCTTTACCTATGCCACCATCTTGGTTTCCCTCTGAATGGTTTTTATTGATGTGGAGTTATATTCCTTGGGTTGTAAAGTCCCATGTTCCTTAACCCAGTCCTGAAAAAGGTGCAGCTGGGTTTCAGTAGAGCCAAAAGGAGGGCCAGTGTCCAGAGCTTCCGTTCCATGTTGCAGTTGGGTCCAGTTCAGCATCGGGTTAATTAAATACCATCACTGCTTTGTGTGGGTCCCACATGGCAGTGAGCCACGTGGGTGCAGGGGAGCGTGCCCTGCAACAGGAATCACAGTAGTGCAGGCAAGCAGGAAGGCAGGAAAGGGACGAACTCCCTTTGTTCAGAAATTTAAATATTCAGGTTTCTTGCCCTTGCAGTGGCCACACCTATTCTGACCAATTACCTGCTCCCAGGAGTGATTGACAAGTAAGCACCTTTCCCACATTACTCAGACCTTACTGGGTATGTGTCCAAACTGCTTTTGTCCATGCCCTTTCCCCATTGATCAGTAGGGAACAGACTTGGAGGGTGTTAAATTTGCAAAGTTGTATAATGGTATGCCTATATTATCTAGTCTTCCCTTTACTCCTTTCTTGTTAAATACTAACCAAATTATTATAATGGTATCAAGACAATCTAATCCAATCCACTTTTTTTTACAATAGATTGAAGTTCATAAAGTAAATTGGATGGCATTATAGCAAAATCTGTGATAAAATCACCATCACTTTCCCCACAAAACTGAATTGCCTTGATTACCTGAAACTTAAATTGGATCAATAGTCACAGAAGATGCATGAATAACTCCTTTGGGGAAAATAGAAGACAACCTTTAGGGAACCAAAAGTAAACATTAACTTAATCTCCTTGTGGAACATGAACCTCATTATTGTTCAGGCAACTTCATTGCATGTGCAGGTTTTTTGGCTCTCTGATAGTCCTTATGTGTTACTTGCAGAATTGGTTTTCATCAGAAACATAAGAATTCAGTCCAGCCAGTGTGGCTCAGTGATTTAGCGGTGACCTCTGAACCAGGAGGTTACAATTAGATTCCCAGGCAGGGTACATGCCCCGGTTGTGGACTTGATCCCCAGTAGGGCGCATGCAGAAGCGCCAATCAATGATTCTCTCTCATCATTAATGTTTCTATCTCTCTCCCTCTCCCTTCCTCTCTGAAATCAATAAAAGTATATTTTTTTTAAAAAAAGAAACATAAGAATTCAGAAAGAGAGAAAAATGAAATTTTCTTAGCTAATGGGAACTGTGAAAAGCTCCAGACTGTGATCTATTCTAAAGTGGCCTCAGTTTTTCAGAAACTTCTGGACATGGAGAGGAAACAGAATGGCCTTGGATCATCCTCTAAGAGAATCAATAATTATGTTCTAATGTCTTAGCCACAGAGGCAACAAAAAATGCCTGGCTATTCAGTAGAATTTTGTGTTGTATGTGTTTTTTTAATGTTTTTATTGATTTTAGAAAGGGAGAGGGAGATAGAAACACTGAGAGAGAAACATCAACATTGATCAGCCTCCTGCATACCCCGTACTGGGGATCAAACCCACAACCCAGGCATGTGCCTTGGATTCCAACCAGTGACCTCTTGGTGCGTGGGCATGGGTCAATGCTCAACCACTGAGCAACACTGGCTGGGTTATTCAGTAGACCTTTAACATTATTTTCATTCTCACTGTTTTCTTTAGTTTGTGAATTGTGCAGGTATACCTATTGGAGCACAGGATTTAAGGTAAATTTTGTATTATTGTTATTTTCTAAAGAAAATCTATTCTTTCAAGTTTGTGTTTCTATAGATTCTGGCCAGATTTTTCTATCCCACCATACTCTGGGTCTAAAGAAATCAGGCTGACAAGGAGTGGGGGAGTGCCAGGGGCCCAAAAAATCTTATGAAGCTCCCTGCCAAGCTGGCCTAGGATTAACCCCATCGTTCCCCAGCCGGAGCTATCCCAGCTGTCTTGCTCTCCTGTTAATCTATGGAATTGACCAACTGAGTTTGACCGTGACTGGCTTTGTTTTGCAAAACAAAATTGGTAAGGCAGGCCTCATGCTGACTGACTGAATAGTGTCATCAACCCAATTCAAGGGGTGCCACAAAAGCAAGGAAATGAAACTTCAATTTCCTCCTCATGTTAAATGATAGCTTATCATACCATTATGACCCTTATGCAGCTCAGAGCAAAGTATTTTATTGCTTTTTTTGTGTGAACAGCAATAAACCTCTCTCCCACGTTTTCCTCTAACCCCCATTCTCACCCCACCTCTGATTCAGGCTCATTGGAAAGGGCAGTTCTCTATTGTTAATGGTCTGAGAACCAAAGCCTTCATTTTTTACCCCCACAATTTGTCATGATTTTACATTTATTCTAGGAAGCACAAGGTTTGTTTTTAAACAAAACAAACAAGTAAACAGGAGTGTATATGGAGAGGAGCCACTCTGGCCTCAGAGCACACTTGTAATGTTCAGCTCCTCTCACTACCTGGATGAGCTTTGCTTCATTTCTGGGCCAGACACAATGGTTGCTTTGATCCCTGTGTTACCCCTGCGTTGCCCCTGTATACTTCCATTAGAATGTTCATCATACCACTTGAGCACAGGTGTGCTTTCCTCCTTGATTGGGAGGGACTATGTTCTTCATCTTTATGTCCCCAGCAGGCACCTAGCATAGTCCCTGACCCATAGAAGGCATTCATTGAATGAATAGAGTGATGGAGGTCCCCACAAAGATTAGCTTATCTATTTCCTTACCTGCCAGAAGTCTGTACCTATCTGTTCCCAGAATCAAAATGAGTTTCAGTTGCTCAGCTTCATCATTGGGCACTTGTGGGTATTAATGAGAGAGGTGTGGTGTTTCTTAAGACTTGGATCTGTGCCCTCTTCCCTCTACTTCCTACTCTTAGGAAATCTCATTTACTCCCAGGGCTTCAGAAACAATTTCTATATTGGTGATTCCTCAATTTGCATCTCCATCTCAAATTTCTTCTCTAATTTGTTATCCAGCTTTCCAAAACTTAATAACCAAATGTCTACTTGATATCTCCACTTGCATGTCTCAGAAAAATTTCAAAATTAACATGTTTAAGATAGAACTCTTGGTTCCCATCTTTATATTATTCCTACCCTGGTCCTCTCTCATTTTGCCAATGTCCATAAATGGTACTACCTGTCACTCAGTTACTAAAGCTAGAAAACTGGAAGTCATCCTAGATCCCTCTCCTCTCACCCACCACATACAACTATCTACGTATTTTATTAATTCCATTTCTTTTATACTATTCATCTGTCCTCTTCTCTCTATTTACTGTCTCTAAGCTTAGTCCAAGCCACCATCGGCTTTTGCCTGGCCTAATACAATTGCATCCTTGTCTTTAGGTCTCCAGTCCATTTTGCCTCTCTCCAGTCCATTTTCCATAAACAGCCAATATGACGTTTCTTACAAATAAATAGGATCCTATCACCACTCTGCTTAAAATCTTTTAATTTCTTCCCATTTCTCTGCAACAAAATTCTGACTTCTTACTCTGACTTACTGGATCTTGCATAATCTGGCCTCTTCTTCCTTTTCTAAGTTCATCTCATGCCATCACATTCAAACCATGCTCCAGTGGCATCAGACTTTGATCATTTCCTGGAATTTTCCAAGCTCTTCTCTGGGATATGCTTTCCCGCAGCTCTTATAACTGGTTTGTTCATCCTTTGTGTATCAGCTTAAATGTCAACTTTACAGAGAGCCTTCTCTGACCACTTTTCTAACGATGTTGCTGCCCATTATAAGAATCCCACTTATTTCGTCAGGACACTTACCTCAGTCTGTAATAATTTGTATTTTTTTACTTGTCCATTGTATAACAACCGCATGAGGGCAGAGACCTTTTCTATGTCATGAACTTCCTCACCCCTTGCATTAGAGCTACCTATGCATATATATGCCTGTGCCTATTTATTGAATAGGGTCTCAATAAAGATTTATTAAATGAATGGATGGATGAAGTGGGTTATAAATAGGGGGGCCACATGATTATTATCAACTTTTTGGAGTGGAAGGGGGCACAATTACAATTACACTTGGGACAACAGGCATAAACTATGAAGTAATAGAAAGAGCACTGGGTTTCCAGAGATATCGGAAGTCAAAGTGACTCTGACTTTGTGACCATAACATTCCACGCCCCCCTCCCCCCGCCCCAATACACACACACATACAACATTTTTAATCAGGTGAAGCCAAGTTAAGGTGAATACCAACTAAAGGAGGAAAGAATACAAGCAGTGAAGAGTATTGTTGTGGGATGGCCTGACTTTTTCTGTTGCCTTCAGCTTAAATGGTAATGGTGTGTTTGGGAGCCTCATATATTCTTCTCTTTCCCTTTTTCTTTTTAATATAGCACATCCAAGCCTTCTCCCATCAGGCATCTGCCTGGGTTACTGCCCAGGTGGTTGGTCCTAAAAGTAGCATGAAGCCCTGACTGGTATGGTTCAGTGGCTAGACTTTTGGCCCACACACCGAAGAGTTGCAGGTTCAATTCTCAGTCAAGGGCACATACCTGGGTTTCAGATTCGATCCCTGGCCTGGTCAGAGTGCATGCAGGAGGCAAACAATTTATGTGTCTCTCTCACATCTATGTTTCTCTTTTTCCCTCTCTCTTTCTTCTCCCTCCCTCTCTCACTGTCCCTCCCTCCCTTCCACTCTCTACTTAAAAAAAAAAAAAGTCAATGGAAAAAAAAATCCTCTGGTGAGGAATAACAGAGAGAGAGAGAGAGAGAGAGAGGGAATTGTATGGAGCCCCCCCCCCCCCCCCCAAAAGCAGAGGACCTAGAGATTGCTTGAACTTGGAATTAGGAGACCTGAGATCTATCCTCAACTTAACCTTTTAACTAGCCAAAGGACCTTGGGCAAATTGTTTTTCATCTCCTGTAAGGTGAGAAGATTGTAGGTGATTTCGAAGGTCTCCTCTTCTGAGATTTCATGACTTGTACACTTACACCACCTTTGGGCAAGATTGTTTAATGTCAGGAGAGCACTAATCACCCACCACATGCAGAGTGTTGTAAGAGGCTTGCAGAGGCACCAAGAGGGATAACATAGTCCTACTTCCAAGGAGGAGACTTGTCAGCCCTGTTGTTGAGACTTAAAAATACACAATGCCTAGATATAAAGGCAGTGATATTTATATTCTATCAAACAAAAGGCAGGCAATATCAAGGATCAGATAGACCTCAAGGAGGAAGTGTTTGGAGTTGGAGGGGCAGTAGGTAGGGCAAATGTATTTCAAGTAGGGAAATGGTCTCAACTGGAATACAGAAGTTGCATGCAAGGAATTGTCATAACCTAATTTGTCTGGAGCTGAGGAAGCAAGGGATAAACTCTAAAAAGCAAGTTAGGAGCAGTTACCTCTGGGAAGAATGGAATGAAGATGATTATTCACTTTTTGGTCTATTTCTAAATTGTCTGAATTTTTATGAGAATATATTCATAGAACAAAATTTGTTAATGTTTACAGTAGGGTAGTGCTATGTTTAGGACACTTTAAATGTTTGCCCAAAGAATTAGGATCTTATTCTCTAGGACACTGCAACTTTTTGTGGGTTTTTTTTTTTTAATCCTCACCCAAGGATATGTTTATTTGGTTGTTTTAAATATTTTTATTGATTTTAGGGAGAGAGGAAGGGAGAAGGAAACCTTGTAAGAGAAACATCGATCAGCTGCTTTTCGTATACACCCCAACTTGGGATAGAACCTGCAACCTGGGTATGTGCCCTGACTGGGAATGGAGCCTGTGACCTTTTAGTGCACTGGATTAAATTATTTATTTGAGAGAGAGGAAGGTGGAGAAAGAGAGAAGCATCAATGTGAAAAAGAAACATTGACTCCCCTCTGCCCTACATGCCCTGACCAGGGATTGAACCCACAACCTGGGCATGTGCCCTGACTGGGAATCAAAGCTGCCACCTTTCAGTGTATGGGACGACATTCCAACCAACTGAGCTACACTGGCCAGAGCAGTTTTTTTGTTTTTATTTTTAAATCTGGTCATGCTAAATTGAATGTATGTGGTATACTAGTATTAGTCAGATAAATATGGTAAGACTATGTTAGGTGCAGAGTTGAGAGGCAAAATGCCAGCTATTGAGTTAGTGGGAAAATCAGGTTCAAGTTACAATAGTCAGTCCAGAGTGGAGGCAAACATAATAGAGAGGAGGGTATGGAGGACAAGTCAAAGAAAGATGACTAAATATGAAAAGTTGAGCAGAGGGAGGAATTAGGCATGACTTAGAAGTAAGCCTCAGTTGCTGAAAGTTTCATTAGGCCACTGATGGAAACAGAGAAGTCAGAAGAGAAAACTCCGTCACTCGAGTAGAAATGGCCAGTGAAACATTAGAGCTGTGGTGCTTAGTAGTCTTCAGAAGAGAAATAAAATTGGAATTTTATTTATTTATTTTTAAATTTATTGATTTTAGAGAAGAAGGGAGAGGGAGAGAGAGATAGAAACATCAACGATGAGAGAATCATTGATTGGCTGCTTCCTGCACGCCCCCTACTGGGGACTGAGCCTGCAACCTAGGCATGTACCCTTGGCTGGCTTCGAACCTGGGACCCTTCAGTCCGCAGGCCGCTGCTCTATCCATTGAGCCAAACCAGCTAGGGCTAAAATTGGAATTTTAGAGTATGTAACTTCTCCATGGGTGAGAGCAGAGAAAGAAGAGTGTTCTGACTGTCAAGTTCATGCTCTTGCCCCCACACTACTTCAAGCCCCTAGCACAGGAGGACCTTGATGACTGAGGTCCCAACTGATGGGGCTGAGAATCAACGTTACTTGGCTGAGCCTGGTCGGTGTGGCTCAATTGTTGCATGTTAATCTATGAACCAGGAGGTCACGGTTTGATTCCAGGTCAGGGCACATGCCTGGGTTGCAGGCTTGGTTGCCAGTAGAGGGTATGCAGGAGGCAGTCCATCAATGATTCTCTCTCAACATTGATATTTTTATCTCTCTCTCCTTCTCCCTTCCTCTGAAATTAATAAAAATATATATTTAAAATTTTTTCTTAACTAAAAGTGAGTCATGGAAGGTAGTCATGCCCCAGGCTGGTATCTTCCTTGACTAAGTTCAATCTTTACCTTAACTGAACCTGTCTGTTATCTTTTTGCATCTAAGGTAACATACCTGACAACTTACCTTTAAAATGTCAGAGTATTGTCCTCCTTTAGACCCCTCAGTCCACAACCTCCACACCAGAGCAAGAGGCCAAGGAATCCTTCATTGTTATCTCCTTCCTCCTCCCCACCCCCATATCATCTCTATGTGGTACAAATGTTAATTATTCACTATCCTATACCTACCAATGTAAAAGAAGTATTTATCTCCTCATTTTACTCTTTATCTAATCTGAGAGATTTTCCCACTTTGCTTTCTCCTGCCTTCCTAATCTATCACTAATTAATTTCATGTAACCCTCTTTATGCCTTCTCCTTTGATTATGTACCTAATAAAAGAGTAACATGCTAATTGACCATACCTTTGCAACACCCACCAGCCAATCAGGAGTGAGTATGCAAATTAACCCAACAAAGCTGGTGGGCTAATTTGCATACACAGGCTCTGAGCATGGGGTGGGATGCAGGCATACTACATCACCCCAGCTGTTCCAGGCCTCTGGGCAGCGTGGGAAGGCAGAAAGGCGGCTCTGGGCCAGGGTGGAATGGCTGCTCCGGTCAGAGCGAAGGCGGTGCCGGCAGCCAGAATGAAGGCCCATTCTTGCACGAATCTTCATTCGTGCATCGGGCCACTAGTAATGTATAAAATAAGGCGCAAAACTGCCATTTCTGGAGAATGTTCTCAACCTGTTGAGATTTTGCTTCCTGTCAAGGGTCGTCAATTTGGCTCAAATAAACTCATAAAAATTCTTACAGGTTTGGATGTTTCTTACATTGACATTTACTTGACGACCTTGGCATGACTCCAAAGAAGCCCACCCAGGACCACCTTGTAAGACCTGGACTTGCTAGGTGCCTGCAGGGGCCCATTGTGCCCCACTGGCTCCTCGTTTTGCACCAGTGAATTTGGGTAGGTTTTGCTTGGAATCCTGAATCTCCGTTTCAAGGTAAGAAGCCCTGATTTTATGTAAGCTGTTTATTAAAAAATCCTTGAGGTGTAACTAAAGGTGCATTAAGGATTGAGAGAACCCAGGCTAAGGTAGGGCAGGAGGAAAAATGGGTAGCTGGTTTTTCATTCTGGCTTTTCAAATGGAATTACTTTCTGAGAGCCTGAACAAAAAAACCAGCTTAGAGGGTTCCTGGGTTTGACTGGATGTTATCACAATTGGATTCCAAAGTTTTATTAATGGCCCCTTTCTCCCTCCCTCCTCCCTTCCTCCTTGTCTCTTTCCCTTCCTTCCTTCCTTCTTCTTGCTCTCTTGCTTCCTTGCTTTATTTATTTTTAAAAAATCTTTACTGCTGAAAGTATTACAGATACCCCCTCCATTTCACCCATTGACCCCTCCACCCAGTTCCCACCCTGCCCCAGGTTTTTACCACTCTATTGTCTGCATAGGTAATGCATCTATGCATATAAGATCTTTAGTTAATCTCTTCCCACCCCCTGACCTCTCTTCTTTCTGAGATTCATCAGTCTGTTCCATGTTTCCATGCCTCTGGTTCTATTTTATTCATCAGTTTATTTTGTTTATTAGATTCCTTGTTCATTTATTTCAATTTTTTTATTCAATTGTTGATAGATATCTATTTATTGACATTTTATTGTTCTTATGTTTTATCTCTCTTCTTCTTCTCCTACTTTTTAGATATATTTTTATTGATTTCAGAGAGGAAGGGAGAGAGAGAGAGAAACGTCAATGATAAGAGAGAATCATTGATTGGCTGCCTTCTGCATGCCCCCTACTGGGGATTGAGCCTGCAACTTGCATATGCTCTGACCTGTAATCAAACTGCAACCTCTTGGTTCATAGGTTGATGCTAAACCACTGAGCCACACTGGCCAGGCTCTTCTTCCTCTTCTTAAAGAATACCCTTCAACATTTCATGTAATACTGATTTGGTGATGATGAGCTCCTTTAGCTTTTTCTTGTCTGTGATGCTCTTCATCTGATCTTCAATTTTAAATTACAGCTTTGCTGGGTAGAGTAATCTTGGTTGTAGATCCTTGCTATTCATCACTTGGAATATTTCTTGCCACTCATTTCTAGCCTGCAAAGTTTCTGTTAAGAAATCAGCTGAGAGCCTTATGGAAACTCCCTTGTAGGTAACTAACTGCTTTTCTTTTGCTGCTTTTAGGATTTTCTCTTGTCTTTAAACTTTGGCATTTTAATTATGTGTCTTGGTGTGGTCCTCTCTGAGTTCCTCTTGTTTGGGGCTCTCTGTGCTTCCTGGACTTGTAAGTCTATTTCTTTCACCAGGTGGGGGAAGTTTTCTGCCATTATTTCTTCAGATAGGCTTTTAATATCTTGCTCACTCTCTCTTCTTTACCTGGCACCCTCATAATGTCAATGTTGGTACACTTGAAGTTGTCCCAGAGGCTCCTTACACTATCTTCACTTTCTTTTTATTATTTTTTTTTATTTTGCTCTTCTGATTGGGTGTCTTTTACTTCCTGTCCGAGTAGAGTATATGGGGCATTATCCAAGGCGTCCCTTGATATAAACTTAACTGTGCAGGTATTTAGACATTAAGTAGTTGCTAGCAAAGAGACTACTCTAAGCAAGCAGGACCGAGGGTAGGCATTATCATTTGACCTTATATTAATATAGTTAAGACTGCTGGAGGAATTATGTCACACAAAAATATGCAGTTGGAAATTGGATCCAGCAGTATATGAGAAAGATCATACACCATGACCAAGTAGGATTTATCCCAGGAATGCAAGGATGGTACAATATCTGCAAATCAATAAACGTGATACATCACATAAACAAACTGAGAGATAAAAATCACAGTCATATCAATTGATGTAGAAAAAGCATTTGACAAAATCCAACACCCTTTCTTGATAAAAACTCTCAACAAGGTGGGAATAGAAGGATCATACCTCAACGTAATAAAAGCCATATATGATAAGCCCACAGCTAACATCATACTCAATGGGCAAAAACTAAAACCATTTCCCCTAAGAACAGGAACAAGACATGGATGCCCACTCTCACCACTCCTGTTTGACATAGTACTGGAAGTATTAGACATTGCAATTAGACAAGAAGAAGAAATAAAAGGCATCCAAACTGGAAAAGAAGAAGTAAAGCTCTCCTTATTTGCAGATGACATGATATTGTACATAAAAACCCGAAAGACTCCATCAAAAAACTAATAGACTTAATAAAGGAATTCGGCAATGTAGCAGGATACAAAATTAACGCCAAGAAATCTATGGCATTTCTATACACCAATAGTGAACTTACAGAAAGAGAGTCTAAAAAAGCAATCCCGTTTACCATCTCACCAAAAAAAATTAAGATACCTAGGAATAAACTTAACTAAGGAGGTAAAAGATCTAGACACGGAAAACTATAGGACACTGAAAAAAGAGATAGAGGAAGACGTAAACAGATGCAAGAACATACCATGTTCATGGATTGGTAGAATCAACATAATTAAAATGTCCATACTACCCAAAGCAATCTATAGATTCAATGCACTCCCCATTAAAATACCAATGGCATATTTCACAGGCCTAGAAAGAACTCTCCAAAATTGATCTGGAATAAAAAAAGACCCTGAATAGCCACAGCAATCCTGAGAAAGAAGAACAAAGTAGGTGGGATCTCAATACCAGATTTCAAGCTGTACTACAAAGCCACTGTTCTCAAAACAGCCTGGTATTAGCACAAGAACAGACATATAGGCCAATGGAATAGAATAGAGAATCCAGATATTGACCCAAACCACTATGCTCAATTAATATTTGACAAAGGAGGCATGAACATACAATAGAGTCATGACAGTCTCTTCAATAATGGTGTTGGGAAAATTGGACAGATACATGCAAAAAAAAAAAAATGAAACTAGACCACCAACTTACACCATACACAAGAATTAACTCAAAATGGATCAAGGACTTAAACATAAGATGGGAAACCATAAAAATACTAGAGGAATCCACAAACAGAGAAATCTCAGACATATGCCGAAGCAATTTCTTCACCGATACTGCTCCTAGGGCAATGGAAGCTAAAGAGAAAATAAACAAATGGGACTACATCAAAATAAAAAGCTTTTGCACAGCAAAGGAGACCATCAATAAAACAAGAAAGCCCACTGCATGGGAGAACATATTTGCCAATGATATCAACGATAAGGGTTTAATCTCCAACATTTACAGGGAACTCATACAGCTTAACAAAAAGAAGATAAACAACTCAATCAAAAAATGGGCAACTGATCTAAATAGACACTTTTCAAAAGAAGACAGAAGGAAGGCCAAGAGACATATGAAAACCTGCTCAAAGTCACTAATCATCAGAGAGATGCAAATCAAAACGACAATGCGGTACCATCTCACACCTGTCAGAATGGCCGTTATCAACAAGTCAACAAATGACAAGTGCTGGCAAGGATGTGGAGAAAAAGGAACCCTTGTGCACTGCTGGTGGGAATGCAGACTGGTATAGCCACTGTGGAGAACAGTATGGAGTTTCCTCAAAAAACTAAAAATGGAGCTCCCATTTGACCCAGTAATCCCACTTCTAGGAATATATCCCATGAAACTAGAAACACCAATCAGAAAGGATATATGCACCCCTATGTTTATAGCAGCACAATTCACCATAGCTAAGATTTGGAAATAGCCTAAATGCCCATCTGCAGATGAGTGGATTAGAAAACTATGGTACATCTACACAATGGAATAATATGCTGCTATAAAAAAGAAGGAATTCTTACCATTTGCAGCAGCATGGATGGACCTGGAGAGCATTATGTTAAATGAAATAAGCCAGGCAATGAAAGAAAAATACCACATGATCTCACTCATTTATGGAAAATAAAGAACATTATAACCTGATGAATAAAAAGATAGATACAGAGGCAGTAAAGCACCGGTCAGCCTGTCAAATTACAGCAGGAAGGCTGGGAGTGTTGGGGAGGGAGGGAAATAGATCAACCAAAGGACTTGTATGCATGCATATAAGCACACCAATGGACACAAGACACTGTGCAGGAGGGGCGGGGGGGGGCTTAGGGGAGGATGAAGGCATGCGACAGGGGATAAGGGAGGCTGGGGGAAGGTCAATGGGGGAAAAAAGGAGATATATGTACTAATATATGTAATATTTTAAACAATAAAAATATTTAAAAAAAAAGAATATGCAGTTGCAAATCACACATCACACTTTATTACTCACAAGGTTTCTGGTGCCATGGGCTCAGACTTAACGGGGTTCCTGGGGAAGAGTAATGTCCTCTGCAGGCAGCAGCAGATTCGTCTTTGGGTGGCTGGCTGTCTGGTTGGGTCGAGTCAGAAGGAAGAGGGTGACCAAAGTCTTGCGATCAGAGGTTTGACCATTCTTCTGCCATCTGGTGTGGAGCAAGGCAGCATGGAGCTTAGACCAAGAGGATGATGGGTGTCTGAAGTCGGGGACCCGTTTTTAAGCCTGTTCTGACCCACGGCAGTCCAGGTGGCTATCAGTAACATATGTCATCACACAAGTGTTAATCAGAGTACAAGCTGGTTATCAATCACAGTATCACTCAGAAGGAGTCTAACAGGTTGACAAACGTCATTCCTAAGGGCAGCATTCAGCTATGGTCTTATCTATATGGTGCAGCTAGGGCTTGGCCAGAGTGGTCATTCCCTGTGCTCTATAATATTTCACAAAAAATAATTTTTCTACATTTCCTATAACACTCTTTAATTATTTTCTACTAGAGGCCCAGTGCACAAAATTTGTGCATGGGGGCGGGGTGTCCCTCAGCCCAGCCTGCACATTCTCCAATCTGGGACCCCTTGGGAGGTTTCCAATTGTCGGTTTAGGCCCCATCCCAGCAGTCAGACATCCCTCTCACAATCTGGGACTGCTGGTTCCTAACCACTCACCTGCCCACCTACCTGATTGCCCCTAACCACTCTGTCTGCCAGCCTGTAGTCCCCTAACAGCTCCGCTGCTGGCCTGATTGATGCCTAACTGCTCCCCTGCTGGCATGATTGATCCCAAATGCCCTCCCCTGCCAGCCTGTTCGCCCCAACTGCCTTCCCCTGTGGGGCTGAGGGGACTGGGTTACTCCAGCTGGATGAGGCAGGGCTGAGGGGACTGGGGGACAACGGGTGGGTGAGGCACGCGGCGCCTGCCACACCCAGTGGCACTGAGGGGACTGGGGGACTGAAGCTGGATGAGGTGGGTTGAGGGGACTAGGCACCGTCATCTTTGTGAGGGTGTGATGGTCAATTGGCATATTCCCTCTTTATTAGATAGGATTGCTATAACATTGTAACACTCTCTACTTATTTCCTAACATTATCACTATTACTATGACACTTCCTCATATTCCAAGCCATTGGTTTGATTCTCAGAATCCTCTACTGTTGAATCACTATAAGTTATTGTTATTATTGTTTTATTGATTTCAGAGAGAAAGGGAGAAGGAGAGAGAGACAGAAACATCAATGATGAGAGAGAATCATTGATTGGCTGCCTCCTGCATGCTCCCCACTGGGGGTCGAGCCTGAAACCCAGGCATGTACCCTTGACTGGAATTGAACCTGGGATCATTCAGTCCACAGGCCAACACTTTATCCACTGAGTCAAACCAATGAGGGCTGTAAATTATTATTTATTTCAGTTAGTGTATGCTTAATTTCTGACTGGTCCTTTTTCATGTCTTTGAAATTCTCACTAAGATCCTTGAAAATTTCACTAAGTCCCTTGAATCTCTCACTGAGTTCTTTGAAGCTCTCATTAAAATCCTTGAACAACCTTATAACCATTGTTTTGAACTCTGTATCCAGTAGTTTGCTTGCTTCCATTTCATTTATTTCTTTTTCTGGAGATTTCTTCTGTTCTTTCATTTGTGACATGTTTCTTTGTGTCCACATTTTGGCTGCTTCCTTGTGATTGTTTCTATGTTTTAGGTAGAGCTGCCATGTCTCCTGGAATTGGTATAGTGGCCTTGTGTAGTAGGTTTCATGTAGGGCCCAGTAGCTCAGCTTCCCTAGTCATCACCTGAGCTGGACACTCCAGGTGTACCCCTGTGTGGGCTGTGTGTACAGTCTTTTTAAAAAATATATATTTTTATTGATTTCAGAGAGGACAGTAGAGGGAGAAAGAGATAGAAACATCAATGATGAGAGAGAATCATTGATGGGCTGCCTTCTGCAAGCCCACTACTGAGGTCGAGCCTGCAACCTGGGCATGTGCCCTTGACTGGAGTCGAACCCAGGACCCTTTAGTCCACAGGCCGATGCTCTATCCACTGAGCCAAACCAGCTCTGGCTATGTGTGCACAGTCTTATTGTAGCTGAGTCCTGATTGCTGTTGGCGTCACTGGGAGGAGTTGACCTCTAGGCCAATTGGCTGTAAGGACCAGCTAGGACTACAGTGGAAGAGCTGCTGTGCAGGAGACATCCTTATGGAGTAGGACTTGCTTCAGTGGGAGCCCTGCATGACCGCCTTACAAACTCAGACCAAAAGTATCCAAATAGAATGGTCTGAAATTAAAGCTTCTTAACTAAAAGCAAGTCATGGCTGGCATTCATATCCTAGGTTGGTATCTTCCTTGATAAAGGTCAATCTTTATCTTAATTGAGCCTGTCGTCTTTTTGCATCTAAGGTAACATATTTGATAACATACCTTTGAAATGTTAGAATATTGTCCTCCTCCAGATCCCTCAGGGCACAATCTCTACATCTATCAATAATGAATCTCACTTTCATGTAACCCTTCTTATGCCTTCTCCTTTTATTGTAATGTATAAAACAAGGCACAAAATTGCCATTTTCTTTTTTTAATTGCCATTTTCTTGAGCATTTTCTCAATCCATTGAGATTTTGCTTCCTGGCAGTTGTCATCAATTTGGCTCAAATAAACTCATAAAAATTCTTACAGGTTAGAAATGAACTTGGACAAGGTAGAAATGGAAGTGGGGCCTGATAGGGCAATCAAAGCTCTGTGACATCCAAGAATAGGTAGATTTTTCAGATACTTGAGGGCAAAGACATGATGGCAGTTGAGGTTTGAGAAGGGTACACACCTCATTTGACTCCTCATAGAAACCCAAAGTAGGTGCATTTGAAGATAGTCTAAGAAAAAGAGTATGAGAGATAACTAGTGGAAAACTGGAGTAATTAGGGTTATTTGGCTTGGAGAAAAGAAGTGTTTGAAGACCTTACTCTATGAGAGTTCCTAGAAGATTTGGTAGGCTTACAATATAGCAAATGTCCTAATAAGCACTTCCAAGTCGGGAAGAAATGGCTCCCCTCTCCCTAACTGTCTTTCAGAACAGTGTACAATGTGCTTCTCTTTCTTCAGCTTTGAATTAAGAACTCTTCTCTTAAGAAGCAGGTGGTTGAATCAGGTGATCTGGTATAGATAGACTGCAAGAAGTTCTTGGTGAAGAAATGAGACGGTACAGACCTACCTGTACCTGGTACACCACCAGGACTTTCCCTTACCCACATTCCACCCATCTCTTACCCACATCCCTACTTTCATTACCCAAAGTATAGTCTGAAGCTTTCTACAGCCCTGGCCTAATTTCTTTAATGCTTCCCATTGGTCATCATACATCCCTTTCCTGCTGAAAACAGCAGCCTGACAGGGTGGGCAGAGCACCAGCCATGGAGAGTGTTCAGGACTAAACCCAGTTTTCCTCCTATGGTAGAGAATGCTTCAGAATTAGGTGGTGTAGAGTCCTACCCAAATATTTTTAACTTCCTCTGGAATTATTTGCTCTGGTCCTTGCTTTCATTTCATTTTCTCCCAACACAAACATCTTTATTTTGGTTCTAAGTCACTATCTTTTGTGATCAAGAATTATAAGTAGTTTGTGATCTGGGGCTAGAAATTTGTCTTTCTCTGAATCCTGTTTTTTCTTCCTTTATCCTCTAAAACAAACATCCCTCCTTTGATATTCCTTTTGAAACTTTGACCTCTAATATGGACCATAATAGTTAGCCTTTTTCATTGAGTACCCCCTGAGAACCAGGATCCTGCCCTCCCAAGTCAGCAGGAGTTAGGCTATTGGCTTTATCATTCTAAGGAAGGCCTTTGCATGTCAAAAGTTAGGTTTCTTCATTCTGGAGAAGGGCTGAGAAATGTGACTCTCCTATTTGCAGAAGAGGGAGAAAGAGGACACCTTTCACTGCATATGAATGGTAGTCACTCTACAAAGCTGTCAAGACAGTTAAGATTATCTGGGCTCCCAGAGTGTAAGTAGTAAACCAGTGTTGGTTAGCAGGCCTGAATTCAAATCCATCTCCTTGTGTTTAATTTTAGGTTGGGTGCTTAACTTCTCTGAGCCTGTTTCCTCAGAAGTAAGAGGGGAATAATTGTAACCTTTTAATTAAATAGTGTTGAGGACTAAAGGAGATAATATATTTTAAGCATGTGACACTCAGTAGGTGTTCAGTTACTTCCTTTCCACCCTTACCTGTGTGATAACTCATCAGCAAGCTCTAAGAAGATTGGCAAGAGACCAGAGGAAACTCTAGGTAAAGACCTCAGGATTTTCTTAGAAGTCCCTAATTCTACCCACAGCAAAAGTCAGATGAAGAAAGAAGACAAGGAGGTGGAGGAGGAGGAGGAGAAGGAGGAGGAGGAGGAGGAGGAGGAGGAGGAGGAGGAGGAGGAGGAGGAGGAGGAGGAGGAGGAGGAGGGAAACCTTTGTAGGGGCCTGACAAGCATAAGCATATTTCCCTTTTTTATCTAGATCAAGAAAATACAGTCTTCTATTCTCCAGTTGATGTGAAATACAGCACTTGGATTTACTGAATTATGGGAATAGACTCAGAAACAGGTTTCCCTCAATGAGTTGATTCCTTTTTCAGCAGGTTTTCAAATCCACCACCAGATTGTGGCCAATCTTCCTGTCCTGAGTCCTGAACCTATTGAACATGGGGTTTTTATGTTCTGTCACCTTAATGGTAGCCAGCTTGTTAAGGACGAGCCAAAAGGGAAGAGGTGTAGGGTGGTAACGAATGAATCTGAATGACACTGTAATGCCTTGGAATGAATCCCTGACAGGAAGGTGATGGATGTAGAGAAATTCAGATTCCTTTAGTTTCTGGCCCTGGGTCCATGTGGGAAGATTGGTTGGTGTGATTGATTGTCAGGAGGGTAAGATGAATGAGGATGGAAGAAGTGGGACTATGAGCTTTTTGGGGAAGTTGACAAACTTTTCATAGAATTGCCAATTACTCTGGGTTTCATTAGTGAAAACCTCAGATATAAACCCACAGAAAATACAAGGCATGCTCTTCTTGAGTGACAATTTGGACAGGGCAGCAGGGATGGTTTTCTTTTTAAAAATCCCCTCTAGGGTTATTTGGGAATGTCAGCAAGGCCCCACGAAAAATGTCAAAGCCTCTGGTACTTGGGTTCTTTGGATGGAGACGGAGTTAGGAATAAAGGGAGAAAGTCCATATTGTTCATTTCCCTAACACAGCATCACAACTCAGGTTTCATGATGGGCTCTTTGGCATCTATGCTTATTGAGGTTTAACCTCAAGACCAGGTAATTTCATGTTTTTGGTTTTCTTTTTCTCCGAGTCACAGGGAAATAACCTTTTGGTTGCCTATTTATTCACCACAATTTTGTGCTTAGTACTCTTCCATTCCCCCTTCTACTACCTCTACACACACACACACACTTCCTTTCTGTCACTAATTGTAGTGTTTTTTTACCTTCCTTAGAAGGATGGAGGTAGAGGAAATATTTCTTTTTCTTTTTTTTTACATAGGCTAAATCATCTCTGATCTCTGGCATCTGTGATAGTTTTAAAAGCACTGGAATGGCCTCTCAAGGCACCAGCTCATGGTGTCTATTGAGATGCCAACTTCTTTAATGAACATTTCACCTTCCTTTTCATTAAAAAAAAATTATTTCCTGTTGGCATTTAAAAAACAACTTAGGCGTGGCCTTTGCTGAGAGGGGAGACCTCCAAGGTGGAGATGCTCAGATTTAGGAGATCAGTGGTTAAGCTCCTAAGGCTCTTTTTGGGAAACTACTCCTCCCCCAAAGATTGCCAGTGGAAGAAGTAGAAATGCAAATAAGGAAGGTAGAATCCACAACTTTCTTAGTCTCTTGCCCTGGGGCCCAGGTCCTTGGTGTACAGACACCCCAGGAAGCCAAAGTTAAGAGAGTAAACACACTTTGAATATGGTTCAAGTTCAAAGGGCTTCCTTGTTCCTCAAGTTGCTTAGGTTGTATTAAAATAACACCTTTTAATCTGGGAATCTGGATTGGCCAGTTTCTCAGTCTCAATTTTATTATTTATTAACCACTGATGTCAAGGTGATTGGATAGTTCTGGTTTCTCCCTTAGCTTTGTGCATAATTGGAATACATCATTCCCTTTCTGATCCTAAGTTTTCCAAAGAGAAAAATAAAAGGGCTCAGCTGGATATACATTCCAGAAACATTTATTGGAAATAAAGTTGAGTTCTCAATCTGGGAGTAAAACAAAATAGAGTCGTTTTACAGCTCTTTGCGGGGGAGGGGATCTGTCATGGGGGTTGTCTAGATAAGTTGTAGTCACCTGTGCACTTACTGGGACCATTATTACTTCTCCATGGTCCAAAGGTGGTTTCTGAGCTGGAAACATCCTCAGGTCATGTTGGATCCTGGCTCCCCCAGGACTGGGTGGGAAGAAATTTTCAAAAGTGCATACTGGGGTGAAAAACCCAACTACAAGCCTCCCACTAGGCAGGTATGTGGTTTCTGCTGTATTCATCTGCATGAACTTGTAGCTGGTCTTTTTGGAGCTAGTCTGAGTAGGGGAAGAACGCTGTCACTTTTTGCTTCCATTCCCTCTGATTCTTAGCAGCACAGCTAGGTTGAACATGTTCTGAAACTTACAGGAAAACATTACTTTGAAGGTCCCTCTGGATATGGATCCCAAACCATATAACCTCCAAAAGTACAGGGACAAAAAACAGGAAGTAACTTGTGGGAAGATAAAATTAGGAGGCCCAGGCTCCAATTTCAAACTCTGTTAAGAGTATGCTGTATAATCTTGAGCCTCAGTTTTCCCATGTATTGCAGATATCAAGACCAACCCTGTGATTTTCCAATCTACTCTGTCCAAGAGAGAAGCTGTGTCCCCCTCCACTGTCATTCAATTGAACAAGTAAGTTTGTGTGGGGTGTTATCATGTGCTGCCTTTGCCTCGGGACCAAGCACTGCCTAGGGAGCGTGTGCAATAGTACTTGTTCACCACATGCTTACACTGGTCACACTTGACTATACAGCACCACTGGAATTTGCAGTTACAGCTGCTGATGGCCTCAGTTCTCCTCCCTTCCACCTGCAGGCCACACTCAGTGCACAGGCGCCTGCAGCTATGTCGGTCCCACCTGGATGTGTTGTGGCTGTTCTGCAAACATTCCCGACCTTCTGTGCCATAGATGCCCAGACTGGAATTGCGGATACAGTAATTGGGTGATTCCTCTAAAAAGATCAGATCAGCCTCTGCACTAGGAAGAAAGGCTTCTCTGGGTGTCCAGTGGCCCTCAGCACTGTTCCCAGCTCTTAGCTGGCGCTTATCCATCTCAATTTTTAGTGCTTGGTCATACTTGGCCTTTAGGAAGTCTCCTATCTCCCGGAAGTCAGCCAGCTGCATCCAGCATGTCTGGATGCTGCAGCTCCCTGAGATGCCGTGGCATTTGCAGGTCCTTTTCATGGTGGCTCTTACAGCCTTCACAGAAAGACAGAGAAAGAAAGTACAAATAAGAGAATTGCTCTGGATAAGAAAGACCAAATTTTAGAGGATCCTTAGAATGGGGGAGCCCATGAAAAATATTTTTTCCTGGGTCCTACTTCAGATCTTATCAATTAGAATGTTCAAAGATTTAAGGGCCTTGGTACTGGTGAATTTAAAGCTCCCCTGGGTGATTCTTAAAGAAAGGTAGGCAAGTGTTGAATAGATTATTGGAGTCAGGAAACCGAGGCTCCAGGCCCAAAATTCATCACTTATTGCTTTATCTGCCCAATTGGAATAAGAATGATCCAGAAAGTACTTTGTAAATTATAAAGGAAAGTATGATCATTGGCACTGATATTGTTTTGAATCTGGGGGCTAGAGTATTTGTGGAGTCTGGATTTGTGTTCATCTGTAATTGCTTTGAAGACCTCTTCCCCTTGCCCTGGGCAACCAAGACATCTAGATATAGGTTCAAAGTCAAATTTCTATGCTCTTAGCTCTAAATCCAACTTGCTTCCAGATCTTATTTCAGAATACCCAGCAGGGGTGGAACATCCGGCCCATGGGCTGCATGAGATCTGAGAAATCATTTGGTCTGGCCCTGCCAAGGCATTAGGGTTGAGTTAATTAAATGTTTGACCAAATATAGCAGGCTAATTTTTTAAAAAATAATTTTTAAAAAACAATATTTATTGATTTCAGAGAGGAAAAGAGAGAGAGAAACATCAGTTATGAGAGAATTATTGACTGGCTGCCTCCTGCATGCCTCACACTGGGGACAGAGCCCGCAACCTGGGCATGTACCCTGACTGGGAATTAAACTGTGATCTCCTGGTTCATAGGTTGGTGCTCAACCATTGAGCCACACCAGCTGGGCAAAGGGTTAACAATTTTAAATCACGGAAGCAAGGCCTTGATTCTGGGCTCTCAGAAAACTGCCTGTGGAGGAGCCAGAGCACCAGGTTTAGTGATAAGAGGATTAGACCCCAGAAGATCTGAGTTCATTGTCTGGCTATGATGCTTATTAGTTGTATTGCCTTGACTAAGCCACTTGGCTTGGCCTTAACTGGCTTTGTCATCCAGAGTATGGGGGTAACTATCTCAGTCCTGGCTGGGTAATGTGAGGCTGAAACATGGATATGATATAGCTTTTGGTAAGTTGTGAAAGTCTATACAGATATGAAGCTGTTGCCAATACTGAGCCTGATGGTTGACTGGCCAACTCCCATACCCACCAGCCTGCCTGCCCTGTTGTTGTGGAGATTCATCAGGGCTCTGGCATCCTTTCCCTTCTCCAGGCTGTCCACAAAGAGTTTGGAGATCCTTTCCCCAAATTCCACATTGTCGCTGCAGCCTCCCCAGATCCAGCCATGGCCTCCTATACATATGAAAAGAATAAGTTCTGTGTACAGTTCCCTACGAAGTCCCAGAAGAGTCATGGTCATCTTGGCTGACACGCAGCTCTGCACTCCTCACCTCTTCCTCTCTTTAGAGAGCCCAACTTACCTGTTTTTCCATTTTTTGACTCATCACAGCCACAGCTTTCAAAGTCGCCCATGCTACAGTTCTTGGTGATGGTGTGCATGACTCCTGCAGAGCTGATAGCATGAATGAATGAAGTCTCCCTGGTGGCTTTGGAGAGAGAAAGGGTACTGGAAACTTGGAACTCTGATGACCCAAAAGAGAGGCTTTGGGAAAGCAATGCTGTTTCTCTCCCTTGTCTCCTGACCCTTTTGAGTTTAAGAGGATGTTCTTCTACTTGAGAGAATAGTACATATCTGTTACTTCATTCAGGCAGGAATGAGTATCCCCACGCTCTAGAGGAGGGAAGTAAAACCCAGAGATAAAAGTGATGGGACCAAGGCCACTTTCCTCACCAGCTGTGGTGTTGAGAGCAGGACTCTTCTCTCCAGAAGTCCAGCCTAGGCCTCTGGTCATTACCCACTGCTTTTGGGCCTCTGGCATTGAGGACTCATGCCCTGAGGCTGTCTTAGGAAACAGAGGACCTTTTCTTCCTTCTGACGTGCAACTAGAGCCCTATACTAATCATAATGATCATGGCTACCACTTACTGAGCTTGTATCTTTTTTTTTTTTTTTAATTCTCACCAGAGGATATTTTTCCATTGATTTTTAAAGAGAGTGGAAGAGAGAGGGAAAGACAGAGAGAAATATTGATATGAGAGAAACACATTGATTGGTTGCCTCCTGCACGCGCCCCGACCGGGGCCCAGGCCAGGGAGGAGCCTGCAACCGAGGTATGTGCCCTTGGCTGGAATCGAACTGGGACCCTTCGGTCTGCAGGCCGATGCTTTATCCACTGAACCAAACTGTCTAGGGCATGAGCTTCTATCTTAACTCTTTATAAACACTGTCCCATTTCATTTCCATGCACTCCCCATTCTTTCTGTATACCTCACAGGAAGATGTTTCTTTTTGTCTTCATCTTCTTTACTCCTTCCCCCAACTCTTTTCAGGCAATTCTTTATTGTTTCTATATAAATGACTTTTATGCAAACTACTACACAGTTACAGATAGCTGCACAGATACACACACAAGTGCACACACATACCCCACCTGAGGCACAGCTCAGTATGATCACTCAGCTTAGATGCTGTTGGGATTTTATGGTAAGTGGGCAGATGGAAGATTCCCTCACAAACACAGATCCTTTTCCCCATTTTTATTTCATTCAAATCAGTGCAAGGTAAGTGTATTCAAACATACAAATATAGGCATGCATTTTTAAAAAATAGAGTAATTATTGTATTTGTAAAGAAATACCTCATTCAATCCTTACAATGCTCCTGGTGAGCTAGTCTTATGACAAAATAACAGAACTGGGGCTGAGAGGGGAAGTAACTTAGTCAGGTCTCACAGCCAGGAAGTGGCAGGTCAGCAGATCACTGATAACTTTTTCATTTCACTGTGCACATATATGCTACACATGCACACATACTGCAAGCCCACCTCCATGCACATATACCCCTTTGTACAGATGCACAAACTTACCACCTCTCAGCCTGTTGTGAGTAGAGAGCTGGAGAGCATTTTCAGGGCAGTTCCAGCGTTCCCAAGCAAATTGGAACTTACACTCTTCAATGCCACTCTGGGCACCCAGGGCCACACTGGTAGTGTAGGTCAGATAGGCCTTGCAAAGGGAAAAGGGCTATGAGCTTCAGCCCTGGCTCAGATCAGGTCATCTGGGGAGCAGGCAGACTCAAATGGGTTAGCTCTCCATGAAGGAACAATCATGGGTTCTTCTGGGTGAGGGATTCTGGCACTCTCTCCCCTCCCCTCTTTTTCTTCCCCAAAGAGATCCCTTAGGAAGCTGAATAGGTAAAAATAGAAGCCAGAGAGCATCCTACCTTGGGACCTGTTATCAGGAAATTGTTCACTGACCTACCAAAGAGAAAAAAAAGTGAGGCATTGGTGAGCAGGGCTGAGATAATGGGGCTTCCTTGGCAGGGAGTGAGGGGTGGGGGAAAGGACTTACCAGGCAGAGGCACTGAAAGTGGCATAGCATATGCCCACAGCCACCCTGAGCATAAACAGGACCCCCATGGCCCTGCCCACCCCTTGGGGACTAGATTCAGCCCAGGGACAAGTCCAGAGAAGAAGTGAGGAGAGAGCAGGGTCTTCCTCAGTATATATGTGGGGAAATTCTGAATGGCCAAGAAGGAAAAATCAACAGCCCTTCCCATTTGTCCCTCACTGGCAGGGCTGCAGGAGCCACTGGCCCAATGGGGGACCAGCGAGGAGGGACTCAGGCCAAAGCCTCAAAAAAAGCCCCGCCCTACCTCACCCCACCCCGCCCCTCCAGCCTTTCTTCCCTCCCAGGCTGACAGAAGGTCTGAAGTCTTCCCATACTCTGGAAATATCTTTCCTTTATAAATCAGACTTATGTCTCTTCCTGACTGAGGGCTCATTTCTCAGAATCTTGTAGCATGGAGCAGGCAGGGTTCCTAATCCTGAAGGTATCACCTGTCCCTTGGAGCTTCAGTGCTCTTATCTGTCAATGAGACCCCACCCCTTACCCTGCCTTGCTCCCTAAGGTATTAATAATTATATACTTACCCAAGTAAGGGGTACACTATTCCTCCCTCCTCCCTTGTTGACTGTGAAGTCATGGAATTGTGGGACCAGGAAGCAGAAACACTGCAGAGGTCACCTCTACAGCAGTTCCTTCTAGCACATTCTACCAAAGTAAGCTCTGGTGAATTTCTTTCATTCCTAATAGGTCTATCATTTTGTATTTGAGAGTTAGATCTCCAGTTTGTTAGATGTTTGTATAAGTGGGACTCAACCTTTGGACCACCCAGGGCTGTATTTGAAAAGACTGATGGCTTTCTTTCTGATACCACTTTGTTTCAAGGACATCAGTCCCTTAGGGCAGGAAGCTTTTAGATTTGCTTAGTATTCTTAGTGTTTAACAAGATGCCTGGATGAATGAAAAAATGACAGAAAGAAAGAACGGGGGGGGGGGGGGGGGGGGAGGGCAGGGGGAAGGAAGGAAGGGAGGGAGAGAGGGAGGGAGGGAAGACCTGAGGCACCGTTATGTTAGGTAGGACTGAAGATTACAGTGAAGGGGTAGATATTTTCATTGGTTGGTAAAGCACTTTGCTAAGGCTGGGGAAGGCAGATTAGAGAGATTCAGAGGAAAGTACAAACAGGAAGCCACAGTCCTGACTCATTACCCTGTGCCCATGGGTTGCTTCCCAGCATCCCAGGCCTGATTGGATGAGAAAAACAACTCAGAAATCCCCTCACCAGAGGGGTTTGGGGGTGAGACGTTTTATTTTTATTTTCCAGAACATTGTATTAGTTTGCTTTTAATTTTATTTTATTTAAAAATTTTATTTATTAATTGATTGATTTTAGAGAGAGAAACATCTCCACTAATTTACCCACTCTTTCTTCCTTCTTCTTCTTCTCTCTCTCTTTCGATATATATATATTGATTTCAGAGAGTGATAGAGAGAAGTAGAAACAACAATGATGAGATAGAATAATTGATCAGCTGCTTCCTACACCTCCCCCCCCCCCCACTGGGGATCAAGCCCACAACCCAGGCATGTGCCCTTGACCGTGCCTTCCTGGTTCATAGGTTGATGCTCAACCAGTGAGCCACGCCAGCAGGGTTCAATATATATTATTTAATCCTCACCTGAGGACATGTTGTTGTTGTTTTGTTTTTTAAACATATTTTATTGTTTTTTTACAGAGAGGAAGGGAGAGGGATAGAGAGTTAGAAACATTGATGAGAGAGAAACATCGATCAGCTGCCTCCTGCACACCCTCCACCGGGGGTGTGCCTGCGACTTAGGTACATGCCCTTGACCGGAACCGAACCCGGGACCCTTCAGTCCGCAGGCCAATGCTCTATCCACTGAGCCAAACCGGTTAGGGCAGGACATGTTTTTTAAAATGATTTGAGAGAGAGAGAGAGAGGAAGGGAGAGCGAGGGAAACATTGATGTGAGAGAGAAACATCCATCAGTTGCCTCTTGTATATACCACAACCAGGGAATGAACTGGAAACCTGGGTGTGTGCAGGGTTGATCTCCATGCTACTCACTGTGGGGTCAGATTAGGGTTAGCATTAGCCCTAAGGAAGTCCCCTCACACCCCTTGAAAGAGTTTAGGAGTAACTCCAAATTCACTTTCTATGTTTGATCCACTGGGTCTTATGCTTCTTTGGTCCCCATAGCACCTGACATGTAGTTGGTACTCTATAAAAATATTCCTTTATTTTCTAGAAAGCAGAGGGGAAATTAGTGTGCTTTTTCTGTGCAAACTTTGTGCTTGCTCCTGTGCATAGTCTCTAAAGATCATATAATGTTTTTCAAAGGAATTTAAGATATTAAGGGAATGCCTCTGCACCAGGTATTGGGAGCCCTAGACTTTGGCCACTAATCTGTTGTGTGACCTTGGGAAAGCTATTAACTACTGTGTGGATTCAGGTTCTTCATCAGTAAAATGAGGGAGTAGGGAAAATGTTGAATGTTGAATGAACTCTAAAGATTTTCCCAGCTCTCTTGCATGCTTTAATCCTAATTTTACAATTTGCAGAATTTATTAATTCCAGAGGTGACTGTAGGCCAGACGTGGGGAAATATTGTCTTCCCTAAGTGTCAGCATGAGAATCATCTTAGTTAACTTTGAATCCTTCAGGCCATCAAGATAGACCTGTAAGATAGATACCTAGAGGACAACCAATACCTTCTTCAGACTCCTCTAGGATTCTGTCTACATAAGACCTCTGTGCTAAACTGTCCAAATCCTTCATTGTGGACAGAGGGGTTTCCTGGAAGGAGAGAAGAGCCAGAGACAGGCACTCCACTATAGAATCTACAGATCATTTGAAACCAAACTGTGCATCTATTTCCTTAACCCCAGCTCTACTATCTCATTAGTTGTTTTGTTAATTTACTAGAGGCTCGGTGCATGAATTCATGCATGGGTCAGGGGAAGGGGTCCGGCTGGCCCTCCCCAATCAGGGCTGATAGGGCCAGTCCGGCTCAGGGGAGCAGATGCAGGAGATTGGCCAGCTGGACTGCCCCCTGGTTGAACTCCAGTCAAACTCCTGGTCGAGAGGACAATTTGAATATTACCCTTTTATTATATAGGATTTTAGTTTATTTAAAAATTTTTTTTTATTGATTTATAGAGAGAGAAGAAGAGAAAGGGAGAGAGAGAGAAACATCAATGATGAGAGAGAATCATCAATTGGCTGCTCTTGCACAACTCCTACTGGAGATCGAGCCCGAAACGCAGGCATGTGCTCTATCAGGAACTGAACTGATGACCTCTTGGTTCATGGGTTGACACTCAACCACTGAGCCACACCAGCAAAGCTCTCATTAGTTTGTTTTTTTAAAATATATTTTTATTAATTTCAGAGAGGAAAGGAGAGGGGGTGGGGAGAGAGAGAAACATCAATGATGAGAGAGAATCATTGATTGGCTGACTCCTGCACACGCCCTACTCGGGATCGAGTCCACAACTGGACACGTGCCCTTGACTAGAATTGAATCCAGGACCCTTCAGTCTGAAGGTTGACACTCTATCCACTGAGCCAAACCAGCTAGGGCTCATTGGTTTTTAAATGATGACCCAACTCTTGGTTTCTCTCTTTCTGGAATAGAAATCTGGAATAAAGATTAGAGCAGAAGATGACAGTAGAGTTAGAGTGTGCCTATGACAAGACAGACAGAATAGTGTCTCTGAACTAGTGATGTTCTGCTAAATGTTTAACAATTAGCTTTGGTGTGACAGAAGCCATAATTGGTAGTATTTACTGATTTTCATGGTGTATTCTCACAATGGCTGATTCAAACTACCAATGTGGACTTAGGAAGAGATAAACAGTAGCACAACATTATATAATATTTTTATCATATCATAGAAATAATAGATGTAAATAACCTTGAGTGTAGATAAAGTAAAATGTAAAATAATTAGAAAGTGATAAATTTTCTTTTTAAAAATTCTTTATTGTTTAAAGTATTACTAATACATATACATTTCCCCACATTTTTCCCACCCCCAGCACATGCCCTTACCCCCTACTGACTGTGTCCATGGGTTATGCTTATATGCATGCATAAAAGTCCTTTATTGATCTCTCACCCACTCCCCTGAAAGAGATGAATTTTCATTACTTGTTATTTTGTTTTTAAAATAACTTATTTATTTATTTAAAAATATATATATATTATTGATTTTTTACAGAGAGGAAAGGAGAGGGAGAGAGAGTTAGAAAAACATGGATGAAAAATATCAATCAGCTGCCTCCTGCACACCTCCTACTGTTGATGTGCCTACAACCAAGGCACATGCCCTTGACCGGAATCAAACCTGGGAGCCTTGAATCCGCCAGCCGACGCTCTATCCATTGAGCCAAACCGGTCAGGGCAAATTTTTTCTCTTCTTTTTAAAATTGTTGACAGTATTACAGATGTCCCGCATTTCCCACCCTTTGCCCCCTCCACTCAGCCCACACCCTTACAACTTAATTTTGTTTTTGTTAATCCTCAACCAAGGATATTTTTCCATTGATTTTTAGAGAGAGTGGAAGGGAAGGGGAGAGGCACAGAGAGAAAAACATCGACATGAGAGAGATGCAACAATTGGTTGCCTCCTGCACGCGCCCCGACCGGAATTGAACCTGAGACCCTTCAATCCACAGGCTGACACTCTAACCACTCAGCAAAACTGGCTAGGGCCAATTTAGTTTTTAATTATGGCTGTGTTTAAGAACCAGTTTGCAAAATTCCTGGAAATGTAGCAATCAGTTCTCTAAGCCAGGAGCCACCTCCCAGAACACCATTGGAAACCATTCATAGAACCATAGAGTGTCTCAGCTAAAGGGTTCCATTTTACAAGGAGGTAAGTGAAGTCCAGGAGTTACTCAGGTTACACCGTGAGTTTGGCCCAAGAGAGCCTGGATCCTAACATTCTGCTTTTCCCAGGACTGGAGGGTTTGCTGGGCTGAGGACTCTAAGGTGCTTAAACAAGGACAGTGTTGGGCAAACTAAGATGGTTGGTCACCTATGATGATGATGGTGTGCATCTCAGGCCAATACTTCTTTCCAAATGTGCACTTGCATTGAACTCCCCAAATCCCTGTTCCCCCCACTTTTCTTTTCCAATCTCCTTCCAGGGCTTTGAGTCGGCAGAACAATTTGGGAGTCTGTGAGGGGGGAAGAGTATGAATGAGAGGGTGGAGAGGATTTCTGACTTTTTACACGGCTCTGCTAATTAGATAAGGAGGGTGGGAAGCGGGAGCATGAGCCTCCTTGCATATTCCACAGAGTTGTGACACTGAACAGAGCTCAGGAATTTTCAGTCTCTGGCCTCCACCCCTCCTCCCTGGAACCTTGTCTCTTCCTACCCCCTGGGGATACTTGACTCCCAGTCCAAATGCCTTAGCTGCCTGGGCTCCTGACCCTCTCTTTGGCCCTCAGTTGAGCCTTAATGACTTGCAAAGTTCCTCAGTGGTATGCCCAGAGAAGGAAGAGGAGAAACATTGTGTCCCTTTCAGATCCAGGGTTCCTGTTGTGGGGAGAAGGCACTCCTGTGAGGAAAATGGGAACAGTTGGCGTCTGTTGAACACATGGGCCTGGAGGGCTGGGGTACATTAGCGGGGATGTCCGCAAGCCATGACTAGATTTGTTTCACATTCAAAGACATGTTTCCTTTATCAATCTGGAAGCTCCCTGGGGCTAGGCCTTGCCAATCCCAATTACTGGAGACTCTATCCAAAGATAGTAGCATTTTCTCCCACCAGACTGAGGTGCCAGATGGCAGAAGCTACAACTTCACCATTAGCCTAGGAAGGTTTGGAGTTGGAGGGGCTCCTCCAAAGAGAGATTTAAGTTGGCGAAAACCCCTTAATTATATCTTTTATTCTTTCACCGTTCTGAACTCCCATCTCTGGACACTGGATAGTGCACAGAAATTCCCAATTAATGATCCTTGATTGATCGTTGGGAAATAAAGTATAGTACTAATTGTAGGATTTCATTATTTTTCAGATACATATGCATCTATTTATTCATTTTTAAAATGTTTACCTATTGAGTTCAGGCCAGTACCCAACACTTATGGGTCTAAGATGAATTATCCATAACTTATGTTTTTATCCTGAAGGAGTTCTCAGTCTGGTATGAGAGAGAAAATTATAAATAATTTATAATAATACTCCAGTGAGATACAGTACTCTGGAAAGGTTGGGGGAGGGGCGTGAGAGTAGTGAGACAATTCCTTGGAAGAAGACTTCTAATAGAGACCTGCCATCTGGTGGCAGCGAGTGGTACAAGAGGCTCTTTGCTGATGGGATGTGGGATTCAGTACTGTAGTTTCAGCCGTTGTTGAATCCCTGCCTAATGGGTAGCCAGCTCAGAGTTGGCATTGTGGTGGGTATACAGTAATACTGCTAAGATGATCTCGTCCTTGAAAAACTTGTGGATATAAGATATAATTGAGAAACTTATCAACCAAGCAACAAATACTTGATGTGCACTCATGAATATATAGGCTTTTAAAAAAGTATGTGATTCATGCTTGTTACTAAAAAAATTAAATACATGGAAACATGTAATGTAAAAAGTGAGAGTCTTTCCCTTGTAAGTAACCATTATGGACAGTTTAGTGTGGATTTTTTCCTTGGCATATGTAATTTTATTGTATTGTATTTATTAATATTATTACTATTTTTGTTGTTTATCCTCATCCGAGGATATTTTTTCATTGATTTTTAGGGAGAGTAGATGAGAGAGGGAAAGACACAGAGAAATATCAATGTGAGAGAAATACATCGATTGGTTGCCTCCTGTACATGCCCCAACCAGCGCCCGGGGCCAGAGATGAACCTGAAACCAAGGTACATGCCCTTGACTGGAATTGAACCGAGACCCGTCTGCAAGCCAACGCTCAATCCACTGAGTCAAACAGGGTAGGGCTGCAAATGTAATTTTAAAAATAAAATTGTGCTGTTATTCCTCACTTTGGTTTTAAAACTTTTATATCATGAACATATTTTGGTGACACTACATATCAATATATCTTGTTTTCTCTTAATTTTTATATTAAATCAAAATTATAATTCTCATAAGAGTTAATAATTCTATAAGGTTTGATAAGAAAAGTTTCAGGCCCTGGCTGGGCAGCTCAGTTGGTTAGAGTGCCCTTCCAATACACCAAGATTGTGGGTTCGATCCCCTGTCAGGGTACATAAAAGAATCAGCCAATGAATGTATGGGTGGGTGGAACAGCAAATCAGTCTCTCCTTTCCCCTCTCTCGCTCTCAAACCAATACATTGAAAGAAAAGTGATAGCCCTCTTCAACTTTACACTCATTTTCCTCTTTAAGAAACAACAACCTTTAATTCTTCTATCTGATGCTATTAGTATTACTTCCGTATTTCTAAAAAACCGATTTGAACTGTATTTATTGATTTTTCAATTTTAAGTAGTTAGGTATCTATTGACACCCCTCCCCCGCATGGAGGATGAGTAATTAATTGCCTCTTTTTTCTCCCCACCCACTAAACAAAAATGTGTCTTTCTCACCCTCCCATCTCCCAATATAGTTAAATAGTAATTGATGCACGGGTGGAGCCCTGAGGGGGCGGGGGGGCGAGACGTGATTGGCCCTCTGGGTGGCGGAGGGATGCCCCTGCCGGCCAGGGATCCAGATTCGTCCCACTGAGGTTTGGGCCTGCTGTCAGGAGCCACCTGGCGGCCACTTTTATATCCTTTCTTCCTTGCGGAGCATCTAGGGAGGGAAAGGAGCCGCAGTGCCCCAGGCCAACTTCCAGGAGGCTAGCGATGCTGTCAGGCCGCACTGGTCTGTGGGTGCCTGGCCTGTTCTCTAGAGATTGGACCTGCAGGATTACTGAGGGAGTGAGTGGCGGCCGCTGGGCTGGTGGGCTGCTGAAGAGGCACTCTCGGGGTGGGAGCACACTGATCACCAGGGGGCAGCGCCTGCGTTGAGCATCTGCCTCCTGGTGGTCAGTGCATGTCAGGTGCACAAAATTTGTGCATAGGTAGGCTCCCTAGGCCTGGTGGGTGATCAGGGTGATTGGGGTCTTCCAGCTGCTGTCCAGAGCCTACCTTCTGGCTGCCAGCTGGGGTCTTCCTTCATTCCATGCTGCTTCCTGATGGGCAATGCACGTCATAGCGAGTGATTGAACTCCTGGTCTCCCGGTCAAACTCCTGAGGGGACAATTTGCATATTAGCCTTTTATATAGATAGATAGCTATATATAGATAGTAATTTTACTTCGGGCAATATTCAGTATTTACATTATGATCATGTAAATACTATTTAGATGAGAGTAATATAAACCAGGTTTACTTTTCTTTCCTTACAAGTCTTTTGTTTTTCCTGAAACAGATCATTATCTTTTCTTTTGTTGTTTGCTTAATTTCGATGTAGTTATCATCACTTCAACCCCAAACTCTGCTACTTACCTAAAATACCTCTCAAGATGTTTAGCTCTCAGATCTGCTTCAATCTGGCCCAGTTACTGCTCTACATACTGCATAGCTTTCTTCTCCTAATGTTCTCTTCTCTTTCTTGCTTTAACTGGACCCTAGCTCAGTATGAAGGCATTGTTCCTTGCAACCCTCTCAAGGAGTGACTGTCCTATACTTCTCACATTTTCGTGCCCTCACAACCTCCCTGCTACTCAGTGACACTCACAGACTATTCTTCCTCTCTCCTCCATAATGCAACCTTTGTATCAGGAGTCGTTCAACTTTGCTACTCATTGCTCCTCTTTGTTGTAGTTATTCTCCGTACTCCTCCACCAGTAATCTGTTGACGATTTTAGGTCCTGGCTCACTGGCAGTCTGTGTTAGCTATCTACTTCAGTGTAACAAATTACCCCTAAAACGAGTGGCTTAAGACAACAAACATTTATCATCTCGTAGTCTCTGTGGGTAAGAATCTGGATGCAGCTTAGCTGGATGCTTCTGGTGCAAGGTCTCCAGGAGAGTGGTGCACTTAAGACAGAAGCCACTGTCTTTTTGTAACCCAATCCCAGAAGTCACATCTATCTTTTCCCCCTGTATTTTGCTAGAAGTGTGTGCATAAGTTCAACTCACACTCAACAGGAAGGATTACACAAGAGTATGAATAAATAGCAGGAGGCAGGGATCACTGGTGACCATCTTAGAGGCTGCCTACTACAGTCTGCTCTCTGGCTCCTTAATGATTCACATCCCTCCAACATGAAGAATATACTTTCCTCCCAACAGGTCTGTGAAGCGTATCTTTAATCTTATAAAAGGCCCTTTTGTGTTTCATGGCTGGTGTGGCTCAGTGGTTCAGCATCAACGTAGGAACCAGGAAGTCAGGGTTCCATTCTGGTCATGGGCACATGCCAGGGTTGGGGGCTAGATCTCCCTTGTAGGGCGTGTAGGAGGCAGCTGATCAATGATTCTCTCCCATCATTCAGGTTTCTATCTCTGGCCCCCTCTCCCTTCCTTTCTGAAATCAAAAAAAAAAAAAAAAATTAAAAAAGAATGGTCCTTGCTCTTAGAATAAATTTTATATCTGGAAAATATAACAATATATGGAACATTTTTTAAATTAGCAATACTGAAATAGGTAGAGGGTCTGATAAGTATTGAATATGAATCTGACCCTAAATTCTATGGGATTCATGGCAGGGAGTGATTTCAGTGGCCTCGGCCTCAGGGAGGAGGAGATATTTGGCTGGGTTTGAAGGACAAACATGAACAGAGTGGAGAGGAGGACACAGGTCACTTTAGGTATAAACTCAAGTATAAATTGTATATGGGAGATAAAAAGTAGCCCTTTTGACATTTCTCAAAATACTTAGGAGTTAGGTTCAAACTGAAGCAGGTTTTTAAAGACAAAAGTCAACCATGCAGAGAGTAGGTGGAGAAGGCTCCCTAGCAGAGGAACCCCAAGGGCAAACGCTCTGAGATCTTTTTTTTTTTTTTTTAATAAATCTTTATTCAGATTATTACAATTGTTTTTCCTTTTTCCCCCCATAGCTCCCCTCCACCTGGTTCCCACCCCACCTTCTGCCCTCACCTCCCCTCCACTGTCCTCATCCATAGGTGTACAATTTTTGTCCAGTCTCTTCCTGTATCCCCCCATACCCCTTTCCCCCTGAGAATTATCAGTCCACTCCCTTTCTATGCCCCTGATTCTATTATATTCACCAGTTTATTCTGTTCCTCGGGTTTTTAATTCACTTGATTTTTAGGTTCACTTGTTGATAGATATGTATTTGTTGTTCATAATTTTTATCTTTACTTTTTTCTTCTTCCTCTTCTTAAAGAATACCTTTCAGCATTTCATATAATACTGGTTTGGCAGTGATGAACTCCTTTAGCTTTTTCTTATCTGTGAAGCTCTTTATCTGACCTTCAATTCTGAATGATAACTTTGCTGGGTAGAGTAATCTTGGTTGTAGGTTCTTGCTATTCATCATTTTGAAAATTTCTTGCCACTCCCGTCTGGCCTGCATAGTTTCTGTTGAGAAATCAGCTGACAATCTTATGGGCACTCCCTTGTAGGTAATTAACTGTTTTTCTCTTGCTGCTTTTAATATTCTCTCTTTGTCTTTTGCTCTTGGCATTTTAATTATGATGTGTCTTGGTGTGGTCCTCTTTGGATTTCTTTTGTTTGGGGTTCTGTGTGCTGCCTGGACTTGTAAGTCTATTTCTTTCACCAGGTGGGGGAAGTTTTCTGTCATTATTTCTTCAAATAGGTTTTCAGTATCTTGCTCTCTCTCTTCTTCAGGCACCCCCATAATTCTGATGTTGGTACACTTGAAGTTGTCCCAGAGGCTTCTTACACTATCTTCAACTTTTTGGATTTTCTTTTTTTTTTGCTTTTTCAGTTGAGTGTTTTTTGTTTCTTTGTATTTCAATTCTTTGATTGATTCTTGGGTTCCTCTAGTCTGTTGTTGGGTATCTGTATAATATTTTTTATTTCAGTCAGTGTATGTTTAATTTCTAGTTGGTCCTTTTTCATATCTTCGAGGGTCTCATTATATTTATCGGCCTTTTCTAGGATATTCTTGAAAAGCCTTATAACTGTGGTTTTGAATTCTATATCCAGTCGTTTGTTTTTCTCCATTTCTTTCATTTGTGATCTGTTTCTTTGTCCCCGCATTTTCACTGCTTCCCTGAGTTGGTAGGGTAGCTTTGTGTGATAGATTTCCTATATGGCCCAGTGGGTCGGCCTCCCAGTTACCTGAAGTGGACACTCTTGGTGCACCCCTTTGTGGACTGTGTGTACAGCCTTGTTGTAATTAAGTCTTGATTGTTGTTGGTATCACTGGGAGGAATTGACCTCCAGGTTAGTTGGCTGTGAGGATCAGCTGTGTCTACCCTGGGAGAAGTTCGGTGCTAGAGACAGCCTTATAGGATTAGACTTGCCAAATTGCAAAAAGCCTCTGTTCTCAGCTTGGAAATGGGGTGGAGTCTCAGGGCGGAGCAGACAGTCTTGGCTTCCCGTCAGCCCTGGCCTTGTGCGTGCGTGTGCACCTCCCGACCTCTGCCTTCCCCAGCTCCTGAGCCTCCGCCCGAGAGTCCAGATTCCCCCCCGCAAGAGCGTGGGTCCCCAGGGGCTCGCCTGGAACTGGGGTTCAGTGCAGTCAGGAGCTTCCGACTCCCTTCTGCTAGGGAAAGCCTTTGGCAACCTTCTCAGTCTTCATGCACACTTGCGCCATGCGCGCCTCCAGACCCCCTCCCCTGGGTCTCCGAGTCTCCGAGTGCCTTTCTCTCTACCTGACAGTCCAGACTCCCCCTGTATGAGCCTGGGTCCATGGGGTTTCGCCCGGAACTGGGGTTCAGTGCAGTCGGAACGGGGGTTCAGTGCAGTCGGGGGCTTCCTTCCCCTCACGCCAGAGAAAGTCAGCCAGGCTCTCAGCCGCCCTTCCTCTCTGCGTGCACAAAGACCCTTTGCCGTACCTCAACCCTTTGCAGTTCCTCCAATTCTCTGTGAGCTTCTCTCTTTCCTTCTAGTTGTTGAATTTCCACTCAGCCAGCCTTCCTGTGGTTCTGGATGGTGTCCGTTCCGTCTTTTAGTTGTAGTTTTGAAATTGTTGTGTGAGGCAGCGGTTTAGTTGCCTACCTATGCCGCCATCTTGGTTTCTTCTCTTTGCTCTGAGATCTTGATGAAGTCCAGGGTCCAGGAGGGAGAGAGCTGAGAAAGCTGAGGGGAGCAACAGCAGCCAGATCACATGGGCCCTATATTCTGGGTGATTGCAGCGCTTTAAGTGTTAGTGTGGGGAGCCAGGGGAATTTGACTCACTTTTTTTGTTGTTGTTGTTAATCCTCACCTGAGGATATTTTCCATTGCTTTTCAGAGAGAGTGGACGGGAGGGAGGAAAGAAGGGAGGGGGAGAGGGGGAGAGGGGGAGAGGGGGACAGGAGAGAGGGGAGAGGGGGAGAGGGGGAGAGGGGGAGAGAGGGAGAGGGGGAGAGGAGAGAGGGGAGAGGGAGAGGGGGAGAGAGGAGAGAGGGGAGAGGGGAAGAGGGGGAGAGGGGGAGAGAGGGAGAGGGGAGAGGGAGAAGGGGAGAGGGGGAGAGGGGGGAGAGGGAGAGGGGGAGAGGAGAGAGGGGAGAGGGGAGAGGGGAGAGGGGAGAGGGGGAGAGGAGAGAGGGGAGAGGGGGAGAGGGGGAGGGGAGAGGGGGAGAGGGGAGAGGGGGAGAGAGGGAGAGGGGGAGAGGAGAGAGGGGAGAGGGGAGAGGGGGAGAGAGGGAGAGGGGGAGAGAGGGAGAGGGGGAGAGAGGGAGAGGGGGAGAGGGGGAGAGAGGGAGAGGGGGAGAGGAGAGAGGGGAGAGGGGAGAGGGGGAGAGAGGGAGAGGGGGAGAGAGGGAGAGGGGGAGAGAGGGAGAGGGGGAGAGGAGAGAGGGGAGAGGGGAGAGGGGAGAGGGGGAGAGGGGGAGAGGGGGAGAATGTGGAGTGGGGGAGAAATTGATCTCAAGAAGAACTGACAGCCTGGATACTTAATTTACCTTTCTCCCTTATTCCCAATCTACACCTCAATCTCAGCATTTTCTACTCTGTGTGATTGGGGAGAAAGATGATGGTATCACCTGGGAAGTCAGAGCTTCCTCTGGTGATAAAGGTGATGGCAACAGAGCCCAATGGGAATGTCTATAGGTAGTTGGAAATTTGCCTCAGAAGCTGGGAAGAGAGGACAATCTCTGAAAATACAGATTTCGGAATCGACTATGGAGAGAAATAGTGGAAGCTGTGGGATTGTATGAGGCACTGGAGAGAGGGAATTGAGAGAAAAGAGCACAGGTCCAAAGACATGTTCTCAGTGAAGCAGCACCAGCAAAAAGAGGCAGGGGAATAATGAAGAGTAAGACGGCAGCACCAGGGCAATGCAGAACCCCAGGACAACATGAACTGCGGGGAGGGGGAGTGCCAGCTGAGTCATGGATATAGTAGCTTAATGGCAAAAGAAGTCATGTTGCCTGGCATACTCAGGAAGGCTCATGGCAGAAATGACTTGATGGATGGACAGAGGAGGGGCGTGGAGATGAAGGAAGTTTTCGGAGGAGAAAGCACAGGAACCAAGGTGCAACAGACAACTGAGTATATATACACAGTCAGGGAGTTGTTAAAGTTTGTGAGTAGAGGGTTCTAGTCTTAGGTGATAAATGTGTATAGGAAGAGTTGAATCAGTTAGTTGATATATATAATTTTAAGCTTCCATGTGTACCAGGTCCCAGGTTAAGTGCTGGGACTATATCTGTGAACCAACAGACCAGACCCTGACCTCTAGAGCATATTCTTTAGCAAATCAGACAGATCTGTACAGTAAGCAGGAGGGTTTACACTTTATCCTATGCGATACTGCTCTCATGTGGCCCTCTAACAGAACTGGATGGAGAGGTGTCCCAGCCTGTGGAGGACATAGAAGGGAATGTGTGCAGATGAAATGCAGACTGTTAACGAGCTGGGTCTCCAACAATGCATCAACATGTGAACCTGAGCTGTGTGCACACAGGTTAGGAAGAGTGCATTGGAAAGTCAGGGAAGTGGGAGGGGTTTCTATGGAAGCCGTTCATTTGGAGATACTGTCCGTTGATGTATTAGCCTTTGCAAGGGGAATTTGCATTTCATAAGAAACTCTGATGATGGCATTATTGCCTTGAATCAGTAAGAAGAAGCATTTGGTGTAGAGTAGATAGAGCCATCCCTGCCTCTAAAATGATACCTTTCCGGGAGTTATCTGCCTGCTCAGAGTCCAGCTCTTACCTTCCATGTGATCTCAGGGATACTGCTTCACTCTCTGGATATCATTTTGACCATTCAGAAGCACAAGTTGGAATTCTTGGTTTTCTAGAGATGAAATCACTCCCTCTTAATTCCTAAATGACTATAACCCTGCTTGTCCCACAAACTCAGCTTTCCCAGAGAAAATATGGGAGAGATAATGAAGAGAAATGGGTAATAGGAAGGAGAATACAGTTTTTAAGATTCTGTGTGTGCCCTGGCCAGTGTGGCTCGATCGGTGGGAGCATTGTCCCATGCAACGAAAGGTGGTGGGTTTGATTCCCAGTCAGGGTGCTGGTACAGGAGGCAACTGTTCGATGTTTTTCTCTCTCTTCCTCTCCCTTCCTCTCTCTGTCTGAAATCAATAAGACTGTATCCCAACAGGAGGCCTAGCTCTGCGTCTGTCATTATCTCCCTTCCCTTCTGAGCCTGAGTTTCCCTCTCAATTATAAAGTAAGGTACCAAGACAAGATGGTATCGAGGAGCTCTTCCAGCCCTGATAGAACAAATTTGCCCAGGCTGCCTCTTGGAGCTTGGCTTGAGCTTGGGCAGAAACACCAGAGGGTGCAGCCAAAGGTTCAGGGACCAAAAGTTCTTAGATCATCCTTTCTTACAGATTTTCCTGTGGGTGACATTAGTTAATATCAGCAAGTAGTGTATTATAATTAATGGTTGTCCTCTACAAAATAATGTGAGGATTATTGTTCCTAATTGTCATATTGTTTCAAGGAATATGTAAACCAAAAATAAGAAACTTAATTAAAAATAAACGTCTCAAAGCTCTCAGCTGGCACTATATTCATTTATTTTTAAAATTATTGATTGATTGGTTGGTTTTAGAGAGGAAGGGGGAGACAGATAGGCAGAGGCAGAGAGAAAGAAACAACACTTTTTTGTTCCATGTATTTATGCACTCATTGGTTGGTTCTTATATGTGCCCTGACTGGGACCAAACCCACAACTTTGGCATATCTGGACGATGCCTTGACCAACGGAGCTACCCATCCAGGGCCTGGTACTATATTCATTTAAATTATAGCATATACAGCTCTGGCTGGGTGGCTAAACCGGTTGGAGCATTGTCCCATACACCAAAAGGTTGTGGGTTCAATTCCCAGTCAGGGCACATACCTAGGTTGTGAGTTTGATCCCCAGTTGGGGCACATAAGGGAGGCAACTGGTTGATGTTTCTCTCACATCGATGTTTCTCTGTCCCTTCCTCTCCCTCTAAAATCAATAAAAACATGTCCTTGGGTGAGGATTTAAAAATTTTTTTTTTTAATTTATAAGAGAACTAGGGGCCCAGTGCACGAATTCGTGCACCTTGGAAGGAACCGTGAGGCTGCAGTGGGCACAGGGGCAGGTCTCAGCCCATCCTCCATGCCCCCACCTGGCCCCTCCCACAGTGGCCCCCAGTCCCCTGTCTGCTGGAAGCCCCACTCCCGCTGCTGCTGCTGCTGCTCCCATGCGCTGACAGCCCTGGCCTCGCTAGCACCACTGATGGCGTGGAGCGATTGGGGCCGGTGCCAGCAGCAGGTGAGCAGGCCGTCACTGGCCGCAGGTGCGACCAGCCCCGATCACCCCTCAGGAGCAGAGGGAGTTGGAGAAGCCCTCAGGGGCGATCGGGGCCAGCAGCTGCCACTCACACCCACTGACGGCACTGAGCAATCAGGATTGGCACTGGGCACTGGCTGTGGGTGCGAGCGGTGGCTCCAGCCAGTGCAAGCAGTGGGAGGGACTGCAGCACATGGAAGCAAAGAATTTTCAGTAACCACCAGAGGCTCGCCCCGATGACAGTGACTGGTGCCCTGCCTTGGTCTGGTGCCCCTGCTCACCTGCTCTACCATCCCGCTGTGGCCGATGCACACCATGTTTTGCGCTCTTCCACCTGCTGCCAATGCCCGCCATGTTCTGTGCGTGCCCCCTGGTGGTCAGTGCATGTCATAACAACCAGTTGTTTGATTATTTAGCCGTTCGGTCTATTTGCATATTAGGGTTTTATATAAATAGACTAGAGGCCCGATGCACAAAATCGTGCACAGGGGTTTCTCTTAGCCTGGCCTGCACTTTCTCGCAATCCAGGAACCCTTGGGCAGGCAGGCAGGCAGGCAGAGTGGTTAGGGGCAATCAGGCAGGGGCTCCCTCCTCCCTCTTGTCACAGTCCAGTTTGAAGGCCGGCCACACCCCCGAAAGCATGAGGGCCAGAGTTCTGCAGCACCCTGGTGGCCTGGGGCACACAGACCCTTCCGTGCCCCAGTGGCCCAGAGCCAATAGACCCTTCTTGCCTCCGTGCCTCGGCGGCCCAGGGTTAAAGACCCTTCTCGCCACCGTGGCACCTCAGAGGCCCAGGGCTCACAGACCATTCTCACTGCCGCCACGCCCCAGCAGCCCAGAGCTTACAGATCTCTCCCACCGCCATGCCCAGAGGCCCAGAGCCCACAGACCCTTCCCGCCAGTGTGCCGGGTGGCCAGGGGCCCACTGTTTGGTCACCCATCCTGGTTGTGACAACCCTAGTCTGCTATTAGTATAGATCAGGGGTCGGCAAACTGTGGCTCTGTTGACTAACGAGTTTGCCGACCACTGGTATAGTTTCTATCTCTCACTTTGTATTAATATCGAATAGAAAATGTTTCTCTTTCTTGTAAATTTTCTAAGTACATACTGTTTTGAAATTGGCTTATTACACCAACTTTATAAGGTTATCATCTTTTGGCAAAAAATTAGAAACCAATTAATTTTGAAAGTAGTTCCATTGGACTTTTCTAGAGATAACCATGGCATAACATAAGAGCCTAGAGATCCTGAAGTCAGACGCCTACCTGGGTTCACATCTCGGCTCTGTAACTAATTAGTATAACTTCACGTTTCTGTACCTGTCTTCATTTGTAAAATGGGGATAATGTTAATGATACCTACCTCATAGAGATGTTATGAAGACTAAATGGGTTGTTATGTGTAAAGTGCTCAGATCCCTGGTTGGCCCAAGGTAAGCACTGTGTAAGTGTTCTAGTTCAATGTCAGGTCCTTCAGCCCAGGATTTTAATTTGTTTTGTTCACTTATATGTTCCCAGTGGCTAACACTGTGCATAGCATAGCTCATAGCAGGCATTTACTAAATATTTATGGAATGGAAGTCTATGTCTTGGGAATAGGTATTCAAAGAGATATGTGGTTATTCATGACGTTTTTAAAACCCATGGGATTTATTTATTTTAACCCGTTAATTTGTACAAAGGAAAAATTGAGGCCCAGAAAGAAGGAATCCTCCCAATGTGACTTGAGTTTTGCTGACAATAGAATTAAATACAAAATCTTTGTCAGAAATGGAAACTATTAGACAACATCTCTTCCTTCCTTCCCTCCCTTTCCCCTCCCTCCCCCCCTCCCTTCCTCCCTCTCTCCCTCCTTTCCAGTTGTTTCTGTCCCAATATTTATCAGAACCTCTTATGCAGAAACGTTCAGCTTTCATTTGAGTGGGTGCCATGGTATCTGAAGCCACAAGCCACAATGTCCACTGATTGCAGCATCCTCCCACGGGAACAAAATGGCTTGTCCTGAGAGAATGTAGATAATCGTGTTCCTTCTGTGTCCTTGGCTCCTGTTTCTCTACTCAGTCAGATGTCTGCTCTTTCCTTCCTCAGAAAGCCTGGGACTCAGTGTGTGTAGCCAGACTCCCACAGTCACTCCAGAAATGAACACTGCACTGGTTTTGCACTAAGACATACCTGTTTTCAAATCCCATTTCAACCACTTACTACCTGTTTGACTTTTCTGCACACGTCATTTCTCTTTCATAGTGTGAGTTTGTGCACCTCTAAAATGGGCATAATGCCACCATACTCACAGTGGAGGTAAACGGTAGCAATAATATGGGACCACTGATTCGATTGTTCAACGTGATGAATGCAAACAAGACGCACAGCAAGGCACCTTGTAGCTGCAAGTTGGGTTTTCAAGGACGCAAACTCTGGGATGGAGAGTTGCAGGCAGGACACTCACTAGCATGCTCTTGGGATCAACACATGTGGAAGGAAGGGGAAGGAAACAGGACTGGTCAGAGGAAGAAGTTAGACTCTGATGCAGACCCAGTGAAGACCTCAGGTGATCACCCACAGGGAGCTATAGAGCTGGGTGGGCCTTCAGAATTGTTGCCAGTTGAGGTGAGGGAGCTGGGTCTTCAGACCCCCGCATTGTCAGTTGTACACAGGCTGATCCTTCTTCAGCTAAGGTGTTCCCCAAAGATGCCTGACAGCTGAAGATTATAGCAGCATTCCCAGAAGCTGGCCGAGTTAAGTCCTGCATTTCTGAAGGGGGATCTAGGTACTGCACAGCAACCACCACTCCCCGACTCCAGAACTGGGCATGAAGAAAAGATCCTGAAAGCTTCCAGAGAGGAAAACAGGGCATTCACAAAGGGAACGGAATAAGAATAACATCAAATTTCTCAAACAGTGCCATTAGAAGAGAGAAGATAATGGAGACAACATTCCATGGAAATTGGTCTGAGCCAAATTATGATCAAATTTGAAGATACAATAAAGATATGCAGTTTTTTCTTTTTACTTTCCATGTACTGTTTTCCTCAAGAAGCAACTGGATGAGGGATCCAGGAAGTAGAAGGCGTGCCAGGAAGATGTGAAGGTTAGTCTGAATACAGCCTCTGAGCAATGGGTGTGCCTAGAGCAGGAAGCTGGGCCCTGGGGGGAAGCTGTTTTTTATCTAAGCCGTATATTGTTTATGGCTCTGGGAACAGTTGGTAAAATTATAAATGAAGAAATGATGAGTATAAAAGTCAGGAGAGCCCTAGCTGGTTTAACTGAAAGGTCCCAGGTTCGATTTCGGTCAAGGGCACATGCCCGGGTTGTGGGCTTGATCCCCAGTGGGGATCTTGCAGGAGGCAGCCGATCCATGATTCTCTTTCATCATGGATGTTTCTATCTCTCTCTCTTTCTTCCTTCCTCCCTGAAATGAATAAAATATATATATGAAATGAGGATAGCCCTGGCTGGTATGGCTCCGTGGTTGGAGTGTCATCCTGTGCACTGAAAGGTTGTCGGTTAGATTCCTAGTCAGGGCACATGCCCGGGTTGTGGGCTCGATCCCAGGTAGGGGGTGTGCAGAAGGCAGCAGATTGATGCTTCTCTCTCGCATGGATATTTCTCTCTATCTCTCTCCCTCTCCCTCTTAAAAAAAAAGTCAGGATAGAAGTCACCTCTAAAAAGGAAGGTGGGGCCAGGGATTGGGGGGGAGGAGCTTCTGTAGTGCTGGCAATGTTTTGTTTCTGGATCTGAGTGATGGTACATGGGCGTTTGCTGTATAACTATTGTAAAGATACATACACACATATACATATATGCTTTATGCCATTTTCTATGTATATTTTATATTTTAGAATTATTTTAAAAATATTGTATTAAAATAAAATAATTCATTAACATAAAACCCTGAACACAGGGCCTGGCTTGGACTCCGGCCCTGCCTTTAACCAGTGTATTGCTTGGTCAAATCATGTCCCTTCTTGGGCATCAGTTTTTCATCTGTAAAACCAGAGTGCTGGGAGTAAATCATCCCTGAGATCCCTTCCAGTTCTAATGGTCTGTGATGTTAATATCCTACAAAGGTGGTGAGAAAGATAGTGTGGCTAACAGGGAGAGCATGTGGGTGCTGAGTTGGGCAGACCTAGGTTTAGGTCCCAACAGCACGACTTACTAGCTATGTGAGCTTTGTAAATTATTTAACTGGCCTCAGCCTTAGTTCCCAGATCTATAGAATTGGAGTAGTACCTACAAAGCAGATTTGCTGTAAAGAAGAAATGAAACCGTGTGGGTCCATGGTTCCCAAACTGTGTTGAGATGCCCTAAGGCTCTGCAGTAAACTCAGACAGGTACCACCATGGGATATTTCACATTTTTGAGGGAAACACAGTGACATCCGTTAAGTACCAGAGGTAGGTCACAGTTTCAACATGTGATGCTGCTGCATTCCTTGATGCCATATGTCCTATCTTCACGAAGCTGGGTTTTCAGTGTGATAAAAAGCAAGGACCATGTGAAAATCGCCCTGAACACAAAATGGAGATGGTGGTGTCCGATCTGATTAAAAAGTTGAGCAGTGTGCATTAGGTACACACATCCCATTATTAAGTAATGCTGGTTATTTCAGAATAAAATTAATATTTTCTTTTAATGTACATGTATCATTTTTTCCTGAACAGCAACTCAGTTATTAGCATATACAGTAAATAATTTTTAAGTTGTTTGGATCTAATTATTTAATAAATGAAGCTGTTAGGTATTTCTTTTGGCTTAAAAGAAGGGTGGAAAATTTACGAGACATTGTGGGCTCTGTGAACAAAAAAGTTTGGGAACCTTTGCTATATGGAAAGTACCTGGCACACAGGAGGTGCTCATCAGGTGACAAAAATTATTAAGGAACCTTGCACAAGGGACCTCTGAGCTATTTCTTTCTCTCTTAAAAAAAAAAAATATTTTTTTTTTATTGATTTCAGAAAGGAAGGGAGAGGGAGAGAGAGATACTAGTAGAAACATCAATGATGAGAGAGAATAATTGATTGGCTGCCTCCTGCACACTCCACACTGGGAATCGAGCCTGAAACCTGGGCATGTGCCCTGACCAGGAATTGAACCATGACCTCCTAGTTCAGTGGTTGGCAAACTGCGGCTTGCGAGCCACAGTTTGCTGCTCTGTTGACTAATGAGTTTGCAGACCACTGTCATATACTACCCTTTACCTCTTTGCACACAATATGCCACAAATGCCTAATCCTCACAGCTTCCAACTACACGGTAACATTTAGTCTAGTCCAGTGGTCGGCACACTCATTAGTCAACAGAGCGGCTCGCGAACTGCAGTTTGCCGACCACTGTCCTAGTTCATAGGTCTAATTTCAACCACTGAGCCATGCCGGCCTGGCTGAGCTATTTCTTACAGCATATTTCTGTAAGTGGTGGGAGCCAAGCTTGAATGGAGAGGAGTTCCCAGGGGCAGACAAGTCTTTATAAAAATAGCACCAGGCCCAGAGAAGTGCTGAGTAAAGGTGAGCTGAATGAACAAAGCTGTCACATATAAAAGTTTTTACGAAGTACTTGCCACATGATCACAAAAGAGAATATTCATCTTTTTAGGGTCCCTTCCTCATAGCCTCCATATACAATTTATCTCAAGGATTTCCCCAAGCTAGAATCATTCTCTCCAGAGGATTTTGGTCTTTAGTCCTATTTCAATGTGGTAAAATTGCTCTGTTGTAGAATTTCAGTTTGAAGATTAAAAAAACAACAACAACCACGGAATTGTACTTTATTTTACTTTTTAATTTATTTTTATTTTTTCAGAGAGCAAGGGAGAGGGATAGATAGATCAATGATGAGAGAATCATTGATCGGCTGCCTCCTGCAAACCCCTACTGGGGATCAAGCCAGCAACCCAGGCATGTGCTCTTGACTGGAATCGAACCTGGGATCCTTCAGTCCGCAGGCCAACACTCTATCCACTGAGCCAAACCAGCTTGAGCCAGTTTGAAGACTTCAACACAGATTCTGACATGCTTGAGAGTGGCGGGTTGCAGTCTGGGTTGGGTTCAAATAGGCCTGGCCACAAAGTGGAAGGAGTCTTGACTGTGAGCTACATTGTCAGGCAAGTGAACCAGCCATTGGGTTAGCCTACCTCAAGGGAAAACAGCTGTTTTCAACCCCTTAGGAAAACAACATCATCAATCAACAACAATCCTCCCCACTGCATTCTGTCAATTTTAAGTTTAAATCAATTTAGAATGAAAGAAGCTCACCAACATGGCTCAGTGGTTAAGCACCGACCTATGAACCAGGAGGTCATGATTCAATTCCCAGTCAGGGCCTATGCCCGGGTTGTGGGCTCAGTCCCCAGAGTGGGGCTTGCAGGAGGCAGCTGACTGATGAGTCTCTCTCATCATTGATGTTTCTATCTCTCTCTTTCTCTCCTTTCCTCTCTGAAATAAATAAAAAATATATTTAAAAAAGAATAAAAGATATAATTATGTTGCCAAAATAGCCTCTGTCTAAAGTATGAAAACAGGACTCCCTTCTCAAATACTCAGCTCTCGATATTTAAAATTAGAGTGGCTTCCATGCCTTGTTTGCAAATCAGTTCTTAGATGAACACTAATAACCTCTACTTGATGGAAGCAATGTAATCTTAGATGTGCCTTCCTTTCCCCTGATTTTAATTACTAAATGCAAACAGTTTCTGAAGCATACATAAAACAATCTTGTTCTTGGTTCTATCAATTATGGGGTTTGATGGCGGAGACAGGTCTACTGAGAGCTTTATTCATTATAGGATTGAAGTAATAAACTAGAGCTTCTGTCTGCTGACATTTATTTGCTTTATTTTCTCTCTTTTTTTTATTGTTTGAAGTATTACAAATAGTAATACATATGTGTCCTTTTTTTCCCCCCATTGACCTTCCCCCAGCCTCCCCTACCCCCCAGTATATGCCTTCACCTGCCCCCTCCCCCCAGTGTCTTCTATCCATTGGTTGTGCTTATATGCATGCATACAAGTCCTTTGGTTGATCTCTTACAGCCTGCCCCCCAACCTCCCCTGCCTTCCCGCTGTAGTTTGACAGTCTGTTCAGTGCTTCTTTGCCTCTGTATCTATTTTTCCCCCCATTTCTTTCCTTTAAAAAATCTTGCCTCTGCAGACTAGAAATAAACATATAATAACAAAAAATGTTTGAGTCCCAATTTCAATGTCCAACAGTTCTGAGTCCCCGTTTCAATGTCAAACAGTTCCTTATGTGTACATGTCAGCAATGATATCTGGATGGTGGGCACATGGTGGCAATGCAGGTTCGACCCTCTCTGGTTTGGTCCTAGGCAACCTGCAGGGACGCACAGCTGCTGACTGCTAGCGTGGCAAGGCATCATCGGCGTCTTCCATCTCTGGACTGTTTCTCCTCTTGTCTTCGTGGTTGGAGCAGACCTGTCAATTCCTCTCTGTTGCAGGAATCCACATGGTCTTGGAGTTGTTTTCTGAAAATATACAAACATATTCTCGACCACAAGTTAATAAAGGAATCTTTTCTGTATAATTGATTTGGGATCTTTTTTATTTTTGCCCAAACTATTTTCCTTTGTCTTATTTAGACACCATGTGTGTTTTTCATGGGTGTCTTGCTGTTAGTATTACAAATGAAAATTAATTTTGTAAAGTAAAAATTTTCTAGATGTAATTTACTTAAAGGATATTTTTCCTTACATGATATTACCCTACTATCCCCCTCCCTTTTTTTGATTAATGGAGGCTTTTGTAAATTTTATAATGCAGTCTTAATAACTTTAAATTTTAATTTTTTTTGCCCAAAAATATGACTGCTTTAGGTTCGCTGCATGTTCAGGAATTTTACCATGAGATGAACTACTAACAAAAATTTTAGTTATTACTTTAGGAACAGCTTTTTGTCCAGTACAATTAAATTTTCTTGAATATTCACTTATTTCAATTAGCCTATTTAAATTAATCTGAAAACGTGATTACTATTTTACTGTCAAATTTAATACTCTACCAGCAATCTTAGTTTACTCTGTAAATATTAGTGGAAAGGATTATTTGCATTCTTGAGTAGGCCCTGAGCATTCCTGGTGCTAGCCTGGATTTAGATATAGGGCAGCTGCTGTCTGCCAAGTCTCTGTTACCTGGGTCCCGATCTGAGCTGGGCCAAGTCTCTTTCTGTTGCCTGGGTCCTTATCTGAGCTGGGCGTGGGAAGCAAAGCAGCCATGGGGGCAGGAGACCTCCCTCAGAAGGGGTGAGGGTTCAGGCCCCTTCAGGGTTGGGGAGGGGGGTGAGGGTCTGTGCCCCACCTCTATTGACCCCCAAGTTCTCTCCTGATGGCCCCTCTGCGACTGTGCTTGTCTTAGGTTGTTCCTTCCCTGAGGAATCTTACCCGTCTCTGGCTAACCAGTCATCCTCCGGGGCCAAGCAGGGTGATGTGAGGTTCAGTTCTGTCTCCTTGGTAGCCTATGCCCCCATGGCCTCCACGCCCAGCACCTGCTTTGGGATCCCCTGGCTGCTGGCGGGGTCCCAGCGCTGATCACATATCTCAGGGAACTCGGTTTCTTCTCCAGTGAGGACCCAGCTCACACGATTGGGTGAGAGACAGATCCATGGTACCAGCCACCATGAGGCTTCAAGCTCAGCATGAACAGAAAGCTCAGGCAACAGCTGAGGGCAATTGGATTGTGAGAAGAGGGTCCTTCTTGGCACAAAAGGCAAGAGGGGCCAATATAGGATGTTCAAGTGCCTTCCCAGTGCCTTAATTCCTTCTGAAAGGGATTAAATTCTTTCGTATCCTTTTTTTTTAAATTGCTGCCAAACATTTAAAGAATTAGTTTGTAAGTTTGTTTGGAATAATTGTACAATATGCTGTTGTAAAATATCTAAAATTATAATGACATTGTAGAAAAATCATGTAAGGATATTCTTTGCTCTAGGCCATGGCAATTCCATTTCAAACTGGCTGTCAATTTCTTTTTGTAACCTTATATAAACTTTGTCAGGGAGGCAAAAACAAAAATTACTTACTTTAGTTCAAGAGGCCAGACATTTATTTGCTTTAAAAAAAAAAAAAAGACAAAAAAGGCCTGGCCCACATGAGTCAGTGGTTGAATGTCAAGCTATGAACCAGGAGGTCACGGTTTGATTCCCAGTCAGGGCACATGCTCAGGTTGTGGGCTTGATTCCTGATCACCAGTGTGGGGCTTGCAGGAGGCAGCCAATCAATGATTCTCTCTCATCATTGATGTTTCTGTCTCTCTCTTTCTCCCTTCATCTCTGAAAGCATAAAAATATATATATATATATATATATTTAAATATATTTCTTTATTGATTTCATAGAGGAAGGGAGAAGGAGAGGGAGAAACATCAATGATGAGAGAGAATCATTGATCAGCTGCCTACTGCATGCCCCCTACTGGGGATCAAGCCCACAACCCAGGCATGTGCCGTTGGCTGGAATTGAACCTGGGACCCTTCAGTCTGCAGGCTGACGCTCTGTCCACTGAGCCAAGCCGGCCAGGGCTAAAAATATATTTTTAAAATGTAAAACAACCCCCACAAAACAGGATATCTTTTGGCAGTTTGCACTAAAAACGGAGGTTGTAGTATGAAGAGAACTTCAAATAATAAGTTGCAAAAACAAGTTCAGTTTCTTGCCAATGTACTCCAAGTGTTTTCATTTTTATTGTTGTTTTTGGTGATTGTCCCTCTGACAGTTCCACTGCAGGTTTAGAACAAGCCTGACTACCTCCTCCACTTGACTCTCCCTTATCAATTTGTTGCAAATGGCTTTTTGTCTAAAAGTCACCAACTAATAATTTTTTGGACGACGAAATCTAAACTGGCTCATAACCATTATATAATTACTAGATGCCCAGTGCATGAATTTGTGCATGGGTGGGCTCCAGCCGGCCTGCCCCTATCAGGGCTGATCGGGGCCAATCAGGCTGGGCCAGCTGGGGGAGGGGATGCAGGAGGTTGGCCGGCTGGCCCTGCCCCCTGGTCAAACTCCTGGTTGAGGGGACAATTTGCATATTAGCCTTTTATTATATAGAAAGGATACTAGAGGACTGGGGCACGAATTGGTGCATGTGTGGGGTCCGGCTGCCTGCCCCAATGGGGGCTGATTGGAGCTGGGCCGGCAGCGGGGAGGGGCTGTGGGAGGTTGGGCAGGGCCAATTGGTTGGCTGCTGTAGTGTGCGTCATAGCATCCGGTCGTTCTGGTTGTTCCATTTTTCTGGTCACTTGGCTTTTATATATATAGATATGCTAGGAAAGGTCTATTGTTTCCCCATCCACCCCTTTTTAAAATTTGAAAATAAGGAGCCGTAAGGGAGATGAGGAGTCTCTTGTGAAGTCTGTGTCCCCGACAAGGGTTAAGTGAAAGGCTTGCCCAGAGTAATGTTAGCCAATGGGGTTGCACCCTGATGAGGTAATGCTTTCTTCCCATGCTTCATTGGTTGCTGTTCTCATTGCTCGGTGTTCTCTCAGAGGCTGGGAGGTGAAGTGGGCTTGTTTTAGGGATAATGGGAGCTTTTTTCTCCCATTCACTTGGCTCTACTGAACCTTCCGGTAGGATGGCTGGTGCCAGGAGATGCTAATAGGCAGTGCTTAGAGAAGTGTTTAGAGCTACTGGGGAAAACCTTAGGTTCCCCTTCTTGAGCAAATAGATGTCTTGCAATTGAGCCAGCTCTTCCACTTGGGGTTGTCAGGGTGTCTTCTAGTCTGGTCCTTTATGCCCATCCCCTTGTTGGCCACTAGGACCTATCTCAGCATTGAGAATATGTGTGAGATGAGGCAGGTGCTAAATTCTGAGGAGCTGAGAGAAAAGCCAGTCAGTCCCAGGACAAATATATTCCATAATGTTTGTCGTCTTCTGACCTTGGGGCCCAGCAGTGTTTCACTTCTTAGCCTGGGAGCATGGCCCTGGCTGAATCAGGCAAGCGCCTCTACAGCTCCCCCACAAAGCGGGAGGAGTGATGCTTAGGGAAACCAGGGCTTCCTTCCAGCCATCTCACGTCTGTCCATTGCCTTTTACTTTGTCTACCTCAGCTCTGGAGAGTTGTGTGTCTGTTCTGTAGTGGCTGGTGTAAATCTTTTGAGAAAGAAATGATTGCTCAGCTGTGTTTCTGAAAGAACCTGGAGAATCCTTGGAGCTGCTTTTACATCAAAATCGACCTACATTTCCTGGGAAGGAGGAAGGAAGCATCCAATTCTAGGTTGTGTGCAAATAGGGTGGAAGGTGAAGTGATTTTAAGTGAGGTGGGGATAATAGGAGAGTGCTAACCTCTGACAACCAGGCTTGTCTTTGGGCATAAACTCCTTTACTCACACTTTGTTGGAACATCATCACATGGGTGAGAAGGTCAATGGTTCGATTCCAGTCAAGGAACATACCTAGGTTATGGGTTCAATCCCCCATCAGGGCACATACGGGAGGCAATCAGTTGATATTTCTCTCACAAATCTGTTTTTCTCTCTCCATCTCCTTTCCTCTCTCTCTAAAACCAATAAAAACAAATTTTAAACAATTTTGGCAAAGAAAGAATTAGCCAACAAAAAAGCAAGAGGCTATACCCAGTATGGCTGAACTCTCTGGAATTTTTCATGGCTAACTTAAGAAATGGAAATTTGTACACATGACTAGGACCCTACAACCACATGGGAAACATTAGTAGGTAGAAACTTCCAAAAGAGAATTGAAGCAGAACATATCCTATGGACTCTGAGAGCTGAGGGTGACAGAATTCAAAGGTAAATGAGTTTCTTAGGCAGCTCTATGGAACAGTCATAGATCTGATTTAAAACATAATTTAGTTGTAAGCATCAGGCTTCTAGCCTTCATGGTTGCGCTTCACTAGAGTGAGATTCTGGAAGGTGAAGGGAATGAAATTTTACTCCATTTTGCTATCTAATCTTGGGAAAGTGACTCTTTTTCTGACCCAGTTTAACTGTCTTGAAATAAGAGAATCACCTGAATTTAAAGGAAGATTTTGTGAGTGAAAGGCTCACCCTAAGTATTTAAAAGGGTAGAGATGGTATTTAAGATTCTGATAATATCATCAGAATCTTAAATGTCTGAAGCATTCTGAAACTAACTCCACCCATAGGATAAAGGTCTCACTCACTCACCTCTCCCAACCCCCGACCACAATCCTACCTGTTAGAGTTTGGGCCCTCCCTATGTTAGATTTATCTCAGAGAGCAAAGAAAGATCAGGAAGAAAAGAATGAAAGGTAGGAGGCTTCCATTGAATTTGCAAACATAATGTGTTAATAGGATGACTCAGGTACCACATGTGAAACATGTTGACATAATAATGAAAGGGATTTTTGATCCTCAGAAGAATTGGAACTATCTTCAATTTGCTGGACCTCCAGTGTCTGGCACATAAGTCTTTAAAAAAAAAAACACACCTTTTTATTGTTGGAAAGATTTAATTATACAAAGGAAGAAAGACTTTGACCCCACTTCAAGCTGTTATCAATTTACTAGAGGCCTGATGCACAAAATTGGTGTATGGGTATGGTCCCTAGGCCTGGCTGGTGATCAGGGTGGATCTGTGGGGCAACCGGTGGGGCGATGGGGGGGGAGGGGGCCCACTGACACCTTCCTTGGCTGGCCTGGGGCCTGTGGGCTGGGGGAAGCTCCTGCATTGAGCGTGTGACCCCTGGTGGTCAATGCACATCTTAGAGACTCGTCATTCCACCAGTCATTCCGATGTTCAGTCAATTCGCACATTAGGCTTTTATTATATAGGATTACACAGGCATTTAATTAAGGCTTTTGGAAGGAAGGAAGTTTGGCAGCTTCTCAGACATAATTTACTCCATCCTCCTTTTCTTTAGATTATGATTGATATGAACAATAAAATCAGAAAATTACATTTCCTACACCTCTCATTAGTCTCATTAGGTTAATCACATTTGAGAAAAAAAGATGAAATTCTTAAGGACACTTTTCATTCTTGGTTAATAAAAGGGCTGTAAGATAAACATCTTGATTTTTTAAAGAGCAGATCTTCAAATTGTTTGCTACTCATGCCTATGACTGACAGTTCATCCAGCCTCAGTGTTAATAAAAAAAAAAAAAAAAATTAGCCCTGGCTGGCTTGATTCAGTGGAGAGAATATCGGTCGGCCTGAGAGCTGAAGGGTCCTGGGTTCGATTCCAGTCAAGGACGCATGCCCGGGTTGTGGCCTTGATCTCCAGTGGGGGGCATGCAGGAGGCAGTGGATCAATGTTTCACTCTCATCATTGATGTTTCTATCTCTCTCTCCCTCCCCTTTCCTCTCTGAAATCAATAAAAATATATTTAAAAATTAGCATGGCTGGTGGGTGCTGGGAGGTTACTGAAAACCACACTAGTCTCTAGGGCTGGCTTGTCCTGCCATCAGTCCTCTGCTTTGACTGTGATATGGATGGAATGGGGCCAAGGTAAGACCAGGGTGGTGAAAAGCTTTCTAGTGGTCTGGACTGAGATGGGCATGTAGCTACGGGGCTATGTTTGGTAAGTCACTCCATTTGGAGTTTCTGTGTTTCAGTAAAATGAAGCTTTTTGGTATAGTGATACAATGGAGAAAGTGTAGCCTTTACAGTAAAAGAGACCATTGAAAAAGACCATGGTTTGAATTTCATCTCCATATGTTTCTCATATTTCTCATGTACAGAATGTTCAAAGAAAAAAACATTTTAAAGCATCTAGTGCAGAAGCTGGCACACAACCAAGTACTCAATATATAGTAGCCACTCTTACGATCAAAATGAGGAAGTTACAAGCAGAAAAATAGGCAATGGCGATGGATTGGTAACTTGCTGGATAAGAAATACAACTGGCCAGGAAGCATATATACAGTCTCATTTGTAATTAGGAAACTATAAGTTAAATAATGTGTACTACTGTTTTTGCTCATCAAAGTGGTAGAAAGTGAAAATATGCATAATATCCATGGTTGGTGAAAGTTTAAGCAAATAGTCATTCTCCTATACTGTTCACAAAGCCTCTTCTGAGGTAAGTTTGGTAGTATCTATTAAATTTTAAATGTATTACTCTTTAACTCAGCAATTTTGTTTCCTGGAATCTGTTAAACACAAATATACATGAGTGTACAAGTGTGCTGCACCAGCACAGCCAAGGGTTTGGTGAGCCTGAGGGAGGGCCGGTGAAGGATGAAGAAAAGACAGATAAAGAGAATAAGCTGGGTCTAGGTGGATCTTATGTGCATGACTGAGACCACAGAACAGATCCAGATTGCAAGCTAATGCTTTATTTTATAGTCAGAGGAAAACAAGATAATTTACAATTTTCTTGTAAGTTTCACTTGTTTTGGCAGCACTTGCTGCACCTCCCACAGCCCATTAGCTACCCAGGAAAGACCTAGGGAGCATCACAAGATCAAGCTTAATTATGCTAAGAGGGCTGTGCCCTCTAAGCTGGGACTTGTTTGTGGCTTTGCCAGCAGGTCAGTCCAAGGCTTAACCCTATAACCGCTCCCTACGTCTCGCCCTTCTTTTAATTTTAAGCTACTAATAATGGAAGTAAAACTTAAACATCAAGAACAAAGTTCTGACTATTAAAATATTAACAAAACAATGCCAATGCAAAACCCAATAACAAAACAATGCCAATGTAAAACCCAGACATGGTTATTAATGAAACAATGCCAATGTAACACTACAATAATAGAGAAATCAAACTACAGTAACATTTTTCTACTAAATGAAAGTTTCTTTTGCTGATTTACTCAAGAGTCCTCGGACTTGGCTGCGCAAGTTTGCAGAAGACTGGGAGCTAACCAATGCTAGCATGGCCAGAACATGATTGAGGGAGTGGCTTTCACTTCTTGCTTTTCTGCCATCTGCTGGGCCTCAGTTGTTAACTTCTTCAGCTGACCCCATGTTGGCACCTCGGTCTTTTGTATAGCCTTTGTCATCTTCCTTTTCCACTTTGCTGTCATCAGGGCAACTCTCAGTCTTTTGAACGATGGAACAAGGAGCTTCTCTGGGTCCACTGTGGTGACGTATGTAATGCTCTGGCACCCAAATTGGCTGTGCTGCTCCTTCTGGAAAGATACAAACACAACCTCTTCCCCACATCATTATTGGATCTGATCCAAACCATTGTCCAGTTTGTGCATCCTTCCATCGGGCTAACCCCACAGAGGCTATTGTACAGGAGGCCCGATGCCTTTCGGCTGCTGTATGACCCTCTGCATCACAATTCAAAAAATGTAAAGTATAAAGAACATGACTGAGTTTGTTTTGAGGTGACACATAACATCTGTCTCCCCCTTTCTGTTTTAGTAATTACATTTTAAGAGTACGATTTGCTCTTCACACTATTGCTTGACCTTAAGGGTTGTAAGGGATACCAGTTTTATGACAAATTTGATATTGCTGACAAAAATGTTGAAAAGCAGAACTAGTGTATGTGGGTCCATTGTCTGTCTTTAGCCCTAAGGGAGGACCTTGTACTGCAAAGGCAGCTAGGCAATGATTAATTACATGCTTGGCACCCTCTCCTGTTTTGGGGGTCGCAAAGATAAAGCGGGAGCAGGTATCTACATTAACATGTACCCATCTATGCTTACCAAATTCCGGTATGTGGGTGACATCCATTTGCCAAATTTAATTAGGTTTAAGACCCCTAGGATTAACCCCCAACGATTGTACAGGGCAATGAATTACACACTGAGAGCACTGCTTAACAATTTGACAAGCTGGCTCCCTAGAAATACGGAATTTTTTGCATAACGCAACAGCATTTTGATGATGCAAAGCATGGGAGGACTGGGCAAGAGAAAACGGGGTAGCCTCTTGCATTACAGCCAGGAGGCGATCAATAGCACCATTGCCTATAGCTAATGGACCAGGGAGACCTGAATGAGATTGGATATGACCAATAAAGCAGGGAAATTGTCGTTCTCTAATGAAAAATAAATGAAAGAGTTCCTCTGAATTAGCGTGCCCTATAGTAGCCGTTTCAATTAGTTTGGCCATACTTACCACATAGGCACTATCACTATATAGGTTAATGGGCTCCGTAGCAAAATCTGTCAAGGCATAGATAAGAGCTTGTATTTCTACCCATTGTGCTGAAATATAAGGGGTTTGAAGGACCTTTGCACCGCTGCTGCAGTAGTATCCAGCTTTTCCAGAACTGGACCCATCTGTAAAAATGGTTAATGCCTGAGGTATAGGTTGTGACTTCACTATCTTTGGGAAGGTAAAGGTAGTAACTGAGAGAAACTGTAAAACCTTATTTGCTGGATAATGGTTACCAATCTGTCCGGAGAAATTAGCAAGTGCAACTTGCCAGTTTGTTGATCGTTGCCAGAGCCAATCTTGCTGTATAGTTGTAAATGGCACTACAATAAGGTCAGGGTCTTGGCCCACTAACTGGCGTGTTCGAAGGTGGGCTCGAGCTATTAGTTGGGAAACCGAATTATGGAAAGGAGTTAATATCTTAATTGGAGAATGAGCCAAATATAGCCATTCAACAGCTCCAGGAGCTTGCCAAATGACCCCAGTGGGTGTATGTGTCGTAGGGAAAATTCAAACCTGTAAGGGACGGGAGTAATCAATTCTAGTAAGTTGTGCTGAACTTAAGGCATCCTCAACTTTATTTAAGGCTGTCTTGGCTTCCTCTGTTAAGCAGTGTGGGGATGATGGAGATGAATCTCCCCTTAGTATATGAAATAAAGGGCTTCAGTCAGCAGTGATTAATTTTAAAGTAGGTCGAACCCAGTTAATATCTCCTAATAATTTTTGGAAGTCATTTAATGTAAGTAAAGTGTCAGTCCGAATTTGAATTTTCTGAGGTTTTATTGTTTTTCCCTCAATAATGCTGCCAAGATAAGAAAGAGGAAATGTCTTTTGAACTTTTTCGGGTGCCATGCATAATCCAGCACAACGCAGGGAATCCTGCAAATCTATATAGATATTACTTAGATGCGTTTCATTTTTATGAGCTAAGAGAATGTCATCCATATAATGAATAATATAAGCCTCAGGATATTTTTTCCTTATAGGATGTATGGCTGCAGCCACAAAATCCTGACATAAGGTAGGACTATTGGCCATGCCCTGAGGCAGAACTTTAGCATATCTCCACCACCATCATCCCAAACCCGCTGGCGCTGTTCCCTTGCTTCCTCTAATCCTTGCTCATATTTGGGAGAAAGCACATGGTCCGGAGGGCTCTCTCCCACAGGAGCTGTAGCCCCAGGGACTGGAGGAGGCGGCGGAGGCCCTGATGGTGGAGTCAGAAGCCTCTGGCAACCTTCCCCCATCTGTCTTGATTCCCCTGCCACACTCCCCCACTCCCCTCCTGGAGTAGGCTCTGCAGTCCCAATCAGGGACCATAGACTAAAAGTAGAGGCAGGCATTTCCTCTGGACCTTCAGCTATATAATGATCGCGAAGTTGTTTTTCTACCTTCTCCCATGCCTCTATATTTACCTTTCCTTCCTCAGAAAACCATGAGCAGGTTTTACTCACAAAATCCAAAAAAATCGAAAAGCTGTTCATACCTCACAGAACAGCCTCTTGCTTGGAGCATAGCCTTAAGCATGGATACGCATACATTCTTTCCCTGTGATCCTGAATTTCCCATGTTTTACACCTAGCTAGTACTACACCACTACCTTACTTACTGCGTGCGCACGCCTTGGGGCCTCCTTTCACCTGACAATTGCAGTTCCCTGACACTCAGGTCCACTTTGAGTGCCATTTGGGCTGAACTCAGCCCCATGTTGGGCGCCACTTGTGCCGCGCCAGCACAGCCAAGGGTTCGGCGAGCCTGAGGGAGGGCTGATGAAGGATGAAGAAAAGACAGACAAAGAGAATAACCTGGGTCTAGGTGGATCTTCTGTGCCAGGCTGAGGCCACAGAACATATCCAGACTGCAAGCTGAGCCTTTATTTTATAGTCAGAGGTAAAAAGGTAATTTACAATGTTCTTGTAAGTTTCACTTGTTTTGGCAGCACTTGCTGCACCTCCCACAGCCCATTAGCTACCCAGGAAAGATCTAGGGAGCATCACAAGATCAAACTTAATTATGCTAAGAGGTCTGTGCCCTCTAAGCTGGGATTGTTTGTGGCTTTGCCAGCAGGTCAGTCCAAGGCTTAACCCTATAACCACTCCCTACATACAAGGATTTATTGTACTACTGTTTTTAATATAGAAAACTGGCAAAAACCTAAATTTACTAACATAGACATATTTGTATGTAATATTATTTGTAAAAAGCACATTATAGAACATTATAGTATGATCTTTTTTATATTAAGAAAAATAATTGTGGAAAAAGCAGAGAGGTGGAAAAATGGTGGCGGAATAGACAGATGTGTCCCGAGCCTTGTCCCGGAGCAGATAGAAAGGAGAGCTGAGGGTCGCACGGGGAGTGTCTGTTGGTGAGTTAAGGGACAGCTATACTCTAGGAGAAGGTGGGGGACTGATGGATGGGGGTCCCCTGACCGGGCAGCCCTCACTGCAGCTGGGTTCCCTCCCAGAGCCACCAGCTCGGACACAGAGACCGTGCCATCTTGAAGGGGAAAGTGGATGTTATCTGAAGCCTGAAAATCTACAACTGTGGTACCCATCAAACAGCTGCGAACCCTAGAGCACCAGTCCCCATTTGGTGCAAACACGCGGATTCAGAGGAGCTCTACACTGCACCACAGAAAGATCAGATTTTGCCTGGGGTAAGGTGAGGTCTCTGGTCCTGGCAAACAGAGAAATGCGCACACTGTGGGAGCTGGAGGACAAGGGGAAGTCTGCACCTAGAAAAATCCATGGCTGTTGGGGCTGGCATGATCCCTGAATGTGGAAGGGGATCTTCAGAACTGCTAACAGAGGGGATCCCTAAAAAGCAACCAATTTTGATCTGACGCAGAAGGACAGCCTAAAAATTTTGGGAGTGTGCCGGCTGCTTGTACACAAGGGAGAAAAGGGAATTGCGCAGGCTTGCATGCAGACCCAGAGTTCATACACTTGCACTTTCTCCTCTTTGAATCCTTGTTTCTGATTACTGAGCCCAATACATAGGATCACCCAGTTGGGACACCCTAGGAGACTGCAGGGGAAAGTTGTTTTTCTGGCACCTGGGGATCAGAGCGGGGAGTGACTGTCAGAGAACCAGCTCTGGGGCAGCCCACTCCCACAAACTGGTATTGAGTGCCACAGGGAAAGCAGGATCTAAGCACAGGCTAGAGAGGACCTATAAACCCAGAGGTCAACCCAGAAACACTGCCACCCAGGTGCTGAATCACAAATTGACTCTTATGTAATCACAAATAAAGGAATACAAGAAAGTAAGACACATCGCCCGCTTAAATATCAGGACTGGCTTATAACACTGAGGAGCAGTGGAACGCAGGGAACTGCAATACTGTCCTGATGGGGAAACAGGCGCACCAAACAGAACAATAGAGGAAGTGAATTACCTTCACTACTGCACATTTTATTTATTTATTTTAATTTTTTTATTATTTTTTTTCTTTTTCAACTTTTACTTAAGAAACTAATTTTTTTCTTTTTTCCTCACTTGATTTTACCTTTTTAATTATTACATTTTTATTTTCAATCAGTATTATTACCACTACTATTTTACCTTTTTTTAAAAAAAAGCGTCATTTTATTTTCTCTTTATTTGACTTTGAGATTAGTGTCCTACATTCTATTTTCATCTTTCTGTTAGCCTCATTCTAATCTATCTCAACTCTACCGTTATACCATCACTCTCTTCCTAACTTTAGCCCTTTTGTTGTTCTGTTTCTCTTACCCTTTTCCTGCTTTAGATTTTCCCTATTCTTTCTTTTTACCCCCATTAAAATTTCACCCTACTTATATATCTAATTTCCAATCCTCTGCTCTGAGTTCATACACACCTCTCTCTTCTGTCTTCACTATCCAAAAAATTGTTTTTCTCTCTGTCCTTTTGTTGTTGTTTGCTTGAATGTTGATTATATCGATTTTTTATACTTGTTTGTGAGATTGTTTTGCTTATTCTTTTGTTTTGTTTTGTTTGTTTGTTTGCTTTGTTTTTGTTTTGCATCTGTTTTTCCTCGCCTTGCTTGATATTAATTGTTGTTTGTAGTTTGTATTCATCTCCAGGTACTTGTAGCTGGCATTTGCTGGGATTAGTGGCTGTTCTATTGGAGTTTTCTCCCCATATATATATAGTTTGCTCCCCTTTTCTTTCTTATTCTCTTTCTTTTCTCTCTTATTTTTTTTCCCTTTCCACAATTTCATTTTGGCACTCCTTCCTTTTTTTCTTTTATTTCTTCTTTCTCTCCTATCCCCTAATTTGCCTTTCTCTGGTGGTCACCTTTATTTGGGGTTATTAATATCATGAATACATTTCTGTTCATGCCTTGTGTGTTGTACCTGGTTGTGTTGTATTTTGTGCCTTTAAATCAATGCAGGAGAGAGAGAACTACATAACCAGACACCTGGAGAAGAGAGACCATGGGGAGACAAAGAAACAGTCCACATATGAAAGAAAAGCAGGCATCACTAGAAAAGGAAGTAAACTAAATGGAGGCAAGCAACCTGCCAGAGAAATAATTCAGAGAAATGGTCATAAGGTGGCTGAAAAGAATGGAAGACAAACTCGACAATATGCATGAGAACCAAGAGGAAATGAAGAAGAACCAAGAGGAAATGAAGAAGAACCAAGAAGAAATGAAAAATGACATCGCTGCTGTAAAGAACTCAATAGAAAGCATCAATAGTAGACTAGAAGAAGCAGAGGACCGCATCAGTGAGCTAGAAGACAAGGTAGGAAAAAATAACCAAGTAGAGCAGCTTCTAGAAAAAAAAATTAAAAAGCAGGAGAAGAGCCTAAGGGAACTTTGGGACAACACAAAACAAAACAACATCTGCATAATAGGAGTTCCAAAAGGAGAGGAAACTGAGCAAGGAATGGAAAACCTGTTTGAAGAAATAATGACAGAAAACTTCCCTGATATAGGGAAGAAAAAACCCACACAAATCCAAGAAGCTCACAGAGTCCCAAGCAAAATGAACCCCAAAAGACCGATGCCAAGGCACATTATAATTAAATTGGCAAACACCAACGACAAAGTAAGAATCTTAAAAGCGGCCAGAGAGAGACAGAAAGTTACCTACAAAGGAACCCCCATTAGACTAGCGACTGATTTCTCAACAGAAACTCATCAGGCCAGAAGGAAATAGAATGAAATATACAAAGTCATGCAAAGGAAGGGTCTGAATCCAAGAATACTGTACCCAGCAAGGCTATCAATCAAGAGTGAAGGTGAAATCAGGAACTTCACAGACAAAAAAAGGACTAAGAGAATTTATTACCACCAAACCAGCAATGCAAGGAATGTTAAAGGGTCTGCTGTAAAAGAAAAGAAATAGGAAGTGAAGAAGGAACACAGGGGTAAAGAATAAAAATGGTGAATAACTTTAAATGTAAATGGATGAAATGCCCCAATCAAAAGACATAGGGTAACGGATTGGATAAAAAAACACGACCCATATATCTGTTGTCTACAAGAAACCCACCTCAGAAAAAAAGACGCACACAGACTGAGGGTGAAGGGATAGAAAAAGTTTTTTCAGGCGAATGGAAATGAAAAAAAAAGCGGGGGTATCAATACTTATATCTGATAAATTAGATCTCAAAGTGAAGGACATAACAAGAGATAAGGAAGGCCACTTCATAATACTAAAGGGAGCAATCCAACAAGAAGAAATAACTCTGGTAAACATATACGCACCCAATATAGGAGCACCCAAATGCATAAAAAAAAAAAATTCCTGGAGGATATCAAAGGAGAGATTGACAGCAATACAATCATAGTAGGAGACTTTAATACCCCACTACCACCATTGGACAAATCCTCTAAACAAAAAATCAGCAAAGAAACATCAATCCTAAATGACTCACTAGACCAGATGGAATTAATTGACATCTTCAGAACATTTCACCCCTAGGCCACAGAATATACATTCTTCTCAAGTGCACATGGGTCATTTTCAAAGATAGACCATATGTTGGGTCATAGGCAAAGTGTTTTCAAATTAAAGAAGATAGAAATCATATCAAGCATCTTCTCAGATCACAGTGGCATAAAACTGGAAATCAACTACAATAAAAACAATAAAAAAATCAAACATATGGAGACTAAACAGCATGCTATTAAACAAGAGAGATCAAGGAAGAAATAAAAAACATCATGGCAACAAATGACAATGAAAACACAACAATCCAAAATCTATGTGACACAGCGAAAGCAGTCTTGAGAGGGAAGTTCATAGCTCTACAAGTCTACTGCAAAAAACAAGAAACAATGTTAATAAATTACCTAACCCTACAACTCAAAGAGTTAGAAAGAGAGCAACAAGAAAAGCCCAGTGTAAGCAGAAGGAAGGAAATAATAAAGATCAGAGCGGAGATAAATGACATTGAGACCAAAAAAACAATACAAAAGATCAACAAAACCAAGAGCTGGTTCTTTGAAAAGATAAACCAGATTGATGAACCTCTAGCCAGGCTTACCAACAAGCAAAGAGAGAGGACCCAAATAAACAAAATCAGAAATGAAAGAGGTGAAATAACAACAGACCCCACTGAAATACAAAGGATTGTTAAAAAATACTATGAACAACTCAATTCCAATAAACTGGACAACCTGGAGGAAATGGACATATTCCTAGAAAAATATAACCTTCCAAAACTCAATCAGGAAGAATCTAAACATCTCAATAGGCCAATAACTATGGAAGAAATTGAAGCAGTTATCAAAAAGCTTCCAGCAAACAAAAGCCCGGGGCCAGACGGCGTCACAAGGGAGTTTTACCAAACATTCAAGGAAAAACTAAAACCTATCCTCCTCAGACTATTCCAAAAATATTCAAGAGGAAGGAACACTTCCAAGCTCCTTCTATGAAGCCAGCATCACCCTAATACCAAAACCAGATAAAGACAACACAATGAAAGAGAATTACAGGCCGATATCCCTCATGAACATAGATGCCAAAATCCTCAACAAAATTCTAGCATATCGGATCCAGCACTACATCAGAAAGATCATACACCATGACCAAGTAGGATTTATCCCAGGAATGCAAGGATGGTACAATATCCGCAAATCAATAAACATGATACATCACATAAACAAACTGAGAGATAAAAATTACATAGTCATATCAATTGATGCAGAAAAAGCATTTGACAAAATCCAACACCCTTTCTTGATAAAAACTCTCAACAAGGTGGGAATAGAAGGATCATACCTCAACATAATAAAAGCCATATATGATAAGCCCACAGCTAATATCATACTCAATGGGCAAAAACTAAAACCATTTCCCCTAAGAACAGGAACAAGACAGGGATGCCCACTCTCACCACTCCTGTTTGACATAGTACTGGAAGTATTAGACATTGCAATTAGACAAGAAGAAGAAATAAAAGGCATCCAATCTGGAAAAGAAGAAGTAAAGCTGTCCTTATTTTCAGATGACATGATATTGTACATAAAAACCTGAAAGACTCAATCAAAAAACTAATAGACTTAATAAATGAATTCAGCAATGTAGCAGGATACAAAATTAATGCCAAGAAATCTATGGCATTTCTATACACCAATAGTGAACTTACAGAAAGAGAGTCTAAAAAAGCAATCCCGTTTACCATCTCACCAAAAAAAATTAAGATACCTAGGAATAAACTTAACTAAGGAGGTAAAAGATCTAGACACGGAAAACTACAGGACACTGAAAAAAGAGATAGAGGAAGATGTAAACAGATGCAAGAACATACTATGTTCATGGATTGGTAGAATCAACATCATTAAAATGTCTATACTACCCAAAGCAATCTATAGATTCAATGCACTCCCCACTAAAACACCGACAGCATATTTCACAGACCTATAAAGAACTCTCCAAAAATTGATCTGGAATAAAAAAAGACCCTGAATAGCCACAGCAATCCTGAGAAAGAAGAACAAAGTAGGTGGGATCTCAATACCAGATTTCAAGCTGTACTACAAAGCCACTGTTCTCAAAACAGCCTGGTACTGGCACAAGAACAGACATGTATACCAATGGAATAGAATAGAGAATCCAGATATCGACCCAAACCACTATGCTCAATTAATATTTGACAAAGGAGGCATGAACATACAATGGAGTCATGACAGTCTCTTCAGTAAATGGTGTTGGGAAAATTGGACAGATACATGCAAAAAAAAAAAAAATGAAACTAGACCACCAACTTACACCATACACAAAAATTAACTCAAAATGGATCAAGGACTTAAACATAAAATGGGAAACCATAAAAATACTAGAGGAATCCACGGGCAGAGAAATCTCAGACATATGCCAAAGCAATGTCTTCACCGATACCGCACCTAGGGCAATAGAAGCTAAAGAGAAAATAAACAAATGGGACTACATCAAAATAAAAAGCTTTTGCACAGCAAAGGAGACCATCAATAAAACAACAAGAAAGCCCACTGCATGGGAGAACATATTTGCCAATGATATCAACGATAAGGGTTTAATCTCCAACATTTACAGGGAACTCATGCAGCTTAACAAAAAGAAGATAAACAACCCAATCAAAAAATGGGCAACTGATCTAAATAGACACTTTTCAAAAGAAGACAGAAGGAAGGCAAAGAGACATATGAAAACCTGCTCAAAGTCACTAATCATTAGAAAGATGCAAATCCAAATGACAATGAGGTACCATCTCACACCTGTCAGAATGTCTATCATCAACAAATCAACAAATGGCAAGTGCTGGCGAGGATGTGGAGAAAAAGGAACCCTCGAGCACTGCTGGTGGGAATGCAAACTGGTTGCAGCCACTGTGGAGAACAGTATGGAGTTTCCTCAAAAAACTAAAAATGGAACTCCCATTTGACCCAGTGATCCCACTTCTCGGAATATATCCCAAGAAATTGGAAACACGTATCAGAAAGGATATATGCACCCCTATGTTCATAGCAGCACAATTCACCATAGCTAAGATTTGGAAACAGCCTAAGTGCCCATCAGCAGATGAGTGGATTAAAAAACTGTGGTACATCTACACAATGGAACACTACGCTGCGGTGAAAAAGAAGGAATTCTTACCATTTGCAACAACGTGGATGGAGATGGAGAGCATTATGCTAAGTGAAATAAGCCAGGCAGAGAAAGATAAATATCACATGATCTCACTCATTTGTGGAATATAATGAACAACATAAACTGATGAACAAAAATAGATCCAGAGTCAGAGAAACATCAATCAGAACATCAAACTCAGGGAAGGTAGGGGAGGGTGGGGGTCAGGGGGAGAGATCAACCAAAGGACTTGTATGCATGCATATAAGCCTAACCAATGGACACAGACAACAGTGGGGGGAGGGCATGAGTGGTTGGGATTGGGGAGAATAATGAGGGGATAAGGACATATATGTAATACATTAATCAATAAAGAAATTTAAAAAAATAATTGTGAGTGTGTGCATTTTATAATTGTGTAAAAAGAGGTGTGGGAGGATATCCTATATAATAAAAGGCTATTATGCAAATCGACAAAATGGTGGAATGAGCAGTTGCTATGAGACACCCACTGACCACCAAGGGGCAGACACCCAATGTAGGAGCTGATCCCTGGTGGTCAGCGTGCCAGAAGCTGGGCTCATGGCTGGCGAGTGCAACAGCGGTGGTGGGAGCCTCTCCCACCTCTGCAGCAGTGCTGAGGATGTCCGATTGCCAACGACAGGGAGTGGGCCTAAGCCATCAGTCAGACTTCCCCTGAGAGCTCCCGTACTGTGAGAGGGTGCAGGCCTGGCTAAGGGACCACCCCCCCTCCCCCAGTGCACGAATTTCATGCACCAGGACTCTAGTAGCTCAGAAAGTTTAGCTTTAGTAAAGGGAGTAAGATTACAGGGTAAAGAGAGAGTTTTGCTTTTTATTCTTTAGTCTTCTACATTTTTTGAATTTTCCTGATGACTATATATTATTTTTGTACAGCAGATCCTCAAATAATATCATTTTGTTCAATGTCATTTTATAACGTTGATGAGAAAAAAATAGATTCCCACCAGGGCCACTCTGTGTGTAGAGCATGCAGGTCTCTCCATGTCTGCATGGTTTTTCTCTCGGTACTCCAATTTCCTTCCACATCCCAAAGATGTGCACATGAAGTGAACTGGCATGTCCACATTGTCCCCATCTGATTGAGTGGGGTCTGTGTGTGAGTTGGCCTGCAATGCAAGGTATCCTGTCCAAGGTGGGTTCCCACCTTGCACCCTGATCTGCCGGGACAGGCTCTGACTACTTGTGACCTTAAACTGCCATAGCAGGTTGGGAAATAATGATCCTACTTGCTTTTATTAATCTTTCTTAAATGTATGTATAGCTCACATTTATTTCAGTATTTAATATTAGAAGGGTTTTGGGTCTTTATTTAGAAGTTTGGTGATTTTTGTGTGTGACCAGAAATAGCCATAGGAACTTAACTCTTGTTAATGTCAACTAGTCTATGGTAAAATTGGTTTCATTATACATAATTTTTCTTAAAGAACCTATTGATGATGTTAAGTGAGGATTTAATATATGTGAAAAAAATTATAAAGGGTGGTGGTATAAATTAGACATCTCTCAACCCCTCTCTGAGTACTTATTTACGGTAGGTCCAACATAATAGCTGGGTAGAGCCAAGCACATCTTAGGTCTGAAAGGGCAGGAAGAGCTCTTATGTAAGAAGCAAAACTTCCTCTTCATGGTTTGGGGCTTGGATTGTTGGACCAGTGAACCAGAGTGACCCTTCTGAAGATGGTAGGACTGCCTGAGAACAAGAGAGAGGTATTTCAGTGGCCTTCTGTCTACCCAAAGTGCTCTGTTAAAAAACACACAAAATGAAAGAAAGGTCCTGAGCTTCTTTGGAAGGGTCAAGGTGAACTCAGAGTTGCAGTATCTCAGAATCTTAAGACTCCTGATATCTCTTTGTTTCCTCTGAGGCAGCATGTCTGATTTTATCAGGTCAAGTTCCTAATAATGAAATTCCGCTTTAGGTCTCAGGGAACTTTCTTGGATTACAGGTGCCCAGCAACTTCTCTGGAGTTTGCACATTCATCTCCTACCACTGTGAATAATATCTGGGTGAGAAAACAGACATAACTTCTTTTTAAGATAGGGATGGGCTGAAAGAAGGGAAATCCTGTTTTCCTGTTCAAGGGTAACTTGCTCCAACTCTAAAAAGAGATTACATGGAGTTAAGGAAAACATCACTCAGAACTTGCTGATTTTTTATTGTATGCAGAGGGGAATGGCACCAACATACTGGCAAAGTCTGCGTGGCGTGCAATGGGTACTACATTTCATCACATTGCTAAAATTTTAACATTTAAAATTGGGAACAATATTTATATAAGAATATGTAATGTATATTCATAGTTTGAAGGATAATTCTGAAAAACTAATCCACATATCCTCCACCCAGTTTGAGAAGCAGAATATTACAAAACCTCTGAAGGTCTTTGGTGGGGCTGCTGGCACTGTGGTGGTGCAAGTTGTGCACTGCACAGAGGTCCTTGCCAAGGGTTGGGAGGTCTCCTTGGATACAAAGACTCTGTCTGCTGCTAGGCTGTGGGCTGTCATTTTCTAATTCATCCTACCCAGAGAATGACCCTTTTTCTAGCTCCCATAGAAGCAACTTAGAAGCTGGTGTAGCCCTGTCTTGTGGTTCCCATACCTCCACTAGAACTAACAATTATACTCAATTTTGGATTAATTATTCTCTCATTTTTCTTTAGCACTTTAAGTAATCTACTTCTCTCTTTTTTTCTCCTAGAAATGCCATTTCTCATTGTATTAGTTTTTTTTTTTAATTGTTCTAACAAACTGCTACAAACTTAATGGTTTAAAACAACACAAATTCATATTGGGGGGGAGGTGAGGCTATGTGGTAAGTCTCTGTAGCTTCTGCTCATTTTTGTTGTGAACCTAAAACTGTTCTAAATCTATTTTTTTATTTTATTTATGGACTAGAGGCCCTGGTGCATGAAATTCGTGCACAGGAGAGGGCAGGTGTGTGTCCCTCAGCCCAGCCTGCACCCTCTCCAATCTGGGACCCCCTCGAGAGATGTCCGACTTCCCGTTTAGGCCCGATATCAGTGAGATCGGGACTAAACCGGCAGTTGGACATCCTCTCACAATCCAGGACTGCTGGCTCCCAACTGGTTGCCTGCCTGCCTGCCTGATTGCCCCTAACCGCTTCTGCCTGCCAGCCTGGTCACCCCCTAACCACTCCCCTGCCAGCCTGATTGACGCCTAACTGCTCCCCTGCTGGCCCAATTGCCCCCAACTGCCCTCCATTGCCAGCCCGATTGCCCCCAACTGCCCTCCATTGCCAGCCCGATTGCCCTTAACTGCCCTCCCCTGCAGGCCTGGTTGCCCCTAACTGCCCTCCCTTGCTGGCCTGGTCCCCCCCAGCTACCCTCCCCTGCAGGCCTGGGTCCCCCCCAACTGCCCTCCGCTGTAGACCTAGGTCCCCACCAACTGCCCTCCCCTGCTGGCCCAATTGCCCCCAACTGCCCTCCATTGCCAGCCCGATTGCCCCCAACTGCCCTCCATTGCCAGCCCGATTGCCCTTAACTGCCCTCCCCTGCAGGCCTGATCGCCCCCAACTGCTCTCCCTTGCAGGCCTGGTCCCTCCCAACTTCCCTCCCTTGCTGGCCTGATCATCCACAACTGCCCTCCCCTGCTGGCCATCTTGTGTCCACATGGAGGTGGCCATCTTTGACTACATGGGGGCAGCCATATTGTGTGTTGGAGTGATGGTCAATTTGCATATTACCTCTTTATTATATAGGATTTGAGAGAGAGAGATTTCAATCTGTTGTTCCACTTATTTATGCATTCATTGGTTGCCTCTTGTATGTGCCCTTATCAAACCTGCAACCTAGTGTACCAGGACAATATTCTAACTGACTGAACTCCCTAACTGGACTGTCTGTTTTTTTAAAAAAGGCTTAAGTACTAGTATTAAGGGAATCTGGGAACTCTTAATACTCTTTGCAACTTTTTTGTAAATCTATAATTACTCCAAAACAACAACAACAACAACACAAATTTATGATCTTACAGTATAATTTGGGTCTCACTGGGCTAAAATCTGGACTCTAGGGGAAAATCTAGGGGCTTCCAGGGGAGACTCCATTTCCTTGCCCTTTTAGCTTGTGAAGGCTGTTTTTACAGAACTCTCCTCCTTTCACTGGAATCAAGGGTGGGGCTGAAAGTTACAACCCTCTAATCCTTTGGTCTTTCTGGCATCAGCCCCATCCTGAGGCTATCTAGGGGCCACACCTTAAGTAACCTCTTTAGCATAAACTCAGGTGTGATGGAAAGGGACTTGTTATGAATAACAATATTCTGTGCTAGGGATCTGGGACAAAGACAAAATACATATATCTTTAAAATATATATATTTTTATTGATTTTAGAGAGGAAGCGAGAGTGAGAGCGACATAGAAATATCAATGATGAGACAGAATCATTGATTGGCTGCCTCCTGCACGCCCCCTACTGGGGATTGAGCCTGCAACCCCGGCACGTGCCCTTGAATGGAATTGAACCCAGGACTCTTCAGTCCACAGACCAATGCTCTATCCACTGAGCCAAACCAGCTAGGGCCATATTTCTTATTATAACACAATATCACACATACTTTATATTCTGAATCTTAACTAGAATACTTGCAGTCATTGCAGGTATTCTGAAGTTCATTATATCCTGTGTTTTTATGATAATTTATTATAAGGTTGTATTTCTTGGAACCTTGCCTATAGGATTTCCAGAGAGGATTTACTTTTGCTTATATAGGGTGCCTGGGGGCACTAAAGTGATCAGCTTTATGGTTATCAGCTCAGGGTTTTCTGGGTCACATAGGTGGTGTGAAATTCTGGCTCCCCATAGTATGCTGGGAACTTGGTTAGGAATTTTCAGAGGAGACTTGTTTTCTTCTGTTCCATCCACAGTTAAAGTGCCGATAGTCAGATATCCTTACCCTTTCCTTCTGTAGGTCAGGTTTTTTTCTTGTTCTCCCACTGAGGATATAGACCTTTGGAGATCTTAATTTTGGGGGAAGTTGCCAGTGTGATATATGGGTAAGATGCCAGAGGCCTGGAGAATAGGGATGCCTTATTTAACCTAGATAAGGTCATGGAGGCTGCCCAGATAAAGTGACACTTAAACTGAATTTAGGCTTGTTGGACAATAAGCAGGAGTTAGCCATGCAACAAGAATAATAACTTATGTTCATCAGAAGGCAGGAATCATGTCTAGTGTGTTCACTACTGTGTTTCCAGCACTTAACACAGTACGTGGCACATACTAGGTGCTCAATAAAATCTTAAGTGTCTGAATAACTAAGAAGTATCAAAGTTTTCCAGGTGGAGAAAAAAATGATAAACCCAGCAAGAAGATACAAATAGCAAAATCTTATTAAATAAGAACAAATTTGGTTAAACCAAGGGCCACTTCTTTTTCAACAAGTGAATTTACAGTACTTGTTTTTGACAAGATACTTATTTAGGATACAGACAGTGCCACAAGCTAAGAGGGATAATAAGACACATGCATAATAACTATAACACTTCTCACATTTTGGTTTTTCTTTCAGTATGAAAGCCTAAAATAAGAGTGTGAGCCTTCATGCTTCAGAGCTTCTCTGCTTTAGAACTCGGGACTGGGAAAACACTAAATGCTTCTGCAAATCATCACACTCTTGTCTTTAGTGAAAAAGAGCAGTCAAGTGTAAATGTTTAGCAAAAATATGATTGTACATAGTTAGATTGCAATCTGCAAATATATGGGCTGTTGGTTTGCCACAGAAGGCATGGGACCAATGACCGGAGTTTGAGAAGGAACTTGGCTGGTCCAAAGGTAGGAAGGCCAACCTGGCCAGTGTGGCTTTGTTGGTTGAGCCTTGTCCCCATGCACCAAAAGGTTGCTGATTGGATTCCCAGTTGGGGCTCATGCCTGGGTTGTGGGCTCAACCCCCATTGAGGGGGCAGGGGGAGGAGGGCGTGCAGGAAGCAGCAGATGGGTGTTTTTTCACATTGATGTTTCTCTCTCTTCCTTTCCCTTCCTTGCTCTCTAAAAACCAATAAAAACATATATTTTAAAAAAGCCCAAAGCCTCTAAAGAAGAGGTAGGGTATGCAGAATGGCAAGAGCAAGACCCTCCTACCTGGATTTCTGGCTGAAGGGGCAGTGGAAGGCCCATGCTTTTGTGAATGTCTCATTGAATCTCTGGGCACTTTTTCTTTCCTTAACATGGATATAGGTTGAGGGAAGAGAAGAAATGGATATCTATTATTTTTTTTAAACAATAAAAGTTCTGATTGTAGAAAAATGATCTAGTTGACTATAGGATTTAATAAAGAAGTCCAAACAACTTAGTCTGATAGCTGACAATCTCATTGGTTTATATTATTGTCATACACTGAATTTTGAGTTATCAGGCCAAAAATGTAGACTTGGCAAAGATGACAGTTACTGTCAATTGTTCCAGTTCCCCAAGCTGGATGGCACCAATGGCTGTGTGAATGAGTACAGAAGCTGAAATCAACATTATGTCAACTATGATTCTATTCCAGAAACATTTCTCTTCAGAGATATGTATGATAAAGCTTTTTCAGGGCAAATATGATTATGTCTCCTAACACAGTGCCTGGCCCTTAATGGTTGCTCAAGAAATCTGTGTTGAATAAATAAATTGTATAAAGGTTACTTCGGGTTGCTAAGATTAGAACAGTATTTGCCATTATTTTGATGTTGGCATGGGATTTGTACACCCTGGAACAGTTTCTTCTCTTTGCAGCTAGATATATATATATATATATATATATATATATATAGTTTTTATTTGTTTATGAAAAACATGCATTCTTGCACACTGGCACAGTGATTCAGGGGAAAGTGACACAGACAGATTTCCATTGCATTCCTCAGAAGAGCCAGCAATACTATTCTCTAATGGTGAGTTACTTCTCTCTGAGAAGACTTAAATTTTGTTAGGATTTTAGTCCTTTTTTCTTCTCTCAGAAGAAATTAGTACTTCCAGAAAGTGAGAAGTAATTACTGAGTTTTATTGAATTTGATAGCATTTTACTGCTCAGTGGAAGTCAGAGAGAGTCCTTACAACATCTTCTCCCTGTGGAGGAGTTCCCACACCCATCCCCACAAAAATTGCATATATTTTCCCATCCCTATCTACACTTATGAGTGGGCAGTGTAAATATGCTTCTAATTAAGGAGGAGGTGTGCTTGTATTTGTTGTAATTCATGAGGTTCAGAAGATTTTAAAAACAGCACCAAGAGTTGAGGCGGGGTGGGTCTTAGTTTTCATTTAAAAATAAATGGAGCCTTAGCCCGTTTGTCTCAGTGGATAGAGTGTCTGTCTGTGAACCAAAGGATCCCGGGGTTCAATTTCCAGTCAAGGGCATGTACCTGGGTTTAGGGTTCATCCTCAGCCCCCGTTGGGGTGTGCGTTCGGGAAGCAACCAATTGATGTGTCTCTCTCACATTAATGTTTCTCTGCCTCTCTCTCTCCCCTCCCTCCCTCTCTCCCTTCCACTCTCTCTAAAAACCAATGGAAGAAAATATTCTTGGGTGAGAATTTAAAAAATAAAGAAGAAAAAAAAAGGTAATAGCAGCCTCCTGAACAAATAGCCTTGGGCAGAGATGAGACCAGTGAGAGGAAGACACATGAATAATGAAAGTTTCCTTATTGATGGCACAAGAGATTGGCTCAACATCCTACTATATCTCGAAGAGCTGAATTCATTCAAACTAATCTATGGTGAGGAGCTGGGGGGAAGAAGTCCATTTGCATTCTGTGTGTGTGTGTTTTTTAATATGTATAGTTATTGATTTAGAGAGGAAGGGAGAGGGAGAGAGAGATAGAAACATCAATGATGAGAGAGAATCATTGATCAGCTGCCTCCTGCATGCTCCACACTGGGGATTGAGCCTGCAATCTGGGCATGTGCCCAGACTGGGAATTGAACCATGGCTTCCTGGTTCATAGGTTGATGCTCAACCACTGGGCCACGCTGGCCAGGCCATTTGCATTCTCTTTGAATAATAAGGGTATTAGTTGTAAAGTGACTGCAAAGACAGAGCTACTCCCTGACTTCAAGTCTCATTCCAGACACTGGTGACTCTGGGGAGGCAGGCATACTGAAGTCCTTTCTGGTATCTAGGACATGGTCTGGGGTTGCACCAAATATATTCCTTCCATGGTGATTTGACTCATGAGTTGACTTCTGAGAGGCATTAACCTCTGCTCAGATAAGTTGGGTTAAATGTTGGTTTCCCTGGGCTGTAAAAATATCACTTCAAGTAATAATTTTCCTGGCAGTGAGAAATTTACTTTTCTTCATTCTGATATCACCAGTATTTATAATAAATGAGTGGTCTCATTATAAAAAACAAAATAATAATTATCCTGGCAGGCCTCCCCTCCAGAGGAAGTCTTAGAATCATACCAGTCACTTCTCATCCTGGCCAAACATATATCCGAAATACTTTTTTTTACACTAGTTATATATTAAAATGTAACTTCTCCATCTACAGGTAAAGAATTTATAGGAAAAAAAAAGAAGTGATGTACTTTTGAGGTATTCTCATAGTGACTGTCAAGTGTAGAAATTCCATAGTGTAGAAATTGAAGTTACATTTTCAGCAAGATAATTCTTTGTAGGGAAGACTGTCCTGTGCATTGTAGAATGTTTAGCAGCTTATTTGACCTCTACCCACAAGATGCTAATAGCGCCTTCTGAGTTTTGATAACCAAAAACTCTCCACACATGACAAAAAAAAAAAAAAAAAATCATCCCAGTTGAGAACCAGACCAAAATACCCAACAGTTTTTCCCCACCTCCCAAAAAATTTCACTAAAGTTAGTTATGAAATGGACTTCCCCTAGAAATGAGAGGTTTTAGACAAAATCAGGTAGATAAGTCTAAATTCTTATAGTAAGTTATAAAAGGTCAAGTGAGAATATTGAGTTTTCCTTTTGAGACTGTTGCCAGTATGCTATGATTGACTCTTACCTCAGATGCCAGCCTGCCTCTTATCTCAAGCTGAGAAGAGCCTAAAATGGAATTGTACAGGTACTTGAATGTGTCTCTTGCAGTTCAAGGGGCAGAGTGGACCTGAGTCTACTCCTGCCAGGAAAATATAGAGGACAAGAGAAGGATTGGCAGGTATTTTAGTGGCAGAGGAATACTGAAGCTGAATTGGGACTAGCCTATACTCCCAAATCAGTTTGGATAAGAAGCGCGTGAGAGCTTCATGTGGGCCAGCTGTGGATCAACCACACAGTGCTGCCCTAAACAGCACCATCAGAAATATGTTCTCCTTTGTCCAGAAACTTCATTTCCATCTATTGGAAAATAGTCACACTAATTTAGTTTGGACAAAGCACTTTACTGCCACTTCCTATAAAAGTTAAGCACTTTCTTGTTTCCCTTTCTTTTCCTCTCTCCCTCCCTTTGGGTCTGGTTGCTAAGCTAGAAGAGAGCAAGACAGACCAGGCATGGTGTCTCTCCATGGCAAGGAGTGAGCTAGCTGTCCCTAGCTGGTTAAGAGGGGAAAGTTTCATTCTTTGTTACTCAATGACCGAAGGACTTTCTATTACTGAATTGGGTGTGTGACAGATCTTCTTCCCCTGCACAGGTTTAAAGGGATGGCAAAAGATAAAAACATATTCTGTCTTATTTTTAAAAGTTAAAAACAGTATGTTGAACATACTGGTTACCTATTATAAAGTAAGACCTGGAAAAAATGTCTTCCAAAAACATGTTCTTGAGTTTTATAGAGGAAAATGATCATTAAATCAATTCATTTGTTTTTTGAGATCCCATATGTTGATAGTAGGGCACATAAATGCAAGGGAGTCTTGTTCTCTGGGAAATTACAGAGAACTCAGAATAAAGTACCTATTACAGTCAGTTATGTCAGCAGGAGCCTATGTTGCATAGGCGGGGCAGGTTCAGGAGGATTTTTACTCTTATGATTTTTACTAGATTATGATTAAGCTTTAGAAGCAATTATTTTGCTCCTGTTCTTCAAGCATGAAATCACAGGTAAAGCTTCCATTTAAGATGTTTAAAGAGAGATGCAAAGCTGACTGCATAGGCTGCATCCTGATTGGGCTTCTGTGAAACCAGCATCTGTCTGGTCCTCAGTTTGGCAGGTTCAGTAACTTACATTTCACTTCACTCAAACTTAATCAGGCTCTGGGAAATTAATTGGGATAAAACAACTCTATAATTCAACCCAGTGAACAGAGCCTGATTATAAACTATGATGTGAATTTATTAATTGAGAAAGACTGTATAGCTAGTATAACTAGAACCAGTCATGTGCTTTGGACAGTTGTTTCTCACTGGGTGTGCTGATTTACTCTGAGACCCCTTGAGGGATGAGAAGACTACTTGATCAGTGTGGAATCACAGTAAGGGCCTTTATATGTTCTTAAAGACTATTCGGAATTTGTTTGCTAGAGATAAACCCCAAATAGGCAGGAATCTTATTTGCTAAAGTATCCCAAGAGACTAAAACATATTAAACACTCAGTAAATATTTGTTGATTGTGTGACTGAATCCGAATTAAGTTTTTAACTGTCCTGATCATGGGTATTGGTCCTGGTTATTAGAATCAGTAACCTTTCTCCTGGACAGAGTGGGAGCTCACAATACATTCTTACTCAGATTCTTCGGTTCCAGACTCTTTATGGACCCCACCCTTCTTTTATGACAGCATCACCTGGGCATATGACACTTAGGTTACAGATGATTTATTTTACTCTGATGAAAGTTGGGAGCCACCCTGTAACACGTTTACAGATCATCTCATAGGGTGACTTTTTTTTTTTTTTAATCTTGTCTCAAGTTCTATGAGGGTGGTTTTACATTTTCCAGGTTACTGACTTCCAGCTGAGGCAGGTAGGGGACAATCGAATCGTGGTGGTTTATATTTTTACAGACACCCAGAATTCTTTGTGTAGGTGTGGATCTACCCACTGCCAGGGAGTCCAAAGGCAGAACACTGCGTTCTACTCAATGGAACATCTAAAGCCCTTAACAGAACTAAAGCAAAGCAGATTGGCTGAATATGCAAACCTTTGTGAACGTGTGGGCGCTGCAAGAAGTACAGACTCCCCAGGCTCAGAGAGCTCCCATTCTTTTTTTCTCATTTCAGGTCTGCCTCTCAAATTCTGGTTTGGTATAGAAAGCTCCCTGCGAACACGTTGCCTATCGACGTTCATATTCTCAGACTCTCGGCATCAGAGGCATCTATGCTCTCGCTAGAGTCTCCTTACGTGAAGAGGCACGGTGGGAGGTGGGCATGGTCCCCGATCTAACCCCCGTTCTGGGAATAGGAACGAGAGTCACCGCCTCGGTCTGCCCGGCGGTTTTCGGTGAAGATCTCGGTACTCCTAACTTGGACAAGGGCACCCGGGTCATTCTGGCCTTTGCAGGGGGGCACGACCCCAACCGCAGAAACCAGGCGCGACCTCGGTCTTCCGGACGACCGGTCCTTTATCCTTCCTACAGCCCTCCCCAGGCTGAGAAGCCCCAGACACCTTCCTCACGCCGGGGCCCAGATTCGCGCACCCTAATCCAGGGCCTAAATTCGGGAGAGGTAACGCGTTCCCAAAGCCCGCAGACTGCAAGCCTGCGGCTGGAGGCTGGGGGTATCCCCGCCCTCGCGGCGCGCTCGCCACCTCCTCCTGCCCCTCTCGCGGGCCGCCCCGCCCCTCCCCTCCCACGGACGTCACGTCCGGCCCGGCCCCTGCCCGCCCTCCGCCCTCCGCCCTCCGCTCTCCTCCCGCTTGCCGTTAGGGCGGCTCTGCGCCTCTGCTGCCGCCTTCGTCGCCGCTCCCGCCCCTTCTCCCGCGTCTCCGCCGCCGCCACCGCCGGGGACATCCGGGGGTCGCTTATCGGGCTGGCCCGGTGCCTCAGCCGCCGCTTTAGACCCTCGACAGCGGCCGTCTTCGGAAGAGGCTCGCCGGCCGCGGACTCGCTCGAGGCCTCAGTTCTCGTCCTCCTCCCGTCCCCGCGGGTCCTGGAGAAGCGGCCGCGGCCGGGGAACGGGGCGTCGCGGTTCCAACGGTAAGCGAACGGGCGGGTACCCTGTCTGCGCATGCGCCGGTCGCCGGTCGCCGCGGCTTTCCCCCCTCTGCCGCCCACCAGCGCTAGTCCCACCCGCGCGGGCCCAAGGGCGGTGCACATCGGGGTGCTGGAGCTCCTGGGCAGTACCTGCAGGTGGGGCATTTCGTAGAGAGGGCCCCCTTTCTCCTCGAGGGAAAGCGAAGGAAGCCGTGCCCCTGGCTGTGGGTGTGTATGGGGCAGCCTTCGGTTTCAGCCGCTGCAGTGCGCGTGAGCGGTGTGCCTTATCTCCTAGCTCCTCCAAAATAGAAGAGGGCACAGCAACCCACATTTGTTTGCTGGCTTCCCCTGCACACCGGCCCTGCGCCGTCTCCCTGCCCACTTCCTTTATGCTGGGCAGTGAAGTTGATGCAGAAAAGAGAGTGTGGTTCATTACAGGCTCAACTGCGCCCCTTTTAAAGATCACGTGAGATGAGTGCTGACTTCCTTAAATCGCTCAGAGAATATAGCCGAAATTAGGCTGTTGGTGCTCTGGGGACTTCTCTAGAATGCACTGTGCACAGGTCAGGCCAGAGGGTACTGCGTTAAGTTTCAGAGGGAACCTGGTTTCCGAGATAAGGTTTTAGAAAATTGAATCGGTTGGCACACTTGCCCAATGGGGATTTGTGAACTTTTTTGTTTGTAATCAATTAAAAGTAAAAGTTGACTTTTAGAAAGTTGCAGAATTGCATTCGGTCCCCCTTTCTGCCGTCTAATATTTGAAAAAGGTCTCTATTAAAGTATTGGGCATTTATTTTACTTTCAAGTTCTGATAATGTAAAAATGGCAACCGGAGCCACAGTATTGCTGACTGTGAACATTAAATAACTGGGATGCACTTAGTTTTAAAAAGGCAGACATTAAAGGATAGTTTTGAATTAAGTGACTTTTTGGGTTAATGTGAGGCTACTTTTGTCGTCAACTTTCCTTTTTGTTATCTTGCTGTACTTGTTGGCCCGGTTTCTCACAGGTCTATGCATTTATTAAGTACTTGTTGAATGGAATTGAATATACTGGTCATCATTTGTATATCCATTGGAGCCCCTTCTTACTTCCTTAATCTGTGCTGCTTTTAAAACTGGGACAGAGCCCTGGCTGGGTGGTTGAGTTGGTTAGAGCCAGGTCCTGATACTCCCAAGGTTGCAGTTGGATCCCCTTGCAGGTTGAATCCTGGTCTGGGCACATACAAGAATCGATTAGTGAATGTGTAAATAAGTGGAACAACAAATCGATGTCTCTCTCCCTCTCTCTCTCTCAAATCAACAAATAAAATGAATACCCCCACCTCCCCAAACTGGGTATTTTCTCCAATTTAATTGTGTCACCAATTAGGGATCTGTGACAGTTTCAGTCCTTGGAAAGATGTAGGAAGGCATATCACAGTGTCATAAAATTCTTCATTGGGTGAAGTAAATTTTTATTAGAATGCCATTGTTTTAGGACAGAGAAAATGGCGGAAATGTTTTTCTCCAATAAAATGACTACTTTGATCACTTATGAATAATCTTAGTCTGTATGGCTTCCCTCTTTATTGTACACTAACTTTAGTATTGGGGAAATGGTATAAATTGCTATAGCTATACTTTTTTTGCACTCAAAGTTCACAATCTAGTGGAGAAGACAGATATACAAATAAGTATAATTAGTATTTTTTGTGTGCATGTTCCAGCTTCCTTCCTTTTCCCCAGAGCAGGTTTTATGCGTCTGTGCAAAAAGAGAAATGTTCTGATTTCAAGGGATTCATTTGGCTAGAACAAGTTGTTCAATTACCCTTAATATCCTTTATACAAAAAATGAAGTTCGTTGTAGTTTTGTATTAGTGAGCTATAAGAAATGTTAAACTGGTCTTCTTAAGACATTACTTATTGGGCTAAGCGGGCCCTTGGTGTGCATGCTTTCAATGGAGAAGAGGTGAAAGGTTACTAGAATACTGGAGTCTTGAAGAGTATATTTGTAAAAAGTAAGATTATGCACACACATAACTGACAAGAATGTGTCCTCTATTATGCATATAAAATCGTGTACTTAAAAAAAAAAGGGGATCCATCATTGTGCTAATACCTAGTGGGAAGAGCTAATTTAGCAGATATTCACTTTGGCTTAATAGAAAATAATGCTAAATTAGCAGACCAGTGACATTAAGTGGAGAAAGGGAATCTTTTGGGGGCCATCTAGCCGTAGAACATTATAGGTTTGCCCCTTAATCAGGAGACAAGCATTTAAAGTGTCACCTTTCTTTATACTTGCATAAGTAAGATTAAACTTTTTCCTGTTTATTTTATTGGTTTTTTACAGAGAGGAAGGGAGAGGGATAGAGAGTAAGAAACATCAATCAGCTGCCTCCTGCATACCCCCCACTGGGGATGTGCCGGCAACCAAGGCACATGCCCTTGACCGGAATCGAACCTGGGACCCTTCCGTCTGCAGGCCAACGGTCTATCCACTGAGCCAAACCAGTCAGGGCTATTTTATTTTTTAATGTACTGATATGTGAACCATGTAGAACTCTAGATCAGATATCTCAGGAGGTCATCCTTTGGGGAAATTTCTTTTATCTAATTTTGGAGGCAACTCCAGGTACCACATGGTCTTCTTGGCTTTTTGAATCAGAATTGTGGATGGCTTCTAAATGTGAGTAAATACTTTGCCCTGTAATGGTGCTTATATTAATGTTCTGTTTTTTTTAAGACTTTCGTTAGAAAGATTTGCAGTTAGATCCAGTGGCACATTCTAGCATAACCATTTCAAATTTTGAAGTTTAGCCAAGTGAATTGAGGCTCACAGTACATGTAAAAGGGGACTAGTGCCTGCTTTGCAGCATTTTTTTTTTTTTTACCTGTTTGCTTGTCCTTTTAATCTTCATTGTTGAAAGCATTACATAGGTACTCCTTCCCCCCCCCCCCCCCCCCATTAAGCTCTTCACACAGCATTATTCTTGGTATGAGAAATAACTTGTAAAATGCTTACAGATATTCTATAAGTGATGGTTGCTTTCCCTTCTTGATTTGATTATCTTTGGTTATTGCTGGAAGTAGGTATGGCAGCTTTTAATGTTGAATAGCCAACATTATTTGCTTCTCACTTATGTCTTTATTCAGCATATATTAAAAAAAATTAAATTATGTGTCAGGCATTGTGTGAGGCCTTTGGTGATACAAATGTGAAATGACATGGTTCCTGTCTTCTATTGTGTGAGGTAATTGCTGAAAAGGTGAGAGGTACATTAGGAGCAAAGAACTGTCTGTCCCAGGAAGTAAGGGAAGGTTTGACAGGAAGTTGGAGTTGAGACTTTTTAAAAAAAATAATTTCGTTTTTAAAATATATTATTGATTTCAGAGAGGAATGGAGAGGGAGGAGAGAGAGGAACATCAGTGTTGTGAGAGAATCATCGATTGGCTGCCTCCTGCATGCCACACACTGGGGGGTGGAACCCACAACCTAGACATGTGCCCTTGACCAGAATCGAACCTGGGACCCTTCAGTCCTCAGGCTGAGGCTCTATCCACCGAGCCAAATCGGTGAGGCCCAGAGTTGAGACTTTTGAAGATCATTGTAAGTTTGTTGAACAAAATGGGGTTGGTCATGGTGTTGAGTTAGGGCTCCAAGCACAGAAAACAGTATGTGCAAAACCTGTGTGAGCTTCAACTAGTTAACTATTGCTGAAAAGTCCAGTCAGGTGGAGGAATATCAGGAAAGGAGATTTTACTGGTAGATGACATCCTTATAGACCATGCAGTGGAGTTTAGAGTTTCTCCAGTATGCCAGAGGTTCTTAAAATTTTGTATGTATTACAGTCACCTGAATGCTGCATTGGCTTGTGGCTTTGCATTCTATACAGGTTGGAACAAAAGTAGGTTTACAGTTGCTCGTATAGAGAATAATACAACAGTTAGTAAATAATAATCCAAAAATAAACTCTGTTTACTGTATTCACAACTGTAAACTTACTTTGAATAAACCCCTCCCCACTCCCAGATGAAGTTGGAGAACCAGTGCTCTGGGTCGCTGGTGTCAAAAGTGAGGTACTGGCACTTTGGATAGGCAGATGACCTATTGAGTGTGTGTGTGTGTGTGTGTGTGTGTGTGTGAGAGAGAGAGAGAGAGAGAGAGAGGGAGAGAGGGAGGGGGAGAGAGAGAGAGGAATTGAAATTTATGTTTGTTTATTTTTAATGTAAAATATTTGTACGTATATTTATGATTTGCATAATAATGCTAGTACAGTGTTCACTACTCTACTTTAGAAATATACGTACATTTATGAGGACTGTGCTCATAATTTTTTTTCTTGGTAAAAAAAATATATTGTCTTGGCCTCTAGGCAGTAGGAAAAAAATTAGGAATTTTGTGCAGGGGAATTCAGATTAGGTTTTAGTGTTGAGGAGATTGGTGAGAATAGATTAGGGGACTTGTCACAGGGAATTTTATTTCCCTTTGGCTTTATTACTTTTGTCTTAATTTCAATAACTTGAAATCATGGTTATAGGTTATAAAATATTTGTGCCCATGAAACCCTTTTTTTTAAAAAAATAAATCTTTATTGTTCAGATTATTACAGGTGTTCCTCTCCCCCCCCCCCCCCATAGCTATCCCCACCTGATTCCCCACCCCACCCCATGCCCTTATCCCCCGCCACTGTCTTCATCCAAAGGAGTAAGATTTTTGTCAAATCTCTTCCCGCACCCCTCACACCCGCTTCCCCCTGAGAATTGTCAGTCCACTCCCTTTCTGTGTTATATTCACCAGTCCATTCTGTTCTTCAGATTTTTTATTCACTTGATTTTTAGATTCACTTGTTGGAGGTGTGTATTTGATGTAATTTTGTTGTTCATAATTTTTATCTTTACCTTTTTCTTCTTCTTCCTCTTAAAGAATACCCTTCAGCATTTCATATAATCCTGGTTTGGTGGTGATGAACTCCTTTAGCTTTTTCTTGTCTGTGAAGCTCTTTATCTGACCTTCAACTCTGAATGATATCTTTGCTGGGTAGAGTAATCTTGGTTGTAGGTTCTTGCTGTTCATCACTTTGAATATTTCTTGCCACTCCCTTCTGGCCTGCATAGTTTCTGTTGAGAAATCAGCTGACAGTCCTATGGGTACTTCCTTGTAGGTAACTAACCCGTTTTTCTCTTGCTGCTTCATGAAACCCTTTTTTGAGTTTGTCAAAATTAGGCAATCTGTTTACCAGTAGATTATCTCTAGGGGCAACCAATTTTTGCCTGAATACTTTAAATAAGAGAGGAATAATAGTAAGCTGTGGGTCTAGATGAAATTTTTACATTTAGTGAGTTGAAAAATATGTGCTGAATCTAGTACCACAATTTGGCAAGTATAGTCCTACAAAATATACTTGATTCCATTGTTCATTGTAGTTTCATGGAATCACCATGGGGTATTGTTCCCTCACATAGTATGTTGAGCCCCAGCTGGTTTGGCTCAGTGGATAGAGTGTCCTATATTCCATTTCAGTTGGGGGCACATGCCCGGGTTGGGGCTCGATCCCCAGTTGGGGGTTTGCAGGAGGCAGTCGATCAGTGATTCTCTCTCATCATTGATGTTTCCATCTCTCTCTCCCTCTTCCTTCCTCTCTGAAATCAATAAAAATATATTTAAAAAATAGTATGTTGAAGGGAACAAACCCTCAGGCATAGGATTTTGCAAGAAATCCTTTATACTTTCTTTTTTTCTTTTTAGGCAAGGGCATTCCTAAACTTTTGAGTGTTAGAGCTCTCTTTAATTTAAAAACTTTCTACTAATGAATTCTTACTTATACTTCGATAAATTACTTAAGAGCAGTCAACATGAGTCTAATAATAATTTAAATGACTTGTGTTTTCCTGATCAAATAGCATCTATGAACACTTGACAGATCAGTTTATGTGCTGTTGAGACATGTGTTCAACTTTTCTGTTTGCTTGGTGTACTGTTAAGGATCTCAGACAAATGAATGCCTTGACAATTTCTCAGGCCAGGAAGGAAACTGATTTAGCATACTGGCAACTTTTGAAGTACCATCCTTGTTCAGTTAGGGTGAAAGAGGTGCCTTTTCATTTGCTTCGGTGCATTGTTCAGAGGGTACCAATGAAAAGTTGAATGTATGGAGCAGGGATGAATTTATTTTCCTTAAGCTTTGGTTCACTGATTTATAGTTAGACACAGCCCTTGTCTACAAACTTAAATCTCTGTTCCCACAGCTTACCATCTTTGAGACCTAGCTCCCTCTTGTCTCTTCTCTTTTTGTATATTAGTGATGAGTTTTTTTTTTTTTGGGGGGGAGGTCATCTTTAGCAATTTTGAGGTAGCTCTTTTAAAGTTCTCTATGTAAATTGTATTCTATTTTGTCAAAAGCATTTTGGACAAAAGCAACTTGTTTATTTCTGTTCAGTTTGAAGGTAGAACTTTTTCACATGAAAATGATCATTTATCTTGGCAGATACTGTTCTTTTTTTTAAAAAAAATTAATGGACATTTAAGTGAATAAATGGCTACATTGAGCGAGACCAAACTATTCCATCTTTTTAAAAATATATTTTTTATTGATTTTTTACAGAGAGGAAGGGAGAGGGATAGAGAGTTAGAAACATCGATGAGAGAGAAACATCAATCAGCTGCCTCCTGCACACCCCCTACTGGAGAAGTGCCCACAACCAAGGTACATGCCCTTGACCGGAATCGAACCTGGGACCCTTCAGTCTGCAGGCCAACACTCTATCCACTGAGCCAAACAGGTTAGGGCGGCAGATACTGCTCTTACTATAGGTTGCTTTATGTGTAAAATGATAAACTTTCATTATTATGTTACAGACCTAATCTTATTACTGTTCTAGTGTTTTGTTAAATTATTTACTTTGAAAAGACTTTAAACTTATGTCTGTAATTAATGTTTTCAGTTTAATTTTATTATGTATTTCTTAGGTATGCTGTATAGAAAATAATATTGTAATTTCTGGATACGCTAGATAGCACAGAGGGGCAAATGGGATTGGTTCTTTTTAAAAATATATATATTTTCATTGATTTCAGAGAGGAAGAGAGAGATAGAAACATCAATGATGAGAGAGAATTACTGATTGGCTGCCTTCTGCACGGGCCTGCAACCCGGCCATGTGCTTTTGACTGGAATGGAACCTGGGACCCTTCGCTCTGCAGGTTGACACTCTATCCACTGAGCCACACCAGCTAGGGCCAGGATTTTAAAAAAAATATATATATATTTTATTGATTTTTTACAGAGAGGAAGGGAGATGGATAGAGAGTTAGAAACATCGATGAGAGAGAAACATTGATCAGCTGCCTCCTGCACACTCCCTACTGGGGTTGTGCCCGCAACCAAGGTATACGCCCTTGACCGGAATCGAACCTGGGACCTTTCAGTCCGAAGGCTGACACACCATCCACTGAGCCAAACCAGCCAGGGCCAGGATTGGTTCTTGAAATATGGTTAAAATAAGTCCTTTATTTTTCTTTTGAGGTGGAAAAATATTATTATTATTATTATTTTTAATTTCAGAGAGGAAGGGAAAGGGAGAGAGAGATAGAAACATCAGTGATGAGAGAGAATCATTGATTGGCTGCCTCCTGCACGCCCCACACTGGTGATTGATCCCGCAACCTGGGCATGTGCCCTAACCAGGAATTGAACTATGACCTCCTGGTTCATAGCGACGCTCAACCACTGAGCCATCTATACCTGCTGGGCTGTGTGATATTTTTCTCTTTATTTGTTCATCTTTATTGAAGTATAATTTAAATACAATAGCATTGACCAATTTAAAATGTTCAGTTCAATAAGCTTTGACAAGTATATTAAGCATTGTAACCACCACTACCACAATCGTGACATAGAACATTACCATCAGCCCATAAAGTTCTCAATGCTTTTTAGTTTTCTCATTAGTGAAATGGATATAATGGTAGTATCTATTTCCGTAGGATTGTTGTAAGGATTAAATGAGTTGCTATATATTTAAAACCCTTAAAATAGTTCCTGGCATATTGTAAGAGCTTAATGCTATCTGCTTTTATTTTTAGTATTGATGTTGGTGTTCTACCCTTTTTAAAAAGCCCCTCACTAGTTTTAATAGGTATTTAAAACTTAGATTCTATGCTAATAAGAATGGTGTGTTGCTGTCATACATATAATAAGGAGTTAATATGCAAATTGACCACCACACCCTCACAATATGGCTGCCTACGGCCAGGCTGGCACGGGGGGGGGGGGTAGTGAGGGACGACCCAACAACTGAACAAGCAGGCTGTGTGGGGCAACCAGGTCGGCGGGGGGACCATGAGGGGTGGCCAAACGACTGAATAGCAGCTGTATGGGGCAACCAGGCCAGTGGGGGGCCGTGAGGGGTGACCAGGCTGGCGGGGGGGGCAGCTGGGGATGACCAGGCCAGCAGGGGGGGCAATAAGAGGCATCAGGCCGGCGGGGGGGGGTAGTTAGGGGCAACAGGCCAGTGGGGGGGGTACAATTGGGGTGACCAGGTTGGCAGGGGGGGCAGTTGGGGGTGACTAGGCCCACAGGGTGGGGCAGTTGGGGGTGAGCAGGCCCGCAGGGGGGGCAGTTAGGGGCAACCAGGCCCGCAGGGGGGGCAGTTAGGGGCAACCAGGCCAGCAGGGGGGGGGTAGTAAGGGGTGACCAGGCTGGCGGGTGGGGGGGCAGTTGGGGGCGACCAGGCAGGCAGGCAGGTGAGCGATTAGGAGCCAGCAGTCCAAGATTGTGAGAGGGATGTCCGACTGCCGGTTTAGGCCCGATCCCTGTGATCGGGCCTAAACCGGCAGTCGGACATCCCCTGAGGGGTCTCAGATTGGAGAGGGTGCAGGCTGGGCTGAGGGGGACCCCCCCCCCCCACTGTGCACGAATTTTGTGCACTGGGCCTCTACTGTCTATATATAAATGGATCTGTATGGAGTGCAAAACTACCTTGAGCCTTAGCAGAATTCAGGTTGGTATATGAAGGTAGACTTTTCTGAATGTATCCATAATTGGTATTTAATTGCATTACTTTTATCACTCTTGCCTCATGGTAAAGTATGTAATGTAAAATTCAAGATTTTTAAATTCATTTTCAATACCATCATGCCAGACAATTGTCACTTGTATTTAAAATGACTTTGCTGTTTTGATTTATAATAAAATAATCCTTTTGGAAGCCTTTGGTTATTTTATATCTTAAAATTTTTAAAAAATTGGCCTGGCCAGCCTGGCTCAGTGATTGGGTGTCAACCTATGAACCAGGAGGTCATGGTTCCATGCCTGGTCAGTCACATGCCTGGGTTGTGGGCTCGATCCCCAGTAGGAGGCATGCAGGAGGCAGCCAATCAGTGATTCTTTCTTATTATTGATGTTTTTATTGCTCCCTTTCCGTCTCCCTTCCTTTCTGAAATCAATAAAAATGTATTAAAATAAAAAGAAATTTATTAGGGAGAGAGAGACAGAGACAATGATTTGTTGTTATTCCAGCTATTTATGCATTTGTTGTTTGCTGATTGTCTCCTGATTAAGTATGGAACCACAATCCTGGTGTATCAGGACCACTCTATGCCTTGAAAGTCTACACATTGTATCCTCTATGTTAAGCCTTTTATTTAACTGTCTTTTTCATTTTATTGATCCTATCTGTTAAGATATTTCATCAGATTTCTTTGGCACATTTTTCTGTGGTACCTGCTATTTTTTTTATTATTTGAGAATTGGAAATTGTAGTTTAGATGTTCCATTAGTTTTCTAGGACTACAATGACAAGTGACTACAAATGTGGTGACTCTAAAATAGAAATTTTTCTCTCATAGATCAGGAGACCAGCCAGAAGTCTAAAGTTAAGGTGTGGGCAGGGCCATACTCCTTCTGAAGCTCTGGTGCAGACTTCCTTGCCTCTTCCAGCTTCTGGTGGCTCTTGACATTGTTTCTTGTCTTGTGGTGGCATAACTTAATTTTCTTCTTCTTTTTTTTTTAAATAAATCTTTATTGTTCCTATTATTACAGTTGTTCCTTTTTTCCCCCCCCATAGTTCCCCTCCACCTGGTTCCCAGCCCACCCTCTGCTCTTACCGGCCCCCCTGCCCCCGTCCTCATCCATAGGTGTAGGATTTTTGTCCAGTCTCTTCCCGCACCCCTCACAACCCTTTCCCCCCAAGAATTGTCTGTCCACTCCCTTTCTATGCCCCTGATTCTATTCTATTCACCAGTTTATTCTGTTCATCAGATTTTTTATTCACTTGATTTTTAGATTCACTTGTTGATAGATATGTATTTGTTGTTCATAATTTTCATCTTTACCTTTTTCTTCTTCTTCCTCTTCTTAAAGAATACCTTTCAGCATTTCATATAATACTGGTTTGGTGGTGATGAACTCTTTTAGCTTTTTCTTATCTGTGAAGCTCTTTATCTGACCTGCAATTTTGAATGATAGCTTTGCTGGGTAATCTTGGTTGTAGGTTCTTGCTATTCATCGCTTTGAAAATTTCTTGCCACTCCCTTCTGGCCTGCATAGTTTCTGTTGAGAAATCAGCTGACAGTCCTATGGGTGCTCCCTTGTAGGTAACTTTTACTCTTGTTACTTTTAAGATTCTCTCTTTGTCTTTTGCTCTTGGCATTTTAATTATGATGTGTCTTGGTGTGGTCCTCTTGGATTCCTTTTGTTTGGGGTTCTGTGCACTTCCTGGACTTGTAAGTCTATTTCTTTCACCAGATGGAGGAAGTTTTCTGTCATTATTTCTTCAAATAGGTTTTCAGTATCTTGCTCTCTCTCTTCTTCTGGCACCCCCATAATTCGGATGTTGGTATGCTTGAAGTTGTCTCAGAGACTCCTTACACTATCTTCATATTTTTGGATTCTTTTTTCTTTTTTCTTTTCTGGTTGGGTGTGTTTTGCTTCTTTGTATTTCAAATCTTCTGACTTGATTCTTGCGATCCTCTAGTCCAGTGGTCGGCAAACTGCGGCTCGCGAGCCACATGCGGCTCTTTGGCCCCTTGAGTGTGGCTCTTCCACAAAATACTACGTGCAGGCGCGCACATACAGTGCGATTGAAACTTTGTGGCCCAGGCGCAGAGGTTGGTTTTTGGCTCTCAAAAGAAATTTCAATCGTTGTACGGTTGATATTTGGCTCTGTTGACTAATGAGTTTGCTGACCACTGCTCTAGTCTGCTGTTGGATCTCTATATATTTTTCTTTATTTCAGTCAGTGTATGCTTAATTTCTAGTTGGTCCTTTTTCATATCCTCGAGGGTCTCACTAAATTTATCGGCCTTTTCTAGAAAATTCTTGAAAAACCTTATAACTGTGGTTTTGAACTCTATATCCAGTAGTTTGCTTTCCTCCATTTCTGTCACTTGTGACCTGTTTCTTTGTCTCTGTATTTTGGCTGCTTCCCTGTGTTGATAGAGTGGCTTTGTGTGTTAGGTGTCCTATAGGGCCCAGTGGCTCAGCTTTCCCAGTTACCTGAGGTGGACTCTCTTGGTGCACCCCTTTGTGGGCTGTGTGCACAGTCTTGTAGTTAAGCCTTGATTGTTGTTGATATCACTGTGGGGAATTGACCTCCAGGCCAATTGACTGTGAGAATCAGCTGTGTCTACAATGGGAGAACTGTGCTAGAGACACCCTTATGGGGCAAGACTTGCTTCAGTGGGGCTTTGGTGCTCAGTGAGTCTTCCCCCTGAGTGTGTCCCTTATGGATCTGAGGAGCTGTAATCTGGATGGTCCCACTCTGACCACTGGGTACACTGGCTCTTGGATCTCCAAGGAGGTGCACATCTACAGAATGGTGTAGTCGATATTTGAGTGCATGCCCTCTGGTTCTGTTAACTGCTCTTGTCCAGCATGTGCTATTACCTCTCCAAATCAGAAAGCTCACATAACTAGTTCTTGCTAACAAAATATTTGTTGTACACAAAGAAAAGAATAAAGTACAAAAGTGAAGTTCCTAGCTTAAAATTACCTTTCATTCTTTGATCTGAAAATGTTTCCATGTTTTGTTCTGAGTATATATGGATGGAATGGAACTGGGTGGGGTGTCTATACAAATGAGGGTCCACTGAGAAAAATGAATTATTTGAACAGCATAATCTCTGAAAATGTGTGCTGCTAGAGATTCTCCTGTGCAGTTCCTTTTCCTTTATTTATTTTTAGCAGAAAGGTTCTTACCCTGGTTAGCTATCATACTTTTAAACTTCGTGCAAGATTTTGCCTCTAAATAGGTCACAGATAGATTTTTTAGGCAGAAGCATGCCTTTCAGTATAGGAACCTTCCTAAACTAACCTCACTGCTTATTCTAGTCTCTTCTCACAGTTAAAGATGTTGTAGGAAATTAAAAGAGTTGTTTTTTTCTTCTAGATTAATTGCTGAAGTACTGATCGAGTTCTGCGTTTCTTCAATGAGGAACTACAGGCTGATCTTCTGCCATAATCTCAAACAGCCATAAATGACAAAAGAATGCTTGCTCAGTGAGGGTAGCTGGTGCAGAATTCGTTTTTTAAACTTAGGTGTTTAAGTACTCAAAGGTAAGTTTTTCAAAATGGTAATTATCCACAGAGATTTTGGAGTTTACCTATTATTACTGCTATTTGATTATTAATTTGAGGTTTTTGTAGTCATTAGCTGGTACCAGATATGTTGAAGAATGGATCTTATGTGTCTAAAACTATTTAAATTTATGGCATTTTGCTCTCCCTAAGTTAATGTCTACTGTTCTTATATGTTGGATAGATTCATTTCCTAGTCATGTTGTGACACTTTCTTGATCCAGTGGGTACATCTATAGGGTGTCTCTAAAAAAATGTATGTACACACTTCAAATAATTATAAAGGCAGTGTCTATTAAATGACATTTTATTTTCAAAATTAAGCTATCAGCTGTTAAAGTATGTATACATTTGGAGGGACACACTGTATATAAGGACTTGATTTTGGTAAAAACTTCAGAATATCACTTGGCCGGTATGGCTCAGTGGTTGAGCATTGACCTATGAACCAGGAGGTCAAGTGTCCTGCCCAGATTGCAGGCTCGATCCCCAGTAGGGGGTGTGCAGGAGCAGCCAATCAATGATTCTCTGTCATCATTGATGTTTCTACCTCTCTCTTCTTTCCTCTCTGAAATAAATAAAAAATATATATATTAAAAAAATTCAGAGTATTGAACAGATTTAATTTTTTGCTTTGTAATCATTCTCTTGTAGTGCAGAAGGAGTTTCTTTGGGGTGATGAAAAAAGCCCAGTTTGTATCATTTTGTTCATTATTAACTTTTGAAAAAGTTTTCTCTTTTTTCCCCCCTTTTTGTTTAGCTTATTGGGGTGACACTGGTTAACCAAATTGTGCAGGTTTCAGATGCACAATTCACAACACATCATCTGTACACTGTATTGTGTGTTCACTACCCCAAGTCAAGTCTCCATCCATCACCATTTATCCCCCTTCTTTCTTTTAAAAATACTCCTTTCCCACATATAGTAATGTTTCTTTTAGAAAATGAACTTTTCTTGGGATTGGTTTTTGATGCTTTAGATATTAGAAACATTTTTTCCCCATTGCCTCTTTAATGATCACAATTACAAAGTTAAGACTAATAAGTTAGTTCTTCAGTGCTGTGCAGATTTTTTGAGTAATTATGAAACAGGATTGATAATATTCTCATTGAAGGTTGATGTCTAGAACTGAAAAATTTCCTTTGCTTATAAAGACATTATGGCTGCTCTGTCATGTAGAAATAAGAACTGGTTAATCTTGTTTTTATTAGCCCATTGTTTATAAAAGTGATTTTTGTAAAAGAATCACTTGTAAAAGTTATTCTCTTATTTTGGGTGCTTATGAATGGAGGGTTTACATGAATTTCATATAACAGAGTCCAGACATGATTGGGTTTGGCTTCTTACCTGTGTCATTAATAAGCTTGGTCAGTAAAGGTTGTCTTTGAGCCAGATTTGACTTTAATTCTTCTTTAGGACATTAATGTCCTTTGCTAAGTTTAATGATCAATTTTGCCATTGTTTGGTAAATATGCCAGTGCTCGTATTTAGACCTAACCCTACATAGTAGAGAAAATGCTTAGGTGATTATATTGAACTTTATTTGTAGAACATACTAGCGTGGGCTTGATAACTGAAACATATTTAATAGATGAGAACACACTGAGGTGTAAAGCCTTTTTCTTCAATGTATTTAGTCATATTGCCACCTGTTAATCATTATAGTCTTTTTTGTTGTTTTTCATTTGGCAGAAAAGACAGCTTTGATTTCTGGCTGCAAAAAAGATATGAGGAAGAGCTCCTCCCCTTCCTTGAGTAACTGCAACTCCGTTCTTGCTAACAAAATATTTGGAATTCCACTTGATGAGCTGCAGCAGGGAGGACATCCAGACAATGAGGTTCCATTCATAGTCCGCCACGTTGTGGACTATATTGAGGAACATGGTATACATTTCCTTACTTTGAGGTCTAGCCTTTGTTTTAATAAACACATCCCTTTTTGATCTTGGATTTTTTTTTTTTTTTTTTAGCATGGAAAGTCCAAAATATAATGAAAAACAATAGAAATTCTTTTTTATATTTTAGTGTGTTTTATACTCAGAAATGCCCAATGTAGAGCATTTTAGTGTGTGGGAAATATTAGGAATATTTTTAATGGATAATGGGGTGGGATAGCCCAACTGGTGTGGCTCAGTGGTTGAGCTTTGACCTATGAATCAGGAGATTAGGGTACATGCCTGGGTTGGGAGCTTGATCCCCACTAGGGAGCGCGTAGGACGCAGTTGATCAATGATTCTCTTTCATCATTGATGTTTCTGTCTCTCTCACTTCCTCTCTGAAGTCAATAAAAATATATTAAGAAAATAGAGGGTGGGATAAAGTAGAATATCCCTCAGGACAGACAGAATATGTTTCTAGGTGTATAATTTGAAGGTGTTTAGCCCAGTCAGGGGAGCAAAGAGAATGGCTTTCCAAAAGTCTGAATATTTTCAGTTGATTGGAGAATATATGATAAAGTAATTGAAGTTGAAGCTTATTTAATTTTGCCTTGAACTAATGTAGGAGGTCTGGAGCAACAAGGACTTTTTCAAGTCAATGGAAATGCTGAGACAGTGGAGTGGCTTCGGCAGAGATACGACAGTGGAGAAGAAGTGGATTTGGTTAAGGAAGCAGATGTTCCCTCAGCTATTAGTCTTCTTAGGTTTTTCCTTCAAGAACTTCCTGAACCTGTTATCCCTGGCAGTTTGCATATTCACTTGATGCAGCTTTCTCAAGGTAACAAAATTTGATTCTTATCAATCAGTCATTTAACATTAATTTCAAAGTCCTTACCTTTAGAAATCTTGATGTATAAGCAGTAATTATAGTAGTTCTGTGATTCATTTCTTATGTGCCCATTTGGGGACATAGGCTTTTTGGTCTAGTCAAGAATGGCAACTTATCAGATGCCTGTGGTACATTTACTTTTTATAATTGGTCTTAGATACTGGTTTAAGAGGAGGAAAGGCAGGAGATCAGAACAAGGAGTAAGAGGATAGGGAAAAAAGTAAGAAAAAATATATTTAAGGTGATATGTGTAGCAGAGTGTTCGATAATAGCCAGTGGTGTTGCTTAGTGGTGATGTTATTATAGGATATTTATTCCTGGTTTGATAAAACTTTCTAGCAAATATCAGAAGACAACTTTGATTCTAGGTTTAAAATATACCTGAAAGAAAGAAGATATCAAATTGTACATTAGGCTCCAAGCTAAATAAAGAAAAAAAAAATTAGTGCTTGTTGGGTGAGTTTTTTGGTGGTGACTAAAAGTAGGCCCCAGCTGGAATGGAATAGGGACAAGAAAAGTAAAGGTAGTGATAGGCAGAAAGGTAAAAGAACCAAGAAGTGAGGAAATGCTTGTGTTCCTATAGCCAAGTGGTATTTATGTGTACATAATGAGTGATATGTTTGATTATACAGGAAACTTTATAAAGATGGCATATAGTATTATATATTTCTTGAATATTTAAATTATTCTTTTCTGGCTTTTCTCTGTGTAATGGAATCTCTTTATTTCTTTGAATTGGAGCTTCTGCAGAAATTCTGTGATGTTAAGAAATTATAGGCCTAGCTGGTTTGGCTCAGTGGATAGAGCGTCGGTCTGTGGACCAAAGGGTCCCGGGTTTGATTCTAGTCAAGGGCATGTACCTTGGTTGCAGGCTCCTCCCTGGCCTGGGCCTCGGTTGGGGTGCGTACAGGAGGCAACCAATCAATGTGTTTCTCTCACATCGATGTTTCTGTCTTTCCCTCTCTTCCACTCGCCCTAAAAATCAATGGAAAAACATCCTCGGGTGAGGATTAACAAAACAAAAAAACAAAACAAAAGAAATTATAAATACTAGATGAGTGGATAAAAAAGCTGTGGTACATTTACACAATGGAATACTATTCTGCTATAAAAAGGAAGAAAATATTACCCTTTGTGACAGCATGGATGGACCTGGAGAGCATTATGCTAAATGAAATAAGCCAGTCAGAGAAAGACAATACCATATGATTTCACTCATTTGGAATTTAATGAACAAACTGAACTACCAAGCAAAATAGAGACAGACTCATAGATAGCAGGCAGGTATGTGTGGCGGGGGAGAGATGGGCGGATAGAGGGATTGAGCAAAAAAGAAAAAAGAGAGAACTCAGGGACACAGATAATAATGTGGTGATTGCAGGGGATGGATAGAGATGGTAGAGGGCATAGAGGCAGTAAAAGGTGATGGAAAAATAAAATTTTAAAAAAGAAATTACAAATACTTTCTCAATGCAGGATGTTTTATAATAAACTTGTGTGCATCCTTAAGCAGTATGTAGTCAGAAAAGGAGGGTTTCCTTTTGGGATGGCTCTCCATTTTATTCCTTAAATTTTTAGCACCTTATGAGACTAAATTACTAGATGCTTCTGATTTATGTATAAAGTTCATTACAATTATATTTTATGACCCTCTTACATATGTTTTCTTCTTTACAGCTGATTATGGGGCTTACTTTGAACTTGCTATATTCAGGAGTGGTTAGCTGATTAAATTTTGTTCTTTTATTGTGCCACCTGGATCAAGAAACATGTTTCAAAATGAAGTGTCATTGATAATGTCACCTTTTTTTCAAAGTGCAACTTCATTTTTCTCCCAGCAAATATTTACCTTTAAAAATTTTTTAATTTCGGAATTGATTTCCTCACTTTTTTTGTAGGCCCCCCCCCATGTTTACATTAAGTTACCTAATGATCTTTTTGCATCCATTAAATATGGTGAAACTGATGTGTTAAGAATTTTCTGAGCTCTTTTTATGACTTCAGAGCCATTTTTGCTTTATAGTGATAGTGTTTTATGTTCCCTGTTTTAGCTGAATTGTAGACAAGTCTTTAAAGTTTCAAGAAACAGATAATATTCAGTCTTGAATGAAAATTTATAAAAGAATAATTGGAATGAAATTTAATGGTAATACAGTCATTGACTCATTGAGACTATCAGAAGCTGTCACTAGGATTGTCATTTTAATTGGTATTCATTTAAAGTATGACAGCAATAATCTCTAATAATAAAAGCATAATATGCAAATCAACCGAGCAGCAGAACGACCGTCTGGATGATCTTCCGGATGACCACATTATGACATGCACTGGTGCCAGGCCAGCCAAGGCGGGTGCGATGCGATTGGTTGGGGGGCCCCACCATCGCCCCACGATTGTCCCGCAGAGGGAGGCCCAGGCCACCTGGCTGGTGGCACTGTGGCAGGTGAGCAGGGCCTCCCTCTGTGGGCTATTGATCTGGGGCCCCTGCGATCGATCACCCCACAGAAGGAGGCCTAGGCCACCAGCCAGTGACGCTGTGGTAGGTGTGCGGGACTGGCCAGCAATCGCCCTGCAGAGGGATGCCCAGGCTGGCCAAGCGATTGCAGCCCATGCCTGTCGCCCGCAGAGGGAGGCGACCAGTGGCAGAGGAGGGGGGCAGTGCCACACAGATGGCAAGCAGTGGTGATGGCAGGGGCAGGGCCAGCTGCCGGCAGCCAAGGGAAGGGAAGCCCCGATAGGCCCTAATCGCTGGCCAGGCCTAGGGACCCTACTTGAGGGGTCCCAGATTGCGAGAGGGCGCAGGCCGGGCAGAGGGACACCCACGCCCACCCCCCCCCCCCTCCGTGCACGAATTTTGTGCACCGGGCCTCTTGTGTACTATGTTATCTATCATTCATGGAATTACAATATACCTCTAATTTTGAAGGAATTTAAGGTGTGCAAAAATGCTTGTGGCCAATAAGTCAGCGTTACAGTATGAGAAATCTACCATTCCCCTCCATTCCCTATTTACATAACCATTAGCATGTGTGTATATGCATACACATGTAACCACATACACTTCCATTTCTTTAATAGCTATGCAGATGGGTATGGCAGTACTTGAGGTGATAATTGGCATTTCTGTTGTAATAAAATCTATTTTAGTTTGTTTATCTTTTGACCATTTAAAAAATATATTTTTATTTCAGAGAGGAAAGGAGAAGGGAGAGAGAGAAACATCAATGATAAGAGAGAATCATTGATTGGCTGCTTCCTGCATGCCCCACACTGGGATCAAGCCCACAACCCAGGCATGTTCCCTGACCGGGAATTGAACCAAGCCCTCCTGATTCATAGGTTGATGCTCAACCACTGAACCATGCTGGCCAGGGCATTTTTTTTTTTTTAATGTATTTTATTGATTTTTTTAGAGAGGAAGAGAGAGGGATAGAGAGTTAGAAATATCATTGAGAGAGAAACATCTATCAGCTGTCTCCTGCACACCCCCTACTGGAGATGTGCACACAACCATGGTACATGACCTTGACCAGAATCAAACCCGGGACACTTCAGTCCGCAGGCCGACACTCTTATCCACTGAGCCAAACCAGTCAGGGCGCCAGGGTATTCTTAAAAAAAAGTATATATGCTTATATGTGTGTGTGTGTGTATATGTACATATATGTGTATATATGGGTGTATATATGTATATCATGGCAGCCTCTGCTCTAGCGCCCCTTTCTCCCAAGTTATGACAACCATTCTATTGATTTTTGATTTTCAGATTTTGTCAGCCAAAGGTTTAGACCGTAACGGTTTGTCCAACTACTTATACATTATGTTTTGGTAGAAAACACAGTTCCCAGTTTTGTGAATGATGCCTGATAGAATTGCTAATCGAGGGATACTTCTTTGATATATACTAGGGATGGGGAATGTTCGGCCCGTGAAATCATTTGGTCTGGCTCTGCCAAGGCACTAGGAGTGAGTTAATTAAATGTTTGACCAAATATAGCAGGCTAATTTTTAAGTTGATAATTTTGTATAGCCCAAGAATGATATTATAAATATTCAAATGGCCCTTGGCCTAAAAAAGGTTCCCCACCCTGATATATGTGTAGGAAGTAGACTCAAAGGGAAATAAATTTAAGCAGGTGCGTAATTAGTGTGTGTGTTTAGATATAGATATAGATTTAAAAAATGGCCCTAACCGGTTTGGCTCAGTGGATAGAGCATCGGCCTGTGGACTCAAGGGTCCCAGGTTTGATTCCGGTCAAGGGCATGTACCTTGGTTGCGGGCACATCCCCAGTGGGGAGTATGCAGAAGGCAGCTGATGTTTCTCTCTCATCGATGTTTCTAACTCTATCCCTCTCCCTTCCTCTCTGTAAAAAATCAATAAAAATATATTTAAAAAAAATGCTTCTCTGCCTTATTTGAAAACTTTAGAAGAAGCCTGACAGGTATAAATATTGGTGTGTAGTAAAAATGTACACAGACAGCCGAAACTGGTTTGGCTCAGTGGATAGAGCGTCGGCCTGCGGACTGAAGGGTCCCGGGTTCGATTCCGGTCAGGGGCATGTGCCTTGGTTGCGGGCACATTCCCCAGTGGGGGGTGTGCAGGAGGCAGCTGATCGATGTTTCTCTCTCATCGATGTTTCTAGCTCTCTCTCCCTCTTCCTTCCTCTCTGTGAAAAAATCAATAAAATATATTAAAAAAAATGTACACAGACAAAAGAAGAGCAACATGATTGTTATTTCAATACTGTGTAAAAACAGTATTGCCTACATTCTTGCCACCCAATCAAATGTTTTAGTAGTTGAGCCTCATTTTTCTGTGATTGTGTAATTATTCAGTTTATTTAATATTTATTGAACACCTGCTATATGCTAGGCACTGTTATAGATTCTGGGAATGGAGCAGTGAACAAAACAATAAAAATGTCTGTTATCAGAGAGCTAACATTCTAAAGGTCATGAAGGAAGAGAGAAGAAAATAGATGGTAAACCAAATAAATATATGGGTATGTGAGATGATAAGTGCTACAAAAGTAGAGAGGATGTTAGGTAGAATTTGTCAGTGTTGCTATAGCCATCATATTGATAATATTACTTGCATGTATTTTTTGAATTGATAAACGTGATTTTCTAAATAATCCTTTTCGGCTAAATGCTTAGGTTAAAATTTTCCACCAGTAAGACATGATTGTTTAAAAAACATTAATCCAGGGACTGTTCCATCCAATTATAAAATCAAAGTACTTGTGTGTTTGAATGGGGACAGTGATAATATTACAAAATATAGAATTGTTATTGGTTGCATTTTAAATTTTAAGTAAAACTTATGTGACTATAGCCTTTTCTGATAAACTTCTTAGACATGTGTTATTTTTCACAGATGGCCAATATCATGATCATAACCTATTAAAAGTTTTTCAACCAAGAATTTCAAAATTAATTTTAAGAACCTGAAGAAAAATATTTTTAAAAATTGGGTTTATTTTTACTTACTTTAAAAAAATATGTATTTTTATTGATTTCATAGAGTAAGGGAGAGGGAGAGAGAGACGGAAACATTAATGATGAGAGAGAACCATTGATCAGCTGCTGCTTGCATGCCCCGCATTGGTCAACAAGCCCGCCACCCTGGCATGTTTGACATGATAAAAACAGGGCCTATTTCTGTTAGTTTAAAATTCACTTGCATAACAGAAACCAATACCAGCTTAAGAGGAGAAAAACACATGAGAAATGCAATTCCTTTTTATTTGGTTCTATTAGTGTTTGCCAGAGCTGTTAATTGTTCGTTTTGGGATGTCAAGGGAGAAGAAAGTCACTCCTTTGTTTTCCCATTAGTTCAAGTCGAAAAGTATGACATTATTATTAGGTTAGATTGCTTCTTTCTTTTTATAAAATAAAAATATTTTTATTGATTTCAGAAAGAAAAGGAGGGGGGGGGGAGAGAGAGAGAGATAATCATTGATTGACTGCCTCCTGTGTGCATTGCGCCTGCAATCTGGGCGTGTGCCCTTGACCGAAATCAACCCGGAACCCTTTATTCCACAGGCTGACACTCTATCCACTGAGCCAAACCAGCTAGGGTTAAATTGCTTCTCTTTGCTCACTAGTACTTGACTAGTACTCACTAGTACTTGACTGGTATTGGCCAGTGTATTTTGACTTATAGTTGACTAGTTTGGAAATACAGGTACAGTCATGCAAGAGATAATATGATGAGAATTAAAAAAAAAAAATTAGAGAATTGGGGCCAGTGAGTAATAGATGAGGAAAACATCCTCCAGCAAATGAGGAGTTGAGTTCCTTCTCCAGCCTCTCCCACTTAATAAGTGAAATGCAAACCCTGAGGGCATTTGGCCTCAAGTAGAGGAAGTGAAGAGGTTTTGAATTGTTACAGAAAAAAGGTGATGTGGGTGGTGTAATGTGAATCTGGCACAGTGTTTGAGCTTTGCTTTTGCTTCATTAAAAACACCTGTCATTATGTTTTATAGATTATAATAACGAAGATGAATTTGGAAGAAAGTTGAGGTTCCTCTTGCAACAGCTTCCATCTGTTAATTACAGTTTGTTAAAGTTTCTGTGTAGATTTTTAGCCAATGTAGCATCACATCATGAAGAAATTTGGTCTGCAAACTCTTTGGCTGCTGTCTTTGGTCCAGATGTCTTCCAGTAAGTTTTTTCATTTTTGTTTAATTAAAAAAAACCTGAGTTTGTGGAATAGAATCATTATGCTGTCTCCCAAGGATCACAGGTTGCTTGATGAACCATTATTTCTTATACTAGATCTGGTTAATCTTCCTAGCATTTTTTGAACAGGGTACAAATTAGGTAGGCTTTACAGATGGGAAAACTGAGGCACAGAATGATGACATTGCTCAAGATTATAAAATGACTCATTGGTTGTCTTCTGACTTTACCTGTGATTGATTTAAGAACTCTCAATTCAATTTGGACTTTTATTCTTAGCATTTACACAGATGTGGAAGATCTGAAAGAGCAAGAAATAATGAGCAGGATAATGGCTGGACTTCTGGAAAATTACTATGAGTTTTTTGAAAATGAAGAGGAAGACTTTTCATCTAATGATTTGAGTTCAATTACTGAACAGGTAAGAGTATTTTAAATATTCTACTTGGAGGGAGAATTAAAAAAAAAACAATTGCTCTTAAAGGCTTGGTACAAACTTTGGTGTAATTTAAAAATTTTATTTTATTAATTTTTTACAGAGAGCAAGGGAGAGGGAGAGAGAGTTAGAAACATCGATGAGCTGCCTCCTACACACTCCTCCCTACTGGGTATGTGCCCGCAACCAAGGTACATGTCCTTGACCGGAATTGAACCTGGGACCCTTGAGTCTGCAGGCTGATGCTCTGTCCACTGAGCCATACCGGTGAGGGCTGGTGGAATTTTTAAGGACTAAATTGGAAGACATGCCCTTGGTTAGTATATGGAATCATCTACATCCAAGTAATAGCTGAATGTGATATTTTTTCTGATCAACTTGTTTTCAATTTGGGTAATAAGGGAAAGGCATTGATACCTGAATATATGGTAGAGATTTTGTATGTTTATTTTTTCTTCTGTTAACTTAAGCTTTGTGTATTTTGTAAGAATAGTGGTTGTGTGTGTGTGTGTGTGTGTATGTGTGCGTGTGTTTGTCTTTGCAAAAAAACTGCTAGCATAGAGGAATGTAGGCAGAGGGTGAGAAGTAGGAGGTAGAGAGAAAGATTCAATACAAAATTCATGCAAATTCTTAAGCAAATAAAGTTTTTCTTGGTTAAAGTAGCAACTCAGTATAGCAGTGCAATCATTGTCATTAATGAGAAGCATTAGAGTAAGTTTAGGTTGCAGGTAATTTTTTTACTCTTGTTTGTAACTTGAACATTAAAATCTGTTTCTCAGGCTACCTTACATTTTGTTGTTACTGCTATGCCTTGGTTAAGATTGTATGAACATCTTTCTCCTTTATGAAATGAGAATATTGATGCTGAGTAATTGTAATTTATTTTAAAGTCACATTAATCCAGACTCAGATTTAGAATTTATTATTTAATCCTATGTGGAAATTTTTCTTTTGCATTTCAGTGAAATTATTTGTCAAGCAAGCCTTTATTAAGTTATTTGGGTGTGGGTTGGGGCTGCTATATATATTTTTTAAATGAATAATTGTCCACTTGGTTAAAAAAAGTAAAGTAAAATATACAGTAAAATATATTTCTCTAACCCATACTCACTCCCTTCCCTCATTTTTTAAAATGATTTTTCCAGAGTTTCTTCATGCAAATATAAGTAAAAAAATATATATATTTTTGCAGTTTTTTTTTTAACAGGAAAGTAGCATACCATACACACTATTCTGCACCTGGTTGGTATTTTGTTTTTCTGAACCAGTTAACAGTATACCTTGGAGATCTTTTCTATTGGAATTTTTTTTTTTTAATATCTGTGTACTTTCCTATTGTATGAATATATAAGATATTATATTTGAATTATAGTGCCAGTGCCCACTTAAAAGGTGACTGTACATCCCAGTTTTCTCAGAATAGTCCTGGTTTATATCTGCTTTCTGGTGTAATTATTAGTAGCTTCTCTTTTCACTTTCAAATGTATTCAAGTTTATTTCATTTTATTATTTTTACTAGTGACCCGGTGCACGAAATTTGTGCACATTAAAAGGGGATTAATTAGAGGAAATAATTTAATATTGCTATTTGCCCTTTCTCTATAATAGAAGTGTCAGAGATGAAAGAAAATTAGTAAAATGTATATGAAAACCTTCCTCCTGTCAGAGTCTGAGGTGCACCATGGGACCCAGAGTCAAGTCCCCGCCCACCCACATGCACCTCAAAATCGTGTGAGATCCAGGCCTGGCCACCCCCCCCCCCCCCAATTGGGCTAGATCCAGACCCAGCCAGTCCCACCCTTGTCAAGCCTTGCTGGGTAGGGGGCGTAGCCTCAGGTTCCCTGGCCTGGCGCCAGGATGGGGTGCATATCTTGAGGTCCCCTAGCCCAGACCGGGATGGGGGGCATGCCTTGAAGTCCCCCGTCAAGCCCTGCCTGGCGGAGTCGCGCGCAGCCTCAGGTTCTCCGGCCCAGCACTGGGAGGGGGGTGCAGCCTCAGGTCCCCTGTCAAGCCCCGCTGGGTGGTGGGCATGGCCTGAGGTCCCCTGTCAAGCCCCACTGGGCAGGGGGTGCAGTCTGAGGTCCCCCAGCCTGGTGCTGGGGTGGGGGAGCAGCCTGAAGTCCCCTAGCCCAGCACCAGGATGGAAAGCGCACCTTGAGGTCCCCCGTCAAGCCCCACCAGGTGGGGGGCGTGGCCTCAGGTCCCTGGCCTGGCACTGGGGTGGGGGTGTGTGGCCTGAGATCCCCCACCTGATGCCAGAGCGGGGGGCATGGCCTGAGGTCCTCTGTCAAGCTCTGCCAGGTGAGGGGCATGACCTGAGGTCCCCTGTCAAGCCCCACAGGGGCAGGGGAGGGCATAGCCTCAGGTCCCTGCTGATTGCTCGTTAAGGCTCCTTATGGGAACTTGGCCTCAGCTGTGGGTGCAACCATCTTTGTGATGGAGTAATGGTCAATTTGCATATTACTCTTTTATTAGATTGGATTTTTATTAATGTATTCAGGATTAGATGATAAATTATATGGTCACACTATTTTTATTACTAGAGGCCCGATGCATGAAAATTGTGCACTAAGTGGGGAGGGGGGTCCTGCACCCTCTCCCAGTCTGGGAGCCCTTGGACATCCTTAGCGTTGCTGCAGAGGTGGGGAGGCTCCTGCCACCACTGCTGCGCTCACCAGCCACGAGCCCAACTTCTGGCTGAGCAGCTCCCCGTGTGGGAGCGCACTGACCACCAGGGGGCAGCTTCTGCATTGAACGTCTGCTCCCTGGTGGTCAGTGCATGTCATAGCAACTGGTTGTTCTGCCCTTTGGTCGATTTGCATGTTAGCTTTTTATTATATAGGATCATTTAAAAAAAAATAATTCCTTATTGTTGAAAGTATTACATATATCTCTGTTTCCCCCATTGACCCCCTCCAGCCAGCCCCTGGCCCCCGCCCCAGTTCTTCACCACCCTATTGTCTGTGTCCATGGGTTATGTATCTATGCATACAAGGTCTTTGGTTGATAACCTCCCACCCATGATGGACATTTGGGTTGTTTTATTTGCTCTTAGATTATAAAGCAGCATCTATTTAAAAACAAAACAAAGCATTTTTATTGATTTCAGAGAGGAAGGGAGAGGGAGAGAGAAATAGAAACATTAATGATGAGAGAATCATTGATCAGCTGCCTCCTGTATATCCCTTACTGGGGATCAAGGCCACAACATGGGCATTGCCCTTGATTGGAATCGAACCTGGGACCCTTCAGTCTGCAGGCTAACACTCTATATCCACTCTGCCAAACTAGCTAGGGCAAGCAGCATCTCTTGAAAGGTAGTTTATCATATAGATTTGCATTAATTTTTATAGGTCTTGGCTCTGATTATATGAATTAAGAGGTTTGTTTTGTTTTTATTTAACTTTAAAAAATTTTTATTTTATTGTTAACAGTATTACAGATGTCTCCCATTTTCTTGTGAATTAGCAATTTTATTTTCTGAGTAGCCCAGCTTTTGTTTAAAAGAGTTCCTATACTTTTGTGAACTTTTATGGATAAATTCTTTTAATATTTGGGGTTCATATTTTCCTTAGCTTTTCATGTTTTCTTCATATAAGCATTTTTTTAAAAGAACCAAAACTCTAAAATTTTTTTAAAGATTATTATTATTATTTTTTGTTAAAACTCACCCAAGAATTTTTTTTACATTGATTTTCAGAGAGTGAAAGGGAGGTAAGGACGGGGAGAGAGAAAGACAGATAGACATATCAATTGGTTGCCCCTCTCACATGCCCCGACCAAGACAGGGATCAAATCTGCAACCCAGGTAGTGGAACCTGTGACCTTTCAGTGCATGACCTATGCTCTAACTGTTGAGCAACACCAGCCAGGGTGAATATTTTTGATGAATATTAGAGATAGAGGAATGGAGAGAGAGAAACATTGATGTGATGTGATGGCTGGATAGTTCAGTTAATTAGAATGTGGTCCCCATGTGCCAAGGTTGCGGGTTTGATCCCCAGTTAGGGATATGTGAGAATGAATGAATGCATAAATATGTGGAACAAATTGATGTTTCTCTCTCCCTCTCTCTCACTTCTCTCTCTCTCGCGCAAATCAATCAACCAATCAATAAAAAACTGATGATGCCAATTTGATCTAATGTTTATCTTGACTATGAAGTCTTCAGGGTATCCTTGATTATGCTTTATATTATGGTACTAGAGGCCTGGTGCATGAATTCGTGTAAGGTGGGGTCCCTTGGCCTGGCCGGCAATTGAGGCCTATCAGGGGGCCGCCCAAGGAGGAAGGTCGTGGGAGGTTGGCTATGGGAGTGCACTGACCACCAGAGGGCAGCTCCTGCATTGAGCATCTGCCCCCTGGTGATCAGTGCACATCATAGGGACTGGTTGATTGGTCATTCTGGTTGTTTGGTCGTAATGGTTGCTTAGACTTTTATATATATAGACTAGAGGCCCAGTGCATGAAATTCGTGCACTCGGGGTGGGGGGTCCCTCAGCCCAGATTGTGAGACAGCGTAGGCCAGGCCAAGGGACCCCACTGGTGCATGATCGAGGTCGGGGAGGGACGTGGGAGGTTGGCCAGCCGGGGAGGGACCGCGGGAGGGCTCCAGGACGTGTCCGGCTTGTTTGGCTCAGTCCCAATCGGCTGGACCCCAGCAGCAAGCTAACCTTCCAGTCAGAGTGTCTGCCCCCTGGTGGTCAGTGCACATTATAACTACTGGTTGACCGGTTGACTGTCTGCCCCCTGGTGGTCAGTGCATGTCATAGCAATCAGTTGACTGTCGGTCCCCTGGTGGTTAGTGCACGTCATAGTGAGTAGTTGAGCAGCCTTAGCATATCATTAGCATATTACACTTTGATTGGTTGAATGGCCAACCAGACGACCGGACACTTAACATATTAGGCTTTTATTATATAGGGTAGTTCTCTGATATTTCTTTTCTGCAGTTCCCTAATGTATACTGAAATATATCTATCTCACATGTATTACATTAGTATTTTTGTATTTTTAAAATATATTTATTGATTTTAAAAGTTTTAAAATATATTTTTATTGATTTCAGAGAGGAAGGGAGAGAGGAAAGAGATAGAAACATCAGTGATGAGAGAGAATAATTGATTGGCTGCCTCCTGTAGTCCCCCTACTGGGGACTGAGCCTGCAACCTGGGCATGTGCCCTTGGTTGATATCGAACCCAGGCCCTCTCAGTCCCCAGACCAACTCTCTATCCACTGAGCCAAACCAGCTAGGGCGATTTTTTTCTTCTTTCTTTTTTTTTTTAGAGAGAGGTGAGTGTGGGGGAGAAAGAGAAAGAGAGAGGAAGGAAGGAAGGAAGGAAGGTAGAGAAAGAAAGAAAGAAAGAAAAACTTTGATATGAGAGCGAAACATGGATCAGCTGCCTTCTGCATGCCTACTACTGGGATTGAATCTGTAACCCTGGTCATGTGCCCTGACAGGGAATCGAACCAGCTATCTTTGGTGCATGGGACGATGCCCAACCTACTGGGCAACACTGACCAGGGCAGTATTTTTGTAAGCACTAGAAAAAGGTACATAAAATATCTTGTGCCTTATTTTATTTAAAATTTTGGTTAATTAACGTCAGGAGATAATTCTGCAGATTTGCCTGTGGCTAGAAAAGAGGATGGTAGCCCCTGGCCAGGTGCCTCAGTTGGTTGGAGCATTGTCCCATATACCAAAATGTTGTGGGTTCAACTCCCAGTCAGGTCACATTCTTCCTAGGTTGCATGTTCGACTCCCAGTCAGGCCACATTCCTAGGTTGCAGGTTCCATCCCTGGTTGAGGTGTGTATAAGAGGCAACTGATAGATGTTTCTCTCTCATATAGATGTTTCTCTTTCTCTCTAAAATCAATAAACATATCCTTGGGTGAGGATAAAAAAAGAGGTTGTTAGTGTGTTGAACAGATTGCTCAATAAACAGAACAGTGATGTAAGTCCTGAGAGACAGTACTATGTGTATATTTAATTATCTGGGTTTGTATTGCTAATTACCAGAAAATATTTTCCTAACTATTTTTATTATATTTCTGACTTATATATGGATTGCAAGTAATAGAAAAACGGATTTTTGTAAGTTTGTTTTCTTTAAAGCAGATTTGATAATTTCAGTTTGACTTGTGAGGTTGCATTGATAAGGTATTGAATGAAAGTAAAATCTACCAAAACTCAGCACAATTTAGTTGTATTTTTAAGTTGGTCTAACTTAAATGCTGCTAATTTCTTATCCACAAATTTAAAAACTAGAGGCCCGGTGCATGAAATTCATGCATGGGGGGTGTGTCCCTCGGCCCAGCCTGCACCCTCTCCAATCTGGGACCCCTGGAGGGATGTCTGACTTCCCGTTTAAGCCCGATCCCAGTAGGATCCGGCTTAAACGGGAAGTCAGACATCCCTTTCACAATTCAGGACTGCTGGCTCCCAACTGCTCGCTTGCCTGCCTTCCTGATTGCCCCTAACTGCTTCTGCCTGCCAGCCTGATCACCCCCGAACCACTCCCCTGCCAGCGTGATTGATACCTAACTGCTCCCCTGCCAGCCCGATTGCCCTAACTGCCCTCCCCTGCAGGCCTGGTCCCCCCTAACTGCCCTCCCCTGCAGGCCTGGTCCCCCCTAACTGCCCTCCCCTGCAGGCCTGGTCCCCCCTAACTGCCCTCCCCGGCAGGCCTGGTCTCCCCCAACTGCCCTCCCCTGCCAGCCTCATCGCCTCTAACTGCTCTCCCCTGCTGGTCTGGTTCTCCCCCCCCTTTAACTGCCCTCTCTTGCAGGCCATCTTGTGTCCACATGGGGGCAGCCATCTTGTGTATTGGAGTGACAGTCAATTTGCACATTACTCTTTTATTAGATAGGATGTGGGCAGACCTGATCCATCCTGGCAGTACTTCTGTTTTCCTCCTGGTTTTGATATTTGTAAGAAGCAAGTTTGTCTAGTGCTCTCTTCTTTTGGAGTTTCATCCTATTAATGCCACTCTTTGGCTATTAGAATCTTTTTAACGTAGTAGATACTTTTAGTAATAGTATGAGAGAAAGGACTGGATATGATGAATAGGGTGTATTTCAAAAATGGCCCAGAGTCAGTAGACATGGGGTTCTTAAATGAATGCGAATCCAGTAGAATGGTTTGAAGTTGTAGGTGATAATTATGTTTCTGTATACATTTGAGAAGGCAGGTAGCAGCATTCTCCACAAGCTGGAGTGTGGAGAGCAGGCATTTCATAAGACCCTAGAGAGGGGAATTATAGCAGTCAAAGAAAGAAGAGATGGAAGTATGGACGAGGGTTTTCCTTAAGTGGAGTTAAGTAGCTGCATATATATAGGGCAGGCTCAGAATAACTTATGAACAGAATAGACTTGATAAGCGGAAGGTCAAATTGACAAGGAGAGAATCAGAAGAACTTTTGAAGATAAGTGTGGGGTGAGAGAAAGCATTTTTATTTAAGTTTTTAATGTTTACTCTTACCCAAACTAATATAATCAATCCCTTTTTTTAAGTCTCTTTTTATTTATTTCTTTCAGCTCTTATTACTTTTTTTGTGACCCAAGGATATTTTCCCATTGATTTTTGGCCCTAGGAAATGAAGTAAAAAATGAGTTGTGTTTAAAATTTTCTTAGAATAGTACATCTTAGGTAATGTTAATTAACAGTTTCATGAATTTTTATTTTCTTATTTATTCTTTTCTAGTTTCATGAAATTTTAATTCTCTGTTTCCTTTTATATAGGTTAATGAACTTTCTGAGGAAGAAGAGGAAGATGAAAAGCTGGAACATATAGAAGAACTTCCAGAAGAGGGAGCAGAAAAATCAAATGACATGCCAGAGGTGGTACAATTAAGGATGACTGAAAACATCCTGGAAGCAAATAGTGTTACAGCATCAACAAGGTAGTATTTCAGTTGAAAGAACTTTAGCTTTTGAGCATTTTATTCTAGACGTAGATTCACTCAACCACTAAATCAAACAAGTAAAACTTAAAGTAATCTTGCTTAGAAAATTTCAGTTACAACATAGATACCTTTCTTTTAAAATGCAACCTCTTACATATATTTCTTTTTAAAAACACAGATTTATGTATTTTTTTAAATCTTTACCTGAGGGTTTTTTTCCCATTGATTTTTTTTTTTTTTTTTTTTTTTTTTAGAGCGATTGGAAGGGAGAGGGAGAGACAAAGAGAGAGAAACATCGATATGAGAAAGACATCCATTGGTTGCCTCCTGCACATGCTCCAACTGGGGCTGGGGATCGAGGTATATGCCCTAGACCGGAATCAAACCTAGAACCCTTCAGTCCAAGAGCCGACACTCTAACCACTTAGCGAAAAAAGGCTAGGTTTTGTCTTTCCTGATCGTTGCTGAGAACATCCTCTGAGCAAATACTATTACTTCTGGCAAGGCGTATAGGGCTAGTTTTGAGACCATCACACTATCCTACATGGGTACTTTTATTGGGCCAGTAGTCAAGTTTTCCTCAAGATTTGGAATAAGTCAGTGTTTCTCCAAGTGAGTATCAGATGAAGTAGCTGGCACCCTCTCCCCACCCCCATCCCTCCACACACAGGAGGGAGAATGTTTTTAAGGGTCGTTTTGTGTGAAAAGGTAATTTCTTTAGAAAATTAGTATCATACTCTGCTAGAGATGAACATAAAACTAACTGCATACTCTTCTGGTTGTGTCACTGTAGTACAAATGTGGTAGTTTTCAGCATATTTTGAAGTCATTTAGTATTTTAAAGTTTTATAGCTAATTTCTTTCTTTGATTACAGTGCCCATATGTCTCCCACCAGCATCTTACCAGCCTCTGCAGAGTAAGTAGTTATACTTATAGAAGACAATTCAAAAGTTAAAAAAAAAATTGCTGAATAGTAGAAATGAAAATGTATTTATTGTGCTTCCTTTAGCGGAAGGATTGTACATAACACAGTGAAACTAGTTAGTAGTTTATGTACTATAGTAGAAACAAATGAAGAAGGCACTAAGATTGAAAACTGTTGGAGCTTTTTTATTATTTTCTTGGGGAAGTAGACTTTGGCCCTAGCCAGGTAAGCTCAGTTGGTTAGAGCCGTGGTTGGCAAATTGCGGCTCGCGAGCCACGTGCGGCTCTTTGGCCCCTTGAGTGTGGCTCTTCCACAAAATACCACGGCCTGGGCGAGTCTATTTTGAAGAAGTGGCGTTAGAAGAAGTTTAAGTTTAAAATATTTGGCTCTCAAAAGAAATTTCAATCGTTGTACTGTTGATACTTGGCTCTGCTGACTAATGAGTTTGCCGACCACTGCGTTAGAGCATCATCCGATACGCCAAGGTTGCAGGTTCAATCCCCATTCAGGAAACATAAGAATCAGCCAATGAGTGCATGAATACGTGGAACAACAAATCAGTATTTTAAAAAGAAAGAAAGAAAAAAAAAAAAGAAATAGACTTCATGTAAAAAATAGGAACAATACCCTTACATTTTCTTTCTTTTATTTAACTGAGCATGGTAAATTATTTTGCTTTATAAACATAGCTTCGAAAGTTTATTTAAGTGAGGATGAATTATCGACCTGGTCCTTCCCACCTCAGTAGTAATAGTGACATTATGATTGATTTGTATAATATCTATTTGGGCAAATTTCATTTAAAAATTTGAGCCTATGTTGTGTATTCCTTCTGTGTATTTCTTTTTACACTCTTGCTTACTCATTTAAAATTCATAATAATTTGTTTTACTGGTCACATTAACATTTATGTTTATGTGATGAAATATGTAGTTAGGATGACTGCGTCTCACTAAAATGTGTTCTGTTTTGTAGCATTTTAGACAGAACAATTAGAACAGCTGTGGAACAGCACCTTTTTGATCTGCAGAGCAGCATAGATCATGATCTTAATTTACAACAGCAAAGTCTGGTGTGTAATAATGAAGCAGGAAGTATTAATTGTGATGGGGAAGGATCTAATAACCAGTAAGAAATTTTTAAAAACATTTTACTGCTATTATGAGTTATAAAATTGTTTTGTTACCTTTAAAAAACTTTATTTAAATAATGGGGTCTCATCTTAGAGATTTCTGGAAGTTTGTGTGAAAAGTGACTTTGTATGTACTTGTATGTAAATTATCTATACTAGTCTATACTAGTCTATACTAGTACCTATAAAAGCCTAAGCGAATGTTATGACGGGATGACTGGTTGCTATGACATGCACTGACCACTAGGGAGCAGACGCTTAAAGCAGGAGCTTCCTCTGGCCTGCAGGCCCTGATTGCCGGATGGGGCCTGCTGGCAACTTCCCAGTCCCTCCCCCAGGTTGGCAGGCCCTGATTGCCCGAGCGGGGCTGGGCCTCAGGCTGGGACAGGGAACTGGGGGTGGGTGGCAGTGACCAACCTCCTGCAGTGTCTGGGCAGGGGGCTGCGACCTCTCGCCAGCTATCTGGGGATGGGGTGATGGGGACGCAGGTGTGGTGAGAATGCGGGGTGTCTGCTGAGCTCGCTCTCACTCCACTCACTCCCACTTGCTACCCTCCCCTGGATGCCTTGCCTTGCGCACTGGGGAAGCCTCTGTGCTCAGGTGCCGGGCGCCCGTGAGGAGCCCTCCCTGCACCCGCGTGGCCTCTTCTGGGTGAGCTGGGCCGCAGCTGCCTCCCCGTGGGTTCACACAGTAGCCGGTCTGTGAGGCCAGGTGGGAGAGAGCTGCCCTCTCAGCTTCTGTGCGGTGCCACTGGGCGGCACAGAGGCCCACACTGCACCGTGGCCCGCAGCATCCAGCCATGCTCACTGCATCTCCGTGTGGGGACTCGGGCAGCTGTGACTCAGGAGGAGGGAGATGCGTGGGGGCCTAGGTGCTGCCCAGGGCCCAGAGGTCAGCTGGGACCTGCCCTTCCACGCCAGATGCTCGTGCTTTGATTGCCAGCCAGGCCTAGGGACTGCACCTGTGCACCGGGCCTCTAGTATTATATATACTTATGTACATAGAAAATCTCTGAAATTGTTTATTAAGTCCAACACAGCCAGGCTTTCCTCCCAGAACATCAGGTAAAGTAGTTAGCTTGCCTTTACAGACTATGTTACATGAAAAATGCTTTTAAAAAGTTAGACTTCTGTGCAACAGGGTCACACCAGGAGAAACAATCAGAGATCTAGACAGATAGGTCAGAGACTGGAGATTGATATCACTCCTGGTGCATGTGATCATTGAATGGCATGGTGAGCAGAATCATCTCTTCCTATTTAAATTGTTATCCCCTGCCACTAGCCTCCTTTCTCCCTACATGGTTGTGTTTTTTTTTAAAATTATATTTTATTGATTTTTACAGAGAGGAAGGGAGAGGGATAGAGAGTTAGAAACGTTGATGAGAGAGAAAAATCGATTAGCCCTAACTGGTTTGGCTCAGTGGATGGAGCATAGGCCTGCAGGCCGAAGGGTCCCAGGTTCGATTCCGATCAGGGGCATGTGTCTTGGTTGTGGGCACATCCCCAGTGGGGAGTGTGTAGGCAGCTGAATCAATGTTTCTCTCTCATTGATGTTGCTAGCTCTCTATCCCTCTCCATTCCTCTATGTAAAAAAAAAAAAAAAAAAAAAAAATCAATAAATTAAAATAAAATAAAAAAAGAAAAATCGATCAGCTCCTTCCTGCACACCTCCCACTGGGGATGTGCCCGCAACCAAGATACATGCCCTTGACCAGAATGGAACCTGGGAGGACCCTTCAGTCCCCAGGCCGACGCTCTATCCACTGAGCCAAATGAGTTAGGGCTCTTTTTTTTTTCTTAAGAGTAGTCATTAATAGTTGAGTTTATATAAGTTTAAAGTACCTCTATGTACTGTGTTATGTGATGTAACTCTATTCTTTAATATGACTTGTTACTTTTAAATGAATGAAAGCCTCATCTTATTTCCTTTTACTTCAGTCTTGCACTTCAGGATATATAGGTGCCTTTCTCTGAGACCATGTGCAATGATTTCATAGTGTTTATTTATCATTTTTTATTTTGGGGACAGAGGAGAAAGATGTACCCAAATTTGGAGGATTCATAGAAAGATAAAGAAAAACAGATTATTGGGTAAAGATTCTTTTTTAAGGAATATATTTTTAAAAGGCCAAATATGTCTAGAACAGCTATTAAATATGAAATAAAACTGGAATAGCTATTAAATATGAAATGAAACAAAAAATTGATGGACATGAAAACCAGAGGTTGGAATATGCTTATTTTAGGAATAGCATATTGTATAACTGCAGGTGTGTCATGTAGCTTGCGTGGATGGCATCAACCAGCCTGTGCAGCTCTAAGCAATGGCCCTGGTTTGTCTCCTTTCAGGGCATGATTAGAACTGATAGAACTGCCCTAGCCATTTGGGTTCAGTGGATAGAGCGTTGGCCTGCAGACTAAAGGGTCCTGGGTTTGATTTCGGTCAAGAGTACATACCTTGGTTGCAGGGTCTTCTCTAGCCTGGGCCCTGGTTGGGGCTTGTATAGGAGGCAACTAATTGAGGTGTTTCTCTGTCTTACCTTTTCTCTTTTACACTCCCTAGAAATCAATGGGAAAATATTCTCTGGTGAGGATTAAGGAGAAAAAAAAAAAGAACTGATAGAACTGGATCTGTAGGGAGTATTTGGGCTGAATATGAAGGAAAAAAAGCAGGAAAAAGTGGGAAAATATTTCAAAGGATATAATATAAGCAGGTTCCTTAGAGTTTGCCCTTAGCTTGGCTAGAGATGTTGAAAACCTATGCTCATGCTTAGACAATATTCTTATTTCTACAACTGGGGACAATATTATTATTTTTACCACTCATGTTCTCTCAGTAGTGGTATTGTCTTTGTAAACAAAAACCTGCAGTTTTGTATATTCTAAATTATGTAAGATGGGAACTCTGCAGTAGGAAGCTATTCCTATTGTACTTGATAAAGTGTTGGACACTATGGTGTCTAGTGCTAGATTTGTATTTTAATTAAACAAATAGGTCAGGTCATTATTATGATTGAGAGTGGACATTTTTAAGGAAAATTGTTATTTTGGTACATAAATTATTTTTAAAGCCATTCATCTGCTTGTTTTTTTTTTTTTTAAATCCTCATCCGTGGACATTTTCATTGATTTATAGAGAGTGGGGAAGGGAGGTAGAGATAAAGGGAGATAGAGAAACATCGATTCATTGTCTCTGGGGCTGGGGATTGGACCTGCAACCTAGGTATATTCCCTGACCAGGAATTGAATCTGTGACCTTTTGGTGCGTGAAACAGCATTCCTACCAAATGAGCCACACAGGCAAGGGCACCATTCATTTTTCAAAAGGGATAACAAACAAGGCAGATTCCTTACAACATCCCATGGAGAGACAAAAATAAACTTAGTGCATTTAATGAAACTGGGCAGGATAAAGAGAGTGGATTTTTATGGAAAGGGCGTATTTTCTTTAATAAGTAAAAGTTTCAGATCATTGTTTATTTTAAAGGCATTACATACTCAACATTTGACCTGATCTGATTTTTTAATCTTCATTTCTAGGATTGATATTGCTGATGATATTATTAATGCCAGTGAAAGAAGCAGAGACTGCTCAGAACCTGTGGCCAGCGCTAATTTAGACAATGAAGTTATGCAGCAAGATTTTGTATTTGATAATGAAGAAAATAACCAGGTAAGAAATGCAAAGACTTAAAAAAATCTGTTAGGTGTGATAAACATACAATTCTGATTGTTTCATGTATTCCTTTGATAGCAGAAGCCATCTAGAGCAGGGGTAGGGAATCTTTTTTCTGCCAAGGGCCATTTGGATATTTATAACATCATTTGAGGGCCATACAAAATTATCAACTTAAAAATTAGCCTGCTATATTTGGTCAAAAATTTAATTAACTCATCCTTAATGTCTTGTCAGGGCCCGATCAAATGATTTCATGTTTCAGAAAATGAAGGTTGTTGAAGTCTATTTCTAGATCAGTGCTTCTCACACTTTGGATCTCAGGACCTCTTTATGTTCTTAAACTAGAGGCCCGGCGCATGGATTAGTGTACTGGTGGGGCAAAACCAGCTCTCCGACATTCCCTGAGGGATCCTGGATTGCGAGAGGGCTCAGGCCAGGCCAAGGGACCGTACTGGCCTCTAGTATGCATTTAAGATCTTTGGTAAATCTCTTCCTACCCTTCCTCTCCTCCCTTCCCTCTGAGATTCATCAATCTGTTCCATGTTTCCATGCCTGTGTTTTCTGCTTCTGTGTTGTATGCCCCCTGGTGGTCAGTGCGTGTCATAGCTACCAGCCGGTTGGTTGCTTAGGCTTTTATATATGTAGACTAGGGGCCCAGCGCACAAATTCATGCACCTTGAAAGAAACTGTGGGCCACAAGGCTGCAGTGGGCACAGGGGCGGGTCTCGGCCCATACTCCGTGTCTCCGCCCGGCCCCTCACAGTGGCCCCCGATTGCCCCTCAGTAGCAAGGGGAGGTGGAGAAGCCCTCAAGGGTGATTGGGGCCGGCAGCCGCTGCTTGCATCCGCTGACGGTGCTGAGCGATCAGGACTGGCACTGGGTGTGAGCAGTGGCTCCGGCACTGGCTGTGGGTGCGAGTGGGGCCAGCGCTGGCAGTGGGTGCGAGCAGTGGCTCTGGCACTGGCAGCAGGTATGAGAGGTGGCTGCCGGCCCCATCGCCCCTCAGGACCAGAGGGAGGTGGAGAAGCCCTGAGGGGCGATCAGGACCAGCGCCGGCAGCAGGTGCGAGCACCGGGCAGGACTGTGGTGCACGGGAGCAAAGAATTTTCAGTAGGCTTGCCCCACCAGAGGCTTGCCCCAATGACAGCGACTGGCACCGTGCCCTGCCTTGTTCTGGCACCCCTGCTCACCTGCTCCACCATCCCGCCATGGTTGACGCCCACCATGTTCTGTGCTCTGCCTCCTGCTGCTGACGCCCGCCTTGTTCTGCACACACCCCCTGGTGGTCAGTGCGCCCCCGGTTGTTTGGTTGTTTCGCCATTCGGTCTATCTGCATACTAGAGGCCCGGTGCACGAAATTTGTGCATTTGGGGGGGCGGTGTCCCTCAGCCCAGCCTGCGCCTTCTCTAATCTGGGACCCCTCAAGGGATGTCTGACTGCCTGGGCATCCCTCTCACAATTCAGGACTGCTGGCTTCCAACCACTCGCCTGCCTGCCTGCCTGCCTGCCTGATTGCCCCTAACTGCTTCTGCCTGCCAGCCTGATCACCCCCTAACCACTCCCCTGCTAGCCTGATTGACGCCTAACAGCTCCCCTGCCGCCATCGGCCTAGTTGCTCCTAACTGCCCCCCCCCCACCAGTCTGGTTGTCCCTCACTGCCCCCACCCTGCCGGCCTGGTCACCCCCAACTGTCCCCTCACCCCCCTGTGGGCCTGGTCACCCCACGCAGCTTGCTGTTTAGTCGTTTGGTCGCCCCTCACTAACCTCCCTGCTGGCCTAGTTGCCCCACACAGCCTGTTCTGTCATACGTTCGGTTGCGATGGTCGCTTAGGCTTTTATTATTATAGATGTTATTGAGGATCCTTGCCCTGGAATATTTTGTTCAGTGGTTAGAGTGTTGACCTGAGGACCGAAGGGTCGAGGGCTTGATTCTCGGTCAAGGGCACATACCTAGGTTGCAGGTTCGATCCCCACCCCAGGTTGGGGTGTGTGTGGGAGGCAACCAATTAATGTGTCTCTCTCACATTGATGTCCCCCGTCCCCCCTCTTCCATTCTCTAATTATCAATGGAAAAAATATCCTTTGGTAAGGATTAACAACAACAACAAAAAGTTATTGAGGATCCCATAAAGCTATTATTTACATAGGTATATTTATCAGTATTTACTATATTAGAAATTAAAACAAATATAAAAATGTTTCTTAACTCGAATAAAACAATAATACACTCATTCAAGGTAACATAAATAAGAAAATTGCTTTTTTTAAAATATATTTTTATTGATTTCAAAGAGGAAGGAAGAGGGAGAGAGAGATAGAAACATCAATGATGAGAGAGAATCATTGATTAGCTGCCTTCTGCACGCCCCCACTGGGGATTGAGCCCGAAACCCAGGCATGTGCCCTTGACCAGAATCAAACCCGGTACCCTTCAGTCTGCAGGCCGACGCTCTTTCCACTGAGCCAAACTGGCTAGGGCTGCTTTTTTTTCTTAATAAAAAGCGGCTATTTAAATTTGTTTTATTTTGAGGAGTGTCATGGTTGTTGCTATAAATTCTTTTGTATGAAGTATATGAAGACAATTTAGCCTTACAGAGCTAAGTAGTTGGAAAAGGGAGAAGTATTTTAATAGCTCTTTCAGATAATTATGGACTTTCATATTAAACAAAATTGGGTCAGTTTCTTAAGAAACTTGAATTGAACCTTTTGTTGATTTCAGAGGTGGTGATAAAAATCACTAGGAAGTTTACATAATTTGTAGGAATGCACAGGACATTTGTCTTAGACTTGGGTAGGTATTTATTATGGGGAGTAATAGGAATGGGATGGTGTCAGTAAGTCCATTAGGAAATAGAGGAGTGTTCTTATGTGTTTTTGAGATTCACAGTTTTATTTCAAATACCAATCTCTATGTTTGAGACTCCGGAGAAGCAGAGTTGGCAAGTGGGATCACAAAACCATCTTTTTTTGGGGAGAGAATTATAAGGAAGGAAAAGGAATGTGATAGTGGTAGTAGTACCTATTACATAATAAGGTAGTGAGCTAAAGAGGGGCATTTGACTAACTTGTGATCTACTACTCTTAAGATTGGAAACTTCCTCTCGTATGAGTATCGGGAGCTCCATTAATACAGTGGTGGTGTTCTTTTTATCAGTCTGTAGGTATACTGTTAGAGCCATGTGGTGACCATGGTGATAGTGAAGATGGCTGTCTTGAGAGGTAAGCATTTTCTCTTATTGTTGCTAATTAATCATTTTGAAATTTGGAGTTCTTAAATTTGTGGGTGGAATTTTTAGCTGACTCTTTTGTAGCATATATTTTAGATAATCTAAAGAACCAAGTTTCTTATTTTAATGGTAAGGGGTGTAGGTTCAGACAGTTATAACTTGGAAAACATTCAGAGGAATGAACACGGCCACCTTAGAGAAACTTAAAACTCAGTTGATTTGTAGAACAATTAGGAATTTATTGATACTCTGAATATACCTGTCAGTGTATCATAGTCTTGGAACTATGCATGACTAACTGAAAGATTGCAATATATTTGCTTCAACAAATATGTTTAGGATGTTTTTGTTCCTCTTCTCCTTGGTGTGTCCCAGGACTATCTCTTTTTATTTTTTTATATATTTTTATTGATTTCAGAGAGGAAGGGAGAGGGAGAGAGAGAGAGAAACATTAATGATGACAGAGAATCATTGATTGGCTGCCTCTTGCACATCCCCCACTGGGGATTGAGCCCGCAACCCGGGCATGTGCCCTTGACTGGAACCGAACCCGGGACCCTTCAGCCCACAGGCCGACGCTCTATTCACTGAGCCAAACCAGCCAGGGCCCAGGACTCTCTCTTTTTTTTTTAAAATAAATTTATTGAGGTAACATCATTAATATAAGATTCAGGTGTACAATATTATATAATTCAATATCTGTATACCGATATTTTACCCCCTTTACCTAATTTGCTCTCCCCCACCCTCCTTCCCCTCTGGTAGCCACCATTCTATTGTATCTATCTATGAGTTTGTTTTAGCTTGTTTTGTTAGTTATTTGAATTATATTTTGGGGGGGGTCTTTTTCATCTGACTGACTTCACTTAGCATAACCATCTCATGCAGTTGGTGCTTGTTTCCCTCCTTGTGTACCAGCAGTAATGGGAAGGGGATTCCTTGAAGCAGTGAATATTTCAGCCATATGTAGTCTCCATAATAATAGATAGTCTCTTTGAACAGAAAGAAGATTTCTAGAATGTTTTAAGTCACCACATAGGTTTTGGATTTTGTTACCCTTTTTGTGATTCTTTAAGATGTTGCTAAGAATTGTAAATTGTAACTTTCTTAGGAAAGATAATTGATATTCTGAAAACAAATCAGTGATACAGTTGCAGACTAGATTGTAAATACTGAGAAATTCCAAATAGCATTATTAATTTGGTGATAGCCTGTTGGCAAGGATAAACTTATGTTAATGCCATTGTCTCTTTTAATTGTGAGTAGGAAACCTGTTCTCTGAGGGTAAGTAAATTCTTTGGAGCCATGTCTCTGGAGTGTCCCCATACTCTGAAGGTCCACAGATTTCCTGCTTACAGCAGTTCCTTGTGCTTCCTTTCAGGAGGCAGGAATGATCCTCTTCCAGCCCAGGGAGTATTGGAGCTATGGGCTGAAGATATAAGATTAACAGCATTGACAGGCATCCCCAGAATGATGACATCTGGATTTGGTAGAACAATAAGGATCCATTTAGTGAGGACTCAATCTTTTTGGAAAAAGCTCTTTCCTCTTCAACTTGTGTATAGGTTAGCAAACTTGTTTTTAGATCCAAAGAGTTTCTTGGTTAGGTGGATTTTACATTTTGTATGTTTAACACACATGTTTTTCAAATTTAGTCTGTTAGGGTAGAATTTAGCTTATCCTACCACTTGTTCCCACTCTAAGCAAAGGAAGGCCTTTGAGCTTGCCAGAGAATTTAGTTGTTTACATGTTCAGTATGAATAAGGTAATTAATCAGGTATATGAGGAGATGACTTGCCATATTTAGATCAAGACCTGTTTTCTGAGTGCGTACCCTGTTATGGCAGGGTAGAAATAGCACCTGTGCATATCATTGTAAATTGCCACAGTGTCTGTGGGGAGAAGAACTTTCCCTCAGTAATTATATTTTTAACCTTAGTACGATACTAGATGCTCTGTTGACTAGTTATATAGGCAGAGATCATTTGTGATAGTTTGCTGTTACACTTGTTCTAAATAGGGGTGGTTTTTGTGGGGAAATAAGTGAATTGAAATAAAATTTCCTATTTACATGTTATCATATTTTTAGGAAGGAGAGGTTTAGACGTTTTCATTGTGATAGAACACAATCAGACTTAAGATATAGGACATAGCTATACCTTTCAAAAATTATCTTTAAAAGAAAAATATATCTCAGAGTGAGGGAATATAGAGCTGTTTGTTAAAACTAATATTTTACAAAATCTTTTGTATTATACATTTAGTTTTTTTGGTTTCTATTTATTTTGGATTTTCTTTCTTTCTTTCTTTTTTTTTTTAATCCTCACCAGCGGACATGCTGAGAGAGGAAGGCAGAGAGAGAAACGTTGATTGGTTGGTTGCCTTCCACATGTGCTCCAGCTGGGGGTCACACCCACAGTCTAGGCATGTGCCCTGAATGGCAGCCCTTTGGTGTTCAAAATGACGCTCAACCAACTAAGCCACTCTGGCCAGGCTTATTTTTCTTTTAAGTTTAAAAAATTTTTTTTCGGGGGTGTGTGGTTGTATGGGAAGGTGGTGAGTGTTACTTAATTTTTCTAACCTGAAGTGATTCTGTGGATCTTTTCAGTAGTGTGTGATTTTCAGATATAGGGCTCCAAAGAATGGGAATGTGTGTAGTTGTCATTCTTCTGTCACATTGTAAATGCTAACTCTATGGGGAAGAGATGAATCTAGGTAAGAAATATGCAGTGATCGTAACCTATTTATTCTTAAAAGACTAATAATTTTATTTGTATTTTTAGGAAAGAATATTTGTCATTTGACAGTGATAAATTGTCGCACTTAATTCTGGTAAGAATTCTTTTTCTTTTATGGTTCTTAGAAATTTGACTAGGCTTAAGCTACCAATTATTATATCTGGCTTTTAACTTTTGAGTTGTATAGATTTCAAGGGGATTTAAAATATACTCTGACCAAATGTTTTACAGTTAAAGTAGCACTTAATATGCCACTTTTGGTTACAAGAAACTTAATTATGAAAATACTTTCCTGAATTTGGGGTCTAAACATTGTTTCCTAGTAAGACATATAAAACTGCAAATTTATATTTGAAAATACTGTGGATGGTGGGAGTGGGGCAGCTTATTGTATAGGCACAGTAAACTAATGAATACTACACAGGATATATGCTGGTTGTCTGTAAGCTGGGTATGAAAAACTTCCTAGATGTGAAACATATTCTTTATTTTAAAATATAGGACTCTTGTAGCAAGATATGTGATTTGAATGCCAACACTGAATCAGAAGTGCCAGGAGATCAAAGTGGTGTTCAAGGAGAAGCAGCATGTGTCCAGATTCCACATTTAGATCTGAAGAATATTTCTGATGGTGATAAATGGGAAGGTAATTTTACCCGCACAAATTATTTTTCTCAGAATGTTCTTTGTAAATGAAGTTTCCCAAGCACTTATGAGATTACTGGCCTTTTTCTGGACAATCTTATTGATTTTTATTTTCTGTTTTCATTTTCATATAAGAAGAGTGAATGTTTTTTACTCAAATGCATTAATGAGATTATGGGGCAACTATCTCTCATGAGCTAGACGATCTTATCTCATCCATTAGCTTTGAAGATAAATGTTAAAACAGAGCAAAAAAAATATAAAATCACTCAGGATAGGCTTTTGTTAATTATTAAACTAGATAATAATCACCAGTCTTTAAAAGTCCAGTATCTTGAGGTCTTGGGGATCTTGCCATATTAAAGAGGGGGGTTATATATAGCTGCCTTTTCTTTATGATCATTAAAAAAAATATATCTTCAGGGCCATTTCTGTGCAAATCTGTACCATATCCCTGTTAAGTTTGGTTATAAAGTTTGGGAGCCAGGTCCTACCAATTTTTAAAAATACATATTTTATTGATTTTCTACAGAGAGGAAGGGAGAGGGATAGAGAGTTAGAAAGATTGATGAGAGAGAAACATTGATCATCTGCCTCCTGCACACCCCCTAACTGGGGCTGTGCCTACAACCAAGGTACATGTCCTTGACTGGGATCGAACCTGGGACCTTTCAGTCCGCAGGCCGACGTTCTATCCCGGAGCCAAACCAGTTAGGGCCCTAGCAATTTTTATAAAGGAGAAAAGTTTGAATTTAAATGTAAAAAACAAGACACCTGGGTACTTGGATTTCATTATATATGAGTTTGTTTTTTAATCAAAAAAAAGCAAAAACTAATAAATATCGAATTCCAGTGATTGATTTGCATGTTTATGGGGATATATGCTAATATTTGCATTTTACTTTGACATTCATGAAAAAATAAGATGGTTAATGGGGTAAATAAATGTTATAAAGCATGTATAGTCAAATGTTAATGGTGGAATCTAGGTAATTGATATGGGTGTTCATTGTAAAATTCTTCAAACTTGACTGTATATTTGTAAACTTTCAAATAAAATGTTGGGGTGGGGAGTGCTAGCAAGCAACAAATTTGGATCCAGGGGTCCTTTTGGATCATACACCTTTCTTGATAAAGAGACAGTGAGACAACTCAGGAATCTTAAATAAAGTTACATGTTTGTTCACTTGGATGAAGATCCCTTGGTTATCTCACCTTTGGCAAGTTAGCTAATAACATACAGTGGCAATAACAAGAGGAATTGCCATGCCAATACCAATCCTTTTGCCACCTCAAGTCAACTCACCTGATCACATTTGGAGTGTTTTTATATATTTATTTTTAAGATATAGCCAATTTTTAAAGTCCCAGCCACATCATTGACTGTGCCAACATTTACTGCTGTCTCCCATTCCGCCTCTATTTTTTTGTTTAGATGTTTTGTATGCCCCCCAGTGGCATATTATGTTTCTTAACTTAGACTAATACACGAATAGAGAAGTTGTCTTTCATTTGCTATATTCTGGGTTATTCAGGATGTTTAGAATTTATGAAGATGTTCCACAGAGTTAGGGGATATGTTAGCATCCTGGTGGCAGTGAAAATCAAATGTCTCTCTTAGTTATTTATCCTGGCATAGTCACTGAAAAGGAATGATGGTCAGTAGAGCATCCCACAAGCCACAATAGGAAAGGAGTCTCTGAAAGATGAGGCTGGGATTCTGACACGGGACTTGGGCTTCTTCCTCATAGAGAATGCTGCCCTTTACAATCCAATGCTGAAGGCCCTCATCTTAAGTATTAAGCATAAAAGAGCAATTATTTTTCATCGTCTGAAGAAATAGGACTTTGTGTAGCTTCAGTTACTTGGGGATTTCCCAAAGAAAACCTAATGCTGGGCTCTTTTTTGTTTCTGTGTCAGAATCTGCCCCTTAATAAGCTGGTGTTATGGAAGGGAGGTAACATATGGACTACCGATCCCCGATTTTCAGTGCCCAACGTGCCCTGTTATCCACCTGGCTTAATAGCCTTGACAAGTCCATGTTGTTCTCCTTCTGGCACTTCCAAGAATAGGAGTCAGTGATTTTTCAGATATTTGAGTGAACGTCTCATTTATGAACCCTGTATGTACTTGGAAGAGTGGCCATTAGCACACCATGTTGTTCCTTCCAACTTTGCCACTAACACAAAGATTGATTTTCTGTGTAAAGTTAGGATATCCTATACAGTAGGTCCCTGGGTTACGTCGGAGTTCTGAATTCTGGCGCAATGTAACTCAATTTTTTCGCCGTAAGTCGGAATCCACCTACATAAGCACCTATGTCACTCACATGGAGCACATACACAGCAGTAATGAAGTGAAACAGTAAAAAAAATTTAAAAGAAAGATAACAATTCCTGACCTTTACTTAAGGTAAATAAATAATAAAAACATAAAGCACATACGTACATAAGTCAAAATGACGGAACTTTTTTTAAAAAAAAAAAAATAAATGAGAGATGGTGACGTAACCACGAAATGACATATGTAGAGTCTGACATAACCCGAGGACTGCCTGTATAATAAAAGCCTAATATGCTAAGAGTACAGTTGGCTATGCTAAGTGACCAGTTGGCCGGTCGGCCATTCAACCAATCAAAGCGTAATATGCTAATGATATGCTAAGGCCACTCAACCACTCGTTATGATGTGCATTGACCACCAGGGGGCAGATGCTCTGACCAGTAGGTTAGCTTGCTCCTGGGGTCTGGCCGAGTGAGACGGGCCAGACATGCCCTGGAGCCCTCCCACGGTTCATCCCCCACTGGCCAACATCCCGCATCCCTCCCCATCCTCAATCATGCACCAGTGAGGTCCCTCAGCCTGGCCTGCACCCTCTCGCAATCCAGGACCCCTTGGGGGATGTCAGAGAGCTGGTTTCAGCCTGATCCCAGCCAGGCCACGGGACCCCACTGTTGCACAAATTTGTGCACCGGGCCTCTAGTTCTAAATGTCTTTGTGAAGAGGTGGAATTACTTTAGACCCTAGATACCTTAGAATCAGAGACAAACCTTGTTGAGTGTAACTCTTAATAGAGAAGTGGGTGACTCCAGATAGAGGTCCACCTCTTCCTGTGTGTGTGTGTTTCTTTTTTGTATTGCTCCAAGTATAGTCAACAGAATGCAGTTAGCAAGCAGGTAGCACATATCTACCACTGGTATGAATTTGTAGCAGCTGTTCAAAGGTCTTAGCTTTTAATGGAAGTGGATAACATTTTTCCTTCAGATTCTCTCCTGCTAACTCTTGAATGGAAAACAGCAATCAAAGAACAATCAAAGGGAGATTTTTTGTGTGTCAAATCAATTATACTAAAAAAGCTTCAAATAGTACCTGCTTAAGAGTTTCCATTTCTTTAGTTTTATGTTTGAGTTTTAATAAACAGTACTCTTTGATTTTTTTGCCTTGCTTGCTGAAATGGAAATGTATGTTTGTGTTTGTTTTTAAAGTTTGGTTAGTAATTTCTTTGGATAAAGTTTTTGAGTGGAATGCCTAACTGGTTTTAGGGAAGTATTTTTGGTATCTTTGGCTTGTGTTAGTTATGTGTATGGTTTGTTCTGATTGTGCTGTGTTCACTTTAGTATTTTTTGCCATTTTTTTCCATTTTATTAGCGTCATGCCCTATCACTTTCCCCCTCATTGATTTCAAAACAATGCATCTGCAGAGAGATGGGGAGGGTAAGTATGGTTCACCATAGTTTAGTTTTTATGCCTTTTTATGGTTCTCTTTGTTTGTCTTTTTTATTAGCCCTTCTCCTGCTGTCCCCATATAGTTGGGAAACTGATCTGGGTTAAAAATGGTACTCAGAAAAAATGTTTCTGTTATTTCTATCTTTTCTTAAAATAGGAGATTTCCTGTAAAATGTTTGCCAGTTTCTTATATGCTGGGAAGCAGGTACAAGGGTTGCTTTGAAAATCACTTAATTCTGGGTTTCTTGTGGAAAGGCACGCTTTGTATCTTTTTAGTGATTAGGTTGATCTTAGCTTTAAAAACTAACCAAATTATGTTTTTATTACCCTGAAAAAACTAATGCTTTAAATTGCTAATACATAAAATTAGAAACTAAATTACTAAAGTAGCAATCCTTAGCTATTGAGTGAAGAAAAAGAAGACATCATCCTTGATTTTTGACACTGTCAAGCCATCTTTGCATCCCAAAATACTTTAAAACTCATTGTTGTTATTGTTAATAACCATGGCGTAAAAGTTTTAAATTGTAGTTTTAAATAAAGTTAATGTGTAGATAGAAAAGTGAAAAGTGTCTCCCCTTTCCCACAGATTCCAGTAATACTTGAAAGTTAATTTTATATTTGGAGTATATTTATGGACCGTATATTTATCTCTGTTTTGTATGTTATTAAGCCTTATATATGCAAAGATACTAAATGTCATTGTTGTTTTATTTGAAAACATACAGGTTAACCAATAAAATAAATGTGCTTAAGAAAGACTAGTGCTATTAAATTATGTCTTGATAATACTGTTGGGTGTTTAATTATTAAAATATATATTATGCATCGAAATCCTGTAACAGAAAATAACCACCACAGTTTAATGTTAGAGGCTAGGTGCTATTAGGTGAGTTAGCTACTTGTTTGGAAATGTTAGAATTCATTTGGAGTCAGAGAACTCCATTTGGTGAATGTTCTGTATAGCTTGGGGAATAGCTTCCACTTCTTAACATAGCCACTTGACAGTGAGGGACAATTTATTCACCTGGCAGCATTTGGCTAAGTTAAATTCCTACCTGAGGACTTTTGAGTGTTTCTAAATGAAGACTTTACCATACTTGAAAAATAACATTTCTGTAATTTTAAAGAGCTTGACAGTGTCCTTTCTTACTTTGTGACTGGGTTCAAAAATTTAAAGTATAACTCCTTATATGAAAATAGAACTCTGGGCTTAAAAATGAAACTCGGGCAATTTTAAACCATAGTAGGCTTTATGAAGATTCTAGTATTCCTTGTTGTTGTTGTTTTTTTTAATATCATAAATATTATATGAGTCACCACATAATGATCTGATTTAAAAGACTTATAGCTGATGTTGTGTGACTTCTTTTCCATGTGGAACCAAGAGACCCATGGTACTATTCTTTGTGTTTGTTTTACAGAGCCATTTCCTGCTTTTAAGTCTTGGCAGGAAGACTCTGAGTCCGGGGAAGCTCAACTCTCTCCACAAGCTGGAAGAATGAATCATCACCCCCTGGAAGAGGACTGTCCTCCAGTATTATCACACCGTAGTTTAGATTTTGGGCAAAGCCAGCGTTTCTTACATGATCCAGAAACATTGACTTCCTCATCTAAAGCACTGTCTTTTGCTAGGTATATGATTTTTATGTACTTATGAGAGGTGATTCCTATTATTTATCCTGGTCCTTTGAAACACAGGCAGTGAAGTTCAAAGCTTTCTCCCATATATCATGAAGCACATTTTTGTAACTTAATTTTTTTGGATCCCTAAATTCTGGGTTCATTGGGGAATACCGTTTGGGATTTGTTCTCTAATAGAAATTTTCTCACAGTGTATTTATTCATTTAATCACTTATGGTTGAAATACAGATAGCTGGAAGGGAAGCAGCAAGCGGAGCTTGTCAAAATTTTGAATTAAATTGATTCTTAATGTCAAAATGTTTCCTTTACAGTTTGAACACAGAGAGCTCTGAGTTGCCTAGGTATCTTTGTTTTTGCCTTTGCCCAAACAACTTTTGAATGATTTCAAATTGTTTTAATCAATGCTTGCATTAGTCAATTTTATGGCCTGGAACACTACAACATAAGTTTCTTTTTCTGTTTTTAGTATTAGGAATATACTTCTTGGTTATAGTGTCATGTTTTGTAAGGGCAATAAGAGATATGGTGTTAACTTAAAATTTTAACACATAGTGTTTGCCTCTTGTTTTAATTCAGGATTCGTAGATCATCCTTTAGTTCAAAAGATGAAAAAAGAGAAGACAGAACACCATATCAGTTGGTCAGGAAACTTCAGAAAAAAATCAGACAATTTGAAGAACAGTTTGAAAGGGAAAGAAATAGCAAGGTAAGTTTGTAACATTTCCAGTGTGAGGTAGATCTATTGGAACTGGGAGAATGTATTTGGAGAGCATTAGTCCCATCTCTTCCTGGGAAAGAGAATCTGAGATGCCCAGACATCATACAGATCTGAAATTATGTAGATCTTTAGTGTCCTGGTTTTCACGCCAGCTATTTCCATTGGCAAAACAGCTTGTGGAGTTTTTAAAAAATACATATTTTTATTGATTTCAGAGAAGAAGGGACAGGAAGAGAGAGAAATATCACTGGTGAGAGAGAATAATTGATCGGCTGCCTCCTGCATGTCCCACAGTGGGCATTGAGCTTGCAACCCAGGCATATGCCCTGCTAAGGAGTCGAACTGTGACCTCCTGGTATATAGGTCAACGTTCAACCACTGAGCCATGCCAGCTGGGCTATAGAATTTTTAAAGTAAATACTTTACATTGACAAATCACGTTAATATTACTTCTTTCCCCCCTCCAAAACCACAAGTACCAAGGGTAGGAGGTGGAGAGAGTTTAATAATTACAAATATAATTAATTTAATTTAATAATTTAATAATCAGAATGTGAAGTGGAAAGAAGACCCATATTTAAATCTGGCTCCTGCCAGTTACTAAATACTGTTGTGAGAGTTTTCCTATCCTCTTAAAATAAGGTAAGGTGAAAATGAGGATTGAGTGAAATCTCTGCTGTGGAAACGATAAAATATTACTTTGGCATAAATTAATGTCACTATTGTTTACCACAGTAGTGTCAGTGATTCTGTCTCTTAATTTTCCAGCCTTCTTACAGTGATATTGCAGCTAACCCAAAGGTATTAAAATGGATGACAGAGCTTACCAAACTGCGGAAGCAAATTAAAGGTATTAAATGTGTCACTTTTGTAATATATTTTTATTTTTAAAATATTCTTCATAATGTCTACGAGAATTATAGTTATAATTTTAAATCTTGGACACTATTCACCAAAGTAAAAGTTTTCTTACTAGTTATGGTCAGTTGTGGCACTATACAGTTCTTCCAAATGTTTTTCCTGTGTTTTAATGAGTAGTGTTCTTTGGAAAGGTGCCCTTGATTGTAAATTCATAGGTGATATTATAAAGTTTATCTGAAATATATTTCAAATATTAAGGAGTTTTGGTGTTTGGTATTTCATCTTAGACTAAGAATATCTAATCATAATAAACTGTTTTTACTACAAAAACTAAATAGTAAGCCTTGAATCCAAAACTAGGTGTTGTGTTACTGTTATCCTAGAACAGCAGTTGCTAAGATGTAATTACTTTGTATGTTTAGTGAACATGTTTTTAAAAATATTTTTTCATTTATTGATTTTAAAGAGGGGAGAGAGAGAGAGAGAGAGAGAGACAGAGACATTGATTAGTTGTTCCACTTGTTTATGCATTCATTGGTTGTTTCTTATATGTGCCTGATCTGGGATCGGACCCACAACCTTGACTTATTGGGACGACGCTTTAACTAACTGAACTACCTGGTCAGGGTAGCTGGCATGTTTTAAAATAATTGTTAATACTTAAAAAATTTATCTGTACCAAGTAGGGGTTTATAATCTGGACTATCATGTTTTGGTTTATTCATTTGAATTCATCCAAATTTTTAGTATCTTTAGGTATAAAAGTACTTGTACTTGTAGACATGAGGTTATAGCAGTGAACAAGATAGCGTCCCCATTGTCGTTGAGTTTACATTTTTGTCGTTAAGTTCTCATATCTCTTCATTAGAATTGTTTCCTACAACTCTGTTAAGCATTTCCTTGTTTAATGCCAATTTCCAACCATAGACATTAAACAAGGAAAATTGGTTTCCAAGTAATTTTTAATTTTCCCCCCACTCTTGTACTATAGTCCATTTTCTTCATAGCAGCCAGAATTATCTTTTCAAAAACTGTTACTAATCTTGTTCAAAGCCCTTCATTAGGCATTCTTTCCCACTTAGAGTAAAGTCCAGATTTCTTGCCATGGGTTTCAAAGTCTTGCATACTCTACCCTTAGCTCATTTTGTCACTTTCTTTTCTCATTTTCTGTTCCTTGCACATGGCACACTTTAGGGCCTATGCACTGTTGGCTATTGCCTCAATTGGGGAGGAATGTTCTTCCCCTAAATCTTTTATATTAGGTTATCTTCTTATTCCATGTTCAATGAGGATGTCACTATCTCAGAAAGGCCTTCATTGTCAATCCTATCCAATGCAGCTGCTCTTCCACAATCACTGCTCTGTTCCTTTAAGCACAGTGAAACCATCCTATCTTGTCTTCTTTATAGCACTTAGCACTCTGAAATTATTTGGTTTATGAATTTGATTACTAGGTTTTTGTTTTTCCTTCCCAAATTATATGCTACATGAAAATAGGGACATGTCTGTTTTTCCAATGCTTATCAGAGTATCTTACATTATAGTAAGAGCATCTTACAATGTCTATAAATATTGGTTGCCATATATAATTTAAATATTTAATGTAATCTTGAAATATCTGAGCCTGGGTGCTCTTAATGTATATTTTCCTCTTTTATATCTTGTTTACTGCTTACTCTTTTGACTTAGTGGCATTTTAATTAAAATCTCTGATCTGTCTTCTTGGTTCTGAAATGTAGATGCAAAACACAGAAGCTCTGATGGAGAATTGGTACCTCAGACACGTCCACGTAGTAACACTCTTCCAAAAAGCTTTGGCTCTTCTCTAGACCATGAGGATGAAGAGAATGAAGATGAATCCAGGGTCATTCATAAGGAGAAGAAGCCGTCTAAGGAAGCAACACTGGAACTTATTCTGAAAAGACTGAAGGAAAAACGTGTTGAGAGGTGTCTTCCAGAAGATATCAAAGTAATCTTGATTTCTGGTGTTTGCCCAGACTAGCCTTTAGAGTCCCTAAAACAAAGTAATTACCACAGTGGCATAGAGATGTTTAGGTAGTCTGACTGCCCAGAGTCTGTTCCCCAAGTTTGCAGATACAGATACACGTTTTTATCAGCACACCAAAAGTGCCCGATCATTTAGGGATCTGTTCATTTATATTGGAAGCAGTTGGTAAGATGAGTAAAAAGCATGAAACAATCTCAGTTTGAATTCTGGCTTTGTATCTTAACTCTTATATGTATTGAATTTTTATGCTTGGCCCTGACTGATTATAGTATGTGCATAGGTCTTAGATAGCCCTATGACTTATATGATATGATGATGCTCATTAAAATATTAATGGTTATTATAAGGATTAAATGAATGAATTTTTTGAAGCAAACTATTACTCACTAAGCCCATGCCTCAGGCTGTTCTGGTCAAAGCACTTGGCAACCCAAATCATTTATCATGAGAATTGCTGGGAGAGTACAGAGATAGATGGTCCCAAGTGAACTTTGTCCACGCTATCTTGACAAAAGAGTTACTTCTCATTATCTAAGTATTGGAGTCCTCTCCTTTGAACAGAGCTGGATTAGAAATTCTAATTGCTCCTTTTCTGCAAATTCAGTTTTTTTGATCTTGTATTAGACCAACCAACGCCCTTTAAGTTATTTTGATTGGATTAGCTTTTCACATTCAGGTTTAAGAATCAGGCTTGAGGTTGAAATTACATTGCTCATATTATTATAGCATCTATACCCAGCTGTCCTCTACTAAATGTATATAATCTAAAGTGATACTTGTTAGAGGAAGATATCCAGTGATTTTTTTTTTACTTCTAATTTCACTCTGGTGAGAAACAAGATAGTATTAACTATTTCTGGGATTAAGTAGAGAGTTTATTTGGTGTGGTGTTAAAGGGTAGTCTGTGGAACAGTGGTTTGCTGATATGTTAAAAGGTCCTATGGAAGAAAGCTGGAAGGTTCTATAGGCAAATAAATTTGGGGTGTCTTGCCTACTCTAGTATAATTTAGAGTACTAAAAGTTATGACAGGATTATAGGTAAAAGAAAGTTCCAGATGAAGAGATACTGAGATGATAAAGTCTAAAGTAACAAATTGACATTGTTTTTATTCACATTCTTTCCACTGAACTGCTTCCAGATTTTGTTTTTAGGAGAAATATTAGATTATAAGGCCTGTATATAGTTAAATGTCAATAAAACTATGTAAATTTAAATAAATTAATAAGCATTTATGTGTGCTTATTGTATGCCTTTACAACATACTAACTTAATAGAGCCCTATGAGACAGGTGAAGTTTCCCCTTTTATAGATTAAGATATTGAACAAAAAGAGGTTAAATAATTTACATAAGGCCACTAAGCTGGTATTCATAACTTATTAAGATAAAATATAAATTAAACCACCAAAGAAGACTGGTACCTAAATATCAGGAGACCAGATTCTGCAGGTGATTGAGAAATGTTGCTATAAATTCACAAGCAAAGATGTATACTTATTAGCCTCGGTTAGAGTGGTGACGGGCTGCCCTTTCACCCTAATTATTTACATTGGGAGTGAGGACAGTAATGATGGTGCCAATGAGAGTGTTTCGTTTTGTTTTGTTTTCTTCCTAGAAAATGACAAAAGATCATTTGGTAGAAGAGAAAACTTCTCTCCAGAAAAGTCTTCTTTACTATGAAAGTCAACATGGAAGACCGGTAATGCCTCTCTTGCTTAAAAAAATAAAGTTGATGTCTATCTTAAAAAAGAGGATGAATCACATTTGTGGCCCACATCTTCAGAGCTATATTATAGCACACTGTTTCCTCCATTTGGGAAATTGACTACTTATTTAAAATAACTTTTAAAAATTGGGGGGAAAGTCAGATTGCTTAATATTTTGACATTTTAGATTTCTTATGACCAGGTAATTTCCATTGTTTTTGCTTCAGGTGACCAGGGAAGAAAGGCACATTGTTAAACCGCTCTATGATAGATACAGACTTGTAAAACAGATGTTGACGAGAGCTAGCATCACTCCTATCCTTGTAAGTAAAATATGCAAAAACTTGTCTAGTTAATTTTGCCAAGACCTACTCTTAAAAAAGTTTTGGTAATATGTGGGAGAAAGACACAGACTTGGTAGCATGAATTGTATATTGTAAGGTGGTTACTGCTTTAAAAAAGAATAGGAAATTAATAAGAAGTGCCTACTATTATCTCCGACTACTAGTCATTTTTGTAAAGCATTGTTATGTATGATTATGTCATTACATCCTGATAAGTTTCAGCAGGTAACAGAAGATAGCCTTATAGCCTCATTTCACAGATGATGAAACTGAGGCTCAGGAGTGATATGCCCAGGGTCACCTACTTTGTGAAATTAGCCTATATTTCAAACTCTTACCTAGTTTTTTTCCATTTAAATTCATGTCTTGGAAATTACATTAGTTTTGTGATGTCCATCATGATTATGTTTTTTTATTTGCACAATAATATCAACTGATTTTTTCCAAGTTTATCTTTTTAAATGAAAAAGTTTGTTAAAATAATGCTTATTTATATTCATGTACAATTTTAGAGAATTGTAACTCTAATACTAATGTGTAAATTAAGTGTTATCCCCAAATTAACCATTAGATAGTGTGGCTTTAGATTCCTCTCAGGCTCAAGTAGAAAACAGCACATAGCCCATTTTGCATCATCTCATAGGAATTAATTTACTAGAGCTTATGATTTGCTTAGGCTTGCAGGCCATTTTTATGGTGGTAGCCACTTTCATGGGGGTTTCCTTAGGCTCTCACCACCTGACTACTCATTAGAAGGTTCACATTGGTCTTCTGAGCACTTTTTACTTAGCCTTCATAGAAACTGATTCTTTTGTAATTTAAATTTTTTTTATGCTTAGAGAGAGGGAAGGGGAAGAGAGACATAAACTTAATTTGTTGTTCCATTTACTTACACATTCATTGATTACTTCTTGTTTGTGCCCTGACCAGAGATTGAACCCTTAACCTTGGCATATCAGGATGACTCTAACCACTGGCCAGGCAGCCCTGATTCTTTTTGAATTGGCTGGTTTTTTTTCAAGTTGGTCATCTCAACACTTTTATTTAGATACTATTATTTAGATACTAGAGGCCTGAGGCACGAAGATTCGTGCAAGAATGGGCCTTCCTTCCCCTGGCTGCCGGCACTGCCTTCACTCCGGCCCGGAGCTGCCGTTCCACCTTCCCATGCTGCCCAGAGGCCGGGGGCTGCTGGGGTGGTGCGGAATGCCTGCATCCTGCCCCACCCCCAGCAGCTCGTCGCCTGTGTATGCAAATTAACACTCCTGATTGGCTGGTGGGCGTTCCGAAGGTACGGTCAGTTTGCATCTTTCTCTTTTATCAGTGTGGATAGTCGGCTTACTTTGAACAAGGGGGAAAAAGCCTGTACAGTTTATATTCTTTGTATATAAAAGTTAATTATTACTGATTTTTTTTTTTTTTTTAAAGAGATAGAGATTAAGAAACATCGATCAGTTGCCTCTTGTATGAGCCTCAACTGGGGACTGAGCCTGAAACCTGGGTATATGACTTGACTGGGAATTGAACTTGCCACCTTTTTGTCTATGGGATGATATTCCAACCAACTGAGCCATACCAGCTAGGGCCATAGAAGTTTATTTAATACAACTCAAATTGTCCAGGGACTGATGAATAAAAGGAAGTATTGTATTGCCCTGACTGGTTGCTTAGTTGGCTGGAGTGTAGTCCTGTGACATCAAAAGGTTGCCAGTTTGCTTTTTGGTCAGGGTACATACCTAAATTGTGTGTTCTATCCTTAGTTGGGGCGTGGATGGGAGGCAACCAATTGAGTTTCTCTGTTTCTCTCTTCCCCTTCATCTCTAAAGTCAATAACATATCCTTGGGTGAGGATTTTAAAAATAAGTGTATCCAGCTAATGGAATATTATTCAGCCATTAAAAGGAATGGAGTACTTGTACATAATACAACATGGATGAGCTTTGAAAATATTTATGCAAAATGAAAGAAGCCAAAACACAAAGGGCCACATATTGTATGACTCCATTTATATGAAATATCTAGAATAGGCCAGCTCATAGGTACAGAAAGTAGATTAGTGTTAGCCAAGGGTTGTGGGTAGAGGGCACCTGAATAACAGCTGATGAGCATATGATTTTGGGGGCTGAGGGTTGTGATGAAATGTTCTAGTGGTGATGGTTGTACAACTTGTGAATTCAGTATTCTAAAACTCACTATAAAAAAGGGTGAATTTTATGGTATGTGACATAATGAAGCTGTTACTTTTTTACAAAAAAATACATATTCTTTTTAAAAACAATAAATCTTTATGTTCAGATTACTATTACAGATGTTCCTCTTTTTCCCCCCTATAGCTCCTCTCCACCCAGTTCCCCCCCTCCACCCCATGCCCTTATCCCCCGCCACTGTCCTCATCCATAGGAGTAAGATTTTTGTCCAATCTTTTCCCGCACCCCTCACGCCCCCTCCCCCTCGAGAATTGTCAGTCCACTCCCTTTCTATGCCTCTGATTCTATTATATACACCAGTTTATTCTGTTCATCAGATTTTTTTATTGACTTGATTTTTAGATTCCCTTGTTGATAGATATGTATTTGTTGTCACTTTGTTGTTCATAATTTTTATCTTTACCTTTTTCTTCTTCTTCCTCTTCTTAAAGAATACCCTTCAGCATTTCATATAATCGAGGTTTGGTGGTGCTGAACTCCTTAAGCTTTTTCTTGTCTGTGAAGCTCTTTATCTGACCTTCAATTCTAAATGATAACTTTCCTGGGTAGAGTAATATTGGTTGTAGGTTCTTGCTGTTCATCACTTTGAATATTTCTTGTCGCTCCCTTCTGGCCTGCATAATTTCTGTTGAGAAATCAGCTGACAGTCGTATGGGTGCTCCCTTGTAGGTAACTAACTGTTTTTCTCCTGCTGCTTTTAAGATTCTCTCTTTTGTCTTTTGCCCTTGGCATTTTAATTATGATGTGTCTTGGTGTGGTCCTCTTTGGATTCCTCTTATTTGGGGTTCTCTGCGCTTCCTGGACTTGTAAGTCTATTTCTTTCACCAGGTGGGGTAAGTTTTCGGTCATTATTTCTTCAAATAGGTTTTCAGTATCTTGCTCTCTCTCTTCTGGCACCCCCATAATTTGGATGTTGGTATGCTTGAAGTTGTCCCAGAGGCTCCTTACACTATCTTCATATTTTTGGATTCTTTTTTCTTTTTGCTTTTCCGGTTGGGTGTTTTTTGCTTCCTCGTATTTCAAATCTTTGACTTGATTCTTGGGATCCTCTGGTCTACTGTTGAATTTCTGTGTATTAATTCTTTATTTCAGACAGTGTATGCTTAATTTCTGACTGGTCCTTTTCCATTTTTTTGGCATTCTCATTAAGATCCTTAAAGTTCTCACTAAGTTCCTTGGAGGTTTCTAGAAGATTCTTGAGTAACCTTATAACTGTGGTTTTGATCTCTATATCCAGTAGTTTGCTTTCCTCCATTTCTTTTATTCATGACATGTTTTTTTGTCTCCACATTTTGGCTGCTTCCCTGTGTTGATAGAGTGGCTTTGTGTGCTAGTTGTCCTATAGGACCCAGTGGCTCAGCCTCCCCAATCACCTGAGGTAGACACTCTTGGTGCACCCCTTTGTGGGCTGTGTGCACAGTCTTGTTGTAGTTAAGCCTTGATTGCTGTTGGTATCACTGGGAGGAATTGACCTCTAGGCCAATTGGCTGTGAGGACCCGCTGTGTCTATAATGGAAGAACTGCTGTCTAGAGACACCCTTATGAGGCAGGACTTGCTTCAATGGGGCTTTGGTGCTCACTGAGTCTGCCTTTTGAGTGTTTCACTTATAGATGTGAGGAGTTGCAATCTGGTGTCGTCTCACACTGACCACTAGGTATACTGGCTCCTGGATCTCCAAGGAGGTGCAAAGTCAACCACTGCTTGAGGCCATCCAGCAGAAGCTACAGCAAGATCTGCAGATTTCTCCTCTTTGTTTGGGGTTTGGAAGTTTTGGAGTTCTCTAACCCAGCTACAGTTTGTTAGGTTAGGCTGCGAAAGGACAAGGCCATTCATGTGCAAAAGCCACTGTGCACAGCTTGGGTGGGGCGGGTCTTATGGAGTCACCAGGGCAGAGCAAACAGCGATGGCTGCCAGTGAGCTCTCTCCGTGTCTCCACATCCCTGTGTCCCGCGTCTCCACACAGTAACAATGATCCCTGTAAGCACCTCTGCATGAAAGCCACCCTTGCTTTCCGACCCGATGCCAGGAGTCTGGGTCCCCAGAGTCTCACCGGAAACTAGAGTTCAGAGCAGTTGGGAGCTTGTATCTCCCTTCCAATTGAAAAAAACAGCGCACCCAGTTGCCAGTCCAGGTCGCGCACCTCTGTACCTTTACTTTTCCGTGCCTCTGCACCTATTACCCAGTCTCAGTGCGCTTTTTTCTTGCCTTCTAGTTACAGAACTTCTACTCAGCCAGCTTTCCCGTGGTTCTGGATGATAGCCATTTTGTCTTTTAGTTGTAGTTTTGGTGTGGTTGTGAGAGGCAGCATGTATAGGTATATACCTTATGCTGCCATTTTGGTTTCTCCTCACAAAAATATATTTTTATTGATTTGAGAGAAATAGGGAAAAGGAGAGATTGAACCATCAATGATGAGAGAGAATCACTGATTGGTTGCCCTCTGCACACACCCCTCTGGGAATCAAGCCTGCAACCTGGAACCGTGACCTCCTAGTTTATGCTGCCTGGGCTAAAGGTGTTACTTTTTAATGTTTTTGTTGTTGTTAATCCTTACCTGAGGATATATTTTTTTCCATTGATTTAGAGAGAGTGGAAGGGAGTGTGGGGGGAGAGATAGAGAGAAACATCGATATAAGAGACACACGAGACACACACCCATTGGTTGCCTTCTGCATGCTCTGGGGATCAAGCCTGGGACCAAGGTACATGCCCTTGACCAGAATCAAACCTGAGCCCCTTCAGTCTGCAGGCTGATGCTCTAGGCCAGTGGTCTGTTGACTAATGAGTTTGCCAACCACTGCTCTAGGCAATGAGACATACGGGCTAGGACTAAAGCTGTGACTTTTTAAAAGAAGTATGAAGTGTTCCTCAGACCAAAATGGTTAACAGCTATTCTTCCCCCGCCCCCCCATAATTTCTTTCTTTCTTAAATTTTTAATTTTTAAAAAATTTTTAAAATTTCTTTATTGATTAAGGTATTACATATGTGTCCTTATTCCCCCATTACCCCTCCGCCCCCTGTTGTCTGTATGCATATATAAGTCTTTTGGTTGACAACAGCTATTCTTAAAAAGAAAATTTTTTCCAATTAAATTGTCATTCTTTTATTTAGAATTTTTAAAGTATTTACTGAATGAGCCCTTTTAGAATTATTTGTTTGTTTGTTTTAATCCTCACCCAAGGATATTTTTAGAGAGAGTAGGGGGGAGAGGTAAAAACAGAGAGAAATATCGATGTAAAAGAAATACATCGATTGGTTGCCTCCCACAGACTCCCTGACCAGGGCCCAAGCTGGGGAGGAAACTGCAGCCGAGGTGTGTGCCCTTGACTGGAGCTAACCGGCTAGGGCTAGAATTAGTTGTACATAAAATGTAATTTATCACTGTTGTGTACACACAACTAGAAAATACATATAAGTAAGAACAATTTTTAATAAGGAATTCCTAAATAATTAATAGCATAAATGATTAGGATTTTGAAAATAAAGTTTAATATTGTTAAGTGAAGCCTCATTGAATAAATATTTAAAATTTAATCATTTGTATGTTAATTGTTGCAGGGATCTCCATCCACCAAGCGAAGGGGTCAGATGTTACAGCCAATCATAGAAGGAGAAACTGCACATTTTTTTGAAGAAATCAAGGTAATCCTTAAAAAAATTATTCTCTGATCTCTTTTCTAAAAGAAAAGTTGAAAGTCATGCCTATTTGAGTCTTTGTTTTTGAATATTTTTTTAGGAAGAAGAAGAAGATGGTGTTAGTCTGTCCTCTGAGTTAACTGATATATTGCAAACTGCTGTACAGGCACAGCCTTCATTAGAAAACTCAGAATCTGATGTGGAGGAAAGTCAAGAAAAACTGGCTCTGGATCTCCGATTGTCAAGTACTCGAGCAGCATCTATGTATGTTGGCTAGTTTGTGATTTTAGCCAATTGGTATAATAAAACTTATATGGCAAGAAATGTAATGTTAAATAATTGAGCACTCAGCAGGAATTAATACAGTACTTAAGAGATACATTCTTTTAAAAAAAATGTGATTTACAAATACATGTTGTCCAGTTCACAATTTTTAAATGAAATATTAGTGTGTTGAAAAATTTAAAAACTAAAATTCTATATTTGCTTCCTAACAAAGTGCCAGAAACAGCTGATAGTTATTAAGTTTTCTGTCTTTGGTTCTTAGCCCTAGCTTCACTTTAGGATCACCTGGGAGGATTTTTTTTTTTTTTTTTTAATCTTTCAAGCTTTTATTTAAAGGGCACTGATTCAGGATGGATTTTAGATCTTGTTGAAAGCAGCCATGTCCATGGACTGCACATAGTCCTCAAAAGCAGTGAACTGCTCCTCCAGTATGTCTGTTCCAATTTTACCATCTTTCACTACACAGTGTATTTAAGTTTTTTAATTCCATACCCCCTGGAACCAGTTTAGAAGAGCCCCAGATCAAGCCGTCTGCTTAAATGCTCCTGATACATTCCTCTAGTTTTGCCATATTTGTCTCATCATCCCAAGGTTTCACATCTAAGAAGATGGAAGACTTGTCAACAAGTGCAGGGTTTTTGCCTTTCTTTAACTAATACTGTGCAAGGCGTTCTTCTCTTAGCCTCTTTGCCTCTTTGCTTTCCTCCTCCTCATCAGATCCAAGGAGATCAATGTCATCATCATTGTCTTTACTATCAGTAGCTCCACGCCTGTGGTGTCTTCCACATTAGCAGGGCCATCCTTGTCCAAAGCTTTCTTCACTACGGGCAGGCTGGCCTACTCCTTTTCCTAAGACTTGATGTGATTGTACCAATGAAGGGCATGGTACAGGTTGGCAGGTGGTGGGCCGGAGACTGCTTCAAATACAGCCACGTCGGCTTGTGCTGGTACATACCCCTCGATTTAGCTCTTGTTTTCCAGGTAGTTGTTGAGCACCTGGAGGCTGGAACGGCTTTTAAGGTCTCCAAAGCCCACGGTGGTGGCTGACCTGGGATCTGGGCTTCAGGCTATCTTTAGCGAGCGTTAAGAGGGAAGAAAGGGCAGTATTTTTTTTTCTTAAGTATTGCTACAGAGCCCTACTGGCAACTATTCTGATTTAGTTGGTCTGGGATGAAGCCAGGGTTCAAACCACTGTTGAGAACATAAGAATCAACAGTGCCCTTTCAGTAATGTTTTCTTCCTATTTCAATTTTAGGCCTGAATTACTAGAACAACTTTGGAAAGCCAGAGCTGAAAAAAAGAAACTACGTAAAACATTACGGGAATTTGAAGAAGCGTTTTATCAACAAAACGGAAGGTTTGTTGAGCATCACAAAATTGAGCCTTTTTAAACTCACAAGTGCTCACATGTTAAATATAGAGGATCAGAAATAAATTGTGCATATAAACATTTTTTTATACATTAATGGCAAGAAAATGTCAGAGGGCCCTAGCTGGTTTGGCTCAGTGGATAGAGTGTCAGCTTGTGGAGAGTCCTGGGTTCGATTCCAGTCAAGGGCACAGGCCTGGGTTGCGTGCTTGATCCCCAGTGGGGGTTATGTAGGAGGCAGCTGATCAATGATTCTCCCTTTCTCTTTCTCTCTGAAACCAGTAAAAATATATATTAAAAATAAAAGTCAGAGCTGGAGTAAACAACATCTGATAAAATACTCTAATGTCCTAGAGAGGCTTGGTCGAGTGTCAATTTTTTGTTCTTTTATACTACACTCTCACCCTTTTGGAAGTGTTTGTGAAACAAGATGTATTAGAAAGGATCTCATGACATGAGTGGCATCTTCCGTTAGTTTGGATTCTTACACTGAGACCATTGTTGCTTAGGTTGCATGTTCATTCCAGGCTGCCCATTTCCAAGGTTGTCACAGGGTGGATGTGGCTCCTATAATACAATATGACAGTTAGCTTTATCTAACTGCATAATGTGCAGTTGACTCAGTGAGACTCTTTTAAGTAAGAAAAATACATCCTAATTCAAATGGTAGCCAGAAATGAGGGCTATCTCAGGTCTCAGAAAAGTCTTACCATGTAACGGTGTTCTTACCAGCCAATGGGTATATTACAAATTCTAAAATGTATTTACTTTAAATAATTTGAGAGTTCTCTATATAGGTTAGCAAAAATAGTTAAAAAAAAAAAATCTCAAATACAAGAATGAATTTTCCAAGTACCTTTTTTTTTAAAAAATATATTTTATTGATTTTTTACAGAGAGGAAGGGAGATAGTTAGAAACATTGATGAGAGAGAAACATTGATCAGCTGCCTCCTGCACGCCCCCATCGGGGATGCGTCCGCAACCCAGGTCCATGCCCTTGACCGGAATCGAACCTGGGACCTTTCAGTTCACAGGCTGACGCTCTATCCACTGAGCCAAGCTGGTTTCGGCTCCCAAGTACCTTTGTATTCTTCATCTTATTGGAAGTAAACTTTGCTTATAATTATTATACTTAGTGCTTTACCTAGTGATTAAACTGGATTGTATTGGGTCATTAATAACCAGAGACCGGTGCACGAATTCGTGTATCAGTGGGGTCCCTCGGCCTGGCCTGCGAGATCTGGCCGAAACCAGCTCTCTGATATCTCCCAAGGGGTCCTGGATTGTGAGAGGGCGCAGGCCAGTCCGAGGGACCCAACTGGTGCACAATCGGAGCTGGGGAGGGCACGGGAGGTTGGCCAGCTGGGGAGGGACGTGGGAAGGCTCCAGGATGTGTCCAGCCCATCTCGCTTGGCCAGACCCCAGCAGCAAGCTAACCTATTGGTTGGAGCATCTGCCCCTTGGTGGTCAGTGCACGTCTTAGCATATCATTAGCATATTACACTTTGATTGGTTGAACGGATGACCAGACATTTAGCATATTAGGTTTTTATTATATAGAATACAAAGTTAGGAAACTACTTATTTGCTATTGTAAGTAAGATGTTTTGCTTTTACATCTCAATTCACTGAAGCCAGAGTTATGTCTGAAATATTGTAGCCCTTTGGCACTTAATATGTACACTCACAGACCTGACAGAGATTAGCAGTGTATGTCTTATTAAAATATTACCTATAAAAAATAAAAGATTACCTCTAGTTATTTACAGTGATCATTGGTAAGTATAGTATCATTTAATCTATCAATAGAAAAATCCATAAAAAATAGAAGTATTTCAGGAATGTTCCTTGGGGACGGGGTAATAAATACAATAATATATTTTCTTTACAGAGCAATTTTTTGTTTGAATTTATATTTGGTAACATTGTTTCACATTAGGATAACTCTGGAACTTTATTTTCCAGATGATCTCTAGAATATTACACGTTTTATTTTCTCCCCTAGGAATGCCCAGAAAGAGGATCGTGTTCCAGTACTTGAGGAGTACAGGGAGTACAAGAAAATTAAAGCCAAGCTTAGGCTTCTTGAAGTTCTTATCAGCAAGCAAGATTCTTCAAAATCCATATAAAAATGCTTGAAACATCATAAAATCAGTTGTATTCCCTAAAATTATCATCGTGTGTACTTGGCTGGTACTTGAGTTCTTTTTGTCAGGCACTCAGAGTCTCATTTTGTAATTTGGTTGTGGTGCCACTAGAGAAATGATGGGGGTAGGGTAAGTAGACCCTCTCTAGGGAGCACAGTGTTCCATATTAACCACAGACTTTCCACTCCACCTTTACCAAACATCCCGTTTCTTCATTGTTTTGTACTACAGATACATCCTATTAGTAAAAGACTGGTATTTTATCCTTTCAACCTCAAGGACTTTGGAAGTACAAGCTTTTTGTTACTACCAACTTTATTGTTTTTTTCATTACTGAAGAAAAGAGGAAAATCTTGACATTGAATTCTTTTGGTTGCCTTTTTCTTACAGAATGACAGAAAATTTGAAAGAAAAGTATATAAATGTGCACATATGCTCTTATGTTCTATGTTTTCTTCGAAAACTAAAATCAACTGAAATTTCAAGTTCTACTGTGGAACATATTTCTGTTTAATTCCCAAAGTAACACTTTTTCACAGGTAGTATGTTAACAAAATTTTGCAATTCAGTGATCACACAGCTCCTGGATCAAGATAAGAGAGGTTAGACCAAAAAGTGACCTTGCTTATTCATATGGTGAAAACACACACAACTGAATCATACCACATGCTGCCTATGGGACTTAAATTACTGTTTGTTTTCTCAGCTACTGTTCATCAACTGGTGAGGATGTGATTTGTCTGGATCACATCCTCCATTTTTTCTCCCCTCCGACCTCCAGATAATATGAGTAAAGAGCCATGTCAGTATGTAGGAACTCTGATGGTACTCAGATTTGTGTGTCGAATTAAATGAGCCTAAATTGGCAAAAGAATCATTATGCCTGAAGTAAATCTATTCTTAACAAGGGCTATACCACTGCATTTTTACATGTACCTGTAGGAGGTTGCATCCTTTTTTCTCTTAATCAGCAAAATCCATAAAGAAAACATCTTTTAAAGGGACCACTTTTTGCTCAGGTTGTTTAAAGCGCTGGTCACAAGATGTGTAGTGGTATGCCCCTTGTAACATACTCTAAGCATATCTTGTTTTCTTTGTCTTTGCATGGCTTTTTCTTTGGGTACTCACGAGGTATCATTCTGCTAATCATTTTCACAGAATGGTGACTTTATTTGTGCTAACAACGTAACAGTGATTAATAGCATCTTCCGGTCAGGCTCAATCTAAGTGTTCTTTTTTTTTTCTGGTGCTTTTTTGGAATGATGAGTGTCTCACTTTGTGCCCATGTTTTGCATGTAATGACTTATGCTTGGTTTTGTTAACTAGTTAATATTAACAGTTTGCTCCATACAAAAATGGACTTTTGCAACAACCTTTAATAAGATGAGGGAAGCATGGACCTCAGTCTTCTGGCACTATTGCATAGTAAGCCCATGAAGTAGCTTGATAAGTAGCATTTCTAGTGCTTCATATTTCATCTGTGTGTGCAATGCCTTTTTTGCAGGGAGGGAATATTCCTTGGTAGTGAACATGTAGTTAGGGAGTACAGCACTAAATCCTGCCCTTTGCATGTCCTTTCCTTTTGATACAGCTAGGTTATTCATTCATAATGTATACCTATAAAAGTGAAATTGAGAATGCCAAAAGATTCCTTTGATTTGAATCCATCATGCAGTGTGCATTTAGTTAATTTCTATCACTCCCCAGACAGGAGTATATCCAAACATCTAATTTAATGTGCACTGTATATTTTATATGAATGTTTTATTTTATATACCACATGCAAAAATGTCCATATACACTATTTAAATGTTTTAAATAATATATTCCTTCTTTGTAATGCTAAATCTATATGAGTACCATATTTTTATAAGTCAGTGGCCTGACTGGTTTCATTTTAAAATTAACAGCTGCTTCATGATATTGGTTATTCACTGTTATTGTTTGGCTGTGAATAGACTAGATAAAAGTGGCATGGCAGCACTTAATGCTGTGTGACAATATTGTGTGTCATAGTTGAGCTGTAGGTGGTAGAATAAGGCAGTTTGTGATAGTTTTACATTGGTATAAGTTAAAACTGTATATCTATATATAAACAATATATAGATATATACATGACTACCCGTATAATTGCATTGCTGTGCCTGGCACTTCATTGTATAGACTTTTGTAATAAAAGAACTTTGATGTTCTAAGTCATTGTAAATGTTGTTTGCTTCCTCCCCCACCCACACCCGATGTTGAAAAGTGAAAGAGACCTCAAGTGTTCCCTTGTCTTAATGTTCTGAGGCTTTGAATTACCCTAACCCGGGATCATATGGGGGGACAACAGGGTTAGTAAACTATCTGGTTGGCTACAGCTCTGGGAAGTGGTAAAACAGGGAAGGCCATGTTGTTGATTCCCTTGTGGGGATGTAGGGAGGAGATGCAGAGAGAATAGTCAGCATTTCTTGTTGCAGTGAATTATCCTATTAAGAAAACTTGGTGAGCTTGGCCCGAAGAATGTGGATAGATTTAAAATGTCCTTTATTCAGATTTTAAAGCCCAGGGACTACCGAGCAGCAATGTGGAAGTTGAGTACTATGGTCAAATGCTGTTGCTTGGGCTAAGAGAACAAAAGGTTTTTCTAGGAGGGTTTATGTAACCTAAAAAAAATTAGAAGAGTTTCCTTCTACTTTCCAAAATGCCAGCCACACATAACTCTCCAACCATCCAAACAAGGATCTGGGAGTATCCTCATTTACACTTTTTAAAAATGACTTTTTATAAGCCTATACTCCTACTTTGCTTTTTATTTTTTAAAGTGTATTTTTCTTTTTAAAGTAGTTGAGGAAGCACTTTTGGGAAATTTTAGATGTCACTACAGAAACTGTTTAGATGAGTTTCTGGTTTGAAGGTATTAGTGAAATTTCTGTAGGTGGTTAGAAAGTTTATTCTTTAACACTTTAGCTTTTTATAGGAGACTTCAAATTGGGAAGAATGGAGATGAGAGATTATTTTACTTGAGCCATTGTGTGATAGCTTTGCAGAGAGTACTATGGGTTTATTATCTGGTTAGAGGAAGTTGGAACATGGTACATGATGAGAGCACCAGCAGTTCCTTTACATTCATAGAATGTAATAACATTATAAAATCCTCTGTGTGAACCAGTGTATATATACTTTGGAGGCATGTTGTAATATACATGATTGTACAGTGGGTCCCATACAGGGGCACTTAAGTCCCAGAAATCATTTGATGATTATCATTGAGTCTGGCAATCGTTTGATGATAGGTGGTTTAGTGCTTTTAAAGTATATTGGAAATGGGGACAAGTTTAGGAAATAATTCAATACAGAAACGAATCTTTGTTAGAAATGTACAATGATTGCATCACAGATTCTCACCTCCACTTGTCTCAGTAGGATAGAGCTGAAACCTTTCTCATCACTCGGTTTAGTTTTAAACTAATGTAGTGTAATTCTTTCTCCAGCTCCACGGCATATAAAAAGAGGCTATGAGATAATTTAGAAGGAAGTAGAGAATGAATCAGTAACACACTTTTGTGCATAAAGAGATAGCAGATTATTAGTGCCTATTGTGAAGTGCTTTGAGTGGAAAGGGATTATTTAAACTAAAACATGCTTAGTATAGTCAGTTATGCATCTAATCTAAAGCTGTGTGGAGAATGAACAGTATCTGCTACACATATCAAGTATAAATGGCAGTTTCTTTTTAGAGATGCAAGGATAAAAGCAGTTGGTCTCATTCCTACATTTAAACAAGTGAAGCCTTGTGCTTTCTGTTTAACTTTAAAATTGGGTAAAAGAAATTGGGGAAAAAAGTGACATCTTAGCAGAATAGGTTTTGGGTTTGGGAAAATAATGTGTGTAACTCATGTCCCCAACCCCCATGTCATGATAATCCCATCGTACCTTGGTGAGAACAAATACTTACTCTCTAAATTCTTGTTGAGTGACAGGCTGGTAGTCATCTTGAATTTCTGTAGAATAATACTTTTTCTCAAGCCTCTCTTTCCATTTTTTCATCTGCTCTGCACTTTGAATCTCCTGTCAAGTTAGAGGAAAAGCCTAGTCTGTAATCTTTTAAGTTTTTCTCTATTTCAAGTCTTTGTCTTACAAGCATCACAGGGTTGAGGTTTGAGCCCCACTGCCTTTTTGCCTTGGCAGTTTTTAGTACTGTGCATTAGCAGAGTCACTTCAGAGGACCTGGTGGTAGAACTGTGGTAGAGTTGGGGAATTTTTAAGTTAAAATTACCAGCTTATTCTCATTTCATTGCCTCTTCCTCACTGCATCTCCAGCTCATTTTTTTCATGATTTTCTTCATTCTTCACTTGGCCAAAGCTGAGATATTTTTGTACCTCTGTTCTTGCAACTATACTTAAAAGTGTATCTGTGTGTATTCTTTGCCTGCACAGCTGCTTCTCAGCCACATTCCTGCAGTCTTACATAACCATCCCAATCCCCTCTTCATAATTATTGCATCAGTTTGTGCACTCCAGTCTGTCTACTAGTTCCTCGTACCAGCAGATTCTTGTTGCTGCCTCCTCTGATTCTAAGGAGTCCCTCCTGTGCTTTGTCCTCACTGCCGCCCACTTTCCTTCAGTGTGCAAATACCTTTCCCAAACTTCGGAAAAACTGCCTTGCATATTGTGGAAAATAAGGACAGCTCTAGAAAAAGAGGGAGTGAGGAAAATCATTTAGATGTGACTCAAATACTTGCCAGTAAGTGAGTATGACATTGCCCCGCTCCAGCAATACCACTAAGTAGCAAAGTGGATCCCTGTGACAAGGGTTCTTGATTACCTTCCTCAGGAGGATGACGCCTATGTACGTTTATGCACTGTTCACCCGATAAATGTGTGCTGTTCTGGTTAGAGAAACTTACCAGATAGTATTTGAAGTAGAAAAGGACTGCTTTTAATCTTTCTAGTTTTATTTTGGCCACATTACAGCACCCACGTTTTGACATATTTACTAAATGCTTTTGATGTGTTGTTTAAAAAGTGGTAGGCCCCATAACTATTTCTAAATGACCAGGCCTATAATAATGTGGAAACATTAGTAATATGGGTTGAATAGACTATGCCTGATAAACTTGACTCACCTTTCAAAAAACCCATCTCAACCATCACTTTTTTCCATGAAGCCTTCCTTGACAGTCATAGGAAAATCAAAGGCAGAGCAGCAACTCATTGGGGACATTTCCTCCAAGTTCCTAGGTTTTGGTCATTCCACCTCTTCCTGTAAGTGGTAGCTGCCCTTTATAGTTGTTTCTGGATTAATTTGGTATTCCACATTAGTTCTTAGAGTCATCCTAAAAGCTCAGAAATGAATTCTCTGTAGTAAACCTCCTTTTGAACTACCTAGTGTGTTTCTGTTTTTCTGACTGGATCCTAACTGATGAGTACTCGGTGGCAGGGGAGGTCCAAAGGAACAAACTGATAAACAGCATGCTTCCATCAAGGGACACAACAGTTGACTTAAGAATTTGAGCCTTCCACCTGGCCATTTGGAATCCTTTAGGCCAGTGGTTCTCAACCTCTCTAATGCCGCGACCCTTTAATACAGTTCCTCATGTTGTGGTGACCCCCAACCATAAAATTACTTTTGTTGCTACTTCTTAACTGTAATTTTGCTACTGTTAATGAATCGTAATGTAAATATCTGTGTTTTCCGAAACACAGGTTGAGAACCGCTAGCAGGGTCGCCTAAGAGCATCAGAAAACACAGATATTTACATTACAATTCATAACAGTAGCAAAATTACAGTTAAGAAGTAGCAACGAAAATAATTTTATCGTTTGGGGTCACCACAACATGAGGAACTGTATTAAAGGGTCACGGCATTAGAAAGGTTGAGATCCACTGCTTTAGGCAAAGATTCAACTGACTTTGGTGATTGATCCTAATTATCAAGAGGAAATTTGTTGCAACTACAAAATGAGTGCAGAGAGGGCTATACTTGGAGCCTAGGAATTCTTGAGTGGACAAGTGCTTTCAATACTTACATGTCCCAAAATAAGCTTTGTAGTTTAAACATATTTTTAAGGGATTTTGATTTGAATAAAAAAGGCCTTAAAGTCACTCGTAGGATTGATATAATTACGATTGGGACTTTGCTTCTCCCTTTTGGGGGAGAGGATAAGAGTACCTTTATTTGTATAAAGGATAGTTTCATCTTATTAGATGGAAGCTTGAAGTATTTACTGTTGTTTTATGGAAATTCAAATGTGCGTACTAAACAGCCAGTAGGATGAACAACTATTTAGGTAAAGTTGCCCAACTAAAAATTTAATCCTCATACTATTCTCTGTGATGCTGTGTCTCAGGCTTTGAAACTCATTCCCAGACTTGCTACTAGCACTTTTTGGCCTACCCAGAACAAGACTCCACACTCCCTCAGAGTGGGCTGGGGGTGCTGTTAGCAGGCTGAGCAATACCTATGCAGGGCCCTTCATGATAGTAGGTTCTAATAACCCACTTTTGTACCTTCACCCTGGAGTGGTAGCATCAACCTACAGTGATTATTTATGTTTTGCTTCAGTGTTTTTACCTTTTCTGGCTTCCAGTACTTCCTGAACAAAATTCCCTGTGGTAAATTTTCTGTATTTGAAATATATAATGTGATTTCCATTTTCCTGACTAGGTTCTGACTGATATATTAGTAAGTATATATTTTCATTTTTTTAAGTGAATTTTTGTGTCTTTAAGGAATGTTTAAAATTTTTCCTTATTTTGGTTTTAAACACTTTTTAGTAATTCCTTGGCATTTTCTACATTGTTGCTTTTATAAATGAAGTCTTCTATTAAATTTTTTTAACAAGCTAGTTGATAATTACATATATAACATGGTTGTATGTATGTGAATCATTTTTCCTACTACTTTATGGAATTTGTTATAAATTTTCAGTTCATTTGTATACCTAGAAAACTTAAGGAAATCACAGAGGTAATTTTTATACTTCTAATTTATTTCTTAATTGTTTTGGCTGATCCCTCCAATATCTCTTTGTTTTGTTTCTGATTGGTCCAGTGTTTCTCCCAGTTAAGCAAAGTGCTAGATTAGGGGTGAATAAATACGTTTTTATTATATCAAGGAAGTATCCATCGCTTCCTATTTTGCTTTATTTTCCCCTTCAAGATTGAATGTTGAAACTTTATCAAATATCCAACATCTATGGAAAACGATCATGTCATTTTCCTTTTAGTCTATAAATAGAATGAATTATTACCCAATTTTGAAACATCATTCCATCTTAGAATAAATTCTGTCGAAATCATCTGTATATATAAAAGCCGTTGATGTGCACTGACCACCAGGGGGCAGACGCTCAACGCACAGGCATGGAAACATGGAATAGACTAATGAATCTCAGAGGAAATGGGGCAGGGGGAGGGCAGGAAGAGAATAACCAAAGATCTTATCTGCATACTAGAGGCCTGGTGCACGGATTTGTGCATCAGTGGAGTCCCTGTGGGGACCGGGCCGAAACTGGCAGTCTGACATCCCCTGACGGGTCCTGGATCGCAAGAGGGCGCAGGCCAGGCCAAGGGACCCCCACTGGTGCACGAATGCGCTAGTGAATACATAATTTTGGTCTGTTAGATTGTTTGCTAATGTTATTAGGATTTTTGCTTCCAGATGTATGTGATAAATCTTATTACTACTATGTATTTATTTTTGGTATGATCTTTGCCAGATTTTGGAATCACTATATAATCACTTTGTAAAAATAATTTGGATGTTTTCCATTTGCTCTGGAGCAACTTAAATAGTTTTGAAATTACTTGTTCCATATAAAATCTGGTAAAATACACCCTGGTTGGTTCAGCGTTGTCCCATGCCTCAAGAGTTTGCCAGTTCAATTCTTTGTCAGGGCACATACCCAGGTTTCAGGCTTCTCATTGGGGGTCGAGCAGAGGCAGCCAACAGATGTTCTGCTCTTACATTTTTATTTATTTCAGAGAGGAAAGGAGAGAGAGAGAGAACCGTCAACGATGAGAGAGAATCATCGATTGGTTGCCTATTGCACGCCTTCTACTGGGGATTGAGCCTGCAACCCAGGCATGTATCCTGACCGAGAATCCACCTGTGACCTGGCTCATGGGTTGATGGTCAACTACTGAGCCACATCGGCTGGGCAACGATGTTCTGTTCTTACTTCGATGTTTCTCTCCCTTCCTTCTCTAAAAATTTTAAAAAATCTGGTAAATTTCCCTTGTGAAACCAACTGGGCCTGATTTCTTTTGAAGGTAGCTCTTTGATTTCTTCTACAGTGCAGATTTGTTTAGGCTTTAAAAAACCTCTTCTGTGCTCAGTTTTGAGCAATTTGATATTTATAGAAAAATCCATTACATTCAGTTTTTCAAATGTTGTTTGCATGAAATTATAATAAAAGTCTCTTAGTGACTTATTTCAGGTGTACAACATAGTGATTTGATATATCAGGGTGAGGCAAAAATAGGTTTACAGTTGTTTGTATGAAAAAAATAAAATACAAGAGTAAACTCTGTAGCCCTGGCAGGTGTGGGGTCGATTACTGGTCAGGGCATATACCCAGGTTTCAGGTTCCACCCCCGGTTAGGGCATATGTCGGAGGCAACCAATCAATGTTTCACTCTCACATCAATGTTTCTCTTTCCCTCTCCTTTCCCCTCTTTCTAAAATCAATAAAAGCATGTCCTTTGATGAGGATTAAAAAAAAGAGAGAGAATAAACTGTTTTGTGTACTCACAACGGTAAACCTATTTTGCTTCACTCTTCACATACTGTGAAATCACAATAAGTTTAGTTAACATCACTCAAACATACGGTTACAGATTTTTTTTATTGTGATATCTTTTAAGCTCTCTTAGCAGCTTTCAAATATACCACACAGTTATCATTAACTATAGTCACCCCGCTGAACATTATATCCCCATGTCTTATTTTAAAACTGGAAGTTTGTGCCTTTTGACCACATTCACCCATTTAGCTGATCCCCCACCCCTACCCTGGCAAACACCAATCTAGTCTCTGTATCTAAAAACATATTCCATGTACAAGTGAAACCATGTAGTACTTCTCTTTGACTTATTTCACTTAACATAATGCTATCCGTGTTATCACAAATGGCAGGGTTTTTTTTTTTTTATGATGAATAATATTCCATTGTGTATATGGACCACATTTCTTTACCCATTTTTCCATTGATGTACACTTCCATGTATTGGCTATTGTAAATAATGCTGCAATGGATTTGTGGGTGCAGGTATCTTTTTGAGTTAGTGCTTTTATTTCCTTTAGATAAATTCCCAGAAGTAGAATTGCCAAATCATATGGTAGTTCTATATTTAATTTTTTGAGGAAGTTCCATATTGTTTTCCATAGTGACTGCAGCAGTTTACATTACCCCCCTGGAGTGCACAAGGGTTCCCTTTTCCCCAAATCCTTGCCAACACTTGTTATTTCTTGTCTTTTTTGTGATAGCCATTCTCACAGGTGTGAGGTGCAGTCTCACTGTGGTTTTGATTTGCAATTTTCTGATGATTATGTGAGCATCTTTATTATTACCTGTTGATGACCATCTGTATGTCTTACATGGAAAAATGTTTATGCAGGTCTTCTGCCCATTTATTTGTTATTGTTGTTGAGTTATATGAGTTCTGTATATATTTTGGAGATTAACCCCTTACCAGATATATGACTTGCAAATATTTTCTGTTTTGAAAACTATAGCTTTGTAATATAGTTCGAAATCAGGGAGCATGATTCCGTTCTTCCTCAAAATTGTTTTGGCTATTCAGGGTCTTTTGTGCTTTCATACAAATTTAAGAGTTTGTTCTATTTCTATGTAAGTGCCATTGGAATTTTGATATGGTTTGCATTGAATCTGTATATGGGTTCACGTGGTAGGGACATTTTAACAATATTAATTTTTCCACTCCATGAGCACAGAATGTCTTTCCATTTGTTTGTGTTGTCTTCTATTTCTTTTGGTGATATTTAAAATTTTCTTTTCTTTATTTCCCCCATTGTAGTTTTTTACTTTGTATGTTTATGCTTTCTCCCTCTTATTCCATTTGTTGTCCAGTGATTTCTTTTCACCAATCTTTTCAAAGAACCAGCCTTTTTTATTAGTATACTAATTTTTGTTTGTAACTCAATTCTGCTTTTATCTTTATTTCTTATTTGTTATCTATTTTCTAACCTTTTGAGTCACATGCTAAAATTATTATGTTTTCTGTCTTTGATTTTTATTGATAAATTTAGGGCTATTACTTTTCCCTCTGGGTATTTGACTTTATCTTACAGATTCTGTTACATAGTGTTTTTATCGTTTTGTTTCCTGGGAAGTCTGCAATTTCATTTTGTATTTTCTCTTTGATTAAAAATTGTTTAATAATTAAAAATTTTCCTGGTTAAATAATTTTTTATTTTATAATTTCATTAATATATTTTTATGTCATTTTCAGATATTTTTTCTTTTTAAAATATGTTTTTACTGATTTTAGAGAGAGAGGACAGGAAAGGGAAAGAGAGAGAAACATCGATGTGAGAGTGAAACATTGATTGGTTGATTTCTGGGCTCTCAATTCTGATCATTAGTCTATTTGTCTTTATGCCAATACCATACTGTTTTGAAAACTATAGCTTTCAACAAACTGAGCCACACAGGCCAGGGCAAGAATTTTTTTCTGTATTAACTACTTTTTGGAATTTATTGAGTTTTTCTTTGTGGCCCAATATATGATCAGTTTTAATGAATGGGTTTTTGAAAAGTATGTGTATCTTCTGAGAGTATAGAATTTAATACATAACTGTAAGATTGCCTGTTTATTGTCTTTTTAAAATCTTTTTATTTTTCTTGATCTGTTGTCTATTTTTTTTGTGTGTTCCTATTACTCCTTTTATAAGTCCAGTAGTTTTATGGAAGTTGATGACATGTTATTTGGTGCATTGATAATCGTAACTATTAGAGCTGATCTTAGCCTTATAAAGTGCCCTTCATCTCATTCAGAGCTTTTTGTCTTAATTCTATCTTTAGTTAAATTGTGTCCCCTAATATCTTTTCCTTGCCTATTCTACTTTAGCTCATGCTTTTATGTTTAACTTTTCTGAATTACTTTATTTTAGGTGTATATTTTAGGGTATACCATAGAATTGGGTATTGTTTTGTGATTCAATCTGAAAGTATTTTCTTTTTCTTTTTAATTAGATTACACTTTTTGCCATTACTGATATGTGTTATATTTCATCACAATTATATTGTCTTACGGTTATATTTTAAATCTTTTACCATGTGTTATATTTTCTGCTCTCTTTTTTGGTTTTGTACTTTTGCCCTTTAGGTATTTTTGTTTCAGTGTATGTTTTTAAAATATATTTGTTGATTTCAGAGAGGAAGGGAGAGGGAGAGAGAGATCAGCTGCCTCCTGCATGCCCCATACTAGGGAGCCCCACACTGGGGATTGAGCCCGCAACCCGGGCATGTGCCCTGACCAGGAATCAAACCGTAACCTCCTGGTTCAAAGATTGAGTCACATGCTAAAATTATTACCATACTGGCTGGGCTCAGTGGTTTTTAGTCATGTAAATTTTTATACATCCCTTTCTTGCTTTGATTCACTCTATAAGGAATTAAACAAGTTTAACAAGAAAATTAGCTTGTAATTTCTTCCTCCTCATCTCCTTCCTCTCTACCCAGTTACATTTTAAATTATGTTTCTATATTTCCTTGTATCTGAGAAGTGGAGTCTACTGTAAGACATACCTTTTTTTTAATGTACCACTTACGAAAAATGCTGCCAATTAAAGTATGACACAATGTCAACCATAAGGCACATCTTGATTTCAGAGATGTTAAAATGTGATAAAAGGAGTTTTAAAATAAATCAATTTTTCTTATTTACTATTGTACTCTTAAATATGCTAAAGTTTGTTCTTCTTGGTTAATTTTAAAAGAATTTCAACTATTATACTAGTATATGAACCAGTCAGCTTTTTCTGCTTATTCCTCTCTGTCCCTCCTTCCTTTTTCCAAAATTTCTCCAATCATCTCTTGGTTGGTAGAAGCTGATCCTTGTAGAATCCTCAGGAATACAACAGTATTGCCTGAATTCCTCCATGTTCAAAACTCTTTGAGCGTTTTGGTAGATATAAAAATCCTTGGCTTACATTTTCTTTCCTTGCATATATTGTGTGCTTTATAATTATTTCTTAAGCATACATGTATATATACTGAGTCATTTATTGAATATGTTATAGTTCTGAAATATAAAAAATCATTAAAGTGATTTCTCATATTAATGATTACTAGAGAAAATTTACATAATCATCTCAATTGAGTCCACTCACTAAACCCTGTGTGATTATCCCACAGTGAGAGCACAGCTGTGGGACCAGGGTATCTGGCCGAGAGCACCAATAAGAAAGAGGGAGCATCTGGAATACAAATGATTTGTCCTAAACAAGCGTATAGATTCTGGGAGAAATATTTGGAGGCGGCAACTACTGCTCTGAAAAAATCATTTCAGTTCTAAATCGGAACATTTTTGTAAGCGTATTTCTAATAAAGCTATAACTTCTTTATGAGAAAATTGAAATCTTACATTTTCATCAAAGCCTTTTCTTCTGGCTTGTTCAGCCAAATCTTTGTTTTTCTTACTGAAAATATAAAAGAAAAATTAGAGGCACATGTCAGTCAATAGGGAAATGCCAGCATAAAATACAAGCAGATTTATATAAAGGTTCTGAATTGCATTTCTATTCTTTCTGATACCTGATTTTTTGGAAAATGTGGTCATTAAGAAGTTACCCAGAGAATTACATTTTAACTATAAAAAAGTGTTTATGTCCCATTGTCAAGAGGTGTGAGTTTGGAAAGCATTTTAAATGACAGTGACTCAATAAATGTAAGTGTATTCTTAATGTTTTGTGTAAATGTTTTTATTTCAATAGCTAAATAAATGCATTAAATGTAGACTAAAATTGTTTCCTACCTTTATAGAGGAATCTCACCCTCTTGTCCAGCTTTTGTTTTATTAGTGGTATGGCATACCTTATATTACATTTAGATTAGCTTAGAGTTTCGAGACCCTCTCAGAAGTTAAGCACTACTGGATTTATTAACATTTAGAGTCAGCACTTCGGATGGTGGTGGTTTTGCTATCAAAACCTTACTCATAAGTTTCTCATACAATATAGAGATTTAAAATGGTAAATTTAAATTTTAAAATCATCTTACCTTTTATTGTCTTCATCCTCTTGAGGTTTCTTTAGCTTGAGTTTTTTGAGAGCATTGTTGTAACTCTGGACATAATTAAAAATTAAAAATATATCCTGTATTGTTAATTTTTGGTCCAGGTAAAGGAAATATGGAATGCTTGTCTCTAGGGATTGCTACACTAAAAGGTAGAGGCAAATGCTATGATTATCCTTCTTTCAGATTGTCAGCCCTATGGTTTCTGCCTGCTGGTGCAAAGAAAAAGGTTCTCCTGTGGGCATCAGACCTGCACTTGAAAAAAAACCCATTTAAAAAGTACTATTAACAAAGAACATATATGCATAGCCCATGGTCACAGACAACAGTGGGACTGCGAGATAGGTGGGCAAAGAGGGGAGGAAAGGGGAACATCTGTAATAGTGTCAACAATAAAAATAAAGTACTATTAAAGTAGTTATTGCATTAAAGATGGTAACATACCCTGGTCAGTATGGCTCAGTTAGTTGGGTATCGTCCTGTGCACAGAAAGGTGCCTGTTTGGTTCCCAGTTAGGGCACATGCCTGGGTTTCAGGCTCGATCCCCAGTAGGGGGCATGCAGGAGGCAGCCGGTCAATATTTCCCTCACTCTTCCTCTCAAATCAATTAAAAAAAAAAAAAAAGTTAACACTTGCTCTAGCTGATTTGGCTCAGTGGATATAGCGTTGGCCTGGGGACTGAAGGGTTCCGGGTTCAATTCTGGTTGAGAGCACATGCCTGGGTTGTGAGCTCTGTCCCCGGGGGGGGGGGGGGGTGGGGGGGATGGGGGGCGGGGCGGGCATGCAGGAGGCAGCCGGTCAATGATTCTAATCATTGATGTTTCTCTTTCCCTCTCTGAAATCAATAATATATATGTATTTTTTTAAAGTTAACACTAATGCATATAACCAACATCATAATAAAGATAAATGATGAAACCACAGGAAGTTTGTTGGTGGATATATTAATAGTTTTCTTTTACATATAAGTTCTTGGACACAGTTCTTAAATTTCACTAACCCTACAGCTATTAGGACCTTTTCCATGTTAAGTGTTTTAGTTAAAGGTGTGGCTAAGCAGAGGTAGGCAAGATGGTCTGTACACACATGACATTGCTACCATCCCGAGTGAGGTTGTGTCAAAAGGACAGAGAACGCCCGGCCTCTGTGGCTTAGTGGTTGTGCATCGACCCAGGAACCAAGAGGTCATGGTTCAATTCCCGGTCAGAGTACATGCCCAGGTTGTGGGCTTGATCCCCAGTTGGGGGGCATGCAGGAGACAGCCGATCAGTGATGCTTCTCATTGATGTTTCCCTCTCCCACTCTAAAAATCAATAAAAACATTTAAAAAAAATAGAGGACAGAGAAGATTCCTTTGTTGGAGAGAATAGAATGTCAGTGAGAGAGCACAGGGAATATACTTGGGGTCAGAGAATGACATGAGCAGAGGAGAGAGTGAGAAGAAGCATGGTAAATAGCACTGGGCTTACATTGGCTGGGACCTACCATGCTGGAAATGGAGGCATAGGAGGTAGAAATTCTATAGTTAGATGATAGTAAAGAAAGATAATTTGGGGCTGTGAGACTTTAGAAGGGCCCTGAATGTTTGGGTAAATAATTTGAACTTAGCCCTGCCCCTTTGGTTCAGTGGCTAGAGCATCAACCTGCGGACTGAAGCAGTCGCAGATTTGATTCTGGTCAGGGGCAGATACCTGGGTTGCAGGCTTGATCCCTGCCAGGTCAGGACGCATGTGGGTGGGAAGCAACCAGTCGATGTCTCTCTCACATTGATGTTTCTCTGTGTCTCCATTTCTTTCACTCTCTAAAAATCAATGGGAAAATATTCTTGGGTGAAGGTTAATAACAAGAATAATAAGAATTGGAACTTATTTTGATAGGCCCAGGGGAACTGAAGAATTTTGAGCAGAGAATGATGCTCAGAGTTGGCCTGGCACAGAAAGAGGCTAGAACAGGTAAGATGTTACTATACAAAAGGCTGGGTGAAAAGTACTGAGGGCCCTGATAAAGTGGTGACAAAATTAAGTGTCCTTGAGTTCCACACACATGAGTAAAAACTTTAGACAAGCCTTGGCAGCAGATTGTATAAGGGACAAGGAAATAAGTCCAAGGTATTTGAGCCTGGGGTAACTGAGAAAAGTATTGTCATTAATGGAAATAGGAAAGTGAGGAAGATAAAGCACATGGGATGCTGAGTTTATATTGTTTATAGAAATTAGCCAGCATCTAAATGGAAAACTTTTGGAGAGAAAAGTTTATTCAGTGCTTTGCTTTTAGTAAATAGCCCAATTACTATTTGATACATTAAACTCTGAAATAATTTTGGTCACGCTTTTTTAAAAAGCCAGAGAGTTTATTTCACTGCCCTGGTAGTGAAGTAACACAAAAATGGTTATCACTGGGCCAAAACAAAAAAACACACACACTCCCCTCAAAAACACACACTGCAGAACCAGAACCCACTTTTGGGTTTAAGTGTTATTCAAACTACAAGTGTATAAACTGAACAACATTTGTCTTAGAATTCTAATTAGGAAAATAATTTGACATACCTTCTTAATCATTTTGCCAAGTTTAAAAGATGGTCTTCTGCCTATTGAATAATCATCTTGCACTTCTGAATAGGTATAAGTAATTATTGCCAAGAACATGTTCTGGAGAGAAATATTCAAATAAGAAATTATTTCAATAAAAATTTAGTTTAAATGATAGTGATTTTGGCAAGTGCTGGGATTTGTAATATTAGATTTAAATTTTAAAAGTAACTCATATGGTCAGTAATAGAGAAATTGCTCTGAAGACTAAAATATAGCAGGCTGGGTAATGTGTAGTTTGTGGACCTAGGCAGACATGTTTATGGAAAACAAAATTTAAAATAGTGCATATGAGTGGTTACTTATATATGCATTAGTCAATGTAAAGTGTTCTGACAGCTAAGCAGTGATACTATAATTTCTTCTAAGTTGTTCATTTAATTTTTCACTCTAAAATATATACGCAAAAAAGGAAACATATGGTCATTCTTACCAACAGGACAAAGAATATGAAAAAGATGAAGGTGATGAAGTAAATGGGTCCCAAGATACGACTGTCTTGCTGAATAGCAGCAAAATTAAAATCCCCAAGAATAATTCGAAACTGTGCAAATCTTTGATGAGAAGAAAGAAAAAGATTAGGCAATATTATATCCTGTCATACATGCATGACAACTGATATGGGTTACCAATGTGTCTAGCCAAGTATTTAGCTGTGTATGGCATATGCTGTATGGCTTTAGTTATGTTACAGCACAGAGTTCTATAAAACTGAAATAGAAAACTCCCCTGAAGGCAAGACTTGAGGTACCTCAATAGCTGAACAGGTAGTCCAGGAAATGGGCTTCAATTTATTTAACTAATGTCAACCCAATGTTTTACCTGCGAGATTTGAACCTTGGGCTACCTTTTTACCAACTATCTTCACAGTGGCCTCCTTAGCTATTCCTGTGCCTTTCTAAAGTTTAGAATACTTTCACTTTGTTCAAGTGATTTTCAACTAGACCCAAGAGCCCTAAAATGTCTTCTAATGTCAAATGATATTTTCATTTTTGCTCTTCTTTTAAAATAAAGAGCCAATGAGTCACGCGCTGAGTCTCAAACATGATCCCGAGGTTTATTTTATTCTCTTCAATAACAATAAAAACTTGGTTTTGATGTGAAATAGCATTTGAAATATTTTTAAAATCTTCATTTTCTTCATTTTATATTTATTTTAAAAATGTATTTATTGATTAGGGTATTACATATGTGTCCTCATCCCCCCATTATTCCCCCCAACCTCCCCCACTCATGCCCTCCCCCCACTGTTGTCTGTGTCCATTGGTTAGGCTTATATGCATGCATCCAAGTCCTTTGGTTGATCTCTTCCTCCCTACCCCCACCCTCCCCTACCTTCCCTCTGAGGTTTGACAGTCTGATAATCTTCTCTGTATCATTCCAATTTTAGTATATGTGCTGCCGAAGCGAGCACTTAATTTTAAAGATGGAAAATTAAGAAATTAAGGCTTGGAATGAGCATAGCTGTAGATGTAGAATTATAATTTTTTAATCTGAGGTCTTATTATTCTCATCATTAATTTGCAGTGGCATTGCCAGACGCATCAGGGGTATGTTATAAATTATGTGAGTTCCTTATTTTAAGGGGGAATCTGGGAAGGAAATTTTGAAAGTATGTAGACACTTTGCATGGTTGGCTAGTCAGTCAAAAGGGAGAGTGCTTCTTGTTCCGTGTTGCTTTAGCCAACCACATAAAGGCGCATAGGGCTATCTACCAAGAAGGAAGAAAATGCTTTCACAGAAATCGGCTATTTGGAGACCTAGGACTCAGGGTTATCTGGAATTTCATTCCTAGTACCCAAAACCTTATTAAGTCATGCTCAAATATTTATCCAGCTTTTAATACTGGTTTGTAATGTTCTTCTACACACGGTAAAAAGAGAAATGCTGAATTGCAGAGACCAAAATTTCGCAACAAATCAAATGTTTTCTTCTTTTTGGGATAGGAGAATAAAAGGTTCTGTTTTAATATTACTAACTTGATCTTTTAAAAAACAACATGTTTTTTTTATTGATTTCAGAGAGAAGAAGGGAGAGAGACATAGAAACATCAATGATGAGAGAGAATCATCGATTGGCTGCCTCCTGCTGTGGGATCAAGTCTACTACCTGGGCATGTGTTCTTGACCAGAACTGAACCCGGGACCCTTGAGTCCGCAGATGGACACTCTATTCACTGAGCCAAACTGCCTAGGGCTAGCCCAGGACATCTTAATTCAAATTTAAGATATGAGATTCCTTGGACACTCAGGCTTCAAGTCACTATAAGGGGTTTACTTTTAACTTGAGGCTGTAGCACTTCAGGCTTCCTGCTTGATTTGTAAAGAGGTTATCTGAAAATCCGTCTTTGGCCCCCCCCTCCCTACCCCCGCAACACAAGCACACATGCAGGTCCTGGGCATTGTCTTTTGTCTTCTTCCTAAGAGGTGGTCAGAAACAGTTTCTCAACTTTTTTTTTTTCTGGGTCAGCAAAAATACCTTCAGGGTGGAGATTTTTGGAAGATGGTAAGAAAAACTTGGAATCTGTCTCCTCACCTAGACAACAATCACATTGGCAGCTGGCTGATATAATTATTTTGGAATGCTGGAGTCTGTTGAAGGCTTGCAACTTCCAAGGAAAGGCTCAGACAATTTTGGTCAATTCCAATTTTTAGTTTGGCAGTAGCTACCCATCTCCCGCCCTCCATCCATGGCATACAGCTGTGCATGTTTACACGCAGCTTGTGGGAGTCAGGATGGGCAACAAGGACCCTGTTCTTCAAACATCAGGGGTTTGTGTTCTGATTGCTGATCACAGAGGTGCAGACACAGAGGCAGGTATTCTCCACATCTTTGTTGTAAGCTCCCTCTCCCCGCGGCTGAAGCAATGTCCTTGGAATTTAAAGGGCTAGTGCCCTTCCTCCCCCTTCATTTTTCTCTTTTTCCCCTTTTGGGAGATACTATACGCTAGGATGGTATTCAAAACCAACTGCATATATGGAGGAAATTAGAAATTCATGACAACAGGCTCAGAAAAGACCTAAGAAAACATTAAGTTTACATCTTAGGCTGTTACTTAGTATGGAGACAGCCTGCAGTAACAACAAACCCAGCAAGCCCTGTGGAAGGGAAAGAATCTAATTTACAGAGTTACCATTATTACATTCAAATGTCCAGTTTTCAACAACAACAAGATGACAAGACATACAAAGATATAGTAAGGCCTATTAAAAGGAAAGAAACCAACAGAAATGATTTTAGACAAAGATCAGATGGCAGGCCTGCTAGACAAGGGCTTTAAAACAACCATCTTAAAGATGTTCAAAGAACTAAGAAGACATGGAGAAAGAAAATGACATATGAATAAAGTAGAAATATCAATAAAAAGTAAAACATTACAGAGCTAAATAAAAATCCCCCCCAATTTTTTTTCACCAAAGGAATTCAAAAGCAGATTTGAAAAACCAGAAGGAAAAAGAAAAATCAGTGAATTTGAAGATAATTATCGAGTCTGAGGAACAGAAAGAAAAAAAAAATTGAAGAAAAGTAAGCAGAGCTAAGAGACCTTGGGACCATCAAGTGAGCCAACATATGCATAAGCATATGAAAAGATGCTCACTAATTAGGGAAATGCAAATCAAAACCACAATGAAATAGCTCATACCCATTAGGATAGCTACTAAAAAAAAAAAAAGACTGGAAAATAAAAAGTGTTGACAAGGGTGTGGAGAAGTTGAAACCCTTGTGCACTGCTAGTGGGGATGCCAAATCATACAGCCACTGTGGAAAAGTTTGGCAGTTCCTAAAAAAATTCAAAATATACCCTAGCTGGTTTTGCTCAGTGGATAGAGTGTAGGCCTGTGGACCAAAGGGTCCCGGGTTCGATTCTGGTCAAGGGCATGTACCTTGGTTTCGGCTCCTCTCCAGCCTGGGCCTGGGCCTTGGTTGGGGCTTGTGCAGGAGGCAACCAATCAATGTGTTTCTCTCACATCGATATTTCTCTCTGTCTTTCCCTCTCTTCCACTCTCCCTAAAAAATCAATGGAAAAATATTCTTGGTTGAGGATTAACAAACGAACGAATAAAAAATTCATTTAGTAAAGGTTTATTTCAGAAAAATGTGAATTTTTGAATAAAAAATTCAAAATAGAATTGCTATATGATCTAGCACTTTCATCTATGGTTATAAACCTGAAAGAATTAAAAGAGCCTTCGGGAGATATTTGTACACCCATGTGCTCAATAATTAAAATATGGAGGCAACCCAATGACAGATAAATGGATGAGCAAAATATGGTATAAACATGTGGACTATTATGTAGCCTAAAAAAGGAAGGAAATTCTGACACATTCTACAACACTGTTAAATCTTAAAGACATTATGCTAAAGTGGAATAAATCAGTCACAAAAGGACAAATGCTGTATGATTCTCTAGGTGCCTAGAGTAATCAAAATCACAGGGACAAAAAGTAGAATGGTGGTTGCCAGGGTCTGGGATAAGCAGGGAGATGAAGAGTTATTTTTTACTGGGTATAGAGTTTCAGTTTTGCAAAATTAAGAAGAGTTCCAGAGATGAATGGTGGTGATGGTTGCACAATATAAGTATGCTTAATATCACTGAACTGTACCCTAAGAAATGGCTAAGATGATAAAATTTATGTGTATTTTACCACAATAAAAAGAATTCTTACTGACTTAAAAAAAGCCCTTCAGGGTAAAAGTAACGTTGGCTGCTGGGCTTCTCTGGATTCTTGCCTTCAGTTTGTGGCCCAGTTATTACACACTTTTTTGTTAGTTCTATAGAATTTCAATGTTTTCAGCTTTTTCAATTGGCCTGCAGAGGAGGTTGATCTGAATAATCTAGGACATCATTACCAAGCACAAAAATACCCCCAATCCATTCCAGAGTTCTCTACTTATTTATCCTGTGGCTTATACTTCCAATTTTCCCACTAACCAAGGTAAGACAAATTTCTGAGGTTCTGTAAAGTACTACACTTACATTCAGTATCTAATACAACTACATTTTAAGTAACACTTGAATTAATATACTAGGAAATGACCAAAAAGTTGTTGAAACTGCAAATATTCTTTACTCAGGATAAGCTAATTAGACATTTTAAAAAAGATTTTTTTGTAATGTTTTATTATTTTCAGAGAAATGAAGGGAGAGGGAAAGAGAGAAAGAAACATCAGTGATAAGAGAGAATCATCAATCAGCTGCCTCCTGCATGCCCCCCCACTGGTGATCAAGCCCAAAACTGAGGCATGTGCCCTGACGGAATAAAAGGTTGATCTCCTGGTTCATGGATTGATGCTCAACCACTGAGCCACACTGGTCCGGCTAATTAGATTTAAATTATAGGTTGTTTGAAGTTGAGGAACTTTGGAAGTGATTTAGTTCATTCCCTTCATTTATAAATAAATAAATTAGGGTCTAGAAATGATAAATAGCAAATGGCAGAATTGGAAAAGTAGAGTTAAATCCTCTTGGTTCTTAGTCTACTCTTCCCACTACTTACTTAGTAAAGGTTTATTTCAGAAAAATGTCATTACATTTTATAACATTGGTACTTCAATTCTTTATATGTGGATGGTGAAAAGAGGGCAATGTAAGACATTTTTTTAGACCAGATGTCCCCAAATCAACAAAAAGGGTCAAGGACAAATACGTTCTTAACTAAAATTAAGAAAGTTATTGTTGTTGTTGTTTTTTCTCTCTCTCACAGCCATATATTACTATGCACTGCAAAATTTCCCAATCTTACTTAAATCTGAGGCCATTTCCCCCCCGATAATCTTGGTTTAGAGTCCACAGGGTGTGTTTTGAGAATTGGTATTTTTGAATATCATAGTTTACTTATACAGACAGAGCTTGCTTTACCTACTTGAAAAGGGGAGTAAATTTATTAAAATTATTCACTCTTAAAGGAAAGCCTGAATACTTTTTTAGGGATTCTAATTAGTTTTATAAATTTGTTGACTGCTGATTGCTTTATGCGTATAAAACTATTTTAATTAATTAAATAATTATTTAAAACACAGCTTTACCAGAGCAGCAAAGGGCAATCGTGTTTTCTTTAGAGGTCTCCATCTTTAGAATCAATAAAAGGATTCTAAAGATGGAGACCTCTAAAGAAAACACGATTTCCTTTGCTCAGAGACATGGAGCCAATTTCTTTTATCTTAGATAAAATTTTCACTTCTAGTGAGAAATGAAAATTATTTTTCCAACTTTATCTAGTAACTCTTAAAAAACTGATATCACCATCCATTTGGATCTTTCAATGCCTAACCATACTTTGAATATGACATACTTATCTATTAGTGAAAATATAAAACCAAGTTTAAAGTTATTAAAGCTTATGTTACTATTTGACATAGATCTTTCTGTGATTTTTTTTTTTATAACCTGGAAAATATAATTACATTTATACTAAGAGCTTACATGGAATTTTGAAAAGTAGAAAAGTCGTCAACATGTGATCCAAAAATAAGAAATCCTAACTGGGCATAAGCAAGGAGTATTATAAAAAACATAATGGCAAACCCTACTATGTCTTTGATACAGCAGGATAAGGTTGACGACAGCTGAGACATGGTGTTATTAAAGCTTATGAATTTGAATATCTGAAAAAGAACAAAATTAATTGAAATAGAATATTAAAGATTATAATTACTTAAAATAAGTTAACTTCAGAAGAAATCTGCTTTAATTTCAAAGAGGTGCTTAATGATAGTCAGGGGTATGTAAGGATGTGTCAGCAATCATTACATGGCCAAACTACTTTTAAAATTATTTTATAGTTAAGAATATCCTTTTTTTTTTCATGCTTTGTAGTTTAAGTTCCCATTTTGATATCTAATATAAAAATATTATATCTATTCTGTTGTATCTAATATAATAAAATATAAATACCTTTATCCATGCAAAAAAGATGGTAATAGCAAGTATATTGTTGTAAAAAATGCACCAGTGTGCAAGCAAATAGAAGTCTGAATATTGTTCAGTACGTTTTAACAGCTGTTCAAGTAAGAGAAAAATTTGTGTTTTACAGTATAAGTTGAAGAAAATTGTAAAAAAACACAACTATATGGGGGAAAAAAAGAAGGGTTAAATTAGAAGCTATTTCTACCTTTAAATCTCCTGCAGTCTATGAAGAAGCACATGAAAAAGTTAATCAAAAGTTCAACAAAAGGGAGGGAGAGATACAACGTAGGGTTTTAGTAAGTGGAAGTAAGCCTCAATTTAATCATCATAAATGTAGAAAAATATTGATCAACCTGACCATCCTAATCTATCTGCCTGTTTGTTTCTTTGAGTCCTAAAACACAAATATATACAATGCCTGTATAATGCTGACTAGGCTGTAAGGATTTCTGCTCCATGTAACCACATGATACTTAAAAGTTTTATATTTCCACCATATGACACTACAAGGACAAAATTTTACAGTTTCAAAAAAAGCCCCATTGGAACCCTTCAGCAACTTCTTTAGAAGAAGACTTCAGGACTAGATGTCAGAGCTTTATAACTGTCATGAAAATTTCCTTTTGATTACCCTTGCCTGAAATAGTCAAATCATTAAACATTTAACACTATGCCTGCCATATGTTAAACATTATTGGGGGTATAGAAAAGTAGATGGCACACTTTCTGACTCTGATAAACTTTCAATCTGGTTTTGGGAAACAAGGCTTATCTATTAACTTGGCCAACAGGGGTGAATGATCAGCTTGTATACACCAGAAGTGTATGTTCATTGTTCCTAAACCACACTCTTACCATTTGTCACACCTGCCTACATCTCTGCTTATTTTATTATGTTCTAGTGACCAGGACTGGCAGTCTTTGGAGTTTCTTTCAGGGACTATTTCTGCAAACTGGTGTCCTCTGTGCCCACAAGCTACCCTCTGGCTGTTCAAACCTCCTCCCCCTTCAGTGTTTTGTGTAGACTTGTCTTTTAGCTATTCTTTCAAAATCCAGTGCGAGGAGGAAAGCAGATTTGGGCAACAGAAAAAAGATCCATGATTTTCAACATGATTGTAAAGAATAGATTTTTGAGTGGGGGTAGGTGAGACCTACTGTGCACATTAAATCATAATACCTATGGAATTACCTATTCCTCTTGGTTTACCTTGGTCCTCCCAAGAATCAAACCAGGAAAAAAAAAAAAGGCTTTTCCCTTTTGGAAGCACACCATTAGTATGTACTATAACAGTTCATTTTATGATTTGATATTTGAAACTTTTAAAGTAAGTCCCGATGAATAAAAATCTCTGCTTTTTGCACCTCTTATTGATGGGTTCATATGTGAGTTCCTTCAACCATACATGTGAATATATACTTACCACCAAAAGTAGTAATTCTAGCCAGTTCCAAATACGTCTGAAATAGGCAAACTTGAATTCTTTCATTTTTTTGCCTTCTTGTATTATGAAGACAGTAAACAAAATTAAAAATGTGATTTCACAGAAAGCAATAAAATAATCATAGTAGCTAACATATATGAGGAGTTTCACTGAGTAAAACTGCCATGAAGTAAGTATTCCTCCGGTTGCAGGGAATTCTGCCACCAACCTGTAAAATTAGATTTGTGTGTTTCAGGCATTTATATTTCAGTACGTAATTCAATGTGAAACTTCTAATCGGTGCTGATGTGTAATTTAATGATAACCAGTTATTTTATACAAAATATGTTTTCTTGAGGTGATGGATTCAATTTGAAAAATTTCTAGTGGATTTACTTATTTTTTTAATGATTGTACTCTTTATGTACTTTGCATATTTCCAATGGTCAAAGACCAAGATAAATAAGAAAATGAGATGTGATTTTAGCCAGACATTCATTCTGTACTACATTTAGATGGTTTGTTCATAACTGGGAATACTAATTTATCTTCACAGGAGAATGAGATGATGTTCAAGAAAATGCTATACTGTTAGTTACTATTATTAGTCAGGACTCACCCCAAAATACATAATTTTTGAATACTTCAGAGAAGGGAAATACACTCTGTCTCTTTACCTTATCAGAGATAGTTCTTGTTTCTAAATGTCAAGATCACATATTCTAATAAAGCAAGTATATGTTTACTTTCGGCACTGATGTTGGATATGAAGATCTATATGTAAATATAAGTATTAAAATCAATTCCATCACTAAATATAATAACATTTTGAGGTTGTTCACAGTACTTCTAATGTTCTCCACAACTTCAGATAATTAAGAATTGGCATGAATGGGAGGTGGGGGGTAATGGGAGAATAAGGACACATATGTAATACCTTAATCAATAAAGAAATTAAAAAAAATATCCTATATAATAAAAGACTAATATGCAAAAAAAGAAAAAAAAAGAATTGGTAGTACTTTAAGGAACAAGCATCTCTATCACCATGTCACAAAGTAATTATTTCTACTTAAAGATATTAGCATATCTTACTGGTACTGGAATAAGATGCTGCCAAAACAAGAACAAAAACAAAATAGCCAGTTAACAAGTGGAAAGGAGAACTATTGGTTTCACTTTGCATATAATAGGTGTGCAATGTTGGATAAATGAGTACAGTGAAAGAAACTCAATATTTTGATCTGAAGTGTAAACAGAGAAGCAAAAAGAGAGAAAAAGGACCTCACTTACTTTCCCAGATACAGTGTACAAAAAAGGAAAACAAGTAGATGAGGTCTTAGTGAAAGCAACATACTTACTCACAACTACTGATTAGATATACTACCAGATAAAAGTTTCAAAATCTGCTGGTTTTTAAAAAATAACATTTTAAAAGGTAACAAGGAATAAGCATAAAACATAGAGAAAGGAAATCTGGATTTAATCTAGTACTACTGAGTTCTTCATATGCCTTTAAGGCAATTACCCCAATGTTTCTACTCTTATTTAGGACATAGAAGTGATTTGTATTCTTCACTTTATCCTGATAAGGACTAGTAGGAAGGGTGAACAATGTTTATAAAAAGCTTTTGATTCCTTGATCAGCTCGTGTGGCTTGGTTGGTTGAGTGTCATCGGGTTATATTCCTGGTCAGGGCACATGCCCAGGTTGTGGACTCGATGCCCAGTAGTGGTCCTGCTGGAGGCAGCCTATTGATGTTGCTCTCTCATTGATGTTTTTATTTCTCTCTTCCTCTTCCTTCCTCAGTCTCTAAAAAACACTCACACATATATTTTTTAAAAATACCCAACAACTCTGATTCCTTAAAGAGAAGAACTATAAGATAATAGGTATACTATCCATTGGCTGCTTAAGGTAATTCACTTGTTTTATTTATTTTTACAAATTTTAAAGGCCATGATTGTGTTTCACTGTAACTATTGCACAAGGGCAAAATCCCCTAATCAGAGTAAACACTAATTCCTATTCCATTTGGAGTAAAATTGTAAGGCCTATGAGGGAAAAGTGGTTTACCCATTCCCAGATCACTTAGAGGAAACTGATTCAATCCTCGGACAGATCCAGTCATGGTAATCCTATTTACTTTGCCAATGTTTGATTCTAGAACCCAGGCCTAAACCAATGAGCAGGTTCAGGTTAGGCAGATGACTTAAGGTAATTGGACTAATGGAAAGAATTTTTTCTCTTTGGTTGGCTCTCTTCCTTCTCCCCCTCCCCCTCTTATTTCTCGTCCTTTTTCTGCATGAGAGATGTCTCTCTTCCTCTTTGTGGGTAACAAGTTAGCACAGGCATGTCCTTCTCATGCAATGGCAGAGATGCAAAAGAGCAAGTTTTACATTTTTTAAAATTACTTTTTGTTTGGAGAGGGAGGGAGGAAAGGAGGGAGGGAGGGAGGGAGAGAGAGAGAGATTTGTTGTTCCACTTATTTATGCATTGATTGGTTGATTCTTGTATATGCCCTGATTAGGAACCCATCCCACAACCTTGGCATATCAGAAGGACACTCTAACCAACTGACCTACCCAGTCAGGCAAGAGAGCAAGTTTTAACGTACAAACTCATTTCAAGCTTCTGCTTGTATCATATCTGCTAATATTCCATTGATCAAAACAAATCACATGATTGAATCTAAGCCTCAAGGGCTGGGGCAGTGCACCCTGCTCTGGGTGGGAAGGCACTTGCAAAGTTACATAGCAAAGATGTGAAGATTTGGGGCAATTTTTGCAAAGAAAAAATTATTTCTAGAATGCAGAGTACTGTTATATATTATTTAAAATAAAAATGCCTCATTCTTGAGACAAAAATTTGTAACTTAATAAAGAGGCTCATTCTGAAAAGAAATCAACAGATTTGAATGACTGGAATAGAGGAAGAAATCATCAAGACTAAATGTTAGACATCTGTAATTGCAGGATGACAATAAAATTACATATCCTTTAGTAATATAAAACCAACATATTGTATGTAATTCTCCAAGTTCTTGAATATATTCTCAAATAATGAAATAATATGATGTTGCTTTACCTTCTTTTTCATTATTAGCAGAATGACGTTATATTTTAAGCTTATAATTTTAATCTCAGTACAGACATGCAAAAACTGGAAACCCTAGTAAGAGTTCTGGATGTTTTTCCTTTATTTTATTTTTTTTGAGAGAAACATTGATTGATTGCCTCGTGTACATGCCAACTGGGAATCAAACCTGCAACCTTTTGGTATATGGGACCACGCTCCAAACAACTGAGCCACCTGGCCAGGGCTCTGGATGCTTTTTAAATTTCTTAACAAATAGGTTTTGAATCACTCACCTGATGATGCAAAACAGGTTTACATTAGCATTGTATAACGTAAAGTCAATAAAAATAACTCTAGTCCCTCTTGTGATCCAGTTGTTCAGTTGAAGGTTATTGAATTTGTTTTTGGTTTCAGATTTTGATTTTGATAAAGTGAAAATATATCCCCCATTTCTGTAAACACCAACAAATCCCCAGTGCCAAGGGGAGTTGATACTAGGAGTAGAATACTTCCATCTGTTAGATATAAAAAGAATAGTGGAGAGATGAGAAGGACCTGAATGAGAAGCATTCTAAGAATTTCAGCTAAACTTTGGTTCAAAAGTAGTTGTTAAAAGAATAGTATTAAGTTCATAAGTATTGTAGTAATTTTGAAGCAAAACAATGAGTTAAGGATGAAGTTAAAAGAATATTGAATATGTTTTCATTTTTTAATGCTTATTGTGGACAAGACACTGGACATAAGAAAAAAAATTTAAATCTATTTTTGCCTCAGGGAGCTTAAAAACTAGAAAATAATGACTTTATTCTTTAACATATTGTCTCTGTTGTTTTATTAGATCTTAAGTCTGACTAGAACAAGAATACCAAAGGTTTTGATTCAGAAATGTCTGTCTCAGCATGGGAAAAAAAGGTGTTTCATAGTCTGTCTTCTAAAGGTCATATACCATTTATAAAATACCCAGTTCACAGGACCTTTGTTATAATGTAAATATTGTTATATAGGTATGTTATTTTAATGAAACTACATAAATCAAAGTAAAATGTGTATAACTAAATTTCATTTCCATTTTTTCTTTTAACTTAACTGTAAAATATTAAAAAAAAAATAAAGCCTTGATTCCTCATTTCAGTTATTCTATCTACCCAAAATAGATTGGAACGATTATCCAAAAATGTACTGCTTAAATTGTATTTCTATTTATGATACTATATTTGTTTATAGGGGGATAAAAAATGACACCGAGAAAAAAATATTCCTATTTAATGAAAATTCCATAGAAAAGATTATCTGCCCCCTAAAATTTTCATAGGACCCTAAAAGCAATGACGCCAGCAGTTTCTGTGCTAAAGGGAGGTAGTGTCAGTGGTTTTTGTTTTTTTTTTAAATTCTCTCCTGAGGATATTTGTCCACTGATTTTTAGAGAGAGTGGAAGAGAGGGACAGAGAAAACAGGGCCTGAGCAGGGGAGGAGCCTGCAACCAAGGTGCGTGCCCTTGACTGGAATTGAACTCGGGACCCTTTGGCCCACAGGCCGATGCTCTATTGACTGAGCCAAACCAGCTAGGTACACATTTTTTATATGTAGACAGGAGTCTATACCAGCAGTAGCCTCAGCCATTTTTAAGAACAATGGTCATAACATCTTTGGCAGGCATCAGCAGATGCAGTGCCTGTAGAGCATAACTGCCCTTTTAATGTTAGCAACAAGAGAGACATCATTGAAGTAAGCCGCAGTGAGAAAGAAGGAAAGTTGCCCAGGACACCTAGGATACTTGGTAGGGATCCCAAGAAGCATTTGAGATGTGTTTGAAGTGAGTCTGGCCAGAGCCAGAAGAGCTCATTGAGTCTTGTCAGAGCAAAAATGGACACTTTGCCTTGTGTCCAATGAGTTAGCATTTCATATACCATTTGGCAGGCAAAAAAATAACAGGTTCAACTCTTTCTTTTTTTAGACACTACATTGCTGAGTCGTCCTTTGATACTATTATTGGAACAAGATCCCTGTTGGTATTATTTGGAAAATACACATATTTTCACAGTTGTTTAAAGATATAATGATAAGCTGCTAGAAAATGTTACGTGTAATTTTATGCTACTTACTCAGTATCATCTTTAAGGCCAAAATCAGATATGTCTTCATTTTCAGAAGTGTATTTGGCATAACATTCCCTCATCAGAAACTGAAGGGATGAATAGACCTTGCATGTGTTGTTTCGGACTTTTAGTTGACGGACTCTGGGGACTCCTAAGAGTATGTTCTCAGAGTAGATGCGACTGCTGTTCTTTGAATTATACAACTGGCTGTTATTGTACCATGAGTCCCAGTATAGACCTTCCAAAAGGGGTCCTTCCATAAACTTCACATGGAAAAATAAATGTTATGGCAAAAGTATTTTCATGTCAACTGTATAACAGACTCTACATTCATAATGTTACCCATAAGAATATAAAAATAAGTGATTTTGAGGATGAGTATGAAAATTATTGACCAAGCCAACATTAATATTAATGATAATGATGACCTTGTCTCTTTGATAAGTTCCAAATTCCTAGCATGGCTTTCATGATTTGACCTAATTCATAGTTTGGCCTTTTCTACCTCATCTTCTAGCCTATATAATAAAAGGCTAATATGCAAATAGACCAAATGGCCGAATGACCAGTCGTTATGACGTGCACTGACCACTAGGGGGCAGATGCTCAGCATGGGAGCTGCCCCTGGTGATCAGTGCGCTCCCACAGGGGGACCGCCGCTCAGCCAGAAGCCAGGTTCATAGCTGGTGAGCCAGCAGTCAGACATCCCTCGAGGGCTCCCGGACTGGGACAGAGCACAGGCTGGTCTGAGGGACCTCCCTGAGTACATGAATTTTGTGCACCGGGCCTCTAGTATGCCTATAATGTCAAATATAGCCCCATATGTATAATTACTTATAGAACATATTGCTTTTTCTTCCTAGAATGTCCTTCTGTTATCCTTTAAAACTCAACTGAATAGTCATCACCTCTTGAAAGCCTTTCCTACCTCTTCCAGCATGCTCCAATGGTTGTGACATGGGAACCTGAAACTACTGTTTTCTTAGTTGTTCTTTCCTCACAATGTAAGCATTTTGCTAAGTGTAATGAAAAAAACAAATCTGTTTCAATGTTGAAGGAATGATTCTCTTATGCAATTAAAAACACTATAAAATTATATTCTGTATATATACTCTTTATTATATACTGTATATTACTTTAACACTCACACAGTATAGGGTTGTATAGTATACCCACATGACATATGTTTCACTTTACGGGCAATTTAAGGATTTTTAAAAAGAGTAATTTTCACTATACACAATTATAGACTGACTTTGGATCCTACCACGTAAGAACCAAGTTTTTTATTTTCTAAATGCAATAAATAAGACATTTAAAAATTTTAATTTGTTTTTTTGTTAATCCTCACTTGAGGATATTTTTCCATTGATTTTTTTAGAGAGTGGACGGGAGAGGGAGAGACAGAGAGAGAAACATCGGTGTGAGAGAGAGACATCGATTGGTTACCTCCTACAGGTGTCCCCACCAGGGCCGGAGATCAAGCTTGCAATCCAAGTATGTGCCCTTTACTGGGAAATGAACCCAGGACCCTTCAGTCTGTGGGTCGACACTCTATCCACTGAGCCAAACTGGCTAGGACAGTATTTATTTTTTGAAATTATAAGCACTCACACTGAGAACATAGTTCCTCAATAAACACTCACTGGTTGGTTGACTCTAACATAAAGAAATTATGTTCAATTTTACTCATTGCTTCACCAAATATGCACTGTATCAAGTGCCTACTACATGTGCCAAAGGTTTATGCAATACCTAAAGCTACTTTATCCACAGTCACATGCTACCTTACCTTCCAAAAATCAGGGGTGCTGCAAATAGACTTAAAGTTGGTCCTTTCATCACCAGGCACAGAAGTGTCCAAAAACAGAGATGACATAACTTTGTTTAAGTAATACATATGTGGGTTTACCATCCCAAAAGTCACTAAGGAGAAGAATTTTTTTTGTTTAAAAACTTATATTTAAAAACTGAGTTTATCTGGATTAAATATGTATTTATAATTTGGCCCCTATTTTGTTTTGAAATTCAATTTTAATTTTTGTCTAATTATAAATGTAATAATAATAATAAAACTAAAATAAAAACATATAAAGCAGGAAGAAGATTCCTGTACTTCCACTGCTAGAGTTAGATTTGGCATATACTCTCCAGATTTTTCTATACACACACATTTATAAAGAAAATTATTTTTATAAAAATGAAATCCCATTATACATACTATTCTGCAAGTTGGCTTTTTTTCTACGTATATTGAGAGCAGGCAATATGCTATGGTGAGTAGTTAAGACTATGGACTTTGCCCTGGCTGGTTTGGCTCAGTGGATACACTGTCGGCCTGTGGGCTGAAGGGTCCTGGGTTTGATGCTGGTCAAGGACACATACTCGGGTTGTGGAGGTGGCGTGCAGGAGGTGGCCGATTAATGATTCTCTCTCATTGATGTTTTTCTCTCTCTCCCTCTCCCTTCCTCTGAAATCAATAAAAAATATATTAAAAAAAGGACTATGGGCTTTGACTACAAATGGTTTGAGTCCTATCATAGAAATAGTATTTCTTACCTCATAGTTTTGTTATGAGAAGTGAGATAATGCATGTGGAACATTTATAACTATGTTATGGCACTTGGTAAGAATTTTAACAAGTATTAACTAGAATTCTTTCTCTTTATAGGGGTGGGTGGGTGCGTTTTAGAGTGGAGTGTAGAAAAAAAAAATTTTTTTTTTTGCTAGAAGCCCTTTATAGTTTTTACAGATCATGTATCTTCAACATCATTCCATGGCACACATGAGCCTATGCCTTTCTTTAATGTTGCGTTATTTCACTGTAATGTTAAATAAATCCTCCGTTGATGGATATTTAAGTTGTTTTCAATTCTAATTATATAAAGGTTTCTGATCCCTGAATAATGGGATTATGATATTTTTCTATTTTTCTATTCCCTAAATGTTGTAGTTTTTAAAAACCAGTCTAAGACATCTTAATTTATAAGGTTGGCTGTAGTTGTCTTTTAAATCAAGATCCAAGTCAATCTCACACCTACAAACCTATTAATTAATTGATATATGATTACCAGTGTTTAGTCCATACCAAAATGAAGTCATTCAGGCCGGTGAGCTTACATCTACTCTATGTTAGGCACTTTAAAGACAAAATGTTGGTATGGCTCAGTGGTTGAGTGTCAGCCCATGAACCAAGAGGTCACTGGTTCAATTCCCAGTCAGTACACGTCTGGGTTATGGGGGTAATGCAGGAGGCAGCAGATTAGATGTTTCTCCCTTTCTCTCAAATAAATAAAAATATTTTAAAAAATGTTCTTTATAACTGAAGTCAATGACATTGACCCACATAGGAGGAATGTAGGTTGAGAAATTTTCCCAGTCCTTAACAGATCTGTATTGATCCAAGTTTTGTGACTCAGCACAAGCATATTTTACTATTAATTGTGCAATAGAACAGGGAAAAGAACAAAGCAGAGACTAAAATTAACTTCTTTGGCCTCATTTGTAGTTTGATCTATGAAACTGAGCTAATCCTATATAATAAAAGGCTAATATGCAAATTGATTGAATGACAGAACAACCGGTCACTATGATGTACACTGACCATCAGGGGGCAGATGCTCAACGCAGGAGCTGCCCCCTGGTGGTCAGTACGCTCCCTCTGGGAGCACTGCTCAGTCAGAAGCCTGGCTCACCGCTGGCAAGTGCAGTGGTGGTGGCAGCAGGAGCTTCTCCTGTCTCCGCGGCAGCGCTAAGGATGTCTGACTGCCAGCTTAGGCCAACTCGGAGAAGTCCTAAGCTGGCAGTTGGACATCCCCCAAGGGCTCCTGGACTGTGAGAGGGCACAAGCCGGGCTGAGGGGACCCTCCCCCCGACCTCCCAGGGCACGATTTTCATGCACCAGGCCTCTAGTGTATCTATATGGCTCTAAAAGAAATCAAGTTAGAATTGCCAACTCAAGGGAATAATTTACATTCAAGACAGAAATGCCAACTGAAAGAAATAGTTAATACAATCAATGCTGACTATGAAAGCTTTACATTACATCTGTGATCTAAAGTTTTGTCCCTTAAGAACTGGAAATAGCGCCAGTGTAAAGGAATTTAAGATAATGTCTGAAACGTGTCACTAGTGTGTTTTAGTATTCTGAAAGCCTATGGCTTATAAAGTCCATGTTTTATTTCTCATCTCCACATAACTTTAGTTCAAGTAGCATTTTATCTACATCTGTGTACTTACATATACATAGGATTGTTAAAAAAATAAAGTAGAGTAATAACTCCTGAAGTGTGGTTCTACTTTCTTCATTTCTGAAATGCAGGTTGTGTTTTGGAGTCCCTGTGAAATATAAAACAAAAATTTCCTTACATTATTATGTAATTCATAATGTATATAAATAAAAATGATATAAAACCAGCCACTTTTAATGCTATACTGTGTGAAGGACAGGGTCTGTGGCTTCTGATTATATTTTTCTTCTCACTTTTATAAGGGAGGAATAATTTCTAACATTTTCACATGGGGGTAAGTGGGCAGTCATTTTGTGACTGTATACTAATGAATTTTATAACATAAAACGGATGTGCAGGAAAAGACCAGTCCTGTTTTAAAATGAAAAAGCAAAATAGAAAATAAAATGCCCACATCTGTCCTTAATTGTTTTCTCCACCAGTTTCTTGGGAAGCCTGGAAGGGAAAAGGACTCGGCCTAGGATTCAGTCAAGGTCACGACTCCCTGCTGTCTAGCGACGGTCCCTGTACAGCAAATGCCAGAGTCCAGCTCTAGGATCCAGCAAGGGGCGAGTGCCACGTCCCTGCAGTTTCAGTTTTCCAGCCTGTAAAATGGGACCACCGTCCCACTCCGCTTAAGGGGAGGTCGTGAGAGCTCAACGTGCTGGAGGTCATCTCTCACATGAACAGATACAGGGTTACAAAATTCCCCCCCTAGAAGCATCCCTCACCGCCTCGGTGCCAACGGGATGCCGCAGACATGGCGGACCTGGAAGAGACGCCGGCTCAACTTCCCCAAGGTCTGTAGCGCCTGCGCGAGCCGCCTCGCTCCTGCGCCTGCGCGAGCCTGCAGCTCCGCGAGGGCACTCGCCGCGCTACAGGTTGTAAGCGCGCGTGCGCACCGAGGACCTTCTAGAAGGGCTTCGCCCGAGGCGGGGTTGGAGATTGCGGCGTTTGCCTCCAGCGGAGGGCGACTTCTAGGGCAAACCTGGCTTTGGGCCTGCGGCTAATCATAAAAATAGTAGTAGCTAATTATAACGGTCTAGTCTTTGTTGAATACTTTTAATATTTATTGGCTTGTTTGGTCTTCACACACCCCTTCTTGAAAGGTAGGTGTTTCGTCCTCATTTTAGATCTGAAGAAACCGAGGGTGCCGAGAGGCTAATTTACCACAGTCCAGGCTGGCTGGGGCCAGGTCCGCTGGACGCTGGGCCCGATGCATAACCAAGACCCCCTGCTGCCGCTGCTCTTGTTAGAAACTGGTTATTAGCCGAGAGATGTTGCCAGAAATACCTTCCACCTTCCTTTTCCACTCGGTATGGCTAAAGGGAACGTTAAAATAGGTAAATAAATAAATAAATAAATAAATAAATAAATAAATAAAGGGAACGTTAAAATAGGTAAATAAATAAATAAATAAATAAATAAATAAATAAAAATCTAGCTTTGCAGTGATTATGTAAAAGGCAGGCCGTAAAACAGTACTCCTTGGGAGCCCAGACTCACATCTGTCCCTGAAGCTTTGCAAAGATGAGGAAGATTTGAAAACCAGTTGTAGAAAAGGCCAAACAAATCTGGCTGTAAATTAAGGCATCCAAAGCCAGGCAGGATGTGAGACCGAGGGGACTCTCACGTTGGTAAAAGGAAAAGACAACGGAAATCAATTGAAGGGCCCTAGGGCAGCCAGCAAAGAAAACCATCAAGCTGTTTTGAAAGTAAAGAAATAAAGCCATTTTTGTTATTTTCCTGAAAGAGATGTAGACTGATGTTGATAAATGCTGTTTTATGTGCAGATAAAAAGCAAAACTAGGCCACACAGCAGGGAGGGTCAGAGGCTAGCAATGATAAAAGGAACAGGGAGGCCAAACAGCCATTGGACAGCGGCCGGAGAAAAAGAAAAGGCTGCTGTCCTAGCTTAAGTATAGTTTAATAAAAGGATTTGCCCTTTCCTGTGCTTAGACTCTCAGAAGCTTACAAAAGTATGTTTTAATGTAACAGGCTATCTGAACTTGAAATGTAGGAGGAAAAAAAACCCAAAATACAGCTACTCAGATTTACATTAAATATAAGAATTAAGCAGATGACTACAAACTGTTATTCTATTGAGTTTAGTAGTCTTACAGATCTTGAAGAATTAGCTACTTATTTGGTTAATAAGTGGCTAATTTTCTTTTCCTAGTCTGATATGAAGTAGCTAAATTTCAGGAGAGATTTCCTCATGTTTTTGAAGTGCAAACTTTGGAAAATCTAGCCCAGTTTCAGGAGAAATTGAGCCGTGAGTTTTTACCAAGAAGACACACCATTCGGGAATATAATGTTGTTGTTCTTTTGGAACTTGTTATTCTTAAGGTTTGCTAGTTGTTTGATAAATAAAAAACAGAAGTTTTATGTTAAAGATGTAGACTTTTTGTGAAGAGAAGACAGTGTGTTTTAAGTAATTGAAATTTTATTCTTTTTGACATAAAACTTTGGAACACTCAGATAATCTAATACCATGTTAGTATTCATATAAGAGAAAATGGGTAAAACAGTATTATTATTAGCAGTAGTTGTGTCTAAAAAGTTGATATTAATTCATAACCTGTAATTGTTAAATGTATGACTTAAATGTTTAAAATCCCACATTTTAAGATAGTCTTCTACAATTACAAACCATGTACCCGAATTTTCTGTTGACTTCACAAGCCAGAGAAGTAGATAGAATGTGCAAGAGTCAAAGGATAAATAATATTATAAATGTACATTAGTTTTATTACCTAATGAAAGCCATAATCTGTTAATACAGCTATGGATTTATTTCAAAACTTTAATTGAATATATTACTAATAGTGTAGCTGTGCTTTCCAATGTTGGTGAAGTTACTAAAGTTCTTCACTTTCATAGAGTCCAGATTGAGCTGCCAGACGCTGAAACTCTCCTTCAGGGTTAAAAGCTTGTTTCACATCCAGACCTTTTCCATTAAGTACTAAATATTTGCTGAAAGTTGGCCGAACGCGTAACTGTTTAGGAGCTGGAAGAGTTTGGTTTGGACGGGCTAAAATAGAGCAAACAAACAAACAAACAAAAAATTTAGAAAATCTAAACAAATGGGTTGCACCAGGCATTCATATCAGATTAGGAAAAGAAAAAGAAACCAAAACTGATTATATATAGGAAAAATCCCTCAGATTTTGTGCTATGCTGGGATTTGTGACTTCTGGGTAAAGTCATTTATAACACTTGACTTAATGCTTTATATCAGTGTGACATACCTGTAACATCTAATCTTGTGTTACATGTGATCACTCCAGCTTCATTAACTGCAGACACAGTATACCACCCAGCATCTTTCTTGTTTACATCTTTTATCAGTAAAGTAATTCTTCCAGAGTTATCATGATATAAGCTGAAAAGAAACAATTAAAAAATGAAAGTATAGGAGTTAATTTTCCTGTGAAAGTTTCATTTATGATGTTCGTGATCTACAAAGTCAGACTAATAAGAAAAAGAAGCATTTGGGAATTCTGAGGCTATATTTAGTCATTGCCAAATAGCTAGTTTCCTTGAATTAAATATCCTCACACCAAATCTTGTTTATATCATCTATTTCTTTGAGCCATCTTTGTTTATTGTTAGTAACAAGGTAAATGCTAGCCTACTTTATGCTTTGAATTTCTGATTAGTGGATTCTGGCTTAATGAAGTTTATATTTCTATATATGTTTTAAAAACAAGACAAATTGAGATCACATTCATGCCATTTATAATGCATTTCAAAGTATAACTGGATTGACCAAAGTAAATTACAGTTAAATCTTGAAATACTTATCCTACCTTATTCGATCAGTGTTGAATTGTACCATTTCATTATTTCTTTTCCAGAAAAGTTTTGGTGGAGGTACAGCTGAGATTTGGCATTCTAGCTTCACTGAGTCTCCCTCAAAAACTTTTTTGCTCTGTGGTTTATAGATAAACATTGGTGCTCTTCTATGTTCTTTTGCTACATATTAATGAAAAATCAAGTATTTGAAATATTATAAAAAAGATATTAAGTCAAACCAAAGTATTATGAAACTTGTATGTTGATATAAAAGTTTTTAAAAGTAAAAAAGAATGGAAGCTTTATGTTTTAGCTTTAGCTAAAATAATATACAATACCATCCTATCTAATAAAAGAGTAATATGCAAATTGACCATCACTCCAGCACACAAGATGGCTGCCCCCATGTGGTCAAAGATGGCCACCCCCATGTGGACACAAGATGGCTGCCACAAGATGGCCAGCAGGGGAGGGCAGTTGGGAGGGACCAGGCCTACAAGGGAGGGCAGTTGGGGGCGATCAAGCCTGCAGGGGAGGACAGTTAGGGGTGACCAGGCCAGCAGAGGAGGGAAGTTGGGGGCGACTGGGCCTGCAGGGAAGAGCAGTTGGGGGGGACCCAGGCCTGCAGGGGAGAGCAGTTGCAGAGGAGTAGGCCTGCAGGGGAGGGCAGTTAGGGGTGACCGGGCCTGCAGGGGCAAACAGGCTGGCAGGGGAGCAGTTAGACATCAATCAGGCTGGCAGGCAGAAGTGGTTAGCGGCAATCAGGAAGGCAGGCAGACAAGCAGTTGGGAGCCAGCAGTCCTGGATTGTAAGAGGGGTCCCAGATTGGAGAGGGTGCAGGCTGGGCTGAGAACACACATCCCCGTGCACGAATTTTGTGCACCGGGCCTCTAGTTGTATTATACAATTCAGAGTTCTAAAACAGTAAGGTAATGATGCACTGAATTTATAATCATGTTTCATTCAAAGAATTTAAGTCTTATGGTCATTTATCATGTCATCTATAGAGTGGCAGCATGAGTGGTGCAAAAGAGTACCATCAACTTGGGTTCAAATTCTCTATTTGCTCCATTAGCCATGCCAACTTCTGAAAAATTTTGTTTAGTTTCTCTGAGGCTCAGTGTTATACATTGTAAAATAATACAATACCCAAGTAATAGTGACTGCTGTGCTTACCATACAAAATTATTGTGAGGATCAACTGAGATAACGAATGAAGAAGCACTTTGTAAACAATAAAATAACATACAACTGTCAATAATTATGTCTTTTCTTCAAATACCTGAGGGATAAGAGGGAATGATACTATAATACCATAACCCTAGCTTTTCTGAAGGAGAAATGAGATTGGACAGATGCCTGCCAAGGTCTCTTTCAGCTCTAACATTATGGTATTTCTGGAACTATTGGCACAGGAGGATTTGCTCAAAACTTAATCACTTGACTTTTTGCTTTCTAGATCACCCTTTTTTCTCTTAGACCAAGGTTCCTTATTATATCATAGAATAATTTTAAAGAGTTTTCATTGATCCGGGTAGAATACAAACTGAAGAAAATTTTTCAAGTAGTCAAGCTTTTATATAACAAAAAATGAATAATAGCAAACTCTTTTATGTGCTATACCATGGCTTAAACCATTACAAATGTGATATATTTAAAGCACTTAAATTGTAATAATTTAAAATAGAACATCAACTTTATGAGAACAGCCTTACAAAGAACATTTAAGATATGAGTTTTGCCATACATGTTTTCTAAACTAGTAGGCATGTTTTTCTTATCATAATTACAGATGAGTGTCCTAGTAAAAGGAACACAGTCTAAGGTAAAAGTTGACATTTACTCTTCAGTTTTAAGCTATGCATGATTATGACAATTCTGTGAAAATGTGTCAGATTGATTATTTTAGATTGTAGACCAGAGAAATGATTAGACTAAAATTTTTCACTTTAAGACCTGTTAGTTATATCTGTAGAAACACTTCTACTACCTTATTTGGTCTGTCTGAAATTGTACCACTTATTTATTTCCTTTCCAGAAAAGCTCTGGTGGTAAATCTATTATTCTGATTTCACTGAGTTTTCCTCAAGGATATTATCCCCCTCATACTCGCACCTCATTTGTGTAAATGAGGTGCGAGTATGAGGGGGATAATAGGCTTTTGGGTAAAAACTGGGGTTCTACTGGATTGTATAGTGTGGACATTAACCTTAACTATGAAGTCCTTTAGGATTTCCTTTTTTAATACTTTCTTTTTTAATACTGCAGGTTTAAAGATACTTTGTGATCTCTTGGAGGGCTTACCTAGGACGTCCAGCTGCACAGTAAAGGTGGCTTCTCCTGCTCTGTTCTTAGCCATACATACATAAGCCCCTGCATCTGAAACTCTGACCACTTCAAAGATGAGTGAATGAAAACCCTTCTCAGACACTATCATTTTGTGAAAATCATCTGATTGAACTGGCCTTCCATTTAGATACCATGCCACATCAGGAGCTGGCAGTCCGCTCACCTAGAAATGAAAACGTAAGGGAGATAACAGTTTTAAATGATAGAATCACTGGAACCCATTTGTCTATGAATTTTAACAATTTCAGTACCCGAGTGGGTTTGTGATTGAAAATGCAAAACAAGAGCTTAAAAAGGTATTTAATTTTAATAATTTTTAACAGAACAGTATAAATGAAAACTCTTCAAATTAATATAGTATTTTATGACTATCTTAAACCACATGTAGCTCTTTCATGTGCAACCTCAGGCTCTTTAAGATCTTTTAATTAAGGAATATGGAAGTCATATGGCTTTTCTGGCTAATGGTGACTGCAAAAGCAGTCCCAGAAGCACATATATGTGAGGCTTGCTGATCTAATGAATAACCTTTTCAAAACAGTGTTCTCGAGCTGTAGTTCTGGTGTATGAGTGGCAGTTTGTTAAGTGTTCTTATATAAGCCTTAACAATTAAGTTTACACACTGACTTTCATTCTTATAAAATGTTTTTCAATCTAGAAAAACATAAGAAAAAATTCTCCAAAATGAGGATAATGAAACTGTAGGAAAAGCTGGTCTAGCTTGAAGAACTCTTCTAGGCAGAGAGAAAGCAGGGTTGCTTGAATTTCTTAATGGAGAACTAAAGAGGCACTCTACTTTTGAAATCCTATTATTATAGCTTCACTTAGAGTAGTGGTCGGCAAACTGCGGCTCACAAGCCACATGCGGCTCTTTGGCCCCTTGAATGTGGCTCTTCCACAAAATACCAGGGCCTGGGCGAGTCTATTTTGAAGAAGTGGCGTTAGAAGAAGTTTAAGTTTAAAAAATTTGGCTCCCAAAAGAAATTTCAGTCATTGATATTTGACTCTGTTGACTAATGAGTTTGCCGACCACTGACTTAGAGTATTCATTAGGTGGTTGGTACTATTGTGAATACCTTATACCTATTTACTCAGTTAATCCTCAAACAACTTTATGAAGTAGGTACATTTGTTATTCTCATTTTACAGATGAGACAAAAGCACAGAGAGGTTAAATGACTTGTCTAAGGTTACGTAGCTGAAAAGTGGCAGAGCCAGGATTCAAACCCAGGTAAGCTTGGCTCCAGCATTTGTGTTCTTATTCATTACACATACTACTTCTTAAGTTGTGTAGCAAGCTATGAAGAGGAAGAGAGCATTTTTAAAAACTTAGTATCCCATTGTTCATTTTCTTCCAATAGTTTGAAACTTACTTTGAAGTCCATTCTGCAGAATCTTCCTTCTTCAATTGACATATTCTCTGGCACTTGAATGAAACGAGGCGGGTAAAATTTCTCCTGGATTGCATCCTCATCATTCACACCTCCCCTTGAAGATGATCTACTTCTACAAAATTATTTTAATAACTACTGTGCAAAAAGTTGTCATTGTTCTTACTTTCACACAAACATAGTTTAGCCATCAAATTTGAAACCCCAGAGTCTATACTATTTGATAGTATAATAACAATGGAGAAAGGCCTTAGGGCTGTATTTAGCTGTGGAATATTTGATAACTGTTAGAAATGGTAGCAGTTTAGAAACATTTGGTACAAATTGCACTCTTTCTTTTTTATAGTGCCATGAATTGGTGAAGAAACTGATCTACTAAAATGCAGTGTACCCCATGGATAATTCTTATCACATGCAAAGATTGTTAGAATTGGGTTTCCATTATCATGAAAAAGTTGTTTAACATGGAAACATGGTCCTAGCTTATTTGACGAACACATTTTAAAAACGTCCTCTAAGATAGTTCTAATAATTAACAGTGCCCTGAATGGTGATGGAACCTGCAACCTTGGCATATCAGGATGATGCTCTAAACCAGCAGTCACCAACCTTTCGGACCTCATGGACCACAGTGGTCTGCGGACCACTGGTTGGCGACTGCTGCCTAAGCTACCCAGCCAGGGCCTTAACAGATAAAAAAATTTTGTTGTTGTTAATCCTCACCCAAGGATATTTTTTCATTGGATTTTAGAGAGTGGAAGGGAGGAAAGGGGAGAGAGAGTGAGAAAGAGAGAGGGGGATAGAGGGGAAGGGACATTGATGTGAGAGAGACACATCGATTGATTGCCTCTCACATGAACCCCAATGGGGGCTGAGGATCGAGCCTGCAACCCAGGTATATGCCCTTGACTGAGATTTGAACTCATGACCATTTGGTGTATGGACTGATGCTCTAATCATTGAGCAACACCGGCCAGGGCCAGATAAGATTTTGGTCACCATCTCTGACATTAGAAAATCCACATTGTTTTTTATAAAAGGTATGTGAGAAGCTTGAGAGCTTTGTAAGTATTACATTTTTAAGCTAAAAAATTTTAGATAGCAAAATATATATTTAAAATTATTTTTTACCTTACTTGTGACGTAGGAACTTGCAACCGTGCATGTTCTGAATTGTGCTGCTTGAAATTAAAACAGTGATAATGTTAACATACAATTGTTAGCTTGAAATGAAGCAGAACTAAGTAGTTGTAGTTGAAAGGAACATTTCTCTGTTGACTATATTTTTACAGTTATGGTCAGTTCTATATATTTAGCTTTTAAACATTTAAAACATACTGCACTATACCTACTATTTCTGAAGTTGTGTAGCAAGCTATGAAGAGGAAGAGAACGTTTTTAAAAACTTAATATCCCATTGTTAACATTCTAGCAAGAAATCCCCAGAATTAACAAGACTGTTCCACAGGCATGATTTATGAGACTGAGTTGATAGTGGTTCATTTTTCAGAAGACTATTTAAAAATATATATATTTTTATAGATTTCAGAGAGGAAGGGAGAAGGGAGAGAGAGATAGAAACATCAATGATGGGAGAGATTTTCGTTGATTGGCTGCCTGGGGATTGAGCCTACAACCTGGGCAATGCCCTGATCAGGGATTGATCCGTGACCACCTGGTTCCTAGGTCAACACTCAACCACTGAACCATGCCAGCTGGGCCAGATGACTATTTTTTTGACAAAGGATGATGTGTCCCTCTGGTATATTTGAAATGGGAGCACATAGTACAGATTGTCCTTTAGTAAAACAAGAATAGACATGAAGTCAGTTTTGTTGGCAGTAGATACAAGGTATTATACCTGCTGCTCAAAAGTGGCACCAACAGCAGTAAACACATATTAGACTGGAAAATACTTCTCTTTTTAGCTCATGACACAAAATCCTGATAGATATCATGGAAGACATGTGTAGAACTATGAAAAGTCTTTGAAAAACAGCATTAGTTACTTCCTGCTTTATAAAGCTATGTTTAAGCAAACATCTTTTAGAATTTATTATCTGAGCACCAGAAAATTATTTCTATTTGAAAGTAAAATAAGGAATTGATGGAAATTATAGTAGAATCAATAAATTGATTAAATATTTCATGCCTATTTGTATATTTCACTTTTCTTAGTGGGAGATACAAAGAAGTGAAAAATATAGTTCCTACTGAAATATCTGAAAAACATCTGTACAGCAACACAGCAGATCATTACAAATAATTTATTTTTGGATGAATATGTTTAATGTATTTTGTCATTTTAAAACAAAATTCTTAAAACTCACAATTTTTGGCTGGCTGTAAGATTTTCTAAGCTAAATGTCAAAATAATTCAGTGATCAAGCAAATCAACTATTTTTTTGTAAAAATTAAAAATCCAGTTAAACTCAAAATTTCCAAAAATTTGGGTCATCATCTCTGACATTAGAAGATTCACATTGTTTTTTTAAAAAAAGGTATATGGGAAGCTTGAGGAATTTATAAGTATTACATTTTTAAGCTGAAAACATTTTAGTAAGTTTTTTACTTTGTCCTTTTAAGGTGGTTTGAATATGTATATATTTGTATTCATAGATGCTATACTTCAATTATACATAGTTTGATGATATTTTGTTTGAAGTGTACAAAAATGTAGGATTTATATTTTCTGATTTCATAATGATATATTTTGCTGTTGTCTCTTTTCCTGGTACCACCACCTTCATTTTAAAGTGTTTTTAAAACAAATATATTTTTATTGATTTCAGAGTGAGGAAGCAGGAGGGAGAGAGAGATAGAAACATCAATGATGAGAAGGAATTATTGATCAGCTGCCTCCTGTACTCCTCGTAATGGGGATTGAGCCCGCAACCTGGGCATGTGCCCTGACTGGGAATTGAACTGTGACCTCCTGGTTCACAGGTCGACACTCAACCACTGAGCCATGCCGGCTGGGCACGGGACATTTCTTATGGAGATATTAGAACCACCAGAAAATTGGGTAAAATTAAAACTTGATATGTATATTTTAGCCTATCACAGCCTCTCTCAGGGAAGCTATTAATTTTTACTTTGAATGCTATTTATAAACATTTAGAAAGCAGATATTTAAAAATCATACACACAAAAAGGACTCCAGTTAGATAAAGATTATCTTAATTTACCTTTGGTGAATCTTGTGCCTCACTGTCATTTTGAGCTTGAAACACAGCAGCTGCATTCTGTGGTCCTAGCAATCTGCGAGCCATCTTCTCCTCATATGTTAGCCGCTTTAAAGAAATGTCATTAAGGAGAATGTAATGAGATTTAATATAAGTTGTTTGTACAGGTTTAATTTAAAACCACTACTAATTTTACCAAAAAAGTATAGTTCTGTGTTTAGAATTATAGGTAGATGCTGTGTTTTAAAAAGTATTTTCTTTCATTCAAAGCCTTTCCTTCTACTCTAGTACCACTTCTCTCATCTGTGATACTTGCTTGTTTTCTTTTTGCTCCTTGGAACAGCAGGCGTAATCACCCTTGAATATGGCTCTCCCAAGTCAAGGGAAATTCTTTCCCTTCCTTCTTGTATATGTTCCAATCATCTCTGTCTTTGAATATAGTACTGCTTGTCCTCACTTTCAGAAAGAACTTGTATTAAATGAACACTGAATATTTGACTTACTAACTTCTGGCTGAAAGCAGTGCAACTGGTATATTAAATGTGTTTGGGTTAAAGGCATACAGTACTGTTTCAAAGATAGGTGACTAAATACAATGTACACAGTAAGAGTTACATAATAAAAATTATAGCTATTTGTCCATCAATAAAATATACAAATATATAAAGAAGTCAGGTTGACAGTATTTCCTAGTTGGTCATTAGACATATTTTATGAGAGGTAATGCTTAAAACAGAAAATATTGATTAAATCATTCAGATTGATTTTTCATTTGCTTCATTTTTTACTACTCCACACCAAAGAGGTGATTTCATGCAGAGAGATATTAAATAGGACCCAAATATTCCTTTAAAAAAAGATTATCCTATTCCTTGCTGATTATACTTGCTGACTATAGATATGTGAGACAGAAAGACCTTTCTTATTGAGATTAGTTTTTATAGTTTAATTGGCTTTTTGTATAAAATAGACTTCTTGCTCACTTGATTTCCATTATGAAGAAGGCTGTCCTTGCATTTTAGCTTTCTTTCCAAATCTTGAATCAGAGCTTCTTTTGATCCTTGTATTTCATGGTCAGGAGTCCTTGGTGTGGGCTTAGCATTTGTACTTTGGGATGGCTTAGCATTCACAGATTGGCCAACTGAGGGTTGTTGATAGCTTTAAAAATAAAAAATATTTTTTAAAAAAGAAGATATTTAAGATGTGTATTTTTAAAATTGAATTATTGGGATTACATTGGTTAATAAAACTATACAGGTTTAAGGCTTATAATTCTATAATAGATCATCTGTATATTGTTTTTTGTTTTTTTAAAATATATTTTATTGATTTTTTACAGAGAGGAAGGGAGAGGGATAGAGAGTTAGAAACATCGATGAGAGAGAAACATCGATCATCTGCCTCCTGCACACCCCCTACCGGGGATGTGCCCGCAACCAAGGTACATGCCTTTGACCGGAATTGAACCTGGGATCCTTCAGTCCACAGGCCGATGCTCTATCCACCACTGAGCCAAACCGGCTAGGGCGATCATCTGTATATTGTACTACCCCAATTCATGTCTCTTTCCATCACCATTTATTTCCATCACTCCTTTACTCTCTCCTGCTTCCCGCCACCCCATTTCCCTCTGGTAATGACCGTACTGTTGTCTATGAGGTTCGTTTTTGTTTTTGTTTACTCTCTTCAAAATACATTACAAAAAAAGAAGAGAGAGAGAGAGAGAGAGAGATTTGTATCTAAAAGAGACTTGGCCTTATTTTGTCAGTTACCTTTAGATAGATTGAATCTAACACTTAGTACTACTAGTGTTAATACAAACACCAATTTCCCTAGTAACAAGAAGGATTTTATAAGAGTTGTTACCAGCTTTTTTGTTTCGTTTAAGTTTTAGCAAGTGAAAATTAAGTAGCAGGAGGAATAATTTAGATTAGATGCAAGGAGCATATCCTTCCTTGAAGATCTTCCCTAAGAAGTGAGAGTAAGTCTAGTTACTTGTAGCTTGAGAGCACTTCTAATCTTAAAACTGAATTTCCTAAGTTTGATTTATAGGTGGATATTAAGCAGTGATGTGCTTGACTCATATGGGCTCAAGAGGGCTGATTTTTAGCATTTCTTCCCAGCTCCCTGTGATCTCAAGATGTGGTTGAATTAGTGGTCGTGGGAATATATATCTACACCAGGGAAATTGGTAAGTACTACAGATCATGGCTCTTTCCTCCAGCTCACTGTTACACATTTACCAGTATAACCACTGATATTTAGTGACTATTCTGTTGCTAAATGGAGCGTACAGTTTACATAGCCATTGGATTTTCTATTAATTTCCAATTCCTATTTCTTTTTTTCTTTAAATTTAAAGATTTTTAACAATTGATTTTTAGAGAGGAAGGGAGAGGGAGAAACATCCATGTGAGAGTACAACTTCGATTGGTTGCCTCTTGCATGTTCTCTATTGGGAATCAAACCAGCAACCCAGGCATGTATGTGCCCTGACCTGAAATTGAACCGGTGACCTTTCAGTGCATGGGATGATGCCCAAACAACTGACCTACACTGGCCAGGGCTCCTATTAATTTCTTATTATAGAAAATGCAAATATGGCACTATATAACAAATAGCTTCTATAGTAATGACAGTTTCTTTAATGTTGCTGAAATGATATTCGGAGAAAGAAAGGAATGACAAGGGGAGGAAGGAGAAAGAAATGTAAGATTAAAAAAAAAAGGGAGATTTGGAGAAAAAGGAAGCAAATTTGAATAGCAGTTGAAGAGTTTGGTTTAAATTCTTATTTTAAGTTCTGATCCTAAATTTCCTTCTAAGATGTTCTTGCTCCTCTGAGAGTTCCCTTGTTGATTCTGATGCAAAGCAGAGCTAGTATTTAGAGAATCCTATATTATTAGATCTGTTAGGTACAGTTTTCACAGTGCTTTGTTCATATTTCACATAGTTTATTCACTTAGGGCCATATAAGTGCTAGCTTATATCTATTTAATGCGGGCAAAGTGGCCTTCAATGAATGTTTTACCATTAGTATAATAAACATTCTCTAGTTACCCAGATGAGGCAAACTTGCTCTGTTATGTGACATATTCTTATTCAAATATTCTCAATGATCATTAAAAGAATTGTGCCCTGGCCAGTGTAGTTTAGTGGTTGGAGTATCAGTTCTCACACTGAAGGGTGGCCAGTTGGATTCCTGGTCAAGGGCACATACCAGGGTTGCTGGTTCACTCCCCACCCCTAGTAGGGGTGCCTTCAGGAGGCAACCAGTCGATGTATCTTTTTCACATTGATGTTTCTCTCTTTCTCTCTCTTCCCGTCCATCTTCCCTTTTAACTCTCTCTGAAAAGCAGTGGAAAAAATATCCTAGTCGGAGGATTAACACAAAGAAAAAAAAAAAAGAATTTGTAAGCTAAGTGGAAATATATCTTCTCTGAATGGAGCCAGAATTTTAATTTTTGTAGGCTTTGGGGACTTAGTTAGTAATCTCTAGATTGTAAACATAACTGGAAAAAAAGTCTTATTGCTCATTATCGTTATCATTTATATCCACTAACAGAGCTTGGGTATAGGTAATACTATCAGCTGAATGAATGAATGTTTTTCATTGTATTCAAGATGCTCTGTAATGAAAGTTGGTGATACACATTTCCCCTTCATACATTTCAGATCTTTAAGGTTGTCTATATTAATCCTTAATCCTTAAATAGCCAAACCAAGTGTTTAAATAAGTAGTTTTTTTTGTTTTTGTTCTTTGTTCATTTGTTTGTTTTGTGATTGAATTCTCAGGTTGAAGTAGTAAAATTCCTTTGGTTTTATAGATCTGTTCCTCCAACTGTATGAAGTTAAAATAGCCTATTTTTTTTAATGCTAACCTATCATCTTCATAAAAGTCACACATTTGTTAGAGTGAATTAGTATTAAATAATTCTTTTTTCAAACTCTCATAATATCTCTGAGAAATCTTATTATCAAAACCAACCCTGAGAATCAGTCACTTTATTCACTGAATACACCCATTATTACCAGTTCAGATGGCTTAAATGTTATATTTATAAACTTATACGTGCACACTGCTGTATAGGTCTTTTTTCCTATTGTTATCACCAAATCCTTAATTTTGTTATGAATCAGAAAACTGAATCACTGAGTGGGTAAGGTAAAGTTTCTGAATATCACACAGCAAAGTTTTTGGAAGGAATAATTAGAATTAAAGAGTTCCTCTCAGTTTCTAGTTAGTGGTTTGATCAACTTAAGGGTTTCCTACTGATGAAAAGCTAAATAAAACTTTCAAACTTCTCTAGGTCAGAATCCAAGAGATTATTTTAGAAGACATGGCAAACTTAAGCCCAGCATAACAATGAGGGAGTTGCGCACAAATGTTCAAAGGCCCAGAGCTTTCCACCCTGTGCAGCTGGGCATAGAATGAGTATCAAGTGGCTGTGGGCAGATTAAAAGGGTTATCTGTGGTTGCTGAAAATGGAACAGCTAAAGCTGGATCTTTGATCTCTGGTTTGGGGAACTCCTATGTTTTATTTCTTATCTCCATTTTTGCCTTTCTTTGTCTCTTGTTAGTTTTGTACACATATGGTTGAGGCTCGGTAATATTTATTTGATGGCTTTCTTTTCTGGGCAGGAATTTGGAGTAGACTTTATTAAGAAAAATGTAGTCAGAAAAGGTTATTTTAGATTTTAAAATGCTCATATAAGAAATGTGGAAATCACTGAAAGTTAGATGGAAAAAGATCATCAGGATAAAATCTTACAAGGAAAATCTACCATGTGTTATAATTGACATAATGGAAATTTGGTAGGGAAAAGAAAGAGAGGGATTTTAATTCTTGAATATACCTTTTAAAATTATTAGGTTGAGCCCTGGCTGGGTAGCTCATTTGGTTAGAGCATCATCCTAATAACACCAAGTTGCGGGTTCAATTCCCAGTTAGGACACATACAGGAAGCAACCAATGAATGATACATGAGTGGAACAATAAATTGATGTTTCTTCCACCCCCCCCTAAAATAAATAAATACTTTAGATCAATCATATGACATGCCATTTTTGTAGGTTAAAATAGACTATTAGCCATTTCAAATGGTTCAGCCTAGTAGACAGGATTTTAACAAATATTTTTGGTTTTTAATCTTAAAAATATTAAAAAGTTTTCTTTGCAGGTTGAATGCTACAGTCAGTTCAACTAGGTTTCCAGAATAGTCACCAACAATAGGAATCTCTAGAAAAAAAAAATTAGCCTCTAGAGAAGACTGAGAGAAATTAGTAAGAATATCTGCAAATTTGTCAATAAGCCTGCAACAAACACATTCCATCAGACAATTTTTTCAGATGCCTCTGATTTAATTCTCTGATGTTCTAGCCAGCCAAGGAATAGGAAAACTGATAGCCCTAACTTTACATAAGCACAAAGTATTCAGTTCATGTTTTAAAAAAAGCACAACGACTATGTCCTTCGTATCAGGTTCTCCTGCTAGTTTTAGGACTTTGAAAATAGTACGTGCTTGCATAAGGCTGCAGGTATTCTTCCCTGTGTTTAGATCAGCCTAACCAATTTGAACAAAGTGTGGTTTTAATCATCAAAGGAAACCTTAAGGTTGTAAACTTGTATCTATTCAAGCCTTTTTTCTCATCATAATAAGGAAAAGTCATACACTTTTAGTGTCTGAATCCCAGATTTTCTTTTTAGCCAAGTGAATATTCAACAGAGGGGAAATGGACAGGAAGAAAGATAGAGACTGAGAAGAAATTTAATAGCCTTTGCTTATGTGAGAGGAAATCCTAGCTGAAGATGAGCAGGCAGGTGTTCTTCATCTCAGCTGAGCCCAGAACCAGAGCAATTAAATTTATAGCATGAGGAACTTAGCTTAGGACTGGGGCAATAGTCATTGTCCTTGATATATTAGAACTATTTTTTGAAGGTGGAAAATAATGGGTAATTGTATGGGGTCATAGATGATTTGATTCAGCTCAGCCTGGACACTGCATAATGGGTCAGATGACCTCTTATTGCCAGTACCCTAGTTCAAGGTGTTCTAGGAGAATTTTGGGATGAGACATTGAGGTCACATTGCCTTTTTAGATAGTGAAGAATGACTACAGTATTACCTCCCCCTGTCCCCACCATCTTCGGACACTGTATATGCAGCATGTATCCATATGCATATATTATAAAAACTCACTTACTTGGAGTCCACAGTGGAAGGGATTTTACTGCTACTGTAATCAGGCTGTGATGGTAATATGGAGCTGAGGAAGCTGGCGGGGGACTGGTTATAGGTGGCTGTAACCCTTTGGCCCGGGTTGGAGCCAGCAGGCTGCTGGGGAGAAGCAGGGAAAGCAGAGGACATGGTGATCTGAGAGCTCACTGTTGATGAAGCAGAAAATCTTTGCTCTGTGCACTGGCGGGGCTGGATGATAATGGAAGACTGTTTGGTCTGGCTAGAGTAGCTGGAGGTTTCCGGTCCAGGGGGCTGCAGTCTGGAGCCACATGGATTTTGGGATTGGATGAAATGTTTTGGCCGTTCGTAGTTAAACATGCTTAGTTGGTATACGGGAGATGAAGGTAATTTATTACTATAATGATTTGCTCCTGAAGAGTTGGGGTTCTGAATTTGGGACTGCAAGCCTAGAATTATGGAAGGTTGCAAGGAATCAGAAGCAACCTTGGTCTGCACCTTCTTGTTGAGATCCTGGGAATATTGTGTTCCTGGCTTTGATGGAGAGGCCTTCTCTAGAAGAATGTCTTTCCTTCAAAAGGAGAAAATGATTCAGTTACAATATTTGCATAAAAAACAGTACTGTTTATTTAACATCTTTAGGAGCTTTTGTGCTTTCAAGGTTATCTCTGAGTAGAACTTTCCTGGTTTCTGCACTTCCTTTTTCTCTGTCATTGCACAAATGACTTTTCCCATGTCTCATGATTATTTATTGTCCAGAGGCTACTGTTTCATTAACCACAGAAATTTCATTATTTAAAAGTTATTAGTAACTCCCCCAAAAAAATTATTAGTAGTTAAATATATAGCATGTCAGCTTTCATTCAGTTTGAATCCTTCCCATTGCTCATCAAAACCAATGAACAGCTCTTCTGATGCACAAGTTAATTCATGTCCTGGTGATCTGTGATGAATGGTGTCTTGGTAAATCAAGGGGAACTATATGCTTATTTTGTAAAGAATGTTACTCTAATGTCCATATTTACTCCTTTGCCCTTTCACAATTTCACCAAGTAGAGTGAACATTTATAATTCACTGTTAACAACTGTGAGTGGATTTTATTTTACCTTACAATTCACTGCCTCTTTTTCTTCCCTTGATTTCAAATTGACCATAGTACAAAGTAGACAATAATTAAGGACTGACTACGTGTTTGTGTCTCTTTGTATGTATATAACGTATGTCACCAACTGCATTCCAGAGCCATTTGTGATTTTTTCTGTTATTTTCAGATTATACTATCTAGTTATGGATCTTGATGTTCTTTTAATTATTTATTTTTACTTTTTTATTTTTTACTTGTTTAATATGTATTTTAGATTAATTTAAACATTATTTTAGCTCCTTTTATTTTTTTTAGAAATGATAAACAGGATGTACAGAAGGAAGTAAGACAACTGTGAAGCTAGCCTCTACCTTACCAAGAAAAGATGGGTGCCATTTCTCTTACTTAGCTCTACAATGGTTCACGTGACTTTCTATAGTAGATCCCCATTTTTCCTTAGAGGAATTATTTGTCACTAAAATCACCTTACGGAATTATATTTGCCTCTGATTTCTTCCATTAATGTGGTATATCCAAGCAGGACTATATACAGACATTACAAAGACTAGTCCTGTATCATTGATTCTGTTTTCATTAAAAATATCAGGTAATTTAGTTCAAAACACATTTAGTTTGTTTCACATAGTTTAAACCAATAATGAGATAATGCTAAATTAAACTTTTAGCTGATAAAAATTAGCCAAATTGTCATTATTGAAACAAAATCTTATTTAATTTCCTAACTTGAAAAAAAGTATTTTTAATGAAAAATTTTCAGACAACTTCATCCTAATTGTGTATATAGTTTAAATTAAAACTAGCAGTTTTGGGAAAGAACAAAAATGCAACTACACAGCCAAGAGAAAGATTCTATTGAAAAGACTTACAAATTCATATATTCCTTAACTTCAAGTTTCTGAACACAAATATATTAAACTAGACTCCATTTTAGTAATTAACTATATTAGGCCTTTAAATTGTTGGAGAAAAACATCCAGAGGAGGCTTTAATTAGATTTTCTAAAAAAGAAAATAAAAAGCTATTTCAAGGTAAGTAGTTTTGTAGTTACCGGTTTATTTATTACATTGCAGAATTGAATCTAGTTTGGTTTCTAAATTCCTTTTTGAGCAGGCAAGTGATTCAGATTCATTTCAAATAGCTAAGAATAAACTGTTTTAATAGCCAGCAGATTTTTTCCCAAAAAGTCCCCTATTTTTCTTCATATATATTTCTGTAATGTCAACTACCTTGTTCATTTTTGAATCGGTCTACATAGTTAAAAATTACTTATTTTTTTAAGCTCAATTTTTTCTTTGAAAAGTTTTATTTTGTTTATATCTCACTAAATTTTATACAGATGTTTCCACAGGTAATTCTGAAAGGCTTTTCTTCATGTTTGTAGTTACTGTTCAACAATTCAATTCTAGAATCTATTCTGTTACATGAAAGTTATAATTTTTTTCTAAATTATGTTAAATAAATATCAAATATTTCATAAATAAAATATTAGTCTCCTATTTTAAAAAATCTTAACATTTTTTCCTTATCTCTAGTACAGCACAAACTTGCAGAAAAAACTGATTGAGGATATTTTGAAGCATGTCACCACAAGTTAGTCAGTTCAAGTGTCTCCTTTCAAGGAAAAATCATGACTTAAAAATAACACATAACTACTTTTTCTTCTACCCTTTCTCTAATGTCTTCCAGTTTCAGTGGAATGAATAGACACTTTCTCTTCAAATCTTTGTAATACCATTGTGGCTTTCAAACTTTTTATCTGAAGATCACTTCTGTACATGCTCCTCTGATTTGGACAAAAAACAAAAACAAAACCCAAAACGGCAGCAGGAATAAAGAAGGGACTTACCCGTAATTCTGGAGGTTGCCAGCTGGGTTTAACCCACTATTGAAGGGAAGGAATAGGCATCCCCTTCCCTCACAGACTAATCTAGTGGCTCTGTGCTTAGTATTATAGCACCACTGACTTTTATCAGCTGCCAAACAGTGACATCTGATGTGCTTGTCTGTCTACCTACCTATGCTGGCATGTCAAAGTAAGAGTCCACAATCTAAACAATATCTCAGATGTTAGTGATATTTAAGGAGTGGGATTACATGAGCTTTTCTCTCAGGCCTCTTTATTTTAGATGTGAATGTTGACTATGATCTTTAGCAAGCTCCTATAGGGGGAAGAGCAATGAACTTGGAAATAGAAAAAAGTATAAAGAAAACTCAATTTCTTTTTCATGGTGGGGGCTTTGTGAATCTTCCCTACTGAAGAAAGAAGAACTAAATCCCCTCTTCATAGATTTTAAGACTGACGTTCTATCTTGTAAGGCTTCTCTAGATATAAGGCCAGTGATGAATGGGCTCCAAATTAATTTGTATTTGATAGTTGTTCATCTGAAGACTTTTTTTAAAAATTCAAAATGGGAGTGGGGGTGGAGCTGGGTTCAAGCAGTTTTAAGAAAGGGGGTGTAGTCTCAGTAAAGGCAGCAGAGCAGGTGGTTGTGACATGTCACTGGGAAGGTGGGTTGGTGGAAAAACATGATATGGTTTTTTTTAGCAAGCTTTCTGAATCTGTATGGTATATGCCTCCTTGACCTTGTACCTTTATTCTAAACGTTTGAAACACTTAAACTATCAAAGAAGCAGTATACATTAGGGCTATGTACTATCAACTCTCTTTCCTTCATCTTCTTTACTGCTAACAGTTTCCTTTCTCTTTACACCAAGGAGACCAACTTGGTATTTATGTTTCCTTTTTTTATGCAGGGAAGTAAATAATTACAGAGGAAGAAACCTTCAAATCAACAAAAGAGGTGGTGGAGAGGATTAGGTGGCATGAGGATCAGTCCAATGGAGTGGAATTATCCCCATTTAAGTGGCTCAATTTTGATATGGTTCTACTGTTTAAAGCATATCTATTTATTCTCTCCCTTATGGATACTCCAAACTTGATTCAATTACCATGTACATTGGGGTCCAATAAATAGATATTTGAACACATGTGAGCCATATAAAAATTTCCACAGCTGACCATGTAGGTATTACCTTCCTTTTGTGTTTATAAAAAGTTTAATAATTGCTGCCTGGGCTTGCAGACATTATTCAGTAGAAAAAGCACACTAGACTTGAGTAGGTATTTGCCTACAAAGTCTTATTTCAGGAATCTCCCAAACTATTTCTCCATATCTGCTCACTGATATTTCAAATTCCATTAAAAGGGAAAAGCCTTTTCATCCAAATTAGAAAGACTTAAAATGTAACTGCAAGCGACGACAAGAATAATAAAAATAACCAACATGTATAGAATTTTCTATGAGTAAGGCATTATTCTAAGGACTAAGTGTGGTATATGTGACTGATATTTGGTTCTTCCTGAGAACAAGGTTTGATTGGGGCAAGGAAGAGGAGATAGTAGATTTGAGGTCTGTTAGTACCTAAAAGTTAGAAAAATACTCTTAACAGCCAAGTAAGGAAGATACCTAGGACAAGCAGTTAAATTGTCAATTTTAAATGTACCATAGTTGAGGCAGAATTTTACATTCATTTGCTCTCGTTAGTTTTTTTGAGAGTTAAAAAAAATTATTTGAGTTAAACAGAGGATATGCCTAGAAGCAAGATCTCAATAGACTGAGAAAAATGCTTCCTAGTTCCATTTTTTTTTAATCTTTTAAGCTTTGCCTCTTTTCCCTGCGTCTTTGTAAGGTGTAACATGGATTGCAGTGTAGTACCTCTATGGTACATCTAGGCTAAGGTTCTCACTACAGTAAGGGGCCCAAGGGTTAAATTAGGAAAGGTAAGTAAGGTCCTCTTTTTTTTTTTTTTTTCCTGGTTAATTTTCACCCCAGGATATTTTTCCATTGATTTTTAGAGAGAGTGGGAGGGGGAGAATCATACAGAGAGAAACATCGATGTGAGAGAGAGACATCGATTGGACTGGGGATTGAGCCCACAACCAAGGTATGTGCCCTTGACTGGAATCAAACCCCGGACCCATCAGTCCTTGGGCCTACACTCTATCAACTGAGCCAAACGGGCTAGGGCAGTGGTCGGCAAACTCATTAGTCAACAGAGCCAAATATCAACAGTACAACGATTGAAATTTCTTTTGTGAGCCAAATTTTTTAAACTTAAACTTCTTCTAACACCACTTCTTTAAAGTAGACTCGCCCAGGCCATGGTATTTTGTGGAAGAGCCACACTCAAGGGGCCCAAGAGCCGCATGTAGCTTGCGAGCCACAGTTTGCCGACCACTGGGCTAGGTCTTTTATGACACCATTCTCAGAAGTTAAAGGTCTGTATTTAATAATCTATTATGAATCTGTTTTTTTACTTTTAATGTTTGGTTTGTTTTTTTGAATGTTTTATGTCTTCTCACAAATATAGCTACTTGAATGGTTTAGTTGCTTATTTGAGAAAAATCATAAAATGGAAAAATCATTAAGATGTCAGGTGGGTGAACCATATTGCAATCTTCCCCCAAAGACAACTTTTCCCATTTCTTTCTCTAAATTACCAGTAAGGGTCTCTGGTAAATCATTCTAATGTCTCACATAATGTATGTAACTTCCTATTATTTCCTGCTGCATGTTAAGGGAATTTCTTATTGTCTTATCATCAGTAGAAGGGTAGCTGTTTAACTCATTCATTCATCTCTTCCTCATATATAGCTCTTTTTTTGTTGTTGTTTGTTTGTTTTATTTTTAATATGAAGTATAAATGCTGTTGTTAAAATGCTTTTGTGAGCTTCTGAAGTCAGAGGTCAGGTGTGTATGATGAAGCTAATGTCTGTTGTATTAACTGAGAAGGAAAATGTCACATTGAAGATGAAGGGACTAAAGAGTGAAGAACATTTTATTTATTTTCAGGTTATACATAAATCACTCTGATTACTGAAGTTCTGCATAGACATATAGTGAAAGAGAATCCTACTGTAACTGTTGTAATTTGAAATAGCCATTCTAACACATTACTCAATCTTATACTCTTCTCGTAAGAAATAATGGACACTCCACTGGGTTTGGAGTCAAACAGGAAAAGTGATAATGTTAATTTGGTTAATGTTTTACAATTTTCTAGGCACATTAACCTTTTTTATTTTGAAGACCTGAGTCTATTTTAATGCCCACTCTACCACCTACTTACTGTGTAACCTTAGACAAGCTGCTTAAACTCTCTGAGCTTTAATAATTAACTGGAAAACAAAGATAGTATCTGCTATACTAACCTAAATCAGAGGTTGCTGAGAGACTCAAATGAAACAGGAAATCATACAGTGGACTATATTGTGATATATCTCCTACGTTAGGTTAACCTTTTTCCTGTTAACCTAATGTAGGAGGGACTGTTTATTATTTATCTTGCCTAGGACAGTGTAGCTCAGAATAGACCCTATAAAAACTTAACTTTTACCCAATAATTTTCCTCACAGAAGATGTTGTTAATGATAAATATGGTAAACTCCTGTGAAAGATAATATATTACAAATTCAAGGTCTTTTTAAGACCTAAAGGCTCACAGCTAAAAAAGTACTCATGTAGAAAAATTTTAGATATCAGTATTGGCCATCTTCCCAAGACAAGTCTAGCATAGAAACTGATAAACACATAGAAAGTGTTTAACAAATGTTTGTTGAATAAGTTGCAGTTTTATTTATTGCCCTACACACCCATTGACCCCATGAGAAATCTTTATTTATAGGGATAACTACTGATCAGGCAACTAGTGATCCTAGAAGCTTAAAGGTGTTCCAGGAGACCAACAGAAATCACAGTCATAAACTTATTGGAGATATACTGAGCCTGATAAAAAGCAATGCAGGGAAGTGCTAGCTACTATTTATTGAATTTCTACTATGTAATTCACATATATTGTTCCAGGTCTGTTAGTCTCTAAGTCTAAACTCTTTTCCTCACTGTCTTCATTGCAAGAAACACTTGGAAAAGTACCTGTTCAAGGTCTTGGAAGCATGAAGAACCATCCCTTAACAATGTGAGCCAACCATCTAGTCATTTGCAGAATGAGGAACTTCATCTAGACCCTGATTCCTTCTATCTCTAACATAATATATTTCTCTCACTTCATAGACCCAAATATTATTCAAGAAATCTCATTTTAAAAGAGATTCCAATATCTTTTTATTTTGTAACTAACAGACTATATTTAGTAGTACTAGGTATCTAGTTAAGAATGCTGTTTAAGTTTTATTAGAGGTATTTAATCTAAATTTACCTAAAGTTAATGATGCTGGTAAAATATTAGTGGACTATGTTAGGTATTGTTAAAAGAAACATTTTAAACGACTTTTAAGTATCAATTTTTAGTTTTTTTTCCCCCCTGTTAATCCTCCCCGGAGGATATTTTTTCCATTGGTTTTTAGAGAGAGAGCGAGAGAGAAACTTCGATGTGAGAGCGACACATCAATTGGTTGCCTCCTGCATGTGCTCCAACCGGGCCCAAGGGTTGAACCTGCAACCCAGGTAAGTTGATCAGGAATTGAACCTGCGACCCCTTGGTATATGGGCCAACGCTCTAACCACTGAGAAACACAGAAACACTGGCCAGGGCTTAGGGCTTTTGTTTTTGCTTTTGTTTTTAAATATATTTTTATTGATTTCAGAGAGAAAGTGAGAGGGAGAGAGATAGAAACATCAATGATGAGAATCATTGGTCAGTTGCTTCCTGCACGCTCCCTATGGGGGGATCGAGCCATGATCTTTTGGTTCATAGGTTGATGGCTCAACCACTGAGCCATGCTGGCTAGACCTTAGGTTGTTTTTTAATCAATAGTTTGTTTGAGGGGTGGGGATGGTAGTAGATGGTGTTGTTTTAAACATAACCTGACTGGCAAATTCACTTACTGAATTTTCTTTCCATTTATACATTTGTTCTCTCAATACAATATAGACAATTCTGTCTGTATTCTGAGACTGACCGTGAAGAAACCCGTGTACCTGTTTATATTGAGATAGGACACTGAATTCTGTTTTGGAAAAAGAGTCCACTTCTTCACAATCTCGTGCCATTTTAGCATTGTTGATTTTTTTTTTCATTAAGTCTCTGTAACAAACCCTTAAATACGAATCTAAGCACATGACTTACTATTGCATCCATGGTGATGGAGGGCAAGAGAGAAATGACAGTTAAAATGATTCATCCTAGTGGAAACTTAGTCACTAACTGCATGATGTTGCGGAAGTGAGGGGAACCAGGTTTGCTAAAGTAATTGTGATAGAAATGAATTAGCCTCAGAAGCTACTGAGGTGGTCCATTCTATCCTAGTACAGTGTAAAATAAAATAAAATAAAAAGTGATTTATCCGACATGCATACTACCTGAGGGCAGGAGATTTATAATGTTTACTGTTCTAGCCTCAGAACTGAGAACATCTGTTGAATGAGTGAATATTAGGTCTCTCTGGCCTTACCATTGTGGTGGTGGCTCAGAGGAATTTTCATTGATGGTGCAGATGTTCTCCTTTGGAAACTGGACCTCATATTCAGTGGGACTGGCTGTTTCAGGAGTAGTTGGCATATGGCTTATTAGGGTATTGTCTGGATTTTTGTTCTTTTTGTAGCTGTCACTGCTCCAAGGAAAGGAGGCCAGTTTTGGAGAAAATTTCCTGATCAATAACTTTGGAGAACTCTCTGGTTTTCCCACTTCTTTTCCTTCTGAAAAACATAATTAGTCACCAGTTCAGATAGAGCAGAGAACCTTCCTCTTGGCTTAGGGTTGAAAAGGATCAGGGAGATCCTGAAGAATAATTACCTGGGGAAACAATGAGTCTTGCTGTGGAGACTGCAGACCCAGCCTCATTTTCTGCAATGCACTTGAATTCCCCAGAGTCTTCAGGAAATACTTCTGTAATAATCAAGGTGCAGACTTCCTCTGAAAAGGGAAGAGATTCAACATGACCAGAATATTTGGGTGCCTCAAATTAACAAACAAAAGTGATTCGTTCTAGTGGAAACTCAACCACTAACTGAATAACATGGGAAAATGTCAGGGAGAGTAAGTACTAGGAATAGCCTATCCCTGAGAAAATCCATCTGATTAGATTTTTGTCTTTGGGCTCATGAAGAGAAATCTTAAAAATATAACCCAAATTAGTACTAGCTCAGCCTCCATTACTTACCTCTTAGTCATATCTGTTTTCTGTACTAGATTATGTGTGCCTTGAAAGCAGAGATTACACTTTATTTCTTGACTTCTAGATTTCTGTAGCTTTAGTGCTTAGCATAAAAGTTCTATATAGAAAGATTTTCTGAACTGACCTAAAAATTATCATTGCATGGTAGTTAGGTTTAATGTTAGTATAGTGATGGCCACTGTGTGATGGGCACATTTCCTTCTTGGATAGTCAACAATTTGGATGTTTGATGTTAGGACACCTCCTTACTGCCTCTGTTGCATAGTTCATGAGTCACAAATACTATGTCAATTGGAATTAGAAGAAGAATTCATGCTCTATGAGGTCAGACACAATGGCCAAAAAAGGAACCTGCCCATAGTCTCTAGTCAGGAAATATATGTTGAGTGAATGAATAGATGAATAAATACACTTAAAGGGTCTAGTTATCTTGTTTCTTCTGTGTGTCAGTTCAAGAGTTGGCACAGGGTAGCCTCAAAACTGCTCATGATGGCAAAAGTAATTTAGGACACAATGTATTCTTAGATACTAATTTTGGCTTAGTCATTTATTATCAAGATGTTGGAAATTTGTACTTACCAGGAATGGGTGATAAACAAGCTTCTGAAAGATAGAACAAGAGAATAGAGAGAAAATTTAAATGGTGACAATTAATTTAGTTGGGAAAAGGGGCCACGTGTATATGAGAAATAACTTGAATCACTAGTTGCCTGAAATAATCAGGAATCAGAGACTATAAATTCTGGAGAGACTCATAAAAAGTGCATAAAGGAATGGACACTTCGCAGGGTGCTGGAAGAACTGTATTTTATCCTATTCTGCCACAAAATTGCTCTGAGACTGTGTGAAAATTACGTTACTTCTTTGGACCTTTGTTCTTTATTTCTAACATGAAGGTAAGACCAGGTAATATCTTTTCGCTGAATGTGCTCCTGAGGTGCTCTCTTTTTCCCAAGAAAACCCTTTTCTTTTAATATCTTTAAAGTAAAGTGAAACACATTATAAAAATACTGTAGTAGTATTGTAGAAAAATACAATAAAAATTAATAGTTTTCTCTGGGTGTGAGAAAATGGGTAAAGTGTCTTAGGTTTTCTACATTTATTATAATAAACTAGAAGCCTGATGTATGAAGATTCGTGCTAGAATGGGCTTTCCTTTCCCTGGCTTCCAGCACCGCCTTTCCATTCTGGCCCAGCCCCTTTCCACACAGGCCCTAGAGCTGCCTCTTTCTGCTCTGGCCCCGCCTTCCCACGCTGCCCAGAGGCCCATGGTGATGATGCAAGAGTCCCGCCCCGGTCACTTGGCGCCTGTGTATGCAAATTAACCACCATCTTTGTTGGGTTAGTTTGCATATCACTCCTGATTGGCTGGTGGCGTAGCGGAGGTACGGTCAATTTACATGTTTGTCTATTTTTAGGTAAGATTTGTGCCCTGGCTGGTGTGACTAAGCTGGTTGAGCATTGTCCTGTGCACCAAAAGGTTGCAGGTTCAATTTCCAGTCAGGGGCACGTGCCCGGGGTGCTGGATTGGTCCTCAGTAGGGGCCTTGTAGTAAGCAGCTGATTAAAATATACAATAAATATTATTTTAAAAAGAAATATCATGCCCTGGCCCATGTGGCTCAGTTGGAGGAGAATTGTCTCATACACCAAAAGGTTGAGAGTTCTATTCCTGATCAGGGCACATACCTAAGTTGTGGGTTTGATCCCCGGCTCCAGTGGGGACATGTACAGGAGGCAATGAATCAATGTTTTTCTTGTTTTCTCTTTCTCTCTCTTCCCCTGTTTTTAAAAATCAATGAAAATGTCCTCTGGTGAGGATTAAATAAAAAAGAAGAAGAAATATCATATTGTGTCATACAGATGTTTCTTAAATGTGATGTGCAAATGTTCAGTTGTTTTGACAACATTTTAAATGAATATATTTTCTTCACTTGGTTCAAGAACTATCTTGACTTAAACCCTGGCTGCAGTATTTACTAGCTTTGTGACCTTGGACAAGGTGTTTAACATTTCTGTTGTTAGTTGTTGTTTTTTTAACTTATAAAGTGGCGATAACAGCACATACCTCAAAATGTTGATGTGAAGATTAAATGAGAAATTGTTTATAAAATATAAACTTAGTGTTTAGCATGAGTGATATTGTTGTGTTTTTTACCCTTCCCTAAGTTAATTATTCTATAGAACACTTACATAATAAAGTATTTAGAAAGTTATCTATCAGTTTTCACTTCTCTTACTCTTTTAAAAGATATGTTTATTTTCACATTTTTTTATTGTTTGTATGCCAAGAACTCATTGGGAAGATAGTTAAGATTAATTTACAAAAATCAGTCCTTTCATAGCTATTAAAATTATAGTTTCATCAATTTGCTATCTTCTTTCCTCCTTCTTCTTTATATTAAAGCTGGGGACAGTGAAACAAGGAAGGGCCTAGGATAGAAGAAGCAACAGGAGAGAGATTAGACAGGGAAATGAGTCTAGGTTTGGCTGCTCTAGCTCACTAAGAAATCAGAAAAAAGGGGGCATTGAGGATAGGTTCAGGGATGCCCCTTGCTTTCTGGTTGCAAGTCTCATGGAGTCCCTTACAGTTTAGGAGATGCATGCCTATGGGGGAAGGAAAAGAAGAAGGGAGAGGCGTAGGCATGCTCCTGGGAGTGAGAGCATGCCTTCTTGTCTTTTTTGGTTGTTTCTGTTGAGGAAACATTTGAATATAAAATAACAATTAACAATAGAAATCTCTGAGTTTATAATAAACCAGCTATTAAACTTTTAAACACGAATTAGATTTCAAGGTTAATTGGAATAAAAAGAAAATTGAAAATCTTATTAGGATACTTTTCCTCAGAATCCGAAAGTCATCTGAGTCTGCTATCTTCTCTTTCTCTCTGTACCAGTGAACTTGTACTGTGGCTGTGGCCTGGACTTGGCATTCAAACACAACAAATTGACCTCTGGTTGTAGAGATGTCTTGAAGATGCTGAAGAACATAGAATCACAGAATGGAAAAAACTTTTACTATAGTCAATGATTTGGGATATAAGTTACAGTAAGTGTGCATACTTTTTCATTGTAATTATTGACAACTGACTTCTTTAATCAAAACAAGGAGCTTCTGGGCATTCTTTTTCACTTTATAGTATGCTTTATAGTCAGGTATAATTTATTTTTATCTTAATTTTATAGAGTTGTGTTTAATAAGAAAGTTGTTATTCACTCCCCAAGAGCCTTTTTTCAAAATAGAAAACAGAGTAGTTGAAAAGTCTTTACTGCCCTGTCCAAGTTGGTTAGAGTGTTGTTCGATAAACCAAGGTTGTGGGTTCAATCCCCAGTCAGGGCACATACAATAATCAGCCAATAAATGCATAAAAATAAGTGGAACAACAACTCAATGTCTCTTTCTCTCTAAAAATAAATTTTAAAAAAGTGACAAAAAAGAAAAAAAAAGAAAAGTCTTTACTGCATTGACCATTTTGTTGAGTGTGTGATATATAGTCACAGATTTAATCTTTATTATGGGTCAAGTAGCTTGGGCAGTTTTGTAATTTGTTAAGGATTCTGAACCATGACTTAGAGGACTTGAGCTAAAATCTCAGCTCTGCCTCTGTCTGGTTGAAGCTGATCCTAGAGACTTGGAAGACTCTTAATATCTGTGGAACTCATATTTTTGTTTTGTTTGTTAATCCTCACCTGAGGATATTTTTTTCTGTGAATTTTTAGAGAGAGTGGAAGGAAGAGAGGGAGTTGCAGAGAAAGAGAGAGAAAGAGACTATGAAAGAGACACATCAATTGGTTGCCTCCCACCTTCACCCCCACCCCCACTGGGGCTGGAATTGAACCTGCAACCCAGGTCTATGCTTTTGATTGGGAATCAAACTCAAGATTCTTACATGCGAAATAGGACTAGAAAAATGTTCAGCCTACCTTGAGATTTTGAGGTTCATTTCAGACAAATAATCTGAAAACTTTTTTTAAAGAATGAAGAGTTATATTAATATATTAAAAAGTGTTTATTGACAATAGTTTAGTCTCGCAGTGCATACATGAATGTATGGCATTTGTGGTAAATTTACATCTTAAATCCTCATTTCCCACCTCTCCCTATTTCTAGCTCCAGGGACCTCTAGAATCTTGAATTACATTTCAGATTATAAATTGGTCCTGAGACCAGAGAGGGAGTGTCTGAAGTCCTTCTATCAGGTGAAGCCTAGTTGAGACATAATGACCACCAGCCCAGCACTTGAGCCTGATGCCTAGGACTGCATATCATAGGGAAAGAATCCAGCAGAAGATGAGACGTGTGGAAACAATTGACACATGAGCCTGACAGTATCTGCTATTGATTTCAGAGAGGAAGGAAGAGGGAAAGATAGAAACATCAATGATGAGAGAGAATCATTGATTGACTGCCTCCTGCATGGCCCCTACTGGGGATTGAGCCCACAACCCAGGCATGTGCCTTGACCAGAATCGAACCTGGGACCTTTCAGTTTGCAGGCTGACGCTCTATCCACTGAGCCAAACTGGCTAGGGCAGTACTTCTTTATGACATTGTTTTCTATGTCTCCCATCCTGTATGTGGTACAGGTTAAGTCCCTACCATGCTTCTCATACTTTGGGCCAGCAATGGGCAGAAAAATGTTCCAGTTCTGTCAGGTTTGGAAACTGAAAGAGGATTTCAACCTTAGTTTGGTTTGACCTAGCTGATTAAATTTTGCTGTTTTCAGTAGGTGATAGAGGAGTCTTCTCAATCCTGATTTCTGACTGTGACCAAAGCAGGAAATAGATACTGCTTTGCATACTGACTTCTTCATAAAGGTGTCTTATAGCTAGTCAGGAGAACCTGATAAACCTGGAGGAGAGAGGATTGCTTGGAAAGAGGATTGCCCTCCAGAGCTGGAGGATTGACAGAGCAAAAGCCTAAGAGCACAGGATAAACCATGAGTTGCTCTGTGACATTTCACCCATTCTGGAACTCAGATTTCTCATATACAAAATAATAATAATTTCTGAGGTCCTTTCTAGTTCAAATTTCCTTCTTTTTACCCCTTTGATAATACCTACAATTTATCTATAAAATCCAAACTCTGTCATGCATTATGGATAGGTTACCTTTGTAAACACTGGGGCCACAACACATGTGGGTTCTGAAAGGCTGCTGCAGGGACTCTGCATCTGGTTTAAGAAATAGAAGAGACACTATCATCCATATCATCAAGGCCCTGAAACTGAGGTGCATGGTGACTGTGAACTAATTGCATCAGTTTTAGCTGCTACTAACCACACCCTAAGATTACTTTTGAAAAGGACGCTTCTTTTTTAAAAATATATTTTTGTTGATTTCAGAGAGGAAGGGAGAGAGAGATAGAAAACATTAATGATGAGAGAGAACCATTGACTGGCTGCTTTCTGCACGCCTCATACTAGGGATCAGTCCACAACCTAGGCATGTGCCCTGACCGGGAATCGAACCTTGACCTCTGGTTCATTGGTTGACACTCAACTACTAAGCCACATCAGAAGGGGAGGCTTATGCTTCTAATTTAGATGTCACTTTGGATGTCTGCTCCAGTGCCACCTTTTTATCTCTCTCCTCCAGCATTCCATTAGATGAGATGGTGAAATAGAACACTGGGCAATTATATATGAGAAATGAGTATTGGCAATTATTTAGAGGCTGTATATTAAAAGTTTCTAAATTTTACTGACTAGATTTTTTTCCTTCCTCCATACAGTTGTCCTTGTATTTTTTAGGTGTTTGAAAAAGCATCTGCTCCCACCCCCATTTTTTAAAATAGAGAATTCATTCCTCAGATAGTTACAATACTCTTTATGGTACTGAGCTCCTAGAAACCAACTGTCCCTTTTGGTCTGGCACGCAGACAAATGGCCAAACCACAGAACTACCATGGAGTTATTTCCGAGACCCATGGATTTCTATATTGTTGTTTCTGAGATCATGCAGCTGGATGTTCTCCTCATGTCTACCACTTTTCAAGAAAGTTGCATTAATCCATGCAACTTCTCCTCTGGGCCTGAGTAAGGCTTTTAAAACCATACCTACCCTCTGAGGGTCAATACACAATGGTTGAACTAAGGTAGAATAACTTGATCTGATGTTGGAGGTTTCATTAATCTGGGAACTGATGGTCAGAGAAACTCTAGTGGTTTTCTTCTTTATCCTGTGGAAGAAACAAAACAAAAAACAATTCAGTGGATGAAAGATTAGAGGTGGCTTTGATAGAAATGCCTAACTGTATACATTTGAATGTATATCATTTTTTTGCCTAATAATCCTTATTTTTCTTTTGCATAATAATTTTATTTTTTTTTCTTTTTGACCAATTATTAGGGGATTATGTCTCATAAAGTTTTGTTTTAAACTTCCTTTTTCTTAGTTCAATGGTGAGTGGGCTGTTACTAAACACTAAATTTATGCACACGAAATAATGTATAAAGCAAATAAGAATTTCAAAGTTTGGTAAGTTTTTTGGTGTATTTTTTAAGAAGCAGAATTCTGCCCTAACTGGTTTGGCTCAGTGGATAGAGCGCTGGCCTGCGGACTCAAGGGTCCCAGGTTCGATTCTGGTCAAGGGCATGTACCTTGGTTGCGGGCACATCCCCAGTAGGGGTGTGCAGGAAGCAGCTGATTGATGTTTCTCTCTCATTGATGTTTCTAACTCTCTCTCCCTCTCCCTTCCTCTCTGTAAAAAATCAATAAAATATATTAAAAAAAAGAAACAGAATTCCTCCTATATTCATATGCAACAAATGCCCATTAGTACTTACTCTGACATTCCTGCATATTCCAAACACCATCCCAGAGATAAAATGTTTTCTTATTTCCCTGGGTACCTATAAGAAGGAGAAAAAAAATCTGTCTAAATTTCACTGGAATTTAATAAAATTTAGTTCAACTGACTGTATTCACTCTAGGACCACCAAGTTGGTTAGTTACAGACAGCAGGTCGATCCAGAACATCTGCATTCTTAACTAAATTGGAACTATTTTAATATTTTCAGTTAAAAAAATCCAGATGTTTACCTTTACAGAACTATAGCACTTGCACTCAGAAAAGATACTGAGTTATTTCCAAAAAACATTGTTTCAGAGGGCATATATTAGTGTCTGTGAATTTGTGTTTTGGTCTGAAGTCTTCAGAATATTTGTTACAGACAGAAATCAAGATGGCGGCATAGGTAAACACCTATACTGCTGCCTCGCACAACAGTTTCAAAACTGCAACTGGAAGACAGAGCAGACATCATCCAGAACCACCGGAAAGCTGGCTGAGTGGAAATTCTACAACTAGAAGGAAAGATAAAAGGACACTGAGACCCAGAGGAGCTGTGGAGGACAGAGGTGCGGAGACCCGCGTGCGCGGAAAGGGCGGGAGGCTGAATACGTGGCTGGCTTACTTGTGGTGTGCAGAGAGGGCGGGCAGCAAGCGCGTGGCTAGCTGTCTCGTTCGGGAGGGAAACAAAACCTCCCAACTGCACTGAAATCCAGTTCCGGGTGAGACTTTTGGGTACTCAGACTCATTTGAGGAGAAACTGGACTGTCTGGTAGCGGGCGAAACTTGAGGGCAGCCTTCTCTCAGAGGTGTGTGCAGCCATCGCCGCAGGACACTGAGACACAGGGGCCTTGTGGGGTGGGGCTGACGGGAAACCAAGGCTGTCTGTTCCACCCTGAGACTCCGCCCCATCCAAGCTGAACACAGAAGCTCTCCCAGTGGAGACACAGCTGATCCTCACAGCCAATTGGCCTGGAGGTCAGTTCCTCCCAGTGATACTAACAACAATCTAGGCTTAACTACAACAAGACTGCACACACAGCCCACAAAGGGGCACACCAAGAGTGTCCACCTTAGGTAACTGGGGAGGCTGAGCCACTGGGCCCTGCTAGGATACCCAGCATACAACGCCACTCCATCAACTCAGGGAAGCAGCCGAAATGTGGAGACAGGTCACAAATGAAGGAAATGGAGGAAAGTAAACGACTGGATATAGAGTTCAAAACTACGGTTATAAGGTTTTTCAAGAATTTCCTAGAAAAGGCCGAGAAATTTAACCAGACCCTCGAGGATATGAAAACGGATCAACTAGAAATTAAGCATATGCTGTCTGAAATAAAAAATATTATACTGAGACCTAAAAGCAGACTAGAGGATCGCAAGAACAAAGTCAAAGATTTGGAATACAAAGAAGCAAAAAATACTCAACCGGAAAAGCAAAAAGAAAAAAGAATCCAAAAAGTTGAAGATAGTGTAAGGAGCCTCTGGGATAACTTCAAGTGTACCAACATCAGAATTATGGGGGTCCCAGAAGAAGAGAGAGAGCAAGATACTGAAAACCTATTGGAAGAAATAGTGACCAAAAACTTCGCCCACCTGGTGAAAGAAATAGACGTACAAGTCCAGGAAGCGCACAGAACCCCAAACAAAAGGAATCCAAGAGGACCACACCAAGACACATCATAATTAAAATGCCAAGAGCAAAAGACAAAGGGAGAATATTAAAAGCAAGAGAAAAACAGTTACCTACAAGGGAGCACCCATATGACTGTCAGCTGATTTCTCAACAGAAATTATGTAGGCCAGACGGGAATGGCAAGAAATATTCAAAGTGATGAATAGCAAGAACCTACAACCAAGATTACTCTACCCAGCAAAGCTATCATTCAGAATTGAAGGTCAGAGAAAGAGCTTCACAGATAAGAAAAAGCTAAAGGAGTTCATTACCACCAAACCAGAATTATATGAAATGCTGAAAGGTATTCTTTAAGAAGAGGAAGAAGAAGAAAAAGATAAAGATAAAAATTATGAACAACAAATACGTATCAACAAGTGAATCTAAAAACCAAGGGAATAAAAAATTTGATGAACAGAATAAACTGGTGAATATAATAGAATCAGGGGCATAGAGAGGGAGTGGACTGACAATTCTTAGGGGTAAGGGCAGAGGGTGGGGTAGGAACCTGGTGGAGGGGAGCTATGGGAGGAAAAAAGAGGAGCAATTGTAATAATCTGAACAATAAAGATTTATTAAATTAAAAAAATAAATTAAAATACAAAAAAAGAATATTTGTTATAAGAAATTGCATAAAACAAATTGCTGTGTCTGTTATAAGGAAGGATGTTGTCAATGTTTGTATTATCCCTATGAGGACTTAGTAGAGAAATAGATCTCAGTTCTTAGTATCATGAATAATAGGGCTTCTCCTGTGCTGCTAGTTTAGTTTTTCTTCACAGATACTCTGAACCTTAATATTGGTTGTATTTCTTGTTGTATTAGCTACTTGAAAGTTTAGAGCTCACTTTATTTTTATTTCTTTAAATATATATATTTTCATTGATTTTTTACAGAGAGGAAGGGAGAGGGATAGAGTTAGAAACATCGATGAGAGAGAAACATCGATCAGCTGCCTCCTGCACACCCCCTACTGGGGATGTGCCCACAGCCATGGTACATGCCCTTGACTGGAATTGAACCTGGGACCCTTCAGTCCACAGGCCAGTGCTCTATCCACTGAGCCAAACCAGTCAGGGCTAAAGCTCACTTTATAGCCAATAATTCAACAGAGTCTGGAGTCAGTATCTTCTACATTTAAAACTCAATACTTAAAAAACAACAACAACTATAAATGTGATGGTTTATTTACCCAATCCAACATTTAGATCACATGACTCCACAAAGGTGTGTATTGCTTTATGCTGTTTCCCTCAACCCTATCCCACAAATAAAAGCAATTGATACAGAAAGATTCCTCTTTTTCTAACCTTGGCAATAAGTCATCACACTACACTGGCCATCGTAGGTGAAGTTAAGCAATCACAGCATTGCAGACTAAGGAAAGATATGAGAAATCTTGTCTAACATCTTCAGACAACAAAACTAAAGGACAGAGAGGTTATAATATTTGCTCTAGGTCATGCAATCTATTGGTAGAGTCAGAATTAGAATCCAAATCTCCTGTCTTCTAGTGCTATCCAATAGGCCTCTAGCAAATGGACTCTATATTACTATATACATTTAAAATTTAATAATTAAAATTTGTTTGAATAGACACTATAATGATAATTTTTCCTTTTACCAGGATAGTGTGCATTTATGGTTCTGAATTCATTGGGTAATGGAATAGTCCCTTTTATATGTAAGCTCCATGATGGCAGAGACAATGTTTGTTTTGTTCACTCTTACATCCACCATGTGTAGAATAGTGCCAGGCACATAGAAGATACTCAGTAAATAGTTGTTGAATGAATTAATTTGCTATATTAGCAATATTGTCTATAATACTTTAGTGGAGAATGTTTGTGGTTTCTAGAGATTCTAACCTTTAAGTATTAGACCCTGGAGAGAAACCCTATGAACAGCAGGGAAACACTGACTGTAGCAGGAAGATAAAAATGAAATGCTTCCCCTCATGGGAAGAGAAGGATTAAGTGAGAGAGTATGTATGAAACTTCTTGGAAGAAATATAACTTATAAATAAATACAAGGCCAGTTGGTTCAAGAGGCTAGAATTTCCTCTAAGCCCCTTGGCATGTCTCAAAGGAGAAACTAGAAGACAGCAGAATAGTTATGGTGGTGGATGAAATTCAGGTTTTTCCCCACATTTAAATTGTTCTATGTCCCCAGGCTAATGAGAAGGAAAAGAGAAAATCCAAGCCTTTAAAGAGAAGGTCATACTGGGACCCCCTAACATTCCAGATGCTTTCTGTTCCAAGCATGAATAATCAAACTTCATAGGCAAGATTTCCAGTCAGGGCACAATGCTAGCATTTAAGCCATGGGGTAAGGAGAATAGGCAGGACTTCCCATCTCCTGTGACTTATCTTCCAACTAATGAAAGGAGACAGTGGTAACTAATGGAACCAAGAAGTGCTCTGAATTTTACTTGGGCATATACCACTGGTTAGCATGAGTTAAAACAGTCTGTGTCTGAAGATTGTAGAGGAATGGGCAAAAATAAGAGAGGACAGGTAGTGTGCAAAGTAGATAATTAGTCCAGAATTGAAGAAATCTAGATTTTGGTTCTAGGTCTGTCATTAATTAGTTATATGATCTTGAGTGAGACCCTTTGGGATCTTAGTGATCTGTGAGAAGAAGAATAGTCCCTAAGGTTTCTTCTAGGTTTTGCTCTTTTTTGAATATTTTCAAATTTCAGGGTCTGAACATGCTTTAAAAATCTCTGATTTATAAAATTACTACAATAGATGAAATTCCATGAGAGGAAAAGATAAAGATGAACATTGGGCTAAAAGCAAAAGCAGTCATCATTTAGGGCTGTGGCTTAGACTGCCACTCTAGAATGTAGAGGTTTGAAAAATGAGCTCAGTTTTATTTTTATTTTTTTAGCTCAATTTTAGAGTTACTGAAACAATTTAAAATTTATTTATTTCTGAAAACAAATCTTTCAAAACTCATTGGGTAAGTGATAAAACATGAGAACCACTTCACTTCCAGAAAAGGAATAATTTATGAAAGAAAATTTCCTCTTAAATATTGAGTTCTTTCGCTAAAGCCACTGTAGTCTTTACATTTGATTCTCATATATCTTCCTCTAAGGGTTAGAAAAGGATGTTTAGAAAAATAAATAATAAAAACCCTTTTGCTTGACTGCTATGAAAAAATACCATACCCCAGAGTATTAGAATGAAAATGTGGGTTCAGAATACATGTGAACTGTCCTGAAGTATTCCTTCTTGATTTTAGGTAGCACTGGGTATGTCCTTGAGAGAAAAAAATAGCTAGGGATTTTACTTTGGGGATGAGTTATGCTAGCAGGCTTCATGTCTCACGTAAATGGTAACCTTTGCTGAGTGTAACCCTAGCTCTTTGTAAAGAGAACAGAATTAGACTCCACCAAGTGAAGAGTCCAAGATCTTGGCAATCTTACTCTGGAAAGATGACAGGATACACAGAGATCATACAAATGAACAATGATGATGCCCTTATAACATTGCCCGAATAGCTAGGATGTCTGCAGAGTTATGCTAGCTTAATGTATATAATATAGGTCCAGTGGTCTGAAAAATAGAACACTAGATCTTTTTATTTTTTAAATTATTATTATTTAAAAATATTTTTATTGATTTCAGAGGGAGAGGAAGGAAGAGGGAGACACATCAATGATGAGAGAATGATTGATCAGCTGCCTCCTACACGCCCCACATTGGGGATCGAGCCCACAACCTGGGCATTGTACCCTGACTGGAAATCAAACCATGACCTTCTGGTTCATAGGTTGATGCTAAACCACTGAGTCATGCTGCCTGGGTAAACCCTAGTTCTTTATAAAAGTGAAAAATTGAAGAATCTGAAAGTAGCTACATTAAGCAAAAATTGGGAAAAGAGAAGTGAAGTAAGGCAGATTAGCAACATACATTTCAAATGTCTTTAAATGTCAAATGATTTTGTCTATTTTAGATTTATTTTAAATATTTATTTACTATTTGTTAAAAAATGCCATACTAAGTAACAGTCATTCACAGAAAAAGATAATTAATTTGAAGTCTCCACAGAGCAACAGATATTATGGAAGATATTTGTTTTTTTATTTTGTGTTATACCCAACAGAGCAAGAAGAGGGAGAAAAATAGTTGAGGAAAGAGGTACAAGAGTTAAGTCAGAAAAAAGAGTTGTGAGTTGTGTGCATGTATGATGATTTTCATCACTTTTTGAAAAAGTCCAGCATTTCTGCTTTCTATGGCACAGGGGTATCAGTTTGCAAAAATGAATGAATTTGACTTGTGAACGTATTCAAGGTGTTTGAAGATGATATTTAACATCAACTGAGTATTTTGATGATGGTTTTGAAAAATTCTTAAGGAAGTTTTGGTACGTGAGAAATTCTAAACATGCACCTCACTATTTCTTCCCCAGTTTATTTAGACCATTTTTGAGCAACAGTAGGTTTTTAGTTTTTCAGATCACTTGATTTTTTTTTTTTACCATAATGCCTTCACATTTGACTCTTTCTTTTGTTCTTTCTCTCTTGCTTTTCAGAAAATAAATCACCTTTTTATTTTCAACACACTAAACTAATGTCAAGGGTGAGCTTTTGTTTTCTAGATAACTAGAAATTTTATCTGATCATACTTAATGTTTTGCCTCTTTACAGTGTTTTGTCCAATTTCTTGATTTTACACAGTGCCAAGGAGATTTTCAATCATGTTTTTCCATGTTAGAGCACTCACTGCCCTGGTTCTGATAGTTCCTTCAATAGCCAAATGGTGTTTTGCTATAAAACCACTTTATGAAGCTATCACTACTCTAATTAGCATACAGATTTCTACATGGATATCTATGTAGCTCAATCCCTACTGTACTTATTTTCCTGTTGACAAGGTCCACATTTTTCATGGCCTTTCTCAGACTACTTCTCCATCAAAGGATATGATGTTTGGTCATGAATTAGGAAATGTCACTACTTCCTCCCCTGATGCTGAGATCTTACTAGGCTTGGAAACAACTGGGGCATATCTTGGAACTCTTGCTTACTGAGGGGCTTTTTTGGAGCATATAGTCTTTCTCTTGTGACTTAATGTTTTAGGTCAGGAACTTGAGAAGCATTAGCTGGATAGTTTATCTCTGATCCTCTTGTGGAAAGCTGGGGCATCTGGGCCTAAAAGCATTTTTCCAAGATGGTTTCTTCATTCATATGTCTGGCACATTGGTGCTACTTGGTACCTGTCTGTCTGTCTGTCTGTCTCTCTCTCAATATGATGTCTAATCCTTCAGAACCTCTCTATGTGGTTTGAACTTTTCACAGCATGGTGACCTCAGGGTAGTTGGCTTTCTCACATGGAAGCTTAAGATTCTAAGAGCAAGTGTTCAAAGAATCATCTCTCTTTAAAGAAAAATTTCCCCCAGTTTGTTTTATTGTGATTTTTTTGATCCTCAATCATGGCAGTATAATTGAGGATCAAAATTTTAAAAGACTCAATTCGTAGAAATCTTCTATATAAAAAATGTAGGTCTTCAGGTTTAGATATTAAGATAAACAAATGATTGGTTTGAATTATGTGGCAAGCTACTTTTTACCTTTTAGCTAAAGATTAGGTTTAGGATTTTTTTCCTTATTCGCTGATAAAATATTGAAATTGAACAGCCCCAATACAAAGGAGCAGTGGTGGCAGAGACCTGGACTCCAAGAGAATGACCTGTAATAGTTCCTTGACTCATTGTGCAGCACCTGCAATGACTGTGGTGATGAGAGATGTCAGGAGAAAAATTACTTAGAGTTAAGAGCCTTACCATCTTGGAAGCAATCAACAACTTTCAATCCAACTTTTAGCAGAACTGCCAAATTGACAAAATTTGTATTTTGCAAGCTCTCTCCACCTCTTTTATCTGCTCCCTTCTCAGCACCCTGTCCTTCACAGATAGAGTATTTTCTTCCTTTAGACTTAGCTCCCAAAGCTATCACTTACTCAAGCCTTCATCAAAACTGATTTGTTTTATACCAATCCCTGATAGACTGCTTTGGACAAAGACACAATTTTTTCCATGAATATATTACACTCAATTTAGCTTTTTTAAAAAGTTAAATTTATTGAGTCCTGGCTGGAGTGGCTCAGTTGGTTAGAGCATCATCCTGAACAATGAAGGGTCATGGGTTTGATTCCTGATCAGGACACATACCCAGGTTGCAGGTTTGATTCCCAGTCAGGGTGCGTAGGGAAAGCAATTGATTGATGTTTCTCTCTCTCTCCCTTCCCTTTCCTCTCTCTCTCGAATTAGTGAAAAACATATCCTCCGGTGAGGATTAAAAATTAATTAAATTTATTGGGGTGACATTAGTTAATAAGATTATATAGGTTTCAACTGAACATTTCTATGATACATAATCTGTATATTGCATTGTTTTGCCCATCACCCAAAGTCAAATCATCTTCCATCACTATGTATTTGGCCCCCTTTAGCCCTTAATACCTCCCACCCCTCTTCCCTCTGGTAACTATCATATTGTTGTCTGTATCTATGAGTTTCAGTGTTTTTATCCCACATACTAGAGGCCTGGTGCGTGAAATCCATGCACGTGTGTATAAGTGTGTGTGTGTGTCCGTCCCTCAGCCCAGCCTGCACCCTCTCCAATCTGGGACCCCTCGAGGGATGTCCGACTGCCCATTTAGGCCCGATCCACAATCCAGGACTGCTGGCTCCCAACCGTTTGCCTGCTCGCCTGCTCGCCTGCCTGATTGTCCCTAACTGCTTCTGCCTCCCAGCCTGATCACCCCCTAACCACTCCCCTGTGAGCCTGATTGATGCCTAACTGCTCCCCTGCCAGCCTGATTGCCCCTAACTGCCCTCTCCTGCTGGCCTGGTTGCCCCCAACTGCCCTCCCCTGCCGGCCATCTTGTGGTGACTATCTTGGTCCACATGGGGGTGGCCATCTTTGACCACATTGGGGCGGTCATCTTGTGTGTTGGAGTGATGGTCAATTTGCATATTACCTCCTATTATATAGGATGAGTGAAATGACATGGTTCTTAGCTTTTCTGACTGACTTATTTCACTTAGCATAATATTCTCAAGGTCCATCCATATTGTCTCAAATGGCAATATTTCATCTTTCTTATGGCTGGGTAGTATTCCATTGTGTATATATACCACATTTTCTTTATATGATCATTTATCAAAGGTCACTTTGGTTGTTTCCATGTCTTGGTCACCGTGAATAATGCTGCAGTGAACATAGGGGTGCATATATCTTTGTGAATAAATGTTTTCAATTTTTTTTGGGCAGATACCCAGAAGAGGTATTGCTGGGTCATATGGTAATTATATTCTTAATTTTCTGAGAAGCCTCCATACTGTTTTCCTTATTGGCTGTACCCGTTTACAGTTCTACCAGAAGTGAATGAGGAGTACTTTTTCTCCACAACCTCTCCAACTTTGTTACTTGTCTTCTTGGTTATAGACATTCTAACAGGTGTGAGGTGGTATCTCATTGTAGTTTTGATCTGAATTTCTCTAATAGCTAGTGAAGTAGAGCATCTTCATATATCTGTTGGCCATTTGTATGTCTTCATGGGAGCAGTGTCTGTTTAGGTCCTCTGTCCATTTTTTAATTGTTTGTTTGCTGTTGCGCTGTATGAGTTCTTTTTATATTTTGGATATTAACCCCTGTTGAAGCTATTGTTTGTAAATATCTTCTATTTAGTTGGTTGTCTTTAAAATATATATACATATTTATTGATTTCAGAGAGGTAGGAAGAGGGAAAGATAGAAACATCAATGATGAGAGAGAATCATTGATCAGCTGCCTCCTGCAAGCTCCCACTGGAGACTGGGGATCGAGCTCGCAACCCAGGCATGTGACCTGACCGAGAATCAAACTAGTGACCACCTGGTTCAGGGGTTAGTGCTCAACCACTGAGCCACATTGACTGGGAAGTTGATTGTCTTTTTGTTTCGTTGATGGTTTCTTTGCTCTGCGGAACCTTTTTAGTTTGATATAGTCCTATTCAATTACATTTGTGTTTACTTCCCTTGCCTTTGGGGTTAAATTCACAACATCTTCTTGAAGATCAAGGTCCATAAGTTTAGTTCCTATGTTTTCTTCTATGTAATTTATTGTTTCAGATCTTATATTTAGGTCTTTGATTCATTTTTTGGATTAATTTTTGTACATGGGGAAAACTGTAATCTAGTTTCATTCTTTTGCATGTGCCTTTCCTGTTTTCCCGGCACCATTTACTGAAGAGGCTTTCTTTTCTCCATTGTATGTTTTTGGCTCCATTGTTAAAAATTATTTGCCCATAGACATGTGGTTTTATTTCTGGGCTCCTCCCATACATGCCCCAACTGGAGATTGAACCCACAACCTAGTTATGTGTTCTGACCGGGAATCAAACCACAACCTTTTGGTGTACGGGACAATGCTCCACCAACTGTACCACCCGGCCAGGGCAATATCATGCTGTTTTAATGATCATTACTCTGTAGTCTAATTTGAAGTCTGGTGGTGTGATACTTCCAGCTTCGTTCTTTTTTCTAAGGATTGCTTTGGCTATTCAGGGTCTTTTGTGGCTCCATACAAATCTGATGATTTTTTTTGTTCTATTTAGCTAAAAAAATGAAATGTCAGTGGGATTAAATCTGTATATGGCTTAGGTACCAGAAGAGACTGATATTTAATCCTAAAGCTATTATTTCCATTGATATTTAACCTAAAATAGAAGAAGAGACTGGCCGGTGTGGTTCAGTGGTTGAGCATCGACCTGTGAACCAGGAGGTTACGGTTCAATTCCTGGTCAGGGAACATGCCCAGGTTGTGGGCTTGATCCCCAGTGTGGGGCATGCAGGAGGCAGCAAATCAATGGTTCTCTCTCATCATTGATGTTTCTATCTCTCTCTCCCTCTCCCTTCCTCTCTAAAACCAATAAAATATGCATATTTAAATTTTTTTAAAAAAATAGAAGAGGAAATTTGTCCTTTTTGATGCCACTGGCTTGAATATATGTTTTTATATTATAAGATGATGCCATTCACACATATACAGAGTTATTACCAAGAGGAATACTGTGTGCACAGGCCAGCTAGGACCACATACTGTCATTAGCTGGGAGTCAGGTTACCCACCACATGGACAGCGGCATGTACTAGAGCTATATGTAACTAGAAGAGTCCTAGAGAGGAGAATCCATAGCATTAAGCTGGCTTTACAAATTAAAAATAAAATACCATGCACAATTGTCTCTGAGCTTGATTTTTAGCAATTGTAAAGTGAGATTAATTCCCTACGTACTAACCACCTTATATGCATTTTCTCATTCACAAAAATCCAAGATATAGAGATATTCTTTTTCTTTTACAAATAAGGAAACAAACTTAGAGAGGTTACACAAGGTGGAGCCAGGAGTAAATCCACCCAGTTCATCTCTAGAGCAGAGAATTCCAACCTCAATATAAGAAATATACTTCCTTGACCTGTGCCCTTCTTGGGAATTAGGAGGAAAGGGGACCTGGGTTCTAAAGAAAAGCCTGAAGTTCTACTTCATAACTAGCCTTTGGTTTTAGAAGGGGCCTTATAAGGATATGAATGGAAATCTCCACCAATAATCTTCTCATATACAGGACCCTGGGTCAGAAACTTAACTTTGACAGTGGCCTCTGCTATTTCTCAGATGTATAAGTAAGTATATGTGGTGTTGAGATACTAGTAAACAGAGCTGGACAGTGTGCAAAAAGCTTCTACAGAATGTGAGAGAGATGAGTGGTAACTATTGATTCATTCTGAGATGTGAAATAGCTCTAGGTAAAAGCCCCAAAGACCCACATCAGAGGTCTTGGCAGAGGTGGAACTGAAAGTGTGTTTAGTAAATAAAATATTTGAGACCCCAAAGGCAAATTCCACTAGGTCCAACACCTTCACTATAGAATATGATGTATACAAGAGGAGGGGAAGACAGTGAGTAGGGCAGGCTAGTGGGGCATCTTTTCCCCCTAACTTTCTTCTTTTAACATGGTTTAGTTTAGTTCATTGTCACCTTGGCAGTGTTGAGCTGTGTGAGAGATTGAGATGAGTATACTAATATAGTAGGGGAGAGAGGTGACAAGCTCATGGAGGCAAAGGGCAGTTTGAAATGCCAGGAGATCGTGGGGGAGGTGTAATGATAGTAGATACATGCAGAGCAGGCTTTTCAGGGAGGTTATGGAGAAGTTGGGATTTAGAGAGAACTAAGAGAGGAACTCAGGCTTTGCAGCTTCAGACTTAATCTCACTGCTGTCCCGGGTTCCTACAGCTACAGGTGGGGGAGAGGAGAGGGAGCAGGGGGAGGGATAGTGCAGAAGTGATATCACCTAGAATCATACAATTATTTAATATTAGAGCCCAAAATGACCTGAGAGCCCATCAAGTAAACCTAGCCCCTCAGTTTTAGTGTAAAGGGAACTTAGAGCGATTGTTTAGTTGCTTCAGAAACAGTTTCGATATTCATGGCAGGCTTTAACTTCATGTTCTTTTGCAATTGTGTTTTTTGTTAAAAATCCTATTCATAAATGACCCTGTATGTATATCTGTTTGTGTTTGTGTAGATATGATGTCTATGTTGGGTCTGGTTTGTCAGACAATAGAGTGAAGGATAGTGATTTTAATTACCTTTTTAGCTGCAAAACTGAAACCAACTTAATCTATAGATTTTGGAGTATATACTCAAAGTATTTCTTTGTTTCTGAGGGCTAGACAACATACTTTAGGCACATAATTTAAATAGCCTTTTGATTTTGAGGCACTCACACATTCTGTAGAGAGATAAATTAATGATAATAGGAGCCTCTCAAGCACCATGGAAATGCATTGGATAGTTTTATAGTAGTTCTCAAAATTTAACCTGCATAAGCATACCTGAATATCTTGTTAAAATGCAAATCTCCTTTAATAAGTCTAGGTTGGGGCCCGAGATCCTGCATTTCTCACAAGCCCCCAGATAAAACTGATGCTGCCTGGTCCACAGAGCACACTTTGACAAATAGCATGAGCAAAGTCTTAACATTGTTAAAGTGTGAGGCATGCAAAGGGAAAGCAATTAAGTCACTGTAACAGGAAAGAGGTTGGTTAGGATCAGATCTCAAAGATCCTTGAGTACCACGGTAAAGATTTACTAGTAGATATTATTAAGGAATCGTTGCAGGTTTCTGTACTGGTAATACAGTGACATGATAGGTCCTGTACTTAAGGGAGATTGACCTGTCATCATGTATAGGACAGAGGGGATAGAAGTTTCATATTAGGTATCAAGTAGCAGAGACTCAACTCCTAGCCCTTAATGCCAAATGAGACAACTTGCCCAAAGGGAGAGGAGAGGACTGGCAACAAGGAAGCTCCCTGCTTTACAGAGTGGGCCTGGGAGGATGTGGGGTGTGGGGGTGGATGGGAAGTTGTTTGGATCATAAATCTCTGTACTCTGACCAAATTCCAAATGATCCATGCGAATCCCTAGTCTACTTAAGGATGCAACCATAAACTATGTACTTGGTATATTTTTCTGTTAGATCCAATTCAACAAAAATGTGTTGAGTGCCAGGTACAGTGCTTTGCTATATCAGGTATCTATATATCTCACAATGTGTCCAATGTAGGGTCCTGCCCTTCATCAAATTAATTGTAATGTTAATGGATGAATGAAGAAATTCATTATTTTAACCTTCCTATTTTAACTTAAGATTCAATAATATACCCTTGATAAGACTTATTTAAAAAGCAAGGACACATCTCAAAGGGAAGGTGGAGGTGGGTGGGTGTGTGGGTGGCAAGAGCTCAACCAAGAACTTATATGCATATATACATAACCCATGGACACAGACAATAGGGTGGTGAAGGTGGGGGGTGGAGGCAGGCTAGAAGGGGTCATTGGGGGGAAAAGGGACATATGTAATACATTTAACAATAAAGAATTATTTAAAAAGAAAAAATAATAAGAAAATAAAGCAGTAAATAAAGTAGAAAAGTGGCATGAATGTTAATTTGTAATTTACTTCAAAATATGAATTATATATGTTATGCACCTGAGTTCATTTATAAAAAACTACATCTATATACTCAAAAGTAACATCATGGAGAATCCATCCTATCTACAATGTCTGCCAAAAGTAAGAGAAGGAAATTAAAATTGCCACCTTAGCCTATATCTGTGGAGAATACCTTTTCTGTGCAGTATACCAAAATGCAGATAATTGGAGTAGTTATGTCTAGCCTGAAGCTTGGTGAGATCAGGTAAGGCAGTAATCCCAACAAAATATACTAATATTTGACTATCTAAATTTCTGTTTCATTTAATAACTTATAGAGTGCTTTCCCACATCAGATGCTTGCCTGCCGTTTACTCAGTGCTCCATTCTTGGATTCTTTAACTTGAGGTCAGAGGTCCCATAATGAATTTAATGTCCTCAAAGTATTGTCATACTTAATATTCTTCTGACATTAGATATTATGAAATTAAATCTTTTATAGTCATTAAAATGACACTAAAGTATGAAGAAATATATCCTGGTAGGTCAAATCCATCCTATATATAAAGCCTAATATGCTAAGTGTCCAGTCAACTGGTCTGCTGTTCAACCAATCAAAGCATAATATGCTAATGATATCCTAAGGCCACTCAACTGCTCGCTGTGACGTGTACTGACCACCAGGGGTCAGATGCTCTGACCAGTAGGTTAGCTTGCTGCTGGGGTCCAGCCAATTGGGACTGAGCGTGATGGGCTGGACATGCCCTGTTGCCCTCCTGTGGTCCCTCCCGGGCTGGCCAACCTCCAGCATCCCTCCCTGGCCCCGATCGTGCACCAGTGGGGTCCCTCAGCCTGGCCTGTGCCTTCTCACAATCCAGGACCCCTTGGGAGATGTCAGAGAGTTGGTTTCAGCCCAATCCTGCAGGCCAGACTGAGGGACCCCACTGATGCATGAATTCGTGTACCAGACCTCTAGCCTATATAATAAAAGCCTAAGTGACTGTTATGGCCGAATGACTGGAACGACCGGTTGCTATGATGCACACTGACCACCAGGGGGCAGATGCTCAATGCAGGAACTGCCCCCTGGTGGTCAGTGTGCTTCCATAAGGGGAGCACTGCTCAGCCAGAAGCCAGGCTTATGGCTGGTGAGTGCAGCTGCCACTGCGGGAGCCTCTCCTGATTCTGTGGCAGCAGGCACAGTGGGCTGGGATGAGCATGAGTGGCGCCTGGCCCCGATTCAGGCTCCTCCCTGGCAGCATGCTGCTTGGCACACTGCTACATCCTCCAAAGGGTCCCAGACTGCGAGAGGGCACAAGCCGGGCTGAGGGACTCCCCACCCCCAGTGCATAAATTTTGTGCACCGGGCCCCTAGTTTTCATAATAAAAGTGATATATAAAAACAGTTCCTTTTGTTATCTTGCCTAGTAAATAAATGGAATTCTGGTCAATTCTGCTGAACTATAGTAATTACCAGTTTTAGATAATTAGAATACAGTAAAATATAGTTAGTAATAAAACTACTCTGAGTATAATTTAATTCTTTTGATTTATAAGGGACTTGCGATGTTCCATGCAAATGAATTTTCCAGAAAATTGAAACAAACTTATGAGTGCCAAAAGATTTTTAAAAATAAAAGTAGTAGATGTTGTCCTGGCTAGGTAGCTCAGCTGGTTAGAGCATCATCCTGATATGCCAAGGTTTTGGGTTTGATCCCCAGTCAGGGCACATATAGGAATCAACCAATCTGTAATAATAAAAGCATAATATGCTAATTAAACTGATGTCCTTCTGGACATCCTTCCTTCCGTACAAAGCCACAGCAGGCTGGGGCAGCAGCAGAAGCCTGTGGCAGCGGTGGGCGGGGGCCAGGGCTAAGGCCCTTGTACAAATTTCGTGCATCGGGTCTCTAGTGAATGCATAAATGGGTAGAACAATAAGTCAATGTTTCTCTCTCTCTCTTTCTCTCTGTCTCTGTCTCTCTCAAATCAATCAATAAATTAAAATTTTAAAAAAAGTGGTAGATACTTAGGGCAAAATTCTAAAAATTCAGAAAGTACAGAAGGTATAAAGTGAAAAGTAAAAGTTGACCCTTTCCAGTCTCCAATTTCTACTATTAACATTTTCTTAATATCCTTCCAGATATATAATTATACATACTCATATAATTATGTATATGACTTTATTTTTCATAAATGTAACTATACTATATATAATATTGTATACCTTACTTTTCCATGTAATATATCTGGGTCATCATTTGATAACAACACACAAAAATCTAATGTATTCTTCTAAATTCCTACAAAGAATTTTTATATGGTTTATAATAGTTTACTTAATTAGTTCCCTGTTGAAGAATATGTGAGCTGTTAAAAACAATACATAAGCGAGCATCTTTACAAATAGACCTTTGCATATTTTTATAAGTATATCTATAGCAGTGGAATTTTGGGGAAGAGGAGCATATGCATTTAAAATTTTAATAGTTGGATGAGATCCAAGATGGCGGCATAGGTAAACACCTAAACTGCTGCCTCCCACAACAATTTAAACTGCAACTAAAAGACAAAACGTCTATCACCCAGAACCACGGGAAAGCTGGCTGAGTGGAAGTTCTACAACTAGAAGGAAAGAGAAAAGAGCATTGAGACGTGCACGAGCGCTGAAAACCTGAGGTACGGAGGCGCGTGATCCGGGCTGGCGGCGGGCGACTGGGTGCGTTGCTTTTTTCAACCTGAACGGAGACAAGCCCCCGATTACTCTGAAATCCAGTCTCTGGGGAGACGCGGGGGACCCAAACTCCTACGGGGAGAAGCTGGACTGTCTGCCAGTGAGAGTGGCTTGCTTGCAGAGCTGCGCGCAGGAATAATTGTTTACAGCACTGGGGCACAGGACTCCAAGACAAGGTCGGGGACACAGAGCCGGCTTACTAGCAGCCATTGCTGTTTGCCACGCCCTAACCTAGTGACGCCCTGAGACCCCGCCCCACACAACCTACAAACCCACCCAAGCTCCAAGCAGCTCAATTAGCATAAGAAAGCCTGCCCTATCACAGCTTAACCTAGAAAACTTGCAGCCCCGGTCAGACAGCTCCAAAACCTCCAAACCCCAAGCAAAGAGGAGAAAACTGCAGCTCTCACTGTAGCTCCTGCTGAGTGGCCTCAGACAGTAGCTGACCTGCACCCCATTGGAGATCCAGAAGCCAGTGTACCTAGTGGTCAGTGTGAGACACCAGATTTCAACTCCTCACATCCATAAGTGACACATTCAAGAGGCAGACTCAGTGAGCACCAAAGCCCCACTGAAACAAGTCCTGCCCCATAAGCGTGTCTTCAGCGCAGCACTTCTTCCATTATAGACACAGGGAGTGCTCACAGCTAATTGGCCTGGAGGTCAATTCCTCCCAGCGTACCAACAGCAATTCAGGCTTAACTACACCAAGACTTTGCACTCAGCCCACAAAGGGGTGTACCAAGAGCATCCACATCAGGTGATTGGGGAGGCTGAGCTACTGCCCCCTATAGGTCACCTACCACACAAAGCCACTCCATCAACACAGGGAAGCAGCCAAAATGCAGAAACAAAGAAACATGTCACGAATGAAAGAAACGGAGGAAAGCAAACTACTGGATGACAGAGTTCAGAATCACATTTATAAGGTTACTCAAGAATCTTCTAAAAACCGCCGAGAAACTTGATGACACTTCTGAGGAGCTTAGTGAGACCTTCAAGGACCTTAATGAGAATGCCAAAAAAATGGAAAAGGATCAGTCAGAAATGAAGCATACACTGTCTGAAATAAAGAATATACAGAAACTCAACTGTAGATCAACATACCCCAAGAATCAAACCAAAGATCTGAAATATGTGGAAACAAAAAACATCCAACCAGAAAAACAAAAAGAAAAAAGAATCCAAAAATATGAAGATAATGTAAGGAGCCTCTGGGACAACTTTAAGCGAAACAACATCCGAATTTTTGGGGTGCCAGAAGAAGGGAGAGAGCAAAATATTGAAAACCTATTAGAAGAAATAATGACAGAAAACTTTCCCTACCTGGTGAAAGAAATAGACTTACAAGTTCAGGAAGCGCACAGAACCCCATACAAGAGGAATCCAAAGAAGACCACACCAAGACACATCATAATTAAAATGCCAAGGGCAAAAGACAAAGAGAGAATATTAAAAGTAGCAAGAGAAAAACAGTTAATTACCTACAAGGGAGTACCCATACGAATGTCAGCTGATTTCTCGGCAGAAACTATGCAGGCCAGAAGGGAGTGGCAAGAAATATTCAAAGTGATGAACAGCAAGAACCTACAACCAAGATTACTCTACCCAGCAAAGCTATCATTCAGAGTTGAAGGTCATATAAAGAGCTTCACAGATAAGAAAAAGCTAAAGGAGTTCATCGCCACCAAACCAGGATTACATGAAATGCTGAAGAGTATTCTTTAAGAAGAAGAAGAAAAAGGTAAAGATAAAAATTATGAACAACAAAATGACATCAAATACATACCTACCAACAAGTGAATCTAAAAATCAAGTGAATAAAAAATCTGAAGAACAGAATGGACTGGTGAATATAATAGAATCAGGGACATAGAAAGGGAGTGGACTGATGATTCTCAGGGGAAGCAGGAGTGAGGGGTGCAGGAAGAGATTGGACAAAAATCTTACTCCTATGGATGAAGACAGTGGCGGGGGGTAAGGGCATGGGGTGGGGTGGGGAATCAGGTGGAGGGGAGCTATGGGGGAAAAAAAAGTGGAACACCTGTAATAATCTGAACAATAAAGATTTAATTAAGAAATAAAATAAAATAAAATAAAATTTTAATAGTCATGGCCAGATTGCCTTTTTCTAAAATGTACATTCTCAGTAATTATTTGAGGATAACTTCCTTATAATCCTCATAATATGATATTTTATTGTTTTGTAGACTTACATGTGTTTAGTCATAAATGAGGTGCATCTTTTGTGTGCTCATTGGTCACCTTTGCTTTCTTCTCTTTTAAATTGCCTGTTGAGAAATATGGTCTTTCAAACTGAACATAAAACATTCGTAATGTATTTTTTAGAGCTCTAATTACACTTAGACTCCATTGAGATTTAGAATTTTGAGATTATTCTTTGTTATTATTATATTTTTATATAATACATTGTCCACCAAATATCTAATATCAAGATGATGGCATTTGATCTTTTCTGTTTGATATAATGAACAGTTGAATCTTACCCAGACTTTAGTCTAATTTGAGCCTCATATAAGTTTGGAAAATTCCTGAAGAGGAAAACTTCAAAAAAAACCCCACCAAAAAACTGTGGAAGGATTGTGATAGTTGATATCACACCCTCCTTTCTCTGTCAAAACAGTACATACTTTCTTCCTACTTTGATGAAAGATAACCTTGGCAATAATTTTGTACCCAGGAGTATAATTCTATGAGTTTAGGGCTTATGCCTTGTTTTGGTGATCTATACAGTTCCTACCACATTGTAGCTGCTTAGGAGATGTCTAAGAAAAACAACAATAATGCCGGTATTTCGTCTGTCAGTTATGGCTCAGGGCATCAGTGGGACATACAGCAGAATTGTTGCTGAGGAATATGATCCTCACTTGATTCTAATTTTGTCTTTGTGGTGCAGCTTTTAAATAAGAGGGCAGCTGGTGTTGGATAAATCTGTCCTGACAAGCTATATGAGATTAAAATAAAATTTAATATTTGGGGTTAAATTCAAATGCAAAAATGTAGAAATTACTAGTTGATCTTTTGATACTTTACTTTCTGCATCTTAGTTAAAAGGCACTGACTATTCATTGTGAACTCTTGGCAATAGTCCAGCTTGAAGCTTAAGATGAACAGAATGTATGTCCTCACACATTAAGGTCTCACATTTCATGAAAGGTAAAGCAGAATTCTTGTTTTATACCCTATCCTCCACCCTGCTGACAAAAATGATAGGCTATATATAATTGTTTTTGTTAGCAACCTCTCTTTCTTTGTCTTTCTCCCTTGAATAAAAGGTTATTATCAATAAAATTGTGAGACCCAACTTCTACTTGGGTTGGGGTAATTATCCTGTGTGGCCTCTGAAAGTTTGCAAATGATGGGACCTCACACTCCTAGTAAACTTTCCCCTAGGTGACTAAATGTCTTGCTGATTGCTAAGGGACAAATAAGGGTAGTGAACTCAGAGAACATCAGGTTGCTGGCTTTTCTTCAGCTGACTGGATTACTAAGGTAGAAAAGTACTAAAAATAAATCAGGGCACAGATTCTCCTGCCAGGGGTTGAGTATTGAGATAACTTGTCTTCTCGGCTGGTGTTGACATCATCCATTCTTCTAAAGCACTGTGCAAAGAGGAGCAAGAATGAGAAACAGATTTGGCCATGGACTAGTGTCAGTAAAAGTCTGTAGCCCTGTCTGGATATACTTATTGGTGCTTCTTGTCAGGCTCAATTAATTAGTCCCTCCAAGTCCTCTAGGGCTGTGGTCAGCAGACTGCGGCTCGCAAGCCACATGCAGCTCTTTGGCCCCTTGAGTGTGGCTCTTCCACAAAATACCACAGCCTGGGCGAGTCTATTTTGAAGAAGTGGCGTTAGAAGAAGTTTAAGTTTAAAATATTTGGCTCTCAAAAGAAATTTTATTTATTTATTTAATTAATTTAATTTATTTTTTACAGAGAGGAAGGGAGAAAGGATAGAGTCAGAAACATTGATGAGAGAGAAACATCAATCAGCTGCCTCCTGCACACCTACCACTGGAGATGTGCCCGCAACCAAGGTACATGCCCTTGACCGGAATCAAACCTGGGACCTTTCATCTGCAGGCCGGCGCTCTATCCACTGAGCCAAACAGGTTAGGGCTCAAAAGAAATTTTAATCGTTGTACTGTTGATATTTGGCTCTGTTGACTAATGAGTTTGCGGACCACTGCTCTAGGGCATAGATAAATACATCTAGGTGAGAACTCCAAACCAAACTCAGGGCTAATCTCAGGGAAAAGCACTTGATCTGTTCTAATTTCAAATATATTTTTGCTAGAGCTCCTCCATGTCAGTTGGGTTTCAGAGTTTCCTCCAAGGGGTCAGATTCAATCAGAGTTGGAAAGGTGAAAAGAGCACTAAGGAATTCAGTTCTAGGACCTGAAGATTTCACAGTGATCCAAGTCACCTGACATGGAGTAAAGATTTTTATTGCTGAATTTATGTTTCTGTAGTTGGTTCAGATGCCCTGAGCAAAGAGCCTTTGTCAGTCAGATTTAATCTGTGTATCTCATTTGAACTAAAGTGGTGGTGGTGGTGGTGGAGGGATCTATGTAAATCCCTACCCTCTTTTAGTTTTATAGGAAATTGCCTATAAACTGGAACAAGACTGATTTACACTGATTAAGTGCTTGACATTCACAAAACGCTTTAACATATTTATCTTGTGACCTTCAGACAAGTCTGTAAGGAAAGCTGATATCTCTTTGTTAACTGCTAGATTCAGAAAATCCAACAGAGCCCTGACTGGTGTGGCTCAGTTGAGCATCCTCCCATGAACTGAGAGGTCACTGGTTTAATTCCTGATCAGGGCACATGCCTGGGTTTTGGGCTTTATCCCCAGTAGGGGTTTTGCAGGGGGCAGCTGAGCAATGTTTCTCACATCACTGTTTCACTGTTTCTCCCTCTCTCTAAAATAATAAAAACATACTTTTAAAAATTAAAAAAAGAAAAAAGAAAAGCCAACAGATCCAGACCTTGGCAGGGATTAATTGTTAAGAGCCCTGGAGCTCTGGGATTTCTAGGTCCACTCAGCAATGCCCAGTCTGACCCAGGGCCCTCTCTCCAAGTCTGGAGGTTTTAAAATTTTTATAAAATAATGTATTTAAATGTTTCTGTAAAAATGCATTCTCATTATAGAAAACTTGGAACATATGGCAGAGAGGTGAGAGAAAAAAAAAAATCAACCACAGACCCAGTACACAAAAACAAATACACTGGATTTCCTTAGGTTTTTGACTGAATGTGTATGATGAAAGGAAAGATCAAATGGGGATTCAGTAGTGCTTTTCTATCTCTGCCTTTTCCCCCTGTATTTAGCATAATATACACGATAGATGTTTTAATCCAACCATCAGGGATCCTTCACAGGTAGGTATTGGCTCTAGACCAGTGGTTGGCAAACTCATTAGTCAACAGAGCCAAATATCAACAGTATAAGGATTGAAATTTCTTTTGAGAGCCAAATTTTTTAAACTTAAACTTCTTCTAACGCCACTTCTTCAAAATAGACTCGCCCAGGCTGTGGCATTTTGTGGAAGAGCCACACTCAAGGGGCCAAAGAGCCTCAGTTTGCCAACCACGGCTCTAGACCTTCTGCGTTGAGTTCTACAAGGTGAGCCAAATTCCCACTGCCATCTGTGGTAGAGATCAGCTACTTACTGTTCTTTCATGACTTCACTTTTTCTACACATCCTTTTCCCTTTCCTTGTGGCTATGTTAATACAATTTATCTTATTTTTCCCTGTCATTTTCAGTCTTACAATCACCAGCAGCCGATTTGCAGATCTTTTTTCAAATTCTTCCTGGCTTCCCCAGTGCAGAGAGTCAAGGGCCCAGGTAACATTGAAGAGAGTGAGAGGGCTGCTCTTTCTCTGGCCTCCCACACACCCAGCTTGGCATTTAGAAGGTTTGTCTGACCAACGAGAGGAGTGCTGGGAAGTGCAGGCGCTTTTATAGCTCCAGATATTTGGAGCCAGGAAATACTGAATTGCAGTATATCTTTGAATCCCCTCCTATATTTTGCTTAGTGTTAATAAGTATTTATTGATAATTGAGTGAGTAAATGTATTTACTCCTGAGAGGAGTAGAGGTGAGAAGCCACTATACTAGCTACTTAAAAATTAAAATAATCAGGATTGTATTCTCTGTCCTGGGCCCAAGGAATTAGGAATATTTGTTATCATTTGTAGGATATGAGAAAACCCAGCCAACCAGTAGCCTTGGTTTCAAAGGTACTCACAGCCTCCACGTTGTCTGTCTGCTTTTCTGCTCCTGTTGTCCCCACAGAAAGAGCCCCTCGAGGCTGGGTTTGTTTGAGGTAGATCCCTGCTGTCTGGCAAGGAGGGACATAAAACTGGAATGACAGCTGTGTGGAAAAGACTAGGGTATCAGCTGGAAGGGTTGGGGAAGGGTCTCCCGATTCCACTCTGGTGCAGCCCCAGCTTTCAATTAACCACACAGCAGGACAAAAATATGTGACCTTGAGTTAACCACTAATAATTACACATCAAATCTAAATGAAAACTAAGTGATAAAAGGCATGGTAGAAGCCAAAGTCTCATGGCGATCAAAGCATTTTTGTCTGGAATGTAAAGAATTTTGGTATTTGCATTTCGAGGAAATTCAAGCTGCTCTTTTAGTACAGAAGACAGGAGATAGCTACAGTTGCTTGGGTCAGCATTACTACTTGACTGATTTCAGAAATCTAATCTTAGCATTGGGTTTGGTGGAGAATGTATGCAGGGTTGTGTAGAACTTTATGGAGAGGAATGTGGAACAAGCACATTTTTTCTTGGAAGCTTAAGACTTCTGTTTTACATACTATTGGCAGATGGGCTTTTGATTGTCCTGGTTGATCAGTATACCTTAAATACAATAAGAGAATTTAGGTCTAATAAATAAACTTCATGTTATCATGAATAAACTGAAAATTTGTGACAAGAATAGCCTTTCACTCTCTGTACCAGATTATATGATTAAACAGTAAGCTTTGATTGAAGACCTACCTACTGTGTGCCCAGTGCTGAGCAGCTGGAGAGTGTTATGAAAGAACTAACAAAAGGAAGAAATGAAAATGCCATACTACATTTACAGTAAACTAAGTGTATACTAAATACAACCTTAGTAATCCTTAGTTTCCTTGAGTAAGTAAGCCCTAAGTAAGTAAGACAGGATTACTGTAATATGGTAAACTAAGTGGAATTGCTCATCCCCACATTAGAAAAGTTTTGAAAGCCATTTGCCATTCAACGCAGCCAGTGTGTGTGTTTTTTTGAGCATGTTATGTAGGCCAACTTTTTTTTTTTTTTTTTTGCTTCATAGCTGTAGACTACTTCTCTATCTAGTTTCAGTCGTTTAAAAATTAAACGATGCTTGTTGGTCATGACAGAAGCTGGGGAAATTCAGTATAATCCTATTTCCAGTAGTAGTGCAAAAAGGCTAATTGTCCTGAAATGATTCATTAAAAATAAGGTGTCCCTTATCAAGGCATGGCATGTTTCATCAGAAAAGAAGTAATTTATGCGATATGATCATGAGTACAGATGGCTGAAAGGTCTCTGTTACTGTAGGAATCTATGACTCAGCATCTGGCCCCTGGATGCTGTTCTTACCAGGCTGTCAAAGATCAAGGAAGCTTTAGGTCATCCAAGCCAACTCCTCCTTACCTTTTTTTTTTTTTTTTTAAACAGACCAAGGACCTGAAGTCCAAAGAAGAGGATCTATTTGTCATACACACACACACAGAAACTAGTTTTGCATTTATTAACAATATCAGTATTTCTGGTTACCTCTTGAAGCAATTTTTAACATCTTATTGGTTCTGTCTTTAATGAATGAATTAAATAAAGTGTTTGACATCTGTTCATTTTGTATTTGTATGACAGTATAGTTACACCTTAAAAAATTATCCTTTAATAGGAAAAAAACAGGTTTTTACTAAGAGCTCTTTGTTCTTTCCTTCACTATGAATAGATATAGGCCCTATTTACATAGGTTTCTGAGATGGCTATGCAATAACTTGTACTTTTTTTCTTACATTTTTATGTCTTTAGGCCATGTGGATAACATCCTAAAAATAATTTATTGAGATTATTTTATATAGCATAAAATTAACCCATTTTATTTTATTTACTTATTTTGTTAATCCTCACCCAAGGATATGTTTCCTATTGATTTTTAGAGAGAGTGGAAGGGAGGGGGGACGGGGAGAGAGAGAATGGAGAAAGAGACAGAGAGAAACATTGATGTGAGAGAGACACATGTTGATTAGTTGCCTCCCGCATACAACCAATGGGGTGGAGTGTAGAGGCTGGGGAAGGAACCTGAACCCAAACCCAAACCTGAAACCCAGCTATGTGCCCTTGATCCGGAATTATACTAGAGACCTTCTGGTGCACAGGCTGACACTCTAACCACTGAGCAATGGTGGGCAGGGCTTTAAAAAGAATATTTGTTATAAAATAACCATTTTAAAGGCATTCAGAGGCATTTAGTCCTTTCCCAATATTGTATAACCTCTGCCTAATTCCAAAATGTTTCCATCATTCCAAAGTAAAACCCCTTATTGGTTAAGAGTTTCTCCCTATTCCTCCCTCCCCATACCCCCTGGCAACCAATCTGCATTCTGTGTCTATGGATTTATCTATTTTGGATATTTCATATAAATGTCATCATATAATATGTGATCTTTTATATTAGGCTTTTTTCACTTAGCATAATATTCTGGGGATATGTCCATGTTGTGGTATATATTAGTAAACCATTCCTTCTTTTTTTTTAAAAAATATATTCTTTTGATTTTTTACAGAGAGGAAAGGAGAGGGACAGAGAGCCAGAAACATCGATGAGAGAGAAACATCGATTTAGTGCCTCTTGCACACTCCCCACTGGGGTTGTGCCCACAACCAAGGTACATGCCCTTAACCAGAATCGAACCTGGGACCCTTCAGTCCGCAGGCCGACGCTCTATCCACTGAGCCAAACTGGTTAGGGCACCATTCCTTTTTATGGCTGAGTAATATTCCATTTTATGTATATATCACAATTTCCTTATCTGTTCATCTGTTGATGAACATTTGGGCTATTTCTACCTTTTGGCTATTGTGAATAGTGTTGCTGTGAAAATGCATGGACATACAATTCTTTTGGTTATATATCTAAGAATGGAATTGCAGCATCATATGACAATTCTCATGTTTAACTTTTTGACATACTATCAAATTGTTTTCCACAAAGATTGAACTAATTTTACATTCCCACTAGTAATGTCAAGGGTTCCAATTTCTCCACATCTTTACCAACACTGTTACTTTCCTATTTTTTAAATTATATGGGTGTGAAGTGGCATCCCATGTAGCTTTGATTTGCATTTCCCTAATGACTAAGGATGTTGAGTGCTAATATCTTTTCATGTGCTTGTTAATTGTGTGGAATTTTGAACAGTCCATCATATTTTGATTATGATAGGGAAGCTGGCTTTTGAGAGAAAACCTTTGATGACGCCCACTATAAAACAAGTAGTTATCCTCTAATTTATGTTTTTTAACTTAAGATTTTATACATTACGTTTTATTAAATGATTCTATAGAGAAAGATGTCATTTTGGGGCATAAACTGGAGAGGATTTGCTCTACCCCTTACATGCCACTCTTTACAAGGTGTTTTCACAGATTATGCCTGAACCTTTCACAGTAACAATCAAGTGCTCGTAAGGTACTCAGAAAAATGTTGCCATAGTGATAATACCTGTGCTTGTGAAACACTGTTATGTGAACTGTTTAATGCTCTAAACTTATTGCTTGGAGCTGTTTTTTTTGGTAAGATTTGCTTTTTAAATATAGACATAGTACATTTTAAATAACAACAACAACAACTAACATTTATTGAACATTTATTAGGTGCCAGACTCTCTACTAGGCATTTTATATGAATTATATCCTTTAATCATAGTAGAATGTTAGCTCCTAAGGGTAGGATCTTGTTTTTCTTGTCCATTGTTGTATTCCCAGCAACTAACACAGTACATGCTGCAGAACAGGTGTTCAACAAATGTTATTAAATAAATAACCATTTGATGTAGTTTCTGTTATTATGTTGATTTTACAGTTGAGGAAGCTGAGGCTAAAATATGTAAAATTTCCTAAGTTCATACAGATGGGCAGTGGTAGAGACTACATCAGAATTCAGGCAGCCTGCTCTAGAGCCTGTGCCAAATTGCCTTATAAGCCATAGTATTCAGAACAGCACTTTCACCTTTTCCTTCTACATTCTATAGGGTTATCAGATAGTTTAGTCAAACAAAGAAGCAATTAACTTCATTTCAGTCAATAAAATATTTTTTTAATGGCCATCTGTGAGTCCAGACATTTGTTGGGTGTAATGTTGAGAACTAGGAGTTAGGAAAAGGAATTCTGTTATAGGATCTGACACTAGCTGGGTGACCTTGAACAAACAGTATATTCTCTTTAGACTTTGGACTCCTCATGTATAAAATGGAAAAGTTGGGTTAGATGATCTAAATGTGCTCCAACAGTCCAATATGATAACTTTAAGAAATGACACTGAGAAGGCCACAATGAACTGCTTGCTGGGCATAGGAGTGGTAGGAAAATGCCATTGGTTTATATACCTTAATATTTAATCTAGAAGTAATGAACAGAGAGGAAAGGGCAATAAAGTGGTAAATATCTGATGACAGTGGTATCTAGACACAGGCGTGGGGAATGTCCGACTCTCGGACCATATAAGGTCAGAGAAATTATTTGGTCTGGCCCTGCCAAGAGATTGTGGGTGAGTTAATTAAATGTTTGACCAAATATAGCAGGCTAATTTTTAAGTTTATAACTTTGTATGGCCCTTGAATGATGTTACAAATATCCAAATGGCCCTTGGCAGAGAAAAGATTTCCCATCCCTGATCTAGAGTGTATCATCTAGAAGAGAAAATAAGCAATTATCAAGTAACAAGAAAGCTTCAGCACACACTTAATTTCAAGAAAAGAGATTTACTTCTATTCTAGACCTTACCTTTGAGAAGTATAACAGCCTAAAGTTATTTAACTTTTTAAATGGTTTATCTTTTCTTTGTGCCCTATTTCTATGCTGAGAAGTAGTTAGGGACGATAGTGGAAAAAAACAAGGGTTTGGCCAAGGTGTGTAGTTGTCTAGTGATTCTCAATCTTGGTTTTTTGATACCCTGGGCTGTTTTAGTCTGGAATTTGAAGAATATGTGAAATTATTATTTTTAACGAAATTCGTGCCAGGGGCTTGGCCCTTGCAGCTGTGGTGGCTTGCCTTGACCCTCACGGCCCTGGCTTTGTCCTGAAGGTCCTCTGGAAGGACGTTTGGAAGGATGTCTGGAAGGATGTTTGTCTGTCCAGTCTAATTAGCATATTATGCTTTTATTGTTATAGATTGTTATAGACAGACTAGAGGCCTGGTGCATGAAATTTGTGCATGGTGGGGGAGGGCGTCCCCTCAACCCAGCCTGCACCCTCTCCAATCTGGGACCCCTCGGGGGATGTCCAACTGCTGGTTTAGGCCCGATCATGGAGATTGGGCCGAAACTGGCAGTCGGACATCCCTTTCACAATTTGGGACCACTGGCTCCTAACTGCTCACCTGCTTGCCTGTCTGATTGCCCCTAACTGCCCCCCTGCTGGCCTAGTTGCCCCCATTACCCCCCCTCACTGGCCTGGTTGCCCCTAACTGGGCACCCCCCCGCTGGCCTGGTCACCACTTACTGCCCCCCCTGCTGGTCTGGTCACCCCTTACTGCCCCCCCTGCCAGCCTGGTCGCCCCCAACTGCCCCCCCGCCAGCCTGCTCACCCCTCACTGTCCCCTCACCCCGGCTTGTCGCCCCATGCAGCCTGCTTGTTCAGTTGTTTGGTCACCCCTCACTAACCCCCTGCCGGCCTGGTTGCCCCATGTAGCCTGCTGTTCAGTTGTTTGGTTGCCCCTCACTATCCCCCCTGCTGGCCTGGTTGCCCACGCAGCCTGTTTGGTCATCCGTTCGGTTGCGATGGTCGCTTAGGCTTTTATTATTATAGATGTGAAATTTTTTTTGGTCATGAGTTATTTTATTTAAATGTCAAAGAAGTGGGGAATCTGTGAAATTGGGGAAACTAGAAACATTTATGTAACAGAAAAAATGGTACTACTCTAAAAGAAGCTTTTATCATGAAAAATGCCTAATACAACCACACATAGTAGGTCCTCAGGAAAAATACAGGGACTCTCTTACCTTGGCCTTCACCTAAATGGACCTTATATATCAAGGCAGAATGTGTATAACTTCCAAACCTGTGTGCCTGTTTCTTTTCCTCAGAGATGAATGTATTAGGATGGTGCTCACTTAAAAAAATACATATTTTTATTGTTGCTAGCATTACAGATGTCTCCCATTTCCTCCCTCCTCGCCCCCACCCCCATCCTGGTGAGTTTTTCTTTTAAATTCAACTTGATTAAAAATATATGCCCCATGAGAGTTTTTGTTAGGTTTTTAAGAGTAAAAGATATTACTTAATAAAACAGAAAATAATTGGGTGGCAAAACTTCCAAAACAGTATATCAACTTTTAAGAGAAAAGATCTTATGAATAAAACATTACTTAAGGCTCAATTGTTTTATACTTTAAATTGGGTTGAATGATTGTATTTTTTATTCTACAAAGTTTAGCCAATGAATGTGAATGCTCTGAACACTCATCAGATGACTGGTGTATACTATGCGGATACCTAAGAAAATCAAAGATGACCCTTGCCCTTAATATTATAAAAGTTGTGAAACCTATACAACTAATCACAATATACTAGAATATTATGAATGTTTCAAGATAAATCCAAATTGTTATAGGAAATCAAGAAGATATCCTTTTCAGCTATAGTGGTTGAGAAAAGCTTCGTGGAAGAGGAGGCACTGGAGCCAAGTTTTGAAGGATGCATATGGGGTGGTGGTGGAGGGAAGGCAGGAGGGAAGGAGAGAGACAGAGGGGTGGAGGGGGGGGGAAGGGAGGGGGGGAGAGGGAGCGAGAGAGAAAATTAACAAATGGAGGGAATAGTATGAGTGCAGGGTCAGAAGGAAGAATATTCAGGTGTATTTGGGGAACTATAAGTAGTTCATGAGAGTGTAGGGAAGTTATTAAAAGATTAGTAGTGGGAAATAAGGAGAAAAAAAGAATTGGAAGTTGTGAACAAGTTTGTACTCTATGACAAGAATTGTTAAGAAATTCCCCCAACAATTGGTTCTTTGTATGACTATCAATGTTCCTTTCCTGTTTGTGCTCTACTCCAAATAAAACAAAGAACAAGCAATTAATTCTTTGATTCAACAAATATTTATTGAGTACCTGCTCTTTCCCCAGTGCTTTGCTAGGAGCATAAATTATAAAGATAAACTAGATACAGGTTTTGCCTTCAAGGAACTTACAGTCTGGTGGGGAAGACCAATTCTTGGTTAGAAAAGGGGTACGAAGTGCCCATTTTATTTCTTTTAAAAAAAATATATATATTTTATTGATTTTTTACAGAGAGGAAGCAAGAGGGATAGAGAGCTAGAAACATCGATCAGCTGCCTCCTGCACAGCCCCCACAGGGGATGTGCCCGCAACCAAGGTACATGCCCTTGACCGGAATCGAACCCGGGACCCTTCAGTCCACAGGCCAACGCTCTATCCACTGAGCCAAACCGGTTTCGGCCATTTTATTTCTAATGGGGCCACCTTGAAAAAGAATGATCTTGGCTACACTGGACTGATTGCTTGAGCTCTGTTTTTAGCTCTTGGTAGCAACTTCAGGATGTGTGGCATAGCAGAAGAACAGCTGCATGCTATATTCTGAAATGATGAAAGAGGCTCCTCTGTTTTTTCCAGATCCACAGCAATGACTCTCACTGGGTAGGAGAGCTAAGCTCTTTCTCTCCTGGCTTCTGCTGTTGGGTACATTGTTCCATGGGCTTTTAGAGAGAAAGTTTCAGATTGTCCTGTCTTTGTCCTGAAGAAAGGAGATATGGAGAAGGAAGGGATAGGGAATAATAAATTATAGAGTCCTTTCATTTAAAAAATGTACAGAATTCACATTTTTTCTTATGGGTATTTCTTAGATGCAACAAGAGATGATAATAATTATCTATATATTTAAAAGGCAGCTACTGTAACGGCCATAACGACTTAACAACTGGTCGCTGTGACGCTCACTGTGGCCAGTGAACCTGCCTGATCAGGGGGTGGGACCGGTGGCCAATCTCTTGGCCTCTCCCTGCTGCTGGCCTGCCCCTGATTGACTCTCCTACCTTGATCAAAAGCGGGGCCTGCCGGCCAAATGACCCGTCCTTTCTCCTCCCACCCCCCACCCCGCCAGCCATGCCCCCATCAGCCTGCCCCACCATGATAGGCCCACAGCACCTCCCCCTGGCCTGCCCGCCCCTGATCGCACCTCCCCACACCCCAAAAGGGGGTGGGGCTGGCCAGCCAACCTTCTGCAGCCCCTCGCCCTGGCCAGCCCCGCCCTTGATCGCCACCCCACCTCAATAGGGGGTGGGGCTGGCCGGCCAATCTCCTACAGCCCTTCCCACCCACCCGGCCCCACCCCAGATCCGCCCCCCCCCTCATCAGGGGCAGGGCCAGCTGGCCAACCACCCATGGCCCCTCCCCCAGGCTGCTGGCCCCAGATTGGTACCCCATTTGGGGGTGGGGCTAGCTGGCCCACCACTCACAGCCTCTCCCCATGACTGGCCCTGCCCCCAATCGGCCCCCTCAACCCTAATCAGGGGCGGCCCCTACCTCCAGCCAGCCCAGTTCTGATTGGGCCCCAACCCGGCAGGCCGGCCGGCCAACCTCCCGCCATCTCCTCCTCCCGACAGGCCCAGCCCCAATCTGCCCTGATTGGGGCTGGGCCGGCTGGACCCCACTCATGCATGAATTCATGCACTGGGCCTCTAGTCCTATATAATAAAAGGCTAATATGAAAATCGACTGAACGGCGAAACAACTGGTCACTATGACATGCACTGACCACCAGGGGGAAGATGCTCAATGCAAGAGCTGCCCTCTGGTGGTCAGTGTGCTCCCACAGGGGGAGTGCCACTCAACCAGAAGCCGGGCTCACAGCTGGCAAACGCAGCAGCGGTGGTGGGAGCCTCTCCTGCCTCCACAGCAGTGCTAAGGTTGTCCAACTGATGGCTTAGGTCTGCTCCCCATGGGCTCCCGGACTGCGGGAGGGCACAGGCCAGGCTGAGGGATCCCCCCAAGTGCATGAATTTCGTGTACTAGGCCTCTAGTAGGTAATATTTATTGAATCTTTACTTTGTGCCAGGTACTACGATGAGGGCTTTAATATACAATACCCAATTTAACTTAGAAGTTCTGAAAATTAGTTACTGTTTATATTACTTTTTACAGATGAGGAAACTGAGGCTTAAAATGATTAACTTTCCCATATCACATGGCTCATAAATGTATATAATGGAAAGTGTATTGGAAGGGGTTCATATTTTATAGACAGAGCTGAAGCTTGGAGAGAAGAGATTGGTCCATAGGTACAGAGCAGAATGATGTTAGAGCCAGATTTAGAACCCATCTCAATTTTATGACTGTAAAATATTTTAAAAATTATTTTATAATAGAAATTTTCAAACATATGTATCACTCAGCTTTTAGAATTAATTACCTATCCATGATATTATTTAATCTATACTCCTTCCTACCTGCCCCATCATATTGATTTTAAATAAATACTAAACATGTTATTTTATACATAGACCACAATGTTTCTCTAAAAGATGTTTTTTAAATAAACATAATCATTATCATACCTAAAATTAATAATAATTAATTAATACCATCAACTAGTCTGAATTCAAAGTTCCAATCATCTCATAAGTGTCATAATTTTTTCTTACAGTTTGTTTGCTTGGATCAGGATACAAATAAGGTCCATACATTACAGTGGGTTGATATATCTTTTACTCTCTTAATTTATAGCTTTCCCTCCCTCTTTTAAATTTTCTTCTAATTTAAATTGTTGAAAAAAAATAGTAGTTGTTTGTCCTATAGAATTTCCTACAATTTTGATTTTGTTGATTTTATTCCTGTGGTGCATTTTAAGATGTTTTTCTGTCTTCTATATTTCCTATAAATTGATAGTTGGCTTGATGAGACTCATGTTTGATGTGTTCTTTTTTGCATAACTGCTTCATTGATGATGTGTCATCAAAAGGTACATAATGCCTAGCTATCTTTCTTTTTGTGATGTTACCAATTATTGATACTTAATGCCTAGATATATTCAGACAGTGGATAACAGGCATCACAAAACTGTGATCTCTAAAGGAAAGGAAATGACATAATGTCTGGGATCCAGTGAAATATTACTGGACATACAAAGAAACAGGATCATACTGTCATAACATGGAGAAAATTCAATTATTTGAGACAGAATCAAAAAATGAGAGATCATAGGATTAGTATACAAAGACATTAAAACAGTTATTATAATACTGAATATCCACCTCCCCCGCCCCCCACCTCCCAAATACTACTGGCTATCCAAGGAAGTCCTGCACTGGTTTCTTGAGTTGCTGCCTGTACTCCAGGCTGCTTCCATTTATCCATGCATTCATCCCCAGATTCTCCTAATGAAATTGTGACCCACTTTAGTCCTATCAGTCCATCTTAAAGACTAAACCTTGATCATCAATATTAGTGGGTTCAAATGGTTTAATGTACAACATTAATAGGTTAATGATCACATTTGAAAGCCATTTAGCTATATGCTTTAATTCCTATTTATATAAGGTATAGCTCAAATATAATCTTATTTATTCAATGATAATTTCTCTAGTGGTACCATGAGTCATGTACTCTGAAGTACTAGGACAGAGTGAGTAAGACATAGCTCCTGCCCTTCTGAGCCTTACAGATCTAATAGGCAGACTTATAAACAAATACAAGTTGATATCACATAAGTACAGTAAAGGAGGTATGAACAAAGGTTCTGAGCACTCAGTGGGGAACAGAAGCAGGACCTGGGGTACTCAAAAAAGATCTTTGTGATGGCTCTAAAAGAGAAATGATGTGTATGGGGGCAGGGGGTGCCTGGCTGGCGTGGCTCAGTGGTTAAGCATTGACCTATGAACCAGGAGGTCACGGTTCGATTCCCAGTCCAGGCACATGCCCGGTTGTGGGCTCGATCCCCAGTGTGGGGTGTGCAGGAGGCAGCTGATCAGTGATTCTCTCTCATCATTGATGTTTCTATCTCTCTCTCCTTCTCCCTTCCTCTTTGAAATAAATAAAAATATATTTAAAAAATAAAAATAAAGGAGAAATAGGGGTAAAACAGTTTGGGAAGATGAAGGTAATCTCAGGCAAAGAAAACAATATGATCAAAGGCACAGAGGAAATTAACTATCAGTTGGTATTTACTAAGTATTTCCTGTATGTCAGGCACAAAACTATATGCTTTGCATACATTATATCACTTGATTCTCACAAAAACCTGTAAAATTAAAATTATTATAATATCCACTTTACAGATTAGGAAATTGAAGCTTGGGGAAATCTCATAATTTACCCAAGGTTGTGTAAAGTGTTAGAGCTGGGATTAGAACCAGTATCTATCTGATTCCAAAACCTAAGCTTTTATCCTTAAATTACTGAAAAAAACTTATGTGCAGAATATGGTAGGGCACCCTGGCTGGGTAGCTCAGTTGATTAAAGTGTTGTTCTGATACGCCATGGTTGTAGGTTCAATGTCAGGGCACATACAAGAATCAACCAATGAATGCATAAATAAGTGGAATAACAAATGGGTGTTTCTCTCTCTTTAAAAATCAATATCATAAAAAAGCATATAAAAGATAAAAGAAAACAACAAAAAAAAAGGAAAGATGAAAAAAAAGAGCATATGGTAGGGTGAGAGCAAAGTAGTGACAGGAGAGAGGCAGGGAAGGTTTGAAAAGGCCAAGCTGTGAAAGGTTTTATGTATTATACTAGAGGCCCAGTGAACAAAATTTGTGCATGGGGGTGGAGGGGTATCTCTCAGCCCAGCTTGTGCCCTCTCACAATCTGGGACCCCTTGGGTAGGGTACCTAGGCCTGGCCGGTGATCAGGGCCTATTGGGGCTTTCTTCCTCCCCGCCAGCTGTCGGCAGCTGACCCCGCCCCTCCTGCTGCCACTGCTTGCCATCTGTGCAGCGTTCCCCCCCCCCCCTCGTCCCCTGCCACTGGTCGCCTCCCTCTGCAGGCAACAGGTTTGGAGTGCGATCGCTTGGCTGACCTGGACCTCCCTCTGTGGGGCGATCGATCGCAGGGGGCTCCCAGATCCATCGCCTAGCAGAGGGAGGCCCTGCCTACCCACCGCAGCACCAACGGCCAGATAGCCTGGGCCTCTCTCTTTGGGGTGATCAATTGTGGAACCCTCCCATTGATTGCCCCACAGAGGGTGGCCGTGGGGTGATGGCGGGCCCCCTGACCAATTGCATCACATCTGCCTTGGCTGGCCTGGCGCCTGTGCGTGTCATAGAGTGGTCATCCGGAAGGTTGTCTGAGCGGTCGTCCTGCTGTTTGGTCATTCGGTTGATTTGCATATTACGCTTTTATTATTATAGATATCTGTGAAATCATTCTTCATCCACCTCTTTCCCTAGCCAGAGGAATTTTTTTCCCTCCTCACCCCAATCACTTAATATTTATATCTTACACGCACTTATAATTATATTCTTTGCTTATTTTCTGCTGTTCACTACTAGGCAACAAAGTCTTCATTAGAGGGATTATCACAGTATTCTGTTCATTTAGTGAATGTCTACTGAGTGAATGACTGAATGACTGACTGACTGAATGAATGAAATGAAAGGAATACTATGCTAGTGGAAAGTTTAGGCATTAGGCTTTGTAATTTTCTTCTTTGTAATTCTACAGGGAAAAGTTTATGGTTGTTTTAGACAAATTGGAAATTCTCAGATTAATTTTACTAGTAAGTCATTTCTATATGCCAATTGGTAAATCATATAACCCAGGCATTGCCCCTTCAATTTCGGTGAGCTTGACATCATTATGGCACAAGCCAACTAGTCTTCTCATCAAAATTTATTAGAAAATTTGGGCTGATCCACAGATATTATGAACTATAACACAAGGACAGAGCAGTGATCGCAGTAGTTTTTCCTTATTTCTGGATGCTATGGCTCCCTTGCCTGAGATCCATTTGGTCAGCATTTAGTTACAAATGTCTTCAGCTCTGATAGGTAGGCTGGGGTTGGGGAACAGAGGGAAGGAGAGCAACTGGAGAGACCTGTAGATGTTAACCAAGAATGTGCATGCAAATCAGGAAGGAAGGCAGGAATCCAGGCTTATCTGGATGCCTTTTTCTGCAACCTGATTGTGGCCTGTTGAGTCTGCAGAAGAAATTGAGCATTCCTCTTTAAGCCTCCCTCTCAAATTCCTAGAGCATACCTAAACCTGTTTTACCCCTGCCCCTACACAGTAGAGTGAATAAATTGTCTGATTTAGAGTCAGGAGATGACTGATTTACTAACTGTGTGACCTTAGGTAGGTCACATAGTTTTTCTAAGTTTGGTTCCTTCTCTGACAAAGAGTTATACCTTCTTCCTGCCACTTAACAGAGTTGCTTTGAGAATGAAATGAGATAATGGGGTTGAAAGTGTTTTTTGAATTATCAAGCTCTGTGTGATTGTAAGGGCCTAGGAGGATGTGGTCTCCTGAGGGAGATTTATACTGAGGACCCAGATGAAGTAAGCCCTTCTTTCTAAGCTGCCCAGTGTGCCACAAGGTGGCAGCAGGATCCTATCTTTGCTCTTGTTTTTAGCATAGGAAAGAAATGTTGCTTTGCTCTATTCTGGAAAGGTGAAGAGGATTTATTCCTTTACCACTATCTACATTTCTCCACCAAATCCTTCAACTCCATATTAAATAATTTCTCAAAGGATTCACATTCTTAAATCAGAACCTCAGGGCACTTCCCCACTGTGAAATTAAACCAGCCATGGCAGGTTTCAGTTAATGGTTGGTTACAAACCTATCCTGGGTTTTGGGCATTCACACAACTATTGCCCTCTTGGAATTTGGCTGGGGACTCCAAACTCATATTCACCAGCCCCCACCCCAATCCATTATTTATGTTTTAAAAAGATGTTTGTTTTTTTTAAACTTGATTTTAGAGAGAGAGGAAGGGAGGAGAGAGATAGAAACATTTACAAGAGAAAATCGTTTGGTTGCCTCCTACATGCCCCTTATGGGGGATTGAACCTGAAACCTGAGCATGTGCTCTGATGGGGAATAGAACAGGAAACATTTTGGTACATGGATGATGTTAAACCAACTGAACCACACTGATGGGCTCACTTCCATTTTTATCCTTGAATGAGAGCTCAGTGGACCTGGAAAACCATCTAATCTAACCCCTTATTTTACAGAAGAAGAAACTAAGATGTAGAGAAGAAAAATAATTTGTCCTAGATTGTACAATAAGTTTATTCAAGAATTAAGACTTCAACCAGGTTTCTTCCTGTGGGTTTGGTCCATTTGCAAATGTGAGTATTTTCAAGGTGTTTTTGGAGGCTTGAAGCAGTTGTGTTTCTCCCAGTAGTGAGCATTTTTAGGGCTTTCTGTGGCCGAGGGAAATAGGAGACTGTATTTGAAAAATATTTTGAAGCAGCGTTGCCAGAAGCACCTGATTAGGAATCCCAAGTATCCGAACGGAAGGCTTTAGGAACTCTCGGGTGTGCACATAGAAGAATTGCAACAATAATGCCCCAGGAGAGAGAAAGAATTGTTTTAAGGGACCCCTTTCAATAGATGGAACAAGGGAAAAAGAAATGAAGATGCGTGATCCAAAGTCTTATCGCTGGGGAATAAACACAACATTTTGGAATATTTCCTTTCAGAAATATTTTTAGGTGCTATGCACAAATGTGTATGCATACACATATATATGCTCAGACACATTTGTCTTTGTTTTTAAATTTCAGGAAACCATAAAGGTATAAAACTGGAGTCAGGACTCCTGTTGCTGTAAAATACGCACACTTATAAACAAAATCATAGAAGTCTTCTTCTGGGATCCCAGAATGAGGAAGATTGCTTCTAAATCAATAACTCAACAACTTTTGCTTTCAGGTTTTATGTTCCCTTAGTTAAGGAGAAGAATCTGGCTCACTGAAAAAGACTAAGTTCTTCCCTGCCTTGGTCTTTTTGGAGAGTCTGGTTTTTCTTCTAATAGAATAATGATGGGGCCCACTCTCCTGGAGACTGGTTGCCCTAGAACAGTGGTCGGCAAACCGCGGCTCACAAGCCACATGCAGCTCTTTGGCCCCTCGAGTGTGGCTCTTCCACAAAATACCACGGCCTGGGCAAGTCTATTTTGAAGAAGTGGTGTTAGAAGAAGTTTAAGTTTAAAAAATTTGGCTCTCAAAAGAAATTTCAATTGCTGTACTGTTGATATTTGGCTCTGTTGACTAATGAGTTTGCCGACCACTGCCCTAGAAGACTAACCTTTCATTTCTAAAAGCTGTTTGCTCCCAAAACCTGTCAACTTAGTTAATTGGGAATTGATAGAGCATTTTGTTCCATTACCAGGACCTGGCAGTTTGCTCTGATTGGCACACTCTTATTGGCAAATAACATTGAGCCACAAAAGCACACTTTGCCCTTGAGCTTCCTCTGGAACCAAGGCGTGTTTGTATTTGTCTTCCTGCCAGTGCAGATTTCCTGAGCACTGGTTCTTATATTTCAGATGGAATTTGACATTCTGCTGCTTCAGGTACTAATCCAGGGAGTTCAGGCCCCACTTACTATTCAGGTCCACACACCACTTCCAAGCAAAGATTTGTTATCCCCAGATTTATTCTACATCGACAGTTTGAAAATATTGATTGAGCCCCCACTTTGTGCTAAATGCTATACTTGGCACTAGAGCCACTACATGAATAAGACCCATTCCCTACCTTCAAAGAGCTCATGTCCGGTGAAGCAGACACACATGTAATTGGGCCTTCATGGTTCTACATGGTAGGTATACAAGGGGTACTATGAGAGCGGTGACTAGGGACTCCAAAAAGCCTTTGGGGATCAGAGGTGGTTATTAAGAAACATTTATGTTTAGTATTGAAGGACCCAGGATTTTGCAGTTTATTGATATTACTATAATTTCTATGTAATTAGGATTGTATTTTTATACTCTCATTGAATAATTAATAAAACATAGGTTTGAAAACATTCAGGCATTCAGTAAGTAATTACTGCCTAACTTGCTTTTGAAGATAATTTTAAAATCTGTATGTGTTAAATGTTTTTCCCTTGCCTAGTCCTATCTTAACCATTCTAAGGGGGCAATGAGGGGCTGATATAGAAGGAATAAAAGATGTAGGTCATGGTCTATGAAAGTTCACAGTCTAGTTGAGAAGAACAGATTTATCTATCTGAAATAGAGACTAGCAGGAAACAGTCAATGACCAGATGTAAGATGCCTGCTTTCCTGTCACCAGCACCACACATCTTTTCAGTTCTCCTGCAGGGGAACCACTATCCTAGCTTCAACAAGGAGTTTGATTTGGGCACAGAACCAGGGGAAAGAGTCCTGCTTTCCCTTCATTAGCCCACTGGAAATATTCCTTATCTTCTTTCTCCAGTTTATTGAGTGAACACATTTGCTGCATAGATGACTTCAGGGAGGATTTTAGGTATTCCTGATCATATCAGTCTTGATGTATTCCCCCTTGCCCTTCATGTAGTATATTTCCTTTTCTCTTCCCAGTATATTCTCACTTATGGATATAAAGATAAATTGAATTCTCCTTTGATATTAACTCTGCCTTCAATTATTCTCAACTTTCCTTTAGGCAGCTTTCAACCTAACCAGAAAGAAAGCCTTCAAAACTAAGACATTGAATTATCCCCCTGGTATACTGTAAACTCTTTAAAGCCCTAACTAAATTGTAAACTCTTTAAAGCTGTGTCTTATACTTTTTCTATATCTAACACAGTGCTAAGTACATAGTAAGAACTTAATCTATTTTTCTTGATTTTTTTTATTCTACAAAAAACAAAGCTTATAGGAAGAGAGATTGACTCTTTTCATTGGGCTGATGAACTACGCTGTTCATGCTCAGCGTAGAGTGGGGAGCAACTTCGTTGAGTTGAAGCTTCATGCTGATCTGTCAAGTTATTTACACCTTTTTCAGAACATCACATTTCCATACATTTTTAAAACGGACCATACACATTTAAAACACATTTGGTTATTCCTTATTTTGAATAATTTATGTTGCGTATTCTGTTAGAAATTGTTGCTTGTTACTCTGGGGAAATCTTCAGAAATAGGCAGAAAGAAAACTTAAGGAACTTATTGCAAGAATGTTTTTAGCATTTCTCATTCAGCTCTGGTTCACTGGACAGACACATTCAGTACAGTTAATTTACACTAATTTTTTTGAGGTGATATTTATTTATCCACTAATAGTTATCTTTTCTGGAAACTTTAAAGATAGCATACTACTTTCAATCCAAAATGATTTGAGGTAAAGGGATAAAGGAACAGATTTTTGGAACACTGACTAGAGGAAACTGGATTTTTAGGGCTATCTAGCAAACATCATGAAGTTTCAATGTCACAGGGAGTCCTAGAAAGGAGAATGCAGGTCCATGTGACAACTGGGGAGAGGCCAGTGAGAAAATGAGGCCTTATTTTATTTACTAAGAGGTCCAACAGTAGACCATATTGGTATGAACCATCCACAAATACTGCAAAAACAGGAAATAAGATTGACTTTCCTGAAAATTTTCCTTGTTTTCTCTCAAAAATGAGTTTTACCCTCACTGGGCCCTTACAACACTTTGTTTATATTTCCATTATACATTCTCAAATAGCTACTTATTGACTTGTGCTCTACTACCTGTCAGAATGTAAGCCCTTTAAGGATAAAGACATTCATTAAAAAGTAGATTTAATTCATTTTTTTGAGATAAAAATGAACACAAGAAAGACTGTGATTGATAGTTATATCATTAATGACCTTTGTTTCATTAGAACTCAAGAAAAGTTTAGAAAAAAAGATAAAACAGTTTTGTAGGAGAATGAAAAATCTCTTCTCATGAAGCCAGAAAGAACACCATAATATTTAATCATAGTTGGAGATCTCTTCTTAATGTTAGTGTAGGGACCAGGGTTAGAGGATAGTGGGTATATGTGTAGGGGTCAGGAGTGGTGGTGGTAGCAGAGTTTGATGAAAGTTCTTTCCTGCTTTCAGTGGCTTGATCAGAATCATTTTAGTAATGGAAACTAGAATCGATATATCTTTATCAAGGAAGTAAAATATTCTATTAGTCTTAACTATAGTACTAATTACTGTCTGTCAAAAGAGTTAGAAAACATATCTAGGGAGAGTTGACTGCTTTCTGGTCTAAGTGACTATAGTCCTGTACCTTTAAGATTCTAAGATGAACCATTTGAAATTGGTTTTTAGATAAGAGTTTTTATTTGCAGCTAATTTTGTGAGACTGTTACATTTTATTTCATTTTAGTGTCTTGTGATACTTTTGTTATTAATTTTTCCCAAAGTGATATAAGAGAGAATAGAAATCCTAAAGAGAAGGAAAAGACAGAGAGAGTAGGGAGGGAGGAGGGGAGGAGAGCAAAAAGAGATAGAGGGAGTGCCCAGCCAGCGTGGCTCAGTGGTTGAGCATCAACCTATGAACCAGGAGGTTGGTTGGTAGGAGCACATACCTGGGTTGCGGGCTCCATCCCCAGTGTGGGGCATGCAGGGGGAATCCAAGGGGCGGCTGATCAATGATTCTCTCTCATCATTGATGTTTCTATCTCTTTCCCTCCCTCTCTGAAATAAATAAAAATAAATATTTTTTAAAAAGAGGGAGAGAGAGAAAGAGATCTTTCAGGAGTGGAAAACATGTAGGCTAATGTGCAAGAAAAAAAATCACAATGGAAAAATCACAGGTATTCAGAGAAACATTATTTTTTATTCAAAAGGAAAATACAGTTACATTTTAAACATACAAGTAAGCTGCACCTCAAATGTAATAGTATAAGGGATAGTTATCAAAAGATATACTAGTAAAGCTGGTCATGGTTTATTGGAAATCACTGAGCCAATGGCTATTTGAACAGTAGCTTAGTATCCTTTTTGAAAACAATATAGCTAATTCTCCAAAATAAGTGACTCTGTGGGGATGAGGGATTTTAAAAAACCTTTGTCATAAAATTTACAAGAGATTTAAAATATTTGGTGCTAATTATAAAAGTGCTACTGGTGACTTCCCTCCGGCCCAATGATAGAAACATAATGACCTCTACTTAATATACATAAAGAATTAAGGATAAAAAGCCATTCTGAAATGAAGGTTCTATCTACATTGACCATTAATAAATTAGTCAATGTGATTTTTAGTATAATTGGAATGTAAAAGAGTTTGTAGCCAGTTCTAGTGGTGCTAATAGCATTGTTACTGAAGAAAATATGGTGTTATCATAAACTAAAGAATCTGATTTAGTTACTGGAATAAATGATAAATTATAATACTTAGTTTAAATATTAAGTTCAAACCATTCCTTTAATTTTAAATCCATAATTATTTTGTTAGCTAATTAATAAATTATGATGGGGGCTTCCTGAGTTTGCTGATTACATGGTTGAAAGTTATAATTTCCATATCTATAAGAAATTGCTTCAACACTAAAGCATTGTTTTTACTAGATATATCATTAGTAATGACTCTGTGGATATTCCATTGAATAGTAGTATCTGGGAACTTTGTTCTCCAGCAATTAGCACTACTTACCTCTTTTGCTTTTTCACTTTCATTCTTTGCTATAAATGATAGCAGCTAAATTGCTTGAGTTATTCTCCTAAGACAAAACTGGTATGGTGTGTGTATGAGATGGGATTGGGGGAGGAGAGAGAGAAAAAGAGAGGGAGGGAGGAAGAGAGAAGGAGAGAGGAAGGGAAGATGGACAGGAGAGAGGGGGGGAGAGAGAGAGAGAGAGAGAGAGAGAGAGAGAGAGAGAGAGAGAGAGAGAGAGAGAGAGAGAGAGAGATATGACAGATAGGTTTGGCCTAAAACAAAACTGGGTAGTATGAAGTTGATTTTTTTATTATTTGGTTTTGGCTTCTTCTTTATGAACCTTGCCCTATCTTCATCCATTACCTCTTCATCTCCCATTCAAGAAGGGCTTTAGTATTAAGTGTTAACAATTTTTATATACCTGTTGATGTAGGAGCCAATCTTAATGATCCCTTAGATTCATCTGTGTGCACAGCGGAGATGGCAATATTTTCATATCTTTCCCGAGGTGTAAAGCACCAGCAGTGGTGAATAAGTACCACCAGGTCCTTTTGGAAATTTTTGTTGAGAAAACCATAAAAGAGAGGGTTTATGCATGTAGAAACCATAGCAATCAAGTGGCAAACCACAAACACCAGGTCATGGTGGCAGCTCATCAACAACTTATGATTCCAGTCAAAGATGACATTGAAGATGTTCAAGGGCAACCAGCAGGCCCCAAATGTCACCACAGTGGAGATCAACATTGTGTTAATCCTCTTGTTCTCATTGAGCCGGCTTTCATTTTCTCTCTTCCTGTCTACCTTTCCATTTCTCCTACGGAGGCAGATAATAATCTTCAGGTAACAGATGAGGATGAAGCTCAGAGGGACACAATACTGGAGCATAAACATAGAGGTAGTAAAGAGGAGCTGGTTCATTTTGGAGGGCCAGTTCTCTACACAGGCCACCTGGTGAATATAGAGGTCAGTGGGTAGAGAGAGATTGTGGAAAGGCTCATCAGTGAGGTGGTAGGACAGGAAGAAGGGAATAGACAACAGAAGGGAAAATAGCCAAATCAAGGTGATACCCCAGTAGGCATGAGATACATTGGGCTTCCAGCCACGGGGGTTCACAATCAGCTGGTATCTTTCAACAGCAATTAACACAAGTGAGAATATGGATACAGAAATGGAGACACTCTGTACATAGGAAGTGAGTTTGCACATGGTATCTCCAAATATCCAATGGTCCATCAGAGTATAGATGACAGTAAAAGGGATGCACATAACACATACCAAGATGTCGGAGAGAGAAAGATTGGCAATCAGTATGTTGGTGACATTCTGAGCTTCTCTCTGCTTCTTGAAGATGATAATGATGAGAGAGAGGTTTCCAGAAAGGCCCACAATTAAGACCACAGTATAGGCTATGAGTAATAGGAGCAAGACTAGAGAAGGGGGTCGACAGGACTCAAAGTAGAAAAATGCAGAGTTGTTGCTCTTTATATTGGTTTTATTAGGTGCTGGATGGTTTAAAGGAAATTCCATTTTGTCAGGGTTATGAGAAAAAAGCTTTTCTAAGCTTACTTGTTTTGTTGGTGAATATTTTGACCACAAGTTCTTGGGAAGTACTGGCTCTGAGACTTGCAAGGAGTAATTAGTAGGATTTAATCTTCTTTGATCTTTGTCTGTGCTTGATGAAAATGCATGAATGAGTTGAGTATGCTCTTAAAATCCTAAAAAAATTAAACATAATGCAGAATATTAATGTAAGTTCTTAACAAACTGGACAGTTCTATAGGTGGAACAGTTTCCCTGAGAGGACATAGGTAGATATCCAGAGTGTCTCTCTATATCCTGGCCTTCTTCTCATCTCAGAGTGCTTTATTTTTGTTCTACCAGCATAGTTTTTAGAGCTAATAAATATAAGGTTATGTGACAGCATTCTGGCAACTGTAATATATATTTCCATCCCTGTCACCTTCCGTCTTGTGTGTGTGTGTTGTGGAGGCCAGAAGCAGTATGTTTGGAGTTGAGTTCCAGTTGGAGCATCACAACTTGATGTCTGTATGACTTTGCCATAAATTAATTAGCCTTTCTGCTCAGTTTTACTATCTGTAAAATGGGGATAAAAATGTCTGTTTGGTCATTGTAAGGATTAAATGAAAACACACAACTGAATTTGTCCCCCACATAGTGCATAGAGTAGGTATTCAGTGTATGTATGCTGAGTAAAATTTGTCATTACCCTTGTCCAGAGCTAGTCTATTCTGGGGGAGGGGGCTAGAGTCACAGATCATGCCTGGTATGGAATAGCATATGACTCCTCCTTTTGGTACTTCTTCCAGTCTCTGGAGCTGAAGCCATACTCTGCACAAGCAGTTTCTAGGTACACAGCTCAGATTCTGGAGATCAAGGCAAAGGGTAAGCTAGTGCTTAGTGAGCTATTACTCAGAATTAATTTTATTTAGAAATCATTCTCCCTCCCTTTTTCTGACTTCCAGAGGAAAGGGGCCTTGATCCTATGGTTCAGCATGGCTTAGGGTGGTTGTATTCAGTGGAATTATTCATACCAGCATATACAACAGGCATGGTGATCCCCCTGACATTCCTAGTTCTTAGATTTCTGGCCCAAAGGTAAAAATATCCTTCATCTTGCTTTATTCTTTAGGAATTTGAGGAAAACTTAAATAACATTTATAAAGGAAGCTGAGCAATAGTAATGAAAGAGGACAGACTTTTATTTGCTGTTTGAAAAGGGCAAAGGTAAAAATATCCTTCATCATGCTTTATTCTTTAGGAATTTGAGGAAAACATAAATAACATTTATAAAGGAAGCTGAGCAATAGTAATGAAAGAGAACAGACTTTTTTTTGCTGTTTGAAATTACCCTGGCTTGCTTTCACATTCTCTCTGAGTTCAAAGGCTTAGCAGATTCTTATTGGAAAGAAATAACCTTAAGAATACCTATGTCTGTAATGGTTTTATCAATGGATACTACAATGAGGAACACCATAAAAATACCACAGATGAAAAGAAACTGTTGATAAAAACAATATATTTTATAAAGACCCAAGGAAATGATCTATGACTCAGATATGGTACAGTGGTAAGTAGAAATAGCAACATTTAAAATAAAAAACAGTGGTTTTTGAAATGAAGGTTTAGGGCTGGGATGATTCAGGGGTTCAACAGCCCTAGAGTTTACAGGTGTTGGCTGAAGGGGAATGTCAAGACAGATTTAAGTTCTTTATGACAGTCAGTGGACCAGAAATATAAATGAGAATAGAAAGCTTTAATTGTTTATTAGAGACCTTCTACCAAGCAAGCTTAACTTGGAGGAAAAAAGGAATGAAAAGGAAATAGGCAATAACTACATGTACAGTTTGGTAAGCTAGAATGGGCACTAGACTTCTGTTAGTCCTGCTGCTAACTAGCTGTTTTGATTTTGGGCAAATCAGTACTCTTTTGTGGGCCTCAATTCTTCATCTTTCAAATGAAAGTTTTAAAAATGTTTTCCCTCTTTTACACTTTGGTATAAGAACCAATGAAATAATATATTAAAACATCCTATAAACTCAAACACTACAAATTCAAGAGCTTATTAATATTGTTGTTATTATCCTTGTTGAGTCCTCCAGAGAGCTATGAGTGCTTTCATATCTGCAGTACTATTTATTTCTCCAACATCAGATTTGCTGGCAAGAGGTGGGATTGTGTTTTTAAAAAATTTTTATTTAATTCATTTCATAGATCGAAACCAAAGTACAGAAAGCTCCAGAGCTTAGCTAAAGGCAAACAAAAGCAGCAAAGTCTTGTACTCTCTTCCCCCCACTCCAGCCCTTATAGTCTACAGAAAAGAAATGCTTCCTATGAATCCTGCAAAGGTAGGTCTGAATAATAGTTTTCTCTTTACAGATATGGGAATTCATACAGTTTTGTAGAGTTCCTATCAGATTGGTAATAGAGATGGGAATAAACATTGGGAACCCCTGTGTTGCCCATTCTTGTTGATCTTGGGTTGTCTGGGCTAAGCGAATGGGAATCACAACCTCCCTGCAACAGCAGGTTTGTAACTTTGTAGAGACTACCTTACTCTCTGTGTTGATTAGTAGCAAAGTACAAATTAGCTCCGCAGTCTATAAATTGCTATAGAGCTCAGAAAAGTCAGAAGAGAGTCTAATAGGCCTTCATGTGGGGAAGAATCAAAGGGGAGTGCTGGAGTTTACATTATCCAGTACCTTCTACACAATACAGAGAAGATTAATAGGAAAACCCCAATGTAGACTTTCAATGGCAATGTAGAATTTACACTTTACATAATTGGTAACTATTAAGTTATAATATTGAATACTGCCTATCTGGAAGCAAAATAATGCCAAGCTTTGATTCATAAACAAAATGTTGGGATACATTTCTATTTTAAGAAAGTTCATCTTTGGTTTATTTGGTTGGAAATGACCAGGACTGTGAGATCTCAAATTACCAAGTGATATTTTGCCCCAAAATAAGTTTAGCATATGGTAGAGGTTGATAATCTTCAACTTTCAACTTCATTGTATCTAGCTCATGAGGCAGAAGCCTTGAACTGGCTCCTGTACTTTTGTGTAAAAGTACAATATTACATTACACATTTTTTGGTACTCTTTGTTTCAAAGTTTCAAGATGACCAAAACTTTTATATTCCACCATAGTATAAATAAATAGATGCATATTTATTTTTGTTTCTGAATGTCTTCTTGTTAGTGTGTGTCCTTTCCTATGTCTCTATTCCAATAACTCTTTTTGGGGGGAGTGTGTAGGGTTAGTGATAGAGGTCATGTGTGTCTCCCTTTGGTTTTTCTGTGTTTTTTTCTTCACCTCTCATTTTTTCTTCTCTTTCTACCTATCTGTTGTCTCTTTTTCTTCTATTTCACTTTTTCCCTTAATTATCCATAACCCAGAAAAACTAAAGTATATGTTAGATTATGTATTATATTTCATTTCGTGCTGTGGTGTTTTGACCTGGAAGACTACAAGAAATTTCTGTATTTCTTTCTCTTAATATTAAAAGCAAGTGAGTAGCCTGGCCGGTGTGGTTCAGTGGTTGAGCGTTGAGCTATGGACCAGGAGGTCACGGTTTGATTCCAGTCAGGGCATATGTCCAGGTTGTGGGCTCAATCCCCAGTGTGGGGGGTGCAGGAGGCAGCCAATGGATGATTCTCTCTCATCATTGATGTTTCTATCTCTCTGTTCCTTTCCTTTCCTCTCTGAAATCAATAGAAATATATTTTAAAAAATAAAAGCAGGTGCGTAGGACATTTTATATTTCTTTTATATTAAAAAATTATTTATGTAATTTCAGGGAATCTGTGGCTTTGTGCAAAGTGAAAATTTCTATATTCCCACTCCCCAGGTATGTATGTAAGGGTCCCAAAACAGGACAAGACCACACTGCTAGCATCTTCCCCCCAACCAATAGAACTCTCTCTCCTTTTTTTAAAACCTCTAAGAATACAGATTTTGTGGTTGTATTGATACAAATAACACCTCATACTTGTTTAGAGTTTAATGATTTAAAAAAATTCTTTATTGCTGAAAGTATTACATATGTCTCCTCCCCCCCTCCCCATTGTAGAACTTAATGATCTTTAAAATACTACCCCATTCATTAATTCACTCAAGAATTTAAGTACTGACAAGGTGCTCTGTCTCACTTGATCTCTACAGTGGTCCTTTACTTTTGATAGGAATGATACTTTAATTCTATCTGGAGTAGACAACTAAGTCACTAGCAACTAAGACCCAGTGACTTTCTCATGGTTGTGTAGTTAGTAGCAGAGCCAGGACTTCTACTTTTTAAACCACATGCAAAGTAATATTGCTAATTTATGTGATCATTTCATATTTAAAAAAACAATTAAATTAATCTTTTATCCCCCATGAAAACTAATAGAACTAGAATCTCTGTAAAGATACATCTTAGAGCCTTTCCTAAGAACAAAGGACTAAATTAAGTAACCACAAGAAGCATCAAGAAACAAATGCCTACTCTTTCAGCCTTATTAAAAGTGTAATTGACCTAGTTATTCCACATCATGCAAACTCCTTATTCTATTCAACTATTTACCCATTCCAAAAAATACAATTTCATGTTTATCTATTGCAGCAGCGTGTGCTGCACACTTGAGATTTGGGGATAATATTTGACTCATCTGTTCTTTTATTACATGTACTTTGATTTTCTCTGCTGGAGATAGTTTATCCATTTTTCCTTGAATTTGACAATTGCCTGAGTTCACATAAAGTGTTAGTGAAAAATGTATACTTTTCATCTTCCAAAGTCTAATAGTTACTTTTAAAATCAAGCCAACACAATTCAGATTGTCTGAATTGTCTTTAATTTTCTATGAAGGTTAATGACTGAGCTTACCATTACAGGGATGTTGAGGTTTTTAATTCTTTAAAATAATAACACATTAAATGTATCAAGAAAGAAGAACTAAATTCTGCCAATGGAAAAAAAACACACAGGTTTTTAAGTTTACTTACAAACAGATAAACAGAAAGTAATTAAAACCCCATTGTGCTAATACTAGCATTTGGTGATTTCCTTTAGAAATAGTGTATTCTAAAGCTATGGGGTTGTTTTTCAGATCACATAAACAAAAAGACAGCTGGTATAAACAGGCCTGAAAATAGAATAGTTCTAATTTTTAATAATCTTCACATATTTTATTTTATTATTTTAAATCTCCACATATTTTAAAATGGAATTGATTTCACATAAATAAACATTTGAAAAACACATTAGCCAGATTTTTCTTTAGCATTGTAGAGGTTTGTTTCTTACCTGTTGGAAATTTCTATCTCTAATGCTATTCTTTTCATCTTCTACATGTTTTCTTTCTTCATTTCCATGATTATTTTTCTAAGTTTATTTCTCTGTCAAAAGATGGCATGCCTGCCACCTCTCCAAGTCACAACATCCCCCTCTTCCTTCTTGGCTTATCTGTCCACCAAATAATCTATAGCTTCATTTCGGATGCTGCTTCTTGGAGCTGAAATCATCACACAGAGCTCTGGAATCCAGTAGGATCTGAGGCCACTGAAAAACCGGAAGGGAGGAGTCAGAATCTCAGCCCAATGATATTAGATGGAGCTGTTTAAAAGATGTGTCAAAATATCATTTTCAATCATCTTGTAGAGATGATAATAAGAGAGCATTTTGAAAATCTGTGGCATTTTCTGGCATATATAGGATTGGGCAAAAGTAGGTTTATAGTTCATATGGAAAATAATATAATAAATAATAATACAAGAATAAATTCTGTTTCATATACACTGAGTGGCTAGATTATTATGATCTCTGAACGCATAATGATCTGGCCACTAAGTGTGTGTATATATTCAGTGTATATATTCGTGCATGGGTGGGGTCCAGCCAGCCTGGTCAGGGGGAAGGGACATGGGCAGTTGGCTGGCCTGCCTGCTGGTCAAACTCCTGGTCGAGAGGACAATTTGCATATTAGCCTTTTATTATATAGGATATACACTGAGTGGCCAGATTATTATGCGTTCAGAGATCATAATAACCTGACCACTCAGTGTACTCACAACTGTAAACCTACTTTTCCCCCACCCTGTATAACTAAAAGTAAAGCATATAGTATAACGAGAGAGAAAATATCATGGCTGCAAAGACTCTGGGGAGTAATCAGAGACTAATTCTTTGGATACTTTTATCAACTACATTGCCTGCTGTCCAAGGTTATTAGCCTATAATCTAACTTTTGCAATTAAAACAGTGAATTTTAACTGAGGCAAATAAAACCCTAATGTTTGCTAAATTTTATCATCAATAAGTACAGCACAGGATTATACCAAACATCCTCTTAAAAATTAAAAAACAACTCTGAAGAAAAAAACAAAAACAAAACAACAACAACAAAAAGACTCTGATTTTACCATTTCTCATATTCATTCTAGGCTTCTTTGGGAAGGGATACAGGGCTAGAAAACAATTACCTCTGCTCTTAACCTGGATTATATACTTCTACTAAGGGAAATTCTAAGAAAAAATAACAATAGTAACTACCACTTACTGAATATCAACTATGTGCTATCATTAATCTTCAAAATCCTGCCAGATAGATGGCAATATTCACCTTATAAAAAAGAATAAAAAACTCACAGAGAAACTCAAGATGACTCAGCTATGGGAGAATCTGGGTTCAGAGATGGCTTAAGCTGCTTCTCAAAATCTTCACCAACACCACAGACAACTAAGATGGTCTGTTAGTATCCACCAACCCTCTGCCACTGTTAATGTTTGCCAGTGTTTTATATATGAACTAGAGGCCTGGTGCACGAAATTCGTGCACTTGGGGGGTGCCCCACAGCCCAGCCTGCACTCTCTCGCAGTACAGGAGCCCTTGGGGGATGTCCAACTCCCCTGTGGGGAGTGGGCCTAAGCCGTCAGTTGGACATCCTTAGTGCTGGTGCGGAGGTGGGAGAGGCTCCCGTCACCACGGCTGCACTCACTAGCCATGAGCCTGGCTTCTGGCTGAACAGCGCCCCCCCGTGGGAGCGCATTGACCACCAGGGGGAAGCTCCTGCATTGAGTGTCTGCCCTCTGGTGGTCAGTGCGCATTATAGTGACCGGTCACTCTGCCGTTCGGTTGATTTGCATATTAGCCTTTTATTATATAGGATGATTTGTTTTTCAATAAGCCCAGCAGTTTCCCAAAGTTTGCTACTCTCTATACTTCAAGTATAAACAGATAAGTAAATAATGGGGATACCACTAAAAGGTGACTGAGTTAAGAAGAGGTATGGGCCCTGAACTACTTTGGCCATATCTGCTCATCAAGTTGCAATAGAGAAGATTGCCTTCCTCTCCTGTACTGCACACCCACTTTTACTCTTCCACCTACTCCATCCAGTCTAATAAGAGTCTGTAAAACACAGATATACAATTTCAATGTTGTTGACTGCCTAGGAACATTGGGTTTTTATTAGTTACTAGAGGCCCGATGCACCAAATTAGTGCATGGGTAGAGTCCCTAGGCCTGGCCAGGGCCGATTTGTGGGGTGACTGGCAGAGTGATTGGGGGGGCCCCCACTGGCACCAGCCTGGCACTGCCTGCTTGCTGGCCCCGCCCCCTGCAGCTGCTGGTGGCCTCCCTCTATAGGGAAACCAGTGGGGCGATTGGGGGGCCCTTGCTGGCACCTGCCTTGGCTGGCCTGGGGCCTGCGGGCTGGGGGCAGCTCCTGCATTGAGCATCTGCCCCCTGGTGGTCAGTGTGTGTCGTAGTGACCAGTCATTTCACTGGTTGTTCCACTGTTCGGTAGATTTGCCTATTAGGCTTTTATTATATAGGATTTTTGGTGTATTGGGTGGGGAAACAGAATTGATTTGCATAGCTTAGTTCTAAAATTTGGGGCTCCATCATTGAATCCTTGGGTTAGGAAATATTTCTGAATGTTGTTAGTCTATCCCAGTGGTTGGCAAACTGAAGCTTGCGAGCCACATGCGGCTCTTTGGCCCCTTGAGTGTGGCTCTTCCACAAAATACCATGGCCTGGGCGAGTCTACTTTAAAGAAGTGGTGTTAGAAGAAGTTTAAGTTTAAAAAATTTGGCTCTCAAAAGAAATTTTAATCGTTGTACTGTTGATATTTGGCTCTGTTGACTAATGAGTTTGCCAACCACTGGTCTATCCAGTAAGTGATAATAAAAATATCTTCAACCACATTTGATATTCTACAACCTTGTTCCTCAAAGCCTTCACTCTCTTATAAGGAAATACTTCTTATTCATACATATATTTTTTAAAGGTATAAACCACATTTTGTCTTTAATCTAATATACCTTTGTAAGTATAAACTAAAACCTTAATTGATTCTCTGAGCCCATACTTTTACCAGTTTATGGAAAATCAAGATTGAGGAGTGTCTTGAAAAATATTAGTATCTAAATGCAAAGTCTCAGTTATCTGTGTTACAGCTGATAGATTATACCAGAGCTTGGTGAAGAAAATCTTCCTTTTTTTCTCACCCTACTATAGCTATCCTTACCTCTGTCAAGGACTCTCTCTGTAAAAATCAATTAAAAAAATTTTTTTAAAAAGTAATAAAATGAAGAGAAAATATTTGAAAAGGGATCAAATAGAATTTTCTAGAAATGATGAATAAATAACTTAATAAAAATTCATTTGAAGGATTTGAGAGAATATTGAGCAAAGCTAGAGAACTAGTGAACTATAGGGTAGATCAGAAGATATCCAGGATGCTTTGAATAGAGACAAAAATATGGAAAATATGGAAGAGTGATTAAGATGTGTGGTGAGCCCTGGCTGGTGTGGCTCGGTTGAGTGTTGTCCTATGCACTTAAAGGTCATGGGTTCAATTCCTGGACAGGGCACATACCTGGGTTGCAGGCTGTATCGCCATGCAGTAGAGGGCATGCAGGAGGCAGCCAATCTATGCTTCTCTCTCATCCATGTTTCTCTTTCTCACTCTTCCTTCCTCTATCTAAAATCAATAAAATCATTTTTCTTAAAAGATGTGTGGTGAGTAGGATAAGGGGATTTATCATACATTTAATTGGGGTGACATAAGAAAAGGAGAGAAAGAATGGGACAGAGGCATTGTTTGAATATGTAATGACTAAAATATTTTAGAATGAATTAAAGAAGCTCAACAATTGGATAGGGTAAATAAAAAGAAATCCACCCATAAAAAAGCTGTGGTACATTTACACAATGGAATACTATGTGGCTTTTTAAAAAATAAATCTTTATTGTTCAGATTATTACAATTGTTCCTCTTGTTTCCCCCCATAGCTCCTCTCAACCCGGTTCCCACCCCACCCTCTGTCCTTATCCCCCTCCCCCACTGTCCTCATCCATAGGTGTACGATTTTCGTCCAGTCTCTTCCTGCACCCCCCACACTCCTTTCCCCCTGAGAATTGTCAGTCCACTCTCTTTCTATGCCCCTGATTCTATTATATTCACCAGTTTATTCTGTTCATCATTCTTTTTATTCACTTGATTTTTAGATTCACTTGTTGATAGATATGTATTTGTTGTTCATAATTTTTATCTTTACCTTTTTCTTCTTCCTCTTCTTAAAGAATACCTTTCAGCATTCTATCTAATAAAAGAGTAATATGCAAATTGGCCATCACTCCAACACACAAGATGGCTGCCCCATGTGGTCAAAGATCCTGCCCCCCATGTGGACACAAGATGGCCGCCACAAGATGGCCAGCAGGGGAGGGCAGTTGGGAGGGACCAGGCATGTAAGGGAGGGCAGTTGGGGGTGATCAAACTTGTGGGGGAGGGCAGTTAGGGGTGACCAGGCCAGCAGAGGAGGGAAGTTGCGGGCGACCAAGACTGCAGGGAAGGGCAGTTGGGGGGGACCCAGGCCTACAGGGGAGAGCAGTTCGGGGAGACCAGGCCTGCAGGGGAGGGCAGTTAGGGGCAAACAGGCTGGCAGGGGAGCAGTTAGGCATCAATCAGGCTGGCAGGAAAGTGGTTAGGGGGTGATCAGGCTGACAGGCAGAAGCGGTTAGGGGCAATCAGGAAGGCAGGCAGGCGAGCAGTTGGAAGTCAGCAGTCCTAGATTGTGAGAGGGATGTCCGACTGCCCGTTTAGGCCCAATCCTACCGGGATCGGGCCTAAACGGGCAGTCAGACATCCCTCGAGGGGTCCCAGATTGGAGAGGGTGCAGGCTTCTCTGAGGGACACACAATCCTGTGCATGGATTTCGTGCACCGGGCCTCTAGTTTCATATAATACTGGTTTGGTGGTGATGAACTCCTTTAGCTTTTTCTTATCTGTGAAGCTCTTTATTTGACCTTCAATTCTGAATGATAGTTTTGCTGGGTAGAGTAATCTTGGGTATAGCTTCTTGATATTCATCACTTTGAATATTTCTTGCCACTCCCATCTGGCCTGCATAGTTTCTGTTGAGAAATCAGCTGACAATCGTATGGGTGCTCCCTTGTAGGTAACTGTTTTTCTCTTGCTGCTTTTAATATTCTCTCTTTGTCTTTTGCTCTTGACATTTTAAAAAAGCTGTGGTACATTTGCACAATGGAATACTATGTGGCTGTGAAAAAGAAGGATCTCTTACCCTTTGTGACAGCATAGATGGATCTAGAGTTTATTATGCTAAGTGAAATAAGCCAGTCAGTGAAAGACAAATATCATATGATCTCACTTACATGTGGAATCTAATGAACAAAATAAACTGAAGAATAAAATAGGTCCAGAGGCATGGATACATGGAACAAAATAACAGATTTCAGAGAGGAGGGAGAAGGAGGGAACAGGAAGAGATTAACCAAAGAACACATATGCAGAGCTCATGGATACAAACAATAGTGTTGTGAAGGCCTGGGATGGAGTGGGGGCTGGGTGGAAGGAAGAAAAGGGGAAGAAAATGGGGGACATTGTAATACTGTCAATAATTAAAAAAAAAAAAGAATTTCACTGAAGACACATTATAGAAACTATATCAAATAATAGGCAATGAAAAATAAATCTCAGAAGCACCAGAGGAAAAGAGGAGACGGTGCCATGTCAGCACAGCCAAGGGTTCGGCAAGACTGAGTGGGGCTGGCGAAGGATGAAGAAAAAACAGACAAAGAGTAAGCTGGGTTTAGGTGGTTCTTCTGTGCCTGGCTGAGACCACAGAACAGATCCAGACGGCAAGCTGAGCCTTTATTTTATAGTCAGAGGTAAACAAGGTTATTTACAATGTTCTTATAAGTTTCACTTGTTTTGGCAGCGCTTGGTGCACCTCCCACAGCCCATTAGCTACCCAGGAAAGATCTAGGGAGCATCACAAGATCAAGCTTAATTATGCTAAGAGGGTTGTGCCCTCTAAACTGGGACTTGTTTGTGGCTTTGCCAAGAGGTCAGTCCGAGGCTTAACCCTATAACCGCTCCCTACAGTAGACTACTTTTAAAGGAGAAATAGTTGGATTAATAGTTGACTTCATAACAGCAACAATAATGAGGAAAAGGGATTCTTTATCAGTTGGATATTGAAACAACAAGGATGACCTGAGGGTTTCTGGATTTGGCAACCAGGTTGATGATAGTATTTTTTTAAAGCCTTACTTGAAGATATGTTTTTATTGATTTTAAAGAGAGGGGAGGAGGGAGGAAGAAGCGGGGCGGGGGTGGGGGGGGTGGGGGGGAGATTTGAGAGAGAAACATCAGTTGGTTGCCTCTTGTACATATTTCAACTGGGACTGAACCCAAAACCTAGGTATGTGTCCTGACTGGAAATTGAATTGACCTTTTGGTATTGAGAATGATGCTACAACCAACTGAGCCACACTAGCCAGGGCGATGAAAGTATTCTTTTTATATATTTTATTAATTTAAGAGAGGAAGAGAAAGATAGAAATATCAATGATGAGAGAGAATCAGGCCCACAATGGGGATAGACCCAAAACCTAGGCATGTGCCCCAACCAGGAATCTAACCATGACCTCCTGGTTCATAGGTTGACACTCAGTCACTGAGCCATGCCTGCTGGGCAATAGTATTCTTATCTGAAATAGGAACACAAAGAAGAGAAAGTGTGGAATATGACAAATTTAGTGTGGGACAAGTTGAATTTGAGATGCTTGAGGGACAGGCAAGTAGGGATGACCAGGAAGCAGCCATTAAGTTTCCTCAGAGACATCAGGACCAAGGCAATTTTTAAAAGTTTTTCTTTGTTTTTGGTAGTTTTTAAAGCTGAAGTTATTCTTAGTTCTTTCTGAACTATAATTTGCCCATTTTGAGCTCATCTTGGCTATATTGTCTTGATATAAATTTTTTTAACAGGTTTCCCAAATATCAGAGTAAAGTTGTGACACTGAAGCCTTTAAAAATGAGATACTTTTCTATTCTAAGACTAGAGGCCTGGTGCACGAAATCCGTGCACATGGTTGTGTGTCCCTCAGTGCAGCCTGCACTCTCTCCAATCTGGGACCCCTCGAGGGATGTCCGACTGCCCGTTTAGGCAGTCGGACATCCCTCTCACAATCCAAGACTGCTGGCTCCCAACTGCTCGCCTGCCTGCCTTCCTGATTGCCCCTAACCGCTTCTGCCTGCCAGCCTGATCACCCCCTAACCACTTTCCTGCCAGCCTGATTGATGCCTAACTGCTCCCCTGCCAGCCTGTTTGCCCCTAACTGCCCTCCCCTGCAGGCCTGGTCCCCCCAACAGCTCTCCCCTGCAGGCCTGGGTCCCCCCAACTGCCCTTCCCTGCAGTCTTGGTCGCCTGCAACTTCCCTCCTCTGCTGGCCTGGTCACCCCTAACTGCCCTCCTCTGCAGGCTTGATTGCCCCCAACTGCCCTCCCTTGCATGCCTGGTCCCTCCCAACTGCCCTCCCCTGTTGGCCATCTTGTGGTGGCCATCTTGTGTCCATATGGGGGCACATGGGGGCAGCCATCTTTGACCACATGGGGGCAGCCATCTTGTGTGTTGGAGTGATGCTCAATTTTCATATTACTCTTTTATTAGATTGGATAGAGTCCTGGTGCATGGGTGGGAGCCAGCTGGTTTGCCCTGAAGGGTGTCCTGGATCAGGGTGGGGGTTCCCTTGGGGCATGGGGTGGCCTGGGCAAGGGGCTTGTGGTGGTTTGCAGGCCGGCCATGTCCCCTGGTGACCCAAGCCGAGGCCCTAGTATCCGGGATTTATTTATCTTCTATAATTGAAACTTTGTAGCCTTGAGCGGAGCCAAGCCTCCTGCTTGCTCTGTGGCCGCAGCCATTTTTGTTGGGATTTATTTATCTTCTATAATTGCAACTTTGTAGCCTTGAGCGGAGACCAAGGCAGGCCAGGGCTGCGGGAAGCTTGGCTTCCTCCATCGCTGGGGGCAACTTAAGCCTCCTGGTCTCTCTAGCTTTATGGCTGCTGCCATTTTTGTTGGGATTTATTTATCTTCTATAATTGAAACTTCGTAGCCTTGAGTGGGGGCCCCCAGTCATCTTGTTTGTGTTGATTTGCATACTCTCTCCTGATTGGCTGGTGGGCATGGCTGGTGGGTGTAGCAGAGTGATGGTTAATTTGCATATTACTCTTTTATTAGATAGGATGTTTGGATTTGCCCTCTATCCAGAGAGCTGGACTTCTTCAAGTAAAAGAAAAAGGGGTGTGTTTTGTTTTGTTATGTTTTTGGTATTTAGGAATGTGTTCTCTGCTCTTCTCTGCCATCTTGTGGCATGTAAATGGAATATCACATTTGAAAGGAAAAGAATGAATTTGAACTATTTTGAAATATGTAACTTACCAAAGAGAAGCAATATATGGTTGTGTGTATTTGTGGTTCCAAATTTTGAAACCACCAAATCATACCAATAGTTATAGGACACAGAAGCTTGTCTTTCTGTGGTATTTTCTGGATTTTTACCCATTCTTCTCTTAACACTTTTGCCTTGTTTAAAAAAAATCTGGCATTTTCAGTCTTACATGGAGTGCTAAATAAACTGAATAATCAATTAAAAATTTACTTCAACACTTCTCTTAATTAGCTCAGTGTTGGCTTTATAACCTGTATGAATGTGTCTTCTTTAGTTCCACTTGTACAGTATCTTTAACTATAGTAGCCATGCTATACATTACATCCCCAAGTCTTATTTATTCTTTTAAAAAATATTTTTATTGATTTCAGAGAGAGAAAGGGAGAGGGGGAGAGAGAGAGAGAAATATCAGTGATGAAAGAGAATCACCAATCGGCTGCCTCCTGCACACCCTGCACTGGGGATCTAGCCTACAACCTGGGCATGTGCCCTGACCAGGAAACGAACCCTGACCTCCACCCAGGACTTATTTATTCTATAACTGGAAGTTTGTACCTTTTGACCACCCTCACCTATTTTGCTGGCCTGTGTCTGGCAACCATTCAAATGTTCTCTGTATCTATGAGTTATGTTTTTTTCTTAGATTCCACATATAAGTGAGATTATACAGTATTTTTCTCTGATTAATTTCACTTACTATAATGCCTTCAAGTTTCATCTATATTGTCTCAAATGGCACAACTTCCTTCTTTATAATAACTGAAAAATATTTCACTATTTATACATGTGCCACATTTCTTTTATCCATTCATCCATTGACCAACACTTTGGTAGGTTGTTTTCCATAGTGGTTGCACCAATGTACATTCCCACCAACAGTGCACAGAGGTTCCTTTTTCTCCATATTCTCACCAACACTTGTTATTTCTTGTCTTCTTTATAATAGCCATTCTAACAGGTATGGTTTTGATTTGCATTTCCCTGGTGATTAGTTATGTTGAGCACCTTTTCCTGTACTTCTTGGCAATTTGTATGCCTATGCAGATCCTCTACCCATCAGATTGTGGGAGCATTTGAGATCTTGCTCTCTGGCATGTGTCAGAAGTTGAGCTCAAATAAAGTCTTGCAATTTTTTTTATTGTTTAAAGTATTAAATATGTCTCCTCTTTTCCTGATTGGCCACCCCTGGCCACTCCCACCCCTGAGAGCAAGCCCCCACCTTCCCAGTGTCTGTGTCTATTGGTTATGCTAATATGCATGCATACAAGTCCTTTGGTTGATCTCCAATCCCCTACCCCTCCCCTGCCTTCTCTCTGAAGTTGGATGGTCTGTTCAGTGCTACCTTGTCTCTGGATCTATTTTTGTCTATCAGTTTATATTGATCATTATATCCCACATATAAGCAAGATCATGTGATATTTACCTTTCTCCGAATGGGCTAATTTCACTTAGCATAATGCTCTCCAGTTCCATCCACGCTGTTGCAAATGGTAAAAGTTTCTTCTTTTTTACAGCAGCGTAGTATTCCATTGTGTAGATATACCACAGTTTTTTAATCCACTCATCTGCTGATGGGCACTTAGGCTGTTTCCAAATCTTAGCTATTGTTGATTGTGCTGCTATGAACATAGGGATGCATATATCCTTTCTTATTTATTTATTTAATTTCTTTATTGATTAAGGTATTACATATGTGTCCTTATCCCCACACTGCCCTCCACCCCCCCATTCATGCCCTCACCCCCCCACTGTTGTCTATATCCATTGGTTAGATATATGCATGCATACAAGTCCTTTGGTTGATCTCTCCCCCTTACCCTTACCCTCCCCGACCTTCCCTCTGAGGTTTGATGGTTTGATCTATGCTTCTGTGTCTCTGGATCTGTCTTTGTTCATCAGTTTATGTTGTTCATTATATTCCATAAATGAGTGAGATTATGTGACATTTATCTTTCTCTGACTGGCTTATTTCACGTAGCATAATGGTCTCCAGTTCCATATATGCTGTTGCAAATGGTAACAATTCCTTCTATATATATTGATTAAGGTATTACATGTCAATTCCTTCTTTTTTACCGCAGTGTAGTATTCCATGGTGTATATGTACCACAGTTTTTCAATCCACTCATCTGCTGATGGGCACTTAGGCTGTTTCCAAATCTTAGCTATGGTGAATTGTGCCGCTATGAACATAGGGGTACATATATCCTTTCTGATTGGTGTTTCTAGTTTCTTGGGATATATTCCTAAAAGTGGGATCACTGGGTCAAATGGGAGTTCCATTTTTAGTTTTTTGAGGAAACTCCATACTGTTCTCCACAGTGGCTGCAACCAGTTTGCATTCCCACCAGCAGTGCATGAGGGTTCCTTTTTCTCCACATCCTTGCCAGCCCTTGTTGTTTGTTGATTTGTTGATGATAGCCATTCTGACAGGTGTGAGATGGTACCTCGTTGTTTTGATTTGCATCTTTCAGACGATTAGTGACTTTTGAGCATGTTTTCATATGTCTTTTGGCCTTCTGTATGTCCTCTTTCAACAAGTGTCTATTTAGGTCCTTTGCCCAAGTTTTGATCACATTGTTCATCTTTCTTTTGTTAAGTTGTATGAGTTCCCTCTAAATTTTGGAGATTAAACCCTTATCTGAAATAGCATTGTCAAATATGTTCTCCCATGCCTTGGGCTTTCTTGTTGTTTTGTTGATGGTTTCTTTTGCTGTGCAGGAGCTTTTTATTTTTATGTAGTCCCATTTGTTTATTTTCTCCTTAGTCTCCATTGCCCTAGGAGCTGTATCGGTAAAGATATTGCTACAACACATATCTGATATTTTGCTGCCTATGGAGTCTTCTATGATTTTTATGATTTCCCATCTTACATTTAAGTCCTTGAACCATTTTGAGTTTGTTTTTTCTATGGAGTAAGTTGGTGATCTAGTTTCATTTTTTTGCATGTATCTGACTCAGCACCATTTATTGAAGAAACTGTCTTGACTGCATTGTATGCTCTTGCCTCCTTTTTCAAATATTAATTGAGCATAATGGCTTGGGTCTATTTCTGGGTTCTCTGTTCTGTTCCATTGGTCTACTGGTATATGTCTGTTCTTGTGCCAGTACCAGGCAGTTTTGAGAACCATAGCTTTGTAATGTAGTTTGATATCTGGTATTGTGATCCCTCCCAACTTTGTTCTTTCTCAGGATTGCTGTGGCTATTCAGGGTCTTTTTTAAAATTCCAGATGAATTTTTGGAGAGTTCTTTCTAGGTCTGTGAAATATGCGGCTGGTACTTTAATGGGGAGTGCACTGAATCTATAAATTGCTTTGGGTAGTATGGACATTTTAATGATGTCGATTCTACCAATCCATGAACACAGTATGTTCTTCCATTTGTTTATGTCTTCCTCTATCTCTTTTTTCAATGTCTTATAGTTTTCCAAATACAGGTCTTTTACCTCCTTAGTTAAATTTATTCCTAGGTATTTTAATATTTTTTTGTGCAATAGAAAATGGTATTGTTTTTTTAGTTTCTGTTTCTGTGAGCTCATTGTTGGTGTATAAAAAAGCCATAGATTTCTGGGTGTTAATTTTGTATCCTGCTACAATACCGAATTCATTGATTAAGTTTTGTAGTTTTTTGATGGGGTCTTTGGGGTTTTCTATGTATTGTATTATGTCATCTGCAAATAATGACAGTTTTACTTCTTCTTTTCCAATTTGGATGCCTTTTATTTCTTCTTGTTGTCTGATTGCTATGGCAAACACTTCCAGTAATGTATCAAACAGGAGTGGTGAAAGTGGGTATCCTTGTCTTGTTCCTGTCCTTAGGGAAAATGGATTTGGTTTTTGCCCACTGAGTATGATGTTGGCTATTTTGACATATAAGGCTTTTATTATGTTGAGGTATGATTCCTCTATTCCCACTTTGCTTAGAGTTTTTATCAAGAAAGGGTGTTGGATTTTGTCAAATGCTTTTTCTGCATCGATTGATATGATTATGTGATTTTTGTCCCTCAATTTGTTTATGTGATGTATCACATTTATTGATTTGTGGATATTGTACCATCCTTGCATCCCCTAAATAAATCCCACTTGGTCATGGTGTATGATCTTTCTAATATAATGCTGGGTCCAAATTGCTAGAATTTTGTTGAGGATTTCAGCATCTATGTTCATCAAGGATATTGGCATATAGTTCTCTTTCTTTGTGGTGTCTTTATCTGGGTTTGGAATTAGGGTAATGCTGGTTTCATAGAAAGAGCTTAGAAGTGTGCCTTCCTCTTGAATTTTTTGGAATAGTTTGAGGAGGATAAGTTTTAGTTCTTTGAATGCTTGGTAGAATTCCCCTGTAAAGCCATCTGGACCAGGGCTTTTGTTTGCTGGAAGATTTTTGATTACTGCTTCAATTTCTTCAATCGTTATTGGCCTATTCAGGTTTTTTTATTCTTCCTGATAGAATTTTGGAAGCTTGTATTTTTCTAAGAATATGTCCATTTCGTCTAAGTTGTTCAGTTTGTTGGAATAGAGTTATTCATAGTAGTTTTTCATAATCCTTTGTATTTCTGTGTGGTCGGTTGTTACTTCACCTCTTTCATTTCTGATTTTGTTTATTTGGGTCCTCTCTTTTTGTTTCTTGGTGAGCCTGGCTAGAGGTTCATCAATCTTGTTTATCCTTTCAAAGAACCAGCTCTTGGTTTTATTGATCTTTTGTATTGTTTTTTTGGTCTCTATGTTGTTTATTTCTGCTCTGATCTTTATTATTTCCTTCCTTCTGTTTACTCTAGGCTTTTCTTGTTGCCCTCTGTCTAATTCTGTGAGTTGTAGGGTTAGATAATTTATTACCATGTTTTCTTGTTTTTTTGAGATAGGCCTGTAGAGCTGTGAACTTCCCTCTCAAGACTGCTTTTGCTGTTTGCTATAGATTTTGGATTGCTGTGTTTTCATTGTCTTTTTTTACCAGGATGCTTTTATTTCTTCTTTGATCTCTTTGGTTACCCAATCATTGTTTAATAGCATGAGATTTAGCCTCCAAGTATTTGATTTTTTCATTCTTTTTATTGTAGTTGATTTCTAATTTTATGCCATTGTGATCTGAGAAGATGCTTGATATGATTTCTATCTTTTTTAATTTGAAGAGACGTTGCCTAATATGTGGCCTCTCTTTGAAAATGTCCCGTGTGCACTTGAGAAAAATGTATATTCTGTAGCTTTGGGGTGAAATGTTCTGAAGATGTCAATTCCATCTGGTCTAGTGATTCATTTAGGATTGATGTTTCTTGCTGATTTTTTGTTTAGAGGATTTATCCAGTGGTGTCAATGGGGTATTAAAGTCCCCTACTATGACTGTATTGATGTCAATCTTTCCTTTCATATCTTCCAGAAGTTTTTTTTTAAATGTATTTGGGTGCTTCTATATTGGGTGCATATATATTTACCAGAGTTATATCCTCTTATTGAATTGCTCCCTTTAGTATTATGAAGTGGCCTTCCTTATCTCTTGTTATGTTAATTTGTCAGATATAAGTATTGCTACCCCAACTTTTTTTTTCATTTCCATTCGCCTAGAAATTTTCTTTCTATCCCTTCACTATCAGTCTGCGTGAGTCCTTTGTTCTGCGATGGGTCATGTTTTCTTATCTTTTCAGCTACCCTATGTCTTTTGATTGGAGCATTTAATCCATTTACATTTAAGGTTATTATTGATAGGTACTTGTTTGTCGTCATTTTTATTCTTTATATTTCTTCCCTTCCTATTTCTTCTTTTTACAGCAGTCCCTTTAGCATTTCTTGCATTGCTGGTTTGGTGGTAATAAACTCTCTTAGCCCATTTTTGTCTGTGAAGCTTCTGATTTCAACTTTAATTTTGAATGATAGCCTTGCTGGGTATAGTATTCTTGGATTCAGTCCCTTGCTTTGCAACACTTTGTATATTTCATTACATTCCCTTCTGGCCTGATGTGTTTCTGTTGAGAAATCAGTTGATGGTCTAATGGAAGATGCCTTATAGGTAACTTTCTGTCTCTCTCTGGCAGCCTTTAAGATTCTTATTTTGTTGTTATTTGCCAGTTTAATTATGATGTGTCTTGGTGTCAGTCTTTTTGGGTTTATCTTGTTTGGGACTCTGTGAGCTTCTTAGACTTGTGTGAGTTTTTCTTCCCAATATCAGTTTTCTGTCATTATTTCCTCTAACAGGTTTTCTATTCTTTGCTCTGTCTCCTCTCCTTCTGGCACTTCTGTTATATAGATGTCTTGTTTCGTATTGTCCCAAAGCTCCCTTAGGCTCTCCTCCTGCCTTTTAAGTTTTTTTTCCAGTTGCTGCTCTGCTTGGGTGTTTTTTCCTACCTTGTCTTCTAGCTCACTGATTTGGTCCTCAGCTTCTTCTAGTCTACTGTTGATGCTTTCGATTGTGTTCTTTATTGCAGCTGTGTCATCCTTTATTTCTTGATTCTTCTTCATATCCTCTTGATTCTTACATGTTGTTGAATTTGTCTTCCATCCTTTTCAGCGTTCTTATGACCTTTGATCTGAATTCTTTCTCTGACAAATTGTTTGCCTCCATTTCGTTTACTTCCTTTTTTGGTGAGTCCTCCTTTTCTTCCATATGGAGCTGTTTCTTTGTCTCCCCATTTTTACTCCTCTTGGAGTGTCTGGTTATGTGGCTCACTCTCTACCACGTTGACCAAAGGCACAAAATATAACTCTAAAAGACATGACACAGAGGAAACAAAACATGAATATATTCACGACACTGATAACCCCAAATAAAGGTGACCATCAGAGAAAAGAGAATTACAGAAGAGAAAAAAGTGCAAAAATGATATTGAGAAAAGGAAAAAGAGGTAAGAGAAAAGAAATAGCAGAAAAAATAAGGGGGAAAAATATACATATATGGGGAGAAAACTCCACAAAACCAACAACTAAACCAAAATATGCAAGCAACAAACATGCAGAAAAAAGAGGAGGGGAGCTGAATCTGAGGAGGCAGAGCTTATTTCCAGAAGGTAGCGTAAAGGAATTGAATGAATGGGGGAATGGCCATGATTCAGTATAGAGGAGGTAGAAAGAGAATGAGTGTATAAGAAGAAAAGTAAAAAACAAAATACTCAATTAAAATAATAATAATTAAAAATATATTTGTGTGTGTGTATATATATATATATATATATATATATATATATATATATAATACAATTTCCCCTTTCTTTAATCTATCTATATATTCATCTGTTTTTGGAAAAGGACAATAAAGAACAGATAGGTCTGAGTTTAGTGAGTGAAACTAAAAATTAAGGAGAGGAAAAACAAAAGCATAAAATAAAAATAAAAACAAAAAACAAACTAACAATCAAACAAACAACAAGAAGAAAATAACTGGCTATTGAAGAAAGAGAAAAGAGAAAGGTGCATGAACTTGGAGCAGGGAAGACGAAATCAGATATATGAGTAAGCCAACAGAGACTACTATAATAGTAATGTGTAAATAAAGCAGATAAAGAAGATCAATTTTTAACAAGGTGTAAAAAGAAAGGAGAGAGAAAAATTAAAGCAGGAACAGGAGAAGAGAAACAGGATTAAAAACGGACATGAGGAAGAAAGGGTTGGCATACAGGAAAAAATGAGATAGAGTAAAATTATGACAAAAAAATAAAAATAGAATGTAGAACACTTTCTGTCCATGGGTTGTCTCACCAACTGTGTTTAATTTGACAATTCTGGGTGGATGTTATTCGATTCAGCTGTTTCTTTTATCTGCTCTGTGAGAAGGTGCTGGGCCCATTTGCCTATTTGGCCATCATTTTGTCTCCCCCTGGACTAACTTTTTTTTCAGTCTTATAAAATTTTTTAAAACATGAAATTGTTTTCTTGAGATTAAAAATGGCCACAGAGTAGGAGAATGCTGCACAGACATGCTCCCAGGAACAAGCTGGAATCACAACTGAAATACGGAAAGGCTTTCTGAATAATCAATGGAAAACTCACAGGAGAGAACCCTGATACCCAAGGACCGAAGGTGGAGACCGCATAGAGACTGATAGGAGGGGCAGAGGTACAAAAGGGCTGGCTGGGCACCCACAGATGGAGAGATATCAGTTGGGGGGTGGGGTGTGCCACTGAGAACTCTGGGATCTAATCATGAAGATGGGCTCCCCAGCAGAAAGCACCAAACAGAGGAGGGTACCCATGTAACATCTACCTGTGAAAAGCAGTGGGGTTCTGTCTGCCAGGGAGTGGCAGCTGAAAGTTCTCTTAAAAGGCCAATGCACAAAAATTCCCTGTGAAGCCACCCACCTTGTGCTCTGGCAGAGGGAGGGTAAAGAGCTGTGAGAGCAGAACCCAGGACTGGGGACTCTGGATAGAGCCCAGAAGGCAGACACCCCAAGTTTCCTGGGCTGAGTCATTCCCTCACACAGCAGAGGACATCTTTCCCACATAGACATCTGCCTTTCCTCAAGAGAAGACAGTTGACACACCCTATTAGAAAACACCTTGCCCTGAGGCCACTTAAGAGATTAAAAGTAACAATTAGCCTCCAGGCAGAAGAGACTGCCCCACCCTGTTGAAAAAACTCTTGCCACATCTGAGGATGATTGCCTGGGGGCAATTCAACTCAGAATCCTATTAGTCTGTAGACAGAGGTGGTCTTTGGAGGCTTTGAATCTTTGCCTGATCCAATTAGTCAGAAACAACCTTTAACACTAGAGATTGAGAGGTATAGAGGATCTACTAAAACATAGTCACAAACCCAAACCAACAACCAAAATGAGGAAACAAAGAAACAACCCCCAAATGAAAGAACTAGAGAATTCTCCAGAAGAAGAGATAAATGAAACAGAGATAAGAAATTTATCTGAAACAGAGTTCAGAGTAATGATGGTAAAGATGCTCATCAGTATGCAAAACGATATAGTAACTATGTCGGAAAGGCAGGGGAGGTTGGGCGAGGGGGGCTGTAAGAGATCAACCAAAGGACTTGTACGCATGCATATAAGCATAATCAATGGATACAAGACACTGGGGGGCGGGGGGGAGGGCAGGCAGGTGAAGGCATGTACTGGGGGGTAGGTCAATGGGGGAACAAAAAAGGAGACATATGTACTACTATTTGTAATACTTCAAACAATAAAAAAAAGATATAGTAACTATGAAAAAAATAACAGTCGGAGATAAAGAATGACATAACACAAATACAGAACACATTGGAAGGAATACACAGCAGATTAGGGGAGGCTGAGGGTTGAATCAGTGAATTAGAAGAGAGTTGGAAATATCATTCAATTAGAGAACCAAAAAGAAAAAACAACAAACAGGAGGACAGCTTAAGGGAGCTGTGGGACAATGTGAAACATAACAATATTAGAATAGGTATGCCAGAAGAGGCAGAGAGGGAGAAAGGAATAGAGAAGGTGTTTGAAGAAATATTGGTAGAAAACTTCCCTAACCTGGTAAAGGAAAAAGTTATACAACTTAAGGAGTCACAGAGAATCCCAAACAAGAAGAACCCAAACAGACACACACCCAGATACACCATAATTAAAATGCCAAAAATTAAAGATGAAGAATCTTAAAGGCAGCAAGAGAAAAGAAAACTGTTACCTACAAAGGAGTTCCCATAAGTCTGACACCTGATTTCTCATCAGAAACTCTACAGGCCAGAAGGGAATGGCATAAAGTACTCAAGGTAATGGAAAACAAGGATCTGAGACCAAGATTACTATATCCAGCAAGGCTGTCATTCAAAACAAACAAAGAGCTTCCCAGACAAGAAAAAACAAAAAAAGCTTAAGGAGTTCACCACCACCAAGCCAGCTTTACAAGAAATGCTAAAGGGATTGCTGAGAAGAAGAAACAGAGAGAGAAACCTAGCCATCCAGAATTAAAATAGCTGTAAATAAGTACCTCTCGTAATAACCCTAAATGTATATGGATTAAATGCTCCAATCAAAAGGTGTAGGGTATTTGGATGGATACAAAAACATGACCCAACTATATGCTGTCTACAAGAGACCCACCTCAAAACAAAAAACACACAGGATGAAAGTGAAGGGATGGAAACAGAAAAGAAAAGAAAAAAAAAGCCGGAGTAGCGATACATCTGACAAAATAGACTTTAAAAGCATCATGCTAAGTGAAATAACCCAGTTGCAGAAAGACAAATATCATATGATCTCACTCATTTGTGGAATATAATGAACAACATAAACTGATGAACAAAAATAGAGCCAGCAGGGGAAAAATATTCTAGAATATAATAGAAGTAATCCTGTTATTTGCAGTTTTTTAATATTTCCTACAACTTTTGTGATATCATATTGTTAGTACAGTTTTGGTAATATTGTTATACTTAAATCCTTTTATTCTTTTTTTTTAATTACCTTCATTTTTAAATTTTATTTTTTTAAATTTCTTTATTCATTAAGGTATTACATATGTGTCCTTATTCCCCCCATTACCCCCCACCTCCCATTCATGCCCCCACCCCCCTGTATTCTGTGTCCATTGATTAGGCTTACATGCATACATATAAGTTTTTTGGTTGATCTCTTCCCTAAATTCTTTTATTCTTGGTATATTAATGTATATTGCATGTAATATTATTATATGTAAGGTCATTTTTCTTGAATAATTGGGTGTTTATTGCATGTAACATCATATTTAAAATTATTTTTTCTTGAGATATTAATGTTTATTGCATGTAACATTATTTAAGAACATTTTTCTTGAAATATTAAAGTTTAATGCATGTAACATTTTTATATTTAAAATCGTTTTTCTTGAAAAAAAAAAAGAAAACAAACAAAAAAAGAGTGTTCCTTTGAAGGGAAAGGTGAGAATTGACAGGAAAGTTGAGAAGAATTAAAAAAATTGTTTTCTTTATTGAGTTGTAAAGCATTTTATATATTTTTCAATATTACTTTCTTATCAGATATATGATTTGCCAATATTTTCTCCCATTTCAAAAGTTGTCTTTTTAAAAAAATATATATTTTTATTGATTTCAGAGAGGAAGAGAGAGAGCTAGAAACATCAATGATAAGAGAAAAATCATTGACTGGCTGCCTCCTGCATGCTCCCCACTGGGGATCCAATCCACAACCTAGACATATGCCCCTGACCTGGGATCCTTCAGTCTGCAGGCTGACTCTCTATCCACTGAGCCAAAATGGCCAGGGC